>OX387332.1:13356854-14752854 GCA_947562085.1 Eudonia lacustrata | reverse complement strand
ACAATTACTTCAAGGTGTTTAGCGGTGACACCACATTAAGTTGAGGCTGCGTCTTTTAAAGACCCGGCCACATTAGCAACAATAGTTCTTCTGGAAAATACAATTGTATGTAACACTAAAACAGATATGAAATATCATCAGGGGCGCCCTAATTCGGCCCTGATTCTGCACCGGTCTTTCAGACCCAGAAGTCTAAAGGAGGTAATATACTCGTGTTGGTTAGTGTTAGGAGGGCTTGTTTAACTGGGTAGGAACGCGGTAGCTTGGGGGAGAGTCACCACATAACCAGCGGGCTTCTCCAGGGCCGCTGGTATATGTAAGATGAATTTCTCCTTGTATAAAAAAGGGAAGGATTGTTTAAAGCCCACCTAGCTAAAGCAAGTGTTAACATCAGCACTGTTGTGTTCCATCAGTTAATATATGAGATATGATAGTAATTTCTTCAGTAATTTTAAAGATTCCGACTTCAAATGAGATGAAAGGCAAGGTATTGTGGTACTCACCAGAAGCCTAAAATGCGAGTAGCCACGTCCGGAGTATGAGACAAAATCTGGTCGTAAATGTTGTAGACTTTTCTTGGATAATGTTGAAGAAAAAAGCGCTAATTCCTAACAAAACCCTGAAATGCCTTACCAGGTTTTCAGCAAATCATTTTTCGCAACATGTGACAAGACCTCGTTCCAAAAGCATGAGCAGACACAAATGGCCCTGAAGTCTGAACGAGGCTTTACTTATAAGCATGAGAAACGGCTATACAATCTCTAAGTGTAATGTAGTAATGACATTGAACATTCAAGCACAGAATATTCAATAGTAAGTACTTGTACTATGTATTCCAAGTTCATAGAGGTAGTGTGGTGGCAATACGATAAACGCAGTGGCTAGCAGTTGGAAGAGAAGAGCCGAGGATCAGGGAAAAATAGCATGCATTATGAGAGGCGTAATTCCTGCAGTGGACTGGACTTAGTTCATCTCAGCCAAAAGACGTCCACTGCTGGACAAAGGCCTCCCCCAAGGGTATGAGGGGTATTTGCCGTAATCGCCACGCTTGGCAGGCGGGTTGGCGATCGCAGTAGGTTGAGGGTAACCTCAGAGTGATGCTGCTGCCCATCCTCTGGAATAGTCCCTTAGTCGGCTTTTACGACACCCACGGGAAGAGATGGGGTGGTGCAATTCTTTATCCCCGGCACCACCCAGGGGAATGGACTTAGTTATCGCCAGTTAAAACAAGCTATATGGGATCACAGAATATTTTTTACACTGATCTCCAAACTTAACCTTTAAGCCGACGCATTCGCTTTGTCTGGGTTAGTTCGTACAAATCTAGTGCTTAACTTCTTCACAATAACACAAAATTTCGCCTGCAGTTACCAGGTTTACATGTGAACCTGCAGGGCGTAACCGGTTAAGTATGAAAATGGCACCAACCACCAAGGAGTACGTATACTAAAGTCCAGACCGACAGAAATAGGAAACGAATCCCAAGTGGAACTAAACATGACACTTGAGTAGACCTATTTTTAGACTATTTTTTTTGCAATCGATAAAAAACATGCATACCATGTTCACAGAGTTTTCCCATCACTACTGTGGCAATGGGTCAACTGCAGGTACTTGTGGCAAAATTGCAGATTGCAGCGGCTGTTTGTGGCACGCGAGCAGCAGTTCCATTGTGTGGGCGGTTTAAAAAAAAGAGGACATCTTTAATTGTCTATGGCCATTGAGTTTTTATACCATGGACGGATGAGCGTCGATGTAACAACTAATTGAATTGAATAGTAAAACATAGTAAAACAATAATAATAATAATAAAATACGATAATGTTGGACAAAGATAACACGATACTGTTGGAAGATGAAAAGTTAAGATAGCATAGTAACAGGAAAACCAGTTACTATTTTCATAGATGATGTATTTCTGTTGCCGCTATAACACAGACAAATACTAAAACAGAATAAAATAAATATTTTAAGTGGGGCTCCCATACAACAGACATGATTTTTTTTGCCGTTTTTATAGATAATAGTACGGAAACGGAATTCTTGGTACGCGAGTCCGACTCGCATTTGGCCGGTTTTTTATTCTTCTTCGTCATGTGCCATCCTATCCTATCCTATCGGAGGTCGGCTATCATTATATCTACTTGGGCCCGTGATGTTGCAGGGTTGCGCCTCGGAAAAACTCTGAAGTACTCAGATTGTGCCACTCGGCGAGGTTCGGTAGCCATTGCACCTTTCTACGGCCTGCCCCCCGACCGCCTAACCGATCGCTTTGACTGCGCGTGTGGTTTGTGACGTCATCTTGCCACCTCGCACCGCCTATGAAAGCAATATCTAAAGCTACAGGCTATAGCTTTCGGTATTGCTTTCATAGGCGGCACGAAACGACAGGATGACGTCATAGACCACACGCGAAGTCAAGGCGATCGGTTAGACGGTCGGGCCCCTGGTCTTCTCTGACCTTGCATTTGTCTTTGCAGTATGAGCTGTAGGAGACTGCAGTTATGCAGCTTCCTTCGATTTTTTATTAGTTCACAAAATTAATTGCCAAAACAAATGGGTTACAGAAACAACTGCCTGTGTATTTATTTAAAAAAAAGTATTAAAGTACTTAAGAAGGCGTAATTGATGTGTTCCCCGCAGTTCATATAAGTATTAGGTAAAAGTAAATAATATACATATTCACAGCGTAGGTTTACTATACACGAATTAACATACGGCAGCGTTTAGTGTATTCAAATCAGTTTGAAACTTTGAACTTTAGCTTGAAAGCGACGGAAAATATATTCAATGGTCTCCTTTGAAAGAAAAAGTTGCTGGAGACATAATACCATGATTTTTAATAAAGAATACACTAGAAGAACTTTTTTTTGGTATCAAATTGAATCATCCCGAGATCGCCATTTGTACTGCTTCATTGTCCTTTAGGTATTTTTGTAAGGTGTGTAATAAAGTGTATTTAATTTTCACGATTGGGTATAAAATAGGTATGCTTAATATGCCTATGCCAATGTTATATAATTAAGTAACTATTCAATTTATAAGTATACAAATCGACTTACTGCGTCGACAGACGTTAGTAAGCGATTGCAACAATATAGGTACTTCTAAACAGGTTTCGGCTTTCTTTTGTTGAATGTAACTTGAAATGTAAGCATGTAGGAAAAAAAATTACTCATAATTAGTTTGCTATAAGTAATCCCAATTTATTCTTTAATGTTTCTTAAAAATCCGAACTGGTGGTTGATTCAATATTTTAGTCTTAAGGCGACGCATCGCTAAACATTAAATCTCATACGGAGCGTTTGCACCCCGTACCATAAGAAAAACTTTTTTTTTTCCTTCAAATTAAAACTACAAATTATTTAAAAAAAATCAACTACAATATTGAAGTGTGTGTTAAGACTAATCTACTAAGAAAATTTAGATACTTAAATCGGTCTGGTTTGCCTGTAAAATGCGAATCTATGTTTTTAAAGAGGTTACTTTTATATTTTTTTCTCTGTTATAAAAGTTGACAAATCGTGTTTCTGCAACTAGCAAAATGAAGTCAATTAAATGAAAAATCATGTCATCAAATATCACTTGCATATGTTTTGTAATTGTTGGGAAAAATCAAGATCCCGCCGCGTAAATTTCCAATGCGTCGCTTTTTTTAGTTTTATGATTTATAGTTTTGACGTCACTATGTGCCTGTGAAGGCCTACGTTGAATAAAATGATTTGACTTTGACTTTGACTTTAAATTTGTATTAATTTCATATATTTATAAATGTTTAAGTATATTGTTAAATTATGAATTGTTAAATAGTTTTTTTTTAGTCAAAGTGGAGTTTTTTTAATTACCTTCTCTTACCTGCATATTAGTATTTAAGTTTTGTGTTGATTCAATACCATAACATTGATAAATGTATCAATGCAACCACTAGATCCTTATAAAGCAAGTATTGCATTTCAAAATGTAGTTTTCATAAACTTTTGAAAAAAAAAGGGAAAATAATACTGGAAATTTAAACGTTTATCATTTCAATTCAACGTGTTATTACATCAACACAAAACTTAAATACTAATACGCAGGTAAGAGAAGGTAATTAAAAAAACCCCACTTTGACTTAAAAAAAAACAATTTAACAATTTTCAATATCGATATTGTTGTTTTAGTATGATTTTTTTTAATGATTAGATGTTAATCTCATCAGTAGTGAAAATTGCATTTTAAAGAAGGTAACTTTAAGTAAAAACTAATGTAACGGTGGCTCACTGTCGCCCGAATTGCGAAAGGTCGTGGGTTCGATTCCCACCGGAGGCAAGTCGTCTTCTTTAAAGTGCCATTTTCTCTCATAAGCGGAAATACTAAGGTCGGCTGATTATATGAAAAGTAGACAAAATCAACGTTTCGTAGTCCCCTGATTCCACCTCCAAAACTGGACCGATTTAATTAAGTAGGTACTTTTTTCATTAAAAATTAGAGAAAGGCGTTGGCTGTGTCCCTATGTTTTGCTTTTTTTATATAATCTCGTCAAATTTGTTTGCTGGATGTCTGAAGACAGCGAAAATCTGGCCAATTTTTAAGGTTTATAAAGGTTCATACCTTTTTTAATAATTAATTTATGACAAAAAAACAACACAGCTAAAGCCTTTCTTTAATTTTTAATGAAAATAAGTAATAAATCAGTCCAGTTCTGGAGGAATCAGGGGACTACGAAACGTTGATTTCGTCTACTTTTCATATAATCAGTCGACCTTATTATTTCCTCTTAATCTTTCTCTCTCACACACACACCTAATATTGTCCTTTCTCTTCTATTTACAAAAAAATACTTCGAATAACTTATCTATCATCAGCTCATCTTATGTCCCCACTGTTGGGCACGAGCCTTCCCTATGGATGGAGGAAGAACGGGCCATAAACCACCACGCGGGCCTAGTGCGATCTGGTGGTTGTTAACGACTGCTAATGCAGCCGGGACCAACCACCAGGAGCTTTACATGACTCCCGAAGCACGGACGAGCTCAAGATGATACATTTTCGGTCACCCATCCGATGACCGGCCTTTGCTAAAGTTGCTTAACCTAAGCAATCGCAGACCTGGCACTATAACCACTGCGCCGTCGAACTCCTCAATAGCTTACGTGGATTTTACAAAAAATTTGTTTGATAAAAAAAAGATAATTTGTAAAAAAATATAACCTTTGTTCAACGTACGTAGCGTCATAAATAACATAATGACATTGTGACAAGGTTCCAAGCGTGATCAAGGATTTCGCGAGTCGAGTTGTTACTCCGATGTAATTATAACTCATTATTTTGTCTCGGTAGGCGAGTGGCAAAACGCGCGGCGAAGGCTCTAGGTTCAATTCCCGGGCAGAACAAAGTGTGTTCCGGTTTTTTCGATGCATATTTTTGTAATCCATGTTTGTGTAGCCCATGTTTGTAATCGCCAACCCGCATTTTTATTAAGAAAGCGTTGACTTGATTTCAATGGTGAGGCTTTGCCCAGCAGTGGGTCAGTATTTAGGCTAAAGATTTGAAAAAAAAAGACAGAAAAAAGTAAAAGAGAAAAAAGAAGAGTGTACTTAATAATGCTTCTTCTTTTCTACACGAAAACACGATTTAATTTATGAAGGCAATTTGGTAAGGTTAGTGAGACAATTTTCATTCATTCAGGAAAATTGCTTAGTTTGTCCTAGCGAAAGTGAACCTTATTTTTATACAAGTAAGGGCGTTGTTAGAAAATGTAATATTTTTTAAGGGTGAGCCTTAAACGTTATCAGTATAAACGATAAAACAAAAGCCATCACATCTATTTAGGAAGCATCACACCCTGATGTGATGACACATGTACAAAATCATGAATCATTGCAATTATCGCAAAATACACGATCGAGTGCCGCCGATGATAAATCTATTGACTATAATAGTATATTATTAAGATATTTTTACACATCCCTGATTAGCGAGTGTTTCAACGTGCCGTCGAAACCAGCAAATGATTACAAGAGAATCTTACTAAGAAAATAATACACATTTCAAAAGTCTGCCCTACCTAACCTTTGCAGTGGAGTCGACACTGCACGCTAATCAAACGCAAACAGCGGCTACAGTAAAAAAAAAAAGAAGAATAAACAGTGTACAAAAAAAAGGGCAAACATTACAAAACTTACCTATATTTCGAGGATATCCTCACCGCAAACAAAACGCGATAACCTTATTTGAACTCCGACGTCACTGTTACTGAATTTTTTGTTAATTCTGATTTTCGGCGGGGACGTCCGCATGCGGTGGCGTCTGGCGCGCGACTGAACGCTGTTGCGGCTTAGGCGGCGCCTGCGCAGGTCGAGCTACGCCTTCACGCACACATGGGCGTAGCCAAGTAAGAGCTTGTCACACGAAGCCTTCATGAAAATGCAATGCGTTCGACGAACGGAGGTGCGAGATCGTAAGGTCAAATAAACCATTTTCAAATACTGTGTTCACAGAGTTTATCTACTTCTAAGATCTTTATGGCGATAACGAATATTGAACTCACAATAAGTGTAACAAGGAGTAGCGGTCAAAAGTCTGACTTCGCCGTATCATACAAAATAAAATCTAAGAGGGGATATCTAAAATACGAACTTACTATTCTATATTCTGTGCTTTTTGCTTTAACTCATTAGTTAATTAAACTTTTAGGGTTGATTTTTTATTCGTCAGTTAAAGTTTATTCATTGAATAATTTTGACATAATGACAGATTCTCTTTAGAAAATATGTCACAATGGCAATGTTATTCGTTGGATAAAACTTATCTGAGGATTGAAAAATCGGGCCTTAGAAATACATTTTCTACATATATCCATGAAGGTTTATATTGTCGAAATTATAATTTAATTTGCACTTTTGGCCTCTGGCTTTCATCCCACCAGTTGGTATGGGTCCATACTGGCAAATGTCTAACTGGTACACTACGTCCAAAACCTTCAAATAATAATGAAATGGCTCGGCCCATTACTGGCAGAACACTGGATTTCAAAAAAGGGGGGTGATGGTGGAAGGTGGTAGATTCTACACCAACCTTGATTCAAAATGCAATTAAAAATTATATTCTACCACAAACTTTATTCAGAATGCAATTTAAAATATTGGCCATTTCATAAGAGTGAACTTACTTGAATAAAAAAGGGGCAAAGACTAAACCACTAAAACCTCCTGCTCTTCGTCTCACGTGCCGTCAAGATGATTATTCGCACGAGCCTTACGAGAGTTTGGAGGGCACCAACTATCTCGGGCGTCTTCCCCATTGGCGAGGATGGAATTCGGAGTGTTCCTGTCTGTGGTCCCGTACCATCCTCGCGCCAACTAAATAGGGAGTTTAGTAGCCATTGGAACTACATAGGGAAGCAGAAGCTATGGGAGAGATATATTTAGGGATGCAAACAACACTAGCTCATTCCACTGCTTGGACACGACACGAGCCCTTTCCTATGGATGGATAATAGGGAGAACGTGCCATAAACCACCACGCGGGCCCAGTTGATGGTTGTTAACTACTGCAAATATAGCCGCTTAAAATGCTTCCGTAGCAGGAAGCACGGAGGAGCTCGATATAATAAGTTTTTGGTAACACATCCTATAACTAATTACGCCAACTGCAGCAATCGCCGACCGGGTGCGTTAACCACTGCGCCATCGACCTTCTCCTCTTTAAGGATGCAAACCTTATACCAATTCGAATATGAATGCAGACAACACTCAAGCCCAACATATTTATGTGGTTATGCCAACCACTTGTTCAAACATCCGAAAAGACGACCCCAATTCAAGAAACTTGGCCGGCGAACAACGAGCACAACACTGGCAATAAGAACCTTACCACAACGGAATAAGAACTTTATAAAGTTCAATTTGAACAGGACAAATTGACTTTTTCGGTATTTTCAAAAATGACAAAGCTTTGTTAGTAGAAATTTTAATTACGTCATTTTGTAAACACAGAATAAAAACGTACACGTACATACACTGCTCGATAAGGGCTAAGTTAGCAGTACTGACCGAAAGTGGAAATGGAAGATTTGAGACATTTAAGTAAGCAGCTAGTTGGGATTGGGACATATTATTATTAAATTCTTTTGCTTAAAACAGAACGCGAAAGTTTTAAGTGTTAGTTGTTTTTATAAGCTCACTTACTTTAAATAAGCAAAAGAAGTAAATAGCGGTCGTGTGGAACAATCATGACTTTAATTTGCATAGCCTGAATAAAATTACTAATTATACGTCACGTCCGTCGCAGGCAGGAAAGATGTTAATTCAATGTACCTATAAAGTACCGATGAGTTACCATAAAGTTAAAAACGAAGGGCAATGTCAAAGACATTTAAAATGAATATTTATCAGTCAGTTAATTGGATCGTGAAATAAAAATAATTTTGGGTAAAACCGGGTTGATTGTAAAAGGTGAAGTTCTCATCATCATGAACTTGCAATGAGAAATAGTATGTCCTAAGAAATGCCTTGAGGTACACCTTTACTTGTTACGAGAAATAAAGTATGTCCTAGGAACTGCCTTGGGGTACCACATTGTTACCACCCTCATTGTAGACACTACAGTAAGAGAACTGATTAGAGCTTATTTCCACGTTGGTCTATTACATAATATGTCTGAAAGATTTATCTTTATACAGAAAAGTTCTGACTGACAGACTGAAGACTATTACTTAAGACTAAAGACTAGACTATATATACATGACAGATCAGGCTGAATATCACAGGATATGTGTCTTTCGGAGGACTAAATTGGGGGCAGTGGCTAGTAGTTATAGATTATTAAACCGTGTACCAAAAAGTTAGAAAAAAATTTTGTCCTTTTTAATGTGGACCAGAGAGTGACTATCATGCTAGTTTTGTTCTTGGAAAGAGATTCCTGTTGGCCGCTACTGGCATTTACAGCGTAACTAGATTTTTATTGGGAGTAAAAAAAGGAAGAGAAGGGGAAATTCAAGGTTCCTCGATCCGTAGTGATTGAACTTATCGAATCGAACATCCTCAGATGGTTTCTAGAACGAAGGGAAGGGCCATCCCTTCCCACGTATGAGACCATGACGCAAGCTTGTTTCCGTCCCGTGCAAGATTCTCTGAGGCGTTCGGATCGAAATCAAAAGCCTTCATTTGAACACAATATCATGCTAGCCTTCAG
Source organism: Eudonia lacustrata (assembly GCA_947562085.1). Lineage (NCBI taxonomy): Eukaryota > Metazoa > Arthropoda > Insecta > Lepidoptera > Crambidae > Eudonia > Eudonia lacustrata. The sequence goes on along the minus strand of OX387332.1, from coordinate 14,743,680 downwards.
AGGTAAAAAATTTACAAAAATCTGAATGGGCGCCAAACATAAAGGAACAAACAATACATACCCAATCCCAGGTGTCAGAGCGCGTTCGAAACAAAGCGTTGGTAAGCGTTATCAAACGCTTTTATACGAGCCGTTATCAGCCCTACGTTCGAGAGCGATCAATAAGTTTATCTCATCACATTTCGCTTGGGCAAACAAAGCTTGTCACCCATTTGTACCACCGAACTGTTTTAATTTCAAATTACTTTTTTGCGTTACTAAAAAACAAAACTCTAGTCTTCTTTCAGACTTGAGTTGTGTTTAATGAATTCGAGTCTTTTTAAAGGCCTTAAAGGACTGAGTCTCTTGTATCACAAGTCTCAATTCATCTATTTTAGCAAATTGAAATGAAACTACTTCTACGGATATACTCGCGTTTATTTTACACATTAGTTTTATTTAATGTTTATCCTATCGTGTCGAACCCTTTGCAGGGTCGGTGGTCACAGGGATACTGAGGTATTGGTCGTCTCATAATTAGTTAATAAAAGCTAAATTTGCTTAGATCTACTCGCGTTTATGTTATATATCAGTTAACTTGATGTATAAAATAAACGCGAGTAGATCCGTAAAAGTTGTTTCATTTCAATGTGTAGTGTTTTTTTTTTCTACATAATATTATATTTTGAAGCTTTTTTATCTGACTGTACTGAACAGCTCCAATAATTTAGTCCGAATCGTCAGTAAAAAAAAAATAATTAAAAAGTGTCAATTCGAACACTGTGTCCGAATACAATGTATCCGAAAAATCAGCGATCCGTTCGCGTAAACTTTAGAAAACAATATACCTATTTTAATACATTTACAATCATGTATCGGTGGCCTGATTTTGACATTTATCATGGTTACTTTGCCGACTTAGACCAAGGGGCGAAAGTTTTTTTTATAAAGAAAGGTTGGCAAAAATGACTCTGATCTGCTTGATGTAATGCAGAAGCAGGGTCCTATTGTGTAGATACCTAGTGGAGCAAGATTGTGCCTTACCAGCCGTTCTCAGCTTGCCAACCCGCAAGTTGCTTCTTCACACCTCAACCCTTTAAGGAGCACAGCATGTTGAAATTGTTCATTGGTTTCGACCTTATGATAAGGTAATAAAGTTGAAATGATGGTGTCCAATATTTGGACAGAGTCCTATCAAGGGTAGGACTCCATGTAAAGAAAAGAAATTCTAATACGTTACAATTTATTATATATTATTATTATATTTATAGACATAGCAAATTGATAACACCATAGTGCCATAAATTTCTATAGGCGGTGGTGGCCGCTCTTCATTAAGCGTAATGAGCTCTAGTTTTGCAACGAAAACGAGAATGTTTATGACAAAATTGCAACTCAAGCTGTTTGTTACCGAGTTCGTCAACTTGATCGAATGCTGTTGATCGAAGTGCACACAAAGCTGTGCCACAAAATGCAGAGGTAAGCTTCATACATACCGCGCTCGAGCAGCCAGCGCACGCTAGACCCTCCCACGGACTCACCGTCACGGAATCTAGTAACAGCTTTAGTTCTAATCGACGAGGTCAAAAAATGCTTCCATGTTTCATACCATGGTATGAATCGCAGAAGTAAAAAAAAATCATACCATGGTATGAAACAGCCAATTCAAAAAGCGTCCTTGTGCGATTCATACCGTGGTATGACAAGGTTGATTTTTGTAATAGTTGAATAATAATCCTACTAATATTATAAATGCGAAAGTTTGTGTGTATGTTTGTTCGTATATTTGTTGCTTCTTCACGCTGCAACGGATGGATGGATTTGGATGAAATTCGGCATACAGATAGTTTATAACCTGGAATAACACATAGGACACTTTTTATCCAGATATTCCCACGGGAACGTGAACCACGCGGGTGAAAACGCGAGCGGCCGCTAGTTAAAAATTATATTTTTAACTTAACTTGGTTAATTACTAATATGTTTTTTTTATCAAAAGTTTGCAATTATACTGCAGCCCACTGGCAATAATTTTAATATTTCAGTGTATTTTACTAGTAAACTTAGCATTTTTATTCAAATATGTATACAATCACCACTCCTTTTTATCGGTGACTGTACCTCCGTGATTGAAATTGATCGAGTTCATAAATTCATGGGTGCCGAATTGGGAAAGTGCCGAAACGAAACTAACCCGAACCACTTATGGTATGAATCGACGAAAGACCCCTCGCTACAGTCCGAGCGCGTAGCTATTGCGAGGTTCCCCCGATCCGATCCGAACCCGTCGGAGAGTCTGAGGAAACGGGGACACGCACTAATGCGTGATGGCGTTGTTGCCTCTAGAAAACCTCTGAAGGTGCTTCGTTTCGCACGGCTTGAGGAACCCTTTAAGTTTGTCGCCGCCCCCAAAAATTCGGTGTCGCTAAAAACGCACCTGAGTGAGAGTATCACCAAACCCTATCGAAATAAAAGAAATTGCGAGGTTCCGTGTCTACGAGAGGTTGCCTAGTGGCTGTGCTTTCTTGCCCGTTCTTCTCCAAAGTCGCTTCATCATCATCATCATCAGCCTACACACGTCCACTGCTGGACATAGGCCTCTCCAAGTGCACGCCACTGAGCACGATCGCTTATTTAGTAATTACTCTAATTCATTTTATTGAAATCTAATATACAGGGTTACTGGAAACTCGACAACTTCCTTGCAGGAGGTGATAGGCGGCCTAAAATGTGACAAATGTACCCCCCCCCCCCCCTATGTATGGCCGAAAACTAATAGTTTTCGAGATAATTGAAATTTTTGTGTTTTTTAAAAAAAAAACTAAATTTTAGCGCTTAACTTCAAATATAAAAAAAACGCATTGATGCATGGATTCATTTTAATTTTAATTTGTAGCTGACATCCTAACACAGCTGAGGTAGCACTAAAACATGTCAAAATACTAAACATTTTAAAATTACAACATAAACTTTTAAAAAATAAAAAAATCTTTTACATTTATTTTCTTAAAGTGTTGCCTTGCTCAAAAAAAAATATATGAGTAGTCGTACAAATTATTAACAAAACTTCCTCACCTAATAACGTATCCAAAAAGGTATAAAAGACAGCATAATTAACTTTAACTACGAAGTGAAAAAAAGAAAAACATAACAGAATGCACACAAAAAGGTTAAGTAATAATTAGTTTTCGCAATAACTGACGTCAAATCGTTTACATTTTTTTGAACATCTTGCTCAATATGTCGCCCTTAACTCCGAATGCAAGTCGGGATCTTTTTCCTCATTTTGGTTTTTGTAATTCTTGATGAAAATGTTTGTTTCATCTGATTAAATTATCTCGAAAAGTTTTTGATTTCGGTTATATATATGCGGGGTTTTTTGTCACATTTTAGGCCGCCTATCACCTCCTGCAAGGAAGTTGTCGAGTTCCCAGTAACCCTGTATAACATTCTCGTGTCACATGTTAGTTGCCATACTCCTCCGAAACGGCTCGATCGATTTTTATGAAACTTTATATGTATATTCGGTAGGTGTGACAAACGGTCGTTATCTATTTTTCATACCCCTAAATGATAAGGGTGGGTCCACCCCAAAAAAATTTTTTATTTTTTTTTCAATACAAAATGGTCCATTATTTGTTTGTTTTGTTGTCATAAAAACTGTCAAAGCGATACGAAGTCCGCTGGGTCAGCTAGTTATTAATAAAAGTAGCAGTAGCAACTCAGCTCAATCGCACAGAAAAAAAAAATTAACTTTCCTACACTCACACCAATTATCTAGCCCAAGATAAGCTTCGTTATGAAACTCGTTAAATGGTTACTAGACAACGGATAAACATACTTAAAATAATTAATTACATACTTATTATACATAGAAAACACCCAGACCCGAGAAAATTTAGAAAAACAATAGTTTCTAAATTGACCCGACCGGGGATCGAACTCCGGGCCTCAGAGATGGCGACACCATAAAAACCGGTGTACAAACCACTCGACCAAGGAGGTCGTCGTTAAAAAGATTAACTATGTCAATTTGTAAGTAACAACACGTCAATGTATTTTTTCTTAAACCGTACCCTAATAAATAAGCTCAAATTATAGAAAAGCTTCCTTCACGAGCTTATTAACATAGCTGTTAGGAACTCATCAATATTTATAGCTTCCTGCGATTTACAGGTTTTAAACCAAAACAATGGCTACTCTAGTAAGTGGTTTTTTAACTTTAAATTAAAGCGGAATTGACGTGCATATTAATAATTAGTCCCTATTTAGGGTTTTTTTTTATTTGGTTCATTAAACTAGTCGTTACATGTCGGTACATAATTTACATACTTATGTAATTTACATACTTATGCAACATGGCAATGCACGACCTTCCTGAAGTGAACACTGTATGCACTTATTGCTTAGGTACATTGTATAAAGAAAATATATACTAAAATAGAACGAAGATATACTTTGACTGTGTTAATAATACTGTGGGATGTTGTATTGTTGTCATTGTTATGTATTGTTATGTACACTTATACCAGTGCTTTGCTTATACACTTTCATCATCATCATCATCATCTCAGCCAAAAGACGTCCACTGCTGGACAAAGGCCTCCCCAAAGGATATGAGGGGTATTTGCCGTAATCGCCACGCTTGGCAGGCGGGTTGGCGATCGCAGTAGGTTGAGGGTAACCTCAGAGGGATGCTGCTGCCCATCCTCTGCAATGGTCCCTTAGTCGGCTTTTACGACACCCACGGGAAGAGATGGGGCGGTGCAATTCTTTATCCCCGGCACCACACGGGGTACACACGGGGGGTTATACACTTTACTAAACTTATAAATCGCCTAAGTCTTGGCTTAACTACTACCCGGTCAAGTTAACTCGGCACCTAGCTCGAAAACGTCGCTTACACTCAGTAAGATCTGGTGAAGGTCGCGGGAAGCCGATGGACGCGAGCAGCACAAAAGCGGTCGTTGTGGAAGCCTGGTGGGGAGGCCTTTGTCCAGCAGTGGACGTCTTTTGGCTGAGATGATGATGATGATATGTTTAATAACAGGTTGTCGTTAATTGCTATATACATTTGGTAAATCTTCATCGTCATCGTCTCGGTCGCACTGTTGTACCTTTTCGTAAAATTTTGGTGTAATAATATAGCTTTACCTACTATAATGGTAAGAACACAAAATAACCTACAAGTTAGAGGCCTATGATCAACAGTACTATAAAGTCTGGTGACGACGATGAAGTTTTATTTAGCTTTAAAAATTTAATTCTCACCTCCGACTGCAGTGAAGCCTGCAATTCTTCATTAAGCTTCTTCAGCGCTGCAATCTGTAACAACACATTCGTAATTAAGCATTTAAGGCGCTGAACACTTTTAAATGCGCTTCTTTGTTCCTTTTTAAAAAAAAACATCAAGAAATCAAATGTTAAAATATTATTATTATACTATTAGCAACAATGTTGTTGTTTTCCAAAATGCAGAATTACAAAATTTCCTCGATAGAAAAAAAACCCAATAACCTCTGAACAGTATCTTTTTACATGATTATCTTTTCCATTTATTAAAAGTACGTCGATGAAATTAAGACTTATACGTAAACCTAATACCTACTTATTAGAAAAATGCTATTGTTTTATTTTCTTAAAACATCTAGATTTTAAATAAGTAGCGTTTTCCAAGTTTTTTGACTAAATTCAGTGGCTCACGCACTATTTGCACCCCGTTTTTCTTGTATGCAGATCGACCGACATCGACAAAGAGCGCTGTTTCATGGTTATCAGCGCCTTAAATAGAAATATTTTAAAAAGTTTAGTGCTCGCCTTTTAAAAAGTATATAATTATTAGACAAAGGCCTCTGGTGACAAGAAGGCTAGAGCTACCTCAGACAGTGTCAGTGCATTAGCATGGCAATCCAGACAGATAATGTTGCCAGCATTTTTGAAACCGTTCTCATTACCCCACATTTGGAGGACATCTTTAATTTATAGCTATATCATTTTTATTTACTAATGAAACGCTTTTTACGAATTTACTTTAATTTAATACAATTACCCTGACGTAAAAATTGTTTAATTTCAATGTGTAATGTCCGCGTGAACATTAGAGAGAAATGTGATATTTTTGTTCATTTTATTGATCATTAAGTTTTCTTGAAAATATACAGTCCATTCAGTAATTGATTTATTTATTTATTTATTTATTTATTTATTAGGTACACAAAACAAATAGAAATTAAAAAATGACAATATTGCATGATAAATTGTATAAGAGCTAAATTCCTATCTAAAACATGTGTACACAACACGATTAACAATAAGCGTCCATGTTAAAGTTTACCTAATCTACAACTATATCCGATTAAAAACTAAACAAATACAATACATAGTAATGGTGAAAAAATATATAAAAAAAAAATATATATAACAAATTGAAAACTTATTCTAGGTTAATGTTGACTTTACAATTTTTATTAAGTGGGAGATGCCGAACCGAGAATTTCCCGAAAATTTTTCTTAAAATTATGTAATTTCATGGAAAATATGTCGATGTTGTTATTAAGTGCAACCAGTTCATTGTATAGACGGCACATTCTGACAATGGGATTGTAATATGATGTATTATTTTTATAGACATTTAGTACAAAAGTCTTAGGCGCCCGGGTTCGATACAAAGTATTTATTTGAATTAAAGAAAGCAATTTAGGGGAATCGATTATTGAGTGCAATATTTTAAACAAGTAAATTAAATCATACTGATCTCGACGAACCGCAAGCGAAATCACACCAAATTTAATCATTCGAAGTTCGTAAGAATGAAGAGACCTGCCTAAATGAAAGCGATAACAAAGAAATCTTAAACGCTTTTTCTGAATGCCTTCAATACTTTCTATGTGTATTTTATAGAATGGGCTCCAAATTGTACAACCATATTCTAAAATACTACGTATTATGCTGTAATAAAGACATAATACACTTTTTGGTTTCTTAAAACCTTTTGTGGATCTAAATATAAAACCCAAAAGTCCATTACATCTTTTTAACACATGTTCATAATGTTGACGGAATGAAAGTTTATCATCAAAAATAATGCCAAGGTCCTTTGCAGTAGTGCATCGAGACAAAGCGCAATTGTTTAATTTGTAGTTATAATTTTGTGGTACTCGTTTTCTTGTAAAAGATATGACAAAACATTTATTATTATTTAGGTACATATTATTGATTACGCACCAATCTTTAACTATGTCAATGTCTTTTTGAAGAGTGCAGCAGTCATCAATGTTTTTAATACTAGTAAATATTTTAAGGTCATCTGCATAAAGTAGGCATTCACAGTTTAGTCGGTCAATTAGATCATTAATAAAAATTGCAAATAGCAAAGGGGAGAAATGGGAACCTTGAGGAACACCTGAGGTCACGTCAATAGCAGCAGACTTGTATCCCCTAAGAGCTACTAATTGACTTCTATGTGCAAGATAAGAGCATAGCCATCTGTAAAGATTACCCTGAATACCGTATTTGTATAATTTGTAAGATAAAATTAAATGATTAACCTTATCAAATGCCTTAGAAAAATCTGTGTATATAGAGTCCACTTGGCCACCAGCTGCAAAAACGTTACATAAATAGTTCTTATATTCTAGGAGATTAGTAATAGTGGAGCGACCCTTTACAAAACCATGTTGTTTTTCAGAAATTGATTGCTTCACATGATTATAAATATAACCGTATATAACCGACTCAAATACTTTAGCGAGACAGGATAAAATACTGATGGGTCGATAATTCTCACATTCAGATCTACACCCATTTTTATAAATAGGGACGACATGGGCAACCTTCCATAATGCAGGGAATACACCAGAATGGAGGGATTTATTAAAAATAATTGTTAATGGGAGACTAAGTTCTTTGGAGCAGGCTTTTATAACAGCTGAAGGTATGTTATCGGGTCCCGCGCCCTTATAGCTGTTTAATTGTTTTAACTTATTAAGTACTTCTTCCTCCGTTATGGTTAAATTGGAAATTACATCAGAGTTGTTTGTAGAAACATTGCATGTGTGACCCGAGATACTGGGGTAGTTTTCGTAAACCGATCCAAAATATTTTGCAAAAAGTTCACAAATTTGCACGCTGTCCGAACTAGTTTCGTTTCCGTATTTCATTGTCTGAGGAATAGCGCAACTTCCCTTTTTAGAGTTAATAAATCGGTAAAACAATTTGATATTATTATCAAGATTTTCTTCGACGCTCGAAACAAAGTTGTTATAACATTCGTTTATTAATGTTTTACATCGTCGGCGAAGCATACTAAAGACGTCATAGTCACGCGGATTTCCAAATTTTTTAAATAATTTATGATATTTGTTTTTCTCTTTTATACAATTAATTAATGAATGACTATACCATGACGGAAAACTAAAAGTTCTTTTTGATGTTTTTGGTGTATTCTGCTCGATAAAATTATTAACGGTTTGATAAAAAATATCTAGACAAATATTGACATCGTTAGAAGAAAGTAATTGCTCCCAATTACATAAGTTTAGAGATTCCTTAACGCTTTCGTAATTGCATTTTGAAAAATTTAATCGCATTTCACCTGACGGTTTTAACGGTTTTTGTTGCTGTGAAAATGTGACATCAGTTGAAAGAGGTGGATGATGTTTGTCTGTTTTGCTTAATGGATCGGTTAATATGACAGATACACTATCAACAGTAGAAAGTACTAAGTCTAGTAAACGATTGTTACTATTGATTATATTATTATATTGGTTTAAATAACACATCGACATAGTTTCTTGCAAGAGAAATGACTTCCGATCAGACAAATCGCTCGGGGTAAGCATGTTTGAACCATGAACAGCTGACCATGACATGTGTGGAGTATTAAAATCACCTATCAGTATAAACTCATTTTTATCTTTACTGTTCAAAATGTTTTTTTGGCAGTTAATATAAAATTCTTCAAGTTCCGCTACAGACATATCTGGCGGTAAATAACAAACGCATATGTTTATTATAGGCATGCTGTTGTTGACTGGCAATATGCTTACCCAAACGTCCTCAAATCGGCTCTCCCAATGAGTTTGGCGAACTGTGTTAAATTTTTTACTAATAGCTAGCAATACACCACCACCATCGGACTTATTACTACAACTACTATAACGATCCCTACGAAACATATTGTAACGTTCATCTAAAAACTCCCTGTCGTATACACTAGAATTTATATTAGTTTCGGTTAGGCATAATATATCAAAGTTACAGTTTAAGGCATTAAGAAAAAAGTATTTTAATTTAGAACGAAATCTGTTAACATTTTGATAATAAATCGTAATCATTGTTGGTTAATAACTGAAACCAAGTATCCATATTATGATATTAACTTACTTTAAATAAATTACGCTACAATTTCTAAATATTAACGTAGTTTGCTTAGACATTCAATGTTTTTGATATGGACTGCATTCGCGTTGTCATCTTTACGTAAGTACACACGACCATAGCGCACCCACACATATTTATAATTATTTGTTTTGGCGAATGCTCTCGTTTCAGCGTGAAGTTTCTTGCAGTCGATCGATAAATGCTCAGACACAAAGATTCTTTGATTATTTCCCGCTATACCTAAATGCGTTGTATTCAACATATCGCTGGGGTGAGCCTTGTTGAAGCGATGGACTGCCGAGATAAACTCATCCCGTTGACGCAACGATGTAAGGCTGAGAAGGATGTTTCGAGGGCGGCTGGACGAGCTGTTCATTTTCGCTACACGACGGCAAGCTTGTATGTTAGAGTCCTGGCTAGGGTAATTGATAACTGTACATAATGTTTTTACCAGAGATAACACGTTTTCATTTCTATTTTCCGGTACCGTCTGTATTTCAACGTTATGTTCACGTGATATTTTTTCCAAAACCGACAACCTACCACGCAATGTGTTTATTTCTGCTTGCATAGCGTTTCTATCGGCCTCTAACATTTTTACAGTTTTATCTTTTTCATGAATCACCGATTTAAGGTCGTTTTGTTCGCTGATGATAAAGTCGGTTGTGTTAGTAAACTCCACCTTTAATTCGTCAGTAGCCGTCTTAATTTCAGCCACTATCAGTTCTTTTAACTCAGTTTTCAGCGCAGTTCGCAGGTTAGTCATATAGGCCGAGTTTGGAGCCAGTTCTTGATCTAACAACGCGCTTATCTCCTCCAGTGTAACCCCCCCGGAAGTAGCTTTTGAGGGGCTTGATGATTTGGTTGGCGTCAAGGTCGACTTGGTCTTGCAGCCGACCGGAGTGTCATCGTAAGCTGCAGCACGTCGTCGGATGTTTACATTTGCACAAAAAGGGCATCTTAAGGAAGACAAATCCTTCTCATTTAGCTTCGATGAGCGCTCGGGTGTTATTCCAATACAGCTAAAGCAATAATGCGAGTTGCAATTATTGCATTTTAGTGAACTAGCTTCATTGATTTTAACTCTGCACTCGTTACAATACATGTTTGACCTCCTTTGATGTTTTGATGTCCGCGCACAAATGTTTTTCTCACACAACACACTAATGCTAATTTAAAACTAAAATAATATAATTAATATATTGCACGATCACTGAAACACGTCCGCTTAGCTTGATGATGCTTTAGATTATCGATTGATTGATTTGACTTTTACATGTAATTTATTGTGATTTAAAACCAGGCAAGGCCCGTAAAATCTGGGATTTATCCCACCATTTCCAGAATCCGTCATCATCAAATCAAATCAATCTCTCTGATCAATCATCATCAAATCATCTCTGGAGTCAGAACAGACAGGGACCTTTGTTTTCTTTTTTATTACTCTTTTTGTTTAATCTTATTTTTCCCACGTACATATACTGTCTGCCTCATTTATTTTTGTATAAGTATTATGTATGTGTGTTGTAAATAAATGCTTTTCCTTTTTTCTTTTCTTTCTCTGAGTATGTCGCTATAACAACAATTATTATACCAGGTAAAGAAAACTGAATGAAAACAGCAAGCCCTCCATTTAACAAGGCAAACCTCTCTTACCACATCGCGACTTTATTCATAGTTATGACAGGAAAAACGTCACAGGCAACAAAATAGCTTAGCATAAAAACACTGGAGCGCATTTGCGAGTCGAATACATTTCACTCTGACCTATTGGCAGCGCGCATTTAAAACGATTCCAAATTTAAATTTCAAAACGGTGCGCTCCGATTGGTCTATCGCCGCTCTATAGTCAATGACAATACGTTTTTGACTTGTGACATCTTATAATATACACAGTGTTTTCCACAGACCTATATTAACATAGATCACGCAAGTACACCTAGTTCAAACGTTTCGAATGAGCCCATCTGTGCTCAGCTGACCGCTGCTTATATTCAGTCCGCGAGCGACATTTACTCATTTATTTATTACACAATTTATTTTATTGTATACCCTAACATTAATTACATAGTTTAAGCTTTTGTATCTAAGCTAAGTTTTATACAGCAATAAAATTATCTTATTACCCAGGTAGACATCTGTCAAAAACACGAAAAATGCCTTGAGTTTTGTTATAAATTGTAAAAACATTTCATCTGTAGCCAATAAGTAGAACACGATGCTTTCCGCCGGAAAGTAATTTTATGATACAAATAGTCGTAATTATTTAAAAAAAAAAAAACTGAAAAAAATTAAAGGCCCACCCGACCCAGCCAGGAATCGAACCTGGGTCTTCCGCAATCCAGGCGGCTGCACTGACCACTATGCTACCGGGAAGGCTAATGTAAGCGCTGAATATTGTCACTGCTTTTTATTTTTGAATGCTAATAGCGGCACAGTGCGCCATCTTTCCAACTCTATAATCTATCATCTATCTTTGGGTATTTCATCTGCAGGTGAATCTGCATGGCCATCAGTTACAATGACCGTTGGGATACTTAGATGGCGCACTGTGCCGCTATTAGCACTCAAAAATTAAAAAGCAGTGACAAAATTCAGCACTTACGTCTGCCTTCCCGGTAGTGCAGCCGCCCGGACTGCGGAAGACCCAGGTTCGATTACTGGCTGGGTCGGGTGGGCGTTTAATTTTTTCACTGTATTTTATAAATATTTAATTTAGCTTCAGTGCAGCAATTAGCACTTGAAAATAAAAAGTAAAATTTATTCGTAATTATTTTAAAATGATTTATTTTGATTTCATGATAGTTTTGAGAAAATCTAGAGTAGGTATGTCGCATGGTTCATCATACATTGCGGCTTTACTTAGCTCTATACATGTGGGTAGTGTATTGTATAAACGGGCAATGAACATCAAATTATCGTTTCATACGTACTTCGCGTCAGTTTCGAGGCACAGTCGCTTTTGTCATTTTTCTATCAAATTTTCTAAGTAGTGCCGTTTACTCTATAAATCGTCTATTCGATTCTAATCGCTTGCGAAATTATGATGATTGGGAAGACATTATATTTTGAAAGCTATTCAAAATCTCTAAGAGAGGGTTTTTTTAAACCTATTACTTCCACAAAATGATATCCAAAAAAACTACCGATTTTTTTTACACACCAATGCAGTCTAAGTATTTTGGTGAAAAAATCGAAATAAAAATAAGGTTAATCAAAAGCACGTTACGCATCAAAACTGTTTTATTTCCGCGATAAATATACAGTTAAAATCGGGAAGTTATATTGGCATCGACATTATAATTTGTCGGTCGTTGGCCTAATGGCGGTTTTGTATATACAGGGTGTTTGGAAGGTGGGTACAAGACCTTAAGGGGATGTTAGTATGGATCATCTAGAACATTTTGAGCCACACTTGTCTTAGACCAAGTCTGTTATTATTATTATTTTTTGTTGACCTGCAATTTTAGTGCTAAAAATCCAAAATTTGCTAATTAATTGCTAACAACATTCAGTTTAAGTTAAAATGTCTATTATTTACAATTTATTTTATTAGTGTAATGTGTCTCTAATCGTATCGAAGCATTTTTGAAGCACCATTGTTACCAAAAAATAAAGTTACAGGCCATTCAAAAGTGATAGAAAGATTGGAAAAATAAATTTTCGACTTTAAATGTCAATTTAAAAAATAAAGAAAATAGCTGCAGATGTTCAAACATATTTAAAAACATGCTAGGTTAATGCCCTTTCTTTTGAGATATCACTTATGCAGATATCTTACCATTTCTTGAAATTATTGTGCTTAAACCAGTTAAGAGTGATAATATCGATTTTTAAGAAGTTTAAAAAAAACATTTTTTTTGGTGATCTAACTTTAATTTTCATGTTCAAAATGTCGTCCAGCAATACAAACACATGCTCGAGCACGTTTTCTGACTTCAGTCATGCTGATTTTTAGCATCATTTCTTGTTTCAACCGTTCAAACGCAGAATGGATTCTCTCCAATAAGTCCTTCTTCGTAGAAATTTCCGTAGTGTAGACAAGTTCCTTTGCCCGTCCCCAAACAAAAAAATCTACCTAGATGGTCCATACTAACATCCCCTTAAGGCTTTGCACCAACCTTCCAAACACCCTGTATATTTTCGTATTTACGTTGTTAACACCGAAATGTGGCACGCTTGGTTTTCATACAAATCGTGACACATGCGTCCGTCGTCTATCTAGATATTTGGTCTGAATTTGTGATTTATTATAATCACAGTGACGGCTAATCGTATAATAGTGCTCTATCTTGTGTCATAGGTGTCGTAAGAGACGACTAATAGAGCTTAATAATATGTGCTAACAACATCCCGATATGGCGGGATGTCTGTCCAACTACATCAGCCTTTTTTATTTAATTTTTTACTTTATTTAGGTAAACAAACAAAGACACACACAACAAGAAGAACAAGATACAAGTATATGAAGAATATAAGACAAAAAAATTCATAATTGCGCCACCAGCACCGTTTACCACAAATTATGTCCCACTTCTGGACTTAGCCCTTTACGATCACGTACACTAGAACATAGAAGGATCAATCAGTTAATCTCAGCTGAGGTTTTTGCCTTTAGAAGTACCCTAGGGTTTTTCGCTTTCTATCCCGATTAGAACTCCTAGTAGGTTCATAGGCAGAGGGATGCCATCCCTTTAAGAAACCCTCTTAGGATAGTGTGGTCGGTCACTAACGGCTAGGCGGCTTGTGGAAGTGTATGTTTTACGCCGCCCTTAAAATCCGATATAAAGGTGTAGGTATAGGGGGCGGTCTATCTCACAAGGTTGCACACAGGTAAGAGATCTCTAAGTTACTACCGACCAGCATTACCTATCGGATATCAGAAGCTCTATAATGAAACTGCGACAGGTTAGCTGGCCGGCCACCAACAGCAATATCCTTCTTATAAAAGGTTGATGGGTTCTAACTGTTGCCATGATGCCACCTTACAGCAACCGGGACCAACGGCTTCACGTTAAGTTCCCAGGATGCAACACATGTCCATGAGCGGCGGTGAACACTTCACAAGTTTTTCGCCCGATCCTCAATTTGCCAGAGGCAGAATTTGTCAGAGGCAATGAGCATAATACAAGTTCATTAGTTCACATCAAGTAGCTCTTTTGAGATTTTTTCACACAGCTCCGCCTTAATGGAGCGTCAGCCATACCATCACTAAATCACGAAGTGTGATAAAGGACAAGCGCTACTGTTATGGCAGGAAACAAAAGAAAATAAATAAAATCCTATTAGATAAGAAGTCGGGTCAAATCTACATTTCGCCCTGAAACAGTGATTTCCCAACGCCATTTCCATACATACCCGTGCATGCCGTGCGTCAATCCATTCATGGTCTACCATTTCGTAACACCACATTCATTTATCAGATCATTATTCTTGTCGACTGAAATCATTCAATAGTGTGTATGTTGTTTGAATATCATCAATAAATTGTTACAAGGACCAATGCAGATTTGTTTATTTTTACCACTTTAGTTTCTGAGATAAAAGCTTTTTTGTTTTCTATAAAAAAATATTTACAAATATAACTTAAAGTAATACGATATAGAACGAAATAAGTAACTGTAATAACAAAAGAAAGCGTCAAAAAAATTGGTATACGTATACCCATGAAGCTGTTCTTCAGCTTCATGGATTGTATAATAGGTGCAGCCTTAATAAAATTACGGTCGAATTTCGACCACTGGGCGACCACTAGTGCAAATTATGCTACACACGTTGACTTTTTTTATCACCAAAACTTCTGAGATGACTCCCGTGATACAAACGAACAACTCTTACAATTGGACTAACTCCCTAACTCGAAAATAAAATTCAGCAGTTCTATTCATTTTGGCCGATTGAATATTGATGTTTTGTATGGAACAGCTGAATTTTATTTTCGACTAAGGGAGTCCAATAGTAAGAGTTGTTCGTTTTTATCACGGGAGTTATCTCAGAAGTTTTGGACGGTGATAAAAAGTGACCCTGTAGGACTAATATATTGTTGTCGGCCTTTTACTCAGGTTATAATTTGGTTGAAATATGGGGGAAAAACATACTTTCGAGTTTCTGGCTAGCGCTATTCGGTTAGACTTCAAAGTTCAAACTGGTGATAGATAATTACTTGATAATTTTAGTCGTTTTTTACTTTGGACGTCCAAACGAGATGGGTCCAAAAAAAAAAATCTTTGTTAAAAAAATACAATCTACGCCGAAAGATTATATCAGAGATCCCGACCCCACTTTTTTATGAAAGAATCACAGTTTGCAATATGTCTCTTTTAATTTATGGTGGATATAAATATACGATGGCCAATAAAACTGGATCTAGTACTCTTCAAACCCTTCAAACAATTCAAAGTAATACTGCTTGGCGCTAGAAATAAAGTATAAGGAATCTTTCAATTTAGCCGTTTCGTGTCTGGACGACTACCGCACGGTTGTACTGCGATCCATATTAACACCACAAAATAAGTAGGGACCAGAAGTTAGGCTTAAGAGGAAACACTAAGGTGGACTGAATTGAAAAATATGTGTGAAAAGTAGACAAAATCAACGTTTCGTAGTCCCCTGATTCCTCCTCCAAAACTGGACCGATTTAATTACTTTTCATTAAAAATTAAAGAAAGGCTTTGGCTGTGTCCCTATATTTTCCTTTTTTTCATAAATTAATTATTAAAAAAGATATGAACCTTTAAAAACTTTAAAAATTCGCCAGATTTTCCGCTGTGTTTCCCAAATTTGACGAGATTATATAAAAAAAGCAAAACACAGGGACACAGCCAAAGCCTTTCTTTAATTTTTAATGAAAAAAGTAATTAAATCGGTCCAGTTTTGGAGGAGGAATCAGGGGACTACGAAACGTTGATATTGTCTACTTTTCATACATATTTTTCAATTCAGTCGACCTTAGTATTTCTTCATAACACATACTGCGGTCAAACAACTCACACATAGACCCCTTGCACAGACACGGATCTTGGAACAGCTCCGCAGGCTTATTACCGATCTTGAAGGTCACAAGACGTGTGATTGAAACATCCCCAGGGGGTTTCTAGAGGGGATAGAATCACGCAATCGTGCCCCCGTCTCCTACTAGATTCTCCGAGGTGATCGGATCGATGGAGAGGCTCGATAGCGCAGTGGCTAACGCGCCCGGTCTGCGAGTGCTGAGGTTAAGCAACTTTCGCAAAGGCCGGTCATCGGATGGGTGATCAAAATTGTATCATCTCGAGCTCCTCCGTGCTTCGGAAGGCACGTTAAACCGTTGGTCCCGGCTGCATTAGCGGTCGTTAACAACCACCAATCGCACTAGGCCCGCGTGGTGGTTTATGGCCCGTTCTCCCTATCTATCTATAGGGAAGGCCCAGAGCGGAATGGTGGTTTTTAACGACTGCAAATGCAGCCGAGACCAACGACTTAACGTGCCTTCGAAATCAATTCATACTATAACGAAAATCATACATTCAGCGATCACCCGCGCCACACCAGACGACCAAAAGCTGTATGTTATCGCTAAATATATCGTTGTTCAAACAGACACTCTTTATCTACCCCACAAAAGTTACCTTGTGGCCTGATATGCCATTTCCAACTTTACCACAAGGTGCTAAGGTTGTTACAGAGAAGATGGAAGTAACGGTCATTCGATTGGATGCTTTTGGAGTGCGTTTGAAGCTATGAAAAGAGCGAAAATCAATTCGCTTTTTTTACATGAGGTTATGGCTAACCAATGGTTTTCTTTTAGATGTTAAGTTGAGCCCAGGCTATTATCACACCAAGAGAGCACAAAATAAGAAGAACCAGACGATAAGAACATCAGACAGACATCATCCAGACGGAACAGAACAGAAGAAGGCACGACCTTTGTAGTGAAGCCTAGTTATATTTTTTTTCAAGAACTTACTGACTTCCTAAGATCTTTATAATTGGGGCCATAATGCGTAAAAAAAACCGGCCAACTGCGAGTCGGACTCGCGCACGAAGGGTTCCGTACTATTATCTATAAAAAACGGCAAAAAATCATGTCTGTTGTATGGAAGCCCCACTTAAATATTAATTTTATTTTAATTTAATTATTTATTTTTAAAGTGAATAATACAACTCAATATTCTGTGAATATTTCTACCTGTTGCCGTTATCAATACCGAGCAAAAACAAGCAAAAAAAATCACGTTTGTTGTATGGGAGGGAGCCCCTTTAAATATTTATTTTATTCTGTTTTTTTTAGTATATTTTAGCGACAACAGAAATACATCATCTGTCAAAAATTTCAACTGTCTAACTATCACGGTTCATGAGATACTGCCTGGTGAGACGGACAGACAGACAGACAGACGGACGGACCGACAGCGGAGTCTTAGTAATAGGGCGGGACCCTATTTACCTTTTACCCTTTGAGTACGGAACCCTAAAAGCATGCTCAATCTCACAAAGACTTCGCGGCAACCCCAACATTGTTTTGCAAGTCATAGCTGGCAGTGAGTACTGTCCACTTGTCCAGCAGTTATGCATGCCGTCTTACCAAATCTGTCCTAAGCTGGTTTTAGAGTCGCGCTGACCGCACGCTGACCGTCGGCTGAGCCATCAGCGTGACTCAATACCTTTCTCTTTAATTACATACATATTGATCTGTCAGCGCCGATGATCAGCGTGACTGTAAAACCAGCCTTAGTGAGTAAGTAGGTACACAGCCTGCACATCATACTAGGTACCACAAAATGACCAATTTCCTCAATAGAATTTGAGCTTTATGTACACGGTATATGGTTGAACATTATTGAAAACATTTGACAGTTTTGGATAGGTTCATGTACAGGAGTCTGTTAGAAACATAGAATGTAACAATGTTACTAACAAAAATGGTTCACCTCATCACATACATTATTCTGATCCCAAGGTAAGTAGCTAGCACTCGTTTCATGGAAATCAGAAACAACGACGGTACCACAACCACCCAGACCCGACACAATAAAGAAAAGTTTGTTTTCGACGTTGGCCCGACCGGGAATCGAACCCGGGACCTCAGAGTTAGCACCGCCCTAAGTCCAGCGTGCAAGCCCGGTTACGGAGGTCGTCATATCAATAAATATATCATAATAATAATAATAATTAATAAATGAAAACGATATAAATACCTAATAATCAATATTTATTATATCATTTTTATTTGTTTACATCGTAATCGGGTTTATTAGCAGTGACTTGTGGTTTTTCAAGATGTAGTGACCTAGTGACAACAAACCCCAAATTCGATATCAGCACCAGCTCATTTCTATATTCCCATTGCTGGGGCACGAGCCTTCGCCACCGTGGATAGAAACACCACAGAGAACGGGCCATAACCAGTGGGTTAGTGGGTGGATCGGTAGTGACCGATCCCAATAAATATGGCTAATAATTATGTCGCCACAACATCAATGTTTGTAGCATTGTTGTGTTCCGGCAGCTAGAGATAAGATAGCCAGTGCCTCACTAGTTGAAGATCCCGGGTGAAGTGCGCTTCCATCATTGGCGATCATCAATTAACATCAGGTGAGTTCAAGGCAATGTGCTTACCCGTTAATATAAAAAACATTTATAGGATGATGATGATGATAATAATAAAAAATGCGGATTTGTGGTTGTTAACAACTGCTAATGTAGCCTTATGTGCCTTCCGAAACAAGGAATAAGAATAAAAGGAGCAAGAGCTCTATTTGATACATTTAGTTCACCCATTCGATAGCCGTCCTTCGCGAAAGTTGCTTAACTTCAGCAATCGCAGACAACGTTCATTTGCCCCCCGCCCGATCCTCTAAATGCCACTGCACATTTACAGAATACACTAAACATGCACACTAGTTTAGGCCCAAGACACCATACTCGTAGAACAAGGGTATGTAAAACCGATTCACACGCGCTCTATACCAGGTACAGACATGTACCTGGGCGCTTCTCTCCTCCTCCACAGCCCGGTCTACCCGAGCCGAGGTCCTTGCCTTTAGAGGCGCTCTCGGGTGGTTCCGCTCCCCGATCCGATCCGAACCCTTCGGAGAACCTAGTAGGGCATGGAGACGCGCACTTCTAAGTGTGCGATGCCTTTCCCTCTAGAAAACCTCCGAAGGTGATTCGTTTCAACACGGCTTGAGGTACCCTTTACGTGCTTCGCCGCCCCCAAAAAAAGCCCGGTGACGCTGAAAATGCCGTATAAGGCAATCAGCAATCTCTCTCAAAAAAAAAGAAGTTCATTTACCACCATCAAGCTCCTCCCGAACAAAGAGAGAATCCAATAGGGAACGAAAACCTTTTTTCTTTCAAACACAATCTCGCATGCACACACACACACACACACACACAAACCAGCTCATTTTATGTCCCACTGCTGGGGCACTAGCCTTCCCTATGCATGGATAGGAAGAACGGGCCGTAAACTACCACGCGAGCCCAGTGGACGGTTGTTAACGAATGCAGCCGGGACTAATGGCTTTACTGGCCTTCCGAAGCACGGAGGAGGTCGAGATGATATATTATGGTCAACCATCCGATGACCAGCATTTGCGAAAGTTGCTTAACCGAGGACAATAGAAGAAGTACATCTACAATACAATTAAAATTATAAAAGCAAAAAATTTTAATTAGAGAATGCTAGTGTTTTTTAATGTCTTATTTTAAAGAATATTTTTTTACCTATTCTTGTTCTCAATAGCTAAGCTTTAAATAGTGCTTACATTAAAGTTATGTGGGAGACTAGAACCTGAAACTAAACTCAAAAGTAAAGCGTTATTTACCAAGCTACAACCCGTACTACTAGTGTTTATGTTACACATAGATATAATATTTTTATTTTGATGATTTAAACCATTTACTGGGCTCGTGGTGTGGTCACAGGGAGACTGAAGTTTTAGCTCCTCATAATTCTCTCAATTACCCCAAATTGGCTGTAAACCTTCCTATGAATAAAATAAATTACCTACTTTCCTTATCTCAAAAACTAGCATAAACATAAAAACTAGCATAAGCATAAACTTTTAATGATGATACAATTAGATAAAAATTTTAGGTTTGTTTTGTTACTCCTCTCCTTGGTGGAGTGGCAAGGCCCCGGGTTCAATTCCCAGTTCAGGCAAAGTGTGTTTCAGCATTATTCGGTGCATAGCCCGGGTTTGTGATCACCAACACGCATTTGGCAAGCGTGGTGATTAAGCCGTTACCCATCAATTGAAGTGATAACTTGATTTCAATGATGGAAGCCTTTGCCCAGATGTGGGACAGTTCTAGGCTTTTTACTTTAATTACTTTGTTACTACTTTGTAATTAAGTTTTAATTGGATTTTTTTTTTGTGATTGAAGTTATCTTTGTATTAAATTGAGGACATTTTCTTTCATTACTTTGAAGATGTTGTCAATTAATACCTGTAAAGGTCTATATTGATTAAACAAATTGACTTTGACTTTGCTGTAGAGAAAAGGATGCCCAAAGTAGTCTCCTCCTTTAGGCATCTTTTGCAGATATGCCTGAGATTGGGACAATTGGAATACCCTGCAGGAGGCCTATGTCAAGGGGCAGCCTGACAACACAATGCCAATGTCATAAAGATAATTAAAAAATAATATCAAAATTAAGTCAGGAAATAAGAGGCTATTTTTATTTATTTATTAAAAGAAAGGGTGACCTCTTCTTCACATTAGGTCTCTCACCCAAACTTAGGAACTGATGGTGGAACATTAGTTTTTCAACAAAATTTGGGTAGTAAGCTTAGAATAATTACGGTATAGAAAATAAGTCTGCGCGCCCATTTTGAAGCACCTTTCTTGGAGCCAGATATGGCTCTAAAGGCCGAGTTTTCTATGTACACTACGGAGTTACAAATGTACGAGAGCGTGTCGCCGAGCGCAAGCAAGTAATCGTCATGAAAGTGTGAATTGGGTATAGTGCTTCACTTTTGACAGAGCGCTTGTATGAAGACTATCTTTCTATACATAATTATTCTAAGAGTATAAGTAAGCTTGGTTTTTATGGTTGAAATTCAACCATTCTATAGAAACATTGTTATGAAATAGCATTTTTTCCATAAGTACATATGTTAGTAATGGATTACAATGTCAAATCAATTTATTTCAGATTATGATTTAAATGACAAAATCATTTGATTTTAAAGTTAACTAGCGGCCTATCTGGATAAAAAGTATCCTATGTGTTATTCCCGGTTATAAACTCTCTCTATGCCGAATTTCATCCAAATCCATTCAGTAGTTTTTTTGTGAAAGAGTAACAAACATCCATCCATACTTATATCGCTGGATGCGAACAGCACAAAACCGGTTGTTGTGGAGATCCTTGGGGGAGGCCTTTGTCCAGCAGTGGACGTCTTTTGGCTGAGATGATGATGATGATGATGATGATCCATACTTACAAGCTTTCGCGTTTATAATATTAGTAGGATAAATAACTTAAATGAAAAAGATGTTTCATCATAGTTAGTTCACAAACATTACACTGCTTAACTTTCAAAGACCTTGAAGATGACTTTTACATTCTTCCTCATGTTTTTTTTCTTTCATTTAAGCTGTAACTTTGTATGTATTTACGCATTTGCAATCATTTATCTTATGTTACAACATAAGTGTTTCCATTTTTTTGTTTATGTTCACATTAATCATTAACACCTCCAATTTGTTGACCATGAAGATTCTAGTGTGATCCCAATGCGGAGTTAAGCTCACGATATTTAATTATCGTGTAGGAGTACTATAATGGATCAAAGTAAAGATATAAATTGAAAATGAAGTATAATAACATAACCTTAACAACAGCTGTCATTGCGTTACAATAATATTTCAATCACAGTAAAAACTTACCTCGATCTCCTGGCCACGACATTTATCTTCTAGTTCTTTTACAGCAGAATCTGAACTCGTTGCGTTATTGCTGGAATCCTCAATAGGAGCATCAGATAGTACTTCTGAAGCAAAATTTGTGATTTGCCCCTTCAAACTGTTTAAACTTTGATTTAAGTTAAGCCACGACATTTTGGTCGGAACAAATTAAAGTCACATATCACAATTAAGGAAGTGCAGCAGAAACTTTGAAAAAAAATACTGGTAAACAATACAAAAATTGCATTATTTTTGCAAATGACAGAGTTTGTCCAGTTGGCAAAACAAGTTTTCTTTTCATTTATTTGACATTGACACTGACAGCTATTTTTACTCCTATTTTATTAAGAAAAGGCAAAGAGACTAGCCCATACGACCTAATCTGAGTGTTCAGATTGGCTATAAAAATAAATTATATATTTTGTCCATGATTTTGTCACCTTCCCTCCATTCCATTGTGTCCGTTAAGGTGGCGTACACATGGTCGATTTCACGTTTATTGTTAGGCCATCTTTTACTGCGTTAATAATTAGTTAATTTTTGCAAACACAAAATTGTTAGTGCCTCTTTAGTTTAAAGAAATACCTTTTATAGTGTGTACGTTGGCATTACGATCAAGCTGGCGTACCCATGCCCATGACCGTTCGCGTTCTCAAAATCTACTTATATTATAACACAAAATTTACACACGTATTTAGTGCCTAATTAGTGCCCGCGCTATGCAAAATTTCATAAAGATTACTCTTAAAGGTACGCAGATATCGAAAAAGACTTGTGAATGACATTTCGAGCTGGTGGCGTCAATAGACAACGTACTCTTAATAGTGCTTACAGAAGGCGAATTATTATCTTTATATTTGTTATTATAAGTATTAATAGTGCGTGAAATTCTGACTCTGTCAGTATAAATTCCTTTCTGTTGTGTGTTGAATGTTCAAAACAATTTTGTTTGTTTAACTCATTTTAAGAAAATTAATAATACAGTAGGCTTCTAAAAGATTGTAGTTTTAACAATATAATAAATAAATAATAAAATAACTTTTATTTGGAACATAAAAATAGGTAACATTACATATAGTGCTCGTAAGTGTCTGCTTTAGTATTAAACTGCAGCGCAGCCACAACCGCCCACCTCTGGGTAAAATGGCGCGTTCCAAAATTTTCAATTGACAACTGTTTTTCAACTTATGTACTAACTTACAATAATGTTATGTGTGTGTGTATGTGTGTGTGTGTGTGTGCGTGCGTGTGTGTGTGTGTGTGTGTGCGTGCGTGCGTGCGTGCGTGCGTGCGTGCGTGCGTGCGTGCGTGCGTGCGTGCGTGCGTGCGTGCGTGCGTGCGTGCGTGCGTGCGTGCGTGCGTGCGTGCGTGCGTATGTGTGTGTGTGTGTGTGTGTGTGTGTGTGTGTGCGTGTGTGTGTATGTGTGTGTGTGTGTTTTGAGAGGGTGCGTGTGTAAGTGTGTGTAAGTGAAGTGTGTGATTCAGTATGCGATAGATCTCATTCCTAAATATAAAGACATCTTAAATACAGTAAATACAGCCTTATCGATATATATACAATTTGTTGATTTGCATTTGCGCCATAATCATAGCAGCAGTCATATTGCTTATACTTATTACAAATAAATTATAAAAAATAATAATCATATATTATTTTATTTTAGTACCCCTCATATCCTTGGGGGAGGCCTTTGTCCAGCAGTGGACGTCTTTTGGCTGAGATGATGATGATGATGATATTAAAAATCTGTAAATAAGAATTGCACGTCTGCATAGCACTAAATAATAAACGCTCGTTCGCGTACGCCCGCCCACCTTTTTTTTTGATGCGGAGTGTAAAATCTGCTAACAGATGCATCAGCGGGCAAGAGGGGTCCCGCTGTCTGTCCGAGGATGGCCAATACTCTGTTCCAGGGCCGAAGCCCTAGAGAAAGCGAGTCAAGGCCGACTCGGTAAAAACCACTCCGATGTCCTCTTGTCACCTTGGAACCAGCAAACCGGCGACCATCGCGTCGTCCTCATCTGAGGAGGACGCATCGAACGCCGGCATGGTGGAGCTTGACGAGGTCATGGGAACCCTTTCGGGCACTTCCACAACCCCGTCGGTGACTGCTCGCCCTGTAGATGGGCGAGCCCCTCTTCCGCCCCTGATTGGGGCGGGTGACCGCCCTCGAAACGCGCCCGCGCTGGTTTCCCACCGAATGGAGAAGGCGTTGCGCACCGGGCTGTTTTGGGGGCGGCGAGGTACGTAAAGGGTACCTCAAGCCATGTGAAACGAATCACCTTAGGAGGTTTTCTAGAAGGAACGGTATCACACACTTAAAAGTGCGTGTCCGAAGGGTTCGGATCGGATCCGAAAAATGAAGGTGTATTGTGTATGTGGCTGTAAGGCCAAATTGCCTTAATCTTTAAAGAAGAAATTACTTTATGCACGAGCTTAGAAACTTATTTTATGCAGCCTTCTCTCGACATAAAGAACAACTTTACGAGCATGAGAAGTGAAAAATATTTTAATGGCTTTTGAGAGTGTAAGGTCAAATCGTAGTGTGCTGCAAAAGTTAGCTAGAAACTTAAGGCACCATGCACATTTGTGCATAGAACATGAAGGTGCCCACTTTGAGCAGTACCTGCGAGTATCTTAAACTTGATCGGTAAGTACCCTTTATAAGTTTATTATTTAAGCCACATTGCAAAATAATATTGCAACAAAAGTATACGTAAGCGTAAGGACAAGCGTAAGCGTAAGCCACTTTACCACAGAATACATAATAGTACAAGTTTACGTAAGTTCGTCGACCTAACGCCCGCTGCGCTCTAATCTGTTCTTCTTCTCTACCGAAATCTACGGTCCGCACCCTTATTTTCGTCAGTCGACAGTCGCTATTCTGATTTACACTGAAATTGTTTTATTAATCAATCGGTTCCTTTTCCTTATTACTTGATCCGTGTTAAAAGTATTTTTTAGTCATTAAGTGTACCAATTACGATCAGCTGTAAAATGGCGGGAATGCAAATCTGCAACCTGTATATTATATTAACCAAATTACAAACACGACACTCCTCCATTTTCAATTAAACTATATCAGTCTGTTTTTCAACTGCCTGGCATAATGGCAGCCCATACCCATCATAATAAAATAATAATTACATTGTTCGGCGGGGCTCATGCCCACCCCGCGCCGACTGTGATATTGCCGGACTTAATCGCCATAAGTATGCGAGATTTTTTTTATCTTTTATAAAACTAGTGGCCCGCTTCGCGACTTCGTTCGCTTAAGAACAACCATGTATCCCATGATGGATTGCAGTGCCACCTACCG
The DNA here is from genome assembly GCA_947562085.1 of Eudonia lacustrata. Taxonomy (NCBI): domain Eukaryota; kingdom Metazoa; phylum Arthropoda; class Insecta; order Lepidoptera; family Crambidae; genus Eudonia; species Eudonia lacustrata. The sequence goes on along the minus strand of OX387332.1, from coordinate 14,718,103 downwards.
GTTCCTATTGTAAATCTAAACCATTCTCGAATCCACTTGAACACATACACAAAAAAATTCATCAAAATCGGTCCAGCCGTTTAGAAGGAGTTCAATTACAAACACACGCACAGAAGATTTATTTAAATGTAGAAGATAATATTATTAAGATTGATAAAGAGGCTAAGTTTATACATAGTCTATGGGCTAAATAAATACTAACCGCCTTACAAATAAACAAAGAATAAGGTCCGAATAACTATTCCGTGTTTTGTTCCTGTCATGCAAACGTCATTTCTAATTATAGTAAAAGAGACAAAACACGGAATAACTATTCGGACCTTATTCTTAGTTTTTTTGTAAGGGGGTTAGATAGAATTCAGCCAGAGTCGTACCTACTTTTTTAATTTATTAGTGCGCCGCGCGCCGCCATTGTTGCTTGACGTGACGCTGTCAATTGTCAATTGTCAATCAATTGTCATACAGGAATAAAGTGGTCTTGGCGGGAAAGTGAAGAGTAATGTCTGCAATTTTGTTTTATTTTCTAAAATTTGTGTTAATTCGAACATTAATGTGAAATAATGGTGGATTATTAACCGTTAAGTGTTCGTGAGTGTGCATGAGTGTTGGCAAATGAAACAAAATAGTGCAACGGCACTTTTCAAATTCTCTCAAGAATTCCGCGTGAGGACTTAGTAAAGCCCCACATCTTTACTAAGATACTCGAGGGGTTGGGGGGTATATCATTCTCACTTCTCATTTCTATTATCATTCATCATCATTTATGGAAATATTGTTTATTTATGTATTACTTGTACGAAAAATTACTTTGACACTGGCTAAATGTGCTAATCGCACGAAGCCATCAAATAAAAGAAAAAAAAAAAAAAAAAAAAAAAAAGGAATAAAGTGAATACTGTCTGTTGTATTTTCATAAATACTTAACTAATTGTTCTACGAATATACTGCTATCGACATTACTCGGGCTTTGCCATTTGTCTCTCTGTAAATTACAAATCAAATTAAATATCACCTAAAAGAAAAAAGGTACCTATAACCTACACCAAATGGATTCTAATAATTTTAATAATTCAAGTACAAATGTAATTGATAAAGATGTGTTAGAAGAACTATTAACACCGACACCACAACCTCCTGGCTCGTCAGTATCACAATCTTCTGAAGGATCTAAACTAAAACAGCCACCAGAAGTGATAAAAAGGGAGTGTTTAACTTCTAAGAATGCAGTGAAGTTTCTACTTGATGGGACTTTGATAAAGAAAGTCTGCAGGTACTGTTTAAATGTAACTTCAGCATTGTCGGAATTGGATCAAGTTCTCCAAGTTGCTGGGCAAGGAGTTTTTTATAAAGTTACCATACGGGAGATGATCGCTAGTTTCCATTCTTGTAAGGTAAATATTTAATAGCAAAACCATTTAATTGAATAGAATTACTGTCCGGATTTTGCCAGTTATATATATTTCTTTTTACATTTTAAACACATTCCCAAGTAGGTTTTGTAAGGCTGTACACTAAAATAACTTGTTATAATTTTGTTTTATTAAATAACTTGTAATGAAACACCTGTGGTCTCAAAGAATTTTTTTCTGTGACGAAAAAATTAACATGTGTAGATCCATGTGTTTCATTTAAATGTGTGATGTTTGCATAAACCTTAGAAACATATACCCTTGATTAAATAAAATTTTGTTTACTGTAGACTGCACCGCAAACAGCATCTTAGATCATCTCAGCATGTTAAAGCTAATTTATTTATCATATATTTTCAGGTGGTAGATAATCCCAATTTTCCCAATAAAATATGCAATAAGTGTTTGGACCATACCCTCACTTCGTACTTGTTCAATCAACAATGTGAACGTTCAGAGCGTGCTTTGCGAAACTGCTTTGAAGACATGTACGATAAATTAGAAAAACTTGATCCTTTAGAAAGGACAAAGAAAAGAGGTAGACAGAAGTTCAATCTTAATCACAATGTCTTATATGCTGACCATGAGAAAGTCATAGATTATGCTGAACCGCTCATCACTATTGTCAACACTAGTACAGAGCCAACAGCCCAGAGAACAGTTAATCAAGATTCCCAAGCTTTCATATGTCCAAAATGCTGTCAAGAGTTGCCGAATTTGGAATCCTTACTGAACCATGAAAAATCTCACCCTAAAAGTATGTTGTACCACTGTCAATTTTGTGGCAAATCATTTTTAAAACGTTTCCATTTAAAAAGGCACATTAAATCAGCTCATTCGGCAAGCAAACAGCTTGATACACAGAAAACGGACTTTACATGTCTAGATTGTGGGACGGTAACGTCTGATTACCAAGCACACTTGCAGCATATTGAGAAGCATAAGTTCAAAACGGTTCTAGACCATTTAATGACGAGGAAAATGGACAAACTTTGTGCTATATGTTTGAACTCCGGTTCAAATTTAGCCGATTTGGAGAAAATAGTTTGCCTTCACGGAGGGTATCCAGAGATAATGGGAGAACGCACCCTATACAGCATTGTGGGATCTACAGTGCCTGCAGTAAGTATATCTTTATACAATTTTCACAACCTCTCAGATTAAAAATAACATAATATATTATGTTTTACTTAGAACATTGTTCTAAGGTTAGAACTTGTACTAATAACCTTTCACTGTCTGAACATGGCATTGTAAAAATCTATTACCTCTTAGTTTTTTTTTATTATACAGGTTGTAGATTTGCATTCCCGCCATAAATTTACAGCTGATCGTAATTGGTACACTTAATGACTAAAAAATACTTTTAACATGGAGAAAGTAATAAGGAACCGATTGATTAATAAAATGATCTCAGTGTAAATTAGAATAGCGACCGTTGACTGACGAGAATAGGGGTGCAGACCGTAGTAGGTACATAAGAGCGCAGCGGGCGGACATTAAGTCGATGAACTTACGTAAACTTGTAGGTACTATTATGTATTCTGTGGTAAAGTGGCTTACTCTTACGCATAAGTATACTTTGTTGCAATAAACTATTATTAGGTACTTACTGATCATGTTTAAGATACTCGCAGATACTGCTCAAAGTGGGCACCTTCACGTTCTATGCACAAATGAGCACGGCGCCTTAAGTTTCTAGGTAACTTTTGCAGCACACTACGATTTGACCTTACACTCTCAAAAGCCATTAAAATATTTTGTTTTAACTGCACAACACTCGTGATTTCGTCTTTATAAACCATTCTTTTTATGTCTCCCCACAAATAAAAGTCACAAGGAGTCAAGTCTGGCGACCTCGGAGGCCAGGGCACTGGCCCACCTCGACCAATCCACTCGGTTCCGAACACTTCGTCCAAATAATCGCGCACTTGGCGTCCATAATGCGGAGGCGCCCCGTCCTGGTGGTAAAAGAGATTCCGGTGAAGAGCTAGTGGCACGTCGTCAAGCATTACGTCAACTACGTGCTGCAAAAGTTGCAAATACGAGTTGCTGTTGAGATAACCCTCGATGAAATAGGGCCCGAGTAAATGTCCACCAACAATGCCAGCCCACACATTGATGCTAAACCTATGCTGGAACGAATCTTTTTTGGTCTTATGCGGGTTCTGTTCGCGGTGAGCCCACCAATGTTCATTGTGGACGTTGTAAACACCGATGCGCGTAAACATACACTCGTCCGTCCATAGAATGCTGGCTTCTCGGTGTTCTAGTACCCAGTGACAAAAAGTGACCCGGGCGGCATGATCTTGCTCGTTCAATTCTTGAACTCTTCTGAAGTGGAACGGGTGCTGTTGCTCCGACTTAAGAAGCCGCCAGACTGTTGTGTGGTGGACATTGAAGTGGCGGCCAGCATCACGAGTACTGGCACGTGGTTCCCTCTCGAAGTATTCGAGTATTTGCTCTTGCAAATCGACTGAGAGGCCCACACTGCCGCGACCCTGCGCATGTCGAGGAACGTTGAACTGGCCATGATCCCTCAGTCGTTGCGTGGCAGCAAGCATTACCTCGCGCGATGGAGTTGGTCTGTTTGGAAACATTTCCACAAACATGACCACGGCTCGACGTAGACTGTTCCCACTAATTGCGTATAATCGCACTATCTCCACAAGTTCTACGTTAGAATAATTTTCCGTCATTTTACTTTTTTTACACACACAAACAACACACCTAAGAACACGTTTCGCTCCAAATTCGCTAGGGCTAAGAAATGTGTCACTCGTTCGGGGTTGCGCGGCACACTTGCGCTTTGATGCGTGCGGCGTGCGCCCGCCGCCCGCCGGCCGCCGGCGCTCGCCGCGCCGACAAAGCTGCGGGCGCGCCGCGAAGCTCGAGCTTGTTGCTACCTACTCGTGGTCGGGTGAGCGGGCGTACGCGAACGAGCGTTTATTTTTTAGTGCTACGCAGACGTGCGATTCGTATTTACAGATTTTGAAAATATGATTATTATTTTTTCATATTCTTTTTATAATTTATTTGTAATAAGTATAAGCAATACGACTGCTGCTATGAATATGGCGTGAATGCAAATCAACAAGTTGTATATTACCAACCATTTTTTTATTCAATATCAAGTACTTATGTAACATTTTGATAACTTTTTTAAATATGCTTCATCATCATCATCATCACCATCAGCGTATATTAGGCCACTACTGGGCAAAGGTGTTAATTATGCTTATTAAATGTTATTGAAGCAAATCAAATAAATATATCAACCTAAGCTTTATTAACAAAACTATGTTCTTGAATTACAATATTGATGTAGAATTTTAACTGTAGTGTAGTAAGAATACTTTACACAAACTGTTCCAAGGAAATAAGTAGTTGTTGCGAAATAATAATATAACAAAGCACACTTCCAACCACTTAAGAATATTAAAGAAAAAATAAATCCCTGTTCTAGAAATCACCATCATACAAATACCAAGAATTGCATGTGCCATCTGAAGCCAGGATTCTAAGCATTGTTAAACTCATAAAAAGTACTGAAGATAATAAAACAAATAGATTCATCATATCACCACCAGTTGTAATCTCGAAAGATATAATTAATTGCAAAAGCCCACATATATATATTTTTGAGTCTCCTGTTTTTCTTCAAATTCATACAGTTGAAGTATCTGATGTTGAAGATGAAGTTATGAGTGGTGATGAAAATAGTATGTCTACTACCATAGTTCCTAATGAAAATGACAATGTGAGTCTAAACTTAAACAACATTAATGCAAGCAATAAACAACAAAGTTTTTATGACTATTTATATGGAAAAAAAATTGCATCTGTTGATAAACCGGTTTCAACATTCACAAAAACTCAATACTCTGGTATGAATGATAAAACCGAAAATACTAATTTTGATAGATTTAATACAGAAAGGGCAGCAAATGCGTGTAAAACATGTTGGATGTACAAAAACCCGACTTGCCGGGCTTGTTTAAATACTTCTAATTCAAACACATTTCAAAATCAAGATTGTCCAAAATGTTGGTTATTTAAAAACTGCAAAGAATGTGGTTTCTGTAAGAAACCAATGACTTATGATGTTGAATGCAATATTGAAACTGATTTGAAGTCTTGCTCTCTTGACATTGATGTTGGCAAGCAAAGCAGCGTTAATTTAATGAAAAGAAAAAATGATATTGAGTCACTTGAACAAAACGATAACAAAGAAATTGATAGCAATGTTTTAGTTAAGAAAAGAAAAATAGTTGAAGTTGCTGATCACCTTGATAAAGAGATGCAGGAGAAACGAAAGCCCAAAGATAATGTCGCAACAAAAAAAAAAAAATCCCATTGGCAATGTCAAATCTGCTTAACTACCAATGTTGACAGAGAGTTATGCGTATGTTGCGATTCTCCACATACTTTTAAAGATATAAAATATAATTTCCAATTCAACAAAGATTTCTTCAATACTTTAAATAATAATACTCAGGAATGTAATAAGGAATCTTTGGAAGTAGCATCGGACCCAGACATTGACAAAGGTGCAGTTGGAAACACAATGAGTAATAAAGAAGTTTTTGCACATATTGAAAAACCAGAAAGTAAGATAATGGAGATTGAACCTCAAGTTATAAACGAAAAGGACTATGTAGTAAATCAAACACTTGAAAATACGGCATACAATTGTTATTATGGAAATCAAAACCGTGTTACTGTAAGTAATACTGAAAACATCATAACGAAAATGGAGGTTTCTGAAGAAATGGATACTGCCATGGAAACACCACAAGTCGAAGAATCTATGATGAATAGGATATTTCTAAATCCTCTAGCTCGATTGTCGCAATTGCTACAATTGCCACAATTACCACAATTCCAATTTCACTTGGGTACTGCTGTGGCTGCACCTAACAAACCTGCCAGAAAGAAAAGACCTTTAAGAAGATGTTAATTATTGAAGAAATCAAGAATTAAAATTTAATTTAACAAGGGATAATTCAGATTATTTCATTAAAGTAGAAATTCTATATTAGTAGATGTGTGGCTTACTTGATGTATTAACATAAGCGATGCGAATCACTATACACTGCTTTCATCTTAGTCACTATTCAATAAGAATTGTATCTTAAACTGTCATAGTTATAAAAAATGAAACTATATGGATCTACCTGCATTTATTTTACATATTATTTATTTTATTCTGACATTTAGAACGTTTTCTAGGATCATAGTCAATGAGAGACTCAGTCTCCACTTAAATAATTGCTAGTAGATCTGTATAAAGCATTTCATTTCAATGTACGAATGTACGATTTCAATGTTCGATGTAGCGAGTGTTCATATAATCTTTAGGAAACAATATTTATAGAAGTGTAAAACGTCTTTTCAAATTATTTTTAAACATAGAAATTAAACGGGGATTAACGCAAACTAATTAGTAAAAGTTATCATACCTCCTTATACACGACGTTTCGACTGAGTTACAACATGGTTACAACGACCGTGGTCACGGGCTGACCGTCACCGTAAAGAAGGTATGATACCTTTAACTAATGAGTTTGTGTTAATCCCCGTTTAAACTTATTGCTTAACTACGGCACGCGAAAGTTTCAAAACTATTTTTACCTTTATGTGATGTCTTTTAATTTTGTTTCAAAATAAAGGAAAATAATACAAAAGGTGAATATGGTAGTAAGATACTAGATCTTTCACATTAGCATAAACCCATGCATGTACTTACAACTCATAAGTATGAAACTCATGCATGTACAATTTCTAAAGACCTAAGCTAGTATTTTTACTTGATTGAATAATTTGCATCTTTGTAGATTATTTTTTAATAATCATTGTAACCAAAAGGAAATAAATATGATAAATCTACTTATACAAATATTATATAGGTATGGCTTTATTTATAGTGTTATGTTTAATTATACTAAAGTTAAGCGCTGCTTTTTATTTTTTATTTTCAAACTTCTAATTTTTGTTGCAGATGAATATGCTTCATAACTACACTGGGACAAAAATTTGCGAAAAGTGCCTTAATCACGCGATAATTTCGTACGTTTTTATTCAACAAACCCTTTACATTAGACAAAGGTTGAACACATGCATCAGTGATATGTTAGAAAAACTAAACAAAATAGATCATCTACAGAGCAACTTGTTCATAGAAATATCCGAACAGATAATATTGCCTTTGAAGGAGGAACTGTTTGATGAACACTTACTTATTGATGACATGGATGAAGTTGATGAATCGACACTTAAAGTTGACGTTTTGGAAGATGAGTTTCGTATCAAATCTGAAACTGATAATGATAGTGACCTTGAAATGAAGGATGTCGATTTATTTAAAGCCAATAAGAATTTTCTTAATAAAAAAATTAAAACGTATGAGCGAAAGAGAACGCTGAACGGAGTCTGTCCTGTGAAAGAAACAAAGTACAACTCGCTAGATGAGTTGTGCAGTGAATTTCTTACTTTCAAGAAGAGAAATCCTAAAAAAATCGCACGCAAACACAAATACACTTGTCCTCTTTGCAACAAACATTTCATTTCGGATTATTTTATAAGACGACATATATTAAAACACGCTCTAATAAAATGCAAATGTCATATATGTGGCCTAACGTTGAATACTAAATTCCATCTTTATGAACACAAGAGAATAAGGCATATTTTTGAACAGCGCACCAACGTATCTTGTCGCGTTTGCGGAAGAGCGTTCACCAGTCACTCCAAGTTGTATAATCACGAGAAATGTCATAAGGATAAACAGTGCCAGTTGTGTGATAAAACGTTCGTCTCCCAAGAGCACTATAACATCCATATGACGAGGCATGCGCCAAAGCTCAAGGTCTTAAAACAAAGAGGCATCCTAACATGCAGCTTCTGCGAAAAGGAATGCGCAAACGATAATGATCTCTCCGTTCACGTGAATAAAGTGCATTTGCAAATAAAACCTTACAGCTGTGATATGTGTGACAGGCAGTTTTACACGGAATCTAATATGAGTCATCACAAAAAGGCTCATAGCCTACCCTCTAAAGAAACTTGTGAATTTTGCGAGAAAACTTTGAAAAGTAGGATGGCTTTAGTGACTCATGTCAGGAAACATATAGGAGTCCGCCCACACAGTTGTCAAGTGTGTGAACAGGCGTTCCTTTCGCTAAACAAATTGAAAACGCATATGAGAATATACCACGGTGGAAGGTTTTGCTGTAAGCTATGCAGAACTGTGTTCTCAAACAAAACTGGACTTAAAGACCATATGAACAGAGTTCACAGTATTATTTAGCGCTCTTTTAGTTTAGGGTGTTATGAAACGGTGTGCCGTTTTGGTGATTAACTTGCTGTTATCTATTAGTTTATCACAATCTCTATAATCGTCGTTATCGTGGTTAACTTATAGGTAGCCTAAAAAGGCCACAATAGCTGAAAGCATTCTTTTTACAATCGTTGCAGATTGTATCTGTCGGTTACAAATGATTCGAATTTCGTATTGACATTGGAATACGAAAATAATTTCAATCATAATATGAATTGTCCATAGTGACCTTTTTACATTTTAGCATATTTATAATCTAACGAACTTCTGTTTTTATATACTAAACTCAGTCAGCGCGACTTCCACTATGCGACATAAATAATAGGCATTTGTATGGGAACTAACTAAAATAAAACGAGCGATCCTAGTCACATAATGATGTGTAACATTTGACATCTCACCTTATAGTAGACCAGGGTCGATAATTTTTGAAACCAAACAAAATCATAGTAGGATGAAACCCATTGGAAATGGAAGAGAATATAACAACAATGAAAGGAAAAATCACCCTAATTTTCAATCGAAAATTGTCGCGTCAAAATATCTGCATTTTTAAAAATGGCGGTAGGCTTTTTGTTCGTTGAAATCTCTACTTTCTAATGGTATAAAACAATATATACATTACTATGGTAAATGTTATCAGAAAATGGAAAGAAACGAAAGTTAATATTTAATAAGACGTCTACAATATTTTGAGAAAGTGGTAGAATCTTCTTTGAATTATATGCGTATTGGTACCATCCGACGGCCAACTCTACCACCGCGCGCTTATTCGTCAAATCAAATGGCGCGCTCTTCCCCGACTTTCTGTTACACACTTCCGTCCCATTTCACGAAATCACTCCCACAAATTGCAAGAAAGCGAGAGGACAGATGTTACACATCAAAAACTTTCATAGATATTATATGGAAATAGTAGACTATGACGTCATTAATATGTTAATAATTACGTAAAGATTTCATCAGTAATTCGTGCTAAAAGTACAATAGAGAAAAAAGTCTAAACTAGCTTACCCGCTTAGAGGTGTAGCGTGTAATGAATGATACCGATACTGTATGAAGTGAATAAGTCTTGCGATCCGCTGTAGTTGCCGGCCGGTGCAGGTAAGACAACCTGAATACACTGTAACTTGTGGTCTAAACGTTGCTGCCGGCGTTGCTGGCTAAACATCATTATCCACACTTTTTTAAATTATTCTTAAAGGTTTTTGTTTTTCATCGACATGTTAGCCTCGTCGTTAACCTTAATGTGTAACTTATATACTAGACAGGAAAGGGATTCAGAGATGTGACAAACAGTCCATCAAACATTTTGCAGCTTCCAAAGTTGGTTCTGATAGGATACTGGGAAATCCCCTGTCATAAGTAAATAGCCTTTATATATATTGTCCCACTGCTGGGCAAAGGCCTCCATCTTTGAAACCAAGTCAAGGGCTATGCATTAAAAAATTCGAAACACGTCGCCCCACCTGGGAATTGAACCTAGCTTCTTATAGATACCTTCGGGTATCGGGCCAAGAGCTTTGTCACTCGGCCACCGAGGCTATATTATTATCGTATCTGTTAATATTAAACTTTTACAAGAATGGCTGCTTGCAGCGGCGGTTCCCTCGTGTTATTTCTGAGAACACTTCGTCGTTCGTCTTCGAAGTTCAGTGCTGTTTTTGTTGAAAAATAAACTATATATTTAAGACTTACGCACTTATGAGGTTGATTTACAGTATCGGGATCGAGCCCGACGACGCAATCACAGTTGCGAATGCCCCCCCGCCCGTTCCTCCAAATGACAGCACACATTTACAGAATACACTAAACATGCACACTGCTTTAGGCCCAAGACACCGTACTCGTAGAACAAGGGTACGAAGAACCGGTTCACACGCGCTCTATGCCAGGCACAATCATGTGCCTGGGAGCTCCTCCTCTCCTCCTCCACGGCCCGGTCTACCCGAGCCGAGGTCCGTGCCTTTAGAGGCGCCCTCGGGTGGTTCCGCTCCCCGATCCGATCCGAACCCTTCGGAGACTCTGGAAGGGCACGGGGACGCGCACTTTTAAGTGTGCGATGCCGTACCCCTCTAGAAATCCTCTGAAGGTGTTTCGTTTCAACACGGCTTGAGGTACCCTTTACGTACCTCGCCGCCCCTAAAACAAGCCCGGTGAAGCTGGAAATGCCCCTCGGCAACCAGCAGTCTCTCTCCAAAAAAAAAAAAAAAAAGTATCGGGACATAACGTCCTACACCACCAAGTGGGTAGCCTTCTTAACAGTGTCCCTAATTTTACAATTTTATTATGAAAGACTGTTTGTGTAGATTATTTAAATATTTATTTATTATATATCTATATATACAAAACTTTACATTGACATTTTTTTCATGCAAATAAATATGTATTAAACATGCAATCTTATTTATTGTTTTTTTTTAAGAAAAGCATTTTTTACTGAGCTGCTTTTAAATAGTAATGTGTAAGTCTATTTTTAGCTTAGAAAATGGTCTTTAGAAAGTTATAGAGAATGCAATGTACCATACTATTATAATTTTATATTAAGAGTACATTAAGTATGTAAGATTTAATAAATTTAATATTATGTTTTAAGAGTACGTTTTTTTTTCCCAAGTCCTATAATTAGGTAAAATTTTTGGTCACCCATCCGATGACCGGCTTTTGCGAAAGTTGCTTAACCTTAGCAATCGCAGGCACGGCGTGTAACCACACTGCGAAATCGAGCTTCTCCTCAATTATGTACATACGCCTGTTACATCAGACTACTACATACTGTCAAATATCCTCAATAGGCTTTGAGCTTTATGTCTATGTTATATGGTTGAACTTTTATTGAAAAAGTTTGACAGTTTTGGACAGGAACCTGCAGGCGTCTGTACTTAAATAAACAAATTGTCATCATCATCAGCTCATTTTATGTCCCCACTGCTGGGGCACGAGTCTTCCTTATGGACGGATACCTAGGGAGAACGGGCCATAAACCACCACGCGGGCCCATTTCGGTGCGGTAGTTGTTAAGGACTGCTAATGCAGCCGGGACCAACGGCTTTACGTACCTTCCGGAGCACGGAGGAGCTCGAGATGATAATTTGGTCACCCATCTGATGACCGGCCTTAGCGAAAGTTGCTTAACCTCAGCACTCGCAGACTGCATTTTTAGGGTTTCGTAGTCAAAAAGAAACCCTTATAGTTTCGCGATATGTCCGTCTGTCTGTCTGTCCGGACCCCAGCCTAGCTCATAGACTCTTAGTACTAGAGAGCTATGCATGGCATGGATATACATATTAATCACGCCGACAAAGTGGTGAAGTAATATTTTGTAATTTTTTATTTTATTTTTCCTCCCCTACACAAAGTGAGGATGTAATTTTTTTTTCGTGTCTACCCCATAGTGTGGAGTGTCGTTGGATAGCAATTTCCAAAATATTGCGTGTTTAAGTGGTATTCTAAATCGATGGTTTAAGTGCAAGATTTTGATAGTCAAGTGTGTCCGCCCTTCCAGTTGGTGATGGTGGCCACGCCAAGATGAGTCACTCCAGCCAAATGGTTGTTTAAATACGTTTTATCTAAATACGTGAAAAAATTCACGGTAGTTGTATATATGACGAAATTAAAAGGAAAACTATCAACAAGTTTACGAGTAACAGTCGACCAACTTATAAAATGTACTTTGCGCAGTAGAAATTCCTCATGGGGTGTGTGAAACCGGTAGTATCCGCATTATTGAGATGAGCTACAGAACGCTACACTGCGCGTGGCCCGACACGCACTTGGCCGGTTTTTTAATATAAAATCATTGGCAAGACTCACTGGCATCAGATATACCAAAACTGTCAAAGTACCTCAATATACTTTAAACTTTATGTCTATAACAATAAGGTTGAACATTTATTGAAAAAGAAATCTGTACAGACGATAGAAGGTCAACCTGTGACAATTTTTGAACTTTACGATGTGGGATATAAGGTTCAATATTAATTAGAGAAAGACAGTTTTGGGTTGGTTGAAATACTGTTGTGTGAGAAATAACATTTTCTTGTCTCATCCTTGCCCGATCAACCAATAGAAATATCATTACTTTCTTACACTGCAAATAAAAAATTATAAGTAACCTTTGCAAAAATTTTAATACAAAATACATGGAAACTTGTATTACTCGTGGTTGTTACAAATAACTTTGTCAAGAGAAGTATCAACTTTAATATTTCTATAGTAATACTTCAGTACATTAAAATAGTTTAGAGGTCTACATAATAGGGTACCAGTGTTATTATTTTGCTTTCGTCTATATCAACATCTCGGCCAAAAGACATCCACTGCTGGACGTCTGCCTCCCCCAAGGATCGCCATAATACACAACAACCGGTTTTGTGCTGCTCGCATCCAGCAGCTACTTGCGACTTGCGACCTTCACCAGATCGTCGGTCCATTTTGTTGCGAGGACTGCCTACCCTTCGTTATCCGGTACGCAGTCGCCACTCGAGAACTTATAATGACTAAAATTATTGAATAAGCAATTTTTATTGCAAATTGCGAAGTGTCAAATAGTACCAATGCTTTCAATATATTTTTTACTTTTTCAATAAATATGTATCTTTTAATATTATAAATAGTTACCTACACCAGATAGAAAGTATATTTGTAGATTTGTTTGATTGGTTGCTGTTAAATAAACAATTGCCTCCAATGCTGCCTGCCAAATTGTCCTAAATCAAATTAAAATAATAATGCCAGTTTGGATGTCGCTGATTTTATTGATCATTGGAATAAATTAATTGGAAAGCAAAAATAATTTAAACAAATGCTTTTCAGAGTATTAATAGATTGTATACTTTTTTGTCAATTTTGACTATTGCATGTCTTATTTTATTATCTTCACGATTAACACATAGGTTACATTACATTACCATCTGCCACACTCGGAGACATCAATTAATACATTTTTTGAATAGAAAAAGTTAAGGTAGGTACTAATAGTCTTTATTTTACGTTGACGTCTCCGATTGAGGTAGGTAGTAAATTAGATAAAAACAGAAAAAAAAAATTGTCGAAAGAAAATGCAACAGGAAAATAGTTAATCAACCATTAACTATTTTTGTGTTGCATTTTCTTTAGACAATCTCTTTTATGCAAACGTAATGCATTAGAAGATTTACATTTCTTACTACAATATTCACATACGAAATCTATAATCAAATGTTTATTCACTTCATGTTCCCTCCTTCGGCTTGTATTGCTAAAATACTTGTCACAGTAACCACACTTAACTGGTTTTTCACCAGTATGGAGTCGTAAGTGCATCATCAAACTTCTTTTATACTTGAATCTGTCACCACAAAGGTCACACTGTTCAGCTTTATCCCTAAAATGTGTCTTAATATGACCTGTTAGCTGGTGTTTACAGTGGAACGGTTTACTGCAAACGTCACATAAGTACGGGCGTACACCCAAATGATTCTTATTTATATGCCCGTCCATTAAGTGGGATTGTTTGGTTACATAAGGGCAATATGGACAAGATTTTAAACAGTTAGGTTTATAAACCTCATCGTCCAAACCATGCACAGTTAACATGTGGTTACCAAAGGCTGATACGCTTACAAATTTCAAGCAGATATTACATTGTTTTTGGTGCTTGTGCACTTGCCTGTGCCTGTTTATGTAATGACTATAAATTCTCTTTCCGCAAATGTCGCAGACGACTTTTGTATTCATCTTTAACTTTTGTCTCATTTGATTGTTTGATTTTTCATTGCTAGAGTTCAAACTCTTTTTACGTCTCCCATGAGTTTGTTTATGCATTTCTCTATGTCTCAACAAATCTGACATTTCCGAAAATGACTCTGAACATATACCACATGTGTAATTAAAATCTTTATCTTCCATAGCAGGATTCATCGAATCCTCCATATTTGTGTTTCTGTAGCATATTTTATAATGATCCTCGTAGGAAGTCAAAAGGTCAAAGTTCAGAAAACATATTGGACACTCGAAAACAACATTATTTGAATGATCTACATCTGAATGATCCACATAACTTTCATTATCAGATTGATCAGAAGCTTTGTTCTTTATTTTTCCAACATTATATTCTTCTGGAGATGAATTATATTCATTATCTGATTCCTCATAGAAAACCTCATTGTTGATTTCAATACCAAGCTTATTTGATGTACCCACAGAATCTAATTTAATTGCAACTGTGTGAGAGTCCTGCTCTTTATCAAATTGTTCTGTCAGCTTAGCAGTATAAAACTGTATTGATCTAAAGTTCAGTTTTATGTCTAGTAATATAATATAGGACTGGATGATCCTATTAGTACATGTATCACAGAAATATTTTGACAGCAGAAGAGCATAAACCTGAAAAAGGGAAAATATAAATATATATTTTTGTTTGCTGAATAAAAAGAACACCATAAAATAATAAACATATATCATTAACATTAAACAGAAGAGAAATGTTTATATGTAATTATATCATACTAAAACAACATTAAGTCTTTAATCGCCATGGTGGTCACCGGTGACCGACAAACAATAAATTTTCTGTCTGGGTTTGCGGCAGTCAATGTGTTAAAGAAAATTTTGAGGTACTTAAAACTTTTTGCATTTCAACTAAACTTTAGTGAATATTATATAAAATTTTGTGAGATATTTTTGAACATGGTACAATTTTGCTTACTAGCACCGAAAACCTGTAAGTTTTTACAGTCAGTCATGTATTTTTCAAAGGCCAAATGTAATTGTATCTGTTTCTGTGTTTGTTTCAACCATTGAACTATTGTCACTGTACTGTAATGCCAATCTACCAAGTGTTTTCTTTGAAAATATTGTAATTTATGTCTCATACATGCTAACTTAATCTTTTATAGTGCAGTGCAACCATAACACTGACCTAAGGTTTATCAAAAAATAGTTTTTTTAGCAGCTGTATTCTGTAGTCTGGTAATAAGTTTAGAACATTTACTGAGTTAATAAAATTTACTTACATTAGAACCAAATGTGGAACAAATCATATCTTTAAGATTAACTTCTACTGCAAAGCCCTCCATTTGTATGGCGTGAGTCGTATCCCAACGTATTAGTTCACACTTCTCGTACAAACAAATGGAGCACACATTTTTGTTTAGCAACAAACTATGAAACTTTGTCGAGAATTTCATCTTCAGTCCTCCGACTATCCCTTCTTACTGTTAGGTAGGGCAGTTAAATAAAACACGAAGTTTAGTTTAGACTTTAGAAATGACTTTTTTAATGTTAATTTTGTTGTATTACCTACCTACATTAAACCCTTTGCATTAGACATTAATTTTTTTTTAAAGTGTAGTTTGTTCCCTGAGGAACCGGCTAAGGTCATAGACCATGCTGCCATGTCATTAGTTTCTTAAATTCATTAGTAGATAAACTATATAAGATGATGATGAATAATAATAGAAATGAGAAGTGAGAATGATATACCCCCCAACCCCTCGAGTATCTTAATAAAGATGTGGGGCTTTACTAAGTCCTCACGCGGAATTCTTGAGAGAATTTGAAAAGTGCCGTTGCACTGTTTTGTTTCATTTGCCAACACTCACGCACACTCACGAACACTTAAAGGTTAATAATGCACCATTATTTCACATTAGTATTCGACATAATACAAATTTTAGAAAATAAAACAAAACCGCAGACATAACTCTTCACTTTCCCGCCAAGAATCTCATTAGACATTACATGTAGGAGTAACCCTCAGAACAATAACTAGCTTTAGTTATTATTCTGAAGAGTAACCTGTCTTCTCCCCGTCTATATGTATTATCTATGCTGCTATCTACCAAATCACCAATGAATCGCAAAGCCTCAGAACAATAACTAAAGCTATAGAAACCGGACTAAAATAGCAACACAAATTCATCAGTTCGTACTATTTTAACTAATGAACCTAGGTGATGTATTGAAAAGAGATCGATTGTCCCTTTTCTTTCGTTATTTCGAAGGCTCAGAATAATAACTAAAGCTATAGAAACCGGACTAAAATAGCAAAGGTGTCACCAGATTTGTGACGTCATATTTTTCAGGTAATGTAGTGAGTGACTTTATAAAGGACTCAAGATTTTTTTGATCACCGATTATCTGATGATCGTTTGACATAACAATACAAAAAATAAAAACTAAGTGTCAACCATTTGTTGCACTCCAACCTCCTTTTCTAGCCATAAGATAGAACGGAACTAAACATACTTGCTTGATTTTTATTTTAGCCATCCTTCTATAGCTTTAGTTATTGTTCTGAGTTCGAAGGTGTCACCAGATTTGTGACGTCATATTTGAAGTAATGTAGTGAGTGACTTTATCGACTTTATTATCAATCTAAATAATTGAAAACAACAACATAATATTTCTTTTGTCACTATATATTTATTAAACATAATAAATGTTAATTTGACAATAAATACACAATAATACAACCCAAACCATCAATTGCACTATCAAACAGCAAACTCATTGAAAATAAACAATTTTAATAATGAAGAAACAATACTCGCATAATACTAGTCTTTACATTTAACTGAAGATTTAAAAAAAATATTAATTAAATTAAATTAAATAAATAAATAAAGTTAAACCTTAGTGATATTTATTTAAAGACGGGCTAGACCCAGTATGTATACATAAAAAGGTTAAATCATCATTGAAAACAATGATATCATCATTGATATCGTATTATTCTGAGCTCAGAACAATAACTAAAGCTACCTATCATTGTTCTAAGATTCATACAAATCTTGACAGACATGTCTGGGGTTTTGTTTTATTTTCTAAAATTTGTGCTAAGTCGAATATTAATGTGAAATAATGGTGGATTATTAACCGTTTAATGTTCGTCAGTTTGCATGAGTGTTGGCAAATGAAACAAAACAGTGCAACGGCACTTTTCAAATTCTTTCAAGAAGTTGCGTGATGACTTAGTAAATCAACACATCTTTACTGAGATACCCGAGGGGTTGGGGGGTATATAATTTCTCACTTCTATTATTATTAGAGATGGGCGGTGGGTTTTTGTCTTTTTTGCCCAATGGGTTTTAATCGGGCAGAAAGGATTTAAATCGGGCAGAAATGGATTTCTGCCCATTTTGGCGGGCATAAATGAAAATTACAACAAATTATTTTTTTGTTTACAAAACCTCATTCAGAAAATATTAAATGACGAAAACAGGATAAAAACATACACATACATTAGTCGGGACGTCGGGTGCGACTTCGATTATCGCTTTTAATAAAATTTAAACTTTCTTTACTTAATTATGAACTGCAAAAAGGAAGAAAAGAAAATGCTGAGATTGTTTTATTCAGTGAGTGACCAACAATCAACTTACCTACTACTACTATGCAGAGCTCTACATAATAAAAGGATGTACTTTAGACGAAAGACTTTGTGACATTTTTATTTGAAGAAAATAGTTGGTCTGGTAGAATTTTGTTAATATTAAATAAAAAACAAAATGTTGTATTGATTGATGTAATATTGATTATTTTTACTCTTCATTTATGTCACAAAAAATTTAAGAAGAACACATTTTTTTACTGTTTCAAACTTAATGAATAGTCAAAATAACCTAATATAATATAAGTAAAATTCAAATAGAAAACGAATTAACTCAGTCATCGTTGTTACTCGAGTCTGAAATGTGGCCACAATCTAAAAATTCGATGGTGTTGGCAGTGCCTGAGGTCGATGGTTGAGGTGAGTCAGAAGTGTCCATTGAACTATCCGTTCGATGTGCATGTGTGTCTATAGTCGGAGGTGTAACACACACGCATTCCCCATAGTCACCATCTTTTTCGAAATTGTTTCCGCTCTAATTGAGCAAATTCCAATTGTAGAATATGTAAGCAATTTTGGCTGCTCTCTCAGTCGTCAACCGGTTTCTTTTTTTATTGTGAATGTGGCTCTGTGTAGAGAATGACCGTTCAACTGCAATAGAAGTGCAAGGTGCTGTGAGGATTCTTACAGCCACTTTGCTTAATGCAGTGGACCCGCATACCTTAAACAGAAGACACATACCAAGTTGTTGGTTTTATTTCCTCTACATTTTCCCATAAAAATCTTCGGCTCCAAAAGTCCGATCTTGATCTGTAGGACGCTAAATTTGGCGTCACGGTTAATCCAATGCTTTGCCCTACATCAGAAATGAATTCCATGGCTTCTAAATCTTGATTCTCATCAAGCTCTGCTCCTTGTTCAGCAGGGTCTAATAAGTATGCCGCATAATGTATGGGCTTGAGGCACATTTGAATTCTCTGATCGATCGAGAGGAATCATAGATGCGTTGCCGGCCTTTGACGTCGTTTTCAACTATTGTTACTTCTGGCAAACAGATAAGTAAATTAGATTTCATGTTTTTTAAAGTTAAAAAAACTTTGTGTATGGAGTTGTCATTGGATTCTAGACGTATTATAGCCTCTGTAATGGGTTCCAAAATCAGGCGGCATTGCTTCAGCATTGTCCAAAGAACTTCATCTAGTAATGCTGATTTATCTTCCGGTGGTAAGTTTGTAGCTTTTTCGTGGACAGCCATGGTTTGAAGGGCCACTTTAGTGTTTTCCATACTTTGAAAACATAAACAATGACTTCCCCAACGGGTATCGCAGGGTAATTTCAAACTTTCGCCAACATTTTTTTCTTTTACGATTTTGGCCAGTAAAGATGTTAGGACTTGACTATGTCGAATAGTTTTTATGATGTTTGTAGCCATATCTTTGAAAGCATTTAACGCATTGATTTTCATTATACTTATTTTTACATAGCAAATGAAGTGTGTGAGCACTGCAGTTGAGTCCTACTATGTGAGGATGAATTTCTTTGACAAGATGGAATGCCCTCTGCACATTACTCGCGTTGTCACCAATGAGGGTGGCAAATTTGTGTGGATCATATTCATTTAGGACGTCCAATATTATATTGCAAATATATTCGCCTGTGTGCCGATGATCCTCTGAGGCTATACTCTTTACAAATATGGGTTCCGGTTTTGATATTAATATGTTAATAATACCTTCATTTCTGCAATTTGACCAGCCATCCAGGAGTAGGTGCAAACACTTTTGCGTCATCAAGTCTTCTTTCAGTTCACGGTGCATGCTGTTATATGTTTTTTCTAAAAAGGTCGTAGAAATTGTTTTTCTTGACGGCAACTTGTACAGAGGTTGAAGTTTTTCGAAAAAAAATATCCAAAGAGGGTGCTCAACCTCTAAGTGCTCAACCATTGAAAGTGGTGTTCCGGTAACATATACAGCTTTAGCTAGTATTGTATGGAGGTTTTCCTTGATTCCATCTGACAGCGGTGTTTGTGATAAAGCAGAGTTCTGAGCATTCTCAGTTGTTACATTTGGCTCCATTGGATTCTCATTTTCTTTGTTTTGGATATTTCTTCCTCCAGTCCAGATCCAGTGGCTCTCATCTGCCTTTTGCACTCCTCAGGACAGTTGATGCATTTTAGTAAATGTCTCTTCATTTTTGCCAAATGCTCTCTTCGATAATGCTTCTCGCAATATTTGCACGTAGGTCCATCAGCCGTTTCTCTAAAATGACACCAGACTTGGGTGGTTTTTGGTCTCCCCACCTTGATTATCTAAAACAAATTTAAAATACTTAAAGCTGAGTATAAAATTATCTTCTTCTTCTTCTTTTTGTGCAGTGGCGTTTCCCATTGGATTTCGCCAATATCCAGTTTTTGGCTCAGTTGTTTCTTTCTACAGACTCATTGCTTGTATCGGTTTCTCGTAAGAGCACAATGTACAAGTACAGAGGTGGTGAGATCTTAAATTTTGAGGCTGTAGACCCAGTTGATGATCTGTACTCTGTAATGCCTATGGACAAACACAATACTTATATATAACATTTGTTAGTGGCAGACAGACAAATTATAATTTTATATTGTTAGTAGTTATATAGGAACATAAAACATCAATGCAGGGGGGTTTCACATAACTGAGAACAATCTTAAAATTTGTGGGTTTGGGGATACATGGGGGGAGGAGATCATAAAGGGAAGTTGGGTATTTGGGACAGTTAAAAAATATGTGGTCAGGTGTTCCCTCCTCCAGACCGCATTCACAAAGGGATGAGTCCTTAACCCTAATTTTGGCCAGATGAACAGGGGTGCATGCATGGCCTAACCTTAAACGGCTCACAGTGGAGGTGCATGCTTTGGAAGCTTTTTTATATTTAAAAAACCATGGCTTGTCAGGTAAGGCGTGCTGAATGTCCGCGAAATATTTTCCTACAGTTTTGCTTTTCTCCCGCCACTGAGTTTCCCATGTAGATCTCATTACTTGAGTGGCCAAAGGGTACAGATCGTAAGAAAAAACTTTATCATGGTCTGAACATCCAATAACAGTTGCCTCTTTTGCAATTATGTCAACGGCTTCGTTACCTACTATACCTGTGTGTCCTGGTATCCAGGCCAGAGAAACTTGGTATCCAAGCGTGGAGCATTTTAAAAGAATTTTCCTAATTTGGAGGATTATAGGAGGATTAGATTTACTATGAAAAGGATTGGATAAGATCGCCTGGAGACTGCTTCTGGAGTCTGTGAGGATAACTGTTTTACCTATTTTATGAGATTCCACATATCGAACGGCTTCAAGAATTGCAGTAGCCTCTCCAGTAAAGACGGATGTAACAGGGGGGCATTTGAAATTTAATATTATTTTATATTTGGGAATCCAGACCGCAGCACCAACACATTCCTCGTCTGATAATTTGGAAGCATCTGTGTACATCACAAGCCAGTCTTTCCAATTTTTCCGGATGACTTCTTGTAGCTGGAACTCTGCATCTGGTGAGTCTTTGGAGATACCTAGGTCTAGCTTGATGTCAGGTTGCAGTGTCAGGGAGTGGTACGGGTTCCCAAATATGGGTTTAAGGGCACATTGGTAAACAGGACAGGGAAGACGGATGAATTTGATGAAGCTACGGAGCAGGCAAGGGGACTCTCTGAGTTTCCAGAATTTGTCTGATGATATAAACTCCGACAGTTGGTGAAGTTTGGCAAGGAGTGGGTGAGACGAATTTTGGACAATTTTAAAAAGAAATTTGTCGGCTAGGTATTGTCTTCTAATGGCCAGTGGAGGGTCTCCACACTCCACCTGCAAACCATTTATCGGAGATGATTTCATCGCTCCTGCAACTATCCGAAGGCTTTTGGACTGGATTTTATCGAGCGAGTTCAAAGACGATTTAAGACAGGGTTCTAGAAGTAATGAACCATAGTCCAAATGCGATCGGATCAATGCATTGTAAAGGAGTTTTTGACAAAATGGGTGGGCGCCCCACCAGGTACCAGAAACGGAACGGAGGATATGGGTATTTTTCTCACATTTTTTGGATACATGGGAGACATGTTGAGTTCCACTCATTTTGGAGTCTAGTACCGTTCCTAAGAATTTTGTATGGCTTTTTAAAGGGATGTCTTGGTTGTCATATTTAACTGACATAATAGGTGTGTAGCTTGCTCGGGATCGCTGTGTGAAATATACAGGGCCAGGTCGTCGGCATACTGCAGGACATTACAAAAAGGGGTTAAGGACAATTCGAGGTCGATAGGTGTAAATACTATAAAGTAAAGGGCTCAAGACTGATCCCTGTGGAAGGCCTCTCCAAACAGTTCTCGCGGGGTAAAGAGCATTATTGTGACAAATCTGTATAGATCGTGACGAGAATAAATTAAAAATTATATTTACAAGCCTCACAGGAATACTCAGATTTAGCATTTTCTGCCTGAGTACCGGAAGCAGAACGTTGTCATAGGCAGATGATATGTCTAAAAAAACTCCCGTCACATTCTCACGCTTGGAAAGGCCTATCCAGATATCAGTCAAGAAGACACTGAGACTGTCCATTGTACTCATTCCCTTACGGAACCCAAACTGGCTTTTGGCTAGTAGACTCCTACTCTCCACAATCCACTCCAACCGGTTTTTAATTAGATGTTCCATGATTTTGGACATTGTGCAGGAAAGTGCAATGGGTCTATACCTGTTAGGGTCGTTGCCAAGTTTTCCAGGCTTTAGGATGGGGATTATAATTTGGGCTTTCCACTCCTCAGGAGGAACTCCCCTCAAAAAGATGTTGTTGATTAAATTAAGGAATAGGTTCTTAGCGGAAGAGCTGCTGTTAACTAGTAGCGAATAGGGAATACCATCGATGCCTGGGGAGGAATCTTTGAGACCGTCCAGGGCTGTATTAAGTTCCTCGAGAGAGAATGGAGAGTCAAATTCGGAGTAAGGGGATGACATTGACGGCGTACATAGTGTAGCCTCAATTTCTGTCGGGACTGAGAGGGGAGCGAGTTTGTTTTGGAAGAGTTCCAGCCAAGCTGATGGATCATTGGAGTTTATGTTGTTGTTGCTGGAGGCAGAGCAACGGAATTTCCTAATGTTTCTCCATACCACAGAGGGTTGGGATCTTGGGGACAGGGACTCACAAAATTGGCACCAACCTAATCGTTTCTTTTCAGTGAGGACTCTGACAGCCTTAGCCGCCGCCGATTGATACTTAATGAAGTTGGCCTCAGTCATGGACAACGAATATTCACGTTCCGCTGCCTTTCGCTCCTTGCACACCGCCGTGCATTCTGGGTCCCACCAAGGTGGAGAAGAACTTTTGCCTTTGTGAATGTTCTTGGTAGGCAGGCAGTTCTCTGCTGAAGACAGCAGGCTGTTTCTGAAGTCAGTATACACTGCTAGGTAGTTGTAGGGTGTGACTTCAGGGAGGTTCTGAATATTCTGGTCTAAAGCGAGTCCATATGCAAACCAATCAGCCTTCGATGTATTAAATTTAAGGCGCGGACGAGGAGCGTTTGGCAATGGGTTGGAGCGGGAGTGGCGGTTATCAAAAGTTAGTATGACGATAACATAGTGATCGCTGCCATAGGTTGTGGGAAGAATAGTCCAATTGTAGTCAGGAGCGAGAGCAGGAGAGCATAAGCTTAAATCGACGGCGCTTTTGATATTCTGGGACGGATAAACCCTGCGTGTAGGTGAGCCGTCATTTAGCACGCAAAGATCGAAGCTATCGCAAATGTCGAGGAAGGAATGGGATAAATGGTCGGAATAATAGGAACCCCAAGATGTGTGATGAATATTAAAATCACCTAACACAACCAGAGGGGGGGAAAGGGAAGAGAGTATATCGGAAAACTCAGCAAGGCATGAATGATTGGGGTGGGGGATGTAAATAGATAAAAAGGTCACGTTGGAAATTCTCACAGCTACTGCATTTACATGCTCACTGTGGGAGGGGAGGTTGACTTGGGAGAAAGTCACTGTTCTGGAGATTAGGAGGGCGGAGCCTCCATGCCCGTCGCTTCTGTCGTCCCTAAGGCACGAATAACCTGGGAATCGGACTCGATCGCCAGGTTTGCGACGCATCTCCTGAACAGCAAAGATGAAGGGGCTGAATTTATTAATAAGGTGCAGAATATCATGCTTCTTATTCTTGCTGCTGCGGCAGTTCCATTGAAGGATGGGGGCCATTGGAGCAGGAAAGATTGAGGACCTGAAAAAGTTGGTCTCTGAGGTTGTTCGGTAAGGGGATATCACTAAATCTTCCTAGAAGATTGATGATGGTGGAGAGGAGGAGTGAGATGAGGTTGTCGTTAGGAATAGGAGAATCTGTGGGGAAAGCACAACCATTAGGTTGTTGGGACTGTGGGGTTTGAACTATTGAGCTATGGGCTCTAGCATCGTAGCCAGGGCTTGCAGATGGGAGCGGTTGATGCTTGGACAAGAAAACCGTTTTACGGTAGGAAATATTTTGAGACCTAGGGGGGAGGATTTGAGTTGGGTATTGAGGGGATGGAGGAGGGGAGGGGACTTGCACGGTTCTCGCAGTGTCAGCGAAAGACCGTCTGACTTGAGAGAATCTAGCCGATGCTTCAGAGTAGGTGATGTTTTCCTGAGACATAACAAGTTTGATCTGCTTCTGCTTTGAGTGTTGAGGGCATGAAGGGTTAGTAGCCTGATGTGCTCCAGAGCAAAAAAGGCAGGTTGGAGTGTCTTTATTACAGGTATGGCCTTCATGAGGTTGAGCGCAAATGAAACAGCGTGCTTGGGATCTGCACTGCGACTGTATATGGCCGAATCTACAACACTTGTTGCACTGTATAGTGGGGAGAACATATACTTCGACAGGGAGAGACGTAAAAAAACAGTACACTTGTTGTGGTAGTTTTTGACCAGAAAAGGTTAAGACTACAGTCTGTGTAGGGACCCAAACAGGTGTATTATCATTAAATGTTTTTCTATTAAGTCTACGGGCCTTAACTATGGGGCCATAGCCTGTTGGGATCTCCACTGACTCCACTAATTCTTCTAAAGTCCACTCTATGGGTACTTGACGTACTATTCCCATTCTAGTAATACTATAAGTGGGAATGATTGCTTCATAGTTGTTCTCAGTGAGTGCCGGATGGTCAAGGAAGGCATTAGCATCTGAAAAGGTTTTGAATTCCACAGAAATCCTGTTTCTACCAACATGCTTAATGCCATCCCTTACCACATTTTTTATTTTATTATTGAACAAAAAGTGTCCAAATTTAATGGGGCGTAATACGGTGCCAGAGGAGGGATCAGTAACTGGTTTGCTTACGTGAACGAGGAAGGGTGAGGAGTCTACAGAGGTATATTTCAGTTTGTTACCTGAGAATTCAGGGCTTACATATGTTGATTGAGTACTAAGAGAAGACACGGGAATATTAGTCTTTTTCGGAGGTTGAGGTAAATTATTATCGGACGGAGCTCGTTTCCGGGAGGTCTGGGTGCTATTACTTACGTCCATTTGGGTAAACGTTGGGAGTGAAAACTGAGCACATGGCTCGTTGTCGCCCCCGCCTGGGTCAGGAGGGTCAGCCATTTAACACAAAACAAATAAGCACGGATTTACTTACCAATATACGTATGCTAAACAACCGCCACCTTACCTTATTAAACACTTAACAGAAAGACAACAGGGTCAGACAACACAGGGGAAACACAAATAACCACTTGTACAGAAAAACGTTGTATCTCGCACTCAACCTAAAAGCAGAGTCCTTTATCACCAGTCACATTAAAGTACTCGTATAAAATTATAGTCAATGCTTTTACTGGTAAAAGTAACGCTAGTTAAAGTAGACGTAAACACCAAGCTGAAAATGTCTAAACACCTGTCTCTATATTAAATGTGTCGGTGTTGCTGTTGTTTGCGAACATCACAAAAGTAAGTACACGTAAACACCAAGCTGAAAATGTCTAAACACCTGTCTCTATACTAAATGTGTCGGTGTTGCTGTTGTTTGCGAACATCACAAAAGTAAGTACCTACACGTAAACACCAAGCTGAAAATGTCTAAACACCTGTCTCTATACTAATTGATGTGTCGGTGTTGCTGTTGTTTGCGAACATCACAAAAGTACATAATGACACTAGTTCACAGCTCGTGATTCACGTGCAATAGGAACAAGAATATTTTTGCATTAAAATCCTCTCAGCACAAACCAATAGATGGCGTTCATAGTTAAAAACGATTCTGAATTTCAATCATAGTTTACCTATTTTATTAAGTTAAAAACAAAAATCGACTGTATTATAAATATAGAGCATTTTATACTTACAACAACTTGTATTACGATGACAAAACCAGTTCAAGCCGAGGTCATTCAGATATGCGGGATCAGATCACAATTAAACAATGCTGGGTCGTTTATTATCTCACTTCACAATAAAAACAAATTGCAGCGTACGTGCACACTCAGAGAAACAGAGTACTCAAGTGAACGGGTAGGTAGAGAACCGTGGTGTGATAACGAATTTTACCCCGCGCCCCTTGCCCCGCGTTCGCGCACACACAATAGATGCCGTGGCGCGGATCATGTAATAATCCCTACATGATTTTTTATGTACAAGCATTTAAATTTAAGTTCGTATTTCACCTTGCTATAGCTTTTTTTGTCACTGATTAAACACTGAGTATAGGGAACAAATTAATTTAATTTCTGCCCGGCGTTTATCAAAAACGCCCGGCGTTTATTGGGCAGAAATGGGTATTAATCCAGCGGTGGATTTTAATCCGGGCGTTTACCCATCCCTAATTATTATTCATCATCATCATATACAGAGTTTAAACGTATAAATTAAGTTTTCGACTGAAAGACTAGTATCCATGGTCATGAATAAATAAATAAAAAATAAAAAAATCTTGACACATATGACTGTAACGTCGGACGGATGTCGTCTTGACTTACTTGAACAGCTTGATTGAACTTGATGAACCTCCGAACAGAATATCTCAACCTCAGAACAATAACTAAAGCTAGTTATTATTCTGAGATCTCAACATCAAGAGATGTGAACGCCAATAATAAAAAAAAAAAACTAAAGCTACTATGATCTATCTAAATAATATTGTTTGGTTTGTGCTCAATTAAACGTAGTGATTACTTGCTCAGTGTGCTCAATCAGAACAATAATTACTAATACTAATAACTACCTACCTAAATATTTACCTTGCAATATGAAATCTAAAATAAGTGCTAAGCATAATACGCTAAAATGCAACAAATCAAAGCATTTAGATAAATTGGATAGATTCGAGCTCATAAAGCAAAAATTTAAAAATGCTCTTCTTGATAAAGTTTTCTGTGGTATTTGCATAAAATCTGATGAAGTTATGATTTCGGTGAATGTAGAATTAGAATTAAATGCTCTTCAAGAAAATATTATTCTGAAAGACGTGATAGATATTGTTTTTAATGTAAGTTGCTTTTTTTCCTATTTCCTAAAAGAGTATTAAAATACGAACTACCTACCTAGTTTGTGGTTGAAACTTACTAACTTTTTATTGCCTGCTGTTAACAATGTACTGAATTGTATTATGTAGTTGAGCTATTTAAATTGATTAGTACTTAGTAATAATAATAATGAAAGCATAGTGGCATTCATCGGAGCTATTTGTAGCCTAAACTGAATAAATAATTTTGAATAAATTGAATTGAAGTAAAATTTTACTAAAACCACAGAATAAGTAATACTTAGTATCTAAAACTAAGGTAATGATGAACAAAACTGATGTGTGATCTGAGGTTAATTTTAAAATGTGTTTTTAATAACACAAGTGTAACATTTAAAGTTGATATTGTTGCTAATTGAATAGAAATATTTTCATTGACTAGGAGACGTCTTATCTCATTTTCTTAGATATTGTATTTCTATTATATTGTAATTTTGTTTTGTTCTCAGAGCGCGATCTTATCCAGTGAATATGTCTGCGACAATTGTGTAGATAAACTAATAAGTTTTTATATGTTTGTTGCTGATACAAAGTTCACTGCTGATGCTCTTAACATATACCTTGAGGATTTATCAGATAAAGTGTACAGTTGCAATTTGTCAACAGTGGAACATCTATCTGGTTCGAAAGTTGCATTAATCTTAGACAATAATGCCATAAAGAAATACTTTCCAGATAGAAATCATATTGAAAGTAAAAGTGTTGAGAAACAAGACAAGAAGTCCTATAAGTGTCCTGAGTGTAGTTACATTAATAACAGTTACAAAGAGTTTTTACAACACAAGAAAATTCATAGGAAGTCTGAATATGCATGCACAATCTGTAAGAAAGTATTTAAAAACAATGAGCTCTTGACAGTGCATTATAGCGTACATTCAGTGATTAGGTGTAAACTTTGCTATGAAGTCATACCTGAAGTGGACTTGAGTGATCATTTGAAGAAGCAACACAAAGAATCTGTGTTAAAATGCCCTTTTTGTAATTTTGCATTCTATAACATACGAGCTTTAAACACGCATGTGAACGTTAGCCACAACAGAGATGTACATCAGCAATGTCCAATGTGCTTAAAACGTTTCAAAGGTAACGACGTAGATACCCATCGATGCAGATTCACTTGTCCACAATGCAAAGTTATACGTTGCAGACACTTTGAATATTTGATGTCTTACAGGGATCAGAAATTGAAAGGCAACAAAGCTAAATGCCTCAACTGTGATTTTATCACTGGCAAAAGAGATTCATTTCTCGGACACATAAATAGAGTGCACTTGAAATATCTTCCATATTCTTGTAAGCAATGCACTCTGAAATTCAATTCTAAAATGAATCTTAATTGTCATATTCAACGTGCTCATAAAGAAATTTTCAGTTGTGGATATTGTGATCAGGAATTTAAAGACAAAAAGGAATTAGAGAGACACATTAAATATTGCCAATTGATCAAACGTGATTACTTATGTAAAAAATGTTTGGCTTCATTCAATACTTACGACGAAATAGTAAACCACACAAACTATAGGCATAGCAGTCTATACCAATGTCAAATATGTAATAAGGAATTTACATTCAAATCCAGGTTGAAGTACCACATTGACAAAGTACACTCTGTTGTGGCGGCTGATAAGACTGATGATGGAGAGTTTGTGGTGAAGAAAGAGAAGTCTATAAAACTAGCGCCTAGCGTATGTGAGACGTGTGGAAAGTCCTTTCCTACTAAAGATTCATTAAATTCGCACCTCAGAACACATGCACCTAAAGTGCCTTGTCCGGAGTGCCAGAAACTGTATAACCCATCAAAACTTAAGGTCCATCTCAAATTGCATCAAGCTGAAAGGGATCCAACATTTAAGGCGACATTACGGAAAAGATCAAAAGTGAAGTGTCCCTATTGCGATTATGTTACATATGGCAATGTGCCTTTAGAAGGACATATCAATCGATATCATAATAAAATCAAACCATACACCTGTGCAGTTTGCAGCAAAGAGTTTTTAGGACAACTTCACCTTAAAAGGCATATGCAGTGCCATAACGGAGACAGAAGTAGAACTTGTGAGGTTTGTGCGAAGGTTTTGGCGAATAGAGATTGCTTTAGGATGCATATGCGACTCCACACGGGTGAGAAACCGTATCCATGCCAGGTATGCGGTGAGAGGTTCCGTTCATCAAGCATTATGAATGTTCATAAAAATCGCGTGCATGCAGAGAAAGGCTTTAAATGTCCCCTGTGTGGCAGTAAGTTTTACACAGTGAGAGAGCTTAGGAGACACTGTATAAACGTTCATTGGAAACGGAAGGATAAAACGTTCAATTACAAAGAGTTGGATGGCTTGAAGGAGGAGGATTATCATCTGTTCTATGATGGCAGAACACCAGTGATGAAAAGCGAATCCAAGTTATCTTAACGTTGCGGCATCATCTGCGTCTTATAAACGTCTCCAAGCGTGCGTCAACACCACATGGACAATGTTTCATTGGAAGATCGGGCCTTAAGCTTTAATCGGAGACAAAATGAGTAACGGGTCCCTTCGGGCCTGGATAAGCAAAAGCCCAATCCACACTGGGCCCGCGTGGTGGTTTATGGCCCGTTGTCCCTATCCATCCATAGATAGGGTAGGCTTTTGCTCCAGTTGTGGGAACATAAAATGAGCTGGTGATGCGATGTGTGGTGTGCTGCCCAATGCGAGTTGGGGGATGTTATTAACTAAACTGTCATCTTGCGAAAACGATTAGAACCAACGGGCTAACGTACTTTCCGAAGCACGAAAGATAAATATTTAAAAAATAAAGTCAGTAAGTTTTGATGTCAAAATGAAAATATTTATTGTCGAAGTAAAGATAACAAACTTAAAACTTTTATTTTTTAATACCTACCTTTATAGTATTTTTTCCTTTTTATACGATTCAACGTGATTTCGGAGAATGGAAGTGCTCAAGAATATTTAATGAAGACCTCATTGAATATTTTTCATTCCATTCTTCCATATAGGGTTAAGGCGATATTTAGCTTTTTAATACTGATAGTATTATAGTATACCTACGGAATAATATGACGGAGGGTGTTACTGGGGATACATCTTAAGCCCCTTTACTGTCAACCTCACCTACACGAGGTACACCCTGCTGATTAACGGACGAGGCTCTGACGACCGACTGGTGGCGGTATAACCACACAAATTTAGCCGAGCTCCAAATCTATACTAACATTATAAAGCTGAAGAGTTTGTTTGTTTGTTTGGTTGAACGCGCTAATCTCAGGAACTACTGGTTCGAATTGAAAAATTAATTTTGTGTTGAATAGTTCATTTATTGAGGAAGGCTATAGGCTATATTACATCACACTATAACTAATTTGTAAGATTGGATGGCTTTGAGTCAAATTACTATACCACAAGGTCTGGAGTAAGTCAGGGTAGCACTCTCGGGCCAACGCTATTCTTGAGTGTGGCTCATTTTGGCACGGCCACCATCACCAACCCGAAATCTGAGTTTACAGATAATTAGTGGATAATTAGTGGGAATTAGTGGATAAATCTCAGAATTAGTGGGGCCATGGTTCAAAAGTTATAAGGGATACAAGGTGGCCGTGCCAAAATGAGGCTCATTTTGGCACTGCCACCTTGTATCTCTGAAACTACGGGTCGTAGCGAAGATCTGATTACACCAATAATTAGTGGATAATTAGTGGGAATTAGTGGATAAATCTCGAGAGTTAGTGGGGCCATGGTTCAAAAGTTATAAGGGATACAAGGTGGCCGTGCCAAAATGAGCCACACTATTCTTGATTTACCAGACAATGTAAAATATGCGGAATGTCTTCTGTTCGCGGATGACCTAAAATTAAGTTTGGGGGTCGGTAATGAAGAATGATTTTGTATCGGACTGGAGTAAGGTCAACCGCCTTCCTTTTAATGAGAGTAAATGTAAAATTATGACATTCTCGCTAAAACGTAACCCAATTAATGTAATTTATAAATTATTCGACGCCCCATTGGATAGAGTAAATGACATACGTGACCTAGGATTAATATTAGATACTAAATTAGACTTTCATCAACATAATATGATATCAATCTGTAAACTTGCTAGTAAGACATTAGGCTTTGTTATTAGAACTGCTTTGGATTTTAAAGATGTAAGGGTGGCAAAAACGTTATATAATGCATACGTTCGTGTAGGTTGGAATACGCTGCGGTTGTTTGGCATCCGTACCAAGAAAAATATGTTGTTATGATAGAAAGGGTCCAGCGTAAATTCGCTCGATGGCTTTACAAGAAAAGTTATGGTTATTACCCATACTTGTATCCTTCCATGTTTGTCTCGGGTATGGTAGATTTGGAAACCCTTAAACCCTTTTACTCAGGCGAAATATGGCAGTGGTAAAGCATTATTTATCCGTATTGCATCATAAGCTCGACAGCCCATCAGTGTTAGCTAAGATTGGATTTAGAGTACCCAGGTGTCTGCCGCGTGACGAGGCGGGAACGGTGACCTCGCATCGAAAGCACCGCCTCCTGGTCCGGCCTGTTACACGCACCGAACAGGTAGCTCACGCGCCCACGAATCGCGCGTTGAAACAGACGTTCTCACGCAGCACGATGACATTGACATATTTTCCCATTGTTTGAGGCATCTCCTGACACGTCAACCGGCCAGAGGAAGACCTGCGAGCAGTGATGCACTTACACTAAACGGTAAGAAGCTAGAGGAGATGGAATCTTTTCGGTACCTCGGGAGCTTAATAAGTAGTGACAGTCTAGAATCCGAAATCTCGACACGCATTGCTAGAGCTGCTGCAGCCTTTGGAAGGAACATGATCTAAAACTACAAACAAAAATGCTCGTGTAAAAAGCAATTATTCTACCTATTTTGCTTTATGCATCAGAGACGTGGTGCCTTTATAGAGGTGATATTTGACGCTTCTACACATTCCATCTGAAATGCTTCCGGGCTATTTTACGTGTCAGTTGAGAGGAACGTGTTCCTAACACCGAAATCTTAATATGCATACATAAACCTCATCGTTTGTGTTCCATTCGCCACTCTCGTAAACGTTATTTATATGCACCAAGATTTTGTAAAACTAACGCAGGTGAGCGTGCTCCTCTTCTCAGAATAATGAAACTATATAATAATCATTTTATCGAGCTTGACATTTTTGCCTGCTCACCTGCGTCATTCCGAAGAAATGTCTGTGATATTTTAATAAAACTGTAACTACCTAAAAATTTTATAAGACTATCACAATTTATTTATTACAACTTAACACACATTTTTCTGACCTCAAATCAAATTAAATTTAAAATTAAACAAAATATAAATTCTAAATTGTTCTAGATTTTCTTTCTTTTTCTTTATGTAGAAATTCAATACTATAACTATGGCTTTACTCTGTTTTGCATTAACTGTGTACTTGGTTTTTGTCAGTAATTTGTGGATAACGCAGCTGGTTGCACTGTCAGTAATTAAGTTATATTAAGCTTTTATGTAGTAAGAAAACAGTGTAATTGTTTGTTGTCCTCAATAAAGAGAAAAAAAAAAATCTTACGTCGAGCAAAAATGAGCGGCATGGAGTGCCTTCTTATGAAGGGACAGCTTAGGTGGTGTGGGCACGTGGTGCGAATGGATTCTTCGAAGCTGCCGAAAGCTGTTTTCTATTCCCAGCTAAGTTGTGAAAAACGTAAAGCAGGTGGTCAATACCTTCGGTATAAAGATGTCTTGAAGCGTCACTTAGACTCAACCAATATATCTGTGGACACGTGGGAGGGTCTTGCACAACAAAGATCAGAATGGCAGAAAGCAATTACCACAAGCACTACTGCCTTTTTGAACAAATGCGTCTTCACGATCTCGACGCCAAACGCCAGATTTGGAAAACTCGTCTCAAGCCCTACAAATACACTTTAAACTGAACCGGTCAACTTTATTGCGCCGCCTGTGACCGTGTATTTAAGAGCGAATTTGGATTTGCCTCACATGTCCGTGCGCATGCTCGGGTCTGAAATTTATTTGCCGGGGTGTCGCCGTCGACGATATCGTTTTGGAGGACATCATTACAAGTACGTAAAAATATAAAATTATGTACACACCTTTCTGTTATAGGTTTAGATAAATTTGGACGTTATACTTTAACGTTATTGTAATAGCACCGGAGCAGGCCGGGTTTCGAAAAGGCTACCACATTTACACTCTACGACAGATTGTACAGAAACTGAGGAGTACAATCGCCCTCTTTGCCTTGCGCTTGTGGATTACGAAAAAGCCTTCGACTCTATCGAAACCTGGGCTGCTCTGGAATCTTTGCAGCGATGTCAAGTTGACTGGCGATATGTCGAGGTGTTGAAGTGCCTGTATATTGCTTCTACGATGACCGTCCAAATCCAGGATACCCACACAAGACAGATTCCTTTGCAGCGTGGACAGGGAGACGTCATATCTCCGAAACTGTTTATCAACGCATTGGAAGACGTCTTTAAGACTCTAAGTTGGGGTGGACGGGGCATTAACAAACTGCGAAAACATTTCACACATAAGATTCGCGGACGACATAGTTATTATGGCAGAATCGCTGTAGGATTTGTCTGAAATGTTGCAGAGCCTAGACGTGTCTTCCAAACGAGTAGGACTACAGATGAACTTGGACAAGACTAAGGTCATGTTTAACTCATTTGTGGTTCCTATACCAGTTGTCGTCGGAAATGTCAGCATCGAAGTTGTTCAAGAATACATTTACCTATAACGACAGGTCATTCAACTAGGTAGAAACAATTTCGACAAGGAAGCTGATAGAAGAATAAGGCTAGGCTGGGCAGCGTTTGGGAAGTTGCGTCAGATCTTCGAGGCACCTATACCGCAGTGCTTAAAAACGCGAGTTTTTGAGCAGTGCGTTCTGCCGGTCCTCACATATGGCGCTGAGACGTGGACATTGACAAAAAGTCCCGTTCATAGATTCCAAGTCACACAGCGAGCTATGGAGAGCTAGGAGTCTCTCTAAGGGATAGGATCCGAAATGAAGAGATTCGACGGAGAACTAAAACCACCGACATAGCAGAAAAAACTGAAATGGCAATGGGCGGGGCATATTTGTCATAGAGCCAATGGCCGTTGGGGCAGACGTGTTCTCGAATGGAGACCACGCTCAAAGCGTCGTGTGAGCCAGCCACCCGCTCGCTGGACCGACGCGACGACCTGAAGAAAGGGCAAGAAATGGTTGGATGCGAAAGGCGGAGGACCGAGTGTGGTGGCAATCCATCGGGAAGGTCTATGTTCAGCAGTGGACCTCTGCAGGCTGAGGATGATTATGACAGAACCACAATACATACGGAAATTTAACAACACTGCTGTGCCTAAAATACAATAGTTTATGTATAAAAAAACGTATCACTTAATTACGTTTATTTACAAAAACAACTTATAAAAGCTTGCATTAGTTAGCTGTCAAACTTCTCATTAAATTTCCTAGATATATATAGTTCTTCGCCCTCCACTTTCGGCACTCTGCCATCTTCAAACAAATGGTAGAAAGCAGGATTTAATTCTTTGACATCCCTCGGGTCAAATTTCTTGCCTTTCTGCTTCCAGTGCACTTTCTTGAAATGACTTCTCATTTCTCTCGTTAAATGGAACATAGTACCGCATAGAGGACAGGAGACCGTTCTCTCCGTGTGTTTTTTCACTTTGTGAACATTCATTATACTTGAGGTTCTAAATCTTTCTCCACATATTTCACAGGCATATGGTGTATCACCAGTATGCCTTCGCATATGCAGCTTCAAACATGCGTTGTTCTCAAACTTCTGATTGCAAACACTGCAATAGCACAGTTTAGTTGTCGTATGTGTAATAAGATGATCTCTCAATCTCTCTTTGCCGAAGAATGATTTTTGGCAGTGAGTACATTTATAAGGCTTTATTTTCAAATGATACCTGTTCATGTGTGTCTCTAATTCCCCGTATCTGGATACCATGTGATCACATTGGTTGCATTTAATATATGTCTTTGTTTTGATCTTTGGTGACTTTGCCTTTGTCGTTGTATTGATCTTTGGTGACTTATTTCCCTTTTTCGTTTTGCCGTGCATGAATCTCATATGGTTCTTCATGTAAACTGGCTTTGTTGGCTTTTTACATATAGGGCATGGTGTTTTCTCCATATGAGTCTTATGGTGCCACTTCAACTGCGCCGCAGAATTATAAGTCTTTCCACAGCTTTCGCACGTATAAACATCCGTATCCTCTCTACCAGGTTTGCAGTAAACCATATGGTGAGGGTAGAAGGTAGTAGTTATAATTTTCTTGCACTCAATACATTGAATGACATCATCGTAATGTATTCGTACATGGACAAGAAGCTTAGTAATACTATCGAAATCAGCATCGCAGTTCTTACAAGGGAACCTAACATCTGGACCGTGATTTTTTATGTGGCCCATAAGCTGTTTCTTAGTCTCAAACTTGACATCACATACTGGACAAACTAATAAGCTCTTTTTCCTTTTCATTTGTAAGCCGTTATGCACTCTAAACATGTGCTCCTGTAGCTTGCTGCTTGACAAAAACTGTCTTTTGCATAAGTTGCAACCTAAGGATAAATTGTCGTGCCGTAACTTCACGTGATCAGACAGTTCTTCTAATGTCGCAAACGAGCTAGAGCACTGGTCGCACTTATTAGGTCTCTCAATACTCTGACAAGTCTCTTTATGATTACTTAAAGTGTACAAACTACTGAACTCTTGGTCACAGAAGGTGCAAACGAAACGGTCCTTGTGGAATCGGTTTATGTGGTATCGCAGAGTAGTTCTGGAGTAAAATTGCTGGGAGCAGTTATCACAAGTAAAAGGATGGTGGTCTAGATGTTCTCTATTGACATGTCCAAGCAAAGCTTCCCTTCTTGGGCATATATAATCACAATCTGGACATTTTATTTTTGTAACATTATTTAAAACCTGTTCTTTATAAGACAATAAGTACTTGTAATGCATACACACATTATCAACACATTCTACGCAGTTATATCTACATCTGTGTAGTTTCAAATTACTTTCTTTGACCTTTCTAAAACATAATGCACATTTAGAACCACTATGGCTCTTTTTCATATGAACTTTTAATGTGTCAGCATTGAAACTGAAGAATTTACATAATTTGCATGAATGTATATAATCTTCATGATTTATTTTCATGTGCTCTGTCAACTCCTCTTGAGGTACAAGAAACTGACAAACTTTACAACGTATTCTCGAATGAGATTTATAATGTGTGTTCAATGATCTTTGAGTAACAAATGTTTCATTGCACATTTTGCAAGTGAAAATGGGTTTACTGGGATCAAATTTTACTTTTTTACATATCTTTTCATGCTCTTTCAATCCTTTGTATGAAGGCAAAATTTCTCTACACCTTTTACATTTATGTGTTGAAGACTGCATTGACAATTTTTTCTTTTTTCTTGAACTCGCAGAAGTTTTTACTTCTGTTATTTCATTCTCTATATCGCTAAAATATTCTGGTGCTGATACATCTAGGTCTTCATCTAAAAAGAATATTTGTATTTGTTCTTTGTCATCGACTATATCTTCTAAAATTTCAATATTATTGACTACTTCTTCCGACCTGACAGCATTGTTTAAATCTATTTCCTCAGTTTTAACATGTTTTTCTTCTTTCTGTTCTATGGTTTGTAGTTCCATATAGTCCTCTTTTGTTTCTATTATGCCTCCAGCGATTTGTTCAATAGTTTCAACAATAACATGCCCATTATTTTCAATTTCGATAATTTCTAGCGGCGAGTTTGTTGGGTCAATGGTCTCAACTTGCAGAGAGTTATTAACCATTACAGTCAGTTCTACTTCTTCAATAAATTCTTTTGGAGTTTCCTTTGCAACAATTTCTGTCATCTTACCTATATCAGTGTATTGACACATTTCAGAATCCTGTTCTAATACAATAACAATATTAGAATTGTTATAATCATTACTCAATTGTTCCAACCGATCGTGAACATCCACAGTTTTAGAATTAAGTTCATCAACACACTTATATAGAATTTTTGACAGTTGTTTAGCATTGTAGATGAAGAGATAGGATTGAATCGATTTTTCTGTGCAATCGCTACACAAGTGCATACTAGCCAGAATTTGATGGCCCTGGAAATAAAAAAATAAAACTTTATTTATATGTTTATTAAAAATTAAATTGAAATTTTATATGTTCCTAATAATATAAATGATTACAGTTAAAGTGACAATACATACTAACTGTATAATACAGGTAAGGTTGATACAATTTTTTCTTAAATAGAATCATTTGAAAAAATATTTTGTATTGTAATGTAAAATTGATAATATGTTCAATAGTACACACCACGGCGGCAGACCAACCTACCAAAACTGTCAAATTTCTACAATAAAGTTTGAACTTTATTGTTTGATCAATATTGGGCAGGGCTGCTCCAATCTATGGGTAATTGAACTCGAGATTGTGGTACCCCTATTCTCGGCATCTGTCCAGTGCCGCGTCTGGCGAATGGTCATGGGGGAGAGCGCAAGTCGTGTAGATCCCCAAGGCAAGGCTAGAGCGTTATCCTTCACGTGGTTGCCGCCTGTTATTGGTCTGATTCCCTAAGAAACAGACGTCACTGAAACCTCTAGTCGCAAACTCTACCCCCATCCAGAACCCTACCCTTCCTATCCAACACACCCTCCCCCCCATCCTCAGACATAGTCTTCCATCTCTCCCCTGTCCTATCCCACCCACCACATCATATCCCATCCCAGCACCCGGCAGCCCCGGGAAAAAAACTTAAAAAAATGGAATGAGCGCGGAACAAAAGAATTTATTACCCCAGGAGGGTACCGGTGGAACCGGAGAATCCCTCCCTGGGCCATCTAGTGGCCCAGGCTGCCCCTCGTATTCTGGGGGGGGCAATTCAGCGCGATCTTCAGAGCACACAAGTGCTAAAAAGAACCCTTGCGGACAGGTGCGTCCCGGAAGGTCTCTCTCGGAGACCCTCGGGGACGACCTGACACAGATGTGCATAGGGGAGAGTGGCAAAAAAGGCGATGGCGAGTGGATCCCTCGATCTCGGTGGAAAAGAGCCAAAGCTCGAAAGCGCAAAGAGGAGCTAGCTGCGAACCAGACCCGACCCGAAGGCTCCGCAACCAGTGTGGCGAAAAAACCAGAAGGAAGGGCAGGTCCGAGGGCTCAAAAGGTGAAGAGACAGGCAACTGATCCAGAAGAACGGACGCAGCAGCGCCCACCGAAGCGCCATAGGCAGGGCCTGGACACCCGCAACGAACTGGGAAGCTGGAAGCTGGCTACCGACCAGAATCCTGACTTCGCAGTCGTCGTCGAGCGGGAGGACGGGGCGGCGGTGGACGAGGCTACGGCCGCTGAGATCAGGAGGAGACTGACTAGAAAGATAGGGGAAGCCATCAAGGGCGGCGTACGGGGACGCAACCTGGCCTTCGACGCCTCGGGTCTAGTTGCTGAAGGATACTTCCTTGACCTGGTTGCTGAACTGTGGCCTTGGCGACCGGGAGGGCATCCCCTTGAAGGTCAGGAGATTAGAGAAGTACCGCATGTCAGTCTGGCTACCGGGCAGTACAGAGGACCTGTTGGTGGACCCTCTGGAGTTTATTAAGGTCCAGAACGAGTATAGGGAGGAGCTACGGATGCCCGAGTGGACTCTCATCCGCAGGGAGGTCCTACCCCTAGGGGTAAGACTCGTAGTAGGAGTCCCTCAGGAAGTGGCCGCAGACGGCGGAGTAGCACTCCACTATCAAGCCACCAGAGTATACGCCCGCACCATAGGGAGAAGCCAGACACAGAATGAGGGGAAGTGCACATGCCACGGCTGCCCCGTACACAGCAACAAGACACGGGGGGAGGAGCCTGCCGAGAACCGGTCTACCAACCAGCCTGGAGCCTTTAAGGGAAGCCAGGTGGAAGGAAGCAAGACGGTGCAGGGAGGCTCGAACCCCAACAGCACACAACAGGCGCAAAATACAGACACCGTGAGGGAGCGGCCCATAGGCGGGGGAGGCGAGAAACAGCCTGGTGCCCCGAAGGTGGGTGCCGCTGATAATCGGAGGCCCTGCCTATTGGGCTCGCCCCCACAACATCCCACACCACACCCACTCCCTTCAACGACGAAGCCAAAGGACCGGACACCCCCGCCGAGCGTTGCACAACTGCAGCCGCACTGGTGTGGGGGGTCGAACCCAGAAGCGGAGTCAAAGTAGGGAGGGACAGGGACACAGACACACATACAAACACACACACACACTGACGTATGTACACACACAGAGACACACCATAAAAACAAACACAAAAAATAAAGATAGTTCAATTGAATCTTCACCATTGTATTGAAGCCATGACTGAGCTCCGCAGATACGTGGTGGAAGAGACAATAGACATAGCACTGCTGCAAGAGCCATACGTCCTAAATGGATGTGTGACAGGGCTCGGCTCTATGAGGAAAGACATCATATACCATGAGGATGGTGAGTCAACCCCAAGAGCATGCATATACGCCAGCAGCAGAGTAAGAACACTAGGACTAATAAAAGCAGATTGTTACAGAGACCTTGCAAGTGTTGTTGTGACAATACAGACAGGTGCAGCAAAAGAAGAAAGGGTGCTCCTTGTCTCCGCATACCTACCCAGCGAGGGGGACTTTGAGCCGCCATCCCGAGAAATGGAAGAAATCGTAAGAAAATACCAAGGTAAGAATACTCCTATTATTCTAGG
The DNA here is from genome assembly GCA_947562085.1 of Eudonia lacustrata. Taxonomy (NCBI): domain Eukaryota; kingdom Metazoa; phylum Arthropoda; class Insecta; order Lepidoptera; family Crambidae; genus Eudonia; species Eudonia lacustrata. The sequence goes on along the minus strand of OX387332.1, from coordinate 14,677,778 downwards.
GTGCGATGCCAACGCACATCATGTGGTATGGGGTAGCACTAACTGTAATAAAAAAGGTGACTTACTTTTAGAATTTATAAGCGAAGCAGGCCTGGAGATACTGAATACAGGCAACACGCCCACATTCGTAACCAAGGCTAGACGAGAAGTGTTGGACATAACTATTGCACAGACGAAAAAACAGACGAAAGTGACTCTATGTCAGATCATAGACGCATCACCTTTAGTCTGGAGGCCAAGACTGAAAAGATTCTGATAAGAAATGCGAGGAAAACCAACTGGGACACGTACCAGCACCATCTGGAGAAGTGGGTCCCAGGACGAGGAACCCCGCTAGTTGATGCACAAGAAATTGAAGGGGAAGCGAATAGACTGGACGAAGCTCTAAGGGAAGCCTATCATAAGGCATGCCCCTTGAGAGAGATAAGACCAGACCGAGGACAACCCTGGTGGACAAAGGCACTGGGGAAACAGAGGAAAAAGATACGGCGAGCTCTCAACAAGGCCCTAAAGAGGAACGATGATGAAAGCTGGCATACATACAGAGAAGAAAGGAACCTATACAAGAAAGAATGTAGAAGGGAGAACAAGAATAGCTGGAAGGCGTTCTGCGCAGGGGTCGAAAGATACCCTGAGGCTGCGCGACTGGTAAAAACGTTCTCCAAAGCCAACACGCGTAGGCTAGAGAGTATTAAGAACGGAGAAGAACTAATAACTAATCCGGAAAAGATACTGGAAGTTATGATGAAAACACACTTCTCGGACAGTGAGGAATACACAGTTGATGACGTACCAATCGTCCCAGGTCCCACGGTGGACCGGGAGCCAAAGTTAATCATCACTGAAGAACATTTACTGTGGAGCGTCCGATCCTTTCAGCCATACAAGGCAGGGGGACCGGATGAAATCTTCCCGAAAATGTTACAGATAGCTATAAAGTATATAAGCAAGGATCTGCTAGCCCTGTACAATGGCAGCATCAGAACTAAGTATATACCAAGAAAATGGAGGGAAGTGAAGGCAGTATTCATCCCAAAACCGGGCAGGGCATCCTACCAGGAAGCCAAAGCCTTCAGATGCATTAGCCTCTCCTCATTCCTACTAAAGACACTGGAGAAAATCCTAGACAGAATAATTAGAGAACAAATAGAGAAAAGCGGATCTCCACTACACCAAAATCAACACGCATACATGGAGGGCAAATCCACCGAAACGGCCCTCCACAACTTGGTGATAAGAGTGCAAAGATCAATCAGCAATACAGAATACGCAATGGGATGCTTCTTTGACGTGGAGGGCGCTTTTGATAGAGCGACCCCCGAGTCAATAGAGGATACCCTTAGCCGCGAAGGAATAGATAAAGATGTATCAATATGGGTGAAAACCATGCTAAGACACCGACTGATACGCACAGAGATAGCAGGAACAACACGTACAGTGGTGGCGAAAAGAGGGTTCCCCCAGGGGGGATGTCTGTCACCATTACTGTGGTGCCTGCTAATAGATGAATTAGTTAACAAGATAAACAGGATGCACATTTACACACAAGTGTACTCCGATGATGGTGTGCTCCTGGTGACAGGCAAAGTTCTCAGCGTCATGTGTGAAATCATGAACAGAGGTCTAAAAGAAGCTTTAGGGTGGTGCAGGAGCAAAGGTTTGAACCTAAACCCTGAAAAAACCAAATTAGTTCTATTTACGAAGAAAAGAAAGATAGGGCGAGCTGAACCAGTGCTACTGGACAACCAGGAGCTGGAGACGGTCAAGGAAGTCAAGTATCTAGGAGTGACACTGGATAGTAAGCTTACCTTCAGGACCCATATCAGTAACACATGCTCCAAGGCAAAGATGGCGATGATGCAGTGTAAAAGCGTAATAGGCAGAACCTGGGGCATGAAACCAGCGATGGCACTATGGATATACAGGGCAATAATAATGCCAAGAATCCTACATGGAGCTATCGTATGGTGGCACAGAGCCGCAGTGGGGAGAAACAAGGCAGAGTTAGACAAAGTCCAAAGGCTAGCGGCCCTAGTGACTACGGGCGCGATGAGGACCACACCTACAGCCGCGCCCGAGATCCTGCTGGGGCTGAATCCCCTGGACTTAGAAATAAAGAGAAGAGCAGCGGAACAATGGTTCAAGCTAAGAAGCACTGGCATATGGACCGGGAACTTCACGGATAAGGGTCACGCCAGTATAGGTAAACAATATGAAGATAGGTTGTCAATGATCCTTTCCAACAACGACTTAATACGAAAGGAAAGGATTTTTGACAAAAAATATAGAATACATATAGGTTCAAGAGAGCACTGGAGCGTAGAAACTGATGGCATCATTTGCTATACAGACGGCTCCAGAAAGGAGTCGACAAAGCTCTCTGGATCTGGCGTGCACATTAAATGTGCAGACGGGACGGAGATAGACAAGTCGATACCGTTAGGAAGATTCGCTAGTGTCTTCCAGGCGGAAATATACGCAATAATGGCATGCGCTGAGATAGCTGAACACCTTACTATTACAGGAAAGATGGCTATCTACAGCGACAGCCAAGCGGCGCTGAAGGCACTAGGCAAAGAAGAGACGACATCAGCAATTGTCAGAGAATGCAAGGAATCATTAAAAAGGCTGGCCGAGAGAACGGACCTGACGATAGCGTGGGTTCCCGGACACGAGGGAAACACAGGAAACGAACAGGCTGACGAACTAGCCAGAAAGGGAGCAGAGGAAAACTTGGTGGGGCCGGAACCTCGGCTGCCAATAGCGCACAACATCACCAAGGGAGTACAGTCACAGTATTACATCAGAAACCAACAGAAGATGGAGATCCTCGAATGGTATGAGACAATCGAAGATCTTCATCAAGAGAATGGATAAGAAAAAGACTAGCAAACTAATGGGACTCTCCAGAGAGAACATGAGGCTAGTCATTGAAGTCATAACACTGTCGACTGAACAGACATATGACAGTGATAGGAGTGAAAACCGACCCCATATGCCCGGAGTGCATGGAAAGCGAGGAGACCAGCCTCCACCTACTAGCCGAGTGCCCTATGTATTCGCTGGCAAGATGGGAGCTTTGGGGGTCGGATAGACTACACATAGAGGACCTAAAGGATCTGAAGGTGAAACAGATAGCAAGATTCACTAAAGAGACCAAAAGATTCGACGGGGCGCCGTGAAAGCTGGATGAACCTTAACTCCCTTAAAAGGGAGAACGGGGAAAAGGATGAAGTGGCCCGCAACAACGCGGGTGGATCGTCCGTTCGGCTGGCGACGTCCCCATAAGAAATAATAATAAATAATAATAAGGATCAATATTCAGCGGAGAAATTTGACAGGTATGGGTAGATTGATCTGCCGCAGTGTGTACATCTAGAAAGAAAAGCCCAGCCCCGATTTTTACAAGAGTGGCTGCACTGGCGACATAAATATGAAATGATACATTACAATAATCACACAAAATGTATGGAACATTGCTTTTTTTTTAAATTTAAGAATGGTTCCAGTACAATTTATTTTGTTTCTACTTATGAGTACCTACTTCACTTGCTTAAGGCAAGACAACCACTTAAAATTAACTGTGCAAAGCTACAATTTGGGAGTATAATAAAATAACACTGCCAAATTTAAAAGCAATAGCTTTAAAGCAATCTCTTCCAGATAACTAGATGGATGGAGAGATCTTACAACACCTATATTAGCTGCCTCATCAAGAACTGATTAAAATAGGGGTTATATCTAGGTCTCGTGGATACCATTCTCTTAATTCTTTGTTCCACTTTTCTCTTTGATCATATCATATGTCCACAGAAAGGTATTCAAGAGATTGAAAGAGGCAGCTAGGAACGCAGGTAATGCTATGGGAGGATGACCTGCCACACGGATGGCGAAGAAGTGCCAAAGACAGAGAGAATTGGAAGTCCATGGAGGAGGCCTATGTCGTATGACAAAGTGACTGCTTTGATATTATTTTTTTTAAATAAATAATATTTTTTAAGAAAAGTCAGTGAATAAAGGTTATTTTAATTTTATTTATTTATTATATCTAGGTAATATTATGTTCTTAAATAGTTGTTAGGGAGTGTTTGCAGCAGTAAAGTACTCACCACATCGTTAAGAATGTAATCAATAATGTCTTTCAACATAATTTTATGTGTCTGCTGACCCACAGCAATATCAAATTCCGCGCCAACTGCCCACAACTTTCCTTCGCAGTCCAGGCAAATACCGCAAAATCTTTTTGCTTTACAGACATTGGTAAGCTTCTGTTTCAGTCTTCGGATATTATTGACTTCTTGGCTATCTTGAGCCAATATTGTATTTTCCTCTGCCCATTCCATGTCAATAGAACTTTACTGAAAAAAAAAACAATATTTTTCAAAACAATGCCGACTCAAAATGAATGCGACCTTAATAATCTTAGAATTGGTTTGGTTCATTCGGTTCATTCCAATGTTTACTTACAAAAGTTTTCGATGTCAACATCATATTCCCCTGATATTAACAAAGTTGCCACGATCGATGGTCATCAGCGAAAAACAATGGCTTTCCTAGTAGTCATGTTCTATTGCTATGCTATACACTTCAATCAAACTATGAACTTGATACATCTTTCATTTTTGTAAAAAAATATACATTGTTACTTGAAGCTTACCTGTTCACACGTTATTCTATTTCTATAATATTTTGGATTTTAGCAAATGGGTAGTATTGCATTAAAGAATTGGAACACAACATTTCATTTATTTTATTCCACAACAACAATGGCGGGGCGGACAGTTCAGTTACTAGGGATGTAGGGATTCATTGTTGACTTAAGACGAATATCGATATCTAGATAAGTAGTAAAGAAAGAACTATTTAAAAACCTACAAAATATTATGACAGAACCCAGTTTCTACGAATTTACGGACTCATTTAATAATATTTAAACAAGGCACTTCTCGCCAGAACCGAATGTGATAATGACTTTGACAAACTTATTGAATAATATACAATTAATGCCATAATGTGAAGCATCGGTAGCCTAACGGATTATGCTCGTGTTGAGAAATCAATTTTTGACATTGGAAATGTCTTCTCCGATTTCACGAAAAAGTGCGATCCCCTTATATCTCGGAGAGTTGTGAAGATATGATATTCAAAAAGACTCAAAAGACGCGTATTCACGAGAGCTGTAAGATGCAAAAATAACTATTCCAGAAAGTCAAAACGAAAAAGTTATGGCCGAAATCCAAGTTTTTGGTTTTGGCGCTCGATATTTTGGAAACGAAAAATGATATCAAAAATTTGAGAAAAACTCTTCTGGACAATTTAGTCAGCTACAATTTGAGCCTAAAACAAAGACGATCGGGTTAAGGGTTTGCCTTGTAGCCTAACCTTTTTGAAAAAAGTCAAAAAGTCAGAACGACATTAATTTTCAAATGACATTTTATGACTTCATGTTCGCAGAGTTCGTTATCGGTGTTTCAACGTTGTAGTTATATTTTGTAACCTTTTCCTTAACCCGACTTTCTCGTCATTCATTTCATTTCGAATGTGCTCGATAGTCGTGTGAGGTACGAAATCTATGATTTTTTTTTATCCCCATAAGATCTACAGTAACCCTGAAACCGTAAAAAAGTAAAAAGAAAGAATTTAAAAAAAAATTAACGAGTCTTTTTACAGTAGGTAGTCACTTATGATGTGTAACATTAAAATTTGACTTCTCACCTTAGTTTATGCAATTTTAACATTATATTCTGAAAATTATTAATGATCTACACTTTATTGAGACATCTTAGATTATAATATATGTTTCGGTCGACAAAATCGTTTATCTATCGAATTTTATCTACAATCGCTAGCACGAGTCTCGGATTGGTAGGTTTTATCGTGTTCTGTTTTAGCGATATTTAAAAATGGCAACACGGCAATTTTATCGTCCCATTTGTAATTCGTTCATCATTCATTCGAATATTATATTTTTAACCCTAGAAAGATAATCTACGTCTTTTCGACGCAACGAAAACCAAAATATTGCTGTCTTTTTTTTATTTCGCGGCGCAGCGCGCTGTCTATCTCAGTCAACTCAGTTGCCGGGCAGAGCTCTCGCTAGACGGTTGCGTCACTCTAGTGAGTACAATATTTACGAAGCTACGAGTATGAGGTACGACCCTAAGACATATGATTACCTTTTATGTAGTTTTCGTACTTATTACTATAGTTGTTTATTTACTGTGTAACGTTAATATTTACATTGTTTTAGATAATTTGGGTAAATTATTACAATGGCTAAACACAGCGCCCTCGATTCAAGTCATATTTAAGCAGCATTGGAGAACAGTGATGAGGATATACCTGCGGATAGCAACACATTGGAGGCTCCTACTCTGAAAAGAAATGTCCAAGACATGTGACAAAATATTCAAGATTTGTTACTAAATAATGCAACTGGAAGACAGAATGAGGAACCTGTAATCAAGAAAAAACGTTATTGTGTATGCACAATAACTGTCCATCAAAAATTAGAAGGATGTCGAAAACGACTTGTTTCAAATGTAAGAACATAGAAACGACTTATGTCATAGCTTACCTAATTGTGATTTAGCATCAAAAACCTAATTATTTTAATAAATAACGACTGATTAAGAGTTAAACTTCGATAATATATAAATAAAAATTGATTTAGATTTAAAGTTTATTATAATTTGGATTAATATGAGAACTTATAAGATTTTTCTTTGATTTGTAAGAGTGATTAAAGAGTTTTATTATTTTTAATAAATACATAATTTTTACAAATTATTTTGGTTTTATTTATAACACGAAGCCTTTAAGTAAATGAATATGTACTTTTAAACTGATTAAATATGATATTATGACAAATATGTACTCTGAAAATATAGTACGTCTTTATGACGTAAGATTATCTTTAACGTATAACAAAATAAGATTATCTTTCTAGGGTTAAATGTTCGTGATTAAATTATCTTTGTTTGCCAACTATTCGTAAGTGTAATTTGTAATTTTTATTAGAAAAATAGGGAAGATTGGCGTCTTGTTGTGTCTTAAGTCAAGATTCACTATGGGTCACTAATGTAATCACTGAGCTAGCGGAGTACCTACCTAAAGAAGTAAGTTAGTAGAAAAAAAATATGCTCGCTCAATACTTCATGAACGTTGATGACGGGTGTGTCTCGGACGGACCACATTATTAAAAATGTCACATTTCAGGCAGCGGGTCAGCCAGCTGAAAGCCAGCTGAGCTGAGGCTGGCTGAGTCTAATTGTGGACTTCTTGGCGGGAAAGTGAATAGTCATGTCCGCGGTTTTATTTTCTTATATTTGTGTTAGGTCGAATACTAATGTGAAATAATGGTGGATTATTTTAACCGTTAAGTGTTCGTGAGTGTGCATGAGTGTTGGCAAGTGAAACAAAACAGTGCAACGTCACTTTTCAAATTCTCTCAAGAAGTCGGCCTGAGGACTTAGTAAAGCCCCACATCTTTGCTGAGATACTCGAGGGGTTGGGGGGTCTATCATTTCTCACTTATCATTCATCATCATCATAAATTAAGGAAAAATACTAATGAAAAACTAATGACATGACCAAAACATACAAGAAGTGTCTAGAACGGACGAATAGGCTTGATTGATTTTATCCGGAGCCGTAAAACAATACACAAAAAAAAAGATTAATTGTCAATGTCAAAAAAGTCTACGAAAGGACTTCTTGGCGGGAAAGTGAAGCGTCATGTCTGCGGTTTTGTCTTATTTTCCAAAATTTGTGTTATGTCGAAAATTAATGTGAAATAATGGTGGATTATTAACCATTAAGTGTTCGTGAGTGTGCATAAGTGTTGGCAAATGAAACGAAACAGTGCAACGTCACTTTTCAAATTCTCTCAAGAAGCTCGCGTGAGGACTTAGTAAAGCCCCACATCTTTACTGAGATACTCGAGGGGTTGGGGGGTATATCATTTCTCACTTCCCATTTCTAATATCATTCATCATCATTTATGGAAATATTGTTTATTTATGCATTACTTGTACGAAAAATTACATTGACACTGGCTAAATGTGCTAATCGCACGAAGCCATCAACTAAAAGAAAAAAAAAAAAGTCTACGAAACTTTCGACTAGAGATGAGACGTACTAGGCGAATTGCGTACTGAGTCTTGCAAGTACGAGTACACAAAAATACTTATTCCAGAAACCTGTTCCACAAGTACTTAGAAGTATGCGTTTTTACGTACTAGTTTCTTTCATACAAGCTTTTCGGTAAAGTCCGTGAACACTTAAATAGTACACTCAGCATAATATTCTGAATTAATAACATACATTGCTTAAAGACTTGCTATATTAGGAACTAATACTAAATAGCAAAACAAGATTCTCCCGTAAGTCAAATCAATAAATGTGCAAACACTCCAATCATCTTTTGTATCAAACTAAGGAATGACATACTAAAACGACTTGTGTTGTGTTGTGTTTGTGTCATATTAAAACGACGTCTTCACGTCTCTGAGAACACCCAAACACAAACCGATATAAAAACATCGTTAAAAAATGTTACGTTATTAATTGCAAAAAAATATTCTGCTTAAGTTACACGACCGGGAATCGATCCTGATCGATCCACATGGCCGTCATGGTCGTCAGATACAAACTAGGTTAATTAATTTGAATTGAAAAATTTAAAAAAAATTTTTTGGAGCCATAATAAAACAAAGACAGAAATTAAATTAATTACCTAAAGAAATACCTAAATCAAATAGGTACCTACAATCACCACCAAAAACGTATATTTACAGTTAATGTTTACCACCACTTTCACCATCTACACTACCTACTTAATATTTATTTACTATGTATTTACAGTTCTAACACCACCATTCGTTAAAACGAATGCGAAAGCACTTATTAACGTTATGTTAATCCGACAATCCCAAGACCACCAAAATCATCTGAACTTACATGTAATTAAAAGTATCTTCTTTATTTATAATACACATAAGTACTAAACCTTCTAACTAAACTATTTTTTATCCGAGGATAAACAATCGTAACGTAAACAAACAATACGCCGAAATAACCGTCTGAAATTCAAATTTGCATAAAGACCAACGAATAAGTAAATAATCACCGCCTAAGAAATATAGACTTTATTTCTAATGAGATACAGTCTTAATGTCCAACCGCCCAAAAAAGCAAGATACAGCAGACTCACACCTACTCATGGTGCATACAAAAAGCGTAGTTTAACACCTTACTATAAGGTTGATCGTAAATACATGGGAATAAACTCACTCACACTAAAATCGAACGCGTCTCGAGAACGCGTACTCATGGTGCATACAAAAAGCGGTTTTAACACCTTACAATAAGGTTAATCGTAAATACATGGGAATAAACTCACCCACACTAAGATCGAACGCGTCTCGAGAACGCGTCTTTGAGTTTCGGACTCGATACTTATTAGAAGCACAGAGAACATAATACGTTAGAAGTTTATGTGCGTATTTGAGTAACTGTCAACGTATGCGTCGTCGATACTTGTAAATACTCGGTACGCGTTGGACGCTGAATCGATACTGAGTATTTATACGTACAAGCAAATACTTATTCCAAAAACTTATTCCAGTAAATACGTCTCATCCCTACTTTCGACTCTCGAAGTAATTTCCTTCGAGTAGGTACCTACTTACTTTTCATAAACTTTCTCTATCATTGAACATATTGAAATGAGTTAAATTCCTAGCGGAATGAAATTTAATAGAATATTTTACTATAATGGATTTACTGGAAATAATATTGGATCCGAAGAAATTTAAATCCACTTGTTTTCTCTGTTTGAAATATTCAGAGGAAATGTTTGACTTATTCCAAAAATGTTGTATTCATACTGAATATAAAATATTAGAAGTTTCCCTTATAGATTTGATAACTAGTTTGCTTCCTTATAATGTAAGTATTTTTATGTTTGAATCGATAAATTCGATAAAATTATAACCAATAATGTGATCTCGCTTTTGAAGTATCTCAAATTCTCCAGTGCCTCTATAAACACTGACAAAAATACTACAAAATACTTAATAAATGCTCTAAATAATGATAACAACATTTTTTTGCAGGAAATTCTAACGGGCCAAGTTTGTACTGAATGTTCAAACCTGTTAATCAAAATGTTTACAGCAGTTCAAAGAAATATCATTAAGAGAACATTACTTAATGAAATTATACAAAGACTAGCTGATCAAATCATAAATGTAAATGATTATTGTCCTGACAAAATTTGTCTCAAATTTGATATGCCCATTTTCAAGGAAATCATACAGAAGAAAATGTTCAATAAATCAAAGGAAGAGATTACTCACCAGAAACTTTTATCTAATTGTCAACATATTGAACTGAATCAACCAACTAATATTTTATTACAAAATCATGTGAAAGTTATTAGCAAATCATCAATCTGTGAAATTTGTGGAAAAGACTGCAACAAGCCAGCAGCACTTAAAGCTCATCTCAATTCGCGTAAAGAAAAAACATGCCCAATCTGTTCTAAAACATTAAAATCACATTCCCATTTTAAATTACATGTAAAAAATCACCAGAATCAAGTTAAGAGACAGCGCAATAAAACATATTATAAATGCAGTACATGTTCTTATCAAACTATGAATACAAAGACATTAGAAGCTCATATTAATAAAGCACATTTAGGAATACGACCATACGTATGTGATGTATGCGGAAAAGGCTTCTACAAAAAGAGTAATCTGACAGAACACACTTTGGTTCACAGCAAAGATAGGAATATGACGTGTGAACAGTGCGGAGAAAATTTTTATAATAAGAAGACTTTGATTGAGCACTTACGATTGCACACAGGGGAAAGACCGTACCAATGTGAGATATGTAACAAATGTTTTGTAACATCCGGACGTCGTTCAGACCATTTTAAAAGAAGACATATGGAAAAAATGTTTCTATGTTTTGTATGTGAGAAAAAATTCAGTTTGAAAAAGGAATTGAACACTCACATGAAGAATTATCATGGGCAAAATAGAGGTGATGCAGTGAGCTCTTTGTTTGACCAAACGTGATATATGCTTACTCGACTGACATAAATACATATTGTTTAATGGGAATTTCACCTCCATTTTAAACTCAATCTACCATACAATTATTTTTTTATATAAAATATAATACACATGAAATTGACTTAATGCTAAACGCGAAGCCATTAATTAAGATATAATAATAATATTGTTTATTGCAGAGTAAACTTTTTGGAGATGAAATAAAACAAATACGAAAATTATAGTTTATTTATTTTTATAAAAAATAAGGTACAAAAGGACATTTATTAACAACTTTTGATTTACACATTATACGCTATAGGTACAATAAATATACAAGAATCAGCAGTGACAATGAGTATTATTAAATGAGATATTTAAAAAATCGTTTTTTTTAAACATTAATTTCGTTATAATTCTTTATTACTTAAATCATCACATTTTACAGCTTATATCCTAAAGTATTACGGACGTGTGTATTTTTATGCATACATTACAAAAGAGGTGGTTTTACAAATTCTTTATAAACACTGATTGCTAATCCATAGCTTTGACCCATAATTAAATATGAAATACGAAGGCTATGGGTATTGAATTATAGTAAGAATTGATGAAAATGACCCTTATGTAATTTGTAATAGAGTGATTAATTCACTTAGATTAATAAAATTCATAAAAACTTCTATTAAATCTTTTCTAAATACTTGTTGCAATGAATGTATTTACCTTTTTGGTTATATTAAAAAATGAAAGTAAATTCTGTTAGCTAAAATAAGTAGGTACCTAAGTCTAAGTAGATAATAATTTTTATTATTATGACGGCAAGTAACTACATACAAACGACTTATATAAAATATATTTACTGTCATGATTAAAACATATATTTTTAAATAGGTACTTTAAAACTTAAATCTATGTGAATATAATTTCTACATCACACTTTGTAATTAGAGTAAAATAAAATCTGATATCATAAATTCTACTATTATAACTGTTTTTTCGGAAAATATAAAACAATACTAATACAAATTGTTAAAATTTTCTTTTCATAAAACTAATTTTTCTTTTTAGGCTGTTTCAAGTCATTGGTTTTAAAAAAGGATACTTTGAACAGTTTTCTTATTTATTAAATAATTATTCTCTACATAATCATGGTAACTACGTTAACTGGTAACTTTCGTTGCGGATAGTCGATATATTTCAATAAGGCTTCAATTAATTTAAGAAAATAACACTAACTATCTTGGTCATATATTGATATTTTCTAAAGTGGCAGTTAGCAGAATGTATAAATCACATTTTTATCCGGCACTCGCATATTTGTATGTAATTGACTTATGAAACTAATTTTTAATACTTTCTTGTTTTAGCATTCGATCAAGGTCATCTAAGTCTGTATGAGCGTAACTAAGAACCTATTTACTTTTCATGATGGTTTAATACATACTTAGTTCTTGTTTGTTTTATTACTGTGTGTGTGTTACGCTCGTGTCATAGAGTTGGTATTTTAGTACTGGTAGCCGCCTCCTTGGCTTGGGGGGACGTAGGCCTGGCCTCCTTGGCTAGGAGGTACGTAAGCTGGGCCCCCAGTGGCTGGTCCGCTGCCGTATCCTGGCTGCTGATCAGGATACCGAGCCTCGCCTTCGTATGTCACCTGGAAAGAGCAATGAAATGTTAGGTGGCTTAACATAAGGTGTGAAGGTGGAGACTGACTGGAGCATTTTGCCGTAACGTAACACGTTCGATGGGAGCATTATAGTGTCAATGCAGTGAGCCGAGCCGCGAGCCGCTCCCGAGCATCGGTGTATCAGTCAGTGAGCAATGACGTTACATATCAAGTTCAGTAGACAATATATATACCAACTGTAATAACATTTCAATAATGCTCTAAGCTTATGGTAAGGCCCAGAATTAAACTTTGCTGTTGTAGATGGTAGAGATTTAAACCCTTCCTAGATGGCTACCACTTTCATATGAACATTATGGAAGTTTGAACTTATTACTGCTGCTAAGAAGATCTATTTTAGTGCATCTCGGGGTCAAAGAATCATCACTAGCTGATGAAGGAACAAGCCAAGAACACCACGGAAAAGGGGCCATAAACCACCACGTAGGCCCAGTGCATATTGGCGGTTGTTTACGACTGCTTTACGTGCCAAAACCAACGGCTTTACATGCTTTCCGAAGCACAAAGAAGCTCGAGATGATAAATCCTTTGCAAAAGTGGCTTAACCTCAGCAATCGCAGACCTTCGCAGTCTTCACAAACAAGGTTTTAATGTGTATTTTTAATACTGTTAAGGTAATAGGTTTAAGGCTTTTATTAAATCTTTAGTTCCTGCCCCCCGACCGCCTAACCGATCGCTTTGACTACGCGTATAGTTTATGACGTCATCTTGCCACCTTGCACCGCCTATGAAAGCAATATCAAAAACTAAGGCTATAGCTTTCAATACTGCTTTCATAGGCGGCACGAAACGACAAGATGACGTCATAAACCACACACGAAGTCAAAGCGAACGGTTAGGCGGTCGGGCCCCTGTTTGTGCAGAGAAAAATAAATTGATTGCTTTGTAGTATGGCTGGCAAATGACTGCTTTGCAGAAGCAGAACCCATATACGAGGATAGCTACTGTTAGTGGAGCCGCCATCCTCACTTAGGTATACCTGGCTCGCAAATTGATGTTATTGGCAAAAATAAACGGATATAGTTGTACACAATGCACGACAAATGTTACTCTTTACGTTATGAATGTGACATTTTAACTGTCTTTTTTTAAATATTTAAACTTCTATTGCTTTTACCGGAGAAAAAATAGCCCTTGCCAAATTCTTGCGGCTTCTTTTCGGTACAACGTCTTCACCGTAGTAGGGCTTACGAATTTAATATAATTTAATATTTTTTTTCACTGTATTTAAGTATACATATTTAACTCAGCTTAGGTGTAGCAATTAAATAGAACTTAAAAATAAAAAGTAATACTATAGCGTTGTGTTAATAGCGTTGTGTTAATTTGTGGTATTTCATCTGTAAAGATGAATCTGCATAGCCATCGGTTGCAATAACCGTTGGATAGATGCACTGCTGCCGCTAAAAAGCAGTGAAAAAATTCAGTGCTTACGTCAGCCTTCCCGGTAGCTTAATGGTCAGTCATTTAATTTATGAAATTATGTTATAGCAGTTAATTTTGAATAAAAAGACTCAATTCTAAATTTTGTTGCTCTATTCTACTGTACCTCAGCGTTGAATCCGTTCTTCCAATCGGCGGTGTACTTGACGACTTGCGTGCGCCCGTCTGGGAGCGCCACTCGGTACTCGCCGCGAGTCACATCACCATCTGAGATTGCGTTGTGGCTATAATTGTTATCGTCTTCGTTGACGGCGTAGGAGAAGTCAAACGGCATGCCGGGCTCGTGGTGGTGGTGCTCATCATGGCTATCGTGGTTCTCGTGGTGCTAGAAAGAGGGGTGAAGAGTGTTAAAAAAAAGAAAAAATGCAACTAGGTTGGAACTTTTTGGTTGGAAAGTGATGTCATGTGTGCCGTGTTGTTTTGTTTTCTGAAACTTACGTTTTTCGCCGAGGTTCTTTTTAGACCCACTTTTTGTGGGACGTGATAACTGTTCTGTGCGTTGCAACATAGAATTCCCGACTAAAAAATCGGTCACCGATTATTATCGGACGTGGGCAAGGGCTCTTAAATCTTAATGTGTTGTGAAATAATGGTGGATTATAAACCACGTGTGTTCGTGAACGAGTTCGTGACTTGAATGTTGGCAAATGAAACAAAACAGTGCAACGTCACGTGAAATTCTTTCAAGAAATCAGCGTGAGATCACAATAAAGTCACACATAATTATTTACCTAATGATACTCAAGGGGTTTAGGGGAATATCATTATTACGGTATATTAATTAATTAATATACCTACAGCTAAAGACATGGGTGCCTACCTAAAAGTATGAATACAGAATCATTTCAATTTCAAAATCAACAGGCCAATAGATAAATAAATTATCTTACCATTTCTCCCTAACTTTGAACTGGACTGACGACTTCGCTTCCATTTAAAATCAGAGTAATTTGCCTAGGTACTTTAATATTTTAAAAATTACAGACCAAATCGCAGAAAAATTCTTTACACACAAACAGAAGCACGATAAAATGTTCTCTGCGAATTAATAGGTAAGCAGGTACCTGCATTTGTAATCTAGATTAGTTACTCCAATTCCTAGGCTTCACGCGATTATTGCAATAAAAAATAAGCCTATAAAAATGCGATAACATAGTTTTACTGTGCTGGAGTTTGTGAAATGTAGACTGAAATTATTGAGTTCGAGCAATGGCGAAAAGTGTGTGTACCTGGGTCATCACTGTTTATGTATGTGTATATTCAGAAATGTTTTATTGTTCATATTATGACGGCCTCCTTGGTCGAGTGGTTTGTACACCGGTTTTCATGGTGTCGCCATCTCTGAGGTCCCGGGTTCGATCCCCGGTCGGGTCAATTTAGAAATTATTGTTTGTCTAAATTGTCTCGGGTCTGGGTGTTTTCTATGTATAATAAGTACGTATTTAAGTATTTTAAGTATGTTTATCCGTTGTCTAGTAACCGTTCAACGAGTTTCATAACGAAGCTTCTCTTGGGCTGGATAATTGGTGTGAGTGTAGGAAAGTTTATTTATTTATTAGTTATTTATTATTTATTAATAATCTATTTTTTTAAACTAATGTAAACGACTATTTAGCCCACTCATAGACGTCAATTCATGTTAATGATTAAGTACTTGGATTATTACTTAGTACCATTTGTTTACACATTAAATCCAGAAAAAAAATGAAAACTCTTACTGTGTGAGTTGTAATGTGACCAACTACAAAATCTTAAGAAACGAGCAACTATTTAAAACGAAGTTAAATATCTACCTATATTTTATTGCGTGTCAGTGGTAAATGAATATAATTATTTTATTTCTTCTGGGTGCCTACTTAGTGTGAGTTTTGTGTATCCGTAGGTATTAATTCGATTACGTTTACGAAAACGAAGTAGGTAACATGGGTTTGACGCAAACCGTCCCATTCGCATTTCGTCACGAATTCAAAAATGGTCCCATTCGCAATCCGTCTCATTCGCATTCGGTCCCATTCGCATTCGGTCCCATTCGCATTCCGTCCCATTCGCATTCCGTCCTATTCGCATTCTGTCCCATTCGCAAAGTCATCACACTCAAACATGGCTTTGAAGCAGCGCCTCTTGGCGACTTACGAGAAGAATTAAAACTTTGCCATACAAATTCTCGTCTTCGTTAATGTGATCGAATGCTGAATGGAACTCGCATTAGGCACTCTTTAACTTACATGGCCAAAATGAGGCATAGACCTAAGTAGCCTTAGACGGTGCATATTTATAATTTTAACTTTCTTGCAGATTTTTATGCTGACGTCAACGTTTGTCATATCCTTTAACAGCGTGCAAAGTAAGTTAATTTTTTGTTAGTACTATGTTTAGCGTCCCTAGTAAGTCTGAGGCAGTTACATTGATTAACTGTTGTAGCAACTATTCAAATGAAATTGTAAATTAATTATTCAAATCGAGGTTTCCAGTAGTATATTGTGTATGTGGGGATTGGACTGCAATTTCTCGCATTCAACCTTAGCAGTTCGCCTTTCGATTCCGATCCGACCCGAACCCCTCGGAGAATCTAGTAGGGCACGGGCACACGCACTAGTGTGTGATGCCGTTCCTTCTAGAAAACCTCCGATGGTGATTCGTTTCACACGGCTTGAGGAACCCTTTAAGTTTCTCGCTGCCCCCAAAAAAGGCAATCAGCAAATTCTCCAAAATAAAAAAAGTCTTTCAATTACCGACACGTTTCATAAAGGTACCTACTTAATTGTCAAAAATTTATAGTGAAGGTGGCAAAGTGCGCCTACCACAAATATCTCGAAAACTACCGATTGAATACTAGTAGTGACATCTTACATTGATGCTACAAACTAAATCATAGTTCTTGGTGATAGTCACAGATGGCTCTAGTCATGTGAGTTTGAGACACGCGTCATTTTATTTTCACTGTTATTCAAAGTGGTGAGGAGAGACTATGGGGTAATCATTGTCATAAATCTCAACAGATTGAGTTTTTACCGACATACGAGTGAAGTTAATGCACAATTTAAATACTTTGAAGCGCGCCATACCTACTGATTTTTTATATGGCGCGCTTCGCCGCAATCCAGGGGTTACAAACCTTTTAAAAAGTGTCTATTAATAAGCTTTTGTTTAACTTGCAATGTTTGTTTGCTTGTTTGTATGGTCGGGCAAAAAGTTTCTTAAAAGTTAATGTTTGAGTATTCAAGTGATCCTAGCAGTAACTTATTGCGATATATCGCGCTAAAGGAAATGCTTTTAGGTACTTATTTTTAATACTTAAAAATATTTTAATAGTTTATAATTTTTTATCTAATATTAATTAATTAATTAATTAAATTAGGTAATCTGACTGGAATAGGTAGGTACCTGTATAGAAGTACTGAATTTTGTTACCTAAGTACCAAAGCTCAAGTGCCATTTCCAAAACATAACGTTCCTAAGTTAATTAGATATCTCGTTCACACTCACTCTTGTTAAGTTGTAAGCGTAACACGCCTTGCTTGATAAATGTTTTTAAATAATTACTTACAACTAATATATTGAGAAGATGTTTTTTATTGATTTTCTTTTCGTTTACCTAGTTTTGTTAGGAATTTATAATATATATTACACCTAACTAATTTTCAATGACTAACTTCATATTTCAGTCCCTTTTTAATCATCATCATAATAGCCAATAAGTAGTTCCATACCATGATAAACCGTAAATAAAAGAAAAAATATAATTGACACTTGATTATCAATATTTAGAAAAAAGGTTTACAGCCTCTGATTTAAGATTGTATGGCGCATTTAGCCGAAATTTGGTTTGAAGTACATAGACTCTTCTAGAATGTGGCTATGAAAAAAAATTTAATGTTATGTGTTTCGTTGCTTGTTTTCTTATAATATTATGTGGCAGTTTTAATTCTAATGCTTTAGAATTGCGTTTTATTAATACCAGGCGCACCTCCCCGATTTGGCGGCAAAGTGCGCCTGGTATCAATGTTTAATAATTTTGTGCTAAAAATCATTAAGTGTCAGATTCCAATGACACGACATTGGTTGTAGTTGCAAAACATCACAGATCCATATGGTTCCACGACAAATGTCATTCGTGAACTTAAACTCAAGATATATGGCACCAAAGTCAACTTTGCAAAAAGTATGGCGCACTTTGCCCCCCTCACCTTAAGTCATTTAATTTTTAATATTTATAAAATTTATAAAATACAGTGAAAAAATTAAACGCCTACCCGACCCAGCCAGGAATCGAACCTGGGTCTTCCGCAATCCGGGCGGCTCCACTGACCGCTATGCTACCAGGAAGGCTAACGTAAGCGCTGAATTTTGTCACTGCTTTATAATGATTTTTTGAGTGCTAATAGCGGCACAGCGCATCATTTAATTTTGTATTTTAATATTATTGTTACCCTTCCCTTTATTTAATGTTTTTGTAAATTAAATTACATCTTCTTTTTTAAGTATCATATATATGTACAATTTGTACACAGTATTGGCAATACATTATATTTCTATTTCTATTTCACATTTACAGAAAAATTAAAGGCTTGGGATATGGGTGCGTATTGAATATTAATTAGTATTTGGGCTTATACAACTCATTTGATTATTTCATAACCCTTAGCATTCATTGGCTACTAAATAAAATATTACCACAAAAAAAAGACAATTTAAATAAAAATATTAAAAAAGTAACATGGTGTGTCCATTAATAAAGGTTAATCTAAAATATTGTAGGTGCTTTAGCTTAAAGTATACATACCCAAAAATCTAATTTTGTATATAAACAAACAGGCCCTATCACCAAAAAAATATTGTATACATATAAGTACTGATACTTAATTATAATACGGACATAAATTATGTAAAATTTTTATTTAGCTTAAATGTATCAAAATAGTTATAGTCAGCATCAAAAACAAAGAAACATTAGTACCTACCTACTTAATGGTGAAAAGGCTCTATAAATGAAAAATTTTTTTTTTCATTTGTTTTATCGATATTTTTTTGTATTCGACTTTATTATCGCAGCAGTGGTGGCGCCAGTGTACAGACGCCTACCTGCACAAATCCTGCACAAATTTCTTCAACAGATGTAAGATGAAAACAGTGTAATTGTTTGTTGTTCTTAACAAAGAGAAAAAAAGAAAAACAGATTTTCAACCTTATGCCATACCTACATAAAGTTCAAAGTGTATTTATTGAGGAAATTTGACGTTTATGTAGTTTGATGTGTAGACGTGCGTGTCTACGACAATGTAACTCAGCCACCAGTTTTTATCGTCAAAAAATAACAGAATTTAACTGTAATTTTCCTGAATGACAGCTGAGAGCAGGTTTTTTTAATATTGTACAGGTAAGCACTTCGTATCACATGATGTTAAGTGATGATAAGGCCGAAAGTGGAAGCGGACTTCACCCAGAATCCTTAACTACTGAGGCACTGACTATCCTATCTCTAGCTGCCGGAACACAACAATGCTACAAACATTGATGTTATGGCGACATATTTAGATAAGGTGGTGGTAGCTGGCCAGGCGACAACAAACCCTACCACCAAACCAACTCCACAAACATTGTAACCCCCGCTGGGAATCGAATCCGGGACCTCTGGGTCTAAGCCCGTAGTCTTAACCACTAGACCAGAGAAGCGGCTGAGTTCTGGTCTGTATTCAATTGTTACATAAGTCAAAAATCAGTGCTGCCCCACCCCAATTATTAATGGAATGAATTACCGATCACTAATTCCTGTCGAGAACAGTAGGCTTAGTCAAAGTAACATTAAGAAAACGATAGCGAAGTTCGAAAAGAATAAAATGTATGGGATTGACATAAGCCGCGCTAAATCACGTGGTCAATCTTATGTCAATTCTTTTCGAACTTCGCTATCGTTTTCATAAGAGCGTTTACGCCGCACACTAGCGCCGCCAATGAAAAAAAAACATATCTAGTAATTAGAGATAGAAAATCAAATTATGCTCAACAAACTATCTGAATGAAGTAATTTAGCATTTTTACGTCACCTAATGAACACCTAACATGTTATGGTTTAGTTAAATATGGCGTTATAGTTAAAAGTGGCCGTAACGTCTTATTTAACTAAACCATAACATGTGAGGTGTTCATTAGGTGACGTAAAAATGCTAAATTACTTCATTCAAATAGTTTGTTGAGCATAATTTGATTTTCTATCCGTAATTACTAGATATGTTTTTTCTTTCATTAGTGGCGCTAGTGTGCGGCGTAAACGCTCTTAATGTTACCTTGGCTACCGCCCCTGGTGCCACTTCGACACCGTATATTATTTAATTCTTCTTATTTTTACTATGGCGCTTCAGATTACGGTGAGCTCCTGTCTAGTAAGTTGTCACTTTATTCAATATTTTAACAGATCTTTCAATACATTACTTCCATCGGTATGATTAGGGTCTGTACCTCAATGCATGCTGAGTTCAACTTTAAGTAGTTGTAGATAAAGTATATGTTACTATAAATGTAAACCACATAATTGTTTTAACGTAACAAGAACAACTGTTGGTGATCCAAATTAAAAAAAAAATATATTTTTTAGGTATTAATTTTTTTTTCGTAATTTTATGTAATCGTTTTTTATTTTTGAGAGAGTTTGTTGATTGCCACTGGGTATTTTCAGCTTCACCGCGCTTTTTAGGGGGCGGCGAGAAACTTAAAGGGTTCCTCAAGCCGTGTGAAACGAATCACCGCCAGAGGTTTTCTAGAGGGAACGGCATCACGCACTAGTGCGTGTCCCCGTGCCCTACTAGATTCTCCGAAGGGTTAGGATCGGATCGTCGGTTAAACGTGATCGAATGAATACGGGGAATAATGAATATGGGTATGGGTACCATACCCATCTAAACATAACTCACACTACTCACTAAGATACAAACAAGACATAGGGCCAAGGGTTAGAATAAGTTATTAGAATAAGAATCCTTTAATGTAGGTAATTGTTTTATTTTTTCTACCAGAAAAATATAATGCTTAGTCTCTGCCCAATTCATAATTAATTTTGTATTAATAATTATTTATTTTATAAGTTCTGTCGGTGTACCTGATATGATACCAAATGGTTAATGGCTATTATTAATACATGGTTGGCTGAAAGAAATTGCTATTTAGTGATAAGGTCGCCTTGTTATTTGTACAACTTCTTGTATTGTCCTATGTATGTCTTTTTGTATGGTGTACAATAAATAATCTTTTTATATATATTTTTTCTATTAAATAATTACGTTACTTTGATTAAATTGCCAACAGGTGTTGAGAACATGAACGGTGAGCATTGTCTTGACATCGTTTTTCTGCGCTATTAACACTTTTCTGTCGTATGTAAACACACCTGCAAATCATACTACCACAAACTTCTTGATTTCTTGATAGACTCTGAGCTTAATGTGCACAGGCTATATGGTCTGTGTTTATGTGTATGTATGGCATATGGTTAAACATTGATTAAACAAATTTGACAGTTTTGGATGGTCTGATGTGCAGGGATCTGTATACGTGTCATTAAATAAAAAACAATTTCAGTACGCGCCGCCCGTCCTGGCATACAAAAATTAAAACATAAGATGTCTAAGAATCAAACTAAAGACGAAAATGGGAACAGTGAAGTTGACGAGAATAAAGTTGGAGAAGAGGTTGGAGACGCCACCGACTATCCAACCACGGTATACAGCACACGATGTACCACGGACAATGCTATTAAATGTAAGGCTTAATATTTTTTAAGACGGCCAAACATAATAAGAGAATTAGATTAAGAATGATTGAGGACTAATAATTGATCCTTGAGGTACTCCATTACATAGTTACCGTTGCGCCGGTGTTACGATTGGCAAAACAAAGTTTGCATAGCCTGGAAATCGGAAAGGCGCAAAGATAAAAATAAATTTAGTGTCTCTCTGTTGGCAATCCTTAACCTTTTTACCGCTAACAACTTCTATAGAAGTTCGAGATTTTCGTGCCGCCCACGCCAGCACTTCTATAGAATTTCTTCTTTGTACCTACTTTATTAAAATACATTTATACGTTGGCGTACAGCGGGACATCGCGTGCAGGATAGTTGGGCGGTGAAAAGGTTAACAGCCCCCAACCAAATTCACATTCAACCTGGTATTTTAAACATCCACATATGTGGCCTGATTTTAACACTGTTGTCGTGGTCTAATATGCCTTGTCGGTTATAAATTAGCAAGTTCATAAGCTAATAATAATATTACAATTATGTATTTATTTCTAAACTTAATGTTCCGATTATCAACCGGCTACTTGTGTTTGTGAAGTTGTGTCGCCGAAATACAATTATTTTGGTGTAGGTAGTAAGTAAGAATGAATAAAATCTTGTAATCCCTTCAAGTACGAAGAACCTTATTTGTCACGACTACGATTACCATCTTTAATTCTATTATCTATACATTTATGACGCACATATTAGTTAGATATTAGCATTAAACTAAAAACACACCAGGGAGCACACATAGTAGAGTACCCAATATTAATCCTTGTGGTACTCCCAATCCATTCTAACGCTATTAATAAGTAGAATAAGGAGAGTTGTGTTAATTACATGTTTTAAACTTAATCTTCTAATTTATTTTCAATTTCAGTGGACCCTAATTTTGTGCCAGGTTGGTAGTAAATAAAAATAATTGTTATATTTTTTATTATATTAATTGTCGGGTCTTTATTTTACCTGATGGAGAGTGTTGGTAAGGCTAAAGCACACTTAACTGGGAATCTTATCTTATACTAGCTGTGCTCGCGCCTTCGTCCGCGTGGAATAGTGACTTTCGGCAGCATTTTTAATTTTTTAGGCTGTTGTTCCCGTTTTTGCAACATTTGTCGCAGCGTGATGTTATATAGCCTAAAGCCTTCCTCGATAAATGGACTATCTAACACAAAAATAATTTTTCAATTCGAACCAATAGTTCCTGAGATTAGCGTGTTCAAACAAACAAACTCTCAGCTTTATAATATTATAATATAGATATAAAAGATGGACAACAATGCTTTTAATAGCATTTACAGGTCCCCAGATGTTGCAAGAAGGTTTTTTTGATAGAAATTGTTTTCACAATTAAACATTTTGGCGCCCCTTGCTACCGGGCGCCTAGTCACAAACGGGCCTAAAGCGACCGCTCTCTTTGCTCTCTAGGGCTGCCGCTGCCTAGGCACATTAACCTCACAAACAAGTGACTTATTTGTCAAGATCGGCAACCCGGCAGTTTTAACAATGGTGTAGCCATGTAGCCAATAGGATGCCCGCTTATGAGAACGCTTACCATTACAGACCTTAAAATAAGTTGACGAAGTCAGTCCATAAGAAAGTTATTAATGGGACTGACTTAGAAAAGGTGGCAACAGCGTATTTAGACTTATACTTTCTCAACCAAATCTAGTTCAACATGTACCCACAGTAGGAATTGAACCCGGGACCGCTGGAACTTAAGCCGGTGGTCTTATCACCAGACTACTGAGGCGGTTGAACTGGCTATTATTATCAGAAGCCAGTCTAGTGCGCAGGAGATATTTTGGTGCACAAACGTACGCGCAAACGCAAGTGCACACACCCGTCTTTCCTCTTCTTAATCCGGTGGAACGGAAGACCGCTACGACCAGAGAAGAGGTCAGATGAGGCTTGGAGTCTATTAATTAACAAAGCGAAATATATTAAAAACAAAATGCGCATGGTTTTCTTAAAAATTCTAAACTTATTATAATTATTCTAGATAGTCCTGGTAAGTCATTTAAATCTTTGTTTGAACTGTATTGAAACATTAAACCGTATATTTGTATTTAATAAATGCTAAAGGATGCTTTTGTTGTGTACCTATTGCGATATCTTAAAAAAAATTGCGATATCTGATTTACTATAACTACTATTTTTTAATTTCTTAATGGTCAATTGTTATTGTTAAAGCTATAAATAACTATTCATATATATCAATAAGTTTCCCGTTACCAGTAAATATAATGGAAGTGCATTCAAACTTTTTCTTATTTATGCTAGGAAATACTGATTGCCGAAAAATACTGCGTCCGGAGAGACGCGGATATGATCAGGGGTCCGACCGCCTAACCGATCGCTTTGACTTCGTGTGTAGTTTATGACGTCATCTTATCGTTTCGTGCCGCCTATGAAAGCAATATCGAAAGCTATAACCTTAAGCTTTTGATATTGCTTTCATAGGCGGTGCGAGGTGGCAAGATGATGTCACAAACTATAGGCGTAGTCAAAGCGATCGGTTAGGCGGTCGGAGGGCAGACTCTCCCCCCAAGTCCCGCGATTCGGGAGAAGGGAGGTGTATCTATCAAGGCGTTCCGCAAGCAGTCACATAAGTTACAGAACCTACGAGTATCAACTTAATTACTCAATTATGTTGTTAGGTTCACTAATTAAAGATACTATCAACTTTTAAAAAGTTTTTGTTAAAAGTTGCCAGTTGCAGCAACAGTTAACAGTTGGCACATTTAAAAAAAAAAATTAAAATGTATAGTTAAATTTTTTTTATTGCCAGTTGGGGAAACCAGCAACTAGACACAACTAAAACTGATAGTTACCAGTTGCGGCAATTTGAAACTGATTCAATTGCGATGTCGTAACTTTACTGTCGCCGATCATCGAAACTACTAACTGGAGTTGCTATTGTCTGCGCAGTTTCTTTAGGTTATATGTAAGGAACCAGCTTGTTGGGACTTTGAGAGTAGCCTGTTGCCACAATCGGAAATCAAAGTTCTTTCTGCGGAGCGGAGCGCCTTAAAACCCTAACACGTCACTTGATTCCAGGGTTATCCAGGACCATATGTCAATCTCCGTATATTAACCCCATCAGAAACTGCATTCAACGTATATCAAGTAGCATTTTAATTTCGTTCTTGTTACAGAAAACGATGTGTTTGGTACAAATAATACAAACAAAATAGAACAGTTTTCAGGTACCAAGAAAGTTATTTACTATCGATCGTTGCGCGTTTCATCATCATCATCACCACCACCGTCACCACCATCATCATCATCATCATCATTCAATCCTCGAGCACCCACTGCTACTTATAAGCCTCAACACTCCAACTAAGCCGGTCCGTGCGAGCCTCATCCACTGCCCTCCGGCCACAACGACGATAACCTTTGACCATCTGGCTGGTGGTTTGCTTCGAGACCTTTTTATTGTTACCGCGGCAAAGGACTCCACTCCACCTGATGTTAAGTGGAAATGGAGTCAAGACGCGAAGACAACATAGTGCAGCGTGAAAACAACGCAGCATCAGATAACAGTCATTCACCCTGCCGGTCCACAGGTTTTTTTATATCTTACGGGTAAGGACTTTGTCTTCATCTCACTGATGTTAAGTAATGAACATAGATCGGATTAGGTAGAGTTTTTTGACATACCTTTGCAATGTTAGCATATCATGGATAATCTTAAGCAAACTTAGTTTTTTCCAAAATTTGGATAAAACAAAGTATAAGATTTTTGAAAATAATCTCCAGTAACGATCACCTAAATCACACCTTGATAGTCTGACGTGCAAAAGAGTTAAAAGTGTATTTTCTCTTATTATTTTATCGGGTTATCCATACTATTGATAACGTTATGACGCAATTCACAGAAAAAACTCTACATATTCATATTATATTATCTATGGTAATGAATAAGGCTGAAGGTGGAAGTGCACTTCACTCAGAATCCTCAACTACTGAGACACTGGCTATATTATCTCTAGCTGCCGGAACACAACAATGCTACAAACATTGATGTTATGGCGACATATTTAGATAGATGGTGGTAGCTAGCCAGGCGGACAAACAAGCCCTACCACCCACCAAACCGAGTACACAAACATGTACCCTCCGCAGGGAATTGAACCCGGGACCTCATGGTCTAAAACGGTGGTCTTAACTACTAGACTACAGTGACGGTTAAAAGGCTTCTCATCTCTGGGCCACAACTTCGTCACCGCTTTGATCCATCGGTCGTCGTCCCGCTTAGCAACTAGTCCTGCCCACTCCCATTTAAGACACCTTTGCCAAACATTAATATAAGTAGGTACTGCCTTTATGTCATTTCAAATTTCATCATTAGTTTTTTTTTTTTATTCTCAACTGTTTGTAAATTATTGTTATTTTAGCGGTTATAACGTTTTTATGGTAATTATTTGTAACTTTTAATGCATGATGTGGTTACCTATAATAGTAAGTACAGTTATGTAACCTGTATACTTAGAAGATATTGATATCACGAGTTAGTGTAACTTATGTTGAAAATCCAAAATAAAATAAATAAATAAAATCGATAGCCCAGTGGTAAAGCCCTCAGCCTGATATCTTAAATTCCTGAGTCCAATTCCCAGGTCGGGCAAAATGCTTCGGAGTTTTCTAAACCATATCCCTGGTTTGCGATCACCAAGCTTGCTCGTTAACTAGAGTGCTTAATTTCCAATTCATTCGATCACAATACAAAACACGAGGATATTTAAAGTTCTACCATACAGATTCTAGATTTCTATTAACGTGATCGAAGTAAAACTTGTTCTATAGGCACCATGCAGATAGGAAAATGATATATGGTGTCTACAGTGTACAGTGTGTGTTAATCAGCTCATTTTATGTCACCTCTGTTGGGGCACGAGCCTTCCCTATAGATGGAAACTCCTCAGGGAGAACAGGCTGCAAGCCACCACGCGAGCCCGGTGCAGTGGTTGCTCATGATGGTCATGGTCACCCATCCAACGACCGGCCTTTGCATTAGTTGCGTATTTTTGTTTGTTTTTATCTGTACTTAAAGAGCAGTGTCTTCGTCAGATAAACAGACAGATGAAGCCAATATGGTGAAGAAGATCTATTTGCAGCCTCCGGCGCGGGGCAGGGCAGACCACATGGTGGACGATGTTTGAATAAAGACTATTCTTAATGTTTTTTATTATTCTTCTTCTTTAGCTACAACCTTAACTTCTTTATTTATAACCCCACTACTTACTGACACAGAATCGCGCTCGGACTTCTTGGCGGGAAAGTGAAGCGTCATGTCTGCGGTTTTGTCTTATTTTCCAAAATTTGTGTTATGTCGAATATTAATGTGAAATAATGGTGGATCATTAATCGTTAAGTGTTCGTGAGTGTGCATAAGTGTTGGCAAATGAAACAAAACAGTGCAACGTCACTTTTCAAATTCTCTCAAGAAGTACGCCCGAGGACTTAGTAAAGCCCCACATCTTTACTGAGATACTCGAGGGGTTGGGGGGTATATCATTTCCCACTTCCCATTTCTAATATCATTCATCATCATTTAAGGAAATATTGTTTTTTTATGTATTACTTGTACGAAAAATTACTTTGACACTGGCTAAATGTGCTAATCGCACGAAGCCATGAACTAAAAGAAAAAAAAAATCGCGCTCGAGCTGGAGGTCAATTCTATTAGAAAACTGCAACTGCACGTTTACGCCTGTCATTTGTCGCGTGTAGGAGTAGTGCCGTGGAAATAGACGTATTCTATTAAAATTCTCTGCACCACAACTACACTACAACTGCGCGTCTACTACACTACAGCTGCACGAATCCTGCAATAATAGTAAAAGAACTAATGTTACAATTCGCTAAATACGTAAAATGTTTATAATATGCTGTGCAAAAGTTGCTCACGATCTACTTCAATAAACCTGCACAAAAACTGCACCAATACTGCTGTCATTACTACACAAATGTCAAAATATTTTAATGGAATACGATTATTTTGCAGTGAACGTGCAGGTGTAGTGCAGTTTTGTTAGTGTAATACCTATTTGCGTTACTTCTCCGTCCCTGCAACACTACGGCAGCAGCGCTGCATAACAGAATACCGAAACGTCAAAATTTGCTCATTTTGACACACGCGACGCTGCAGTGTAGTTGCAGTTATTTAGTAGAATCGGCCTACTGAATCGAGTAACGCACACATACACAGCCTCTCAGGAGTCTCTCAACAGCTGCGTTTTCAGATTGTTCCGAGCTGAGTGCCAACAGTTTTGTTTACCATCTGTATTCATGCGATTACGTTTACGAAAACGATGTATTTGAAACATTTAACTCTTCTAGTATGTCGCCAGGAGGCGCTGCTTCAATGCCATACTTATTTTCGTATTCGTTAAAATGATCGAATGTCAAATGAAACTCACGCTAGGCACCCTTCTAGGTTCCGAGGTTCCGTGTCCGTGAAAGGGTCTATGTTTACTCGAGCGCGGTTTGTATCAAGCTACCTATCTTCTCTTCTAGTTCTCTTTATTGTGTGTTAGGTACTCAGTGTAGATCTTGGGTTTTCTGCATCCAGGGGTCCGACCGCCTAACCGATCGCTTTGACTTCGTGTGTGGTTTATGACGTCATCTTGTCGTTTCGTGCCGGCTATGAAAGCAATATCGAAAGCTATAGCCTTTAGCTTTTGATATTGCTTTCATAGGCGGTGCGAGGTGGCAAGATGACGTCATAAACTATACGCGTAGTCAAAGCGATCGGTTAGGCGGTCGGGGGGCAGCTATTCACGGCATTTATGTTAAGTCATCTACCCGCCCACGTTTCTTTTTTAAATTTATTTCAATTCTACAATCAATAATCTATGACAATAGGTAAGCGTTTGACCTGCAATAATTTATTTATTTCATAAATTTTAAATAGCATGTAAAATCTGGAAGGAGGCGAAAGGGAATAAAGTGGACTCTTCGGTGGACTGAATTGCAAATGCAACAAAATAAATATGACGCAAAGGGAAGGCAAAGTAAAACAAATCTTTTAAAAAATAGAAAAATAATAAAAAGCATCAATTATATTTACAAAGGAGTATTTACTCTGTCTTTTTTCTAAATGATTTGGTGTATTAAAAATCTACCGATGTATTCCTTGTCACAGAATAAGCACACCCTAATAAAATTATTATGAATAGGCTGCTGATTTGCTGAATCAATTTCAGCCATTTTTATAAAGTAAGTAGTAAAATAGCCCACATACTGTCCCACTGCTGTGCAAAGACCTCCATCATTGAAATCAAGTCATCGCTAAAATTGATGAGATTTTTATAAAGTTAATTTTCTTATATTAGTCACTTACTTCATGGTTAGGTCCAGGCGTGGGCTGCTGGGGAGGAACGTAGGTATTCGGCCTTGTGGGCCTCTGGGCAGGCCTCTGCGGCTGCGTCGGAGGAGGCCGGTATCCGGGGGTGGTCGGGGGCCTGAAGGGGCCGGGGGTTGGTTGCTGTAAGCAATAAAAAAAATATTATCATCATCACTAGATAGATAGATTTAAACAACACTTAAAAACACTTTATTGCTTACACAATAAATAATTAATAATTATTTTAATTTTTGTTATGCAATTTTGGATGTGACCTGTTAATGTACCTAAGTAAATAAAAAAAAAATAAATAAACAATAGAAGTAACTGAAAATTTAAAAATATAAATGAGCAATGGCTGTCTTATCGCTTAAAGCGATCTCTTCCAGACAACCTTTGTGTCAAATAAGGAGACAAAGAGAGGTAGTGCACCAGCAACTGGTAAATTAAAAAAAATTAATCTATTTACAATTATCTTTATACCTAGCTACTAATATTATAAACGCGAAAGTTTGTAAGTATGGATGGATGTTTGTTACTCTTTCAAGTAAAAACTACTGAATGGATTTGGATGAAATTCGGCATACAGATAGTTTATAACCGGGAATGACACATAGGATACTTTTTATCTAGATATTCCTACGGGAACGGGAACCACGCGGGTGAAACCGCGAGCGCCCGCTTGTAAGTATATAAATCTTCTGTGCGTATGTATGTTGTTGAACTCCTTCTAAACGGCTGGACCGATTTAGATTAATTTTTTTGTGTGTGTTCAAGTCGATTCGAGAATGGTTTAGATTTACAATTGGACACGGTAGGTGGCGCTGCAGGGGTCCATCATAGGATACGGGTGTTCAGCGGACGAATGATTTGTTTGT
Organism: Eudonia lacustrata; assembly: GCA_947562085.1. Taxonomy (NCBI): domain Eukaryota; kingdom Metazoa; phylum Arthropoda; class Insecta; order Lepidoptera; family Crambidae; genus Eudonia; species Eudonia lacustrata. The sequence goes on along the minus strand of OX387332.1, from coordinate 14,647,579 downwards.
TTTGTTGTCATGGAAACTGTCAAAGCGGTACGGAGTCCGCCGGTCAGCTAGTACATTAAAATAATATCTACTAATAAATATAGCTACCTCATTTTTATGTCCCCATCGGGCACGAGTTTTCCCAATAAATATATAAATAAATAAATAAATTTTCCTACTCTCACACCAATTATCTAGCCCAAGAGAAGCATCGTCATGAAACTCGTTATATGGTTACTAGACAACGGATAAACATACTTAAAATACTTAAATACATACTTATTATACATAGAAGACACCCAGACCCGAGACAATTTAGAAAAACAATAATTTCTAAAATTGACTCGACCGGGGATCGAACCCGGGACCTCAGCGATGGCCAACCCAATGGATGAAACGCGAAAGTTAAATAAATGACAGCGGGCACCAGGTTCGCACCAGATTTCGCCTCATTTTTTTGTCGCCAAAAAGTAACATTGTCGTTTAAAAATTTCACGGAATGACAGCTAATAAGCCGGGTGGTCTATATTCTATTCTTGAAAATATGTCTAATTATATCACTGGTGCCTCTACCCTAGATATAAATATGTTAGCTGATCTATCAATTTTAAATAAGAGTAAAAACATACAAAAACGCAATTTCCGCAAACAACGCCAGTTTCGATCGGTAAAAAAATAAAAACGTTTAGGTATTGCCACACAAATCAATTCCAAGAATAAATTATACCTAAGTTCGTTCACGTCCAGTCATAGGTATTATAGAAGAAATAGTAAAAGGATAAATTATAAATTATTAATTAGTCTAGACTGCGTTGCTTATTTTAATTCTACAATAAGGAAGCGGTTTGGCCTCCATATCACTTGCGTTGCGTATGGCTTACCGTATTCAGGAGAGGAGAAGGCCAAAGTGGATTACTAATATTGTTGTTACGACTGACGGACGGACTAAGACCAAGCTTTACTACAACAAACCAAAACAGTACCTACCATAATACATATACTTAGTCTCCCCTGGGAATGGAATCCGAGTCGTGACCGTCTGCGTACTAGACGGTAAAAGCGGTTAGACGTTAACGTTTAATGGAACATTAAATAACAATATATGATTTGCCGGAACAAACTATTTTTTTTTATACCTACAATAGCTTTTAATTTATTTAGTAGCAGTAGCTGTAGAAAATTTTAAATTGCAACAAATAATTGGCATGAAGGTAAAATCAATTTAAAAAAAAACCAGCACAAACTTTTATTCCGTACGGGTAAGCAAGTAGGTACCTAAGTAAGTAAGTAATTCTACTAGCATTGATGTTATAGCGACATATTTAGATATAAGACTAGCTGACCCGGCGGACTTCGTACCGCTTTAACAGTCTCTATGACAACAAAACAAACAAATCGTATTTCTATTTATTTATGATTAAGCAAAAATTTTTCTAGTAATAAATATAGCCTATGTTACTCAAGGATAATGTAGCATTTTAATGGTGTAACAATTTTTAAAATCCGTTCAGTAGTTTTTGAGTTTACTCGTTACAAACATACAAAAATACAAAGCTTTCCTCTTTATAATATTAGTATATACTGACGGTAGGTAGCTAGCCAGGCGGAAAAACATGCCCTACCACCAACCAAACTGAGTACACCCTAACCCGTTGGCAATCGAACGTTGGAATCTTCACCATTTAGGACATCATCATCATCACCGTGATCAGCTCATTTTATTTATGTCCCCATGTTGGGGCACGAGCCTTCCATATGGTTGGATAGGGAGATCGGGACATAAACCACCACGCGGGCCCCACCTGGGCCCTGGTTGTTAACGACTCCTGATTCATTGATGGATAACGACTGCTGATTCATATGTCATACTCGTGAAGGCCGCCTGTGGAGGCTGGTCTGCTCTTGCATACTATTATTTTTATTATTATTAAATAGTTTAACTTTGTTTTTTTCTTAGACAATTTTTGACCTTTATTAGTACTGTATGACATTGTGAAAATTTTAACTGGTAACTGATGTTTTCCAAACTACATATTATTATTTTTTCTCTTTTTTTTTAACATGTTTGATTGTCCTTTATATTTTGTGTTTTTATTTATGATGGAAAGTGTCCTGCTATGATAGGGCATTTTCCAATGTTTTTGACGCTGTAAGGGAGAAAAGAGCTTGACACTTGCTGAGTTTCATGCCTGCTCTTCTCAGTACAAGGGCTCCCGCCCAGAGTAGACTTACGAACCGACGGCATAATGACGTCCTTAAGAGCTATTTGTGGCCTAAACTGAATAAATGATTTTGAATTTTGATTTGAATTTAATTTTGAAATTTTTACTAATGTCATCCATCCGATGACCGGCCTTTGCGACAGACTGGGCGCGTAAACCACTACGCCATCGAGCTCCTCAACATAGAGAACGGTTAATGTAATGTGCACGTGGGAAGGTCTGCTAGTTGCACGTTTCTAGGCTAACGTTAACGTTGATAACGCTTATTAAAAAAATCACACGCACATAACTAAATCACAGTTAACAATAAACTTTAAACGTTCATAATTAATCTCATAACGTTTTCACGGTCATCAGATTCGCGGCCATATTTTGTGATGTACAATTAATTTTGACATTTCAATTGTGCGTAACGTTAGCTCCAGCGCATTGTTGTTGGGACCCTGACGGCGGAAAGGTGAATTTCAGTTTACAGTATAGAAATAATTTACTAAAGAGATTGGTGGAAGACCGCCAAAGATAATAATGTTATATGTGTGTTCTGTGAGTGTACCTGTTTAAATAAATAAATAAGATCAAGACATAATAATATGAAAAAGTACGACGGCTCAGCAGTGAAACGAAATAGGTAAAAAGTGTTTCGGAAGGCACGTTTAGCCGTTGGACCCGATTGTTGTCGTTATAGCCCACTTTTGGTGCCACCCACTAATCTTACCTTATCTTAGTGGGGCCTGCCGAGATTTCCACCTCCCAGTAACACTTCGACCCATTGGGATATTTTGTGCAACCCCATCCTTTCACTTTTCCTCCTCTGTAAAGATAGATGTCATAAGTCTGGGAACATCCTTAAGAGCGAAGAGCCTGAAGTCCTCCGGCTTCGGATAGGCCGATCCCAGGAGTCCCATTCTTTTCTTAGCCAGAGAGTCGCAGTCACACAGTAGGTGCTGCATTGACTACGTTTGCTCTCCACATGCCCTACACAAACTATTTGTTGAAAGGTGCATTCTGTGAAGCCACCCACTTAAGCAGGTAGTCTGTATTCAAAGTCACAAAACAGTTGCTGACTCATATTTCTAGTGATTATAAGAAAAAATGTCGATTACTTATAAAAATAAAAAGTAAAAGTACTTAGAAACAGTGTTATGTATTCATAAATAATATGTCCACTACCTACATGGTCCTATGCCCTAAAGGTTGCTTAAAAGAAATCGCTTTAAGCGATAGGCCCGCCTTTGCCCAACTCTGTATAAAAATGTTCGTTATAATTTTTCTGTCTGTGAGTAATGAAAGTGTGTTATCTATAAATAAATAAATCTATCTATATAATTATTTTTCAATTGAATTATCAAAATTCTACACGTGCAATCCCACCGGATAAGATTGCTTGGGGATTGGTTAGCGGTAGGGTGTTTTACTGAATCTAACATTTTAGCTTCGTTCAATTTATGTACTAGATTCCCGATGAGTGCTTGAAAAACGGTACGCGACTTTGAGGCCACGGAGCCACATTGACATTTGGACAGTAAATATCAAGTACAAATATTTTGCAACCTTAATTTAATCTTTATTTTTAAGACTTAAGGTTCATAGCAAGCTGAAGTTGTTGATGCTATGAAATATTTTTCAGATTTTATTATTCGTTTAATTGTATAGGTAAAAAAAGGAAAAAAGAAAAAAAAAGGGAAAAAAACAGGACCACTTTCGATTTGATGGAAGCATTTTAGACTATAAATTGCTTTTATGAAATTCACCTTTAATAATGCAGTAAGCGTGTAGGTGTTAAGATATTTGGGCGAAGCGGCTTAATACGCCGTGGGATGACTTCGTGTGTCATCTCGAGTGATGCTTTGCAATTCCAATTCTATTTGTGTAGCAAGTCATACTTTGTCTAAATAAACAAAGTGGTTCATTAGACAATTTATTTATTTTATTATTATTTATTTGAAATGCTGCTGCACAAAGTAAATAATTTACGTGTACGTCACAAAACAAGGAGACCCAGAAGGCAGGCGTCGTATTGGATTTAGTCTGTAAGGATAGTTGTGTATTGAAATAAAAAAAAATAAAAAAATGTTAAAAAAAAATTAAAAATCATTAATTTAGTTTAGGCTACAAATAGCTCTTATGAACGTCATTATGCCATCGGTTCGTAAGTCCACTTTGAGCGGGATACCTTGTACTGAGAAGAACCGGCAAGAAACTCAGTCAGCGTCTAAAGCGTCAAAAATATTGGAAAATGATGTCCTATCATAAAAGGACACTTTCCATTACAAATAGACACACAAATAATAAAGAACAACCACAACACAAAATAAAACAACAAAATAAAAAATATCTAAGTTCGCAAAAATTACATCAGAATTATAAAGTTTAATTATTACTGAATGAATGATTTTTAATTTTGAATTCTGAAATCGCTCGAGCAACGCGCAACGTACACATACCTACATAGACCCCTTGTACGGACACGGATCTCGGAACAGCTCGGAACAATCAGAGAGTCAGAGAGAGAGAGAGAGAGAGAGAGACTCATTTATTGACCACACACACTTTAATATACATAAAAAAATAAGAATAAAAAACAAAGAAAAGGTCAATCAGAACCCCGCCTCGGCTTGTGTTGTCGAAGCGTGTCGCAACAACGCTGGTATTCTGGCGGAGCCTGCTACCGGCGCCGGTGCGCGGTGCAGAACAATATTATTTGAAAAACAGACAATGCCTTAACTTTCAATACTTTGCGAGTTTCCGTGCCCGTGAGAGGTTGTCCTTCTGGTATAATTATATTTCTCTATGGAGGTTGTCTATGCGTGCGATGCTGGAGCACGTTTGTATGAAACTTAACTTCTGCAGTTTCCTTATGTTGTGTGTAGGTACATTTTCACAATAAATTCACATTCATTTTGTGTTCGATGTGACATATGATTAACTATGAGTGTGAAATTTGTGCTTGTTAGAATAAATTAACAAAGATTTTATCACCACCTCTGGGGTGTAGTGGTTAAGAACACCGGTCTTAGACCCAGGGGCCCGGGTTCGATTCCCGGGTACATGTTTATGAACTCGGTTTGGTTGGTCGTGGGCTTTTATCCGCCCGGCCAGCTACCACTATCTAAATATGTCGCCATTAAATCAATGTTGATAGCATTGTTGTGTGTAGCAATATCTTGTGATGTGTTGAAATGAAAACCTACCCTATTCCCATTGTTGTCGGTCGGGAATGGCACGGAGGGGGGGTCGTAGTTGTACCCTTTGTTGGGGGGGAGGTACTCGTTGCCTTGTGCGGTTGCCATGGCGACCAGGGTGCAAGCTACCACGCACGACATCCACATCTGAAAAAATAGAGAAAAATGTTAAATATACAAACATTTATTTTCAAACGGCAGCAATATAGATATTACGATATGTATATAGAAATCGAAATGTTTAGAAGAACTTTTGGTGAGACGGCATTTCAGCTTCACCGGGCTGTTTTGGGGGCAACGAGAAGCTTAAATGGTTCCTCAAGCCGTGTGAAACGAATCACCTTCGGAGGTTTTCTAGAGGGAACGGCATCACGTACTAGTTGTCTCCCCGTGCCCTACTAGATTCTCCGAGGGGTTCGGGTCGGATCGGGGAGCGGTACAACCCGAGGGTGCCTCTAAAGGCTCGGACCTCGGCTCGTCGTCGTACCCTTGTTCTACGAGTAGGTACCTACGGTGTCTTGGGCCTAAAGTGGCATGTTTAGTGGGGAAATGGCTAGTGCTCCGAATATCTAGTTCGAGCTTTTTCCCTAGTAACAAGTCAGCTTAACAATTTCGTAACTACATAGATGGCGCTGCATAGATCCCATACGCTAGCTTCAAACTCGACCGACTGTTGACGAAACCTCGCACTAGGCACTAAGTCCTCATTATTATTCGCACCTTTGGACATCATTTGCGTGACACAGCACTGTGAACACAGACGCCGGCCAAGCTTTGCATACAATGCACTTTATGGGAGCTGGTAGGGTCAACAAAAGTACCTACCTACTTGTTCTATCGTGCAAGTGGACATAGACATAGGTCCTTATCGGCTTATCGGTATAAAATAATGAGAAGTTTGTATGGGAGTAGGATAGGTACCGAAACAAATAAAATACCTATTTATTTAATTTACCAAAACTTCTTTGACAGAGAATAATAAAGGTAGACTTGTTCTTAAATGGTTCATATAGTACCAGGCGCATAGGAGTTTCAAAGAGATTGTTTTGCCTCTAGTACCAGACGCATAGTGCCAGAGAGGTTGTTATATCTAGTAAGTAGGTCGTAGTTTTTTTTTTTAATGTTAAAAGGAGGCAAACCAGCAGGCGGGTCACCTGATGGAAAGTAATCACCGCCGCCCATGGACACCCGCAAAACCAAAGTAATCGCAGATGCGTTGCCGACCTTGAGGAAGGAGTTGGATCTTGAGGAGGGAGTAGGAATTGGGAGGGGCGAGGGGTGAGAGATGGGCCTCCGGTACTTTCACTCACCGGATGAAACACAACAGCAACGAGTGCCGTTGTTTCACGCCGATATTCTGTGAGAGGGTGGTGTTACGCCGGGCGAGCCGGCCCATTTTATGCTCCAACGCAGCGTGGCTCTACCACTCAGACAAGCAGTATCGAAGTATATAAAAACAAGGTGCAAGAAGTTTGCTTATCTTAAAGTACCAGGCGTACAGGACTGTCAGAGAGGTAGTTTTGCCTCTAGTAGGTACAAGAAGTTTGTTTCTCTTAAAGAAAGAAAGAACTAGGTGATTTATTGTATAGATAGATAGGTTGGCAAATGAGACTGTTCTACACGATGTATGTTAAGGAGCAGGATTTAATAGGAGTGTCAGAGGGGCTATTTTGTTGGTGCAAGAACCCTTTAGAAACCCTCTAAGGACGGTCCATTACCACGACTTGAGAAACCTTTAGTTTCTCGCCGCTCACGATAGATCGGTTACAGCCAAGGTGTAAGAAGTTAGTTTTTTATGTACCAGGCGCATAGGAGTGTCAAAGAGGTTGTTTTGCATGTAGTAGGTGCAAGAATGCGTTGCCACGCGAACAATGCGCCGCGGTGCAAGGCCGTCCCCTCTCTAGTCGCTGAGTCGCTCTCGATCGACTCATCGTCGCGTTTCGTCTAACCACAGAGTAGTTTTAAATCCATTTGCCTACAAACTCTTTACAGTTTATGTAGAAGCGATTTGCAAACAAATTATAGTCGTGTCTATAAATGTTCAGGAAGGAGGTAAAAACACTTACGCGCAAAACTATAATCCCTTTAAACGAAAAGGGGAAAAGGCGTAGTATTTTCTAAGCATTGATACTTTTTTAAGTAGGCTTTCGGAAAACTTGCACCATCAATAGACTTGCACATGTCGTGGTGGTAGCTGACTGACTGATAAGTCTAGGGTACCTATTCTAGACTCAGTCTCAGAACAATAACTAATTTAGTTATTATTCTGAGATCGTAGGCGTGTCTGTCTATTCTATAAATAAAATAATGGATCAAAAAATATAACAAAACTCAATCATTCTTAGGTTTCGATCAAAGGACACGGTATCCGTAATCAAATATATTAAAGTCCTTGTCACTGGTATAAAAAGGGGTTTGCATGTACATGCTTCACTGTAAATGCTTTAGGCCCACAACTTTGTTTTATTTACTTATTTAATAAGGTAAGCGTACAGCCCAAACATAAAAGCAAGTTACAGAATCACTGACTTTATAATATATTGATTTATAACTTATCATCGTTAATATCTGTCTTGAAATGGCCCTTTATACAGGGCTAAATCCTTCCCTTTCAAACTTTATCAAATAAGGAGGTCGATAAACACCCCAAAACGCTAACAATCCTAGAAAGTTATTAACAGTGTACGAGGAAATAGCCAGACTTTTTGTTGGGAAAGTAAAAAGCCTTGCAGAATTATTTTATTTGTAAAAAAATATGTTTTGCTATATATTTATGTAGAATAATGGTGGATAGTTAATCGTTAAGTGTTAATAAACGTGCAAGATTGGCAAATGTATCAAAGAGTGCAACGTCACTTTCAAATCATCTCAAGAGGAAGTAAGATGTGGGAGTTTCACTCGAGTTTTTTGCGTAATAACACCTGTTGTGAAACTCCATTATAAACTGAATCTACCGTATAACTCTTAGTTAAGATATAATAATAAAAGCCTCCGTGCTTCGGAAGGCACATAAAGCCGTTGGTCCCGGCTGCATTCATCATCATCATCATCTTAGCCAAAAGACGTCCACTGCTGGACAAAGGCCTCCCCCAAGGATATGAGGGGTATTTGCCGTAATCGCCACGCTTGGCAGGCGGGTTGGCGATCGCAGTAGGTTAAGGGTAACCTCAGAGAGATGCTGCTGCCCATCCTCTGGAATAGTCCCTTAGTCGGCTTTTACGACACCCACGGGAAGAGAGGGGGTGGTGCAATTCTTTATCCCCGGCACCACACAGGGAACCCGGCTGCATTAGCAGTCGTTAACAACCACCGCACCGCACTGGGCCCGCGAGGTGGATTATGGTATGGCTATTAGTCTCTATCCATTCAAAGGGAAGGCTCATGCCCCAGCAGTGGGGTTATAAAATGAGCTGATAATGATAATGAAATAAAAGTAAGATGTCGGTAAAGGCCCACACACAGCTTTACTGTAAGTTTGGGTAATCATCGATTTATTATTACAAGAAAACAGTTATACTACGATTACATTTCCTAACATTGACATTAAGCTATTTTGCAAACCGCCATTATAGAAAAAGAGCAACCAAACACTACCTAACTATTCTCAAAACAAAACACCCGTATTAAACATAATTGTTTCATTCAATGAAAACCTACGCAAAGATACAAAGATATCAATTTGAGAACATCCATTTGGGCAGACAAATAACAGGTGTTGTTGTAGCGAGTTGTGATGTGACCCAATAATGCATTGGGCGATATTACAAAACGTCTATAAGTCAAAAGAAAACAATAGTTTCGCAAATGCACGCGTGGCTGCGGCGGCTACAATGAGTTTGGGTGTGTCGCGCCAGTGAGAGCGAGGAGGATTCATATTAAACATAGGCGCATTATGTTTTTGAATTTTAGACGATTTTATTACTTGATATCTGTGTATTGTACAGAAACAGACAATAATTATTATTGTCTATAATAAAAAAAAAACACAAATGTTGAAAAAAATTCCACGAGAAGGATTTGAACCCGCACCCTTCTGACATACAGGGTCAGGTGTTCTCCCAATTGACCTATCGTGGTTCTAACCAGCCCGCCGAAATTATTCAACACTATTTACTTTTTACTTTGAAAGCCAAACTTTAATGTCAACAACTACCGTCATTAACATCCTGCTCCTGCTCCATCATTCAAATCCTGGTCTTGGAAATTTTTTCAACATTTGTATTTTTATAATTTGTTCGCAACAAAATTTGCGTTAAAAATTGTATAAACATTTTGTCTATAATAACTTATTATAAGTGTCAGGGAGGCAATTAGTTTTACTATAACAACGGACCTCGGTAAGGGATCAAAACCTCATTAGAATAGCATTGTTGCGTTTCAAACTATATAAAAAATGTCATGCTGTGTACACTTCTTTTGGATTACTGTCTAGCTAATAAGGTTAACCAAATATGTTCCTGTACTCATAAAATGATTGTAATCTGTGTCTGTACCTATAGAAGTAAATAAATAAACAAATAAAAGAATATGTAAAAATAAACATGAGTAGATTATTTTTAATGTGTAATCGCGTCATCGGCAAAAGGTAATTTTCTGATGATATTCAAATTCCAACGCGTTATAATAATATTTAAGAATTAGAACTACATCATGATTATTTTGACTCGCAAACATAAAAATTTACAAATGCACTGACATTTAGTATTAGAAATACCGATATATAGAATACTTACTTAGCTCCACATTTATTTGTAGTTGACTTTCGTGAAAAGCGATTCAAACTAAATGCCACTGCAAGCAAGCGGATATTTAGCCCGCTCACCTCTCACAGTGGGGCCCCACACCTAACCACGGAGGTCTATCTTCATTAAGCTCGTTGCCAACATAATAACGAACACAGAGACCGACAGACTGCAAATAGCTCAGTTCCTGAGATTCGAATCTAACTCTTTAATTAATTTTATCTTCCATCCGCTTATAAGTACAGTCAGCAACAACAGTGGCGGATCTAGATAATCTAAATCTAAATCGCCTGGATTTTAAACCTTAAGTTATGAAATGATGATTTTATTATGACGTTGTTTTGAGACAAAAATGTAATTTAAATAATACGTAGTGTTAATTGCGCTAAATCAATCGTTTATCTATAATAAATCGTAATCGTTTACCGCCCGCAAAAATATGCACATGCAGAAGAATCAAGCGAACATGCACACCAACACCGATACCCGACAGGTGTTTCGCCGCCAAATTAATTGGGAACATAGACATAGGATAAAGAAGAAGACGTTTCATATCCTTAGACAGGTTCTTAGTTACAAGGAAACTGATGTAGAATATAATATCTATATGTTAATACGTGAAGCAAAAACTTTGTACCCCTTTTTTACGAAAATTGCGCGGACGGAGGAGTATGGAACTTCGCACACTTATAGTTTTTATAGAGAAGGTTATCCGAATGTTAATATTTTTTTTTAAATTATGCATAAAAATACATTAAATCAATAAAACAAACATTACACACACTACCATGTATTAGACACACACGCATAATGTATTTGACATTTAAAAAATTTCAAAAATGGAAGAGGAGCGGCCGAAATCTGTCAATGCCAATCTAAACTAACATTCTATCTCTTTTAATTTTTCATTGCTTAGGATACAATCCGTGCAGTCTTAATAAACGGATGAATTTCGACCACTGGGCGACCACTAGTTATTATAATAACATTAAATGTGTGTCATATTTGTATGACATGTAATGTCACTATAATATTGACATTACAATAAACACTTACATTATATCGATACCTTGCGGCTCAAAGGGTGTAACCACCAAAACATGACTTTTCAGGAGAGCACAAAAACTAAAATTAAGATTTTTGTGGTGCATAATATTAAAACATAACGTTTTAAGTTTAAAAGATAGCTGGTAAATACGTCTCACAAAAACAAACATATATGTCTTTTATGCCCCATATAATGACTGCTGCGTTAGTAACGCAGGGTGTAATCACCAACTTTCAAAATTAAAATTGTAGTTTTTATCGTTCTGTCATTATTTTATTCCATTATTTGGGTTTATATTACAATACTTAAAACTGTTTTTAGTAGAATAGGTCAATTTAGCAACCCTTAGTCCATCAGAGGCTTGTATTTTATACTAATATTAATAACTAGGAAAGATTTTTATTTTTGAATTAACAAAATTTAGTATTTTATAGTTAGTTACTAGAAGAAAGATAAGAGTAAAAGCCTACAAAACTTTTTACTATTGCAAAACTATCTTCGTTGTTGGCAAATTTAACAACAAATGCTAGAAACAGTTTTATTACGTTTTTACGTTACTTAATCATTATTTATAGACAATTTAAGTCTCAAAACTAAAATATAATTGAAAACATAAATGAAGACCTTTAATTTAAGTATGTTTATCCGTTGTCTAGTAACCATTTAACGAGTTTCATAACGAAGCTTCTCTTGGGCTAGATAATTGGTGTGAGTGTGGGAAAGTTTATTTATTTATTTAATACAACTAATACGTAAGTTGCTTTAACACCACTCCATTAACTCAATCATACTTACACACTCGCAACTGTACTTGATAAATGCAAATCCGGCATAACAAAGTCCATCCGTTGAAAAGTTACGATTGTTGAACGTATAGAGAAAATCAAATTTATTTATTTTATTTTATTTAATAGGATAACCAACAAATTAACACTAAATTAAATTAAAGTTATTTTTGTCATCTAAAAAAAAACAACAGTAAACAAAATAATCATATAACTATTATTGTAATGGTCGTTTAATATTCGTAAAAGACTTTTAGTCATATGCATATACACCCTACAATTTTGTTTGAGAGTGTCGTTTACGTCCATTTTTTTTTTAAATCAAATAAACTTTAGAAAAGTGCTTTTGAATCGTCCATAATTTTTTTACCTTCTACCCATTCAGGGCATTACTTTGATGATGCCTACTAATGATTGCTTTTACAAATGTTTATATAATTTTTAACGCAAATTTTGTTGCGAATAAATTACAAAAACACAAATGTTGAAAAAATTTCCACGAGCAGGGTTTGAACCTGCACCCTTCTGACATACCGGGTCAGGTGCTCTTCCAATTGAGCTATCGTAAATAGTGTTGAATAATTTCGGCGGGCTGGTTAGAACCACGATAGCTCAATTGGAAGAGCACCTGACCCGGTATATCAGAAGGGTGCAGGTTCAAACCCTGCTCGTGGAAATTTTTTCAACATTTGTGTTTTTGATTGCTTTTACGTTCAAAAATACAAAAAAGTCTACATTACCAGCCTTGAAATTTGATAACATTAACAAAATTACAATTGCTTCTCTTTAAGTTAATCTATTTTCTTATGATGATCCGAATTCCGAATATTTTAATTATTGAGCTATCAAATTTTAAACTGCAATCACTTCCATGATACAAAAAAGAATTAAAAAAAAAGTTTTGGTGACCCATCCAATTACTGACCACGCAAAACGTAGCTTAGCATTTGCAATCGACCCGCTCAATGCAAACATATTTTACCACCATAAAAGGTGAATATAGATTTGCTCGCATGTAAGCTGTACCTCCAATGTTTGTTTCAATTAACGGATGTAACTAAACGCGTGCCTTCCAATCCTAAGCAGACACGAGAAATCGTGCAACCGTGCGTTTATTCCAGTGATATAGATGAAGTTGTGCAATTGCAGGACTGATTTTTAACTTCTAAACCCTCCATTAAACTAGTTCTATTCAGAGTGCCTAGTGTGTATTTTTCAGGAATTTAAAGTAAATTTATCCCTAACTAGTATAAAAAACAGGGATTTGAAGAAAAAACAAAGTATTTTCCAAATTTATTTATTTAAATGTTTAAAAAACATATTTCTTTGTACTCTCTATTTTGTTTTGTTTTATAGCGCGTTCAGAAATTAGCGTTGTTTTTCGTTTCACTTCACCTAAGTAAGTCATTCAGTAGTTCAGAAATTAAGTCAACAGGAATATTCCGTTCAAACGCACGCATTAGTCAGTAATATGTATAGAGTAATATGTATTGTGAAATTGTTTGTTTATCCTAATAAATGAAAAGAATATATCACGAGACTTACTTTCTACGGGTAGAAACAATAAACATAAAAAAATATTATTAACAAATTTTAATAATCCTCGTTGTTACGGAAGGGGTTTTGTCTAGCTGTGGACGTCGTTTGGCTGAGATGATGAAGAATAAATAAATGGTAGTAACTCCTTTTTAAAAGCCTTTGTGCTATATCTTCGATATAAACAATTTAATTAGATTACCTAACGACCATTACTCAATGGTAAGGGTCAGTCTGTGCCGGAAACTGTCTCTTTGCAGTTAGTGAAGAGTAAATTGAATGGGAAGCCAATCTCGCTATTTATCTTGATTGTATAAAAATCGAGTTGGTTGGTCTAAAGTAGCAATCTTATGAATTAAGCAACTTATGCTATAAATTACGAGATGGGTGATCGAATTCAATTATCTCAAGTCTCGAGTTCCTCTGAGCTATAGAATGCAAGTTAAGCTTTTTGTCCCTTATGTTGTCATACGATTTTTAACCGCCTCTAGTGGTTAGACTACCGATGTCAGACTCAGAGAGCCGGGGGTTCGATTCCCAGCGGTGGCAACAGTGTGTTTCGAATGCGTTTTCTTCCAACTGTACTAAAATTCGATCTAAACAATAGATCTTATATGCATATCGACGGTGGGCCCAGTTGCCGGAATAAAAATCCTACTAATATTATAAACACGAAAGTTTGTAAGTATGGATGGATGTTTGTTACTCATTCACGTAAAGACTACTGAATGGATTTGGATGAAATTCGGCATACAGATAGTTTATAACCTGGATTAACACATAGAAAACTTTTTATCCCGATATTCCTAGGGGAACGGGAACGACGCGGGTGAAACCGCGAGCGGCCGCTAGTATTATAATAATTCGATCCGGCGAGTGGGCCCGCGGGCCCAGATAAGAGCGGGCCCAGTCGTCGGAATACTCCGAGATTTGTGTCCGTGAGATGTGGTTCTGGGCCCTCTTTATTTTGTGACTGTAGTCCGTGTCTGATACGTTCCTAGCACGGTCATGGTACGATACGGTCTAGTGGGCAGAGACCTTTAAACGTTCATTAACTGAAAGGAAATTCAGTACACGCTCTAAAAGCGCAACGCTCGTAAATATTTAGCATAAGATTACTATAAAGTACCTACTAGTCGATTGAGTTTAATTATAATCTGTGCGTTTGTACCTTTGAACCTGCTGCAATAACTGGTTCGATCACTACGCAATACGGGCTTAAAAATGAATTAGTTTTGTACACACATTGTGGTTAAAATATACTAGTAAGTATAATGTTAATACTTAAGACAGTATTTTTTTACTTTTAAATAATAGGTCCTTACCTATGAAATTGGAGTTTTTGGTTTTGTATGAAGATTTTTTATAAAATTTTATGTTTCATACTAACGTTTTTTTAATTTTCTTAGCATCTATTTATTTTAACACTATAAAAATTGTAGAGTGTAGTGTGTTTGTTTCACTAGCTAAATAAATATAGCAGACATTAAAAAGAAAAAAATTAAGTACCTTCAAAGCTACAATGAAATAAAAGGACAGTTCCGCGAACAAAAAAGTTAGTCAATTTAAAAAAAATATTGGGCGGTAAGGACACAAAATTAATAATCATTGTTATTGCTGAAGCTAAGTAACATAGTCTTAATTAAAGGTGTATAATAATATTAACAACCGGTACTGACTTTTAGAAGTAATACACCTATTAATAAGTGAGAAAAAAACTCCAATTTCATAGGTAAGGACCTATTATTATTAAGTTGGGTTGAAAAGTTTTCCATGAGCGGGATTCGAACCCGCACCCTTTGACAAATACTTTTATTACAAACAAACAAACAAACTTTTCAGCTTTATAATATTAGTATATGTAGATGATGATGGTGATTTTGATAAATTGGCCACAACTAGAGCAGTCGATTAACTGGTTGCTTTTTTCGGTAACTAATAACCAATTAAAATTAAATTAATTAAATAATTAATAAATAAATTAATTAATTATTAATTAATTAATTAATTAATTTAATTAATTAATTTAATTTAGTGATAATTTTGTTGGTTGTCCTATTAAATAAAACAAATAAATAAACCCTGTCGAGATTCCGTGCCCATGAGATGTTGTCTTTATGTGCGTTGCTCGATTCTGGGTGTTCTTATTATGTGATTATACCATCTCGAACACCGAACCTTGTTGCAGATAATATAACTCGGTAACTTATAGAGTCACCATATGAGGAAGAGTATCGCCATGAGAGTACCACGCATGACCAAGCCTCGTGTTATATAACACGTTGAATAGAGCAATCACACCAATGCCACCTCCTGACCCTGCCTTATATGATGCGTTGTGGGACGAATTAAAAATAGCTATAACTAAGGCCTGTGGTTTCGATCGCTTGGAGCCTTAAAAATCTCTTTACATTTCGTGTCCCGCCATCTAACTAGAACCTTTCTAAAATGTTTATATAATTTTTAACGCAAATTTTGTTGCGTACAAATTACAAAAACACAAATGTTGAAAAAATTTCCACGATTTTTTTCTTTTTTAGAACCTTTTTATGATTAAGGCGCTACCTCGCGAATATTCAGCATTTTTAACAAGGATTTAATCATTTATGTCCTACGGTCGTTGTTGTTTTCAGATATGTTATAGTTGACTAATCAATAAAGTGTTTTACAAAAGTCAAAACGTGAATGGAAACAATTTTCTCGTTAGAAAATAAATACAAAGATGACTCTTCTCTTTCCCTTTTTTTAAGCACGAATATTTAAAACCCAAATAAATTATATTAGAAAGGCAATAAACTATTGTAATCATTCTCCAATTATTATTTTTCAAAATTCATTTAGTTTCTTAGTAAATAATTAATTTCCAATTTGTCGCTTACGTTATTTTATATAGGTGCGCGTGCGCTATGGTTTTCCCTTTCCTTGCACTAAGAAATCATAATCTCTATCCCTCCGTGTACCGGCAAGACAGTCGGTGTCGACAGGTTGACGAGGTATCGCCTTAAGAGAACCACAGAGATCTAAAAAACATTGTCTAACAATAAATATAAAAAATCTTTTGTTCAACAGAATTTAAGCATTTGGAACTGTATATAGAAATATAAGTATAAAATCAGTTGCACAAACGCTTTTTTATGTACTTTTTAGAAATTTTTTCCTTCATATTTCTTACATATATGCAAGTAACATATAAACGACTGTGGGTTACAATAAACTTATATCTACCGAAACAATTCCCTCCACATTGTCAACGGAATACTTATTAAACATGCATTTGCTTAACTGCGAGTACAAAAGGTCAAAGCCAACAATTATAACCTAAACGGTTACATCATTGTAAATATTAATGATTATTTAATTACAGGCTGAATGTGGCTTGATGCGCAGCGCGTTATGGTAGACAATTTAAAAAAAGTTAGCAGTAGGGCTGTCATGAGCGGAAATTTTGACGGGAATGTTTTTTTTTTACATTTAAGTTTGTAGCCTTAATAACAGTGTTAGTGACATCGTTGTGTTCCGGCAGTGAGAGATAAGGACAGTTTTTTTTTAGTTGATGGATTCGTGCGATTAGCACATTTAGCCAGTGTCAAAGTAATTTTCTTACAAGTAATACATAAATAAACAATATTTCCTTATATGATGATGATGAATGATAATAGAAATGGGAAGTGAGAAATGATATAACATAACAAAACCGCAGACATGACGCTTCACTTTCCCGCCAAGAAGCATAATGACAGTTTCATGATAACAAGGCATACAATTTTTTTTTTCAAAGTGCATCAAATTTTTAGTAATGGCTTCGTAAACGCTAAAGTGGAGATTTTTTACCGAGAAGAATCCGCAAGTGCTATTTCTTTGTCCAATTTGTACAATATGTGTTTTGTCATATGTAATATCGGTAAATAATTAACCAAAATATTCAACGTGCAAGATTAGATTCCGCATCTTCTGGCACTGTTGGCTCTACCCGTTAGCATGGACTAATAAGTCCATGCCGTTAGGCTATCGTGGTAGTAACAGTATCGTGCTAGTACTAGTCAACTTCACACTTACACCGTAAGCCAAAGTGTTTACCCAATGTCAGTAACTACATAATTTACGAGTACAACAGTTGTACAAAAAGGAATGTAAGTTAAGAATATTCTTATCTATTACTGGCCTGCACTTAACTAAAAAATTTTTTTTTTTAACACCCTTCTTATATGCCTTATTATATAATACGACAGACATTATAAACTATGTCCAAAACTACAATTTGGTTATAACTAATTTATTTATGTGTTAACCGCCTCTGTGGTCTAGTGGTTAAGACCACCGGTTTAGACCCAGAGGTCCCGGGTTCAATTCCCAAGGGGGGTACATGTTTGTGTACTCGGTTTGGTTGGTGGTAGGGCTTGTTTGTCCGCCTGGCTAGCTACCACCATCTTATCTAAATATGTCGCCATAACATCAATGTTTTTAGCATTGTTGTGTTTCGGCATCTAGAGATAATATAGCCAGTGCCTCACTAGTTGAGGATCCCGGGTCAAGTGCGCTTCCATCTTTGGCCTTATCATCACTTAACATCAGGTGAGGTCAAGGCATTGAGCTTACCCGTAAAATATAAAAAAATAATAATAATTTGTTAAAAATAATTGACAACCCTAATGCGTTACAGCTTGTATGTATAATAGTGACGCATCAACACGCACAAGTCGAGTCCAAATTATGGGAAACTCATTTCTTAACCGTTAATATGATCTAACAGTTTAGATTTCCTCATAAATGTAATATAGGCAAATGGTTTCATATTTTGGTATACATACTTACTTATTTATAATGACTGTTATAAAATCTCATTTGCGACGATGTGTATTTTTTTACTTAACGTAATGTAACTGTTTTTAATTTTAAAAATATGTCCTAAATAGGTATGCGATAATTTATATACTTACGTAAAAATAAGTTGTTTTATTTGCTGTTATTTTATTGTTTATTTGGTAAAAATCTGAATTCATTATAATTGTGTACCTAGTGAAATACAAAATAGACACATATTTTCCGACAACGTTATTTAAAAATGTAGTTTTACAATCTTCGAAGAGTTTTTAGACGATTCAAAGTCTTTATATTTACTAATTTAACTCGAATAAAGATATTTTTGTCATTGATTCGACTTCTTCTTTCATGTTTTACATCTTTATTTTGACAGGTATATAATCAAACATCTCTATATATATATAAATCTTCTGTGCGTGTGTATGTTATTGAACTCCTTCTAAATGGCTGGACCGATTTGGAAGTGGATTCGAGGATGGTTTAGATTTACAATTGGACCCGGTAGGTGGCGCTGCTATAGGGGTCCATCATGGGATACGGGTGTTCAGCGGACGAATGATTTGTTTATTTTGTTTGTTTTGTTGTCATGGAAACTGTCAAAGCGATACGGAGTTATTTTATATGACTTATTGCAAAAGAAATAAGAATATAGGCCAAGTGTCAGCAGTAACCATTCAACAAACGCTCCACAGAGATGCACACAACTAAATTGCTATGGGAAATACTTGAGGACGCGTTAAAACGTCAATTTTATTGTCGGAGCACTGTGATTTTATCAATCACTGTGATTTATGGCCGGTGATTTGAAAATATCACGTTATCGTGCAGAGGTATAGGTTTTTTTTCATGTTGTTGTCGTAATAATTATGTAATGCATGCGAATGTAATCGTTTTGGCAATTGATATTTTAACTGTGGGTTTTGATGTATGTTATTATTTATAAAGTGCTGTTTTTGGTGCTACAAATGCTATAATTATTAAAGGCAACTTGTAACACTTTTAATATAAATTACATTGCGAATGCTAACAATTAAATTTTCCAACAGTTTTAATAAAATATTATTATCTTCATTAATCATAAACAATTGCAAGAAGAAAATTGTTTTAGACTGAAGTTTAGGGTCTAACTAAAGAATAGATGAACCGAACGGGCTCCTTATTAGTTTCTTACCTTTACAAAATGTTTTCATTATTGAAACCAAGTCATCGCTACAATTGATGGGTGTTGGCTCACCATGCACCAATTGCCAAATGCGGGTTGGTGATCACAAACTCTGGCTCGGCCCTTAGAAGGGGTCAGTAACTGATTATAGTCTCTAGCAACAATTTAATACAGAACACCTGCTTTCTAGATTTCAATAAAAATCTATGTCATTTTTGGCTACGAAAAATGTGTCGGACGCTGGTACCATTTCCCTATATTCTTTACTAGCTGTGCCCCGCGGTTTCACTCGTGTTAATTAGCGATCAATCTATTAGCGTGATGTAATATAGCCTATAAGCCTTCCTCAATAAATGGACTATTCAACACAAAAATAACTTTTCAATTAGAACCAGTAGTTCCTGAGATTAGCGCGTTCAACCAAACAAACAAACGAACTCTTCAGCTTTATAATATCACATTATAAACGTGTTATACACGCTTTATAACATCGCGGGTGAAACCGCGGGGCACAGCCCCGCGGTTTCACCCACGATCTATTAGTCATAGCATCATGTAGTATAGCCTATCTTACTCAATAAATGAACTATTCAACACAAAAATATTTTTTCAATTCGAACCAGTAGTTCCTGAGATTAGCGCGTTCAACCAAACAAACTCTTCAGCTTCATAATATTAGAATAGATTTTTGTCACAATCGACTCCTAACCTTATTTGTGTGCCCAATTCGCATGATTGACATTACGACAGCTTGCAAAAGTATATTTTATACAACATAACCAAAGTTGACGATCACAAACAACAGTTGGACACAAAGGAATGAAAAAAAATCTAATGCAATCCCATCATTTTAATTTACAATATGACAACGTTTCACACGCACACTTTTGACCGGCGCGGCGCGGTTGCATCATTTTGTGTGCAGCAATAATTGTGACCTAATTATGTATGGAGGTATTGTTTTTGTGAGAAGCTGTAACTCTCGATGTGGTACGTTATGAAATAGTGGTTATTGTCAATGGTTAGAATTCATTTTTGATTGTTATATTAATTTTTGATACAGATGTACAAAATGTGCGATGGCATATTTAGATGGTGTTCGTATTGAAATCTAGTTTTTTTCTGTGAGAACCTCTTTATGGACAACTACCCTTTGGCCTTGCACCTCCTTATGTATATATTTTTGTTTTAGTTCCAAATCTGTAACTTGTTTTCTATTTTTTTATTGTTATGGTTTGGTACAGGGCAATAAATGTATTTTTTGTTTCTTTCTTTATTTACGAAGTTTGTAGAAATGTGAACCGACAGACAGAGACACAGAAAATTTTCTAGATGCTAAAGAGAGCAGATCAGTTCACAGATCAGTGTTATTAGCATTTTTGTGTTCAGCAGGCAGAGATAAGATAGCCAGTTTATTTATTTAGTTGCCTTTATCATCGTCATCATCATCTCAGCCAAAAGACGTCCACTGCTGGACGTCTGCCTCCTCCAAGGATCTCCACAACGAACGGTTTTGTGCTGCTCGCATCCAGCAGCTTCCCGCGACCTTCACCAGATCGTCGGTCCACCTTGTTGCAGGCCAACCCACACTACGCTTTTCAGTACGCGGTCGCCACACAAGGACTGTTCCGCCCCAGCGGCCATCAGTCCTGCGAGCGATGTGTCCTGCCCACTGCCACTTGAGCTTAGCAACTCTACGGGCTATGCAGTAACCTTTGTTCTTCTGCGGATCTCCTCATTTCTGATTTGATCACGCAGAGAAACCTATTATTTAGTTGCCTTTATATAGAAACAAAAAGTTATAGTCCTTCAAACCCAATTTTTGACAACCTGATTTTCATACTTAGAGTTATGGAATAAGATTTGTAGTGTTTGAGAGGTGTGGACGGACCTAGAGATTATATTCCGTCCTTTGAAAGTTCATATTTTCGTAAAAAATACATAAATTATAATACGGAATTGTTATCACGGCAAATTTAAATTTCCTAAAACGTCAATTATATATTTATTCGTAAATTAAAGATGGTGGGTGCAAATTTACATAAATTCATATTGTTTTTATATTTAGCACCGAACGCCATCTTTGATACTAAAATAAGGTACCTGGGCATTACGAGGTTGAAGCCTAGAACCACTGTCGCGGATGCATCTAGCATTTACACAGCGAGGTGACATTTGTCAGGCTTCGTGCCAAGCCCCACCCGCCATTGCGATGGTTTTCGCGCGTCGTGACTGAACTGCGCGGTTCGTAATTGGGGCACCACCACCGTTTAGATGTCATTAGCAGGTGGGTTGGAAGCTCAGAATAATAACAAAAGCTGTTGGAAGCGTCGCGGTTTTACACTACTTGGCGGGAAAGTTAAGACGACACCTCGTTTTGTAAACATTTAAAGCGGCTGATCCTTTATGGCGCTGTCATAAGGTCGAAATTACTTAGCGCCCGCGATGATATCGAGACCGCTTAGAATAACAGAATCTTAAAATATAAAAAAAACTGTTTTAGTTATCAAAATATAAAACTACTTACTAAATTACGAATATTGATGTTATCAATGTATTTAAGTGGATTCAAAGCATATAAATTAAGTAATTTCGTTGTAATTTCAACAATAATGATTTTAAATTGGTGTTTTCGAAAATAATTATGATACATACATACATACATATAATCACGCCTCTTTCCCGTAGGGGTAGGCAGAGACCACTTTTTTCCACTTGCTATACTTGTTTTACTTCGTCCACTTTCATTATTTCCTTCATACATGCTCTTCGGTTTAGGGTACTCTTGACCTGGCCTTTTTCCAAGACGTCCCCGATTTGGTCTCGAAACGTCCGCCTAGGCCTACCCCTTCCAACACTTCCATTAACACTCCCCTTATTATCATGATCGAGTCAAAATTATACAATCGTGAACATCGTGACAGTCAAAGACATGAATTTACATATATCAACATTTCAGATTCATTTGTTACGAATCTATAACAAATGTAAACAATATAACAAATGTAAAACCAACAAATCTTATATGTAAAAACATATGTATAAGATTCGTCAGTCATGTTAAGTATGTAGGAACTATTCGACGAAAGTTGGTGCATTTTTTCAGTGTGCCCGACCAAAAGTTACAGTACAGCTATTTTTACGTAAAACGGAACGCACCCAATCTTTATATTAACACTCGGAGGAGCTTCATGGCGCAGTGGTTAACGCACCCGGTCTGCGAGTGCTGAGGTGAAGCAACTTTCGCAAAGGCCGGTCATCAAAATAATATATCATATCATATATCATCTCGAGTTCCTCCGGAAGGCACGTTAAGTTGTCGGTCCCGGCTGCATTAGCAGACGTTAACAACCACCAATAACTGGGCCCGCGTGGTGGTTTATGGCCCCAGCAGTGGGGACATAAAATGAGTGATGATATAATACATGAAGAGAAAAAATCGTGCCCCTTTTTAAACACTTTGCACGCTCGGAGGTGTATGAGATATGTTAAAGTTAAATAATATAAAATATGAAGCCTAGGAGAGAAAATACTTCAATAAATCTCAAGTGTCAATTAGTATTGATAGATAAAAGTGAACTTGATAAAGTTTCAAGCGTTATTTAAAGTGGCTAAGGAGGTCGGTAATCAATACAAATTGTTAAAATAAAACAAAAAACCCGACTGCTAAAACAACTATATCAAAAATAAATGTAAAGAGAAAAAACTGAAAAGAAAAAAACAAGCTCTAAGATCCCAGAATTCAATTTGAGCAATGTTGAATGCAACGTGAAATATTTCTAAATACATTGAATATTGATAGTTGTCGCAGGCGGGGATAATCACCAACCAAAGAGAGTGCGGATTTAAGTGAGCTAGCCACGGCCGCTTGGTTAATAAACTTCCGGTCATATAAATTATCAGATAAACGCGAGTAAATCCGTAAAAGTTAATTTCAATTTATTTATTTAGAAAACAAGAAGCCATGTTTGCAGTTTTGTCTAAGATTAAAGTGAAATAACGAACCGTTAAGTGGTCAAGAATAGAACAAATCTTTGTTACATTATCCTCTTTATTCTACAGATCATTATTCTTATTGAAATATAAACAATAACAAATTAAAACACAAACTTTCTATTGTGGTCTATTGTCAAACACGCGCTGATTAATAAAAGACTTGCATCGCAATGAAAATAGCTATTGTAATTTTTCCATATATATAAATCGATTGGGTACGCCTGCCAGCCAACTGACATGTTATTTAAGCGTGCATGCTAGTGTTAACAACATGATTGTGTTGTTACGTAGGTACTTTATAAAGGTATACAGCACGATTAGGCACGGTTTAGACTCCGTTTCAGTGTCGTTAAGCAGGTACACACTTGGTGGTGTTGCACGTAACATACCTGATATTGTTTCAACTTATGTGTGTACGTCTCGTCACAAGTTATGGCGTGTCCGGGTATAACTCTTAGAATTTACACAGTGAGCGCCGTTTCCCCCGCCCAATCCTCAACATGCCACTACACATTCACATGATACACTAAACATACACACTCGTAAAGGCCCAAGACACCGCACTCGAAGAACAAGAGTACGAACAGTCGGTTCCCACGCGCTCTATACCAGGTACAGATATGTACCTGGGCGCTTCTCCCCACCCCCATCGAGGTCCTAGCCGCCTTTAAAGGCACCCTGTGGTTGTTCCGCTCCCGATCCGATTGTCCCCTTTTGCTATTAAATTTTCCGTGGGGTTCGCCCACGGAGAATTTAATAGCAAAAGGGGACACGCTTGTGTTAGAACACACCGCTGAAAAGGTCGATGGAGGCCATTAGCAAACTCACTCAAGAAAAAAAAGCGAGCGCCTTTCTGTGTGACGAGCGCGCCGACCGCTACGTACCCATTTGACACTTTCCAGATAGGTATTACGTGTTACACCTCCAAGTGGATATGCCGCTTTAGAGTCCGTTTAGATGTCGTTATGCGACTCAATGTCTTGCATCTGCCGACTGTCAAAGTTCGCAAGTGAAATTGTAATAGAGTAACAATGAGTTGCGTTTTTTTGTGACATTTGAAATTGTTTCGGGTGGGCCTACGAAGACTATGTTATGTACCCACGCCTGCACATGAGACTGCCACAAATTACTGTCAAATTTGCTCAATAGACTTTGAGCTTTATGCTTCAAAAGTATGGTTGAAAATATGTTGAAGAAATTTGACAGATTTGGGTAGGTCGATGTGCAGGGGTCTGTACATAACATACTCGTTGAAGCGAGCGGGGAGATCGATAGCGCAATGGTTAACGCGCCCGGTCTGCGAGAGCTGGGGTTATGCAACTTTCGTAAAGGCCGGGCATCGGATGGGTGACCAAAACTTTATCATCTCGAGCTTATCCGTGCTTTGGATGGCACGTAAAGCCGTTGGTCGCGGCTGCATTAGCAGTCGTTAACAACCACCAATCGTCACTGGGCCCGCGTGGTGGTTTACGGCCCGTTCTCCCTATCCATCCATAGGGGAGGCTCCTGCCCCAGCAGTGGGGACCTAAAATGAGCTGATGATGATGCGAGCATTGCGTGCTAAGGAAATGAGCTAAGGATTACCCGCTCTGTTACAGCACATAGCTTTAGTGAAAACAAATACGTATTTTCGTAGCTAACTAAAGAAATACAATAACCTGGGTCGAAAATAATAATTTGTTCCGTTTGCGGTGAAGACAATGGTTTCATGGGGGCCGGAGGCAAGGCAGCTTTTTAAAGAGATGAGTGCTCGCCTTATTGAGGCCACCGGTGACAAGAAGGCTGGTAGCTACCTCTGCCAGCGTATTAGCTTGGCAATCCAGAGGGGTAATGTTGCCAGCATTCTTGGGACCGTTCCCGTGAGCCCACAGTTGGAGGACATCTTTTATTTATGGGTATTAAATATTTAATTTCTTCGTTTTTTTTCTTCGTTTTAAGGTACTTAAGTATATTTTTCGTATCTTTTCTTTCACTTCACTTGTTATACTTGTTTCTTTGACTTCATGCACCACTTATCACATCTCTAGTGGGAGGAAAGGCAGCGTATTTGAATAGGCTGTGTAATGGATGTTAGTCTGCTAACTACCAAGACGAACGGTTTGACTATTTCGAAGCATCATCATCACCAGTTCATTCTATGTCCCCACTGCTGGGGCACGAGCCTTCCCTGTGGATGGGTAGGGAGAACGGGCCATAACCCACCACGCGGACCCAGTGCGGTGCGGTGGTTGATAACGACTGCTAATGCAGCCGGGATAAACGGCTTTATGTGCTTTTTAAAGCACGGAGGAGCTCGAAATGATACATTTTTGGTCACCCATCCAATGACCGGCCTTTGTAAAAGTTACTTAACCATAGCAATTGCAAACAAGACGCGTTAAGCTCGGATGACGCGCAAAGCATGGATTGCTCGAGAAAAAATCTTAATCCATTCACCCATCCAGGTACATGACATTACGAAAGTAGCTTAACTCCGATCACAACTCGAGCTTTCATCACAACGGAAATGGATTTTACTAAAACACTTTGATCGGAAACATGGTTAATTACCGAGGTACGCAAAACATAGAAAAACTCATCAAGACTTTGCAATGAATGGAAGACGTTGTCAGCTGATGATTAGTTTCGTACATATATAGTTAGTAACTAAATCGATGCTTGGTTAGGAATACTCGTATTGCCATTACTGAGCGATTCCGCAATAACGGACGATCGAATGAAAGCAGGGCTGCTTGTTTGGTGTTACTTAGTTTCTGGCACTTAATGCCTCTGCGTCTGCTCATATCCTTCTGTCAAGATTATAAATCTTACAAGCTTGACATTTATCAATCAGGGGTTCCTATTGAACGTTTCATAAAACTATTAGCCCGGCTTATTTATAATTCGAAAATCTGTCAAGTTTATTTAATTGCCACGACAATTCGACATTTTTGCGTTTGATAAAATCCTATTTAAAAATTGGACAAATTATCAACGACTCTGTATTAATTGTCGTTTATAAAAATGTAAAGTTGTCAAAGACAATTATAAACTGGTCAAATTGTCACGAATTCTTGGTACAGAGTGTGGGCTCATTAAGCTGTAGATTTAAGTGGGCCTGTGTAAGTATTGGATGATGTCGAGGGACGAAGAAAGCCGTTAGTTTTTAAAGTGGCCACAGTTTTAAATTTAGTCAGTGTTAGTAATACATAAATGTTTTAGTAGTATAAGTGATGATTATTATTTAGAAGACAACCGTCGCAGCAAAGTATAACTTTAGAAGTCACTGACTAAACTTTTATCGAATAATTCTGACAATTACAGATATTAGTTATTGTAATATCTGACAAGTTGACGACTTGTCAAGCTTAATGAATCAGGGCCCTGGACTTATTAAATGGATGATTTTCAAAAGGTTCCTTGGGTCCACGCGATACATTTTATTTATTTATTTACGTCACCCATCCGATGACTGGCTTTTGCGAAAGATGCTTAACTTTAGCAATCGCAGATCAAGCACGTTAACACAACGTCATCGAGCTCCTATTATGTATATCACTGTAAAAAGTTGTGGCAATAGGTAGAAAAGAATCATTTGCGCTTTCGCAGAGTGCATTTCAACCGCAAAAAGACGTTACAAATATATAATTTAAACGATTGAGCAGTTACCAAATCGTTGAATTAGTCAACTTTTAATGCAACGGCAAGTCACTTAATGTAAGTAAGCATTAGCGAAGTTTTTATTCAATCTACGGTTTTTTTTGTTGGTAAAATTGCTTATTGTGATCTCCGTTTGAGCATAATAGCTTATGTGGGAAACCTAACGATAGAATACTTGTTTGGTAATGCTATTTGGACATTTGTGATTATCGGCACACGTTTGTCAAAGTGATATTATTGCTTTGACAAACCGCCTCTTTGGTGTTGTGGTTAAGACCACCGGGCTTCGACCCTGACGTCCCGGACTCGATTCCCAGCGGGGGTACAGTCAACAGCAAAAGTAGATAATGTTTACTAGATTTCAAAATTATGTTTCGATAGTGTAAGTCAGTATTTTCTATATAACTACAGTCAAAGTCTGCAGGTAGGTACTAGTAGACACTCGAAGGTTTTTCGATATGCGAATAAAAAAATTTTGATTTTCATACTGATTTCATATTTTGAAAATTGACCAATCATCATTAGTTACCTTTGCTATTGACTGTACATGTTTGTGTACTCAGTTTGGTTGGTGGTAGAGCTTGTTTGTCCGCCTGTCTAGCTACCACGATCTTATTTAAATGTTTGTAGCATTGTTGTGTTCCGGCAGCTAGAGATAAGATAGCCAGTGCCTCAGTAGTAAAAGATTCCGGGTGAAGTGCGCTTTTACCTTCAACCTTATCATCACCTAATATAGGCAGGCAATTCTAGGTAATTGTCAAAAAATTATAGTAAAAAGATTTTACTTAAATAATATAATTGGGAAAACGAGGCATCTTTGCAGATTGTTTAATTTTAGCAAGTTTGACTTTGGTCAACAGACGTTAATGTCACATAATAACATAAATGCTGTAAATAACAAAAGATGTGAATGACAGTAAAAAATAAATGGATCTTAATTGGCAGATACAAAAAGTGTAGTATACAATTGTAAGTTTGATAAGCGTGCTCTGATATGTCATCTTCAAAAAAATGCGAAGAATAACATCATTATATAATGGTTATTTATTTTATTCAAAGGCAGCTTTAAAGCCAATAATGGTAATTGTACAACTAAGTAGCATCTACAAGCTAATAACAAACCTCCACATATATCCAGATTTCAGAACAAGAGAAGTAAAAACAATATCGTCGGCTAAGTTCTAACACAACGTAAGTAAATATTGATAATTCTGAGTTAAGCATATTAGTTATTTGATAGAAAATCGAAAGAAAAAGATAGAAAATCTAAACATCCTTTTCTGATTGGTCACAAGGTGTGTGACCAATCAGAAAAATATGTTAAGAGCCAATTGCGACGCTTTATTTCGTCGATAAATTCACTGCGTAGTCACAGTGTACAGTCACGAGCTTTAACATGTATACTATGTAACTCTTAATACAATAGAACAAGATTCAAAACTAGTTTAAAGTGTATAGATGTTAATGGTGGTGACTGTACACTTTGACGCTGCGAAAACAATGGTATTTTTATGAAAAAGTTGATCATTTTGAGTTGCGCGGTTTTAGAACTTAAGCGTAACAGTATCATCGCTCAGTTTCTAAGTACCCAATGCTATGCTTTAAACAGGATATTCGGTATTATGTGTATAATCCCGAAAAAAAGCCATGCAACCAAGTATAAAGAACACTGTGATAACATGCAAAATCATATTTACGTATATTTAATTTTCCATAAAAAAAAAATCAAATTTATTTGATTACATTTTTTTTTTATTCTTGCAATTCTTCGACTTCTGTTTTTGTTTGACCATGAGGTTGACGACCAAGAACAACGTATCAGCTGGACCTAGGGTTGTCACTTTACAGTTTCACTTAATAACAAAGAACCTCAATATCTAGACCATTTGGTGTTTTCAGTTATGTTCATAATTTTCCAGGAATCTATGAACGGTACCCTATCTGCTATATTCGGGATTATACAGGTATACCAAAAACCCTGTATCTTATGAAATGTTTTTTTTTGTTTATATAATTTTTAACGCAAATTTTGTTGCGAACAAATCAGCCCGCCGAAATTATTCAACACTATTTACTTTTTACTTTGTAAGCCAAAGGCGCCCATTCAATGTCAACAACTACCGTCATTAATTGAGAGAGCACCTGACCCGGTATGTCAGAAGGGTGCAGGTTCAAATCCTGCTCGAGGAAATTTTTTCAACCCTGTATCTTGTTTATGTGTTCGATAAACAACACTTAAAGTAACGTTAGAACTATAAAATCACCATGCATTACCAGCTATTCCCCACATTAACCATGCCATTACGAGCAAGCCCCATAAATTTTTAACTGCTGTCTTCCAAAAGTCATTCACATAAATTCAAAGGTCATAAGCGAACCGAAGTGCGATATACGAGATGTTACCTAAGAGATGATTGCTATGCTGTTACAGGAATTTGAACTTTACAGGCTGGGTAGTAAGATTGATTGTGTGAAAGCACGTGTTTATGGTGCAGATGATCGCTTGTAGTGTGGAATCAGCTCTACCTTTATTGTTTTTCGGTAAAAAAAGCTTGCTAAAAAAGGTCAGGTTAGGTGTCGTTAAAAAAAGCCCAGGAAGATGGGGTGCAACTGCAGCCGTGTGATTTTTAGTAACGATCGCGGAAGTAAAGCTATCTTAAGCGTAATCATTAGTGGATTAGTGACCATTTAAAAAGATCATTTGTGAAAAGTAATAATGAAACATACTGGATTAGGCATTTAAAGCTGACGTTTTAATATTTTTAAACCATTTAACTAAGATAAGGTAAAAAACAAAACAAAAAAAAATTACAAAAAAAGTATCGCAGGTTTTCCTTGAAGAAACCAAAGGTTATTTCTATTACCTATGTTATCTTATAGAACTTAAAATGCGTAACACAAAAAAACAGAAGCATCTTCCATGCAAATCTAGAAACAGTCTCAATTTGGAAGGAAGAAAATCGCGACATTACACGACGCACAGACAGACGAAATTACTGTTACCGACATAACGTAACAGTAATCATATGTTATTATCATGCATAGTGATGTGACGCAACTTTTCTATAATGGCGATTATCGATAAGGTCAAATCTTATGGTTTTAATTTCATAGCTCTTTTTAATATTCCAGCAGACTTTATGGCGGGGCAGTAAAGAGTTATTCTCAGAATTTGGTTTTATTTTATTAAAATGTTTTTTGTCGTAAATGATTGGGCAATAATGGAAAGTTATTACCCGTTATAAGTGTTCATGAACGTAAGTACACGACTTGGCAAATTAAACAAAATGTTACTTTTCAATTTATTTCATGTCCCCCAATAAAGATTTGATTTGATTTGATTAGGTCCTCAGTAAAGTCCTACAACTTGACTGAAATTCAAGGGGTTTACCCCGCCCGATCCTCTAAATGCCACTACACATTTACAGAATACACTAAACATGCACACTAGTTTAGGCTCAAGACACCGTACTCGTAGAACAAGGGTACGTAGAACCGGTTCACACGCGCTCTATACCAGGTACAGACATGTACCTGAGCGCTTCTCTCCTCCTCCACGGCCTGGTCTAACCGTGCCGAGGTCCGTGCCTTTAGAGGCGCCCTCGGGTGGTTTCACCCTCCGATCCGAACCAAACCCTTCGGAGAATCTAGTAGGGCACGGGGACGCGCACTTTTAAGTGTGCGATGCCATTCCCTCTAGAAAACCTCCGAAGGGTTCGGTTCGGATTCCTCTTTTACGTACCTCGCCGCCCCCAAAAAAGCCCGGTGATGCTGAAAATGCCGTGCGAGGCAATCAGCAATCTCTCTCAAAAAAAAACAAGGGTTTTAGGGATATCATTTATCATTAAACACTATTCTAATCTTACATATCATAATTATTTAGTATGTGATGTTTTTTGTTCGGAATCAAAGGAAAACTCTTAGAAACATGTTGATCCGTATACAAAATTACGTATCAAACGATCACCGCAGCCTAAAGTAACTTCAATTCTTACTGATCTTTAGTATTTGTAAAAATATTATGATCGGATGTTAATGACGGTAGTTGTTAACATTGAATGGGCGCCTTTGGCTTTCAAAGTAAAAAGTAAATAGTGTTGAATAATTTCGGCGGGCTGGTTAGAACCACGATAGCTCAATTGGGAGAGCACCTGACCCGGTATGTCAGAAGGGTGCAGGTTCAAATCCTGCTCGTGGAAATTTTTTCAACATTTGTGTGTTTTTGTAACTTCAATTTTAAATAATCAAGCTTACTTTCAATTTTAAAATATCGATATATTAATTTGTTTCCACATCACTAAGGTGTCCAGATACATTTTGTTATGATGTATGGGTGTACTTTATTTCCATATTTGTTTGTGATTTCATATTGATCGATTGTTTTAAGTGAGTTTGTTTGAAGTTGACGAGTCGTGTTCGCGTAACGGACCAATAGAAATAATAAACGCAAGTATTTCTATAACAAAATGTCAAAATCATTTCAAAGTATAAATAAGTTAGATTCAGAAACTTTTGTAGTATATATAAATTATGGTAAAATATTAATTCAAAATAATAATAAACACAATTCAAAATAATAATAAAAACTTTGGTAAGTAGTTTTCAATGCTTAGATCTACAACGCCCACACGAGAGTCGAGTCGAGGTGTGTATGGTTAATATTGTGATATTAGTCACTGATATATTGGAAAGAAGACTAGGTATAATAATGATAAACTATCAATCCATAGACAATCATTAGGTAAAACCTCTTCCGATAAGTCTAGGAAGTGTTGGCAAAAAAATTTGTTCACCTTCAGAATGTTTCGCATGCATTTATAGTTTTTATTAAATTTAATTGTTAATCTATGGATTGTTGAGTTGAACGAACAATGGAGCCACAATGAATGATTTGCTTTTTGCGCTTCATCGCGTATTTGTTAGTAGCGAGTTGGTTGTAACACATTCCATTTGGTCGGTGATTTTCGATATGAGTGTTTGCGAAAAGCTATTATGAATTCTATGGCGTTATTTGAAATTATGTTTTTAGTAAGAAATAAGTTTTTGGTCAGAAATATTTTATTATTTTTTTTTTTATTCTGTGGTAAGTGCTGAATATAATATAAAATACGCAAACCTGGGTCCAAATTATTTATTTGTTCCGTTTGCGGCGGAGACATTGGGTCCATGGGGGCCGGAGGCTAAGCAGCTTGTTAAAGAGTTGAGTGCTCGCCTTATTAAAGCCTCCGGTGACAAGAAGGCTGGCAGCTACCTCTGCCAACGTATTAGCTTGGCAATCCAAAGAGGCAATGTTGCCAGCATTCTTGGAACCGTTCCCATGAGCCCACAGCTGGAGGACAGTTTTTATTTATAGGTTTTATTTTGTCTTTAGTTATCTTATTTATTTTTTTCTTTAATACAGTTAGTTATGTTATAATAATATGTCACGTTTGTTTATTAAAATACTTAAGTCCTTATTATTTGATGTTTTTTTTAAAGTAATTCATGTTAAAGCTTTTTTTTTTATTGTCAAGTTGGAAACTGAAGAATATTATTATAATCTTCAGTTCACTGGTAGAGAAATACGCTATTTATGAAGAAGAATTTCTTAAGTATCTAAATATTATAAGCTCTAAAACCGCTGTAAATTAAATAAGTACTTAATTATAATAAAATTAAAATCTTACCTTTCTGCTTGATGACATTTTTATTTTCTTAACCTGAAAGTGAATGAAATTTTCATGAGTTTTTATGTTTTAAATTATAATATCACTTTTTTATTGCACATTACAATTTCCATAAAAAAATCTTGGTTCCGTCTTTGTTCGGAAAATATAGATATATTTAAGTTTACTAGTAAGTATAAGTAGTTACATTATTATTTAAGTTACAAATTATAAGTACTATTTTTTGGATTTTATGAAAGTAAATCGACATAATCAATTTTGCAATGTATACATACGCAATATTTTTTATTTTCAAAAAACGTGTCAATATTTGTCATTCAGTGAGTAGATTCAGATTTTAAGCTTCTATAAATTTTAATGTCTTAATTTAGGTACAATCACAACAATATTGTCAAATCATCATCATCATCATCATCTCAGCCAAAAGACGTCCACTGCTGGACAAAGGCCTCTCCCAAGGATCTCCACAACGACCGGTTTTTACCTGCTCGCATCCAGCGGCTTCCCGCGACCTTCACCAGATCATCAAATTAAATCAAATTATTTATTTATATTAAATGGTACATTACAGACGGACGGACTGTCTAACTTCGTTACATAGTTAATGCTATGTCGATAGGTTCATCAATTTTACATGTTATATCATTAATTCAATGAGTAAAAGTCGATTGTAATTTCCAATATATTTTAATGTCTTAATTTACATTTACTATAGTGTCTCACTTCGTTAGATAGCTAATGGTGTAACATCGATAGGTTAATAAATTTTTACTAAGATTTTATCTATCTATCAACCTAAAAGCTTCCATCAACGATCACATCTCACTCACTTTAAGAATCAGTCAAGAATCACATGTCACGATTTAAAGATAAAATACTGTAATATCAGAGTTGAAAGTCTTCGTTTTTAGATCATCTCAGCGATTGGAGTTGCAAATAAGACATTTTTAGTAACGAAGACTTGCATAAAAATAGTGATGTAATATCAAGCTTTCAATTTGTTTATTTAACTAGGTACAAAAAAGATAGAATTCATGAATACATGTTTTTTTGCACTAAGTTTACGAGTAAAAAAGCAGTATAGAAAAAAAAAGTAAGTATCTGCAAAAAAAAAATATGTCAAAATTGTACCAAATGTATATATGTAGTTTGCAAAAATACATTATCATCATTTAGCGCCATCTTCGTACTAAAGTTTCAGTATACAAATTTTTTTGCGATCCCTTATAGCTTGTTTTAACTGGCGACAAGTCCAGTCCACTTTTTGATGTCGTCGTCAGAGCTCTCTTTCCCGGAAATTTGAAAATACTTACATAATCTTTAAATTATGATTGTGTTTGACTTTTTTTTTGTAATATTTATAATGGATTGAAAACTGCCATCACTATCATAGATATTATTATAACAAGAAATAACTTGTTGACTCTACGCAACAGGCGCAAAATGTTTGACATAGTGTTTCTTTATAAAATACTCAACAGCCTAGTAGATTCCTCGTTGCTACTAAGCAAGATGTCCTTTATGTCTCGAGCTCGTCTCCCAGTGCGCTCCTCACGTTCAAAACCACTCTTCGCCACCCCGCGATACCGTAAGAATTATACGCGAAACTCATTTGTATTCCGTTCCACTAACACTTATAATAAAGAATGCACCGATATAGACATGTTTAGTACATCGTTACCTAAGCTAAAATCTATTCTGTTGTGACTAATTATTTTGTCATTGTTACTGTAATTGAATTTGATCAATTTACAGAACTACGATAGTACATAGCTAAAATTTTATATTTTTTAAAATTATTAATAATGTTAGTTGATTAGTTGTTTAATTACTTACACAAGTATTGTCTTTGTCTTGTCTTATGGGTCAAATAACTAAGATTATAGTTATTAACACGTTATAGGTCTTTCTTTGTAACCATCATGTAACATAATTACTATAATGTAGAAATGACTGTTTGTTGTATTAAATAAATAAAAAAAAAATATCTATGATAGTGATGGCAGTTTTCAATATTTATTTTATAGTGAAAGAAAATGAGAAAATGAGACAGAAGAGAGAGAAAAAATGCTCTCCCGCCCGTAGACTTACGAACCGATGGCATGGTCACATTCGTAAGAGCTTAATTATTGTAGCATGCACTGAAACCTTATGGATTTTGATAACGCAGTTTTGTTTCCGTGCTTCACTTGCTCAACATCTTATGGATGATGCTACTGATCTGTAATGACTTATTGATGACTGTATTTTGAAAGGAGGCTTCTCATATGTCTGCTTTACGATTGCAAGATTCTAATAGCAGTCTAGACTTGAATTGAAACCAAATTTAGACTAATCAAGAAATAATTTGATGGTTTCAATGACAACTTTTCGATTTTAATAAGTTCTGACATTTACAAAGTTTTGCAAAAAGTTGCAAGCACCTAACGGTTAATAATCCACCATTATTTCACATTAATATTCAACATAACACAAATTTTAGAAAATAAAACAATACCACAGACATGGCTCTTCACTTTCCCGCCAAGAAGCCCCTATGTACTTATGTTTTGTATGTACACATTTTAATATCATTACCGTTTTGCTATTTTTGTCAATACTCAACAATATGGGATGCCAAAGTAAAACAAAAGTCAGCTGTGCAATGCTCGCTAGCTAAGCGTCATTTAAATACGTAGTGATGACATGAAGACATATCGCTTTTCGAGATCGGAAAGGGGGTTGATAATTTCCTCAAGCGGGATTCGATGCGACTCCTTGACCGGTCATGAATAAAAAAGTTTAAGTACCTTAAACTTATTGTACTGATGACGAGATTTGACAGTTTGATTCTGGCTAACGGTAAGCTAAACTGATAACATACATCATAAAAAATGGTTTTAAATTATATTGTACTGATGACGAAAATACACACAAAAATACATACGAATTTATTTAGATAATAGCTTAAGAGCGTTTACGCCGCACACTAGCGCCGCCAATGAAAAAAAAAACATATCTAGTAATTAGAGATAGAAAATCAAATTATGCTCAACAAACTATCTGAATGAAGTAATTTAGCATTTTTACGTCACATAATGAACACCTGACATGTTATGGTTTAGTTAAATATCGCGTTATAGTTAAAAGTGGCCGTAACGTCTTATTTAACTAAACCATAACATGTGAGGTGTTCATTAGGTGCTGTAAAAATGCTAAATTACTTCATTGAAATAGTTTGTTGAGCAGAATTTGATTTTCTATCTCTAATTACTAGATATGTTTTTTTTTTCATTAGTGGCGCTAGTGTGCTGCGTAAACGCTCTTAATTAGGATCTTGATGATTGAATTTTTTTTTAGCTTTTAGTACAGTTTAATTTTCAATAAAACGGTTTACCTTAAAAAAAAAATTACTATTTTTTTTATTTTTAAGTTTTTAGTTTTTAATTTTATTCTCATAAAGGACTATTCTACTAATCAAGCCCTTTCATTTGATACCCATATTGAGGTAGTAGTGATAGAATATGTAACCATAATGTAGCCATTATGTAGCGGCAGCCATCTTGGATTTACAATGATACCGAATGTATTGAATTATATTGTCATCAGAATAAAGGTGTGTACCAAATTTCAGGTCAATCCGTAAACAAGAAGGGGGTCAAATTTCAATTACTAGATTTGACCCAAACAAATAAATAAACAGGGCAAGCTAAATAAAACCGTATAATAGTAATAGGGTAGTGGTATATCTCTTCTGTGGTAGTCGCACCAGAACCAGTGATCGACCCTTAGGGATGATCAATTATTTTTCACATATGCAACAATTTAATACAGATAGACAGCAACATTTAATTCTAAATTATTTTTGGCGGTATCGAAAACTAGGTACTCGGTCGACCACTGATGCCACATGCCACTACGATATAAAATTTAATATTATAAATATTTTTTGTTATAGTTTTTGTTATTTTCTTTTGTATTTAAGTACCTATACCTTAAAGCATTAAAGTTGGTTTAATGCTCTAAGACCTATACCTATTCAGCCGCAAAAGTCGTATAACACTTTAGCACTATGTCAAACCAAATAAATAATCTAATCGAAAAAGAAATAAATCATTACAGATCAAATGATCTTAAATAGCAGCTCATAGGCGAGCCTAAAATGAAATGAAATGAAAAAACTAATTAAATTAATATTAAACAACCATAAACGATGATTTATATTCATATTTTAATGTTTTCTGTCACAAACAGCAGCTAGAATGTAAGCACATATTCAAATTACGTATCTATTTGACTGGTTACCAATAATATTAATCAAATCAACCTCTCATCTGGGTTTCCTAACTGGAATATGTTATACCTATGTATAAACCACCTCTATTATAAGTAAGTAATTAACCTACATAACCTACCTCCCAAAACAAACAAAACAGAAGACGACGTCGCGGCAAACCAAAAGTGAGATGGCGGGACGAACTTGTCTTCTATCTTGATTGGCCACTTGTTGCTTCAAATAGAACAAGATGGAAAGAGGGTAGGGAGGCCTTTGCCCTGCAGTGGGGGGTTAGTTCCGCTATGGTATGGTCCCGCTATGGCACCCTCGCAAAATGCCTACCATAAAGTCCCACTATAGCACCCATCTATTAGATCTACGTCAAACAATAGAAGGTACAATTGAAAAGAAAAGTGTTATGATTAAATATTGATAACTCCAAGTCACAGATTATATAGTTATGTCCAGGTTTTTTAAATTTTTTTGCTATTAATGACTATGTGGTGTATATTTTTATAAAACATCGTAAGACTTTTCTTTTCGTCAGTCCCAAAAACTGAAGGGTGCCAAAGCGGGACTTTTTGGTAGGCATTTTCTGATGATGCCATAGCGGAACCATACCATAGCGGAACTAACCGGCAGTGGGACACTACAGGCTCATAATAATAATAATAATAACCTACCTAAATAGAATATAAATTATAATTTTTTATTTTTATATTTGTACGGGTGAAGTTAAGTGATGATAAGGCCAATGATGGTAGCGCACTTCACCGGGGATCCTCAACTAGTGAGGCACTGGCTTTCTTATCTCTAGCTGCCGGAACACAACAAAGCTACAAACATTGATGTTATGGCGACATATTTAGACTTTCTTGTACATATAAAAACACCGACATGTTAAAAAATAAGATAATTAAAGGAGTGGTACAAGTCATACAGCTGGGCGGCCTTATCACTAAAAGCGATATCTTCCAGGCAACCTAGGGGTGGAGAGGATTGATATATATACATATACATACGGCTGAGCAAAGATTTATTTATTTATTTATTTAAATGACAATCTACAAGACAAACAAAAATACAAGCAATAACTAGGTAGAATATATTGTAGAGTAAAAGTTAAGTGTCGTCTCAATAACTAGGTAGAATATATTGTAGAGTAAAAGTTAAGTGTCGTCTCAATTAGAGACTGCCATGGCATGCAACGTGGATTAATTAGATTTTTTTAATAAATAATAATATTATAAAGCTGAAGAGTTTGTTTGTTTGTTTGTTTGTTTGTTTGTTTGTTTGAACGCGCTAATCTCAGGAACTACTGGTTCGAATTGAATAATTCTTTTTGTGTTGGATAGTCCATTTATCGAGGAAGGCTTTAGGCTATATAACATCACGCTGCGACCAATAGGAGCGAAGCATCAGTGAAAAATGTTGCAAAAACGGGAAAAGAGCCTAAAAAATTAAAAATGCTGCCGAAAGTCACTATTCCACGCGGACGAAGTCGCGAACACAGCTAGTAAATAATAATATGCTTCAAACAATTTGTAAAACACTACCATTTTTATTCGAAAGTGCTTTGCCACTCTGCCATTGAGGTATTTCGTACTATCGAGACACATTACTATGTTATTTTTGGCATAATTATTGTTATTTTTATTTCAGAATGTAATTAATACAAACTCCATATTTTGATGTTATTAGAAAAGAGAACTAATAACGAATTAATACCTTTCTTTATGTCTTTATAATTATCTTTTCCGCTTATAACTTTATTATTTCTTTATTTTTATTAACCTACTAGCATTTTACTCGCGACTAAGTGCGCGTGGATTTGAGATTTAAAAAGAAACTATTTTTAAATAAAATATAGCATATGTCACCCGCTTCAAGGATTTTTTTTTCTTATAGTTGATGGCTTCGTGCGATTAGCACATTTAGCCAGTGTCAAAGTAATTTTTCGTACAAGTAATACATAAATAAACAATATTTCCTTAAAAGATGATGAATGATATTAGAAATGGGAAGTGAGAAATAATATACCCCCCAACCCCTCGAGTATCTCAGTAAAGATATGGGGCTTTACTAAGACCTCACGCGAGCTTCTTGAGAGAATTTGAAAAGTGACGTTGCACTGTTTTGTTTCATTTGCCAACACTTATGCACACACACGAACACTTAACGGTTAATAATCCACCATTATTTCACATTAATTTTCGACATAACACAAATTTTGGAAAATAAGACAAAACCGCAGACTTGACGCTTCACTTTCCCGCCAAGAAGTCTCAGCTCCAGAGATTAGCCCCGACATACAAACAAACAAACAAACAAACCAACAAACAAAGTCACAAACGCTACTACCTCTTTATTAATAATATAGATACCTATAGATTAAAAAAGTATCTTATATTGCAACTTTTCGTTTCCCTATTCGTTTCATGTTTGACAAGCCATAACTAATTATTAAATATTTTACAAAAAAATCCTGTAAGTTAGGTATTACCTCAGAATAATAACTAAAGCTATAGAAACCGGACTAAAATAGCAAAGGTGTCACCAGATTTGTGACGTCATATTTGAGGTAATGTAGTGAGTGACTTTATAAAGGACTCAAGATTTTTTTGATCACCGATTATCTGATGACCGTTTGACTTAACAATACAAAAAATAAAAACTAAGTGTCAACCATTTGTCGCACTTCAACTTCCTTTTCTAGCCTTAAGATAGAACGGAACTAAACATAGTTGCACGATTTTTATTATAGCCATCCTTCTATAGCTTTAGTTATTACGTATAACGGGACAGCTGTCTTGCAGTTTGACATTGCTTTTTTTCCAGATATCGTTAAGTGTAGTTCTCATTAATTAAGCACTGAAGTAAACTACCTCTAACTTAGTTCCGTTGCAACATCGTCCCACGAGATGTTATTGTGTTAGCACTGTGTTCGTTACATTGTTTTGTGATCTATGTTATGTATGATACATACAGATATTCTCGGACTGAACCTCAAATTTAGAATTTGACAAACATACATACGTTCCCTCAAGTCCTTTTTCCCAAAACGGAGTAGACAGAGTATACGACTCACCAATTTTGAGTCAACTCGCCGTTGGTGAACTCGACGCCTCATTTAGCATAATCAAAGAACGGCTCCGAAGTGCAATAGATCCTACTAATATTATAAACGCGAAAGTTTGTAAGTATGGATGGATGTTTGTTACTCTTTCACGTAAAAACTACTGAATGGATTTGGATGAAATTTGGCATACAGATAGTTTATAACCTGGATTAACACATAGGATAGTTTTAATCCCGATATACCCACGGGAACGGGAACCACACAAGTGAAACCGCGAGCGGCCGCTAGTAAAAAAATAAGATAAGCTTAAATTTCTTAAAGTGTGTTCTAAATTAAATAGGTTTGTATATGCACTCAGGCGCTTAAGACAAACAGTGTCTATGGAAGCAGCTATTAGTGCATACTATGGATATGTCTCGTCAGTACTAAGCTACGGACTACTACTTTGGGGTAACTCAGTCGACTTTTTACTAGCTTTCAGGCTACAAAAAAAATGCATAAGGGGTATATGTAATTCTTGGAGTACTGAAAGTTGCAAGCCTCTAAGCAAGTACACAAATAAACAAATGTTTATTTGTGTACGAACCATTGTGTGTGACCAACCAATGTGAACCATCGTAAATACAATGGTTCACATTTTGGATTGCAATAGTACAGGTAAGCTTATCTCTAAAAAGAGATTTCTTCCAGCAGACCATGGTGGCAGGATAGTTTGTAAGTAGCAAGTTAGATTATGGATTATGCATTGCATTATTGCATATTTGCATTATGGATAACTCCAATAATATTAATGTTTTTTTGGGGAGACGTTGCTGATTTCCTCAGGCGGCATTTTCAGCGTCACCGGGCTTTTTTGGGGGCGGTGAGAAACTTAAAGGGTTCCTCAAGCCGTGTGAAACGAAACCTCAGAGGTTTTCTAACGGGAATGGTATCACGCTATAGTGCGTGTTCCCGCCCTAATAGATTCTCCGAGGGTTCGGACCGGATAGCGGGCGAACCTGAGAGCGCTTTCAAACGCTATGACTTAGGCTCGGGTTGACCAGGACGTGGGGTATTTATTATACCCCACTATACCGTATATTATCTTATGCTGACACCGTGGCTCCCTCGCATGTACGCGTAAGGTTGCCAGATCGGAACTTACCGAGTCCGGGACAATTCCATGTCGGGCCGTGGCTATGAATATGTGAAAATAAAAAAAAATATATAAATATAATAGACAAACAGCAAGTGGCAGATGTAAGTCGGTATAATTTGCTGGCCTGCCACCGTTTGGGCGCTACAATCAAGCAAGGTAAAACTCGGCCAGTACTTGTTCGCTTCTCTGAATATGAACACAGGCACCTTGTATGGGATAGCAAAACATCTTTGAAAGGTTCTGGTATTACTATCTCGGAGTTTCTTACTAGATCCAGACACCAAGTTTTTACTTTAGCCCGTAAACATATTGGAATAAAGAATTGTTGGTCATCCGAAGGGCGGATTGTTGTAAATCTTCCCGACAACACACGACGGAGGATCGAAACTATGGCTGAATTGCAAGTTATTCTTGCGAAATTCCCATCATGTCTGGGTGACGCCCCTACTCAACAAGAGCCTTCATCACCAACACCTAAAGAGGCAGCTCCGAATGGTTCCCGCGGTGTTAAAAAGACTACCAGACGACGTATGTAA
This sequence comes from Eudonia lacustrata, assembly GCA_947562085.1. NCBI lineage: Eukaryota > Metazoa > Arthropoda > Insecta > Lepidoptera > Crambidae > Eudonia > Eudonia lacustrata. Next base: position 14,605,793 of record OX387332.1, on the reverse strand, counting down.
TTTCTTTAATTTGTCGCTTTGCTTTGTTTTAATCGGCTACCCGTTGCTTGATAGATGAGGTTGCTGCCGCCCGTATCGGCAATACCGCGGTATCATGAGCTGTATGTTTTATGTTCTTTTTTTTTTTTGTAATTGTTGCTGGTAGATTTGCTTTTGCTGTTTAATTCAATTTCTTGAGAAATGGCTTTCGCTATATTGTTTGCTTTGCTTCGCTATTGAGTTTGACACAGTGACATGACATCTGACTTTCTGTAATATTATTTCTTTTTATTCCTGTTTAAGGTCAATGCATTAATTCATACAGCCTATGTAATATTAGTTTTATTGTTTTATTATTCTGCTTGCTATTTCTTTTCTTTTTTTTGTACGGTGTGCGGTGAGATAAGCAAGTTAAGCTTCTACTTCATTAGTGAGCTTTTAGTTTGTATTTTTTTTTTTATTTCAAAGTATTTTACATTTTGTTCCTTTTTTTTTGTTTGTTTTTATTTAGTGTTTAGTATTGTATTTAATCTTTTTTGTTAAATTGCTAAGTTTTAATAATGGATGACATACAAGATCTGGACGATAGCTTCTTTTCGTGTCTCTCTTCTCCGTGCAGCTTTATTAGCGCCGACAGCGACTCATCAGTTCCATTGACATTGCATGAACAAATCTCAAACACCTTTTCCATTCATCCTAATAACTTAAACATAGCCCATGTCAATGTTCAAAGTATTCCTGCACACTAATCTGACCTTCTGGCGTCTATTAGCAGCTTGCATCTGGATGCCTTACTGATTTCCGAATCGTTTCTGAAACCCTTTCTACTCTCTGCTCAGTTTACACTTCCTGGCTTTACCCTTATTCGCAACGATAGAACAGGTAAGGGTGGTGGTGGTGTTGCTATATATTTACGTGATGATATATCGCATAAGGTTGTCAAAACCTCCCCTTCTCGGTACACCGCCTCTGCCGAGTTCCTATTTATCGAGATCTGTATTAGCCATGCTAAGGTTCTGCTTGCTGTCTTTTACAGTCCCAATCTTACTATAGACTATTTTGACACTCTTGACAACATTCTTAGCGATCTAAGTCCAAAGTACGATCATCAAATTTTAATGGGTGACTTTAATACCTGCCTGCTCAAAGCTAATAATCGAACAAATAAACTTAATTCTCTAATATCTTCTTATAATCTTTATATGTTACCTCTCTCAGCCACTCATAATTTTCCTAACTGTTCTCCTTCTCTCCTCGATCTTATGATAGTCTCTTCTCCAGATAATGTTACCACTCATGGTCAACTCACTGCAAGCTTCTCTTATCATGATCTCGTGTATCTCTCATACCGCATCCGTTCCCCTAAGCGTAAGGTGCATCAGATCTTTTGTCAGAGCTATAAATGTATCAACTTGACGGATCTGCAGCGTGACGCCGGTAAAGTTGACTGGTCTCCTATCACCGAAAGCAGGTGCGTCAATGAAAAAACCAATATTTTCTCTAAGAAGATCATTGAGTTGTTCAATTTGCATGCACCTCTTAAACGTGTGAGAGTGAAGCACATTCCTGCACCATGGTTAACATCTGAAATCTTAAGTCTAATGGCGCGCAGGGACAAAGCTAAAAGACGACTTAAACGTTACCCTACTGATAGAAACCTTGGTGCTTATAAATCTTTGCGTAACCGCTGTAGTCGTATGTGTCATGATGCAAAAAGACGCTTTTCCATGAATCCCTATCCAACCGCAACTCTTCTGACTCTTGGCGTTTCCTTAGGTCAGTCGGCATTGGTAAATCTCCTGTTCCTGCCCCTAAGGACACAGATATAAATTCTCTCAATAAATATTTTTCTCAACCACCTGTGTCCTTAGATCATCCAACTAGAAGCGCTACGCTTCTAGAACTCTCCTCCACTTCTGTCGGCAACCATCATCCACCCTTTACCTTCTTACCAGTTTCTGATGATGATGTTAAGAAGAGCCTACTAGTCATTTCCTCTACTTCCATAGGCGATGATAACATTTGCTCAAAAATGATAACTCCTATCCTTTCTTCAGTCCTTCCTGTACTTACCCATATCTTCAATTACTCCTTGACTGACTGTTGCGTATTTCCCTCTGCTTGGAAAAAAGCCCACATTATTCCATTACCGAAAATCCCTAACCCCTCTCTGCCTTCACACTTTCGCCCTATTTCAATCCTGCCCTTCCTCTCCAAAGTGCTCGAGCACATTGTTCATAAACAATTTTCCTCTTTCCTCCTTACGAATAATATTTTAAGCCCTTACCAGTCTGGTTTCCGCCCTGGACATAGTACAGTTACTTCTCTACTTAATGTGACTGATGACATTCGTTGGGCAATGGAAAATAAGTCGTTAACTCTTCTGATACTACTTGATATCAGTTGCGCCTTTAATTCTGTCGACTTCGATGTCCTCCTTGGGGTTCTCCGCTCTCTTAATGTCTCTTCTCCCGCGATCTCCTGGTTCGACTCCTACTTTAGAGGCCGTTCGCAGTGTATCCGCCTCGATGAGACCTTCTCCGATTGGTGCGATCTCGCTGCTGGCGTCCCTCAGGGCGGCGTGCTCTCTCCTCTACTGTTCTCCGTCTTTATTAACTCTGTCTCCAGAGTTATTTTCTCTAGCTTTCACCTTTATGCAGACGACTTGCAGCTGTACCGTCACTTTACTCTGGACGAAACTAACTTGGCTGTTGCAGCCATAAACGAGGACTTGGACCGTATAAGTGCTTGGGCTAACTCATTCGGCCTTTTGGTAAATCCCAACAAATCGCAGGCCATTGTGATTGGTAGTAGGGGAATGCGCAGCCGCTTCAACTTTGCCGTGATTTCAAGTGTGGTTTTCGATAGCGTACCGATTCCTTACGCTGATAAAGTCAAGAATCTTGGAGTCACTATTGATTCTAACCTGTCCTGGGCTACCCATGTCGCTGAAGTGAGTCGTAAAGTTTTTTTTTCGTTCCACACGCTTAAGTGCCTGCAAGGTTTTCTTCCTTTTGGTACGAAGGTTGCGCTCGCTCAAACCCTTATCCAACCTCTTATCGACTACGCTGATGCCTGCTACTTAGATGCCACCGAGGAGCTTCTTAACAAACTTGAGCGTCTGCAAAACCTGTGTATTCGTTTTATTTTCGGTTTAAGAAAATATGACCACGTTTCAAGCTTCCGCCAGCAACTCAAGTGGCTCCCAATCCGTTTACGCAGAAACACTAGAATACTATGCCTTCTTTTTAATATCCTTTTCAACCCGTCCTACCCTTCTTACCTGAAAGAGCGGTTTACCTTTTCCCATACTTCTAATGTTCCCTGTCGCTCACACCTCCTCCTCAATCTCAATATGCCTTCCCATAAAACCGACTTCTTTTCCTATTCCTTTTCCGTTCATGCAGTCAGACTGTGGAATGACCTACCACCTTGTATTCGGGAGTCCACGTCGATTTACACGTTTAAGAAGTGCGTAAAGGAGTACTATCTTTCCACTTGAGTATGTCACCGTTATTGTATGTATGTTTATTTTGTGTTGTAACTATTTTACTGTATGTTTAGCCTTAAATACTTGTTTTGTTTGTTTTGTGCACACTTTGTCTACTTTTCTATGTATCTTCTCCTTCTACGGGCCTGCTGGAAGAAATTTCAATGTGAAATAAGCAGCGCCCTTGTACTTGTCTATTCGTACTGTATTTTCTCTTCAATTCGTTTGTGTGTACATAAATTATAAATAAATAAATAAATAAATAAATATAAATTACGGAATATTTAATTTTATATTTGTATTTATTAGGAAAATTCATTTTATTTTTTAAATGTAAACGTTTATTAGTCCAGTTAAAAGATATAAATTTAGAACAGTTGTTATTTCTTTCGGAATTCGGGACAATAGATCGAATTACTGGACACGGGACAATACGTAAAATTCCGGGACAATCCCGGAAATCCCGGACATCTGGCAACCTTATGTACGCGTCACCTCACCTCATGCGGGGGTTGCTGCAGTAAGTGCTGAAAATCGCAAACGGCACAAATACGCAAACCTGGGTCCAAATTATTTATTTATTCCGTTTGCGGTGGAGACATTGGGTCCATGGGGGCTGGAGGCCAAGCTTGTTAAAGAGTTGAGTGCTCGCCTTGTTGAAGCCTCCAGTGACAAGAAGGCTGGCAGCTACCTCTGCTAACGTATTAGCTTGGCAATCCAAAGAGGTAATGTTGCCAGCATTCTTGGGACCGTTCCCATGAGCCCACAGCTGGAGGACATTTTTTATTTATAGGTTTTATTTTGTTTTTAGTTAAGTTATCTTAATTTTTTTTTTGCTTTATTTTATCTTTAATGTAGTTAGTTATGTTATGTTTGATTATTGTTTTGAATAAATGACTTGGCGTTTCTTAGAAACATTAAAAAGAAATGTGTAGATACGTTAAATGTTTACAAAACAAATAATGATATAGGAGATTTAAGTTATATCTTAATTTAATTACGACATAATTATGTATTTTTTTTTACATACATAAATTTTAATTGTTAAAAGCGTTAAAGATTAATAATATTTTAGAAAAAATTAAATAAGATTTCTAAAGACAAAATAAAACTTATAAATAAAAAATGTCCTCCAGCTGTGGGCTCATGGGAACGGTTCCAAGAATGCTGGCAACATTGCCTCTTTGGATTGCCAAGCTAATACGTTCTCAAATCAAATCTATTGAATTTATAATATTGACTGCAGAATTAATTTATAATGATTTTCTTGACGTTTATGTACGACATATTTTAGTAGTTACGAGGACTTCGTTCTTTACGGTGCAATATATGTTAGAGGCTTACATACTTAAGTAATATCGATTACGTATACCCACGTAGCCGTTTCCATTGTCAATGTCAATACGTTACTTAACGAAGTTAATATAATATATTACTATATTATAGTTACTCTCGTAATATGCAACTTTATAAATGAAAGCTTTTGTAATAATTTGATTGATTATTTTTTGATATAGAAAATAAATATGAAAATAAAATGTTTTTGTTTTATCTATATAATTTTTAACGCAAATTTTTAAAACAAATTACGAAAACACTAATGTAAATGTAATGTTCAAACCCTGCTCGTGGAAATTTACAACATTGTGTTTTTTTTTTAAGTATGAAAATTATTTTATTTATTTTAAAACTTGGTTTTACGATGTGATATTCAAATATTGTTCTCTCGTTTTGCTATTTATTTATGGAATCTATGATTACTTGATTTTTTGTTTTATTTAAGTAAATGGTGCAGAGATACAGGTAAGCTTTGGCCATAGTTACATTGTTCGCTCGTGGTATAGGCTAGTCAAAGTCAATTTAAAAAAAATAAACTTAATAAAAGTGCTTTTGAATCGTCCATAAATTTTTTACCTACTACCCATTCGGGACGTTTATTTTTAGCTGTGGAGAAGAATGGACGCAAGAAACTCCACACTTTAGACTCCACAGCTATCAATAGATATAAAAAAATCCCGATTCACTTACTGACTGACTTATCAACACCTAGCCCAAACCCTAGAACCTTTGAACCTAGATAGCTTAAATTTTCCTTAATGTTGTAAGGAACTTAGGGAACTGAATGAGTAGCAACTTTATAGGATTTTGGGACGAATTTCACTAAATTCATATTTCCTGTTTTAGCTTTTATGCGTTTGTAGCAAAAACCTTTTTCAATAACTCTACTGCACTGGCTAACCTTTGTTTGTGGACCCATGCCATGGACCTTAATTATGTTTTCAGTAGTTTATTATGAAGGGCAAAAAGTCGGTGTAGGTATGACTATTTTGTTATTCCGTAATTGATATTTAGTCAACATCTGTTTTTATATTTATCAAGATTTGTTGAAACCTCCTACCAGTTAAATTTTTTTACATTTTTGAAAAAATTGAGATTGTATAATTTTTTTTAACGTTTCCTTTACTCTTAGTTAAGTTTACTCCAGAGAAAAATATTGTATTAAGTAATGTTTGTTCAATATTTTTTTTCATATAAAACTTATTAGATATTTAATATTTTTAAATGATTTCAAGTGCGGTCCTGAAAATTTAAGTTATATAAAATCGTTGTTGCCTTTTCATTGTTGCAAATCGTTATACTTAGTTTAAAATGTAAAATACTTTATTTAAAAAAAAGTCCTTTGTGGCTTATTTTAATTAAAATTGTAAACTTTTCTTTAAATCAAATCCAAAAAAAATATAATATGTCGTTACTCTCAAAAAATCCAAACCACTCCTATCTAATCCAAAGCATAGACGAAACCACAGATTGAAAAAAAAACAATCACACACACGTAACTTCACAACACTTACTTTCAGTTAAAGTTATCCGTTAAGCTAACCGCGTGGTTCAAGTCAGACTGGCATCTCTCGAGCGACGCTCACTTTTTATACTTGAACTCAATAAATTCTAAGTTCAGTTTAAGTGAGGATGCGTAGAGGGGACGTTTCCGGGTTAACTGGCGCGAATTCCGTTTTAGTTAGGATGCGAAGGTCACGCCGCCTGATGGAGTTTCCCACTGCTGGGACGGTAACAAGAAGCGTAGACGAACGGGTTGAATACAAGACTTCGTGGTTGAAATACGTTTAGTTAGATAAGCTAAGAATTAGCTTTTATGAATGTCACCATGCCATCGGTTCGTAAGTCTACACAGGGCGGGACTGAGAACAACCGACAAGAAATATTACAATATTTTTTTGTTTTGTTTTTATTTTTTTTCTTTCTATCTTTTACAGTGTCACTATATTGGAAAAGGCCCTATCATAGAAGAACACTTTCCATTACGAATTTCGATCCCCATTCGTTAGACTACTGACGTAAACCCATGCCTGACACAAGCAAGTATTATAAGTAGGTGGACAGGACTGTAATCTATATATTAATACGTGAAGCAAAAACGTTGTAAGTACCCCCTTTTTACGAAAATTGCGCGGACGGAGGAGTATGAAATTTCGCACACTTATAGTTTATATTGAGAAGAAGTACAGAATGTTAATATTATTTTAAAATTATGCATAAAAAATACATTAATTAATCAATAAAACAAATTACACACACTACCATGTATTTGACACACAAGCTTATTTATACTCTTTTCAAAAATTTCAAAAATGGAAGAGGAGCGACCGAAATCTGTCCAAATTCACATTCTATCTTTTTTAATTTTTCATTATTTATTAGACAATCCATGCAGCTTGAATAAAATTACGGTCGAATTTCGACCACTGGGCGACCACTAGTTATTGTAATTTTTTGAACAATTTCGGACTTAGATTAGTACTGCATGACATTGTGAAAATTGAAATTGGTACCTGATGTAATTTTTGCAAACTTAAACATTTTTTATTTTGTTGTTTCTTTGTGTGTGTTGTGATTGTCCTTTATTTAATTTTTTTGTGTGTTTATTTGCGATGGAAAGTGTCCTTTTATGATGGGGCACTTTCCAATATTTTTGACGCTGTAAGGGAGAAAAGAGCTGGACACTTGTTGAGTTTCTTGCCGGTTCTTCTCAGTACAAGATCTCCCGCCCAGAGTATACTTACGAACCGATGGCATAGTGACGTTCATAAGAGCTATTTGTAGCCTAAACTGATTAAATGATTTTGAATTTGAAATTTTTTGAATTTAATAGTGCATTACGAACAATCTTATAATTAAATAAAAAATAAAATAAAGGACAATCACAACACAGAAAAAAAAACTAGTTTTTTTGTAGTTGTGAGATTGTAAGATTGTATTGCTAGCAATTGCAAAAAGCGAAGAAAAGGCGAATATAAAATGTTATTGACTTTGTATAAGGTACGACTTCACCAGGGTTTTAGGTGATCGATAACCGATATTTCCTAGTAAAACTGTCACCTAATAATGACTTAGAGGTTAGTTCATCCATTTTTGATGGAGCTCGATGGTGTAGTGGTTAGCGCGCCTGGTCTGCAAGTGCTAAAGTTAAGCAACTTTCGCAAACGCCGGTCATCAGATGGGTGACCAAAAATTTATCACCTCGAGCACCTCCGTGCTTCGAAAGGCACGTAAAGCCGTTGGTCCCGGCTGCATTAGCGGTCGTTAACAACCATCAATCCGCACTGGGCCAGCGTGGTAGTTTATCGCCCGTTCTCCTTCTCCATTCATAGGGAAGGGTCGTGCCTCAGCAGAGGGGACATAAAATGAGCTGATGCTGATGATGATAAACCCCTTTTTGGTGAAAACGAGCCGCATGACTTGATTAAACGCTCATATCTTATCTTATCTTATCTTAGTGGGGCCTGCTGAGGTTTCCCTTTATCAGTAACACTTCGACCCATCGGGATCTTTTGTGCAACCCCATCCTTTCACTCTTCCTCCTCTGTAAAGATAGATGCCACAAGTTTGGCAATGTCTTTAAGAGCAAAGAGTTTGAAGTCCTCCGGTTTCGGATAGGCCGATTCCAGGAGTCCCATTCTTTTCCTAGCCAGAGAGTCGCAGTCACACAGTAGGTGCTGCATTGACTGCGTTTCCTCTCCACATGCTATTTGTTGAAATGTGCATTATGTGAAGCATTTGCTTTGTGGCATAGTGCCCTGACAAGGCACCGATGATAAAACGCTCAAAAAATAAGGTAACCCTTTGCAAGAGAGCTCGGTTTCGAATGAGTTTCAATTCCCAGGTCATGCAATGCGTTTCGGATTTTTCGATGCATTGCCATGGTTTTTGATCACCAACCCGCATTTGGCAAGCGTGGTGATCAAGCCAATACCCGTCAATTGTAGCGATGACTCGATTACTACGATAAAGGCCTTTGTCCAGCAGTGAATTAATATGTTGTTTAATTATTACTCTTTATTCTTAACGAATGAATAAGAATGTGAAATGAATGCACCTAACTGTCTGTCAAGGCATGAACTATGTTCGAGATCGAACAGTAAGATTTAATCTTTAGGCTGAATGAGCTTAATTCCTTAACCATCGGTGAAAACGGTATTATAAGAAAATGTCAATGTCTTGTCTACTCGGTTTTGACAGCTCGGTGATATCGCTCGCTATAAGGTATTCGGATAAATAATTAATTCGGTTTTATCACAGCCATCGGTGGCCAGTGTGTGTGTAATTAGACGGTACTAGCTTCAGCCCTTTGACCGGAGACCTTCCAAGGTCCAGAGGGTCTGAACATTTTGGTAGCAGTAGCGTAGGTTATGTCCACCTATAGTTAAGTAGGTACCTAGTAGTTAAGTTCATTGTCATTTACATGTAAATTGTAATTCAAGCATTGGTTGTTTGTAGTGCTTTTTTTTATTTTTTTTATTTTTATTCATAGCTCGGCAAATGACTACGCTCCACCTGATGTTAAGTGGAAATGGAGTCCAGACGCAAGGACAACTGATGCAGCGTGAAAACAACGTAGCATCAGTGACAAGGGTGACAAGGTGACTCTTCACGCCTCGTTTGAAGGACCCCATGTCATAGGAAGGAGGGAAAACGTGTGCTGGTAGACTATTCCATCTTATAGAAGTGTGACAAGGAAACGAGTCACCAAATTTCTTTGTGTGCGATGGAATGTTCGAGACAGTACAGCGGTGACTCCGGAGAGCAGCACGCGTACTCCTATGGAGGAAGGGAGAAGGTGGGATGAGGTCAAAGAGCTCTTCAGAGCACTCGCCGTGGTATAAGCGGTAGAAGACGCTGAGTGACGCTATATCTCTATGCAATTGTAGGGCCTCGAGAGCATTAGTGACCTTGCATTGCCAATAATGCGTATAGCGCGCCGCTGCAATCTGTTCAAGGCATCGAGAAGGTACTTTGCGGATCCGTCCCAGAGGTGCGAGCAATACTCCACCCAAGATCGCATCTGTGTCTTGTACAAAAGGCACAACTGGTCCGGCGTGAAGAATTGTAATTGTTGTCTTGTAATTTTGACCATGCACTCAACCAATAATCATATTTATTAAGCTATTTGTTAAGGTTAAGATATTTCTTTGTTAGTTAAGATACTTTATTAAGTATCTAAATTGTCAATGCAACAACCAGGTTGAGTATTGTATTGTATAGGTTATTATCACAATACAATAGAGTGTGCATGTAACAGAATAAGTCTGTCACACTTCATTTTCAAGTGCTACATAATAGAAGTTACTTACTAGTCACATAGCAGCTTGTGCATGCTGCCAAGCGAAGAGCTTGTTTGAAGCAGCTCGGTTATAATTTTATTATATATTTGGATATTCTTGTAGCATTATGGTTGCATATTAATTATTGTTGTTTATAGGTGTAAATAACTAATTCGGATTTTGCTATTTCCTTGCCTCTGATTGGTTTGCTTGTTCGGTAATTTAATAATTAGTTTTTTTTTTGTAAAGTTGTTGCATTATCATTGTTTAAAGACCTAACTAGAGTTAGGTATTGTATCCCTTATACATATAAGATGTTACTTTGGGTCTATTTAATTTAATTTTTATTATATTGAGTTGTTTGTAACTCGGAAGTAACATGCCGTCAACCACTATCACTGGGATTAGGGCCAGGATAGCAAGTGAGCTGTGATGGTTTGCGTCAGCTCATGCCTCGATGGATAGGCCAGATAGACAAGAGGCTTTCTTGGCACGGGCTTCGGATGTTGACGCACGCATGGAGCTGGTGTACCGATGTGTCACTGAGCTTATTGAGATGGCGGCTGATGGGGACAGTGATGCGGTGCTGTCTTCGGAGAAGGACCTGGATCAGTGTCAGCGGTATGCTGATGCTCGATACCTAGCATCGAGCTGCCGGTGTTTGATGGTGACCTGAACCAGTGGGTCGGGTTTATCAATTTGTTTGACTGCCTGGTCCATGATAGGTTGGACCTAACCGCATCATATAAGATGGCACAGCTGCGGGGCGCCCTCAGGGGTGAACCTGGGGAGTTGGTGGCCCACCTGCCAGTGACGGAGGACAGCTATTACACGGCTCGGCAGATACTGTTCGATAGGTACCAGAACGAACGGTGGTTGGTAGATGCTCAGCTGTCACAGATTTTTGGTATGCCTTATGTGGCTCGGACCTCTGATATTAGGACGGACATTTTGAACTCGATGACGACAGCCACTAAGGCCTTGGCTAATTTGGGCCTGCCTATTGACCAGTGGTCATACATTTTATTTTATATTGTATTTGGTCGGCTCCCAGTAGACCTTCAAACCAGATTTGAACAGCAGCGTACCGGAGCCGGATGGCCTCCCTACGCTGACTGAGTTGTTGTCGTTTCTGGAGGCGGAGTGTAGACAAGCTGACAACGTGACAGTAGGACCACACTCCTCGGGGCCACGTGACTCTCGGAGGGGTCACGTGATGTCGGGTGCCTCTAGGGGGGGTTGCGTACGGGACCTACTCAGCGCTTGCATGCGCTAGTGACGCAGGCGGAGCTTGACCGGTGCTGCTCGTATTGTCGGAAGCCTGGACACGACGTCACTCGGTGCGACGGGTTCGGTGCACAGCGGGTGCAAGGACGTCGGATGATAGTACGGCAACGGGGCTGGTGCTTCATGTGTTTAGACCCACACATGGCACAACAGTGCTCACGATCTAGGGCGTGTAATGTTTGTGGTAGTTGGCATCATGACATCCTCTGCCTTAATCGGCCTGGGATGTCGCAACACCAGCAGGGACTTAGGAGCCCTGTACGGGAGCAACCACAGGCTTTCAGTAGGAGATCCCCACCGGGGGATCTGCGCGGCGGGTGCCTTCGGATGGGCGCAGGGGTCAGGGACCCGCACAAGGACGGTTGGAGGAGCCCCATCGGGGGGCCCCTTAACACAATCATGTACACGCTGGAAGTCGAAGCCTGACCTCTGTCTCTAAATCGTAGAACTTAACCACTAGACCCCAGAGGCGGTTTCTACGACAATATTACAACATACGAATGTTTCTATGTTTATCTTTTTTAGAAATAAGCCTCTTCAGTTTGTTGCCAGCTCTTCTCGGTCGAAGCCTCTCCCAAAATCCGATCTGGTGGTAGTTTCAGTACTTTTGTCTAATCTAATTTTTTAGTTTTATGATTTATAGTTTTGACGTCAATAAGTGCCTGTGAAAGCTTATGTTGAATAAAATAATTTGACTTTGACTTTATTTTTTATATTCATTGCACGGCTAATGACTCCACTCCACCTGCCCCCCGACCGCCTAACCGATCGCTTTGACTACGCGTATAGTTTATGACGTCATCTTGCCACCTCGCACCGCCTATACGCACACGCACACGAAGTCAAAGCAATCTGTTAGGTGGTCGGGATGATAACGGTATATCAAAATCGGCAACGGGTCCTTATTTTGTGGGTGCCTGATACCCTTCGTGCCGCAAGCGTCCATGCCACAAAGTAAAAAGACTCCAGTATGTAAAGCTTATAAATACGAAGTTTATAAAGCTCGGGCAACGCACACATAGACCCTCTGACGACCATCTAGGACAAGGGTGGCCAACCCTAGGCCCGCCGAGTGTCATCTTGTGGCCCGCGGAGCCGAGTCCCTAAAAATATACTTTTGTTCAACAAAACCACGAATTTCTTCTATTTCACGTTTAGAATCAATACAAACATATTGTCATTTGGTTGGTTGTCAGATATTTATAGGTGTGTATTGTGTATGTTTCATAGCTGCAGTATGAGGTACGATCTCTTTGGTCTGTTTTGTTGGAATACAAAACATTTATGTTTCAGAAATAAAAATGTGTAAAAGTGTCAGTTGGTTGTCGTAAAAAGAAAATCATCATCATCATCATCATCATCATCAGCTCATAAAGTCCCCACTGCTGGGGCACGAACCTTCCCTATAGATGGATAGGGAGAACGGGCCATAAACCACCACGCGGGCCCAGTGCGGATTGGTGGTTGATAACAACTACTAATGCAGCCGAAAAAAGAAAATAAATAAATAAATTTGAAGAAGATTATTAAAATCTATCATCAGTTTGTCAGTGCGCGAACTTTATTTACTGTATCACTGTTATTGTTTTAAAATGCCAAGGAGAAGAGGACCTGACTTAGGTCGCGATGTCAATCAAATGTGTAACGAGCTAACTCACATGCAAACCGCACTGACGACCAGCGAGAGACAGACAATGATAACATTCGTTTGTATGGCAGAATTGCGTTCCACAGTGAATAATAATAGTGGAACGAGTTCGGGCACACCAAACACAACAACAGCGAGCACGAGTGCACGACACAATGAAATAGAGCGATTCCGCAGACGCAGTGTTCCTGTAAACCTGGAACGAGTAGCATTCCATTACGACCTGGAAATAGATTATTGTGCCGTAACAATTGGGGAAATGATGACCATTTGTCAATATTGTAAAGCGTTAAAATACAGCGGTGAATCTACTAGATTATGTTGTGTTGGTGGTAAAGTAAAATTGCCACAATTAATAATTTATCAAAAACAATAATTATGGTATACTTCCTTGAAAGTGGGCATGAAATTTTCCTGTACAATATGCGTTGCGTTAAACGACGTCATTTGAAAGCAATTGTTATATTTTTGGATGTTGGCCAAGAAATGTTTAGAGTAATTTCCCACCCCAGCCGATAATGTTTAAGTTTTGACCATATTTTTCACCAATACATGTAGGTGATACAAAGTTCACCGCGTCATCTAGTAATATATAAAATGTCACCTCTAACCTACACACAATATTCCATGTCATTACAGCACGTGGCAGCACATGGACAGCACAGACTATATAAAACAGTAAACAAGTTTGTGACTTATTTGGAACAGGTAGTGTACCGGCAACTAGCAAATATAAAAAAATAAGTATACTAACTATACTATTATACTTAATAAAATAGGTAATTTAAGATATATACATAATGCCTACTATTATATATTGTTATAATAAACTACATATACCTACTTACGATACAGTTGTGGCAGGGTAAGACCTAGCTAAAAGAAAAGAATGAAGTTTAATCTTAAAAGTAGCAAGTGACTTGGAGTGACGGACATCAGGCGGGAGGTTATTCCAAAGGCTGGTAGCCTTAACTGTAAAATAATCTCTAAAGTACTCTGAACGAGTCAAGGGATGTTTCAGCAGGTTATCAGCCCCGGACCTAAGCTCGCTGATCCATAGATACCTAGGAATTGGAAACGCTCCTTAACCTTTTTACCGTTACAACTTCTATAGAAGTTCAAGATTTTCGTGCCGTCCACGCCAGCACTTCTATAGAAGTTCTTCTTTGTACCTACTTTATTAAAATACATGAAAGATTATTATTATTATTTTTAGATTTTCTTCTCTCTTTCTGTATAAGAAAGAGGTATATTATCTTCCTATACGGGCTTTTGCCAAGTATAGGAAGTTAAGTGTTTTAGTACTGTCGTGTGTGCGAAAGTGTGTGTGATAGCTGAATGTTTATTAATGAATGTGAACCTAATTTATCTACTGGGATTCAGAAAACAAGAACTTTCGGATTATTATTATTTATACGTTGGCGTACAGCAGGACATCGCGTGCAGGATAGTTGGGCGGTGAAAAGGTTAAGGATGATGTTAGTTGCAAGTCATTGGTATTGGTTTGAAGTTGTCAGGTTATTTTTCCATGAATTATTGTATTAAATTAAACTTATTAAACATTTAGAAAATACTACGCGTTTCCAACAATTTATCATACAGTCCACTATTCCATAACAATTACTTTCCATCAGGCGGCACGTTCTTTGATGGTACAATAACAAATATAAAAAACTGACCTCCTTGTTAGTTGTATAATGAGCTTACGAGTTAACACCTGCCACCCATTTGTCCATCGTCCTCACATCAGAAAGCTTGCTGACATAGCTTATCGCCCCATCAACTTGAGACATACTTCTAGTGATTGGATCGCCTGTCTTTGTGCCGCTGGTTTTCAATTTTGGGGGCACTGTGAGAAGCCTTTATGAGTAGAAATTGGAGATCGTTGGTACAGCCACATCAACCTATCCGCAACTGGCGAATTTCTTCAATAAATTTCAATGAATCTGTACACCCTGCTACACACTACTTTAAAGTTTATACTGACACCCCCCACCAACCTTACGGTTATAGAGTTAGGTGTCAGACATCCTTGCGCAAGCACAAGGGACCATCTACGTCAGGTCATAACACCAGATCAGAACACGCCGGTAAGCATCCTTCATCCGGTACTTTTAAGATTAGTGTCTCGAGCTAGTTGCCCCGTGGACCCGTATAGTCCACTACCTAATATCGAGATAAGTTACCGGAGCTGTAGGCTCGCTCACTTCTCGTTGCACTAAGAGTACAATTCGCATATACCACTGCTCGGGTCGTCAACTCTAAATTCGACTACCAAATGTCCTCTTTAGTGGCGGAGTTGTAAGCACACTCACTTCTCGGTTTTTTGGTTTGAGCCTGTGGTACGGCGGCTCATAATATACTGCGGTTATCCTACGAACGGTCCCAGATCAGCCGGCCTTGGCGGCACGTGAGGGAAAGTACATGAGTTTTAGTGGTTATTCCTTGGAGAGGAAAGTCCCACATAGCCATCTGTCTTCCTGGCGAAGAGTCACCCCTCTCATAATTATTTATGATGCTAAACAAAAGTAGTCTACATTGCTGAGTTCTAATTGGGCACAAGTTATTTTTTATAATTTTGATCAAAATTTTTTCATGCATTCAAGGTCTAGAGTTAAAACTACATGTTACCACAACCACAGACTTTTATGCTTGGGTTAGTCAGTTGATTTGTTTTAACCTCCTGGCCGCCCTCGTATTACTCATAGTAGGTACATAAAAAAAAAATGGCGGTTATTAGTCTTTATTGCGGTAAAAATACCTTAGAGCGACATCTACCTATTGCCCGCCAAACCAACTAAAAAAAAATTAAATTGTTAATAAAATCTTTTTTAGTTTTTTTTCATATAATCAAAATTTAACGGTGAAATTAAAAAAAAGTACCTGGAATAGTCAGGAGGTTCAGCCCGTCCGCAATAATAACAATGCATTGTTGTGTTTCTTCAAAGATACATAACAAGATGGTTCAGTGGTTGAAGAATCCAAGTGAAGAATGCAACTTCTAGCCATTACAGGTTAGATGAAGGCTGTGAGCTGTGCGCTGTATAGATTATTTTTGTTATTGTTTAAAAAGAGGTAAGTAAATCAAATAGGTATATTAATAGCTACGGAACCTGCATTTGTGTCAGTCCACTCGCAGTTGCCACACCACTCGCTAGTCGCTAGGCCGGTCCCGTGTGATTTCATATTATCTCGATCGGCCACAATGCTGCATTGTTTGTCCACGAGTAATAACTCAATTGTACAACTGACTTCTAACGACATTGTCAACCGTTTCTTTGGCGCCTTGTTATGCTTATTGGATTGTGAAGTTTGCTCAAGCTGTATGTGGTTGCTTGGTGAAAACATACATTATGGATATGATTCAAACAAACGAGCTTGAGTAACGCACACATGAAGGTTGATTTACACGATGACAGTCGCTGGCGCCAGTAGCTACCGCGAGTGTCGGCGTCCCAGCGCTGTCTTTGCACAGTGCTGGAACGTGTCGTTTACACGAATCCAGTTTAGTCGAGAGATTTTCTTGTGATGTCCACACGTTCGAATTACTCAAAAATGAATTCGGAACAACTACGGCAATTGAAAAAGAAATGTTTAAAGAAAATTTCTGTGCTATTACTAGAGAAGTTGATTAGTTTGTTAGAAAAAGAAAATTGTGAAGAAGAAACGACTTTGGACGAGAAAATGGTTAAGTGATAGAAATACAGCGGGCGGCTCGATATTGCTGTTGAAACAACTTAGATCAGAAGATTGCTCAGAGTACAGGTTGGCGTTACTAATAACGCCAGAAAATTTTGACGAGTTACTTTCTTTAATAAAAAGCTCTATCAGCGTCAAGACACTAAGTTTTTTTGGTGGTAGGGCTTGTTTGTGGCCTGGCTAGCTACCACCATCTTATCTAAACATGTCGCCATAACATCAATGTTTGTAGCATTGTTGTGTTCCGGCAGCTAGAGATAAGATAGCCAGTGCCTCACTAGTTGAGGATCCCGGGTGAAGTGCGCTTCCATCATTGGCCTTATCATCACTTAACATCAGGTGAGATCAAGGCACTGTGTTTACCCCTTGACATAAAAAAAAGAAAGTTTAATGAGAGATGCATTACCGGCAAGCATAAAACTAGTAAAGAAGTAACATTGACATACATTAGCTACTGGAATGTTTTATCGAAGTTAAGTTTTCGAGTCATTTTAAAAACAAATAACCATAGATCGGAATATGTAGAGTTTTTTCTGTGAATTGCGTCATAACGTTATCAATAGTATGGATAACCCGATAAAATAATAAGAGAAAATACACTTTTAACTCTTTTACACGTCAGACTATCAAGGTATGATTTAGGTGATCGTTACTGGAGATTATTTTCAAAAATCTTATACTTTGTTTTATCCAAATTTTGGAAAAAACTAAGTTTGCTTAAGATTATCCATGATTATAACCTTTACATAATTATCTGATGTAAATTTGTTAACTTACATTTTTTATTTTGTTTTTTTACATGTTGTAATTGTCTTATATATATTTTTTGTGTTTATTTGTAATGGAAAGTGTTCTGCTATGATAGGGCATTTTCCAATATTTTTGACGCTGTAAGGGAGAAAAGAGCTGGACACTTGCTGAGTTTCTTGCCGGTTCTTCTCAGTACAAGATCTCCCGCCCAGAGTAGATTTACGAACCGATGGCATAATGACATTCACAAGAGCTACTTGTAGCCTAAACTGAATAAATGATTTTGAATTTTGAATTTTGAATTTTGATATGTTAACATTGCAAAGGTATGTCAAAAAACTCTACCTAATCCGATCTATGCAAATAACATACACCCTTGGAAGTGCGCCAGCGACTGTCGCAGTCGCGTTCAGGGGGCCTTTTGCGAGTTTTGTTTACTATCCGTATTCATTCGATTACGTTAACGAAAACGAAAATTAGTATGGCATTGAAGCAGCGCCTCCTGGCGGCACACGAGAAGAGTTACCATTATGTCATACAAATTCTCATTTTCGTCGAATGGCGAATGAAACTCGCACTTGGCACCCAGACGTGTCTGCAATGCTGGCGCGGGGGAGTGTTTACACGAGCCAGTACCTTGCCAGCGCCGGCGTGCCAGTCTCGCTGGCATGCTAGCGCCGGCATCGTGTAAATCATGCTGACGGACACGGGATCTCGGGACAGCACGGAACTAAGTTAGACGCAAGGCACATAAACGGTTACTCCTAGTTACTCAAAACAACAATCTTAACATTTCCATAACAATAACTAATGGGTAGAAACGTCGATGTATTCACTTTTACAGCGCGTGCTAAACAAGTTACTATAAAAAATACATCAGTTGTCTCGTCATTTTTAACTGTAGTTAGCGGCGGAAGTAGCTGACCACTTTAGTACCGTGTCATAGTAGCATGACCAGCCCCCTGACTATGAGCTCTTATAGCAGTATTATTGCAGTTGTGGAAAAGAGACGCAAGTATATTCGCCGCTACACGCGTCTCGTTTTCACAACTGCAATAATACTGCTATAAGAGCTCGTGGTTACCCCCCTGACCATGAGCTCTTATAGCAGTATTATTGCAGTTGTGGAAAAGAGACGCAAATATATTCGCCGCTACACGCGTCTCGTTTTCACAACTGCAATAATACTGCTATATGAGCTCTTGGTTACCCCCCAGTAGTTGACAAGAAACTATTAGATTTTGCCATTTTTTAAAGTTTGTTATTGGCTTCAAACGGTCTTTACAGCGTAATTGGACTTATTTAGGGGCGGTAACTTACAAGGGTTCTTCAAGCCGTGTGATTGAAACACCGTTAGGATTTCTAAAAGGAAAGGGCATCACACAATAATTGTTCTCCCGTTTCCTACTAGATTCTCCGAGGGGGTTAGAAGACTGCAACAGGTAGGCTTTCACGGACACGGAATCTCGCTATCAGCTGCTCTAATCTAACACCCGTATTTATGCACAAGCTATTACCTACTTAGCAATTACTTTGTTCTTAGAAATGTCACTAAGATCTAATTCTATTGTATATACAAGTAAACAGCCTAAGTAATTTTGTCCCACTTGCTGGGCTCAAAGGCCTCCATCATTGAAATGAAGTTATCGCTACAAATGATGGGTACTGATTGGCTAATATCACCACGCTTGCCAAATGCGGGTTGGTGATCACAAACTCGGGCTATGCATCGGAAACAATCCGAAAATACATATTTCTTTTGCCCGACCTGGGAATTGAACCCGGGACCTTCGGTATTGGGCCAAGAGCTATGCCACTCGGCCACCGAGGCGTTGCTCGGCCACCGAGGCGTTACTCGGCCACCGAGGCGTTGTATATACAAGTATCGTTTAAATTAAAATTAAAGTTTTCTCATTCAATTAAATTAAAATATTATTGTTAATTATCAAAGTCATCAATTTTATATTGTTTTAGACACAACACAAACTGTCACACGGAATATAACCTCAATTCTAGCTTGTCAAATACAAATACAAATACAAATAATTTATTTTTCAAAAATTTTGTTACACTAAAATTAAGTACCACATGGAACAACAAAACAAAAGCAAAAGAACATTGTAACAATACAGGAAGCATAACTCGTGGGTCCCACACCAGGAGAGCCCCGTATCGTGGGCACCCACTAAAGTTTATGCGACAGATAGAAACGTCACTATGAATTCTTTGAGTAACCTAACTAGATCGCTTGAGTAAGGATATTGGTGACTATTGCTTGGATAAGATTAATTCTAACTTTTGTCGTTTCTTACTTCATCGAATTACTAAAGAATATAAAATTTTACTTATCCCCTCCAGCGTCGTCGGAAAAATCGAACCGGTGTCGAGCGCTTTACGGAGAAAATGCCGCAAGTCGCCGCGCGGTATTGAAATGACTATATCTTAAGAATTATGTATTGCTTATATGTAAAACTTATGTCGTAGGTATCTTTATTAAGTAAGCTAAAAACTTATCTATTAATATGTACAGTTTTACCTTCACTAGATTAATAATTCGAAGGTGAAAGTAGGATGAGCGATTTTTTTCCAGTTTATTGTACAAAAAATGTGATATTTATTATGTAATACACATCATATCGATTAAAAACTGTTTATCTCTTACCTATTCATGGCATATGAGAGCCTCAAGTGACATTATTTCCCATCCTAGTTCTACTAACTAAATTCTTTATGCAATTACTTTGCTTCAGTATGAGCTTTTACTCGTTTATAAATACGGGGGTAAGACTGTTCCGAGCTGTACCGAGCTGTTCCGGGATTTCCTGTTCAAGAGAGGGTCGATGTGTGCGTCACTCTAAAGCGGTAGGTAATAAGATTACCTTCTACATTAAATATTGTTGAAATACAGTGAACGAATTAAATGCCTACCCGACCCAGCCAGGAATCGAACCTGGGTCTTCCGCAATCCGGGCGGCTGCACTGACCATTATGCTACCGGGAAGGCTGACGCAAGCACTGAATTCTTTCACTGCTTCTTAATTTTTGGGTGATGGTGGAGAAGAAACGTCAGAGGAGCAAGCGCGGCTACGTGTACGCGCCATTAATTCTTTAGGCTTTGCCCTTCACATACGATGTGAAGTATCAATATTGTTTGTACCTTTATATTAACATTAAAATTAAAGTTTGTTATTCCTTAATACTTTTCCTTTACTTACTTTTTACTTTGTTTTATGTTCCTGCGGTAACAATACATATGAAATACCACAAATTTGATAACACAACGCTATAGTAAATTTTGCTTTTTATTTTTAAGTGCTAATTGCTGCACTGAAGCTAAATTAAATATTTATAAAATACAGTGAAAAAAAGGAGACGCTGCAAAGGCCGTCCAACTTTGCCCGATCTGGGATCTGGAGTCGAATTCAGGACTTTCGGATATCAGTCGGAAAGTTATTATTAAATCAGGGCTTGATACCGTTACCAAATTCCCACTATAAGTACCGGTAAGTAAGGTTATTTCTGTAAAGGTAATTTGGTACCGGTAATGCAGGTAACTTTATCTAGAAAAATATCGCTACATACCTTTTTCGTTAAGGCGACGCATCGCTAAACAATTATTCTAAAACGGGGCGTTTGCGCCCCGTACCATGAGAAAAACTGTTATTTTTTCCAATTAAAAATACAAATATGTTTAAAAAAATTAACTTAGCATATTGAAGTGTGTGTTAAGATTAATCTACTAAGAAAATTTAGATGCTTAAATCGGTCTGGTTTGCCTGTAAAATGCAAATCTATGTTTTAAAAGAGGTAACTTTGATATTTTTTTCTCTGTTATAAAAGTTAACAAATCGTGTTTCTGCAACTAGTAAAATGAAGTCAATTAAATGAAAAATCATGTCTACAAATATCACTTTCATATGTTTTGTAATTGTTGGGAAAAACCAAGATCCCCGCCACGTAAATTTCCAATGCGTCACCATAAATATTGCGCTTTAGCCAATCCGCATAGAGCGGTTAGTTAATTTACCGGTAAAAATGTCACCAAGGTAACGATACCAAGCTTACCGTTGCTTTATTTACCGGTACCGGACAAAATTCAAAAAATTCAAAATTCAAAATCATTTATTCAGTTTAGGCTACAAATAGCTCTTATGAACGTCATTTTATGCCATCGGTTCGTAAGTCTATCTACTCTGGGCGGGAGATCTTGTACTGAGAAGAACCGGCAAGAAACTCAGCAAGTGTCCAGCTCTTTTCTCCCTTACAGCGTCATAAATATTGGAAAATGCCCTATCATAAAAGGACACTTTCCATCACAAATAAAAACACAAAATGTAAAGGACAATCACAACATGTAAAAAAACACAAAAAATAAAAAATAACTAAATAAAATATTTAAGTCTGCAAAAACATAATTTACCAGTTTATTTTTTTACAATATCATACAGTACTAGTAAAAGTAAATAAAAACTATAGTTAATATTAATAAAAATAAAACTAATTGTAATGTTCAATGCAACGCTATTTTGTTATCTGCAGGACACTGTTTATAAGTAGTATTATGTATGTTTTTTATTATAGCCAGGCTGTTTTATCTTCTAAATATTCTTTGACTGTATAATAACCTTTTTTAAGTAAAGAAGACTTTACATGTTTTTTAAACTTATCTAAAGGTAAATCTAGTACAGTATTTGGTATTTTATTGTAATAGTGTATACCTTGCCCCAAGAAAGAACCAAGCATCTTCTGTAACCTGAACAGTGGCATTACAAGTTTTGACTTACTTCTAGTATTCAAATTGTGTACATCACTGTGTTTAGTAAATGAATTGATATTACAACGTACAAGAACTATACAATTCTAAATAAATTGAGACAGAAGTATCGATACCAATTTTTACCGGTATTCAAGGCCCTGGATTAAATATTATATCAAGAGCTCTTAGCGTCTTGACCACCGTGAAGTTATATTAAAAAAACCAAATCGATACTATTTTTAAACATAACTTTGCAACAATAACTAAGTTACTTGTAAGTAGCTTCGGAATCTATTTTAGTATTTTTTGATAATATGCTAGTGATTGTCTATTTTATACGTATACAGCTAAAACATGTTAAAATATTTGACACCACAGTAAAATTAAAATAATGGGCGTTAAAATTTTGTAAAATGTATAAGTGTTTTATTATAGCTCAACGAGGAGTTGTTTAGCCTTCATATCTGATGGTAAGTGACTATAAGGTCGAAGGAGGTGAAAACACACTTCTCTTAGATTCCCTCAAGTCCCGAAGAACTGGCTTTTTTATTTTTTATTGAGGCACGCCCAAATGGCCTCACCCTGCCTGATGAAAAGCAGCCAGTGAAGCCCAAGAAGTGAAAGCGTTCATCACAGCGCTACCACGCTATGCCGAACGCTCACACTATGGCGGCCTGCATAAATGCTTTTTTACGCCCCGCTTAAATAACCTGGGAGAGAAAGAGGAGGGAAACGAAGACGTGTGCTGGAAGCGCATTCCACATACGGGCAGTTCGGCAAAGGAACGATTGTCCAAACTTTTTGGTACGTGTCTTGATGGTCAGCACGGTATGAGGGTGGCTTCTCAGACCTGCACGCGTCGATCTGAAAAGGAATGGAGAGGGAGGAATGAGGTCAAAGAGCTCCTCAGAGCATTTACCGTGGTAAAGGCGGTAGAAAGCACTAAGGGAAGCAATGTCCCTACGTAGCTGTAACGGCTCCAGACTGGTCGTAACGTCATCGTTACCGATAATACGGACAGCACGTCTCTGCAACCTGTCAAGAGGTTCGAGCAAGTACTTGGCGGATCCATCCCAACGATGAGAGCAATACTCCACGCAGGAGCGCACCTGAAACAACCTTATACAAAAGACAACGTTGCTCAGGCGTGAAGAACAGCTTCACTTTGTTCAGGATTCCGAGTTTACGTGAGGCTGTGGTTATGATGCTCTCAATATAGCTCTTCGGGGTGTGGATTGTTATGACGACAGACTTAGTTAAAAGTTATGTTACATCAACATATATCCCACGCTGGGAATCGAACCTGTGACCATAGTGTTTACAACCGATGGTCTAACCAGTAGACAATGATCAATGTTGTTTTGTCGAGAAAGTAATATATATTTTAATTTTCTAGCATTAAGCAATTAGCTGAATCGAACCTGTGACCTTAAGGTCTAAAACCGATAGTTTAACTACTACAAGGGAGAAAAGAGCTTGACACTTGCTGAGTTTCTTGCCGGTTCTTCTCAGTACAAGATCTCCTGCCCAGAGTAGATAGACTTACGAACCGATGGCATAAAATGACGTTCATAAGAGCTATTTGTAGCCTAAACTGAATAAATTATTTTGAATTTTGAATTTTTTGAATTTTACACTACGACTAATGTTCGACACACACCTCGACAATACGTCGAGAAAGTAAAATTTTCTAGCATTTAGCTTTAAGTGTTCGTGTCAAGTCGGAAGGTCGTGCGTCTCTAAAGCACACTCAGAACCGTAAGTCATTAAGTAAAACAATATGCTAAGATAGCCGCCATCACGAGCAATAAACGCTAGAAAAGTTTAATTGTTTCTACTTTCACGTATCGTTCATAAACCGGTTGAAAGCACAAAGACTCAAATCATTTCTATCATCTCGAAACTTAGTAACAAGGTAAGTTTAGCCACAGTATATAGATGAGTACTTATACAACGTGTAACGTAAAAAAAGTGGTCATAATTAAAACATCTATAGTGTACCCGATCTAGATCTTGTAAGCAAAGTAACTGAGGCATAGTTATTAACTTTAATTTGATATGCAATTTTAATTAAATAGTTCTATTGTGACGTCACATCAAAATAAACAAGTTACAGCCCTAGTGGTTTAGTAACCTTCTGTCTTTTTACATTTATGATTACTGCTGCATGCTTATGCGCGCCAGACGTGCGTGACTTCACTAATAAAAATACTTAATTTACAATTGCATGACAAATTAAAGATTAATAATTATGTCTCAGTAACAACACATACAAAATCTAGATCGGATACACTTTGGCTCTTTCAAACGTGTAACAGAAAGGTGTAGTAAAGGTGTGGTTAAAATGAAAAGATCCGAAGTGTATGCGATTTAGATCTTGTACGTGTTGTTACTAAGACATAATTGTTAACTTTAATTTGTCATGTAATTGTAAATTAAACATTTATATCAGTTAAGTCATGCGCGTCAGGCGCATAAGCAAGCAGCAGTGATAATAAGTGTAAATACACAGAGGTTATTAAGCCACTAGGGCTGTGACATGTTTATTTTGATGTGACGTCACAATAGAAATATTTAATTAAAAATTGCATAACAAATTACAGTTAATAATGATGTCGTGGTAACTCTGTATACACAATCTAGATCGGGTACACTTTGGATCCTATCATTTTTACCACACGTTTTGGTTACACGTTGTATAGGATTTTACTGTATCACTGTATTTTTTTTTCTGTTGTGAATGAAGGATTGTGGGAATGTGTGGGCTAAGTATGACATTGTGAAAATTTTAACTGGTAACTGATGTTTTGCAAACTTAGATATTATTATATTTTCTCTTTTATTTTATTTTTTAAATATGTGTGATTTTCCTTTATATTTTGTGTTTTTATTTGTGATGGAAAGTGTCCTTTTCTGATAGGGCATTTTTCAATATTTTTGACGCTGTAAGGGAGAAAAGAGCTGGACACTTGCTGAGTTTCTTGCCGGTTCTTCTCAGTACAAGATCTCCCGCCCAGAGTAGACTTACGAACCGATGGCATAATGACGTTTATAAGAGCTATTTGTAGCCTAAACTGAATAAATGATTTTGAATTGAATTGAATTGAATTAAGTGGTAGGGTACTCTGATTCGCTCTCTCCCTGCGCTGAAGCCAATAAAGTAAGACACGTGTAAAATTTACGTGTTTAATTTAAATCGGAATAAAACAATTTTATTTAAAGTAAATCAGCCTTATTATTTAGACCCACTCCTACATATATGTGTTCTCTATGTTTGTTTCCGTCAGGGAAGGTTCGTCCAGCAGCGGGGTCATAAAATGAGCTGCTGGCTATGATGATATTTATGTAAAAGTCTGTTAGTAAGCTTCAAAAAAGGACAGACAAGGCGATCGCTTCCCCATAGCTTCGATTAATTCTGACGTGAACCCATATCAGACACAAGCGTTTTAGCTACCTTTCTGGATGGGTGTTCACTGAAGCGAAAAAGCAAAACAAGCACCACCTTTTCAATGGGTGCATATCGTTGGTGGAAAGAGTAAACTGCCTAAGCGCCAAAAATCAATTGATAGGAAATGCATTTTAAATATTAAACTCTAAAGTGCATTTCCCACGAATGCCCTTTTGGTGTTTAAGCAGTTTTACCTTTCCACCAACGATATAGTTCGTCGTGCATATAGTTCATCGTCACATGACATGTGCAAACATGCAGCTCTAGATTGATGTCATAGCTCGCTATATTTATTAAAAATAGCGGCTCGTCCTAGTATCGCACGGGTGGACATTTCTTTTTTAATATATCCTATGTTACTCAGCGCTAATGTAGCATTCTAATGGTGAAAGATTTTTTTAAATCGGTCCAGTAGTTTTTGGGTTTATTCGTTGCAAACTTACAAAAATACAAATATTTAAAGCTTTCCTCTTTATAATATTAGTATGAAATCTTCTGTGCGTGTGTTTGTAATTGAACTCCTTCTAAACGGCTGCACCGATTTTGATGATTTTTTTTGTGTGTGTTCAAGTGGATTCGAGAATGGTTTAGATTTACATTTGGACCCGGTAGGTGTCGCTGCAACAGTTCATCATGGGATACGAGTATTCTCAAGCGGACGAAGTCGCGAGCGAGTTCTATATACAATCTGTCCGGTCACCGGTGTCGGAGCTTTAAATATCATAAAATATGGTCAACTTTATTGATAAAGCACCCCTTATATGTAGGTTTTCTCTAACCATAATGAAATGGCAGACTTTTAATTATTTATTTTACCGAAAAGTAGGTGTGCGTACAAGTTTGACCATATCTACTCTTCTAGAGGTCCTACGTTTACAAACGAGGTGTCATTAGAAAGCTAAAAAGCTAGGTAAGGAACTGATGCTAAGAATGTTATCACAACAGTTCATAAAAATACAACATAAATTTTTTTATGAAAAAAAAAGAACAAAAGAACGAGTTTTTTTTAGTTATTATGTTTTAAAAAACAAATTAGGTCATTGAACTACATTTTTTATGTTTTAAATAAGTAGTACAAGGTATGTGCTAAAGGCAGACACTAAAATATTAGACCTAACTTAGATAGTTTAGGTTTTACAACAGTCTGAATATGACCCTCTTAAAAGCGCGTCCTTCATCGCCATAGCAAACTCAACTTCCTTATCGGTGGGTCGGGGACAGGAGCAGGTAAAAAAAAAACAAAAGAATGCCAGCTGAAACGTCAGTTGTTACGGGCTTGTCAGGTCAGTCGTCCCTCGCTCCGCGTTGTGATTACACTACTTGCTGTTTTAAAATCTACCACATAGTTTTGTTGTTATTGTTGAACTTTTGTTACGTTTTTATTTTGTTGTTGAACATTTCTTGTTAGTTACAATGGAAGACGGTTACTACTCAAGTCAGCACCTCGCCGATATCCATTTCGTGTACGGATTGTGCAACGGAAATGCCAATGCTGCTGTTAGAGAATACGTAAGAAGATTTCCAAATCGACCTACACCGAATGCCCGGACTTTTATAAGAATACACATGAGACTAGCTGAAAATGTAATCAGAAGACCTGCCAATGAACGTGCTCGTCTTGTGTCTCACCAAGAGGAAGAAGAAATATTAAATTTGATTACTCAAGATCCTAGACTTAGTGTCAGACGAATTGCTAATCAACTGAATTTATCCAGATGGTCAGTGTGGAGAGTTCTTAAAAGGGAAGGATTACATCCGTATCACTTCCGAAGGGTACAAGATATACTAGAACCGGATTTCGCGACAAGGTCAGTTTTTTGTTCGTGGGTTATTAGAAGAGTGCGACACAACCCAAATTTTTTAAAAAGAATTTTGTGGACTGACGAAGCCACTTTCACTAGATCGGGATATACGAACCACCGCAATGATCATCTGTGGCTTCATGAAAATCCCCATGCCGTGAGACCAAGTTCATTTCAGCATAAATTTTCTGTGAATGTTTGGGCTGGAATGATTGATGATCTTTTAATGTGACCGTTTATTTTACCGGCGACATTGAATGGCCCAAGATTTTTGGAATTCCTGCAAACTCAGTTCCAAGACGCACTACTGGATTTACCGTTGTCCTACAGAGCTGGTATGATATTACAATTAGATGGCCCCCGGCACACTTTGCAGTAAATGTCCGAAATTTTTTAAACGAACAATTTACGACGTCGATTGGACGCGGTGGAACGATCGCTTGGCCACCGCGTTCACCCGACTTAACGCCACTCGATTTCTTTTTGTGGGGTACTATGAAGCAGAGAGTGTACGTAGACGTGCCAAACACACGAGAAGAGTTGGAACAGAAAATAATTGATGTCGGTAATGATTTGAGAAGAGACAGGGAGATGATACGACGCTCGACCAGTCATGTATCATTAAGAGCCACTGCATGTCTTCAGTACCACGGAAATCACTTTGAGCAGTTGCTGTTATAAAAAATATTAAAATGAAAATTCTTTATGTGAATGATTAAAATGTTATTATCATTAGTTACCAGCTTTTCTTTTTATTTCTACTTTCCTACAAAATTGAACTATTTAAATGGTCATGTTCAAACTGTTGTAAATCCTAAACTATCTAAGTTAGGTCTAATATTTTAGTGTCTGCCTTTAGCACATACCTTGTACTACTTATTTAAAACATAAAAAATGTAGTTCAATGACCTAATTTGTTTTTTAAAACATAATAACTAAAAAAAACTCGTTCTTTTGTTCTTTTTTTTTCATAAAAAAATTTATGTTGTATTTTTATGAACTGTTGTGATAACATTCTTAGCATCAGTTCCTTACCTAGCTTTTTAGCTTTCTAATGACACCTCGTTTGTAAACGTAGGACCTCTAGAAGAGTAGATATGGTCAAACTTGTACGCACACCTACTTTTCGGTAAAATAAATAATTAAAAGTCTGCCATTTCATTATGGTTAGAGAAAACCTACATATAAGGGGTGCTTTATCAATAAAGTTGACCATATTTTATGATATTTAAAGCTCCGACACCGGTGACCGGACAGATTGTATTAATACGTGAAGAAAGAACTTTTCACACCACCTGCTCGACAATGTCTCATTATATATCATGCAAACCTTACTCAAAGTAAATCATTATAGCCCTTGTCTTTTGCCGGGGTGTAATGTTGTACTAAATTTCATTATAACCCGCCGGGCAGTAATGTGATTCTCACTTCTCTTAGTTCTTATTGTTATGCATTTAAAGTCTAATTTCGTCAAAATCGCGCGGCGCGCGGCTGCTGCAGCTGCTGGTGGCCGACGGCGAGGAGGTGGACGGCGGCGCGCGCCGCACCTCATTTATTTGAAAATCGAACTTATTCGAAAATCGAGCTGGCCACGCCACGGCAAGCCGAACGAAAAAAAATCAATACTTAAAACAAAAGCCGCGAGTATTTCAATACGGTGCAATCAGTATCAGACAAAACTGCAAAAGAAGATAGAATAAAACATTAAGAAAATGTCGAGTGACGAAAGTGATTTAACTCCGGAGTCCATTAAATTAGACGCCTTAGGTATTGTTAATAACCTACTACCAGAGAAGTCGAAGGAAAAATACTTGAAAGCTTACGACGATTTCCACAAATGGAAAACTGCAAAAGGCGCAAAGTCTGTGTCGGAGTCAGTGCTTCTTGTTTATTTCGAGTATTTATCGTGTACAAAGAAGTCCAGCAGCCTGTGGTGTATCTATTCGATGCTCAGGTTAACAATAAGCATCAAACACGACATTAAGATAAATACATATAGCAAGTTATTGGCATTTTTAAAGAGGAAATCAGATGGTCATCGAGCAAAGAAGTCAAAAGTATTGACAGCGCAAGATGTGGAAACTTTTCTGAATGAGGCTCCTGATCACAGCTTTCTGGCCATGAAAGTAAGTATGAGTACTGCCTACTTTTTAGTTACGTTTCTAGTACCTACCTATAATAGCTCTATAAAATAGTTAATGAATAAAAGGGTATTTAAATGGCACACATTTAAAAAATACACATTCTAAGGTTTTGTCGCAAGCTTTTTTTATAATATAAAGGTCAAAAAATGTAGTAGTGTATCTATCTATTTACTCACAATCCTATTTTTTGTTACAGGTAGCCTTGATTTTTGGAGTGAATGGCGCATGTCGTGGAAATGAACTCGTAAACATAAAAGTCAATGATATCAAAAAACATGCAGATTTATTGCTGATTAACTTACCAGATACCAAAACAAATAGAGAACGTTCGTTCATAGTTCGTGAAGATTATGCAAGAATTGTTGAAAAGTACCAAGCTCTGCGCCCCTCTAATATAAACACCAACAGATTTTTTATCGGTTACAGTAATGGCAAATGCACCAGGCAAGTCATTGGCAAGAATAAAATCAGCGCCATGCCAAAAGAAATTGCAAAATACCTCAAATTGCAAAATCCCGAGCTCTATACCGGTCATTGTTTGAGGAGAACATCGGCAAGTCTGTTGGCAGATTCAGGAGCAGATATGGCCCAGATAAAACGTCATGGTGGCTGGAAATCCGATGCAGTAGCGGAGGGCTACATAGAGAATTCCATACAAAACAAAAACAAGATAAGCTGTCGTATTGGTGACAACATTCATCTGAAAACTACGTCCATTATTGATGATCCTTGGAAACCTTTGCCACCACAGCCATCTAGCTCAAAATATATCCCGTCAAGCCCACTGCCTCAAGCACCACCTTCCACAACCTTTACTGTGCCAAACGACCCTCACACGCAAGGTTCTGATGTATTGGGTGCTGCTACTCAAATAAATTCCACCTCAACTAACATAAGCGTACCAAAAAATATAACCATATCTTTACATAACTGGACTAATGTATCAAACATCAATTTTAATTTTTAATTTACTTTTTATTGTTATTTACTGTGCCAATTATATATAATTAGTAATGAAAATAGTATTTTAATAAATAAAATACTTTTTCTAGTAGCCTTGGTTTTTATTGTCTCGCAAAAGGTGAGAAAAGTAGAGTATACTCCTCAGGGATAAAACTGATTTTGCCTTGGGCGCGCTTAAATCCTTCACTGCTCTCAGGACTCCATTTTAATTCCCTCGCTTCGCTCGGGAATCAACTCAAAACCCCCTCGCTACGCTCGGGAGTTAAATCTGGAGTCCTTCGTTACGCTCAGGATTCAAATATCGCGCCCGTGACATAATACAGTGCTTTATCCCCTTGGTGTACAATCTACTATTGTTTTGTACCCCTTTTTAAGCACGGTAGTATGAGATTTGTGTTTTTGGATATAGTTTGCTGAACGACTCAGGCACTTACTTACAGCGTCACCGGACTTATGAGATTTAGCATAGTTAAAGTTCATATGGAGAAGGAGAACAGACAGATAAAATGTATGTATATTATTTATATGTTACATTTAATTGTACAAACATTGTATACTTTGTGAATTTCTTTCGGATTTTGACCATTACTTCCCATTAAAAACTAAAAAGGTGCCCTATTGACTGACCGTCCGCTACACTATACTAGTGACACACCAAGATCACGACTTTGGCATGTTCCTAAAACTTTATTATTGTCCGTTCGTAATTTGATAAGCCATTAGGTGAGCCCGTGACTTCGATCGTGTGGTATTTAACGGTTGCATTATCTAGTTTTACATCACCTATCGCACGGTAAATGTCGTTTTTATAAAGGGTAACTCAATAAGATTTTGAATTTGGAAACGCGCCATTTTCGATTGTCAGTTGTTAAGTCGGCCAAGTTTTTTATATTTACGGAAATGATGTTACAATTTATTTACTGTTAGTTACTTAGTAGTTATTGTAAGTTCTTCCCACATTTACTTATAAAAAATATATTATAATAATGGTAAAAATTGTACATAAGCCATTAGCTCAGCCCGTGACTTCGATCGTGTGGCATTTAACGGTTGCATTATCTAGTTTTACATCACCGATCGCACAGTAAATGTCGTTTTTATAAAGGGTAACTCATTAAGATTTTGAATTTGGAAACGCGCCATTTTCGATTGTCAATGTTTTTTATATTTACGGAAATGACGTTACAATTTATTTACTCTTGTTAGATATTGTAAGTTCTTCCCACGTTTACTTATAAAAAAGATATTATAATAATGGTAAAAATTGTACATAAGTAAGTTAAGTGACCAGCTATTGAAAGTTTTGTCACAAAACAGTGGACATTTTTATTGGAAGTCGAAAGAAGCTCTATGTGAATTTCGGTCTATGCGAAGTACTCTGAGACGATTCATAATCTCAAACAGTCGGGAAAGTGTTAATAAGTCTAAGGGTCTCAAATAAAGCCTCAAACAAGTTAAATTTAACTCCAAGTTCGGGATATCCAGCGTCCCAGATTTAACAGCCATGCTTGAAGAGCGACCATATCATCCGTTACTATTAGGTGAAAAAATGCAAATAATTATCGATTAATAAGAATACTTTCCAATTTACCTTCCAGACCAAAATGTTAAGAGTTTCTTAAATTTGAAGAAATAAACAGTTTTGAGAGATGGTCGATGGTGTTTTCTGATGGCTTCCACGTTAAAAGGTCACAGGTAGATGATCAAATTTAAAATATCTTGACTTCCTTTTCTAAAGCTCACTCAAAGAGCAATGGAGAGGGCTATGTTCGGGGTTTATCTAAGTGATCAAATCAGAAATGAGGAGATCCGCAGAAGAACAAAGGTTACCAACATAGCAGTGGAAGTGGCAGTGGGCAGGGCACATTGCTCGCAGGACTGATGCCCGCTGAGGCGGCACAGTCCTTGAGTGGCGACCGCGTACCGGAAAGCGCAGTGTGGACAGGCCTCCAACAAGGTGGACCGACGATCTGGTAAAGGTCGCGGGAAGCCGCTGGATGCAAGCAGCACAAAACCGGTCGTTGTGGAGATCCTTAGGGGAGGCCTTTGTCCAGCAGTGGACGTCTTTTGGCTAAAACGATGATGATGATTTCAGAAGTCTTGTCAAGCGTGGTAGTAGTAGCGTCGTACAAGTAAAACTGTATTGAGACGGCGTGTTGGCTTTTGTCCTGATGTCCCCATTTGCTGTTTATTGTATAAGTAAAACCTGAGATCGGTAGAGAAATTTTTCTTCTGTCTGCCATTGCCCCATGTTACTTTGGGCCATTATTATCACCATCTAAAAATGTCGGCATACCATCAATTTTAGTATTGTATTCCGACAGTTATAAAGCCAGTGCCTCAGTAGTAGAGGACCCCGGGTAAAGTGCGCTTCCATCATCGGCCGTATCATCATTTAACATCACCATGAAGGCCAAATGCGTACTCGTAGAAAAACAACCACAAAATCACTTTTTCTTCCATTCTTCTCAACCAACCGTCACCCGAACGATTACTAGGCTGATTATGAAACCGATTTATTACTTAATCGAACATATATAAGGCATTAATTGCTCTGCCTCTGACCTAGT
This sequence comes from Eudonia lacustrata, assembly GCA_947562085.1. Classification (NCBI taxonomy): domain Eukaryota; kingdom Metazoa; phylum Arthropoda; class Insecta; order Lepidoptera; family Crambidae; genus Eudonia; species Eudonia lacustrata. The sequence continues at coordinate 14,572,637 of OX387332.1, read as the reverse complement.
AGAAGTGTGACTATATTTGTATCAATAATGTAACTTACTCCGTGCCTCAACGTTTATTATAACCATTGTGTGTCCAATCCATAAGCGTGCAAAATTTATAATGGTTATACGAGATTAACAGTATTTACATAAACAGCTTATAACTAACAATTATGAATTTCGCTAACACCTTTTGTAGTTTGGATAAGGTTTACTTTGGCGTGGCAATTGTGATGATCGTGCTGTCGATTCTATCACCCAAGATAAAAGTTTGGAATAAAATGTTATGGCTTTTAGCACAGGGCCGTATTGACATTACAATAAGTAAGTATTCATCATACTATGAATTAAATGAAAATATTAAATTGAAGTTTATATTTTCTAACAACATTGTTGATAGAATTGTTGTGTTGTGACTTGTGTCAGTAAAACATAAGGCAGCCAGTTGCTCAATAGTTCTAAATCTTCGTAAAAATAAATAAATAAATAAGAATTGTGTGTGAAGTGTTACTCCACCCTCGGCATTTACTTAACCGATTGTCTTTTTGGTTGTCTGGAATTTATACATGTATAAGATAAAAAATTAAATCTTACAGAAAATAAATCACGGCTGCACAAATATACTTAAAAGTAGCTAGATGTAAACTTAGCTAATAAATTAAACAAAAATATAATCTGAAAACGGTTCAGGTGTTTAGAAGTGTTAAGTAAACCACCAGCTGGCTGTTGGGTTTGCGGGGCCCATAGCGCATACGCCAGCTGTCAAGGTGGAAGTACCAGTCTATTCAGGCATACCGAGACAGACTTTTCTGACTGGCCTGTTCCTTAGCTGGCCGCTCCTCCAAGTAGCTAAAAGGACAGCCACATTTATGCAAAATAAAGAGACAAGTAACTCACTTTCGATTCGCCGGATGCTCCAAGCTGCGTTGGCTAAAGGAGAACAGAAGGGGCGATGGTGGCAAGGAAGGATCAAGGAAAAAGAGGAAACGTGAGCCAACAGCTCGCCGTTAAATCCGTTGATATCCAGCTCCCGGAAGGCGATCCGTGTCTCCAATTGGTATATAGGTAAGACTTGGAGGCGTCCCTTGGACGCTGACGCCGATCGGATTTTTATATTCACCCACGCCTCCGCGCACGGTAAACCACAACACGTTTTCACAATTGTTCAAATCAAATATTTTTTTTCCCTCCGGAGGGTAATATGAACGCGCCACACCAACTTAATTTTCTAGACCTGTCCTCGGCAGGACAATTCCTACAATTCCTCTCGCCAGTGGTTAATATTTTCAAGTTATCAAAAGTAATGGGCAGATGCCGTCCACATCAAAAATTACACGAAACACGACCATGACACACCTGCCAGTTTTTTTTTTCTTTTCGTTGATGGCTTTGTGCGATTAGCACATTTAGCCAGTGTCAAAGTAATTTTTCTTTCAATTAATACATAAATAAACAGTATTTCCTTCGTCCTCCAGTAATGATGATGAATGATAATAGAAATGAGAAGTGAGAAATGATATACCCCCCAACCCCTCGAGTATCTCAGTAAAGATGTGGGGCTTTACTAAGTCCTCGGGCGTACTTCTTGAGAGAATTTGAAAAGTGACGTTGCACTGTTTTATTTTATTTGCCAACACTCATGCACACTCACGAACACTTAACGGTTAATAATCCACCATTATTTCACATTAATATTCGACATAACACAAATTTTAGAAAATAAAACAAAACCGCCGACATGACGCTTCACTTTCCCGCTAAGAAGTCCCACCTGCCAGTTGTCATCTTCCGGTTGCCATTTTTGTTTTTATTTTACGGCACCGCGAAACTGGCCATTTGGCCATACACCCTAACAGTCTGTTCCGAACAAGAAGTATGTTGGTGTATAGGATAAAGAAACAAACACAGATTTAGGTACCTACCCTAAAAACACAAAAATTACATAACTTCACCGACACAATTCGTGTTAAAATAAAATTTCAATAAAAAAAAATGGCGATTTTTAATTTTACAATAAAAATTTTGAAATGAAACAACTTTTACGGATCTTTACGCGATTTACGGATTTTTCACGCGTTTATTTTATACATTAGTTTTAATTAACGCGAGTAGATCCGTAAAAAATGTTTCATTTCAATGTATAGTGTTCGCGTAAACTTTAGAAAACAATAAAAATGTTTTTCGGAAAAAATATGACATACAGAATAACTATTAAATTTCGGAATTAAATATTTCGGAATATTTAAGTTTCTCGCTGCAGCCGGCCCTGCCCCTAAGCTATCATGATAGCTTTATTTTAATTGTTGTTTTCGTTAATCACCTTTGTCCATGGCTTTGTTTCTAAACAAGGCTGTACGAGTAGGCTCCTCTGCCATGATGGGTTGTAGGCAGCGCTTATGGTGTAGGCTGCATACAATTACTCATATATTAGACATCACTATATTTTATGCAATAGTTCGAAGATTGGCAACTAAATTTTTAACTATTATTGAAAGCAATTATCGAAATTAATTGTCATTTTTGTACGGATGCGGACGGTGTTTACGTGTGCGGCTGCAACATATCAATTATGGTGATTCATATGTTTTAATACATACAGAGTGATTATTTAAGTGGGTGATGGTGTCATATAAGTCTTTATCTACACTAATGTTGTAACATTCTACTTATGTTTCCAATACTTGACTTATAATTACTACTGTTATAGCGCAGACAACAAAACACTCAATTTAAGCAATTTCACATGATGGTATAATATCCACATCGATATCGTAAAATCTTATTATAACATCAATAAAACGCGACCAATTAACCTGGCGAGCCTTATGTCAAAATCCTCATACAAGTTGTATAAAATTTTGATATTAGGCTGGCTTTTGAAAACAGTTGGGTTATACGTGAAAACTTCGTCGAAACTACTAAACTTACATACACAAAACTCTTTGGTAAGATCTTGTGCCAATTAAATAAAAAAAGAACAGCGCGCGCTCGCTCCTGATTGGCCCTGCGCGCGCAGCTGCGCTCTCATTGGTTAGATTTTAATGGCGGCAAGTTCACTGTGACAATACACGTACGCGTGAATTTAATGTTTCGCAATGTGTTTTGTTTTTAAAATACAAATTAAAAGTTAAAAATGGACAGTGACGATGATATTTGTACGCCTCCGGATATTCTAGAATTGGCAACAAAAGTAACTCACAATCTTTTGCCAGAAAAATCTAGAAAATTATATGAAAAAGAATATAATAACTTTTTGGCATGGAAGATCGAAAAGAAAACTACATCATTTTCTGAAAATGTCATTCTTGTGTATCTCAAAGACCTCTCCGACAAATTCAAGCCATCTTCTATGTGGGCTAAATATTCTATGCTCAAGTCCACACTGAGTATCTACAACAATATTGATATCACGAAGTATTCAAAAGTCATAGCGTTCCTGAAACGCAGTTCAGAAGGACACAAGGAAAAAAAGTCCTTGACGTTTACATCAGGTCAAATAAAGATGTTCCTGAAAGATTCACCAGATATTTTGTATCTTTTTGAAAAGGTAAGTGTATTTTAGTTCTGTTATTTAATCTACCTAGTACTTACGTACTACACACGCAAGTTATCTAGACACTCCGTTTAAGCGCTTTGTGTATAAATTAGGTAGTAGGTACCTACACTTTACTACTTCATAAATCATAGTTTTTGCCTTGGCTATGTACACACGGCGGCAGATCAACCTACCCAAAACTGTCAAAATTCTACAATCAATTTTGAACTTTATGGTTTGGTTATAAGGATCAATATTCATTGGAGAAATTTGACAGATTTGGGTAGGTTGATCTGCCGCCGACTGTACCTCAAGCTTATTATATCGTTTATTGTTACAGGTTGCACTAATCTTCGGCATAATGGGGGCATGCCGAAGGCAAGAGCTATACAACATCCAGTTCGATGAAGTCTCTAACATAGACGACAGTACAATCATGGTGAAAGTTTCGAAAACAAAAACGAAAATAGATCGTTCTTTCGTTGTGACGGGCAACTGCTATGCCGTATGTAAAAAATACATGGAACTTCGACCCACCCCCTGTCGAAACCCTGCCTTTTTCTTGAGCTATAGATCGGGGAAGTGCGTCGATCAAAGAACTGGTATTAATAAATTTGGTGCTCTGGGAAAAACTATCGCAAGTTTTTTGAATCTGCCTAAACCAGCGTTGTACACGGGGCATTGCTTCCGGCGCACCTCGGCGACCCTTCTCATAGATAGCGGTGGTGATTTGACCGCACTGAAACGACACGGGGGGTGGAAGTCTTCTACTGTGGCTGAAAGCTACATTGATGAGTCTTTAATGAATAAAATTCAAGTCTCAAATACGATCTTGAACAGTATAGAAAACAAGACGAATGAAGTAATTATAAATATTTCAACTCCGTCTACGAGCTCTACTGCTTGCCCCGCGACCGCTACAGCTGCTGGATCAATAATTAACATTAAATTTCAAAATTGTACCATCCAAAATTTGAACAATTATTATAAATAAACTATTGTCAGCTTTTACTCTTGTTGTTTGACTAATTGCATTAGTGAAGATAAAGTAGTGTATGCAACTGCATATAACACGGGTATTAAAACACTCGTTTCTCTCACACTATTATGAAACTCGCTGCGCTCGTTTCATAAACTCACACTCGTGTTTTAATACCCTTCATTATATGACAGTTGCATAAACTACTATTAAGCACTATCTTATATATCTACTATTATATAAATCTGTAGGCTCTGTCTGTACATGCAATTTTTCTAACAAATTTCGTTTTGTGACTCACTGACACCAATTCTACGATTTTTAAATTTTTTGTCTGTCTGTCTGTCTGTCTGTCTGTCTGTATGTCCTCTTATAACTCAAGAATGGCTTGACCGATCTTGAAGAAAATTTGTATGTAGTAAGAACATGAGATTAAACGAATGATAGGCTATAAAAAAATAATAAAATTGTATTGACTAGTTTACGCTCAGCGAAGCGGGCGAGTGATAGATAAACGTTTAAAGAAATCTCGTACTCTTAATTCGAGGATAACTTAAAATATTAGAGGATCTTCACCAAAATAAAGCGTACGCAATATGAGTCGTTCATCATCATCATCATCATCATAATCATTATAGCGTGTATACTGTGAGGGTAAAGTTTCCTGACATGAATAATAGCACATTCGAAGATCAGGTCATGAGATATTATACCCTGGGTCAATGCCGATTGGTGAATTTTAAAGGCTACATAAAGCATCTTCAGTCAACAACCTTCCTTCCGAATTATCGAGATATTTTAATATGGTCACCCATCCGATGACCTGATATAGCAAAATTCCTAATATGTAAAATAAACTTTAATTAAGTAAAAAAATCGTATAATAACAGTTTTCATAAGAATATTCATATAAATTAGTAAAAAAATCTATAAAAACCGGACAAGTGCGAGTCGGACTCGGGCTAGTCCGACCGAGGGTTCCATACAAATTGATGGGTACATATAGTTCAGGAATCGAGTCTCGAACTTTTCCCGAAATTCAGTTTCCGAAGTATTTCTTTTTTCATTCTTCGTCATATCAAAAATAATTAAAAATCTGTTTTTAAGTTTGTGCAAATGAAGCCCTTTCATACGATATCCCAAATAACACGGTTAACTTACTTCGAAATTTGGACCCCGTTCCTTGCATAAAGACCCTGTTTTTTTGTGATTTAATGAAATATGTATAGTTTTCAGACTTTTCCCTGTATAAGACGATATTACTTGCCAAACTGAGCCTGCTCCTGTTCATAGAATTACCCTTGAGCGATATAATTGTAAATAGAAATCACTGTTCGCCGTTCATCGGTACAAAGAGAATATTTTCAGCCGATTTTGCGACATAAACGGCCGAATCTTTTTTTTGCTTCAACTTAGAAGTTATATTTTTTCACAGCTTTAAGGGACTGCTGACTTGAGTAAATTGATTTAATTTCAACTCGATACGTCCACGCGTTCCCGAGATAAAGGGTCTTTCCCGAGATAAGGGGTAAGACAGACAGACGGACAGACGGACAGACGGACAACAAAGTGATCCTATAAGGGTTGCGTTTTTACCTTTTGAGGTACGGAACCCTAAATATGACTGTGTTTTTCAAAGCTTACGTCAAAAGTTTGATTGAATGGTTTTAAAATATATACCTATTGGTTTATTAAATTTGTAAGCCACATATTACATATACTTAGTGATCATTGTGCGTGATGGAACCTTCATCTAATGATTCGTATGACATAATCTTGTAAAGGAAACTATGACAAATTGTTATTTAATTTAATATTATGACACCAATGCATTGCTGGCGGGCGCGCTGATTGTCGTCGAGTTTATGCTAGATGTAGCCAAGATGTAATTAATTTGATTTTTGTTTTTAAGTGCTAATTGCTGCACTTAAGATGTAATTGTTGAAAAATAAATAAAAATATTAAATTATGTTTTTTTCTTTACATGACACTTTTTAATGAGGTATCGACCTCTTTGCGACTAAAACTAATATTATAACAAGCTAGCCGCTACCAGTGTTCTGACAAATGCTGAGTTGATACCTCTTCTGTGTCTCTTTGCCTTTTAATTATTTTTTGTTTGTATATGTCGCCGCACTCAACATTCAAAGCTTCGTCTTGACTGTTTATTGATTATTTGCTATCAAATTATAAACGGAGTAATTTAATCCAAAACTCTTTTGTAAAATTGTAACACCTTATTTAGTTATAATAATAGTAAGTTGTGAATTGAATAAGTAAATTATCATAATGAACAATTATTTTGATCAACAAACAACTGTGGTGTTTTAAAGTAAGTCGATTAATTTCTATTACAATGTTGCTTAGCTTGACTATTTGTGAATAAGCTTTAAATAAATAAGAAATGAATTATGGTATTGCTTTACATTAGTTATTTGCTAATTTAATAGAAACTTGATGTAAATACATGCGCCAGTAGCGCCATCTTGACCGGTTGAACGGGAGTTTCATTTGGCGGGAAAGATGGCGATGCTAGGCGCTTGTTAAGCGAATGTCTGTCATTCTGCGTTTGAATATTGAGCTGAACACACTTGTAAGTTGAACCTATGTTACTTTTAAGGGTGCGCCGTCCGTAAGTGACAAGTGTCATATGTTTTATTTGAAATGTCGTCGTCCATATTTATTTGATGCCGCGCGGCCATACTAATTTTGTATGGGGAATTTAAGGTGCTTAATAAAAAAATATTATTTAAATAACCACTTGATGAATCAAAAATGTAGTCTAGCAATTTGTAGTTTATCCATTGATGATTGTTTAGACAAAATCAGAGGTACAATAATTTAGATAAACTATAAGAAATCTACTAAACGCCGCCACTCGTTTTCATGATCTTTGCCCAACTTTAAATGATATTGTAGAAAAAACTATAGCGTGTTATGAATTTATGGTTCTGACAAATTATAAACACGTTCCCTATGATACTAAATATATATTTTGTTCATTTAATACGATAGTATTTTCAATTATATTTACTTAACCGTAACTGCATTTTTGGCATTTTTTGGTCGGCCCACCCTTAATAAAAATAATTGATCTGCTTTAGTGTTATTTTCATTCTATTCTTGATAAGTATTGTTAAGTTTATGATATTAAAGTAACAAGTTTTTGATATTGCTTTTAGTGTTAAAATCTCTAGAGTAGTTTTGCTAGACGAATAACGTTGATAATAACATTGTTTTAAATAGCAGAACCAACGGTTCTGCATACTTTAAAAACATAAGTACCCGCTTTTCTCCGATATATACTATTTGTGACAGCGAATGTTTTTTGATGTGTAACATCTTTCCGCTCGCCTTCTAAATATATAATTTGTGGGAGTAATTTCGTAGAAAAGGGACGGAAGTAGGGTCGTAACAGTGTGATCGGCTCGCCTGCTATATATACAATAATTTGTGGGAGTGATTTCGTAGAAATGTGATCGTAACAGTGTGATACTGCCGCACAATTTATGAACGCAGTAAGTACAACTTACTGTGTTTGTGATTGTGATATTTGAGGTGCTGACATTATGATCTATTTTCTCGAAACTGTTCACATGTTCTTTCATCATCATCATCATCATCGGCCTATCTTAGTCTACTGCTGGACATAGTTATGACATGTTCTTTACTGCGTTCATAAATTGCTCGGCACGATAGGATAACAGTGTGACATGTCTTCTAATGAGTATTTACTGCATTCTCTTTATGATTTGTAAAAGAATATACGGAGTCGGAAGCGCGCAAGCGCGCGCCATTTTGCAAATTTAAAATCGATAATAAGAACAAGACATATTATTATTATAAGTGACATATTGTGTCATCATTATGATATGTCAAATGTCTTCTAATGAGTATTTACTGCATTCTCTTTAAGATTTGTAAAAATAAAAAATAAATTGCTCATACTAAGGTGAGTTGTCAAATGTTACACATCTTATGCGACTACTGTAAGGCTCGTTCATTTTTTTTTCATTTCTTTCATTCGTTCATTTCGTTCATTTACTTTAATTGCGTTCATATCGTTCATTTCGTACAGTCATTAAGTTTTAACCTACATTTTGCCTAGTCTCAGATCTTTATGTATACACACACATGCATTAAATATATTTGATCTTGAATATATACTCAATTTAAATTCTATGCGACGCCGACGACGGCCTGCTTCACTGTCGTTGTACACTGTCCTATAAAAGTTGCCGGTTGCCCGCTGACCGTTCGCGACCCGTCGTTGTCGGCGGGCGTCGCAAAAAATGATGTTAGCTTTTTACATAGCGCGATTGAGGTTATGGGCTGATGCAGTTAAGGCTGTCTGTGGTTTTGCGCTGTTTACCGACCGAGACTCCTACCAGGATCAATCCATCAATCAATTCTTTATTAGCTTACTAAGTGTTTACATGGGTGTTACATTGAAATGAAACCACTTTTATGGATCTACTCGCGTTGTTCTGATTTTATTTTGAAATCCTGACACACACACACACACACACACACACCCTCACACACACACACACCCTCACACACACACACACACCCTCGCACACACACTCACACACACACATACACACATACATAAATGTTCAATTTTGTTTTAGTTTTAAGTTTTAAGTATATTTTATTCTCTTATTTAGTGTATGTAGAAGATAAGTAAAAGGGTCTCTTTCTGGTACAGGTGCTGCATGCACTTAAAATAAAGAGTCAGCCTTGGATATTGTTTTAAACGAAAGTGATAATGCTATAAATATTTTTGATTTTTGAAAATGTGTAGTGTTCGCGTAAACTTTAGAAAATAAAGGTGTTACCGTTTGCAGCAAAGTACTTACAACTTAGGGTATTGAAAATATTAGACATAATTATTTACATTTAGCGCCTCGGTGGCAGAGTGCAAAAGCTCTGGGCCCACCCGAAAGTCTCGCGTTCATTTCCCAAGTCAGGCAGTGTGTTTTAGATTGGTCGATGCATAGCCTATCTTTGCGATCACCAACCCGCATTTGCCCAACAGTGGGACAGTTATAGACTATTTACTTATATTACTTTCCTACTTACTAATTTATATTTTTTATGGATATTTTCTGATAATTCAACGCTGCAAAATATTTGTAGCATGAAATGCCTTTTACCGAGTTTTAGGCAAAGGTCCATAATTAATGTCAGTAAAAATGACGCAGCGGAGATGTGTGTTTGAGGTGTGATCTTGAAAGCTAAGCAACTTTCACATGCCTAGTCACTGGATGGGTGATCAAAGTTAAATGTCACGAGCTCCTCGGAAGGCTGATTCATTTGATTTATTTATTTTTTTGACGACCTCCTTGGTCGAGTGGTTTGTACACCGGTTTTCATGGTGTCGCCATCTCCGAGGTCCCGGGTTCGATCCCCGGTCGGGTCAATTTAGAAATTATTGTTTTTCTAAATTGTCTCGGGTCTGGGTATTTTCTATGTATAATAAGTATGTATTTAAGTATTTTAAGTATGTTTATCCGTTGTCTAGTAACCATTTAACGGTTTCATAACGAAGCTTCTCTTGGGCTAGATAATTGGTGTGAGTGTAGGAAAGTATTTTTATTTTATTTATTTATTTATTTTATTAACATCAGGTAACAATTGCTTCTAGCTACATAAATACGTCATCACTACAATTTGTGGGTTTGCGTCTCCATAAACAGTAACCAAATGTCTTTCCCGCCACCAGAAGCGTGTTTGCGTGGTGACGCATCGATACCTCAAAATGTCGGCAAACAAATGACTGCGCCCGCGCACATTCCCGACACACTACGCCTCTGCAACTTCAATAGCACCCGGATAGCGTTTAGCCGAGCGGATAGATGCTCTGGTTGAAGGTGAGAAGTCTTAGTTCAATCCCCATTTGTTACACTAATCTTGTTAACGCATACCTAACACAAGCTAATAGCCATTTAAATGGGTTAACAGAACTGTTCATCATCATCATCATCATCATCATCATCATCATCATCATCAGCTTATTTTATGTCCCCAGTGCTGGGGCACGAGCCTTCCATATGGATGGATTATAGAACGGGCCATAAACCACCACGCTGGCCCAGTGCGGATTGGTGGTTGTTAACGACTGCTAATGCTTTACGTGCCTTCCGAAGAACGGAGACAGAACAGAACTGTTGTTAATGTATTAATAATAATTCTTGATGATTATTTACATATAATTTTACGCAAATATTGTTGCGAACAAATTACAAATTGAAAAAAGACAAAATGTTGAAAAAATTCCACAAGCGGGATTTGAACCCGCACCCCATGACATGCCGGGTCAGGTGCACTACCAATTATGCTGTCGTGGCTCAATCCAACTCGCCGAAATTAATCAACACTTCAACTCTTATTAAGTAAGCCAAAGGAGCCCTATTCAATGTCGACAACTACGTCATAAACATCCGACCTTAATATTTTTACAAATATTGAAATATCATTTATCTTATCTTATCTTAGTGGGGCCTGCTGAGGTTTCCCTCTGTCAGTAACACTTCGACCCATCGGGATCTTTTGTGCAACCCTATCCTTTCACTTTTCCTCCTCTGTAAAGATAGATGCCATAAGTTTGGCAACGCCCTTAAGTGCGAAGAGCCTGAAGTCCTCCGGTTTCGGATTGGCCGACCCCAGGAGTCCCATTCTTTTCCTAGCCAGAGAGTCGCAGTCACACAATAGGTGCTGCATTAACTCCGTTTCCTCTCCACATGCCCTACATAAACTATTTGTTGAGATGTGCATTCTCTGAAGCATTTGCTTTGTGGTATAGTGAGATCAGTTAAGAATAAGGCAAGCTATATTTATGATTATTTCGGTTTGACCCGCTTGTGGATTTTTTTCAACACTGTGTCTTTTTTCAATAATTCTTGATTTTTTTATTTTACTGAATTAGCAAAGAGCCAGCCATTGATGTCAGCTTCATGGAAAGCCACTGCAGCCCATAGACGCGCGAAACCAACAGTATCTTTGTTTGGAGATAGCTTGCTGATTGCATCAGGCGGCATATTCTTTCAGCGTCACCGACCTTTTTAGGGGCGGCGAGAAACTTAAAGGGTTCCTCAAGCCGCGTGAAACGAAACACCGTCAGAGAATTTCTAGAAGGAACGGAGACACGCATTAGCGCTAGTCCTACGCACTAGGCTTGTTATAAGTCCGCCTGATATGTCACCTCAGTGTTCCGGCATTTTATAGCTTTTTTTTTCGCCCCTCCGAGGTGCACCGGCGGTGGGAGGAGGTGAATACTACATGTACGATACTACCTCAAGCGGTTGAGCTAGCCTGTGTCAGACTCCTACTTACTAAATACCCCCTGGTGTTGCCTATAGCCTTGGAAGGGCTACATAAGCTGACGGGACGGTCGCCTCCCGGGATGGGTGGCGACGTTGGCGTTACTCAATCAGAGTGCACGTGCCATACGCACTTCACCGCACTTCACCGCACTTCACGTGCCGTGGTGAAGTCGTTCGGTAGATCTGCAGTGATGCTGCCTATGTTGGCTGACTTAACTAAGCGACGAAGAGCCCTGTCCCGCAAGTAGGCAATATAGTCATGTGTTAACTGATTGGGGGATCCGATAAAGCGTGTTTGGGCCTACGGAAATGGGGGATGGGATTTTATAGCTAATTTCGCAGTAGTTGAGCACATTTCCTTATTGGGCTTTATCGTCACGTAAATAAGAACTTGCATTCAGGCCGGTGTATTGCCAATTGTACGAGGTCTGTAGCAATTTTAACTATAGGTACAAATTATAATTTGCGAATCGTTAATAAAACTAACACCTAGCAGTTAGAGAACCTAAATTCCACATAATTTAGACTGGAGAATGCCTGCCTAACCTTCAAAGCACTAACAGACCTGAGAAACAACCTTAAATATACCGAAGATTACTCATCTTCAAAATAACGAGTGCTGTAACGATACGGTTCGGGGTATTTGTCAAAATCATCATTAAGATAGTTATGGGAACGTGGTTTAAACACAACATAAGTAGACAGCAGAAGGTATGCTTCAACGTGATCGACAACCTCCAACCTCTAAATCTTATATAATAAGAAAGTAAGTATCATTGCTCGAAACTACAAAGTAACTAAATAAACTAAACTAAAATAAAATTCAGCACGTGTTTTGTCTTGAAAGGGACCAGCAAAGAGATGTGCAAAATTCCAGCGGTCTAGATTCTGCAAAAAAAAAAAATCAAAAATTCAAAAATCATTTACCTATTCAGTTTAGGCTACAAGTAGCTCTTGTGATTGTGAATGTCACTATGCCATCGGTTCGTAAGTCTACTCTGGGCGGGAGATCTTGTACTGAGAAGAACCGGCAAGAAACTGAGCAAGTGTCCAAGCAAGTGTGCGGTTTGGTTCTTCAGTGTTAGAAGTTCTCTTTTATGGAAATACACATACAGATATCCGCTTGTCCTTCATCTTACTTGATGGTAAGATAAGATATGGTTGATGGTAGAAGCTTAAACAAGCATCTACAGCCTAGTGTATATGTATAGTGTTTTTTGAGAGTCTGCTGATTGCCACTGGACATATCCAAAAAAGCCCAATGGCTTTTTAAGGGGCAGCGAGAAACTTAAAGGGTTCCTCAAGCCGTGTGAAACGAATCAGAGGTTTTCCAGAGGGAACGGCTTCACGCACTAGTGCGTGTCACCGTGCCCTACTAGATTCTCCGAGGGGTTCGGATCGAATCGAGGAGTGGAACAACCCGAGGGCGCCTCTAAAGGCTCGGACCTCGGCTCGTCGTACCCTTGTTCTACGGGTACGGTGTCTTGGGCCTCTAGTGTGCATGTTTAGTGTATTCTGTAAATGTGTAGTGCCATTTAGGAATCTGGCAGGGGGAGGAAAAGTAGCTACCGCTGCCCATGAACGCTATACTAAGGGCGCAATACTACGAAATACGGAGACTGCAGAAGGAAGCTTCATACACACGCGATCGAGCAACGCACACATAGCTGCGCTCGGACTAGTCTGAGATGGTCCGAGACTCCGTATCCGTTAGAATAGAAGGTCCGACCGCAAAATGAGCGAGGTCAATAATGAGCCCTCTTAACTGGCAACGATAATTTTCATAGTTGAGGCTCGACCGCGAAAGAGGCTAGCGGAGCGGTCTTAGAGAGCAAAAGTAAGCAAAAGCGGCCTCGCTGTGTCATCGCGTTGGTTGCGAGTTTCGAGCGGAGCGAGGTGTTGGTGTCGGCTCCCCTCCCGCACCCCGTCCGCGTCCCTCGCTCGCCCGATTGCAGGGACACGCGGGCGCTTAATGTGTTTTTGTCAGCAGCAGCAGCGGCAGCTATTTTTAGGTAGACCCGATCTCATTATTGTCATTTCAGCTATTTCTCGCTTCCAAAAGCTCACCCAGCTCAGCTTTGTCCGTTAATTTCGCGGTCGAGTTCCGGCTTTACTACCGCACTCATAGACGTCAATAGTCACTAATGATTACTTAACACCTAAAATTGTCTATTGTAAAATAGTCTCTAACAGTGACGTTGCAAGCACATTTTAGACTGAACAATTGTCGGTGCTAAGAAATCATTAATGATAATTAAATAAATAGGTAAAACAAATAAATAAATAAATTTTCCTACACTCACACCAATTATGTAGCCCAAGAGAAGCTTCGTTATGAAACTCGTTATATGGTTACTAGACAACGGATAAACATACTTAAAATACTTAAACACATACTTATTATACATAGAAAACACCCAGACCCGAGACTATTTAGAAAAACAATAATTTCTAAATTGACCCGACCGGGAATCGAACCCGGGACCTCAGAGATGGCGACACCATGAAAACCGGTGTACAAACCACTCGACCAAGGAGGTCGTCAGGAGAATTGATGTCTATGAGTGCGGCAGTATGTGTGCGTTCTCAAGCGCGGCATGTAGGTATTAGGCTTACTTTCTGGGGTGTCGTTATTTAGTGGTTTGGGCCACTACGAGTAGTGTTTGATTCGAGACTCTTCAATTATAGTTTCTGCAATAGTTACGATTCGGTACAAGTAGGCAGTCAGCTGTTTTCACAAGACAATTTTGTGTGTGATTTCATGTGGTTTGTAGGTCGGTATTGCATACTCCAATTCATTGTCGAATGTTGGAGATATTGTTTAAGGGTACCAGTTACGTTTGTGAAGGCTGATACTAAGGTAGCTAATTTGGATTGAATTTAATTTTTAGACATACTTGAATGTGTAGCACATTTCAAACATTCTTCGAAAGTAGATTTAAGAAAAACTAATTAGGTTTTTATTGTTTTCTTAATTTTACACGAACGTTACATTAAAATTAAACCAGATATTGTGCTTAACTTTTAGTTACATAAATATATAGGTATTATGTAAATAGATAATAAAAAACACTAAAAAAATTATAACACAAAAAGATTTAAGTCAGTAAGTCTCTAATTGCTTCAGATGAAATTGAAAGTCTTCACGGATCATAAAGGAGACAAAGCACTAGCAATCTTTGAATTAATCAGAGATTATGCGAAGAGATTAATTTTAAAATTATGTTTTCATTCCGTTTGCAAGAAATAGCCAGATGGTAGGTTTATGGGCAGAAATACAAACCCAGACAGCCACTCATCTCGCACAGATGACGGCACATCAACAAAAAATATAACAAGACCAATAATTATTACAAGAAATAGGTTTAAATTTTTTTTTTTTTTGTTTGCTCGACAAAATGGAGGCCATACGGGAAGGCAACTGGTGCAGCGAGAAAACGCAGCATCTAACCCTGCTTATATCTATTTATTGTGCAATAAATGATAAAGTATTTTTTCAGTACTAAAATCTTAATTTTCTCAGTTTATTAGCTCTCTCCATCCGACTATATGTCTGGAATAAATCACTTAAAAGCGATAAGACCGCCAAAATGTAACTTTGTAAGTTATTCATTTTTTTGTTCTTGTTTATGTTTTATAATGTTGCAATAAAAGTATTATCTATATATCTATCTATATCTCATTTTGGGTTTGTATGTCGTTGAGAGAGTTCGATTGAAACATAAACAATAAGTATGGGACAACGCATGTTCTACATCTACCAGGGCTCCGCATGAACACAAGCACACAGTCACAATTTATAAAATACTCCTTGATGATTTTTTTTACTTTTAATCATCTATGTATATACGTGAAGTAAAAACTTTGCACCCTTTTTTACGAAAATTGCGCGGACGGAGGAGTATGAAATTTCGCACACGCTTATAGTTTATATACATAAGGTGAACAGAATGTTATTTTTTTTTAACATTATGCATAAAAAATACATTAAATCAATAAAACAAACATTACACACACACTACCACTATACTATACTACTATGTATTTGACACACACGCATAATAATAATACTCTTTTCAAAAACTTCAAAAATGGAAGAGGAGCGGCCGAGTTGGCCGAAATCTGTCAATGCCAATCCAAACTCAATTCTATCTTCTTAATTTTTCATTAATTAGGATACAATCCTTGCAGCCTTAATAAAATTACGGTCGAATTTCGACCACTGGGCGACCACTAGTATAAGTAAATAGGCATGGCAAACTATTTAAGACTTTAGGAATTAAAATTTAAAATGTCTATCTCTGTTTCCGTTACTCTTGACTTTCTTACGAATTAACCGTTATGGCGAGTTTACAATAACCCTTCTTAGTTTTAACCTTTCTTAATTTTATTTTATTTTATTTTAGTTTGTAAATTTTAATTTTTAATTTTGATTTTATTCTGTTTTTTTTGTTTTTTTTTTTTAATTTTGTTTTTTTTAATTTTTTTATTTTGTTTTGTGATGTTTTATCGTAATTTTATTGTAATTTGTATGGGTGTAAGCTGCCTGAATAAATAAATTTTATTATAATTAGCTCTCTTCTGATACATAAGTTTTTTTTTTAAACCTGTAACTATATCTAATAAAGTGTAACAGAAGAGCCCACTCTTCGCTGTAGAATAGTAATTGTTAGTTAGGAAACTTCGTACATAAAAAAATGGAGGAAACAGACATTGCTTCAACTTCATTTATTGTTTCATAACGAACTATAAAGATGAGACTGCTTAACTAGCTATTGGCCGCGACTCTGTCTGCGAGGAATTATATATGCCAATAATAAGTCGCAACCGTTCTCTTTCAATTCCATTTTGCGACAATAATGTCTCATTCCACAACCCCATTGTCAGAATGTGCCGCTACAACATTTTATGAGACAAATTAGACAAATTAGACGGTGTGCTTGATATCCACGCTTCATCGGTCTTCAAGTGGAAGTTGTCGCTGCATAGGCTTGTTTTAATAAACTGACATGATGCCATGTAATTTTGTAACCATTTTCATTTTTTTTTGTAGTCTAATTTGTACTTATTTGTTTTTCATATTTTAATTCATCCCTCCTTTAATATTTTTTACAGGGTTTTTATTCAATGTTTATCTATATCGTTTAATAATATTGTTTAAGTAATTTAAACAATTTTTTTAAAAATGTTTAAGCATGTCGTTTTGTTACCGTTACTATTTCAATTGATTTCTATAATGTAATATTGTATAATTTTAACAATTTGGGAGTTGCAGTCTACCTATTTTACTAAAATCATATAAAAACTGAACAGCTGTTACTGTAAATCTGTTTTGTAATTACATTAAATAAATAAATAAATATGAAAAATAAGTTACCTAGAATATATTTTTTTATTGTATAACTCTATGATATTTGAATTCCCGAAAGAAAATAAATTTAAATATGTTTATTTCGTTAACAATATTTATCCATGGCAATACTATTCTGTCAGAGTGTTAGATCTATTTCTGTGGTTAAAATACAGATGGACAGATCAGAGCCATGATTTTGATTTATGTTTAGAGGGTGCAGGTTCGGATCCCGCTCGTGAAAAAAATTATCAACACTTTCCGATTTGTAATTTGTTTGCAGCAAGATTACGTAAAATGTATATGTATGACCTTATTTATTTTAACTGTTTTGGGTCATTCGCTAACACTAATTCTTTAAGGGTTACTAATGTACGATTATACACATTAATTAATCAATGAACCACAAATTTTAGGTAATAAAATTACCCAAAAATAGAAAAACTACTTTATTTTCGCGCCAAGAAAATCGCTTTGAAAAAACGCCTTAAAAAACCTTATTTTATAAAAGAAGTTTTACTTACTTTCTTTGTATCTTCTTTCTAAAATAAAGAGGTCGTAACAAATGAACAAAGGAACTTTTGCATGTGTATCGCAGAATACAGTAATATCATTAGTTGCCTACAGAACGTAGTGATGTTTTTTTTACATAATAATTACTTAATGACCTGAGCATTTATTGTTATGAGAGAATTTTCAATTCTTTGATATCATTGCGTTTCTTTTTTTGTTATAATTAGCTCTACGAATGTGGGTTGATTTATTTTTAAGCACACATAAAGTTTAATTAAGTTACGCAGGCGGAAAGTTAAGCACGAACTCATATACAATGAACATTATAAAAACTAGAAGGAATTGCAAACTTTCAAGTCAAGCAACTTTCGTAATGGTGAGTCATCGGATGGGTGACCAAATGTACATTTTTAAAATATAAAGTTAAGCTAATGACTCTCTGCCTCATTAGCCATCCTCACCTTGCCTACCCGCAAGTTGCACTGAGGCACTGGCTATCTTATCTCTAGCTGCCGGAACACAACAATGCTAAAAACATTGATGTTATGGTGACATATTTGAATAAGATGGTGGTAGCTAGCCAGGCGGACTAACAAGCCCTACCACCAATCAAACCGAGTACACAAACATGTGCTCTGCAGGGAAACGAACCCTTTGGGTATGAGACCAGTGACTTTAACCACAAGATCACACATGCGGTTAAAAAATAAATAAACTTTAGTCACTTTTTTAACTGAAAATTTTCAATTTTTCTTTCTTTCTTTGCTTAGTAGGAATAGAATAGAATAGAACAGAATATAACTTTTTTATTAATATGCCCACTTAACAATTATACAACAATAAAGGAAAAAAGAAAAAACAGATAGACAGAGAAAAAAAGAACAGGTGAGTAGTAAAAAATAAAATACTTAGGTATATAGTGCATATAAGTTTTTTGTACACTAACTACCACATGGATCTTTGTTGTCTTTTAATAAATAAATATTAATATATAGCTCAATTGGAAGAGCACCTGACCCGGTATGTCAGAAGGGTGCAGGTTCAAACCCTGCTCGTGGAAATTTTTTCAACATTTGTGTTTTTGTAATTTGTTCGCAACAAAATTTGCGTTAAAAATTATATAAACATTTATAAATAAATATTATTATTTATTTATTAAAAGACAGATGATGAATTGATGATGAACTACGTGCACTTCACCCGGAACTCTCAGCCACTGACTAGCAATTATAAATACTCGATTCAAGTAGCATTGAGAATCCAATTACCAACTTTAAAATAAATTGGTATTACATTATTTTTATCACGCTAGCTTAATCAATTTACATAACGCAAATCAATTGAAACCATCGATCAGTAGTTGATCGATGATTTAAACAAATAAAGTCAATAGGACTTATAGGTACTATTACGCCCGGGTAAATGAATAACTGAATACTATATATTTTCTTAAGAAGCGAATTACAAATCAGCTTTAGCTTCTCGGCCGGCTGTCACCGAATCAATCATCATCTTCATTTGTTTCCTTCTAGATTCTTCCATATCTTTTCTCAGATCACGTCGTGTGCCATAGAGCTGCCCGAGCAAGGAGGCCCGATCACTATTTATAGTACTTACAAACGTGATTTAGATCTCTGTTTTTTTAAGCATATAAAGCTTTATTCATCATCACCATCGCGTTTGTGTTCTAGTGGTTAAGACCCAGAGGTCCCGGGTTCAATTCCCAGCGGGAATGTTTGTGATGTTTGTGTACTCGGTTTGGTTGGTGGTAGGGCTTGTTTGCCCGCCTGGCCAGCTACCATCATCTTATCTAAATATGTCGCCATAACATCAATGTTTATAGCATTGTTGTGTTCCGGCAGCTAGAGATAAGATAGCCAGTGCCTCAGTTTTTGAGGAGTCCGGGTGAAGTGACTTATCATCACCTAACATCAGGCGAGATGAAACCCAATTGCTTACCTGTGAAATCTAAAAAAAACCATCTCAATTTTTATGTCACCAATGCTGGGGCATGTTGAGTATTGTTGAGCCTTCCCTATAGATGGATTGGGAGAAGGGGCCATAACAAACCCGGGCTAAGCATCGAAACATACGCAACACTAAATCCGACTTAGGAATTGAACCCTGGAACTCCGTATATCGGACCGAGCGCTTTGCAACATAACCACCAATATATGATTTATGAAAAGTTATATTATAATAAGTTATTAAGGATAAACATTAAATAAGTAATGTGTAAAATAAACGCGAGTAGACCCGTAAAAGTTGTTTCATTTCAATGTGTATCTATATATTAATACGTGAAGCAAATACTTTGTACCCCTTTTTTACGAAAATAGCGCGGACGGAGGAGTATGAAATTTCGCGCACTTTTAGTTTACTAGTGGTCGCTCGCGGTTTCACATGCGTGGTTCCCGGTTTCACCCGCGTGGTTCCCGTTCCCGTGGGAATATCTGGATAAGAAGTATCCTATGTGTTATTCCCGGTTATAAACTATCTGTATGCCGAAATTCATCCAAATCCATTAAGTAGTTTTTACGTGAAAGAGTAACAAACATCCATACTTACAAACTTTCGCGTTTATAATATTAGTAGGATATAGAGAAGGAGTACCTACAGAATGATAATATTAAAAAAAAATGCATTAAAATACATTAAATCAATAAAAAAAACATTACACACACTACCATGTATTTGACACACGTTTAGATACTCTTTTCAAAAATTTAAAAAATGGAAGAGGAGCGGCCGAATTCTGTCAATGCCAATCCAAACTCACATTCATCTTTTTTAATGTTTCATTTCTTAGGATACAATCCGTGCAGCCTTAAGAAAATTACTGTCCAATTTCGACCACTGGGCGACCACTAGTTTTATACTAATGCGCCATTTCTTATAAAGCACTCCTTGAATGTGCCCCCGGGTCTGTGAGTGCTGAGTTTAAGCAACTTTCACTAAGGCCGGTCATCGGATGGTTGACCAAAAATTTATAATCTCGAGCTCCACCGCGCTTCGGAAGGCACGTAAAGCCGTTATTCCCGGCTGCATTCGCAGTCGTTAATTATCACAAATCCACACTGGGCCCGAGTGGTGATTTAGTAAATATACCCATCATTATTGTAGCGATGTAAAAAAATTTCATCGTCGTGTAAATAAATTTTTGTCCATCGTAAGAAAATGTAAAGGCTATTATTTCTTACCAATTTTTTATATATTTATTATCACCAGCTCATATACGTCCTGCTGCTGGGGCACGAGCCTTTCATGGATGGATAGGGAGAACGGGCCGCAAACCACCACGCGGGCCCAGTGCGGGTTTGCGGTTGCTAACGACTGCTAATGCAGCCGGGACCAATGGCTTTACGTGCCTTTCGAAGCACGGAGTAGCTCGAGATGTTAAATATTTGGTCACCCATCTAAAGACCGGCCTTTGCGAAAATTACTGTACCTTAGCAATCGCAGACTGGGCGCGTTAACCACTGCGCCATCGAGCTCCTCGATCCCCGCTCCACTTCTTAAATAATATGTAAAACGAAATCTATAAATCTTTTAAGGTAAAATTTAATGATGACGTGCGAAGTTTCCCTTGGCGAGAGTGCTTCGGGGCACGAGCTACGTGTAATTATAGAACCATTTGACGGCCGAACCAAGTAAAGGTTGTTATTTGTTTGTAAATTAAATAGTAATTATTTGATTGTACGTAGGTACGTGTAATGAGGTGATGACCTACGGAGCGAATACAAGGACACTCATGGTGGGTTAGGTCACTATGTTAGTAGTCGTCCTATGGGCTAACAGAGCAGTTTCGATCAATGTCAGAATATGTTAGATAAGTCCAGTTTTTATGTACGAGTCCTGATGTATGATGAGGCAGCGAAATGTGGGCTGTAACGCAGAAGAACGTGCTGACAAGCTACAGAAGAAGGACGCAAAGATTGCCACATCATGGGTTCCAACAAACAGACGACGACAACGTGGAAGGACTAGACGATGGCAGGATGAGTTAGATCCCACTTGAAGAGTTGGCATGAACTAGCTCGGATTAACACGGAAGGAGGGTGGGGAGGCCATTGCTCTGCAGTGGGAAAGTAATGGCTATAATAAATAATAATAAGGAAAGAAGAGCATCGCAACTTTATCCCCAGCCGAAGATCATTAAGTAATTTTAGGAGATGACAGACTTCCTAAAGCTGTGTCACCCATGAACAATGTCAGGCTGCGAATGTCATCATGAATAATTTCTTTGTCGCACTTGACCGCCTTTGTAGTGTAGTGGTTTAAGAGCACCGGTCTCGACCAGGTCCGGGGTTGGTTTCCCATTTATGATTATATTAGGGTTGCAAAATATTTGTACTTATAATATTTAATGTCATCGCAACAAACGTCATGATGTCAATTTGTTAACTTAGATTTTTAATTTTGTTTTTTTACATGTTGTGGTTGTCTTTTATATTTTTTGTGTTTATTTGTAATGGAAAGTGAAATTGAAATGAAATGAAATGATTTATTTTACAAGTTGACGTACAAATTTACAATATACAATCCTACATACTAGGCGTGGCCTGTCCTATGGGGGAAGTAGACGATTTGTAACAGCGTGTTGTAGTTTACGGCCAAAGTACAAACAGTAGTTATTCTAATTTAGTAAAATAAAAAAGTGTCCTTATTTATTTTTATTATTATTAACTATAGTTTTAACTTTGTTTTTTTTTTCTTAGACAGGTTTTGACTTTTACTAGTACTGTATGACATTGTAAAAAAATAAACTGGTAAATTATGTTTTTGCAGACTTAAATATTTTATTTAGTTATTTTTTATTTTTTTTGTGTTTTTTTACATGTTGTGATTGTCCTTTACATTTTGTGTTTTTATTTGTGATGGAAAGTGTCCTTTTATGATAGGGCATTTTCCAATATTTTTGACGCTGTAAGGGGGAAAAGAGCTTGACACTTGCTGAGTTTCTTGCCGGTTCTTCTCAGTACAAGGAGGTATTTGTACTGAGAAGAACCAGAGTAGGCTTACGAACCGATGGCATAGTGACATTCAGCTACTTGTAGCCTAAACTGAATAAATGATTTTAAATTTTGTAGCAGTTTTTGTATTTGACTGATAGGTTGCTGGATTGCTGGTGAGTTCTGATAGCAATAAAATACCAGGACTGCTGAATGACAAGTCTTTATTCTTTGTTCCATATTCGCTGAGAGAGAGGGCAATAGTTGCCATTGCGATGGGTGACAAATAAACTTAATATTTTTTAATGTTGGCAACATCCAACAAATTTTGAATTTTGTATTTTTTGAATTGAGTTTTATAAGCGCTCATCGAGAACATTATTGATCGAAGACTCCATAGTATTGCAAATAAATAAGCACATTATATTATGTTAACTACATGTTAACAACTTGCATAGAAGGCTCGCCATTTCGTTTCGAGATTAGTTCATCAATTCCTCATGCCCTTAAGAAGGGTTCCCATAAAGCACGATATAAGCCTTCCTATGAATAGCTTGATTTCAAATAAGTTTGCAAGGTTTCCTTAAAAGGAGGTTGGATGTAAAACGATTGGATATGCAGGCGGTTCATAGGAGCGTGACAGATTAATGATATGTAAGAATTTGAGTTAAGCTTGATCGAGTGCCGGCGCGTTCAAGTCACGATCGCGAATGTTAAGCTGCTTTCGTAATGTTGTGTTATCGGATGGGTGACCAAATCTTCGGAAAGCTTGTTGACACCCTGGTTGTTGTCGTAAGATGGCGTATAATCCACCAACTTTCTTTGGGTTAAAGTGGTGGGTCCTGATCAAATCTTCCAATGTGTTTTTGTGCACAAGGAATGCAACCCAGCAGTTGGTCGTATAGACTGATGACATTGATGATGTTGCGAGTGTCGATCACTTTCATAACTTTTTATTTGTTTCTAAGTTGCTTAGCTAATTTTAATTTGATTTGTATTAGCATTGGACTGATAATGTAGGCTGATTATACATTTTAAAACATTAATATCACATTGTGAAGCAATATTTTTTCAATTGAAATCATTCGAAAACATAGAATTAGAAAGAAATAATTATATACTTGTTTGCAACTAACGAACTTTTGAAGGTGCAAATCTTTGTTTGGTGTTTTTGATTCTGACCTTATTTGTCTATTTCGTCTTCTTTGATTTGAATTCTTTGCGATTGACCTACAATGTGGTGGTTAAACACGATTTTACTGTGATTTGGTAACCGAAATACTTCGTGATATGCTATTTCCGTACCCTTTAAAGAGGCGTGATTAAAACACCGTGTAATTTAATTCATTCATTTAGATTTTTGTGAAATGTATTTCACACCATGCTTACTTTCATCTAGCATATAAATGATTATAAACTTTGGATATCAGGTTATAGAGCTGACTTTCTTTTGAAGCTGTATTCGGCATTTACACGATTCTAATTGCTATTGAAAGATTTGAGCTGGGAGAACATTCATACGAGTGGGTGTGTTTTAACACGATCACTGTTTAATACCTTATCTTGATGTTACTCGTTTTCACATATACTACGTTTGATTATGGACATTGTTTTAATATCTTAGGCACAAAATGAGAAGAATGCCGAAGGTAAAGCTTCATTTAAAAGCACACAACCTCTCACGGGCATGGGTCTCGAATGTTGCGAGCGAGCTGTGAAGCATGAAGCCACAGACCATAATTATAGTCTGTGTATGAAGCTTACCTTTTCCAGTCTAAGTTTTGTATCTTAGTTATCCGGGCGGATGCTAGAGTTGAATGCGGGATATAGTTAGGGTTGCCCCCTTTTTTTTGTGCAAATAAAGTACCTACATTGGTTATTTATTTCTTAAAACAAGATTTTTATATTATTTTAATATAAAAACAATAAAACATTATAAAAACCTAATCGTAGAGTACCGCCAGCAGCGAGGCAGGGCCCAAGCTACCGGTGGTCAGGGCTGCAGAGTGAGGAACCTCCTGGCAGTACGTGCCGTGTCAAGGAGTACTGCTTTCTAAATCTGACCCTTGTTATTATTATTTAAGACAGTGGTTGGTTAAAGTGCGAAAAGGTCCTTCAGAAAGTTATTTCGAAAGACCATGTAAAAGTGTAAAGTGAAATAGCAAAATTATTGTTTAATATTGATTCATATTAGTTTAATATAACGTCATACTTCTACTTTTATAAAATACTAGCGGCCGCTCGCGGTTTCCCTCGCGTGGTTCCCGTTCCCGTGGGAATATCGGGATAAAAAGTATCCTATGTGTTAATCCAGGTTATAAACTATCTGTACGCCAAATTTCATCCAAATCCATTCAGTAGTTTTTACGTGAAAGAGTAACAAACATCCATCCATACTTACAAACTTTCGCGTTTACAATATTAGTAGGACTAGCGAATCCATGATCCCGAGGAAATATCGGAATAAAACAAATATTTCAAAGTGTAGTGTTCGCGTAAACTTTAGAACACAATATTTTAGAGTTATTACATAGGTATAGAGTTTAGTAAATAAATCAAACGCACATACTTACGGACAATCGTATCTGTTTAAAGTCGTAAATCAACTGTACGAGTTAACGGAGCTATTTACACAAATTGCACGTTTACATTTGACGGAGGTAATGCCTGTCTCTTTCTTTATTATTCAACTATTTTGTTTCATATGTTTACCATAATCAAAGTAGGGCTCCGAATGGGAATAGATAATATCCGTGATGGGTTGCTAACCGACCGCTGGATGTGCGAGCATCTGGTACCCTTCGGCTAGGGTTGCCAACCATACTTTAAAATAACGTATCCTACTTTATTTTTCATCCCCATACTTTATTCTTTTTAATAAAAATAAAGTATGGAAAATACTTTATTTCCGACTAATGAGTGCGTTTGAACGGAATATTGCTGTTGACTTAATTTCTGAACTAGGTACTGAATCATACTCAGACTCAGGTGAAGTGAAACGAAACGCAACAATAATTTCAGAACGCGCTATAAAACAATAAAAAAATATCAGATAGTGCCAAGAGTACAAAGAAATATGTTTTTAAACATTTAAATAAATAAATTTGGAAAATACTTTATTTTTTCATCAAATCCTTTTTTTTATACTAGTTAGTGATAGATTTACTTTAATTTCCTGAAAAATAGTTGGCAACCCTACTTTCGACATGCACGGGAAATTAGGCAGATGATATTTATTTTAAATTTTATTATATTTTACTTTTTATTTTAATTATCAACTAAAAATTTATTAAAATACTTAAAAAGTTAATTAAACTACATAAAACTAAACTCTTAAAAACTATCTAATGCAATTTATAAAAAAAAAGTTAGTAAAGATACAGCATGTTTAATGATGTGCATTATTTTAATTGATTTAGTTTGTTAGAAAACATAACTTTGAAAAATCACTATAAAACTGGAGCCCATTTTTTGTCATTGTATTCAGAATGATGTATAGATACCGGCCTTAAACGTTCGCTTAATGATGTTGTTAGACCCTGTATATTAGTATTGGGTTTTTGGTTTCAGCTGGTTAAAGAGTTAAGAGGAAACACTAAAGTCGACTGAATTGAAAAATATGTATGAAAAGTAGACACAATCTACGATTCGTAGTCCTCTGATTCCTCCTACAAAACTGGATCGATTAATTTACTTTTTTCATTAAAACTTAAAGAAAGGCTTTGGCTGTGTCTCTATGTTTTCCTTTTTTCCATAAATTAATTATTAAAAAAGACCTTAAAAATTGGTCAGATTTTCAGAGAGAACACAGGGACACAGCCAAAGCCCTTCTTTAATTTTTAATGAAAAAAGTAATTAAATCGGTCCAGTTTTGGAGGAGGAATCAGGGGACTACGAAACGTTGATTTTGTCTACTTTTCATACATATTTTTCAATTCAGTCGACCTTAGTCTCGCCTTATTGAGGCCTCCGGTGACAAGAGCGCTGGCAGCTCCCTCTGCCAGCGTATTAGTTTGGCAATCCAAAGGGTAACGTTGCCAGCATTCTTGGGACCCTTCCCATGAGCCCACAGTTGAAGGACATCTTTTATTTATAGGTCTTTAGTTTTTAATTTCCTAATTATTTTTCTGTTTTTTTTCAAGTTAACTTAAGTATTGGGTATATTATGTATGCAACATAATGAATAGTGTAACTTGCCTTCCCATAATTATAATAAGTGTATACGTATTAATTAAATTAAACAAACGAACAAATAAGCTTTGCACAGAACCGAAACAAAGGTGGTGGCATGATTTATCACCGCTTAGGTATTTATCTTTCATTAATGACAATTGTGCATCAATATTACTTCATTTTCCGTTCTACCACACAACTATTTGACCTTTATCGCTAATCAGGTTGTATTATTGGCTGGTTTATTGATGATTTAATGGAATCAGCACGAACATAGTTTAAAGCAATAAAAAGCCTACAACAACATGTGTCTGTAATTAAATTAATGGTTGGAGTGCCATTCCTTTTAGGACTAGTTTGTTAGTGAATCTTATGTTGCACTAGCGATCGTTAGCGGCGTCATCTGTTTATGTTTATTGTTTTTATTTTCAATAATAAAAGTGTTTTAGGAATTTTTTATTTTTAGTAAAAAATATAAAATAAGTTTAGTTCATACTGTTCAGGCTGTATCTCATGAACCGTGATAGTTAGACAGTTGAAATTTTCACGGATAATGTATTTCTGTTGCCGCTATAACAACAAATACTAAAAAATAGAATAAAATAAAAATTTAAGGGGGCTCCCATACAACAAACGTGATTATTTTGCTCGTTTTTGCTCGATATTGATAACGGCAACAGGTAGACGCTTGATATATTTACAGAATATTAAGTTATATATGTATTCACTTTAAAAATAAATAATTAAATTAAAATATTACAAATATTTAAGGGGGGCTCCCATACAACAAACGTGATTTTTTTTGCTCGTTTTTTCTCGATATTGATAACGGCAACAGGTAGACGCTTGAAATATTCACAGAATATCGAGTTATATTATTCTCTTTAAAAATAAATAATAAAATTAAGATAAAATTAGTATTTAAGTAGGGCTCCCATACAACAGACATCATTTTTTTGCCGTTTTTCATAGATAATGGTACGGAACCCTTCGACCGCGAGTCCGACTCACACTTGGCCTTATTTAAATTTTAATTTAGCATTCACAATACTATACCTATAATATATAGTTACAAGATAACATTTTACTTGTTTCTAGTAAAATTTTATCTTGTACCCTGTACTAATGTTACAATGATTAATGTCTCGCATCTAAGCTAACGCGTGTATATTTTTAACATCCTCTTGTTAATGACTACATCCCATAAGTAGGTTCCTTATAGGGTGTAGACATCCGTTAGAAATATACATTATGTATTATTCTGTGGTATTACATTACTATATGTAAGTATGCTTAGAATTTTTTTTTAATTTTTGTTGTTGTTATTTTTATGCAACAAAACAAACATAAAATTTTGCCAAGGTTACTGGCAACGTCTTTTTTCTGTTCTGGTTTCCTTTATTGGCAAAGTAAGCTGTTTTATTATTATGTGTTTTTATTATTTTTGGATTTTTACATTCACATTTATAAATATAGTTACAAGATAAAATTTTACTAGAAAAAATCAACCAGGCTCAGGTAGCTCGGGAATCGAACTCACGACCTTAAGCTACCGAGGCCCCAGAAGACTCATTGATTTTTTTCTAGTAGTTTGTGATTTACGATGCAAGCCATATGTGTAATACATACATACATACATACATACATAATTAAGCTATTACTGTAATTAAATACATTGTTAATACTCGTACAATGTTAGAAATACATTTAATTAGCATTTACATACATTTATCCTCTAAGTATATAATATCCTTCAGGAGACGGGATCCTGCCAAATTTCGTAACTTTCGCAAAGGCCTGTCATCGGATGGGTAGCCATCACCATCACCATCATCATCATCAGCACATTTTATGTCCCCACTGCTGGGGCACGAGGCTTCCCTATGGATGGATAGGGAGAACGGGGCATAAACCACCACGCGGGCCCAGTGCGGATTGGTGGTTGTTAACGACTGCTAATGCAGCCGGGACCAACAGCTTTACGTGCCTTTCGAAGCACGAAGGAGCTCGAGATGATACATTTTTGGTCACCCATCCGATGACCGGCCTTAGCGAAAGTTGCTTAACCTCAACACTCGCAGACCGGGCGCGTTAACCACTGCGCCATCGAGATCCTGCGCCCATTCTTCTCCACAGCCAAAAAATAAACGTCCTGAATGGGTAGTAGGTAAAAAATGTTTGGACGATTTAAAACCACTTTTCTTAAAGTTTATTTGAATAAAATATTTTGTCTGATTCTGCTCAGCAATGAGTCTGCCTTCTACGGTCTATGGTCTGCTGTCTATGGTCGCGAACCGATCGATATCCGTCCGCCATCATACAAAGTAGCGTGAAGATTATATCAGGAATGCGAACGATCTCATCGCGTCGCCGCATACCTGTACTGATTGTAACAATTTTTATAATATCTTGTAATAATGTAACTTGAAAGGAGATCACAATCATATTTGTGAATCATGAGGTACTGCCTATATTTTTTTTTATATTTGATGTTGCTTATTTTTAATTAAGAAAAAGACGAGATGAAGGCCTTCCTCATCGCATTATACTAAAAAGGAAGTCAAATTAAACTTTAGAATAGTCCAAAAAATGTTTTACCCACGACCTATTCAAGACGTCTTTATCTGTGGAGAATGTTGGCGAAAAAAACTGCACAGCTTAATTACATACGATAAGCAACAAAAACCCTGTCCGATCGGTAATGATAATAGGTATCAATATTCAGTTCTATTTACGTAATTATCCTAAAGTAATAAGTGAAAAAAATTTACCCCGATAAAAAAATTTGTTAAATGACAAAACTTACATGGCAATACTTTTGTCGGCACTTTGGTAGGCACTTTGGTAGGATCTTTGGCACCCGCCACTGATGGAAAGTGTGGTCACATTTATAAAATTAACATAATTTTGGGGTATTTTGAGCAATTTCGGTACAAAAATCTTTACAGATCTGACAGGGCTTTTGTTACACACTGTATATCGACGACATATAGTTTAAATTCAATAATTAGAATACAAACACTTAACACACTTTAATCCGCCTCTGTGGTGTAGTGGTTAAGACCACCGGTTTAGACCCGGAGGTCCCGGGTTCGATTCCCAGGTGGTATATGTTTGTGTACTCGGTTTGGTTGATGGTAGGGCTTGTTTGTTCGCCTGGCTAGCTACCACCATCTTATCTAAATATGGCGCCATAACATCAATGTTTGTAGCATTGTTGGTGTTCCGGTAGCTAGAGATAAGATAGCCAGTGCCTCACTAGTTGAGGATCCCAGGTGAAGTGCGCTTCCATCATTGTATCATTAATAAGGTTTCATCACTTAATATCAGGTGAGATCAAAGCAACACTAACCAGTAATTTTTTAAAAAAAAACTAAAAAGGAATCTGCTACAATGTAACGAATCGTCAGCTCCACCGCAGTCCGCAGTGTGGCAACATT
The DNA here is from genome assembly GCA_947562085.1 of Eudonia lacustrata. NCBI lineage: Eukaryota > Metazoa > Arthropoda > Insecta > Lepidoptera > Crambidae > Eudonia > Eudonia lacustrata. The sequence goes on along the minus strand of OX387332.1, from coordinate 14,542,388 downwards.
AATCAACGAAAGTCATTACAGACGTAATTCGTTATCCATTTATATCTCATTTGCTAACCCGCGCATCTGTTTCAACTGCGCCTGCGCTTGCGTCTACTCTGAACGATCTCTATGACGGCATATAGTTGTGACTTATGATTATGAGGTTACGATATAGGTACAACTATTTGGACCAGCAAGTAAGGCGCCTCGCAGACATAGCAACTTTAGTTGCAGAAAAACTAATTTAATTTTTTTTTGTTAAAGGTGGCCAATTACAGCAGCAAGAAGGCACAGTTTTCTGTTCTCGCGTTTCTTAATTTTACAAATCCATGGTCAACTTAACAGTCAGTGTACTTGCAGTTTGGAAACTAGCAACTTGACGCAACTAGTACAAATTTGACAGTTGATTATTGTGGAAATTTGTAGTAGTAGTATGGTAAATAGCCTATGTCCCACTGCTGGGCAAAGGCCTCCATCATTGAAATCAGTCATCACTGCAATGGATGGGTAAAGAAAAGGCTTAATCACCACGCTTGCCAAATGCGGGTTGGTGATCACAAACCCGGGTTATGCATCGAAAAATCCGATACACCCTTTACCCGATCTGGGAATTGAACCCGGGACCTTCGGGTATCGAGCCGAGCGCTTTACCAGTACCACTCGGCCACCGAGGCGAGGGCGAGGGCGAGAATTTGTAACTGATTCTATAGTCGAGTCCAACAACTGATAACTGTTGTCGATCATCGAAACTCTCTACAAAAGTTGCTATGTCTGCGCAGTTTCTTTAGGCTCTAAGGAAGCAAGGTTATAATTATAAGGAAAGCTGTTCTGTGTGCGGAGTGCCTAACGAGTATAAGGCACTTACTACGTCCTTTTTTTTTTCTTTAGTCGATGGCTTCGTGCGATTAGCACATTCAGCCAGTGTCAAAGTAATTTTTCTTACAAGTGATACAAAAATAAACAATATTTCCTTCCTGTATGATGATAATGAATGATAATAGAAATGAGAAGTGAGAAATGATATACCCTCAACCCCTCGAGTATCTCAGTAAAGATGTGGGGCTTTACTAAGTCCTCACGCGGACTTCTTGAGAGAATTTGAAAAGTGCCGTTGCACTGTTTTGTTTGTTTTGCCAACACTCATGCACACTCACGAACACTTAACGGTTAATAATCTACCATTATTTCACATTAATATTCGACATAACACAAATTTTAGAAAATAAAACAGAACCGCAGACATGTCTCTTCACTTTCCCGCCAAGAAGTATACTACTTACGACTTGCCGGACTTTTTTTTTTAATAAACTTGTATTGTAACGCTACCGAAGAAAGAAACAGCCCTTGCAGAGTTTATTGCGGCTCCTTCTCGGTACAAGGTCTCCACAGGGTTTACGAAGTCATGGCTTTGGATTGACGTTCAAAAACACTTATTAAATTCATCATCATAATCAGCTCCCTATGGATGGATAGGGAGAACGGGCCATAAACCACCACGCGGGCCCACTGCGGGTTGGTGGTTGTTAACGACTGCTTATGCAGCCGGGACTAACGGCTTGTAGGAAGCCTTTACGTGCCTTCCGAAGCACGGAGGAACTCGAGATGATAAATTTTTGGTCACCCATCCGATGACCGCTTTTGCGCAAGTTGCTTAACCTCAGCACTCGCAGACCGGGCGCGTTAACCACTGCGCCATCGAGCTTCTCAAATTATAATAATTAAATTATAATAAAGTAAAAAAATAAATGTTCAGAGCTTTGTTACTTTTACTTTTAGACTTAAGATATTATTCATAGATTTATATAAAAATACTTAGCTCTCTATAAATTGCCGTGTCCGAAAAGGACGACTAAGTTTTAAGTTCCTTTCAAATGTAACACCTTTTATACACTTAATTAGCAATAAAGATTTTGATTTTTGTATTCCGTCATCGTTCACAGCGCTCCATGCCTCTTTCACTCATATACCACATCTTCACACATTTACAATAAGTTAGTTATTTTTTTCTACCCTACAAATTCTCTAGAAATAATTGGTAAAACAACGTTTGCCGGGTCAGCTAGTTATGAATAAAAATTTTGAATTTTGGACAAAAGAGTACGCTGAGGACTTTCCCTCGTCTGCTCAGGCCCTAACCAGCTGCTTCTGGTGGCTCGTATCCCTAAAGAGGATTCCATAAGCCAAGCAAAAGAAGATTTACACAAGCAGCCACATGTATAAAGCTTCAATACCTATAAAGGTTGTACAAACTATTTCATTTCATTACTAACTCATTGCTACCGCGTCTATTACATGACAAGATTAGCATTTAACATACATTATGTATCCAAATTGGTTTTCTTATCAGCCAGTCAGCGGTTGTGTTGTGATACATCGCGAGACCAGACATCAGACAATATAATAAATGGCTGACGGCACTGCCACAATCAGATGGCGATTTGTTTGAACACCTTTTGTATAGTACGGATAGGTTTAAGCAATACCGAAGCAGTAATAGTTTTCGTTTTTATTCCACGATTAGATGAGATTGGTATTCATGTCACCAGAGCGTATAGACAAATAGTTTCTTTTTTTTGAGAGAGTTTGCTAATTGCCTCAGACGGCATTTACAGCTTTTTTTTGGGGCGACGTGAAACTTAAAGTTTTTAATACAAATTGTATTAATTGACCTTGAGTGTCGGATGAAATCATAGAACTATATAGTAAAATCATCATCATCATCATCTCAGCCAAAAGACGTCCACTGCTGGACAAAGGCCTCCCCCAAGGATATGAGGGGTATTTGCCGTAATCGCCACGCTTGGCAGGCGGGTTGGCGATCGCAGTAGGTTGAGAGTAACCTCAGAGAGATGCTGCTGCCCATCCTCTGGAATGGTCCCTTAGTCGGCTTTTACGACACCCACGGGAGGAGATGGGGTGGTGCAATTCTTTATCCCCGGCACCACACAGGGAAAAAATAAATAATAAAATAAATAAAAATAAAAAATAAATATAATAAAAATAAATAATAATAATAATAATATATAGTAAAATACTATCTATTAACTGTTTCGTAATTTGTTTCTGGCCTGTCATAACAGGTAACAGGGAAATCGCGGTTTTCAAATCGAAATCGTTAGCCATTTTTACAGAAATATTAGTGCTACACTTTGTTACCAATTCAGTAATTTTGCGATAATAACTATGTATTTCTTCTACTAAATTATTTAATAAATCTACCGTTTCGGAACCTGTCTTAGAAAGCTTTATTTCACTATTTACCTGAGACACAATATACTCCAAATTAATGTACAAGGACTTGGCTTCTTCTAACTTAGCATGAGCATTTTCTTTTTGCCTTCTTTCGTGTCCGATTTTATTAAGATAATCTTTTATATATTTTAACTTATCCCGTAATTCTATTAATGCTTGCGACATAATACAAAATAAATTATATTCTAAATTATATTCTAATTAATATTCTCACTTACTGCACGCGATGAAATGAGGTCAATAACCGTGAAATGACCTGAGCGCGTGGCGCGTCGCGTAGAGTATGCTTCGGCGGACGTGGTCTTCGTATTGCTCATCCTATTGTAGCGATGTAGTGGCCGCATGACACGAAGCTGGTTGCAGCAAACTGGAACCGCTCGTTGATTGGGCCGGGAAATCCCTGGACACTGCCAGCTGGGCCCGGCTATACCCTGGACACCATCCTTGACCCGTACGCTTCTTTCTTCTTCACCGCAGAATTTTCTATAGTAGCTATGATCATTCTTCTATAAGGCAATGTTTTCTCTCTTCAAAATAGTTATTGTTCTACTGTCTTAGTATTGTTAATCTTCAAAAAAAAATTTTTTATCATCATTCTTCAGGGTTCCATAGTTAGGTTGCAGGGTCGCCATGTATTATGTGGAGTCTTGAGGGATGTTGTTGTGGAGTTAGATAAAAGTCATCTTGGTTTCACAAGTTTATTGTCACACGTTAAGTGCTAAATAATGAATGCCTCGCTCTATGTTAATACAATATATATTATTATAAGTAAATATGGGTCAACCAATGTGCGTCACTATGTCGCAGCGCGTAACGTGTAGTCACAGTGCAAGTGTTGATAAATGCATATACTACAGGTTCCTCAAGCAGTGTAAAATGTATCACCTTCGGAAGTTTTCTAGAGGGAACGGCATCACGCACTACTAGCGCGCGGGGACTAGTGTGTGTCCCCGTGCCCTACAGTTTCTCCGAAGGGTTCGGATCGGATCGGGGAGACAAATGGTGTAACGCTAATATAATAGATATGGAATAGAAGATCATCGTTTCATCAATCACATACGAATGAATGAATGAAATTAGTAAACATTTATTGCGTCATGTATTATCAATATGTTTATTCATTCATTCGTATGTGATGTACTTATGGTTTTTTTTGTCGACGAAAACTGGTGTGTCAATTGTGCCAAACACTGGTGCCACCAGTAGGGCAGTGGTCAACTTAAATAGTGAAATATAATATAGAATTTTATATGATTCGTTGGTTTCTGTAGATCACCTAAGATAATCTTTCTATTTCAAATGTATTCTATTAGCGTTATACCGATTGTACCATCCTACTTTTTCTAATGGAAACTATAAAACCATAATGTGATTAATGTTTCTTAAAGTTTCATTCGATTTGCACGTTAACCTATCCAAAACTGTAAAATTTCTTCAATACATTTTCAACCATATATCTAAGACATAAAGTTTCAATTGAGGTAATTTTACAGTTTTTAGTAGTCGTGTGATGTGCAGGCGTGTGTATTTAATTTGGATGAACTCACTCTAGTTTAGAGTTAAAGAAACTATACTATTAGTAAGCAAGACTCGGGTGATTGAAGTGAAAAACCTTGAAAGAATTGTTTTTGTTTTATTGTTTATATAATTTCTACCGCAAATTTTGTTGCGAACAAATTACAAAAACACAAATGGAATTTTTTTTCAACATTTGTGTTTTTACATACATATAATCATGCCTCTTTCTTTCTTTCTTTCTTTTTTTTTATTTGTGTTTTTGTAACCTTGAAAGAGTTAAAAAATTACTCTTTAATTAAAATTGATATTTTTTTTACACAATACTAACGACGACTACGAACGACGAAAAACTATTAATACTTTCCGATACCTGTATCGGAATGGATTATACATACATACATACATACATTCATACATACATACATACATACATACATACATACATACATACATACACACATACATACATACATACACTCACTCTCAAAAAGGGGTTGACAGAGCACTCATTATTTTTTGTAACCCCGCCGTTTGTGGCTTCGACGCCACATTTAGTATATTATTAAAGTAGGGCTTCGAGGTGGAATAGAAATCATCAGTGGTAGGTTGCTAACCGATCGGGTAGGCTTATAGCACTAAATATTCAATTAGGTATTAACTACTTGGTTCCCTTCTACATGTACCCGTCGCTTCATTCATTTCGCCTCTGATTGGTGCCTACTTATAACACTCGTGACGTAAACGCTGATAGATACCTGCTTTGTTAGCGGGAATCTATTATTATGCATTATTTCAATGAATATATCATGCGGTATTAGAAGAAGAACAAGAAATTATATATTGACGATCACACAGATATTACAGAAAGATATAGGTTCAAGGAATAAGAAAACATGTTTAAAAAAACAATTAAACAACAAGGAGACATGAAATTCCCCATGTGGTGTCGGGGATAAAGAATTGCACCACCCCATCTCTTCTCGTGGGTGTCGTAAAAGCCGACTAAGGGACCATTACAGAGGATGGGCAGCAGCATCTCTCTGAGGTGACCCTCAACCTACTGCGATCGCCAACCCGCCTGCCAAGCGTGGTGATTACGGCAAATACCCCTCATATCCTTGGGGGAGGCCTTTGTCCAGCAGTGGACGTCTTTTGGCTGAGATGATGATGATGATGATGAAACATGAAAATGTGTGAAGGCCAACTAAGGTATAGGGTTCTACTACAACAATTACTGATTGAACTTATATTATTATCATTCTTCCAACTTTTGAACTTAAAACATTGTTATTTATTCACATTTTTGCTGTGATTGTGAAGCTGTGTGATTTTTTTATAATTTCTCTGGATCCAGTGATTGAGATATTTTTCCTTTGACCATCTTGGTTTTAGTCTCCAGCAACAATTGAAACCGACGTTGGTCTAGGACGTCGGTTGAAAATTTAGGCTTCCTAGTTGTCATACCGTTAAATTTAAATGAAAATCTATGTTATTTTTGGCGACGAAAATTGTGTCGAATATTAAAAAAATAAAAAAAAACTTTCCTACACTCACACCAATTACTCACACCAAGATTCGTTATGAAACTCGTTAAATGGTTACTAGACAACGGATAAACATACTTAAAATACTTAAATATATACTTATTATACACAGAAAACCCGACCCGAGACAATTTAGAAAAATAATAATTTCTAAATTGACCCGACCGGGGATCGAACCCGGGACCTCAGAGATGGCGACACCATGAAAACCGGTGTACAAACCACTCGACCAAGGAGGTCGTATATATAATATTGGGCATGAAGTGTCGAATACTACGCCACTACAATACAGGTTGACTTTATTATCACCGTCCAAACCTGAGATGGCTCCCGTGAACAAACGAACAACTCTTACTATTGGACCAACTCCCTAACTCGAAAATGAAATTCAGCTGTTCCATACATTTTGGTCGAATGAATATTGATGTTTAAAATATACAAGAATATTATACGTATATTTTAAAAAGTCCGGTATACAAATGATCCAGACATAATTTTATTATAGCGGATGTGCTAAGAACGACTAATATCAAAATATATAATAAAACAAATAATTTACTTATAATTGTCGTATTCCTCAATTTGTAACGTAACTTTGAAACATTTTAAATATAAATGGCACATAAAGGTTTTTATTATATAATATACTTATCCGGTTGTGTCGTGTCAAGGCTCAAGTCATATAAAATAAAACAGATTTTATTTAAGATTGATGCAATCCAGAAATAATTGTTACGAAGTTGAATGGTAGGCGAATGAGTTGAGGTTCAATCTCCATAGATCCGTTAAACTGGTATTACATATTTTTCAAAAGTCACTATAATGCCCTATTTTTAAATACATTACAGAACAATACAACTATTTAAACTATCATGGTCTCTTGCACTAGAGTAATGATGGATCCTTACCGTTTCTTATTGAGTTTTACAACGCTCGGATAATTTCGACAGAACGCCACTACGTATCTAGATTGGTGAGAGAAGCGATTGAAATTTCGAAATACAATTTCAATAATTCAAGAATTGTTTTTATCAACACTACCTAACAGGAATTAAAAAACATTGATCACTGATTAATAAACACGGAACTGATTTGGTCACTCAAATTAATCGCCTCTGTGGTCAAGTGGCTAAGACCACCGGTTTAGACCCAGAGGTTCCGGGTTCGATTCCCAGCGGGGGGGTGCATATTTGTGTACTCGGTTTGGTTGGAGGTAGGGCTTGTTTGTCCGCCTGGCTAGCTACTATCTTATCTCTAGCTGCCGAAACACGACAATGCTACAAACATTGATGTTATGGTGACTTATTTAGATAAGATGGTGGTAGCGAGTCGGGCGGACAAACAAGCCCTACCACCAACTAAACCGAGTACACAAACATGTACACACACATACCCACTGGGAATCGAACACGGGACTTTTAGGTCTTAGATCGGTGGTGGTCTTAACCACTAGACCACAGTGGCGGTTAAACATATTTTGATTGACCAAATCATTTCCGTGATTAATGTTTTTTAATTCCTGTTAGGTAGTGTTGATAAAAAACAATTCTATAGAAATTATTATGCACCGTCATTTTTTGAACGTTTTAATCCTGCAGGTGGGTTGATTAGACCATGAAACTGAACAACTTTTCTTAAGAAAGCCTCTATTGACCGAGCATGGTTTGTATGGGAAAGTGAAAAAAAAACTCGTTTTTTGACGTATGTTTCGTGGGAAAAGTGGTTCAGTTTCATGGTCTGATCAACCCACCTGCAGGATTAAAACGTTCAAAAAGTGACAGTGTATAGTGCTATTAGTGCTAACATCCTTGTTGCATCTCACAGATTCTCAACAGTTTAACGCGACACCTTTTCAAGCTATTTATTTGCTCATTTCAACCTTATTTAGATTACAGCCTACTTCTATGGACAAAATGGGGTCTAATTACTATACGCCTTAAACGACAGTTAACCTATCAGCGTGTTAAACGGACAAGCGTGTATAGGCTAGCACGTATTGGATTCTTTATCCGACTCTAACGCCTCGGAGAATATGGGTTTTTTTGTTTGGAAAAAGGGTTTCTATTGGACTTTGCACCGTTACCGGACTTTTAGGGGGGTAGGAAACTAATGGTTCCTCAAGCTGTGGTGATAGAACTCCATCAGAGGGTTTTTAGAGGGGATGGCATCTTACAAGCGTGTTCCTGTCCTCTTCTAGATTCTCCGAGGCGCTTGGATTGGAATTGAAAGAATAAGTTGGGATAGCTTGAGTAATGGAGGCTGGTCTGCTCTAGCGTACTTATTTTTATTATTATTAACTATAGTTTAACTTTGTTTTTTTTTCTAAGACAGGTTTTTGACTTTTACTAGTAGGTACTGTATGACATTGTAAAAAATTATACTGGTAAATGATGTTTTTGCAAACTTAAATATTTAATTAATTAACTTTTTTCTTTTTTTGTGTTTTTTTACATGTTGTGACTGTCTTTTATATTTTGTGTTTTTATTTGTGATGGAAAGTGTCCTTTTATGATAGGGCATTTTCCAATATTTATGACGCTGTAAGGGAGAAAAGAGCTGGACACTTGCTGAGTTTCTTGCCGGTTTTTCTCAGTACAAGATCTCCCGCCCAGAGTAGATAGACTTACGAACCGATGGCATAAATGACGTTCATAAGAGCTATTTGTAGCCTAAACTGAATAAATTTGAATTTTGAATTTTTTTAATGCCAGCTCCTCTAGAAAATCTCTGACGATTTTTCGGTTCTTAAGGCTTGTAGAACCTTAAGTTACTCGTAGTAAATTAATCCAGTGACACTGTAGGCCATTGACGGCTAATAGTACCTAATTTTTTTATTACTTATCGAAACTTACTAGGTACTTTTTGCGCTGCTACAGCGATCCGTATTAGATCTTCGCCTCCGACACAACAAGACATAAATTCAAATTCAATTTTTTATTTTTATATCATTCCTCCAGTGTGCCTATAGGACGCCTAACCGTCGTCGTCGCCCGATTGGCCGTCCCATTTTGCTCCATGAATGCTCTAGAGCAAGGGTGGCCAACCTTTTCGGCAGCTGGGCCAAATTTCGGAAAAAGGATTTGGCATCGGGCCGCACTACCAAATTTTAAGTAGTTGATAATGAAAATTTGAGAATTAAACACACATTTGTTAGTTACTTTTATTTACAAAATATGTGAATGAGATGCCTGACTTTGTTTGGCAGAAATAAGTGCATCAATGTTGATATCGACTGAGGTTGTTGCTACACGTAAACAGTTTCCCAGGTGAACATCAGTAATATGTTTGTATTGATTCTAAACGTGAAATACAAGAAATTCGTGGTTTTGTTGAACAAAAGTAAATTTTTGGGGGCTCGTCTCCGCGGGCCACAAGATGACACCGAGTGCCGGCCATTGCTCTAGAGACAGCCATAACATGATGATTAATCTAGATATTTTTATTTGGTCGCCTACCCGGGAATTTGGCATTGCGAAAGTTGCCTATCTCGTAAAGCGTGCAATGCAACGCTCGCAACTAAATGCTGCTCTAGCCGCTACGTTAGCCGGTTCGCTAGCCGCTGCGCTAGCTGTCGCGTTAGCCGTTGCGCCGACAAGCTCCACATAATATTATGTGGAACCCTACATCTTGATAATTGCAGTTACAGTGAGTTAACCAACTTAAACATAACCTTACACTGTTTTCTAAAGCTTAGTTCTTTGTGTTAAGGATCATATTGAATCTACGATGGTCTAAAGCTAGTGTGGTTGCTTGTACCGTTTTACAAAGTTAGAAAAAAGCAATTGACGTATTCCATCTTAGTTTATTACACCTGTAGGTGCAATAAATAAATATGTGTTTTCCATTTAGGTCAATAGTGTTTAAGTATATCTTTATAAAATGCAAATAAAAATAATACTTAAATCGTTAGATAGATAGATAGATAGATAGATAGATAGATAGATAGATAGATAGATAGATAGATAGATAGATAGATAGATAGATAGATAGATAGATAGATAGATAGATAGATAGATAGATAGATAGATAGATAGATAGATAGATAGATAGATAGATAGATAGATAGATAGATAGATAGATAGATAGATAAACACTTTATTGCTTACACAAATATACACAAAACAAATAACAGGAAATTTTAAATTAAAATTTTAATAATAGTAGGCAAAGGCGGTCTTATCGCTTAAAGCGATCTCTTCCAGACAACCTTTGTGGCATAGGACAGATTAGGAGACAATGAGATAGGTAGGTAGGCTTGGTTAGTCTACTCTACGCTACGTACGTCTACGTAAGACATAGGTATCTTGTATAATTGCTAAGGTCTTTTTTTCATTTTGTTTGGTTTAAATTTTATGTTTTTTTTTTAATTAGAAAGAATCGAATAAATGTTTCTCATTATTATTATTCTTATGACTTTAAGTTTTAGTGAAAAATAGTGAAGTAGCTCTTCAATTCTATTAACAAAAAAAAATACCAAAAAAATACCATCATCAACAATTTTGAAACTTTGCTATATGAATATAAACATACTTAATCTGCCAAGGTGAAATAAAGAAAACACACACCTACAGAACTCATCATCCAAACACACTCACACAATACATCATTTTCGGAAGTTATCAAAAGGTCGACACAATAATGCATTGTTAAATGAAATAAAATGATTCGTAATAACTCCATCAAGGCCTCTCGATAATCGGACAATTACTGATACCAAATAATTGATCGCTGCTACCGCATTACTGGGTGATGATGGCTATTCGAGGGCCTTTTGTGTTCGACTCCTTTTTATATGCAGACCTTTTTTGATGGCTCTTATTGAAGTTTTATTTGTTTTCTAAAAATATCTTTTTGGTGGTACTTATTTGTTTGACTAGTACAAACGCCCGAAGCTAGTTATTACATTTTATAAAATAAATAATCTGATAAATTAGATAGTTTTGTAATCGATACATATTTACGCTACGCGTTTTATTAATAATAGTAATTATTTATTTATGTTAACCCCAAAATACTACCTACAAATAAAGTTAGAATGATTAAGTATATAGTTTTGTAAGTTTACGCTGTTCGCGTTCGCGCTTTACATTGAAATGAAACTATTTTTTTTACGGATCTACTCGCGTTTATTTTGTAATTAGCGTTTATCCTGAACTTTCGAATCCTTTGCAGGGTCCGTAGTTACAGGGAAACCCTTCTCTCTCTCTCTGTGACCACGGACCCTGCAAAGGGTTCGAATAAACGCGAGTGAATCCGTAAAAGTAGTTTCATTTCAATTAGAACAAATATTTTGTTAGTTTAGTTTCAATGTAGGAATCCTGTCACAAACCGAATAACATAAAATCTTTGTATAGCGTATTAAAACTATTTCAGAAACAACTGGTCCTACGAGTATAAAGTGTTTGATAATTGTGCAGGATCTCGTAAATATCTAGGACTTGTGGACAGACGAGCAAACATATAAATATTCATACATATAACCGGGTCGGTGTCACAGACGGTACTCGTTCATATCGCATCGTATGCGTCGAGTCGCGACGTTGTGGAATGGACACTGGTTTTTTTTTAAATATTTAACGGGTAAGCACAGTGCCTTGATCTCACCTGATATAAAGTGATGATTAGTTCAATGATGGAAGCGCACTTCACCCAGGAACCTCAACTAGTGAGGCACTGGCTATCTTATCTCTAGCTGCCGGAACACAACAATGCTACAAACATTGATGTTAAGGCGACATTTAGATAAGATGGTGGTAGCTAGCCAGGCGGACTAACAAGCCCTTCCACCAACAAAACCGAGTGCACAAACATGTACCCCCCGCTGGGAATCGAACCCGGGACCTCTGGGTCTAAACCGGTGGTCTTAGCCACTAGACCACAGAGGCGGTTAAAGGCGGTTAGAGGCGGTTTATTGATATAAGGCTGATATTGTCCCCACTGCTGGGGCCCGAGCCTTCTGTACAGATGGAAACGCCACAAGGAGAATGGACCAAAAAAATCCACGCGGGCCCAGTGCGTTGGTTGTTGTTAACGACTGCTAATGCAGCCGGGACCAACGGCTTTAAACACGGAGGAGCTAGAGATGATTTTTGGTCACCCATCCGATGACCGGGATTTGCGAAAGTTGCTTAACTTCAGCAATCGCAGACCGAGCGCGTTAACCAATGTGCCATTGAGCTACTCATCAGTTATTCCTCCTGCGTTCAGTAATAGCCTATAATACTGTCGCATTGCTAGGCAAAGTAGCCTGGCAAATAGCCTGTCATCATCGTCATCATCAGCTCATTTTTATGTCCCCACTGCTGGGGCACAAGCCTTCCCTATGAATGGGTAAAGAGAACGGACCATAAACCACCACGCGGGCCCATTGCGGATTGGTGGTTGTTAACGACTCTAATGCAGCCGGGACCAACGGCTTTACGTGCCTTCCGAAGCACGGAGGAGCTCGAAATGATACATTTTTGGTCACCCATCTGATGACCGGCCTTTGCGAAAGTTGCTTAACGTCAGCACTCGCAGACCGGGCGCGTTATCCACTGCGCCATCGAGCTCCTCGGGCCTGTAATGTGTCCTTATAAAAAAAGGCCTTATCATTGAAATCAAGTCATAGCTACTTGCTGGATGTTGGCATAATCACCACGCTCGTCAAATACAGGTTGGTGATCACAATCGAAGTTCCGAAAAACATTTTTCCCGACCCGGGAATTGAACCTACGGGTAAAAGGCCGAGCACTTTGCCCCTCAGCTATCGAGGCGTTTTAGGACTCCGATTATATTATATTATGATAGCTTTTATTTTGTACAATAATATGTCAGAATGTGCGTACACATTCTGACATATTATTGTTTAAATATTTATAAAATACAGTGAAAAAATTAAATGCCTACCCGACCCAGCCAGGAATCGAGCCTGGGTCTTCCGCAATCCGGGCGACTGTCTCTTTTACTCTAATTTGAAATGTTTTGTCAAAATTCCGTGTTTTGTTTCTTTTACTCTAATTTGAAATGACGTTTACATGACGGGAACAAAACACAGAATAACTATTCGGACCTATTATTTGTTTTTTTGTAAGGCGGTTAGTCTTTTAAACTTACACATTTAAAGAAACTCTTTTTAATTACGAATCTAGTCGCATTCAATTTTTCCGTATAATTTTGATATTATTTTATCCTAATGAATGACGTTTTGAACCCTTTACGACGGACTTTAGGACGGTGGTCACAAAACAAATAACGTTTTTTACACAAGCTCTTATTTTACTACGGGTATCCAGTGTTTGGCGCCCTTGTTCATCGCCGAAAAATAGCACAATGTCATTACAATTTTACTGGGTGACAGCTATAAAACACTGTATACCCAAAGTCAAACCCAAAGTCAAAAATCAGTCGCTAATTCTAATGATTAAAGGAAAAAGTGTCGATTTCTAAAGTCAAAGTCAAAGTCAAATATTTTTTATTCAAGTGCTTTTGAATCGTCCAAAATTTTTTTACCCATTCAGGACGTCTAATTTTGGCTGTGGAGAAGACTATTTCCGGTCGACCAATGGCGCCATTACCAATAATTATTAATAATTAATAATTAATTATTAATTATTATTAATTGGTAATTATTAATTATTTTTATTATTATTACCATTATTATTATTTGTTACAGTTGTAGTATGTTTATTGTCCTGTGTTTCTTGTGCCAAGTTGGGTCCCACCAGAATACCAGCGCTGTAGCGGCTTGTACATATGTCGTTGCAGCACAAGCTGAGGTTGGGACCTAATTGGCCACATGCACGTTTGTATATTTAACATTTTTTTTTGTTTTCATTTGTTTTCGCCTTATCTTTTTTTTTTCTTTCTCTCATGTGTATCTTCTGTGTATAAAATTGGTGCTTGTGGTCAATAAATGTTTGTTTCTGTTTCTGTTTCTGTTTCAATATACTTATACTATATTAGCGGCCGCTCGCGGTTTCACCCGCGTGGTTCCCGTTCCCGTAGGAATCATCATCATCGGCCTATATTAGTCCACTGCTGGACATAGGCCAAATTTCCCGTAGGAATATCGGGGTAAAAAGTATTCCAGGTTATAAACTATCTGTATGCCGGATTTCATCCAAATCCATCCATCCGTTGCAGCGTAAAGAAGCAACAAACATACACACATACACACAAACTTTCGCATTTATAATATTAGTGTGACTAGCGGCCCGTCCCGGCTTCGGACGGGTGGACATTACATTTTTAATATATCCTATGTTACTCAGCGCTAACGTAGCATTCTAATGGTGAAAGAATTTTTAAAATCGGTCCAGTAGTTTAATTTTAAGTTTATTTGTTGCAAACATACAAAGCTTTCCTTTATGGCCATGCAACCAATTATGTAGAACACTGTGACAACATGCAAAAACATAATTTACGTAGATTTACTTAATCCATTAGAAGACTCAATTTATTTTATTACATTTTTTATTCAGTCCTGCAATGTTTCGACTTCTGTTTATGTTTGACCATGAGGTTGACGACCAAGAACAACGTATCAGCTGGACCTAGGGTTGTCACTTTACAATTTTACTTAGTAACAAAGAAGTGCAATATCTCGGCCATGTGGTGCTTTTCAGTTATGTTCAAATTTTTTTTTACACCCTGTATACTAACATTGATGTCGTGGCTATTATGTCGTTCTGTAGCTTGCAATTTGCTATGTCACAAAAAAATCCCACTCAATTAGACATTATATTAAGTAATCGGCTAAATTATATACTTATGTATAATGATTACACTCATTACTGCACATGCGCAGTAACTGTGGTATATTGCCAATTCTCAGCGGCTGCTGTATAGAGCGGCCTCGATGGGGCACGCAAGAAGATATAGTACATTCGCATACAACATTATAATATAATAATATATAAGGTCGCATTTTATCAACTGCAATTATATTTTGACAAAACATCTAATTATATCAGAGAAAGTTTTATCAGAGGAGTTTTTTTTACTTTTCCTGACACAAAAGTGTAATATTTATTATATTTATTTATTTATTTATTGACGACCTCCTTGGTCGAGTGATTTGTACACCGGTTTTCATGGTGTCGCCATCTCTGAGGTCCCGGATTCAATCCCCGGTCGAGTCAATTTAGAAATTATTGTTTTTCTAAATTGTCTCGGGTCTGGGTGTTTTCTATGTATAATAAGTATGTATTTAAGTATTTTAAGTATGTTTATCCGTTGTCTAGTAACCATTATAACGAGTTTCATAACGAAGCTTCTCTTGGGCTAGATAATTGGTGTGAGTGTAGGAAAGTTTTTTTATTTTTTATTTTAATATTTTTAAGAGTGGCCTCTCTATCGGCTCCTTTGAATGAAACTACGGGCACGTGTAAGCGGTGAAGGCATTGCGGTCTCTCTGTTTCTCTTTGAATTGAAAATACCGAAAGTGCTTTATTTTACTTTTTAATCGAAATGTCTTTTGGCGTTTTTCTTGAAAACTAGCGTATAAAATTTTTAGGTTTTTTCATAAAAAAAATATCCTCAAGATATTTGCAGTTGATAAAATGTGACCCTAAATAATAAATATAAAAAGTTTTGAGATACAGTGGTAAACGCGTTCGGTCTGCGATTGCTGTAGTCGAGCAATTTTCGCAAAGGCCGGTCATCGGATGGGTGACCTAAATATATCGAGCTATTCCGTGCTTCAGAAGGCACGTCAAGCTCGTGCCTCAGCAGATGCAATATCAAATAATAAGTCAACTGGTGGTGATGATGGAATGATGATGAAGTTTTTGCCTGATGATAGGGTTCAGCCCATAACCAAACATGGGCAGTTAATCTACTATTACTTTGTGGTGACACCGGGTCAGCCAGGATTGCCATAATGTGCGGCTTCAACTCCTGCTCATATTTTTTCTGATTTAACTTATTATATTTTTTATAAGATAAAATGTTACTAGAAAAAATCAACCAGCATCAGGAAGCTCGTGTGGGAGTCGAAGCCACGACCTTTGGATAACCGGTCCAATGCTCTGATGCTTTTTCTAGTATAATTTTATTTATTTATTTATTTATTATTCATTATTCAATCTTATAAATAATGTTGATTAGAAAATGGAATTCAATAGAACATAAGTAATATAAAAAATAAAATATTTATAAAAAGTAAAAATTTAAATAAAGTAAAGTTTTATTTTTATTTTTTTTATTTTATCTTTTAACTATACAGGGTGTTTGGTAATATGTGTATAATCCCGAAACATAGCCATGCAACCAAGTATAAATAAGACCGTGATAACATACAAAATCCTATTTATGAAGATTTACTTTTCCATACAAAAACATAAATTTTGTTTTATAACATTATTTCTGGACAACCCTGACATGTTTCGACTTCTATCTTTGTTTGTCATGAGGTTGACGACCAAGAACAACGTATCAGCTTGACCTAAGGGTGTCACTTTACAATTTCACTTAGTAACAAAGAACCTTAATATCTCGGCTAATAGCTGGTGTTTTTCAGTTATGTTCATAATTTTCCAGGGTTCTATGAACGGAACCTTATCTACCGCATTCGGGATTATATAGGTATGTTAATGACGGTAGTTGTTGACATTGAATGGGCGCCTTTGGCTTTCAAAGTAAAAAGTAAATAGTGTTGAATAATTTCGGCGGGCTGGTTAGAACCCCGATAGCTCAATTGGGAGAGCACCTGACCCGGTATGTCAGAAGGGTGCAGGTTCAAATCCTGCTCGTGGAAATTTTTTCAACATTTGTGTTTTTGTAATTTGTTCGCAACACAATTTGCGTTAAAAATTATATAAACAAAACAAAAACATTTTTTTATTATTTATAATAAAAAAGTTAAGTAAAAGAGCCTATACTGTCTCACTGCTCAAAATTGAAATCAAGTCATCGCTACAGCACCTGCCAATCACCACGCTTGCTAAATACGGGTTATTGATCACAAATTCGGGCTATAGGTACATCGGAAAATACTAAACAGACTTTGCCCGAACTTGACCCTTGGATATCGGGCCGAGCGCTTAGGCACTAGGTCACCGAGGCGTTTTTTTTTTTGTTTTTTTTTGTGCTATCACCTCCAACATAATCGGAGCCTATTTTTAGTCTGTTTCTCTTTCATACCAGTTCTCGCTTATATGCCTCTCGTACTTTCATTCTTCATACTACTCTTTCATACATCTTCTTTTATACTTTTGCGGGTGGGATGCCCGTCTATTCTAGGCTTGGGCCTCTATTCTATATACAATTTTTCTTTATTTATTTCTTTTATTTATTGTTGGTCCTCTTTTTTGGGTACAAATAAGAGAACAGAACACGGTTTTTATTTTACAAATTAATATCTTATATACTAACATTTTACAAATCTTAATTTCATATAATTTTCTTATGTTAATACAGTCATAAATACAGTTCATTATACAAAAAATAAAATAAAATTACAGTAATGCTAACTAAGTTTAAGGTACAAGGAAACTTAAATTAATTGTTTGCTTGCAGCGCTATAGCTACGGTTATAGGCGAAACAAACTTAACCAGTATCCTTATTCCTACTTACTGCTAAGTTACATACTTTTCTGCAATATTCTGCAAAAGCTTTTGTTTTATACTTGCATGAAATAAATTCGTGTAAATTATCAATTTTTAATACAGTTCCAATTTTTTACTCCAAACTATACTTATGTATGCTAGTGGAGGGGCAGTCTAAGAGCAAGTGGGGGACGGTCTCTTCGATCTCGGGATCACAGACGCATGAAGGGCTCGCACTACACTTGAAGCGATTCAAATATTGGGCGAACCCTCCGTGCCCCGTTAGGATCTGAGTTAGTGGACCTGTCGGCTGCAGCTTCCTCACTATCTTGTACGCTAATTTAGCATCTGGGAAGAACATTTTGGTCACGGAGGCAGTATGTCCCTCGCGGTAGCGTTGGTCCCAGCTTTCAATCGTGTTCTCCCGCAAGAGTCTCTTAACATATGAGACTGGGCACGCGTCATAGTCGGGCCTCTTCTTCAACGTCAGTGCGGCCGTCTTGGCCAGTTCGTCGGCCCGCTCATTGCCTGGAAGTCCTGCGTGCGCCTTGATCCAGAACAAAGATACAATTTTGTTCTGGGTGAAGGCCCCTCGCAAATTCTTCCGTGCTTCCACCGCCAGGGGGTGGAGAGAGTGATGGTTGGCGATCGTCTCCAGCGCTGCCCTCGAATCGCTATACACACCATAACTCTCTTCCTTTCCCCGCGCAATTACTTCCGTGGCCTTGCATATCGCTAGAAGTTCCGCCTGGTAGACTGTGCAGTACGCGGACAGACTTAGCTTTAAGGATCGAGTCTCGGTCTCACCTTTCCATATGGAAAGTGCGGCCCCGACCTTCCCCTCAAGCTTGCTGCCGTCGGTGAATATTCGCACCTGCTGCACATTGTACCTGTCCACAAGGTTTTGGTCTTCCAGGCACACGAACTCCAAACCCATATGCGCCGCCGGATGTGGGGCACTGACAAAGTCCACCACACTCTCGGTCTCTCTGCCTCGCAGCGCTTCCAGGGATGACCCTCTTTTTGCCTCATACAGAGCGGCTGCTTCTGTAATCCTGAGGTCGAGAGGCAGTATCCCCGCAAGCACCAGTGCCGAGTGTAGGGAGACTGTGCGGTAGGCTCTGCATAGCTTTTGCGCGAAACCCCTCTGAACCGTGTTGAGCTGTTTTCTAATGCCCAACTTCTTTGCCGCTGGGGCCCATGCTGCCGCAGCATACAAAATTATGGGCTCTATCGCCGCGGTATATATGGACCTAATTATTTCGGGGTCTAGGCCCTAACTAACCTTTGCAGCTTTTGACAGCTGTTTATAAATTCCTATGACTTTCCGGCACTGGTTGGCAATATGCGTGTTGAAAGTTAGCCGGTCGTCTATAGTAAGGCCCAGAATCTTTACCTCCCTTGACATGGATATGTCGATCCCGCCCATGCTCAGCCGTGGTGTGTCATGCTTCAGTTTCCGCGTTAGCAACATAGCACAGGTTTTGTGCGGCGCGAACTTTAGCTTATTACGGACACCCCACTGCTGGACATAAGCGAGAGCGGCATTGGCCTGTCGCTGAATTTCGCTGGCTTTGTCCCCGTGGAAAACTAGTACCACGTCATCTGCAAATGCCTGCACGTAATCTCCCCTCTCATGCAGCCCCTTCAGTAGCGGATCGAGAAGCAGGTTCCAGAGTATTGGACCGCCTATTGACCCTTGCACGCATCCTTTATTGGTGCTTCGCGTGCTTACCTCCCCAGCGTATCTTACCGTGACTTTTCTGCAGCTGAGATAACTGTCAAGTAGCCTCCTGATATTGACCGGACACTGTTCCTCAGCCAGTCGGATTCTGATTGCTGGCCACCACGCGCTGTCGAAGGCCCCCTCTATATCCAATGACACTAGGGTAACCAGCTTTTTCAGCTCAACCATACCTCTGATGTGGTGTATTAGATGATAGAGGGCGTCCTCGGTGCTCCTCTGGGGCATGAATCCGTACTGGCGAGTACTAATCCTCGGTACAAGGTGGTATTTGATCCGTGCTACCGACATCTTCTCAAGAACCTTGCCCAGCACCGGCAGTAGCCCGATGGGTCTGTACGCCTTAGGTACTGTGTAGTCATCCTTGCCCTGTTTTCTGAGTACCACCACTGTGGCCTCTTTCCAGCTGTCCGGGAAATGTCCTAATTCTAGGCATTTATTGAATAAGGCAAGCGACTCTTCGATGTTATGCTCCAAGGCTCTGCTGCAAATGTCTGCCGTAAAGCCATCCGCTCCCGGGGCCTTCTTTGGATTAAAACTCCCCATCGCGGTCTTTAGCTCGAGCGAGGTAAACGGAGGATCCAGATGCTCATCATCTGTCCGATCGTTCACTCTCTCTGCCGTTTCTCTGACCCGGCGATGGTCTTCGTTATCATCACTTTCCAGGTCCTCAGGGTAGAAAGTCTCGGCCAGTAAGTTCGCTGATTCTTGGGGTTTTAAATATATACCTTCTGCGGTTTTTAGGGCCAAGTCTTCTTGTCTCCTGGCGGTCGTCTTTAGAACGCGATATATCCCTTCCCATACCCCTTCTCTGTCCTGCTTCTCGCAGAACCCTTTCCAGCTCGTTATACGGGCGTTCTTGGCTTGACACTCATAGTTTTCTTTCTTCTGCAGATATTCTTCAACGACTTTTTCTCTTCGATGTGGCGCAGCGTTTCTAATTCTCCGTTTATATGTGACCATGTGACCATCGTCTTCTTCAGCTTGGTCAACTCCTCATTCCACCAAGGGATGGAGAGGGTTGAGGGGTGAGCTCTACGATGGTCTTTTCGAGTGAATCTCTGTCACTTAAGGCTTTTATGCTGTTGATATTGATATTGCGTTCTTGTTTTAATTGCACCAGTGCGTCTGTGAATTCAGTCCAGTTGGCTTTTCTCGTATTGTATAGACGCGTCGTTCTTTGGACCTGTAAGCCTTTACTCTTACGGAGTTTTACATCAAAGAGAATGGTGTTGTGGTCGGAGCTTGTTATCCCCTGGTCTACCCTCCAGTTTTCTATAAGCCCCAACAGGTCGTCGGTAATCGCTGTTATGTCTACAAAGCCGGTGAACTCCCTGTTACCTCTCACGGTGTCAAAAGTGGGAGTGTTACCTCTGTTCAATATCTGCAAACCAGACTCTTCCAGGGTCCCGGACATCTCTAATCCCCTGAGGTCTTCTATGGTGCCACCAGGTACTCTTTGCGTTGCAATCTCCGGCGATCAGCAGTTTTCTTGGGCCCAACTCCCCTACGATCAAGCTCAACCGGTTCAGGTAAGGCCCAATTGGTAGGTCGGGCTCAAAATAAAAGGAAACCGCCGTCATCTCCCAGTCGCAAGTTCGGATCATCACCACCGCGATGTTATTGGTCGTGAGTTTCGGGCACAGTGTGACGCTGAGGTCGTTGTCGAATACGACAATAGCAGCCTTCACTGTCCCATCTCCTATCGTTGCGCACTGGTAGACCCGTGCTCCGCGGTAATCCTTCATTCTCCGAATCCCTCCAACGTAGGGTTCCTGGACTAGTGCGAACGCCAATTTGCGTTCGCTGGCTACCACCATAAGCTCAGTCGTTGCCAACTCTTTTCTTTGGAGGTTCGCTTGGGCCACTGCGTATCCTCTGGCGGGGTGATTGCCTACCCGTGAACGACTTAGGACCACCTTAGCAATAGGCTATTTTGGCTCGCGCCAATGCCTCCCACCTTCTCCGTACTGGGCACTCTGCGTCGAACGCGTTATGCTCAGTTCGATCCATGCCGACGGCCGTGCAATTGCAGCAGTTTGGAGCCGCTCCAGCACTATAGACCGGGCATTTGTCACGTGTGTGGGCTCCCGCACAATGGCTACACTTCAACTCGGTTTCCTTACAAAATCTGCGGCCATGCCCATATCCCAAGCACATCGAGCACTGCAACAGTGGGGATTGGTCTTCGACCCTTACTCTTTGCAGGTCGATATGGGCATGTCCTTTGCTTGTTAGCCGCTGGTAGAGTTGCGGGGAAACCCTCAGGACAATGTGTGAGGTGTGTTGGTTCCTAGCTCTCCTTCGGAATCGGAACTCAACCCGGTCTTCTTTCTTATCCAGATCTTGGAAGACGTTGTCACCGAGGCGTTTGTAGCATATATAACGACCAGCTCATTTTTATGTCCCCACTGCTGGGGCACGTGCCTTCCATACCATAAAGAAAAATATGGGGTAAGGCTGTAGTATCTATACGGCCTGTATACTCTTGTGTTATGGCGGCCATTTTAAGATTTGTCTACACATCTGTACGCGATGCGCCAGCGCCGCGAGACCCGCGTTCGACGCCAGCGGCGTGGGATCATTTCTATTAGCGAATTGATTTGTTTTGTCCGTAAACGCGGAGTTGGTGAGTTATATGTGCCATTCGGATCGTTAGTAAATAGATGTGGTGCTTAACTAATGTGAGGGCAGAAGGATTACTATATGCGTACATTACACTTCGAAAGAAAAATCTTTTTTCTTATTAAGTCGCGTTTTTTGTTACATATTGTTTTACTTTGACTGACAGTGAACACGGAATATACGTGTAAAACAAAACCTTAGGAAACCCCACTGCTGGGACGCGTACCTTCCCTATATATAAAATAAAATAAATAAAATATATATGAAAACACCACATGAGTACGGGCCATAAACCACCACGCGGGCCTAGTGCGGATTGGTGGTTGTTCACGACTACTAATACAGCCGGGACCAACGGCTTTACGTGGCTTCCGAAGCACGGAGAAGCTCGAGATAATACATTTTTAGTCCCGATCAGATCAGACTCCTCAGATTTGGTGGAATCATTATTACCTACTTAAAATGCTTATTAGAGTATGGAGTAACTTCTTTTTTACTTAACTCAAAAAGTGAACCTTCTGAATTTGCGTTGCAGTAATGTGTTGTGATTAAATTGAATTCACAGGAGCGGAATTCAAACGGTAATGTAGACATCACCGGTAACCTTAACAGACCATTGTTTATACATAAAGAGTAAATTGTTTGTGGATCTCTGTGTTACATAAATTGCAGCTTTGAGTTGAGAAAAGTTTTGAGCAATAATAAATTTGTACAAATAATCTATTTACACAACAAAAAGAAACAATACATAACTTAACTTGAAAAAAAATAAAACAGAAAAATAATTAGAAAATTAAAAACTAAAGACCTATAAATAATAGATGTCCTCCAACTGTGGGGTCATGGGAACGAACGGTCCCAAGAATGCTGGCAACATTGCCCCTTTGGATTGCCAAACTAATACGCTGGCAGAGGTAGCTGCCAGCCTTCTTGTCACCGGAGGCCTCGATAAGGCGAGCACTCTTTAACTAGATGAATATTATTATTATTTATTGTTATATGTTGTTTATTTATAATTCCATAAGCCATTCCAAAGGAAAAAAAGGTTGGTTAAGCTATTATGACATATCTACATACTAAAGTGCACAGCCACTTTCGTTGCTGACCGTACAACAATACCGCGTCCGTCGTTCCATAGAAAGTGACGTGTTCACGTGTGAACTGTGAATCCACGGAGATCTATCACAAATGATACATAATCAATCATGGTTGCAGGCTTTACTCGCTTCATATAACACTCTGAGGCTAGGGTTGCCACAACAAATAAAATCAATTTGTTTGCACTCCACTAACAGACGTAAATTAGAAATGATATTAAGTCCAGACGCAAAGACAACTGGTGCAGCGCGAAAACAACGCAGCATCAGTCACCCTCACCCTGCCAGCCCACAAGGTGCCTCTTCACGCCTCATTTGAAGGATCCCATGTAGAAGAAAGGAGGGAAAAACGTGTGCTGGTAGACTATTCCATCTTTTGGAGGTGCGACAACGAAACGAGTCACCAATGTTTTAGTGCGCGATGGAATGTTCGAGACAGTACAGTGGTACGGTGACTTCGGAGAGCAGCACGCGTACGCATGGAGGAAGGGAGAAGATGAGATAAGGTCAAAGAGCTTTTCAAAGCACTCACCATGGTATTAGCGGTAGAAGACGCTGATGACGTTATATAGCATTAGACTTCTGAAGATAGGTGTGATTTTAAGATAAAAATCATATAATCATAAATCATAAATAAATAAAACATTGCTAGGTATATGTCTAAGAGAAACAAGGATAGCGTTGCCTACAGCCGTAGTGTTTGTGATTTTCGGTATTTAAAGCTTCCGTGGGCCGCAATTGCCACTTTCTATTAGAAAAACCCAATATACTACCCCACTGCTGGGAAAATGCCTCCATCATTGAAATCCCTCATCGCTACTATTATACATTCATCACCACGCTTGCCAAATGCGGGTTGGTGATCAATCACAAACCCGGGATATGTCACGGATAATCCAAAACACGCTTTGCCCAAACTGGGAGGTTAACCCAGTACCGCCAGTTACTGCGCCGACCGCTTAGCCACTAGGCTACATTTATTCTAAGATAAATTTGCTCGAGAAACAGCCACGTTATTATTAATGCACCAGACCCGATATGGCAGAAAGTCCAAGGTCATAAAATCGCTACATACGAATCATTAAATTTGCGATATGAAAGAACGCGATGTGAAAATTCGCTACAATGAAAAAATGCTTTTGTTTGTCGAACAAATCCTACCTTCCGTGGAAATAATACATATCTGAATAACGTTCTCCAGGATGACGGAGACTAATATCTTCTGGTACAAAAGACTTTTGGGCGTAACATATGGATGTGTGCCTACAGACTATTATTATTTTTAACACCAATTATGAGTCCTTATTTAATTTAATTTGAATTTTGCGGTACATAATGTTGATATAACTATAGCACTTCAAAATGCTTAGTCTGGAATGTCGTCGTAGAATCACTGATCATATGTTCTTATTTAAAATTTATAATGGTTGTATCGACAGTCCCGACTTATTAAAGCAGATAAACATGAATGTCCCTCGCAAACTTGCTCGACCTTCAAGATACTTACCTTTTTGCGCTAAAGGCTTTAGAACAAATTTAGGTCATTTTTCCACTATTAATCGAATTCATATTTTTTTTACTGCGATCGCCAACCCGCCTGCCAAGCGTGGCGATTACGGCAAATACCCCCCATGATATGCAGATCCTTGGGGGAGGCCTTTGTCCAGCAGTGGACGTCTTTTGGCTGAGATGATGATGATGAATCGAATTCAGTCCCAATATAACCACCTGTCACGATCGTCTGCAGTGTCTATTGATGCTGACATGTTTTATCCAATTAGTAAATTCAAGTCTTTTTTGTATACTTTTTTCACAGATCAATGTTAAAGCACGTCTAGTTCCTAAATAAGTTAATAAAATATATTAGATAACACTTACAATAAGATAAGCGGAGTGATTCTGCTCTGTTATCTCTAGTTTTAAGTTACTTTGTTTACTAGTTTGAAATTAAGCATGCCGTGGCAGCCTTTAATTAAAGCAGCGCCTGTGTAATAGTTTTAGGGTATTAAAAATTATGTATGTCTTGGTGTATGCTTTGTTGGATGTCCATAAATAAATAAATAAATAAATAAAATATATATGTAGTATATATTTATAACGCTTTTTCGCTGTCTAGCCTATGTGTGGGTTTTTTAATTATGATTTGATTTATATAAGCAGTCTTTAACGCTATCTTTTGTCATTTGTATAATAATATTAATGAGACAGCACTCAGCGTTAGAGGTTAATGTATGATTAATTTTACTCATGAAGTGTATGTTTTGTTAGCTGTCCTTTTCAATATAAATAAATAATTAAACGTTTTTCTAGGGTAACCAGTAAATGTGTTCGAAAGAAAGTAGTCATCGTCACTTTTATCCTTTCAACATTAAAAATAGGGTTCAGAAACTGATTTTTGTCTGTAGTGCAACACTACAGAGCACCAGCTTCCTAGCTGTCATCCATACAATGAAAACAACGAACGAGCTTTACTTGTATTCGCATAATGATGTGTAACATTTGACGTCTCACCTTTTGAAATCAATAATACAATAGAAAATAGAATATACAACTAACAATGACGTATATTTTTTCTTTTTTTTTCCTATAGTTTGATGGCTTCGTGCGATTAGCTCATTTAGCCAGTGTCAAAGTAGTTTTTCTTACAAGTTATATATAAATAATAAACAATATTTCCTTCTTGTATAGATGATGATGAATGATAATAGAAATGAAAAGTGAGAAATAATATACCCTCCAACCTTTCGAGTATCTCAGTAAAGACGTGGGGCTTTACTAAGTCCTCGGGCGGACATCTTGAGAGAATTTGAAAAGTGAAGTTGCACTGTTTTGTTTCATTTGCCAACACTCATGCGCACTTACGAACACTTAACGGTTAATAATCCACCATTATTTCACATTAATATTCGACATAACAAATTTTAGAAAATAAAACAAAACCGCAGACATGATTCTTCACTTTCCCGCCAAGAACTCCCAATAATAGGAGTTAGAAACTGTTTTTATTCTTTTTTTTTAATACATACCACTTGCTTTCTAACTGAGATCTAGTAAATTTCAATGAAATTGACAAGAAATTGAAATTTATTATCTTTCGACCTTGTTTCGAACTCGAGTTAGTGTAACCCGATACCCTTAGGTCACAAAGTAACGTTTCTCTACTTTGTGCTTAGGTAGGGACCACCCACGAAGGGACCTGCCACATAACGGTCATTTTGAATTATTTTGACTGCCACTTGAGAGGATATAGATTTACAAATCATAAAGAGAATGCAGTAAATACTCATTAGAAGACATGTCACACTGATAACCTGTTACATTATTACGATCACATTTTTACGAAATCACTCCCACAAATATTACGACCTACAACGGACATTGGGCTTAAAGTGTCGATCACTGGTGGCTTCCCCGACTAACACGTAACAGTTACAGGATCACACTGTTACGACCCTACTTCCGTCCCTTTTGTACGAAATCACTCTCACAAATTGTATACATAGAAGGAGAGCGGAAAGATGTTGCACATCAATACTATGTTACTTTTTGGCGACGAAAACTGATGGTGCGTGCGACTAAGATAATTAAAAACTAAACAGCAACATAATACAGATTTTAACAACGTGTAACAGCAAGGTGTGGTAAAAATTAAAAGATCCGAAGTGTATCCGATCTAGGTCTGGTATGTGTTGTTACTAAGGCATAATTATTAATTTTATTTTGTCATGCAAATTAGTGAAGGTATGCGCGTCATGCGCGCATAAGCAAGCAGCAGTGATCATAAATGTTTGTGCACATAGGTTACTAAACCACTAGGGCTGTGACTTGTTTATTTTGATGTGACGTCTCAACAGAAATATTTAATAAAAAATTGCATAACAAATTAAAGTTGATAATTATGTCTTAGTAACAACGCATACAAATCTAGATCAAATACACTTTCGTTTTTACCACTCCTTTCTGTAAACCTAAAATAAAACTTAAGTTACACAGCTGATGAAACTACATAGGATTAGGAAAACGCTGAGTAAAACGACGATGGAGCTTCGCTGAAACAATGCTAGTAATAAAAAGAACTGGATCTAGGTCGCCTATTATAATAATTTGTTAATCTTCTCACTTGTACGCATAATTACAGTGTTTCCTTAATACTTATATTAAATATGGGGCATAAAATAGTGTTAACATTGTGAAAGCCAGACTTGGATTTAATTATGGAGTAATTTTGTGAAGTAACAGAACAGATGCTTAAAATATATTGGTCTTACAAATAGGGTTATGAATATATTGATTGCCATGTTGGTGGTATATGACATGAGTTCCTTCAAGTGAGGCGTGAAGAGGCACCTTGTGGGCCGGCAGGTTGAGGCTGCGTTGTTTTCACGCTGCACCAGTTGTCTTCACGTCTGGACTCCATTTCCACTTAACATCAGATGGACTGAGGTCAGTTGCCGTGCTAGGTATTATACTAAAAGCTTACGTTTATTATCATTTTAGAGAATCTATATTTTTAAAGATGATTTGCCCTTGCCTTTGACCCTAGGTCTCTTAACGTAACCGAATGTACCTTTCTCCGTGTTTCTAGAGGGACTAATGTTGTCATGTGTTGTTCTCCACTTGCTAGATAAAGTATATTGTATAAATCACATTGTAAATTGGTTGAAAAAAACGGAGAAAAAG
This sequence comes from Eudonia lacustrata, assembly GCA_947562085.1. Taxonomy (NCBI): domain Eukaryota; kingdom Metazoa; phylum Arthropoda; class Insecta; order Lepidoptera; family Crambidae; genus Eudonia; species Eudonia lacustrata. The sequence continues at coordinate 14,514,417 of OX387332.1, read as the reverse complement.
AAACACCATCTGACTTTCTTGACAGTTTATCTCGGAAGTCTCTCCCAACTTCAACAAATCCTAACTGGTAGTAGATTGGTTTGTTTAGTTTAAACTAAATGTTAGATTAGTGCTCTTGCTAGTTTCTTACCGGTTCGGTTCTTTGACTTCGACTTTGACTTTGGCTTGTACGAAGAAAACTACCTTGTTGGAGGCAGCCCTACGCGTCCACACTCGAGTGATCAATCAATCACATTTTGTAAACCTGACCGCGTCTCTGGTCCTAATATGCTGAGGTCCGAATGGTGGACTATAAAGCCTTTACATAACGGGATGAGACGACCTGAATGCATATGACGTCATATTGCTATTTACAATGATGCTCACGAATTGTTCGCTCTATACCAGGTACAGACTTCCACTTCCAGGCTTCTCCTCACCCCCACAACTCGGTAAACCTGGGTTTAGCGGTTTTTAGAGGCGCCCTCGGGTTTTTTCGCTCCAGATCCGATCCAAACCCCTTGGAAAATCTAGTAGGGAATGTTTGCTTAATGTCATTTTCTTATGATGAAGATGATGGTGATGATGGTAGTGATGATCACTCGCTAGAACGTAACATAATAGATACCAAATTAACGATTGACAATCCCAAATTTTGTCACCATTTGCTAATTTTAGTATTGAAACACTTTAATGTCTCCTTAGACGATCAACTGTCATCGTTAAAATCAAATAAGCAAAGCATTGATTCTAATTCATTAGGTATTAATAATTTATTGGCCCATCCCTTATTTCAATACCTAAAATTACTGGACCTCAAAAACCTATCAATTAAAGACATAAATCAATCCAAACACAAGGTGGTAAAGCTCATTTTGTTTTGGCACGGCCGCGTGAGAGAGGTCTAAGTAAGACCTGAATTAATTAGAGATGTAACAAGCTCTATGTAATGTAGGTCAGATTAGATCGTTTCTCATTTGACCGGGTAACTGTGGAATTCCATGGTCCTTATTCTTCAAGCTGTAAGATTGATTTTGTAACGTGATTTCGAAAAGGCCATTCGTGGGATCCAAGGATGTGTCGAATTTTAATGTGCTCAAATTTATAGAGTGTGGGTAAATAACAGATTTCAATAATTTACGTTTTGTATGATTGGAGATGGGCATAAGATTTATTTATTTAGCCGTAAAACATATATAATAAACCACTTCTTAATTACGTTACTCTGGTTTAGGGAATGCAATCTCGTTCTCGCGAGATCTCGTCCGTATTTTGCGAGATTGAATCTCGTACAAATTTCGTACGAGATCTCGCGAGATTACGAGATTGAGCGGCAGCATAGCGCACTAAAGAATTACAAAAGAATTACAAAGAACATTGAGAACAGATCGATTAAACTTGCTTTTTAAAAATTTATGAGGCATTAACAGCTCCAAACTCAGAGCAATTTAGAAAAGTGGTTAGGTTTTTCAGGCTCTCAGTTGCTCTTAGGAATAACTGATGCCCTAAAGAACAAACTATGGAACTCATTTTTGATGTACCTAATCTAATAAAGAAGTAACTATGGAGCTGACATAGTCGAAATCTACTAAAGTCCCATCAAAACAGCAGAAAAAAATATTACTTACATGAATTTTCAGTGAAATTACCCAATCTCGCGAGATCTCGTAATCTGCGAGATCTCGCGAGACTGACTTTCTGGTCTCGCGAGATCTCGGCTGGGTCCAAAATCCCGCGAGATTGCATTCCCTACTCTGGTTGTCGAGTAATGTTTAAAAAAAGATAACGCCCCGAAGGCTGAGAGGAAAAGTGCTCGACCCGATACCCGAAGGCCCTAGGTTCAATTCCCAGGTCGGGCAAACTGTGTTTCAGATTTTTTGATGCATAGCCCAGTTTTGTGATCAGTGTGATCGATCACAAACCTGCATTTGGAAAGCGTCGAAGCCAATCCAATCAATTGTAGCGATGACTTGATTTCAATGATGGAGGCCTTTGCCCAGCTGTGGGACTTTCAGAGGTGAAGTGCCTTTCCATCTTCGGCTTTATCATTACTTGGCATCAGGTGAGTCGAAGGTCTCTGGGTGCCTAATATGAGTTACATTTTGACATTCGAGTACATTTTTTTTTCATTTAGTTGATGGCTTCGTGCGATTAGCACATTTAGCCAGTGTCAAAGTAATTTTTCTTACAAGTAATATATAAATAAACAATATTTCCTTTTTGTATAGATGATGATGAATGATAATAGAAATGAGAAGTGAGAAATGATATACCCCCCAACCCCTCGAGTATCTCAGTAAAGATGTGGGGCTTTACTAAGTCCTCGGGGCCGGGCGGACTTCTTGAGAGAATTTGAAAAGTGAAGTTGCACTGTTTTGTTTCATTTGTCAACACTCATGCGCACATACGAACACTTAACGGTTAATAATCCACCATTATTTCACATTAATATTCACATAACACAAATTTTAGAAAATAAAACAGAACCGCAGACATGACTCTTCACTTACCCGCCAAGAAGTCCCTCGAGCACTATTAAAAATATAGAATAAAGCCACCAAAGAGCACGACTACCAAAGAGTACCGCAGTGTTACTAATTGAATAACTTATATTAATTATTAAATCTGCTAGTAACTACTTGCCTGTGTCAAAACGTGTGCATGAAGTCAATATGGTATTTAGTGTTTATTAATCTAATGAATGTGGAGCCACTGAAACGCCGAGGTGTTTAGTCCACCCCAGGTTCAGGTAGAGAAATGAAAGAGTAAAAACTTTACAAGAGTTTATTCCCAGGGGTGGGTAACGTCGGTCGCATACAATTCAGTGGTGTCACTTAGATTAGAGAAGAGGACTTAGCTTCTAGGGGCTTAAGTCTCGTGTGCGCAGTTCGGCTCCTAGGTCAGCCTAGACCCAGGCCGTAGACTGCGCCAGTAGATACCGGAACCAAGGCTGGACCGCAGTAGTAGCTGCCTCCGGAGGTGCAGGCGGGTAGGCGCGTATAGTGAGCTGCCTCCAGAGACGCCGACGGTTATCACCAGACCAGGGTTATGTACCCGGTAGAGGGAAGTTAAAGGGAGTTAAGAGGGATGTTAGGAAAAGTAGAAATGCGTAACCTATCGACTCAGTTGTTCTTAAACCAGACACAATAGAAATTCAATTGTTCAATGGCACTGTGGTTACATTGGACGTCCAAGTATCTACGAATACGTATTCTTTGGTAGTGCGTACTCTTTGGTGGCACGTCCTGGCGACTTACGAGAAGAATTTCGTAAACGTAACTGAATGAATACGGATAAAAAACAAAACCCACACTAGAGACTCTGCCCCTCAGAACAATAACTAAAGCTATAGAAGGATGGCTAAAATAAAAATCGTGCAACTATGTTTAGTTCCGTTCTATCTTATGGCTAGAAAAGGAGGTTGGAGTGCGACAAATGGTTGTCACTTGGTTTTTATTTTTTGTATTGTTATGTCAAACGGTCATCAGATAATCGGTGATCAAAAAAAATCTTGAGTCCTTTATAAAGTCACTTACTACATTACCTCAAATATGACGTCACAAATCTGGTGACACCTTCGAAATAACGAAAGAAAAGGGACAATCGATCTCTTTCCAATACATCACCTAGGGTTATTAGTTAAAATAGTGCGAACTGATGAATGAGTGTTGCTATTTTAGTCCGGTTTCTATAGCTTTAGTTATTATTCTGAGCTCTGCCCCTTCGATCAGTGTATTGTTGATCGAAGCTCTGCCCAGTGTAAAACGAGACACGTGAGTGACACCTTGAAACGACAATTCGACTGCGGCAATCCCATTGGTCTGCACATCTTCTTAGCTTATTTTATCTTAGTGGGGCCTGCCGAGGTTTCCACCTCCCAGTAACACTTCGACCCATTGGTATCTTTTGTGCAACCCCATCCTTTCACTCTTCCTCTTCTGTAAAGATAGATGCCATAAGTCTGGCAACGTCCTTAAAAGCGAAGAGCCTGAAATCCTCCGGTTTCGGATAGGCCGACCCCAGGAGTCCCATTCTTTTCCTAGCCAGAGAGTCGCAGTCACACAGTAGGTGCTGCATTGACTCCGTTTGCTCTCCACATGCCCTACACAAACTATTTGTTGAAAGGTGCATTCTGTGAAGCATTTGTTTTGTGGCATAGTGCCCTGTCAAGGCACCGATGGTTAATCGGGCCTGCGTTCTGCTGCCTCCGCATATGAACTTAACTGCACATCTTCACTACATAGTATAAAACAAAGTCGCTTCCCCGCTGTCTGTCCCTATGTATGTATGCTTAGATCTTTAAAACTACGCAACGGATTTTGATGCGGTTTTTTTAAATAGATATAGTGATTCAAGAGGAAGGTTTATATGTACAAAACATGCATATAATTGGACCCGGTAGGTGGCGCTGCGATGGCATAGGGTTCTATAGGATACGGGTGTTCACTCAAGCGGACGCAGTCGCGAACGGGCCGCTAGTCATCTATATTTAAACTTATAATAAATATCTTTGTTCCAAGGTCTATCGTCGCTTTAATTACTATGTTTATGTCAAACATATAGCTTCTGGGTCTTTTGGGTGAAATGTTACTTATATTTGTTTTGTATTTTTTTTTCTTTTTGTTTTAAACTTCATAGTAGCATGTTATAAATGTAAGATCATATTTAGCAATATTAAGTCCAAATTACTAGATTTAGTTTTTATAGTATTATTTTCTTTTTTGGTCATCGGCTTCCGATACCCTTAGTATTATATTCTAATGCATGCCGTGGCAACCTATAATTAAGGCAACACCTAGCTTAGAAATTGTTTAAAGTAAGTTACTAGCATGTTTAGTGTTTGATCTTGTTGGTTGTTCAAATAAATAAGTAAATAAATGATTAATTAAATTTGAAAAGAAAACCACACAACCTTTTTCAATTATACCACTAATTAATAAACTTAATGTGTATTTATCTAAATTTATTGACGTACATTAAATTCAATCAGATTGCATGCTGATCAATTTATGCGCCCCACCGTATTAGGAGCTACATACAGCGGTTTATAATTAATTAATCATCTTGTCATCTTATACCGCGGTATCGTGTTATTACAGACTCTAAAATCTGTATTTTAAATCACTTATGTCAATCTGAAGGTGGTCCACCGTACATCCGATATTAAAAGTTGGGATCCAAATCGTGCGTTGTATTTAATTTCAGACTACTAAGGTGTTGTTTATTTAATGGTTTTATTAACCTTTTCACCGCCCAACTATCCTGCACGCGATGTCCCGCTGTACGCCAAAGTATAAATGAATTTTAATAAAGTAGGTACAAAGAAGAACTTCTATAGAAGTGCTGGCGTGGACGGCACGAAAATCTCGAACTTCTATAGAAGTTGTTGGCGGTAAAAAGGTTAATATAATTTATCATAGATAAGTGTTTTGGGCTAGGTTGATAACTAGGTTAGGTTGGTAGCTGTCTATAAAAAATGCCTACGCAAATAACTGCGCTCTATCTGATGCATCAAAATTCAAATTCATAAATCAAAATAATTAATCAGTTTAGGCTACAAATAGCTCTTATGAACGTCATTATGCCATCTTAATCTGGGCGTTGGAGACCTTGTACTGAGTAGAACCGGCAAGAAACTTAGCAAGGACATTTCTGTTCTCCCTTACAGCGTCAGAATATTGGAAAATGCCCTATCATAGAAGGACACTTTCCATTACAAATAAAAACACAAAAAAATTATAAGTATCTAAAATAAAAAACACAAATGTTGAAAAAATTTCCACGAGCAGGATTTGAACCTGCACCCTTCAGACACACCGGGTCAGGTGCTCTCCTAATTGAGCTATCGTGGTTCAAATCCTGCTCGTGGATTTTTTTTCAACATTTGTGTTTTTGTAATTTGTTCGCAACAAAATTTGCGTTAATAATTATATATTAACCGCCTCTGTGGTCTAGTGGCTAAGGCCACCGATTTAGACCCAGAGGTCCCGGGTTCGATTTCCAGCAGGGGTACATGTTTGTGTACTAGGTTTGGTTGGGGCTTGTTTGTCCGCCTGGCTAGCTACTGCCATCTAATCTTTTTATATTTCATCTAAGATTTTTTTTCAACATTTATGTTTTTGTAATTAGTTCGCAACAAAATTTGCGTTAAAAATTATATAAACAAAACAAAAACATTTTATTAGTATCTAAGTTAAATTTTTTACAATTAATCTCATACTAATTAAAGTCTACGAAATTAAATTAAAGTCTACGAAAAAACCAAAGTTAAACACTTAGTTACTAATAATAAAACTAAGATAAGTATGCAAGAGCAGACCAGCCTCTAACAGGCGGCCTCTATAAACCTGCATTCGTCAAGCATCTCTTGTCATATGCAACTGGGCGTAGTCTAGGGTTCCCAACCATACTTTAAAATAACGTGTAATTTTCATCCCCATACTTTATTCTTCTTAATAAAAATAAAGTATGAAAAATACTTTATTTCCGACTAGTGCGTGCATTTGGACGGTATATTCCTGTTGATTAATTTCTGAACTACTGAATGATACTCAGACAGGTGAAGTTAAACGAAACGCTACGCCTAAATAAATAAATTTGGAAAATACTTTATTTTTTCTTCAAATCCTTTTTTTTATACTAGTTAGTGTTAGATTTACTTTAATTTCCTGAAAAATAGTTGGCAACCCTAGCGTAGTCTGGCTTTCTTCTCAACTTTAGGGCCGTCTCTTGCGCGAGTTTGTCGGCGCTCATTCCCCGGCAGACCCGCAATGTGCCTTGATCCCGAACAAGGAAACCCCCTTGTTGGCAAACTGGGCTGGAAACATTGGGCTTAAAGTGTCGAAGACTGATGCCATTAGATAGGTACAGCCGCCTGTACATCAACCCTCAGGATAATAACTAAAGCTATAGAAACCGGACTGTAATAGCAAAGGTGTCACCAGATTTGTGACCTTCCTTCTATAGCTTTATTTATTGTTCTGAGCAATAATATTATAATAAAAAGAGGGTTCTGAGCATCAACCTATCTAAAACTGTCAAATTTCTTCAATAAATGTTTTTTCTTTCTTTTAGTTGATGGCTTCGTGCGATTAGCACATTTAGCCAGTGTCAAAGTAATTTTTCTTACAAGTAATACATATATATGTAAACAATATTTCCTTCCTGTATGATGATGATGAATGATAATAGAAATGAGAAGTGAGAAATGATATACCCCCCCAACCCGTCGAGTATCTCAGTGAAGATGTGGGGCTTTACTAAGTCCTCGGGCGTACTTCTTGAGAGAATTTGAAAAGTGCCGTTGCACTGTTTTGTTTCATTTGCCAACACTCATGCACACTCACGAACACTTAACGGTTAATAATCCACCATTATTTCACATTAATATTCGACTTAACACAAATTTTAGAAAACAAAGCAAAACCGCAGACACGACTCTTCACTTTCCCGCCAAGAAGTCCAATAAATGTTAAACCATATGACATTTACATAAAGCTCAAAGTCTATTGAGTTTTATTATAATAAGTATAATAATAATTTATTTTTTATATAAAATTACACATACAAACAGAACAGATAAATTCTTATAAATAGATAAAACATATAATTTTTTTTAGAACCGCTCTATACTATATCTACTGCTGTACTATGTTATTACAAATTGTAAAAATATGTGCAACATTTTTATCTGCCACGTGAACCGTACCGTCCGTTTCCTATCGCGGCTTCGAACCCGCGACCTTGACCCACGAAGCTCCACTTACAACACCACAACAATGCGAACGAAATACTTAACGAATGTCTTGTCCCCATTGTTTCAGTGTTGGCTAAATTTCGAACAACAATACTACACTCCTTTCCAATGGCGGCCTTGGGTTTTGCTAATTTCATTAATCGCCCAGAAGATTTAACGTGCGAAAAGCTTGGAAATCTTTTGAGAGCTTATCTTTGATACACATCTATACTTGTAATGGCGTCGAACGTGTCAGTAGATTTTGTTTAGGAAATTTTAATTGAGGGTATTTTGTAACCTGATGTAAGGAAGATACGGCCACCAGATGCGAAGAGACTTTAGCCAATTTCAATGAAGCTTTATTTAAGAGCAATACCGAAAGCTTGTCAATTCCTAGAAAACATTTAAAAAAACGGCTCTTAGGATAGATCGGTAGATAATACTTTTATTGCAACTTTGTAACAAAAATTGAACATCAAATAATGACAACTTGGCGGTCTTATCGCTTCAAAGCGATCTCTTGCAGACAAACAGTCGATAAACTTTAAAACAGTGCAGCAGTGGGGACATAAAATGAGCTGATGATGATGATGATGGTTGATGCACTGAAGCTGAATTAAATATTTAATACTCCAATTAAGTATTACCTATATACTCCTGTGTGCATCAGGTTTTGATATACTTAAAGTCAGTCAATTTTTTTTATTCAAATAGACTTACGAAAAGTGCTTTTGAATCGTCTATATATTTTTTACCTACTACCCATTCAGGACGTCTATTTTTTAGCTGTGGGGAAGAATGGGTGCAAGAAACTCCACAGCTATAATAGAAGTAACGATATTTACAAATACATTAAAAAAATATTCACGTCGAACATAGAACCTCTTCCTTTTTTGAAGTCTGTTAAAGAGATTTCTTCTTTGACGACCTCCTTGGTCGAGTGGCTTGCACACCGGTTTTAATGGTGTCGCCATCTCTGAGGTCGGTCTCTGAGGTCTCGGTGTCGGATCCCCGGTCGGATCAATTAAGAAATTCCTGTTTTTCTAAATTGTTTCGGATCTGGGTGTTTCCTATGTATAATAAGTATGTATTTAAGTATAATAAGTATGTATTTAAGTATATTAAGTATGTTTATCCGTTGTCTAGTTAACCATTTTAACAAGTTTCTTAAGGAAGCTTTTCTTGGGGCTAGATAATTGGTGTGAGTGTGGGAAACATTCATTTATTTTATTTAAAGAGAAAACTATGTCGTTACCAAATCATACAATATTTCATTGAATACATTTATTACATTTAACACATATTGAGATCTCATAATTGTTGTTCGTTTTCTAAAGTATGTAGACCCTTAGAGCTTTGAACTTTGTATGGGATGCTGAAGTGCAAAATGGCACTTAATAACACTTGCAGGTTTATGTACACGCCCGTTAAGACTGTAAAGCCGCCATTATACAGCAATAGCACTTACTGGAGACAACGACGCGTCTTGTTCGATTCCCAGCGCGTAATCGGCTTGACCTACGCCCTGTCTACATGAACGCTTAAAGCTGTTTATCTTAAAGCTAGGGCTTTTGGTGTTGCAGTTTATCGTAGCTGCTAGTTAACGTATGAGTTATGCGCAGTACGCACTTTTTCCTGCTTCGATAGTACTTAACTGTTAAATTGTGACTAGCTTATAGTTATGTTGGGTTCTTAGTTATTTTGTCTGTGGGACAAATGCAAAAAAAATGTACATATAACAAGTAGGAAACAAAGATGAAAATAACTTGATGTTACAAAAAAATAACAAAGATGAACTATAAGGACTAGTTCATGTTGTGCATTCTATTTGAAAGGTAAATTTGTTAATGACTAAAAAGCAGTATCTTGATTGATTATTTTAATAAAGAATGGCAGCAAGTCTAGTTTGTATTACTTTCGACTTACTTAACATTTTTTTTGCAAATCAACCTTAAAATTGACTGTGATCATAATATTTTAACTTTAGTAATCCAAGTCAACTATTACAATGTGAGTGCGACTTTACTTCATATTTGTTATTTCATATTGGTTACTTCACAAAGAAATGTAACAAATTTGTAACAAAAAGGAACAAAACACTCGTGTGTACAACCTAAAATGTGTGAGAAATACTAAGAGATGTCTTTGAATGAAACTGTTTATATGTTTCTAAATAAATCATTAGGTATCCTTGAAATAACAATATAGAGAGCTAAACAATTAGTTTAATGGAATGGTTATCAAGATGAAACTAATTTTGTGTATTTTTCCCGCACAATTTAGTAAAACTCTTGTAGACCGTCTAACCAGAACTCCAGCAAAATGGCCGTCGTGCAGAACTAGCGCCACCTACAGACGTTATTTATGATTTTAGTTTTGCCAGGTAAAAACTTATTTTTCTACTAAATAACAATAAACAAAGCTGAATAACAAATATGAAAGAAATTACGTACGGCTTTAAAAATGATATTTAAAACAGTTTTTAATAGAGAAGCCTGATTTGTTGTTTAAAGTATTAAAATGTATGTAGTATTCTATAAATAACAAAAAATATTTAACAGTATAAAATCACTCACCTGTATTTTTTCCCATACACAAAGCTGAACACGGACGAGGAGGACACGCGTAATTGTATGAAGAAAACTAAACGTATCCTGATGTTTTGATTTTTATTTAATTGATTTATCGGGAAAATATTATTTCTTTCTTTTAGTTTGTTTATAATGTAATTTTGTAAACGTATTTAAAAAAATATATAAAAAGAAGTTTTGTATTGAACGTTTATTCTAATAGGACGTTCACGCATTCAGAAATGTACAATTTTTTTGCATTTGTCCCCTGTATATTAGCTGAGGAGCTCGATAGCGCAGTGGTTGACGCGCCCGGTCTGCGAGTGCTGAGGTTAAGCAACTTTCGCAAAGACCAGTCATCGAATGGGTGACCAAAAATGTATCATCTCGAGCTCCTCCGTGCTTCAGAAAGCACGTAAAGCCGTCGGTCCCGGCTGCATTAGTCGATAACAACCACCAAGGTGGTTTATGGCCCGCTCTCTCTATCCATCCATAGGGAAGGCTCGTGTTCAGCAGTGGGGACATAAAAAATGAGCTGATGATGATGATGATTAGCTGAAACTGTATGTCTATTCTCTATATATCTATTTATGTTAAAAGAGAAGTATTGAAGTCAAAACCGTGGTCCTAGACCGTTGAAATTTGGGGGAGAACTCCACAAACAATTGCGTAACGCATATTCTCCTGTGTAATAGATCCCGATGGGTTGAAGTGCCTCTCGTTGGTTCACCTTGTTGGAGGCCTGCCTACACTGCGCTTTTCGGTACGCGGTCGCCACTCCAGGACTATCCCGCCCCAGCGGCCATCAGTCCTGCGAGCAATGTGCCCTGCCCACTGCCACTTGAGCTTAGCAACTCTTCGGGCTATGTCGTTTACCTTTGTTCTTCTGCGGATCTCCTCATTTCTGATTCGATCACGCAGAGAAACCCCGAGCATAGCCCTCTCCATTGCTCTTTGAGTGACCTTGAACCTTTTTATGAGGCCCATAGTGAGCGACCACGTCTCAGTCTCGTATGTCATCACTGGCAACACACACTGGTCAAAGACTTTCGTCTTGAGACACTGCGGTATATCGGACAGAAGATATTTGTTATTTATTACTAATTAGAAATCGAATCACCATTATCTTTAATAAATCATTGTCAATTATATTGAAGCTGCACTTTCTACAAACATTCCCACACTGTACAAATAAATACCTAAATTATGTGATCCATGACCTATTAGAGTGAAAAAACACCTGTTAATTCGCGTGACCTTTGGGCAAATTGCATGGTAGCCGCGCCTGCTCCACCGATTATTTGATGCTCCAAGGTTTACTTCTCGGCAACCGGTAGACATGTTTTATGAAAAATTGTATACAACACGTATCCGCCTCTGTGGCCTAGTAGTTAAGACCCAGAGATCCCGGGTTCCATTGCCATTGGAGGGTACAGTGCTCGGTTTGATTTGCGGCAATGTTAATAGCAATTGTTGTGTTTCGACAGTTAGAGATAAGATAGTCAGTTCCTCAGTAGTGGAGAATACAATAACAGCAGGTAAGATGAAGGTGAAGTCATCATCATCTGATGATGATGACTGTGGGGACCTAAAACAAGCTGATGATGATTCATCAGCTTGTTTTAGGTCCCCACTGTTGGAGTACGAGCCTTCCCTATGGATAGATAGAGAGAACGGGCCGTAAACCACCACGCGGGCCCAGTGCGGATTGGTGGTTGTTAATGACTGCGAATGCAGCCGGGACTAACGGCTTTACGTGCCTTCCGAAGCATGGAGGAGCTCAAGATGATAAATTTTTGGTCACCCATCCGATGACCGGCCTTTACGAATGTTGCTTAACCTCAGTACTCGCAGACCGGGCGCGTTAGCCACTGCGCCATCGAGCTCCTCTAAGGGCAAGTGCTTACCCATAATAAAAAAGTAAGTAAACGCACAATTCTTGAAAATAAATTCCATTGTAATTGTTTCTGTTATCGCTGATCAGGTAAAAGACTCCTCTCTACCTGATAAATAGAATTGGAGTCTAGACGCTCCACAGATTTTTGTACTATATCTTTTCATCAATTTGTCTGTATCTGTATTTTTTGTGTGCAAATAGAGTTTATTATTGTTATTATTTCCTTTTTTTATTTTTTCTCATATAACTTTACATTTTTAAATATTTTCTAAAAAAAAAGACAAACCATTTAAAAATATTAAAAACAGGGGTCCGCCGGCATCGGGACCAGGGTCCAAGCTACCGGTGGAAAAGGTTCCAGAGACGAACCTCCTCACAATGCGTGCCGTATCGAGTAGAACTTCCTTCTGAATCAGGCCCACGATCCAGCCTATTATTATTATTAAAGAGTTTTAAACTGTTCAATCGCGGTTGACCCCATAGCTCCGTTTAGACTATTGGCACGAGAACCCTTATCTTACAAACATGTTAGCTTTCTAGGTGGAATAACAGGACTGTTTATAGCTTTTATTTGTAATTTGGTTGAAAATATGGTAAAAAATAAAAAACCCTTTTGAATTCCTTGCCAGTTCGCAATCTCTTCTAAAATCTGAACTAGTGGCAAACTTAGTAGTTTAGTTTAAACAAAACATTATTATTTTTATATTTTTTTATAGTTTTCACGATAATAAGTGCCTGTGATGTGAAGGCGTAGGTAGGTATATCATTTATTTGTGTAATGACAATACAAACTTACATCTATATCTACATACAGCCAACACGCTTATCTGCCAGGATATTGCATCAATAAATACTTTACAAAACAAATTATTATTAATAACTAAGATAAATGATTTGACTTTGAGTATGAATATAAAAAAACCAAGTTGCTAAGCCACCAAGCACTTCTAATACCAATATTTAAAGTAACCAATATATTCAATAAACGATGCAAAGATAAATTGCTTAGTAATTAATGAGTATTGCAGTATCTAATTACAAATGTATGCCTAACAATTACGCGCATAGCGTTGCGCACATCTCAGCGAGTTATACAGCTTTATGTACTTGTATCAGCATTTACGCATACTGCTATGTGGTCAATGAAATTTCCATGACTTAAACGTTATTAAATAGGCTGTTTTATAACATTTTTGGATTTTTTTTAACCCAGCTCGGCAAATGACTCCGCTCCACCTGGTGTTACGTGAAAACGGAGTTCAGACGCAAGGACAACTGGTGCAGCGTGAAAACAACGCAGCATCAGTCCCTGCCGGCCCACAAGGTGCTTCTTCACGCCTCGTTTGAAGGACACCGTGTCATAAGAAGGAGGGAAAACGTGTGCTGGTAGACTATTCCATCTTTTACAAAGAAACGAGTCACTAAATTTCTTGCGAGAGCTTGTGGATTAATTATTGGGTCCTTACCTATGAAATTGACGTTTCTTTCTCACTTAAAATTTCTAAAAGTCAATACCGGTTGTTAATATTATTATACACCTTTAATTAGGACTATGTTACTTAGGCTTCAGTAATAACAATGATTATTAATTTTGTGTCGTTAGCGCCAAGTGTTTTTTTTTTTAATTGACTAACTTTTTTGTTCGCGGAATTGTCCTTTTGTTTTATTGTAGCTTTGAAGGGACTTGGTTTTTTTTTGCTTTTTAATGCCTGCTATATTTAGCTAGTGAAACAAACACACTACTCTACAATTTTTATAGTGTTAACATAAATAGATACTAAGAAAATGAAAAAAAAAATTGTATTAAAAATAACATTTTATAAAAAATCCTCATACAAAATGCCAATTTCAAATGTAAGGAGCTCATACTTCTGATATAAAGTAAATAAGCACTAACGCTGAATCGATTTTATCAATCACTAGTGGCCCACTCGCGACTTCGTCCGCTTTAGTGAACCTTGTCAGCAAAAATAACAGAATGGTTTGATCCGGTATTTGTTTTAAAAATAATTATAGCATATTATTATGCTACCTGTTAATGAAGAGACAAGCAAAGCTAAACTAGTTATATTGTTATTCGTAATAAATACTATTTTATTGTTTTTAAACACAACAAACAATAAAACCTTTTTCAAACAAAAAATAAATCAGCCTAATCGGTCGAGCCGAGGGTGGCAATTGATTTTTATTAATATACTAGCTGTGCTCGCGACTTCGTCCGCGTGGTATAGTGACTTTCGGCAGCATTTTTAATTTTTTAGGCTCTTTTCCCGTTTTTGCAACATTTTTCACTGATGCTTCGCTCCTATTGGTCGCAGCGTGATGTTATATAGCCTAAAGCCTTCCTTGATAAATGGACTATCCAACACAAAAATAATTATTCAATTCGAACCAGTAGTTCCTGAGATTAGCGCGTTCAAACAAACAAACAAACAAACAAACAAACTCTTCAGCTTTATAATATTAGTATAGACTAGCTGACCCGGCGGACTTCGTACCGCTTTGAAAGTTTCCATCAAGTGATTAAATTCTCTTTGGTTTCCATGACAACAAAACAAACAAATCATTTTGTATTGGAAAATTAAATTGTTGTTTTTAGTATATTTATAGTGAGATTCCCGTGGGAATATCGGGATAAAAATGTGCTAATCCAGGTGTCCTATTCATGTGTTAATCCAGGTTATAAACTATCTGTATGCCGAATTTCATCCAAATCCATCCATCCGTTGCAGCGTGAAGAAGGAACAAATATTCAGACATACACACAAATTTTCTCATTTTTATCAGTATGATATCTCTTAGATATACTCGTATTATTTGCTACTACATTTTTTTAGCAGGGCGTCGAGAAACTTAAAGGGTTCCAAGCCGTTTGATCCTTACCCGTCGAGAGTTTTGGCATCACGCAAGCATGTCTGCTTTTCCTATTAGATTCTCCAAGGGGTTCAGATCGGATCAGGAGTGGAACACCCCGAGGGCGCCTCTAAAGGCTTGAACCTCACGCCTCAAGCCACCAGGCCACTTAACGCTGTGATAGCTCAATAGGCAAGTGTCATCATCATCATCATCATCATCTCAGCCAAAAGACGTCCACTGCTGGACAAAAGGACCTCCCCCAAGGATCTCCACAACGACCGGTTTTGTGCTGCTCGCATCCAGCGGCAAGTGTACCTATACGCAATTAATATACTTAGATTGTATTGTGTTTTTTAATTGAGAAGCTCAATGGTACAGTAGTCATTAGCTTGGTTTATGATTGCTGAAGTTAAGCAACTTTCGCAATGACCGGTTATCGGATGGGTGACCAAAAATTTAACATGTCGGGCTCCTACATGCTTCGGAAGTCCCTGCTATGTTAGCAGTCGTTGACAACGTCCAGTTCGCACTGGGCACGCGTGGTGGTTTACGGTGCGTTCTTCCTGTGGTGGTACATCCACAGAACAGTTAAATAAGGTCTATTCCGTATTTCCATCCATAGGGAAAGCTCGCACCCCAAGTGGGGACATAAAATGAGCTTGTGAAGGTTATGGTACACGTAGGTATGTATGTACTACTTAATAAAGAAAGAGTCGAATTTTTTTCTGTGCTAGCGGGTTAAAATAAGTTCAAAAAGAGTTTTTAACATATTTCCGAAAATAAATTTGATTAGCAACTAATTTATAAATTACTAGCAGCCCGTCCCGGCTTCGCACGGGTGGACATTTCTTTTTTAATATATGTTATGCCTATGTTACTCAGCGCTAATGTAGCATTCTAATGGTGAAAGATTTTTTAAAATTGGTTTAGTAGTTTTTGTGTTTATTCGTTGCAAACATACAAAAAAACTAAAATTCAAAGCTTTCCTCTTTATAATATTATTATATTATATTGTATTTTATATTATATTATATTACTATATTATATTAGTTTAAATTAGCATTAGTATAAGTATGATAATCTTATACCTATGATTACATTACACGCTTAGAATATGGTCGTTTCGCGTAACTCCACCGCATTGTTATAAATTCAATTAGGACATTAGTCTAGTATAAAATTCTGTTAAACCTATTATGTATTTATAACTTTGTTAGGATTAATGTCTGTTGTGTAACCTAATAAAATAAAATAAACTCACACAATATTGTTTTATATTTTTTATTTAAATAATATTTATTTATTTTATATTACTAATACATTACAACACCATTACAGTTTTTACTAATGCGATGTGACAAGTAAATTTATAAGTGCATTAGCCGTCACCCGGCTGCTTCGCTGTGCGAAAATTTGTGAAGAAATTTTTTTTATAGCCTATCATTTGCATAATCTCATGTTCCTACTACATACAAATTTTCATCAAGATCGGTCAAGCCGTTCTTGAGTTATAAGAGGACATACAGACAGACAGACAGAAATACAAAAATTTCAAAAATCGTAGAGTTTGGTGTCAGTGAGTCATAAAACGAATATTTATCCCAAAACTTGTCAGAAAATTGCATGTACACACAGAGCCTACAGATTTATATGTAGTTTATTTAAGTACATAAGTTCTTAAGGGTGCGCCGTCCGTAAGTGACAAGTGTCATATGTTTTATTTGAAATGTCGTCGTCCATATTTATTTGATGCCGCGCGGCCATACTAATTTTGTATGGGGAATTTAAGGTGCTTAATAAAAAAAATATTATTTAAATAACCACTTGATGAATCAAAAATGTAGTCTAGCAATTTGTAGTTTATCCATTGATGATTGTTTAGACAAAATCAGAGGTACAATAATTTAGATAAACTATAAGAAATCTACTAAACGCCGCCACTCGTTTTCATGATCTTTGCCCAACTTTAAATGATATTGTAGAAAAAACTATAGCGTGTTATGAATTTATGGTTCTGACAAATTGTAAACACGTTCCCTATGATACTAAATATATATTTTGTTCATTTAATACGATAGTATTTTCAATTATATCTACTTAACCGTAACTGCATTTTTGGCATTTTTGGTCGGCCCACCCTTAAGTGAATGTGATGATGATAATTATATTTTTGTAGAGGACGACATCAATAGCCAAATAAATTATTCTTTTTATTTTTTTGTATTACCGAAAGGCAAAGTGCTCGGCCCGATAACCGGAGGTCCGGATTCAATTTCCATGTCTATATTTATAAAAGTATATTTATATGCGGTGAGCTATTAGACATAAGATTTAAAAGTACAACTAAATCAGTAGGAAAAAAACTTGACCCAAATAATTGAAGTGTGACTTTTACAAAGGAATGCGAGCTAGGTATGTTGCGCCACGCGGATTCTCCCATTTGTTAATGGACTCCCATTGTGAAGGATTCATTGTTAATTTGGATGATACAAATGTGCGCGTACTTGAACTATACGCTTTGAACTAAGTTAAAAATGAATTAGATCAGTGTAGGTGATGCGCTCGATGTAGGTGCAATGGTTAAATCGAATACGATTTTTGAAGGAATTATCTATTTAAATAACTGTACCAGAATATCGAGTAAAATTTAACTATTCAATGTGTAAATTATACATACGTCAGTGATGGGAAGGAAAAATTGTCCAATATGTCAAGTTTTTAAATGAATCAAACAACACCAACAAATTAGTAGCTCTAACCGAAATTAGTTAGACATGACGAAGAAAAAAAGTCAGTTCCATTTTAGTGTTATTTTGTATGTCTTGTCTAAATATGTCGGTATACATCAATGTTGTGTTCTGGCAGCTAGAAATAAATAAGATAGCCAGTGCCTCAGTAGTTGAGGATCCCGGGTGAAGTGCGCTTCTACCTTCAGCCTTATCATCACTTAACATCAGGGGTGATGGAGATCAAGTGCTTATCTACAGGGAATAAAAAAGTGTTATATTTTAAATGATTTTATACACCTACCTAATAATTTGTTTCACTAACGAAAGAGGGAGCAGTTGCGTCACCTTGTGTCAGAGGCCAAGGCTCACTTTGGGTGTCGCTGAGCCATTAGTAGTAGTAATAAAAAAAATATAAGTACTAAATTGTTTAAGATTTTTTTAAATTAAATATAATAAGGGGCTCGATTGCGCAGTGGTTAACGCGTCCGGCTTGCAAAGGCTGGTCATCGGATGGGTGGCGAAAAATTTTCGTCCGAGCTCCTCCTTGCTTGGGAAGGCACGTAAAGCCGTCGGTCCTGCTGCATTAGTCGTTAACAACCACCAAGCCGCACCGGGCCCGCGTGGTGGTTTATGGCCCGTTCTCCCTATCCATCCATAGGGAAGACTCGTGCCACAGCATTGGGGACATGATATGAGCTGATGATGATGATTAGATAAAACTGTGTAGTGTTCGCATATAAAATAAACTCGCACCGTGGTCGGTCGTGCGCGCTTTACCCACATAGTTGCACGATGACTTGATATTGATGTTCCAAATTTGACAAGTGTACAAGGCCTGGCATATCACGACGCTGCGCGGGCGCCGCGGTTTGTGTTCTTTTTATTTTATTTTAGACAAGTTATAGGTCGTAAGTTACGCGCTAATAGACAGTAGCGGTCATGCTTTTAACTTAGATTATGAAAGAGGTCAAACTATGTCAGTACTAATGGGATAAGTCACTTGAACAACTTACTGAATGAATATTCAGTAAGTTCTTCAAGCGCTTGCGCACAATAAGTAATTGGTGAATCGTTTCTTTATCGCACTTCCAAAGGATGAAACAGTCTACCAGCACACGTTTTCCCTCCTTCCTATGATATGGGGTCCTTTAAACGAGGCGTGAAGAGGCAGCTTGTGGGCTGTTTCTACACCACCATGCGCAAGCGGTGCATATCTCTGGGGCGCAGGATCCGGGCCAGCTCCAACGGCACACTAAGCGCGTTTACGAGTAGGTTTGACTGCGAGTACCTAAATCACTGTAGTATGGTACATGCGTAGTAATTGAATTCCAATTGTATTATTATTTATTATCGAATGAATGCAATTAAATGTTATCCTTATGATATTGAATAAAATTATACTGTACTAATATAGTCATAAGTTAAAATGTTATTAACAAATTGGATCATGTTATCTGAATTTAATAAATATTATTATACTCTATATTTATTTTCTTTCTTAAAACTAGATTTTTACAATATTTTAATATAAAAACAATAAAACATTATAAAAACCTAATCCTAGAGTAGTAGTAGTATTAGTATCCTAATATTATTATTATTAACATGACTCACACTTTACTTTACGATTCCGATAGAAGTTTGTGCTAAGCCTACAGGGATAGGTACTATCTGCAACCTAGGACCTTGAAAATAGTTTAAAAAGTCCAATTTAAGAAAAAATACTAGAACATATTTAAAAACGTTTAATTAAAAAATATCTTAAATTGGTTAATTAAAATTTACACCACTTGCTTATTTAAAACGATCACACCTCTAGTGCTAGGCATTAGGCCAACTCCTCAAACGTACTCATCGTTTGACCTAAATAGCTGACCTCTGTAAGCTAGGATCCGACACTTGGTTCTCGCCTACCACTTACCCACCACATACCCACCAACTCCTCAATCATCATTTTTTAATAGACTTCCCACTCTTATCCACACGCGATTTTCACTTGATAATAGTGATGTCACTCATGATTTATTTTTTAGTAAATTTGTATCGATAAATATTAGCACAATCCAGGTACTTCCTTATGATTTTTATGTTTTATTAAATTATTTAACATTGGTCTTTATTTATATTTTCTATAGTTACCTTTATTTTTTATTTTTAACTTTAAATATCACAATTCACATTTATTTTGTAATAATCATATTATTTTTTATGTTTTGAACTTTTGAAAGTAACCCAGCCTCATGTATGCAATTGATGAAACATCCCTAACTACACTGTACATGATTAAAGTTATGATAACTTAAGTTTTAAATGTGATGTGATAAGAAGGGATGAAACGCATGTAACTAAGAGAGTGACGAATATAATAGTTAATGAATGGACAGGGAGAGGGAGACCAAAGAAAATATGGATGGAATGTGTGACCGATGATATGAATGTGATGGGAGTGACTGTACAGATGACGAATGATAGAGGAGAGTGAAAGAAACGGACATTTTGTACCGACACCAAGTAATAAGGGCCAGGGCAGGGAGAAGAAGAAGAAAAACTAAAGTTATATTATGACCGGACGACTTTATTGAATTAAAATTCACAGTAAAATAATATAAAACTAAGCTTGAGCGTATCAAGACCTCAAAGTAGTAGACAAACTTTGACAATCACGATGGTTTAACCTTGTTTAGCTTTCACGCAGCTTATGTGCCGAGTTTCAACATGTTGGCTACCTATGGCCTTTCAGAAAACTCTTTAGAGGCGCCGATGTGGCTTGAGTAGTGATAGAATATCCTCAAAGGGTTTTTAGAGAGATGGCATAAAAATCCGTTTTTCCTATTTATACTTTTATTTGTGAACTAAATTGTCGATAAAAACCATCGTTATTTCAGCATCACTACTCAAGGACTCGCAAGTAACAATACCGAGCCCACGGGCACTTCAGCGCATATTGAGTAATGCATAGAAAATGTTTAGCACCATCAATGAAAATTAAACAATAGGTATAGGTTAAGTTGAACTTGGAGTTATTAGATTTTATAATTAAAGCGACGCACCGCTAAACAATAAATCTCATACGGAGCGTTTGCGCCCCGTACCATAAGAAAAACTGTTTTTTTCCTTCAAATTAAAACTACATATTATTTAAAAAAAATGAACTAGCAAATTGAAGTGTGTGTACTAATCTACTAAGAAAATTTAGATGCTTAATTCGGTCTGGTTTGCCTGTACAATGCTAATCTATGTTTTAAAAGAGGTTATTTTGATATTTTTTTCTCTGTACTTATAAAAGTTAACAAATCGTGTTTCTGCAACTAGCAAAATGAAGTCAATTAAAAGAAAAATCATCTCATCAAATATCACTTTCATATGTTTTGTAATTGTTGGGAAAAATCAAGATCCCCGCCACGTAAATTTCCAATGCGTCGTCGCCTTAATTTTTTATTAAAATTTTTGTCCAGCCTGTTTATTTCGAGTCCTCTAACACCTCCTGCGTCTGTCGTATTCACAAAAAAAGGACTTTAAAAAAATATCTGCGCGGTATTCTACTTTCATTGGTAGTAATTAAATATACTTCTAGAAATTGAAAGCTGGTTCTTTTTGACAGATTTAATATTATTAAAATATTTCGTTCGGATGTTCAAGGTGTACCTAATACCTAATTATTGATGTAACAACAACGCTGGCTAATAGCTTACGATAGGTCGTGAGTTACAGTCCCGACTTAGGCAAGTCGTCTTTTTAAAGAGCTATTTTCAATATGAAAGTTTTTGTTGTTTTTGTTTTGATATAGTTACATTTGTGCTGTCTGATTTCATGTACAGATCAAGGTAACTTATAAGTAGGTACATTAAAACTGACTAGGTAGTAACTAATAGGTACATTTAAATTAATTATGGTTAATTAATATAAAAAAAATCTTATACGGATGCATTTTAAAAATATTGAATGTTTATACAAGATGTGATGAAACTTACATCATCGAATATAAACAAAATATATACTGGTACTGTGTATTTTCTACGAGTACATACAAAGTAATGGCAAATAAACTATTCAAGCACAATAGTGTTGAATAATTTCGGCAGGCTGGTTAGAACCACGATAGCTCAATTGGGAGAGCACCTGACCCGGTATGTCAGAAGGGTGCAGGTTCAAATCCTGCTGTTTTTGTAATTTGTTCGCAACAAAATTTGCGTTAATAATTATATATTAACCGCCTCTGTGGTCTAGTGGCTAAGACCACCGGTTTAGACCCAGAGGTCCCGGGTTCGATTCCCAGCAGGGGTACATGTTTGTGTACTCGGTTTGGTTGGTGGTAGTTTGTCTGTTTGTCCTTGTTTGGTGGCTTGTTGTGGTGGTGTGGCTTGTTTGTCCGCCTGGCTAGCTACCGCCATCTAATCTAAATATGTCGCCATAACATGTTGGTAGCATTGTTGTGTTCCGGCAGCTAGATATAAAATAGCCAGTGCCTCACTAGTTGAGGATCCCGGGTGAAGTGCGCTTCTACCATTGGCCTTATCATCACTTAACATCATGTGGATCAAGGCACTGTGGATTACCGTTAATATATAAAAAAATAACAATACAAAAACATTTTATTCAAGCACTTTTGTAAAGTCTAGTAATTTCAACAGGTTTTAGATTTAGATGGAAAGGAAAAAGGTTTAATACGGATGTATTTTTGTCTTTATTTGGAGGTTTGTTATTAGCTTGTAGAAGCTACTTAGTTAAACAATTACCAATGTTTGCTGTAAACCTTCCCATAAATAAAATAAAATACGTGATATTGGCGGAATTGTTCAAAAGCACATTAGGGTCCATAAAACAAAGAGAGATAAAGATACTTAAAGCAAGACGTGGATATACATTTGTATTCTTAAATATTTGTCTTCATAAATCTACAACTTTGAAATTTTTTTTACCACTTGTTTTACAAATTGCAATTTGTTCGCAACAATCGTACCGCTTTGACAGTTTCCATGACAACAAAAGAAACAAATCATTTTGTATTGGAAAAATTTCCAAAAACTAAAAAAAATGTTTGGGGTGGGACCACCCTTATTACTTAGAGGTATGAAAAATAGATAACGACCAGTTGTCAGACCTACAGAATATACATATAAAATTTCATAAAAATCGATCGAGTCGTTTCGCAGGAGTATGGCAATTAACATGTGACACCTGAATTTTATGTAAATAAATCTTCTGTGCGTGTGTATGTTACTGAAGGGAATACTATTAGGGTTGAAAATGAAACCGCTAGTAGCTTCTTTGATCTTATCTATGTAATAACTTTATTGACAAATAACATACCTTATTATGCTATTTGCCAAAACATTTCGATAGCGCGATTCAGTCAGAATACGAACCGCGCCATCTAGTAAGAACTATAAGAACTAATCTTATTATATATACATACGTCTTCAACAAGACCTTTACTTAACTTTATCAAGCTCGTAGAATTCAATAAAAAAACCCATAGACTGTGTGTTTAGATATTGGACAAAACTTGATGCTGAATCCTTCTATAAGCTTAAATTCTTGTTCCGTTATGGTTACGATTGATAACAACACGGCATATCACGGAAGATCGTGTTTAAATAAAGTCTCACCATCCAACACCACGCCCATTATAATATATACGTCATTAACTTAATTTAACTGCCTTTTTACCGCCCCTGGGTTCGGTTGCCAGCAGGGGGTACATATTTGTGTACTCGGTTTGGTTTGTGGTAGAGCCTGTTTGTCCGCCTGGCTAGCTACCACCATCTTATCTAAATATGTCGCCATAACATAAATTTTTAGCATTGTTGTGTTCTGGCAGCTAGAGATAAGATAGCCAGTGCCTCAGTATTTGAGGGTTCTGGGTAAGGGCGCTTCCACCATTGGCTTTCCACTCAACATCAGGTAACAATGAGCTTACCAGTAAGATATTTTAATAAGAAAAAATTGATTTCTAAACTAAAGTTTACACACACGGGTTGCCCGTGGTACTATCGCAATGTAGATCTCCACCGTGATCTTGATCTTCCCACTATCAAAGATTTTATCAAGGACGTTTCCATACGTTACTTTGATAACGCCCCCCTCCACCCTAACCCGCTTGTTGTGGCACCAATAAGACGGTATACATCTAGACGTCCTAAACACGTCCTAGATGACCCCGACGATCCAATAACAGTTGCGAACGCCCCCCCGTCTGATCCTCTAAATGCAACTACACATTTACAGAATACACTAAATATGCACACTAGTTTAGGCCCAAAACACCGTACTCGTAGAACAAGGGTACGAAGAACCGGTTCACACGCGATCTATACCAGGTACACACGTACCAGAGCGCTTCTCTCCTCCACCACGGCCTGGTCAACCCGAGCCGAGGTCCGAGCCTTTAGAGGCGCCCTCGGGTTGTTCCGCTACCCGATCCGATCCGAACTCTCGGAGAATCTAGTAGGGCACGGGGACACGCAGTTTTAAGTGTGTGATGCCGTTCCCTCTAGAAAACCTCCGAAGATGATTCGTTTCACACGGCTTGAGGTACCCTTGACGTACCTCGCTGCCCCCAAAAAGGCAGCTGAAAATGCCGTCAGTGCAAACAGCAATCTCTCTCTAAAAAAACACCATCAATTGAGATGAAGGCCAGTCGCTTTTGTGTAGTGTCCTTGTTTTAAACAAGGTAAACCCTAAAACGTTTCTGTGGTCTAGTGATTAGAGTTGTGGTCGGATATAGTGTATCAGAATTTTGCTCGCTAATAGTTTAAGTTATTAATTTTAAGCACTCCAACGTGACCGTAATGATCTAAAATTGATACGACAATACAGGGTGGATAATTAATACGCGATATCTTTTTTACTTTAAAAAGTTTTAAACCTAACTATAAGGAAATAATATTTCTCCCAATTGTAGACACATAATTATGTAGTTATGTTGAAAATGATAATTTACTTATTATGTTGTTATGTTGAAAATAATAATTTACTAAATTACTAATTAAATAGAAAATTATGAATTAATTTCAGGCTTTATTTAAGTAGTTATTACTATTTAATGCAAAAGCGTTATAGCTTTTGTAGCTTTTTTTAGGCCATAGGTTCGTTAAATCTATAGTGGAAACCGTTGTCTGATAAGAACCCAATTTTTTTTGTTTATGTTTTCATAAGCAGAGTTTAAATGCTCCACAGCTAGTTCAGCAGGAGTTTGCTTACTACCCGTCTCACCTGGCAGACCCGCTAGTTGATTCTTAACACCTCGCTTAAAAGACCCCGATTTTGTAGGAAGGAAAATAACGAGAGCTGCTCGCTTCGTTCACGACGGAATAGTTGCATTGTAAATCGGTGACACCAAAGACCACGCGTGATCTGAAGGAAAGGGAAAGAAAGCTTTACATTTTAGTATTGTGATTTAGGTTAATGTCCTCATACGTCGCCTCCACCTTATCGTCAGGGTGTGTGTCGTAGTAGGAGCATAAACCTGTATGACCTTCAACGAATACCGTTTCATCATCATCATCATCATCATCTCAGCCAAAAGACGTCCACTGCTGGACAAAGGCCTCCCCCAAGGATATGAGGGGTATTTGCCGTAATCGCCACGCTTGGCAGGCGGGTTGGCGATCGCAGTAGGTTGAGGGTAACCTCAGAGAGAATACCGTTTGGTTATTCTGAAATATTATATATAATTAATAATAATATTATTATATTATATCAGTTTGTCAATAGTGTTTATTTTTTTTCTTGCTAACGGCTTAGAACGTGAGCAGGTTTTCTGTGTTAATATATTTTTAAGCACGTTATAATTTGTACATTTTTTTTTATTTCCTATAAGAAGTACGAAGTTGGGGTGCCGAAATGGGAAGGTGCCGAAACGAGACTAAGCCAACAAAAATTTGGTTATTTTAGAAAATATTGACAACTAGCTGTGCTCGCGACTTCTTCCGCGTGGAATAGTGACTTTCGGCAGCATTTTTAATTTTTTAGGCTCTTTTCCCGTTTTTGCAACATTTTTCACTGCTGCTTCGCTCCTATTGGTCGCAGCGTGATGTTATATAGCCTAAAGCCTTCCTCGATAAATGGACTATCCAACACAAAAAGAATTATTCAATTCGAACCAGTAGTTCCTGAGATTAGCGCGTTCAAACAAACAAACAAACAAACAAACTCTTCAGCTTTATAATATTAGTATAGATTAACTTGTTGTCACCCTGTACATACAGACGGACCAAGTGATCAATAAAAATAATCCCACGTTTTAACGATGCGAACAGAACAAAGAAATTTATTGAATGTCCAACATTATTGGCATGCCGTATTAAATCCTATTGTAAAATGCATGCAAGACAAACCCAAATGCAAGATTGATAGAACCGACATCGTAAGCGTGATTTGTCAAAATGAATAATGGTTCTCGATCAAAAGAGGTTTAGCTTAAATTAAACATCTAGCAAGTTTACTAGTCGATATGTAACAAGTTGCATTCACTATAATTGATTATTTTAATAAATCAATCGTGAGCTAAGTATATGAATTTCGATTGATCGATTTCGGATTGGTTTCAATTTGCGTGCAAAATGTACTGTCAGATCTTCGTTACACAATCTAATTTTAAATGAGGTTTAACTATAGAAGCCCATGCTGATCTTGGACTTCGACCCATCGGGTCTTTTGTGCAGCCCCATTCTTTTACTCTCCTTCTATATAAAGATGGATGCCATAAGTTTGGCAACGTCTTGGAGAACGAAGAGCCTGAAGACTTCTGGTTTCGGATAGGCTGATCCCATAATATGACGACCTCCTTGGTCGAGTGGTTTGTACACCGGTTTTCATGGTGTCGCCATCTCTGAGGTCCCGGGTTCGATCCCCGGTCGGGTCAATTTAGAAATTATTGTTTTTCTAAATTGTTTCGGGTCTGGGTGTTTTCTATGTATAATAAGTATGTATTTAAGTATTTTAAGTATGTTTATCCGTTGTCTAGTAACCGTTTTAACAAGTTTCATAACGAAGCATCTCTTGGGCTAGATAATTGGTGTGAGTGTAGGAAAGTTTATTTAATATTTATTTATGATAAATTGCATAACACTAATGCAAGTAAACCTGGGTCTGTGACTTGAAAATAATGTGTCAGCTTCCTAACTTTGTTTTTTCTTAGACAGGTTTTGACTTTTACTGTACTATATGACATTGTAAAAAATTAAACCGGTAAATGGTGTTTTTGCAAACTTAATTTTTTTTTCTTTTTTTGTGTTTTTTTACGTGTTGTGATAGTCCTTTATATTTTGTGTTTTTATTTGTGATGGAAAGTATCCTTTCATGATAGAGCATTTTCCAATATTTATGACGCTGTAAGGGAGAAAAGAGCTGGACACTTGCTGAGTTTCTTGCTTGATCACGTGGTCAATCATATAAATTTTATCATGTTATTAATGATTTTTTATAAAAATCATACTTATTTTATAATTTTGTGCTGCCTAAATTAGTTTAAAAACATGTTTACTATTAAGTTAACAACAGTTTGATCAATATTTTCATTGTAATTCCGTGTTTGTCTCTTTTACTCTAATTTGAAATTACGTTTACATGACAGGAACAAAACACGGAATAATAAAAAACCTTATTCTATGTTTATTTGTAAGGCACATATAGTATTCTCTTTAGAGTTTTATATATCCTTAAGCATAGAACGTTTCATTAAAATTAACTTTTTGGTTTTAAATGTTTAAGGCTCTTAATAAAAAAACGATCGCAACTCTAACAATGACAGCGCTCTAATTGAATACTAACGCAACCGCACCGCCACAGTGGTGAGACGCGTCGTCACGTTCGAGGTAACTAGTTCGATGCTCGTGACGTACCTTTCTAAAAGCAATCTTCGTACTAGTGCAGCGGACGAGCGATTGTGTAAGCAGCGGCTTCATTTGATACAATTACCAGGGTCTCATTTCTGCTATTTTTAAAGTCCAAAATCGTGTCTAATTTTGACATTTGTTCTTACTATGGGAGAATGTCAGAATGAAGCTACTGAGATGCGGTAGTGGACGGTTCGTAACTGTAGAATTGAACCTCTGTAGTCTTGTAGTAAAATTACCGGTCTCGGACGTAGAGGTTCTGGTTTGTACGATTACCAACAAGCCCTTTTAAACTCAAATATTTGTTCTTCTTTTTTATGCTGGGTTGTGTGGGACTGTTATCCGCTCCTAGTTTCTATGGCAATAACTGTCCTTGTTTGTCTTGTTTAAATGCCATACAAGTTTTCATTTCCGTTACATAATCGAATAAGTAGCAAATATACCTACCTATTTCTCCTTAGTCTAATAAATAAAAAAACGATTATGATCGGATGTTAATGACGGTAGTTGTTGACATTGAATGGGCGCCTTTGGCTTTCAAAGTAAAAAGTAAATAGTGTTGAATAATTTCAGCGGGCTGGTTAGAACCACGATAGTTCAATTGGGAGAGCACCTGACCCGGTATGTCAGAAGGGTGCAGGTTCAAATCCTGCTCGTGGAAATTTTTTCAACATTTGTGTTTTTGTAATTTGTTCGCAACAAAATTTGAATAAAAATTATATTTAAACAAAACAAAAATATTTTTGAGTCTAATAAAGCTGACGCCCTTGGTGTTAACCTTCTCGATACCCTTTAACTTGGACACTCCAAAGAATCTAGAAAGGTAATACGGTATAAGTACTGGTCCTGTTTGCTCATTTTCGAATAACAAAATCTGAAAAATAAATTGGATAGCATCAACAACTTCAGCTTACTATGAACCTTAAATCTTATTTATAAATATAAAGATTAATTAAGGTTGCAATTTATTACTGTCATCGCCACATACGTCACTGCGGCCCCGTAGCCCCAAAGACGCGTTCCGTATTTCAAATGCTCATCGGGAAACTAGGACTTTATTGATCGGAGGCAGTAAGGTAAGCTTTAGGAAATATCAAGCTCAATGCCTTCTATATATATTTTTTATTATTACTTAATAAGTTTTCTGTCATCTAAGTATATATTTTTCGTTTGTGTCGTAAATATTGTAACAAACAGAGCTTTTTAATTTTGTAAAAATCTCATAGCGCCATCGTTGGCTCACACAAAAGTAGTTATTTGTATAAATCGACACCTATTAACCAATGAAGATATTCACTGAGGCAACACTGACAGTGACGTCCCTTTGGCAGCTGAGTGACAGCTGACAGCTGCTGTCAATCCGTGTGATCGTCATTGAAAGGACGCATCACCTGCTGAATGACAGATCCAAGGTTAATAAAGCTTTTTTTTCGAATAGTGATGCTTTCGTAGTCGCTGGCTGAAATACTAAGAGCCAATTTTTGTTCTTTATTTCATCATTCTGTACACGAACGAGGAGGTCGATAGCGCAGTGGTTAACGCGCCCGGTCTGCGATTGCTAAAGTTAAGCAGCTTTCGCAACTGCCGGCCATCGGATGGGTGACCAAAAGTTTTATCATCCCGAGCTCGTCCGTGCTTCGGAAGGCACGTAACGCCGCCGTCGGTGCCGGCTGCATTAGCAGTTAACAGTTAACAAACACCAATCCACACTGGGCCCGCGCGCGTGGTGGTTTATGACGAGTTCTCCATGTGGCGTTCCCATCCATAGGGAAGGCTCATGGCCCAGCAGTGGGGACATAAACTGAGCTGGTGATAGTTATGGTACACGTAGGTATGTATGTACTAATAAAGAAAGTGTCGCATTTTTTCTGCGCTAGCGGGTAAAATAAAATAAGTAATAAATAAATAATAAAGTAATAAATAGTAAATAATAAAGTAATAAAATAAATAAAATAAGTTCAAAAAGAGTTTTTAACATATTTCCGAAAATAATTTTGATTAGCAACCTAGCGGCCCGGGACATTTCTTTTTTAATATATCCTATGTTACTCAGCGCTAATGTAGCATTCTAATAGTGAAAGAATTTTTTAAATCGGTCCAGTAGTTTTTGAGTTTATTCGTTGCAAACATACAAAAATACCCCTGTGTGGTGCCGGGGATAAAGAATTGCACCACCCCATCTCTTCCTGTGGGTGTCGTAAAAGCCGACTAAGGGACCATTCCAGAGGATGGGCAGCAGCATCTCTCTGAGGTTACCCTCAACCTACTGCGATCGCCAACCCGCCTGCCAAGCGTGGCGATTACGGCAAGCGGGGAGGCCTTTGTCCAGCAGTGGACGTCTTTTGGCTGAGATGAATACAAAAATACAAAACTTTCCTTTTAATAATATTATTATAATAAATTATATTAATATTAGTATGATAATCTTATAACTATGACTACATTACACGCTTAGAATATGGCCGATTCGCGTAACCCCGCCGCATTATTATAAATTCACACAATATTGTTTGGAATGAACACGCTCGCGCATGCGCTGGGTGCTTTAACCGTGGTACGAGCCGAGCGGTTAAACTTAACCTTTGTCAAATGTTACCCGGTCAGGCGCAGCTACGTGTTTTATGCACAGGGAAGGGCATGAGTCGCTGACAGCTGGATTAAGGTTGCAGTTAATGGGTCTGTAGGATTTAGACGTAGTAAAGTAAATAGTCTAACTATCCCACTGCTGGGCAAAGGCAAATCAAATCATCGCTACGACTAATGTGTATTGTTATATGAAAGACAGAAAAACATTTATTTTCAAAAATCAATTTAATTTATTCGATTTTCATTTTAAACAAGAAGTCAATTGAATAGATATTTATAATATTTTATAAAATACAGTGAAAAAATGAAACGCCTACCCGACCCAGCGAGGAATCGAACCTCCTGGGTCTTCCGCAATCCGGGCGGCTGCACTGACCGCTATGGTACAAGTAAGCGCTGAACTTTGTCACTGCTTTTTAAATTTTTTGAGTGCTAATAGCGGCACAGTGCGCCATCTATCCAACGGTCATTGCAACCGATGGCTATGCAGATTCATCTTTGCAGATGAAATACCACAAATTTGATAACACAACGCTATAGTATTTTTTTTTCAAGTGCTAATTGCTGCACTGAAGCTAAATTAAATATTTATAAAATTTTATAAAATACAGTGAAAAAATTAAACGCCTACCCGACCCAGCCAGGAATCGAACCTGGGTCTTCCGCAATCCGGGCGGCTGCACTGACCGCTATGCTACCGGGAAGGTAGACGTAAGCGCTGAATTTTGTCACTGCTTTTTAAATTTTTTGAGTGCTAATATTGAATAGACTTCTTGTTTAAAATAAAAATTGAGCTGTAGCATACAAATTACCCCTCCGGCCACATTGGCAACTGGGATTCACAACCAGTTGCCAAAGAAGAACCAACTACTTTTTGTACAGTGCTTCAAAACTTCATATCAATCTCTCTTCTATATTGTTTTCTAAAAGTTACGCGAACACTACACATTGACATAAAACAACTTTTACGGTTTATATTTATCCTGACGTTCGAACCCTTTGCAGGGTCCGTGGTCACAGGAAGACTGATACCGTCAGGATAAACATTAAATAAGCAATGTGTAAAATAAACGCGAGTAGATCCGTAAAAGTTGTTTCATTTCAAACTCTTGTATTATACATTACATGTAATACACTTGTAAGTAACACATAACATTACGCTTTGAAAATATTTGCTTATTCTTTGTGTGTGGCCAAATGACCCCTCCAAGCGTTTATTCAATCAGGATTCCTCATTAGCCATCCTCACTTTGCCGGCCCGCAAGCTCCTTCTTCATACCACGTAACCTTGCCAGAATGCCATCCTTTGTAAGAAGGAGGGATACTTGCGGGGAGAGCATTACAGTTTTTAGTGATGGGACAAAGAAATTATTCATTTTTAATGTGTAACATCTGTCCGCTCGCCTTCTATATATACAATTTGTGGGAGTGATTTCGTAGAAATGCGACGGAAGTACCGTAACATCTAGATATGTGACGGAAGTAGGTCCGTAACAGTGTGATCCGCTCGCCTTATAAATATACAATATTGGTGAAAGAACTTTTTAAATCGGTCCTGTAGTCTTTGAGTTTATTCGTTGCAAACATACATACTTACATACATACAAAGATCATCATAATAATATGCAACTACTGTAAGGCTTGTTCCCTTTTTTATTTTTTTTATTGGTTCATCAACAAATTGTTACAATATAATAACATAACAAAGCATTCTACATGATGTAAGAATAATTGCACAATCATTTTACTGACGAACACAGCATGCACTTGATTTGTTCAGTTCGATAAATCTTTAAAATAACAATATATATAACAACTTAAAAATAATGTCTATTGCTAACTTAAGGATAAAACGATCAACCATATTGATGCATCAATGATATCAATGATCTGCAATTTTTTTTAAATATGAACCAGAAATGTCCATGATGGAATTGTATCCATTAGAAGTACCGCTGGAGGAGGACTTCGACGGCGCAGTGGTTAACGCGCCCGGTCTCTTTCGCAAAGGCCGGTCACCTTAGTTTTGCGGTGTGGCAACGCAAATAGCTTCTTGATTTTTCATATTGTACAAGAGACTCAACAGCTTTCCCTGTGCGCAGTCCGCTGAGAATGTGAGCGTTGCCTTGGAGCGAGTTCTGTCGCCGCGCCTTTCTTCCGACCAGGAACTTACTTCCACCGCGGTAGGACCCTGCTTTGAACCCCTCTGGATGCCATCCTATCTAAGGTCGGCTATTGTTATGGCCCGTCTTAACGCGGGTCATAAAAGTTTATTTTTAATTATTTACGGGTAAGCACTTCTTGTGCCTCGTTTCATCTGATGTTATTTATTTATGTAGTTCGTACACAAATAAACATTTACAGTGGTTAACATTTTAGATCGCAATAGTACAGGTAAGCTTATCTCTAAAAAGAGATTTCTTCCAGCAGACTATGGTGGCAGGTTAGTATTAAAGTAGTTTGTTAAATAGACAAACTGCGCACATAACTATTAAGAAAATATGATATTTATATAACATAAACACAACCACACATTAAACTACATATATACACACAAAAATATGAATATACTACTAAATATAATATATATTCTAAAAACATAATGTGATTCAGTGCCACTCAAGTACTTAACCGCCGGTTCACACGCGCTCTATACCAGGGGCCCAACCGCCTAACCGATCGCTTTGACTTTGTGTGTGGTTTATGACGTCATCTAGTAGTTTCGTGCCACCTATGAAAGCAATATCGAAAGCTATTATAGCCTTTAGCTTTTGTAGATAACTTTAAGTTGTTTTTTAAAAGTACCTACAGTGCGACATTCTCGTAGCGGTATTGGTAACTTATTCCAAAGTTTTGCTGCCTGGACAGTAACAAAATCGCCATACATGTTAGTGATGATAATGCCGATGATCAAAGCGCACTTCACTCGGAGTCCTCAACTACTGAACTGGCTATCTTATCTCTGACTGTCGAAAAACAACAATGCTATTAAGGACCGTATGCTCGTTTGATGGTTCAGTATCATAAACATAAAAATACAAGTATGAATTTTACGAATTCATTTTGCGGAGAAAATTAAAATTCAGAAAAGGTGTGAAATTATCATTTTTTTTCGACAGATTCTACTGTTGGCCTTAAACGTCCTTTTCAGCGTCACTGGACTCTTTTGGGGTCGGCGGGAAACTTAAAGGGTTCCTCAAGCCGTGTCATCGAAATGACGTAAGGTTGTCTAGAGGAGATGGCATCATGCAATAAGCGTGTCCCCGTACCCTACCTATCTTCTGAGAGATTGGGATCGGATTGGGTGAAAAGCATACACAGTACATATAGTACCTACTATCTATATAGATTCTGTATTTAGATCCATTGCAAATAGGACAAATGCAACTCCAGTTTTCGGGACCTTTCACAGCGGACTTGAACGGAGCGTACTCACAGAGTTTAGGGGCATAATGTTCCCACGTCCGTTTTAAAGTTCGCCAAAACAAAGGAGGTAGCGACAGCGGAAACTAGTCATATACATATAAGTATTATCATTAGGTATTTCGCTATCTATGAAAATTTCAAAACGTGGTATTTTTTCAGGATTTTGGTAGCTCAGTTGGAAGAGATGTCGCTTAGATTGGACAAAATACCTACTTAATACACAAAACAAAATAAATAAGTTCAGTTTCTCGCCGCCTTTAAAATCTGCAGGCTGATTCACGAACTGTCGGAAACTACACTTTTCGAATCCGTGAGGAAAGTTTTCGAAGCTGTCGGTAATCACTATTCACGAAACGTCGGATTCGTAAACTTTGACATTACCACTCGGATCAATGACATTAGCAATCGAAAATGTTTCGGATAGCTTTTGGGTGTCGGAAGAATTTTCGAATCTATTTATTATTATTTTTTTATAGGTATTACATTGTTATAAAGGCGATTTTATAAAGATTTGAGGTACCTATGAGTTTGTTAGGTTTATTTAAGTTGTTCCATTTGCGATTTTTCTTTTTAATATAAATTAATGTGATCAACTTATATGGAGTATAAAAAACTGAATTTGCATGTTGCATTGAGTTTATTACACGGTTAAACTTCTTAATTTTGTTGGCCAGATGGAATTTGTGTTAGTGCGCAACAGAAACCGGCGCTCCGCTGCGGAACAAAAGCGGCAACAAACTATGGCCCTGCATCGCGTCCTCAGGGATGCCTGCGATCCATTCAATGACCCAAGATTTAAGTCTTTGTACAGGCTGACGCCGGGAATGGCTCTAAGTTTAATTAGGGAAATAAAGCCATACTTCACTACGGGTAATATCACAAGTGCAAGCGTACCCGTAGAGATCAAAATCAGTATACATTTATATAGAAATTCGTTTGATACCTATCTTTAATACAAATTAATTAGTATACCTAACTCTTATACTTTTAGGTTTTAGCAGCCCTCCACTTTTAAAGGCTGATGGCCGAGATGGGTGCATAAGCCTCAGCCAGGCTTCCATCTCCAGGGCCATAGAATGCACCACAAGTGCTTTGAATTCTGGGGCAGTACTTCGCAAGTGGATCAAATTCCCTTGCGAAGATAATGAAAGACGGGATGTAATCGGAAAGTAAGTATTTATACTGATAGAGTTACATTTGCAGTTATAATATTAATATGGATATCAATAAAACAAACATAAAAATGTGAGACTATGTATTGAAACATGTAACTTTATATAAACTAAATAAAATCAACAATTACAATCCACAGTAAGACATAAAATATAATATAGTTTTTATTTTCTCTTTCAGAAATTACAGAAGATTTGGCATGCCCGGAGTATTGGGGTATGTGGATGGGACCCACATACTTATTAAAAAAGTCGAATCACGAAGACTTATTTTTATTATTATTTAGTATCTATTACTTTGAAATGTAATTTTAATCAATGCATGTAAAAAAGTTTTGCTCGTTAGTGCTTTGGTGTATACAGTAAGCCAGTGAGTTTTCTTGAATAAATAAATAAATAAATAAGAAATCGAACAAGTTATATTTCCTTTCTAAACTATCTATCACAGTTTCACAGTATATAGGCAAATCACAGTCACAGAATCAAATTTATACTACACTTCTAGCATTACACATAAGTAACAGTTTTTTTTCAGTTCACTTCCATCCAACAAACATCAACAAAAGAAAACATTAGTTAAACTAACATTAATGGATTTATATTGAGATCAACAGCATAAGTAGTAAAGAATATAATTATTTATTTATGTAGGTACACAAAACATCCATTTTTTCAATCACAGTCATCGAGTCAAGTTAATAATAAATTATAATATAAAAATCTTCATAAAGGTATTAATAGTAACTAACATCGACAGGAACACTTAAATTTGAATATTTATAATGAGATCAACAGCATGAGTAATAGAAAATACAACTTTCTCTTGTATGTATGTCGGCACACATAATAATACTACTAATTAATAATTATAGCAAAAGCAACTAGTCTCACAAGTACTTCTCAGACAGGTCTGAAAACATTAGCTAAACTAAGTATATTTATAAGTGAGAACTTAGAATATCTATCTTTTCAATTCAATTTCTTGAAAAATGGCTCTCGTTTATCAACAACAATCAACAACAATTCAAAACAAGAAAAGTGACAGCTTATTTTCATGTCATGTTTATAAAGCTAGTTTGATATATCCATTATATATATATACATTAAAAATATATTTAATTTTGATAGCGATAGTCTTACATATATGTATGTTTTATAGTTTAATAAATATATATTTTGTGACACAAAGCATTGATATGTGAGTAAAAAGCAATATTTGTGTTAATTTCGTTTTCTACTATACCAATTGGTTTTCTACCATAATTTAGCACTCTTTGTAAACACTCTCTACATTATGAATGTTGTTCCTAAATAGTCTGTGCTAACAGACCTTTCCGATGTGTTTCCGATAGAGTTTGTGAATAGCGATTTGGCATCCTGACGGAAAGTATAAGTGACATTCGACTTCGGAAGCAATCGGACACGGAATCTTTCGGACGATTTGTGAATAACCTTGCTGGTTACGCTTTAAAGGTCACCTGAGATTAACAGCAATATCTTATTTTATTATTTTATTTATTTTATTGGGTAACCAACAAAGCAATTACACAAAAACAAACTAAGAAATATAAATTCCAATTTACAAAAAAAATGTAACGCCTTATTTATAGATTAATTAATTATTAATTATTATTTTTTGGCCGTCATCTCACCTGATGTTAAGTGACGTTAAGGCCGAAGGTGGAAGCGCACTTCACCCGGAATCCTAAACTACTGAGGCACTGACTATCTTATCTCTAGCTACCGGAACACAACAATGCTACATACATTGATGTTCTGGCGACATATTTAGATAAAATGGTGGCAGCTAGCCAGGCGGGCAAGCAAGCCCTTCCACCAACCAAACCGAGTACACAAACATGTGCCCCCCGCTGGGAATCGAACCCGGTACCCAGAGGGGTCTAAACCCGTGGTTTTAACCACTAGACCACAGAGGCGATTAAAGTAAAGAAAAATTAAAGTTAAGTTTGTCTATTCAAAAAGTATTATTACACTGATCGCTACATCCTCCGCTACCTCTCATGTTCGGCCCGACTTAACATTCGCTAAGTTGTTACCGTTCGTCGTCGCGACATTTCAGCTATCTAAACGGCCATTTATTGCAGTTAATGTTATTCATTTGAAACCACAATATTCTATGTAAGTAATGCCTCATAATATTCTGACCTTTGTAAGCAGTTGACACTTCTGTGATATTGTAGGCGATAATTTATTATAGGATATCATAACAGTATTTTTAAAGAGCACTAACTTACTTAAAGAATTATTTACATATAATTTTACGCAAATATTGTTGCGAACAAATGACAATTTGAGCCACGATAGCATAGTTGGCAGTGCAGCTGACCCGGCATGTCATGGGGTGCGGGTTCGAATCCCGCTTGTGGTTTTTTTTTAACATAGTCTTTTTTGAAATTACTTAAAGAAGAAAAGATTTCAGAACCGGAACCGGCTACAGCGCCAGGATAGTCAGTAGGTAAGTAAAGAAGAAAAGAAGGGAGGAGCTCGATGGCGCAGTGGTTAACGCGCCTGGTCTGCGAGTGCTGAGGTTAAGCAGCTTTCGTGAAGCCGTTGGTCCCGGCTGCATTAGCAGTCGTTAACAACCGCCAATCCACACTGGGCCCGCGTAGTGGTTTACGGCCCGTTCTGCCTATCCATCCATAGGGAAGGCTCGTGCACCAGCAGTGGGGACATAAAATGAGCTGATGATGATGATAAATAAATAAATAAACTTTCCTACACTCACACCAATTATCTAGCCCAAGAGAAGCTTCGTTATGAAACTCGTTAAAATGACAACGGATAAACATACTTAAAATACTTAAATACATACTTCTTATAAATAGAAATCACCCAGACCCGAGACAATTTAGAAAAACAATAATTTCTAAATTGACCCGACCGGGGATCGAACCCGGGACCTCAGAGATGGCGACACCATGAAAACCGGTGTACAAACCACTCGACCTAGGAGGTTGTCAAAAGGTCGTCATGATGATGAGGTAAAGAAAAGATTTTGATACTAAACTTTTTCTTTTTTAAATTGGATTCCTTGCGAAGCACTTGGTCTTCATCTCACCTGATGTTAAGTGATTATAAGACCGAAGGTGGAAGCGTACTTCACCCGGAATCCTCAACTACTGACGATTTCTGAAGTCAGAGAGCGCCATCTGTTGATTACTGAGGCAAACTTTGTAAAAGTTAGCGTACTAAGGAAGGAATTTTTTCAATTACCCTTCTTTCAACATTACAGGATACAACCACATTAAAAAAACTCATCAATAACAAAATTCTTTTAAAAAACATTTATTATTTCAAATCACAGAAAACCGTGTATTTTCGTTATACAACATTCACACACATCGTAATTACATTAATAATTGTAGTAAAAAAAAAACATTTGTCTAAATCGTATACGGTAATAGATAATAAATTAAAATTAAACGTTCTAAATAATAATAATTAAGTACAAAATTGTTTAAAAAAAAAAAATCATTTAAACTAAATGCTTTGTGATACTGGTAATTAAACATTTAACAATGAACTTGTCATTATTATAAAAATGCATTTTGTTTTATTATTATTTCGTTTAAAAGATGTTATGTAAAAAGTGATAAAATAATAGCTGTCAAATTCACCTATTATAATATTTAAATCGCATGTACATTGTATGTATAATCTTATCTTATCTTATATAAATATTAATACAGCGACATGGTAATAAAATCTTTGCGCATGAGATCAGATTGACATGAATTATGAGTCTAAAGACATAATTATAAGATGGATAGAATTATTATGTATACACTAATAGGCCTACTGGTTGATTTAAGATAACTTTATGCATATTAACAAATGGCTACATGAATTTTAAACATTGCAGTGACACCAGTCTTCGACGTAGTAATGTCAGTTTATACCGCCAAAACATAATTAAGAATTTCGTTGAAATATTCATGGATGACGGCTAAAAAGAAGGTGGTCTGTAGTATAAGTTGATGCTAAAGTACCTATAGGATCAATTGCTGACTAGGGAATGCAATCCCGATCTCGCGGGTTTCCGGTCTAGCGAGATCTCGTGATTATTTTCGAGATCAATCCCGAAGCGTAATATGACGCGATCTCGTTCGGGATTGACGAGATTGGGCAGCAGTAGTCAAACTTCAAGTGGTATTAGAAGAGGCTCTGAGAGCATCTAAAGCTTTTAGCATGCTTCTACTAGTTCAGATAGGCTGTAACTGATAAAGAAAGAAATGGATTTGTATGAGTTTGGGGGAAGCAAGTAGCTTTTTACAGTTCGCTTTAATAGCTTACTGACGCTGGTGCTAACCAGTGTCGAGGCAGAGAGGAAGTGTTTTATTAACCTCATAATAACCAAGCAGTTTTCAACGCTTTTGAGTCGAATTATGTACAATATTTTTTCGAAAACTAGGTACTCGAGATCTTGAAAATACCGATATCTCGCGAGATTATAATTTCTAATCTCGCGAGATCTCGAATTTGCAATCACGACTCGAGATTGCATTCCCTATTGCTTATCCCTATTTTTAATAAGAAAAGGAAAAAGTGTTAACCATTGGTCTCTGTCGAACATTGGAGCCACTACTAACATTTGCGTATAACCATTAAGCTTTATACTCGTAACAGTAAAAATATCTGTTTCATACTGTACTCTGATGACTTGAAAAACTTGCATTAGCGAATTAATTGCGAATCTCGATGATTGGAAACGAATGGGAAAGACACACTCACTGCCAGCTGATATTGCAATTTTTTATGATCTGAATGAAAATCAAGTGATCACTGAGACAAATATGGACGTTTGAAAAAGCAAAATGGAGGCTCGCATCAGCTGGTACAGTATGTTTTTTGTTTTTCATTACTTAACTAGGCGAGTTAATTTCTTGAAGATTACAGTATCGCCTCGGTGGCCGAGTGGCAAGCGCTCGGCGCGATACCCGAAGGCCCCGGGTTCAATTCCCAGCTCAGCAAAGTGAGTTTTCGGATTTTTCAAAATATAGCCCGGGTTTGTGATCACCAACCCGCACTTGGCAAGCGTGGTGAAGCCAATACCCATCAATTGTAATGATGACATGATTTCAGTGAGGCCTTTGCCCAGCAGTGGGACAGTAAACAGGCTATTTACTAGTACTTACTACCGTATAAATTGTACACATGGCTGCACATGAGACTACCCTAAAGTGTAAAGTTTTCTTAATAGACTTTGAACTCTATGTACATGGAATAAGGTTGAACATTTAGTTGAAGAAATCTGACAGTTTTGATTAGGTTGATGCGCATGCGTCTGTACTTTTTTTTCGTTCATTCGTGAACGATCTGAAATCAATATTTTACGCATTCAACTTTTTGCCACCCTATATTTGTATACGTGAATAAAAAATTAAATTAAACATTTGACGTTAGATTAAACTTATAAAACTTTGATAGTAGCTGCCTGTATTACAAAATCTAATATAGAAAATATACATCTTAAGTACTAATTGAATGAAATATTGATTAGTAATATAACAGTCGTCAGTTTTGGGTTCGTTTCTCTTCCTGATAAAGGATATCTCAAAACACTATACATAAAAATTCATAAGTTTTGTGTTCTGAAAAGACAAAGTAATACCTGATGGCCACAGCTAGACTGTAGCGTTGGACTTTTAATGGCGGCCAAAAGCTAAAGGTTCCTTAAGCCGCTGCAGCGATCGACCGAACCGATCCGAACCCCTCGGAGAATCTAGTAGGGCACGGGGACACGCACTAATGCGTGAAGCCGTTCCCTCTAGAAAACCTCCGAAGGTGATTCGTTTCACACGGCTTGAGGAACCCTTTAAGTGTCTCGCCGCCCCCAAAAAAGCCCGGTGAAGCTAAAAATGCCGTCTGAGGCAATCAACAACTCTCAAAACCGTAGTGATCGAACGACAACAGAGAGTATCTAAAAGGGGTTTGAATCACGCAAGCCGTGTTCCCTTTCAAGTTGAAGTGATAATTAATATCAGGCGGAGCTAACTTGCTGCCTGTTGTCCAATGAAAACAGTGAAGAAGGTCCTATATCTAAAATAAGTTAAGTATTAAGTTATAGGTAGGTAGTGATACATCTAAGTTAGGAACATCATTGTCATGTCGGCGGGTGAC
Source organism: Eudonia lacustrata (assembly GCA_947562085.1). NCBI lineage: Eukaryota > Metazoa > Arthropoda > Insecta > Lepidoptera > Crambidae > Eudonia > Eudonia lacustrata. Next base: position 14,473,487 of record OX387332.1, on the reverse strand, counting down.
TTCGTTCGTCGGCATTGGTTTTAGGCTCACTGAAACAAATAAAACAATTCGTTAATTTTACTGTTAATTCTTTTTTTGAGGGTCCAAAATAAATAGTCTTTGTCATAATGTTATAGATAATATACTCTTTCTTGTCCGCACCGGGTCAAAATAGAGATAATTCGATTTTACAAATAGATGTAGTTAAAATTTTGATATTATTTGTATGTATGTTAGTCTGTAAGGTCTGTTCTACAAGTAGGATGAGCCTCTTTTTTTCTTTTTTTAAATATTTTACCATCTTATATAAACATTGATTCTTGAATGAAATAAACAAATCTTTTCTATTATATTTTATATCTAATAGCCATAACAAGCTCTGTTGCTGAATAAAATGATGTTTTTGTATACGAGTATTTTTAATATATTGTTTGTTTGCTAATATACCTACTTGGAGATGGCATAGTACTGTAGTAAGAGCCTCGAATCACTCGAGCTAACTTACTCGAGTAAGCTTCAATTATTTACCTGTTTTTTGACCGGATAGATGAAGGTGTCGACGGACTCCTTGCCAAAGGCGTTCTTGACTGTGCACGAGTAGTTGCCCATGTCGTCCCAGCGGAGGTTCGTGATCAGAAGGTCGCCGGAAGGCAGCACCTAAAAAATAAAAGAAAGCAAATGTTGTAACTGACGCTTTTGCCTGCTCAATTTTGGTAGGAGTTTTGTATGTGTAGTAGTGACGCTTGTTTTCTTACAGGAGTTTTAATTTTTCATATGTCCAACTATATTATGCTATAAAAAAAAAACATATTGATACGCAACTTTTGTGAAAGTCCATTACAGTATTTAGTCTGGTTAGTGATAGAGTTTGTTCTTAGTACGTCTGACTAGCTACCACCATCTTAGTAGCTTTCTTGTACTCCGATTGTTTGAAATAAGATACAATTTAACCAACCAACTGCACAACAGGTGCTCCATGGACTCCATTTCTTATCCACATACCTTGCACAAGACTGACTCAAGGCATGAAGAGGTAGCCTACTGAAGATATTACCTATTGTAGATTCTTTCAGATGTAAAGTAGTTCTTGTTGACTTACCCTCAATCTAGGGTTTCCAAAGACTGGCTTGTCGTCACTGTCGACCCAGTACACCTGGGTGGCGGTGGAGCTGTAGTGACGGCATGGTAGCAACACGCTGGTGCCGATGTCTTGGAACAGCTCGTTGTAATACTGAGTGATGACGGGCTTGGTAGGTTTACGGTACAGAGCTTGGAGCGTGAAGAGATTGCCTTCGTCGTCCTCTGAAAATAGGAAGATGTTTATGAGAAAAATGAGCGAACCATTGATTTAATCTCAGAGTAGTTAGATACAGAATATCACTAGCTCAATCTAGAAGACTTGTTCCAGGTTTGGCTGTAAGATTTCTTGGATGTAGTCGATGGCACCATTGTCCACTTGGCACTACCCAACCCGCAGTGAGGCCACATTGTTGAATTTAGATTTCCAGGACAAACTGGCCTATTCATCATTTATTATTAGCATCGGGGCTTTCAATGGTTTCTCCACCGTAGAATATATAATCAATGATAACAGTTAGGACAGGTGAAAGTACAAAAGTCTTGTTCCATCTTTTAATAGGCCACTATTAAAAGATGGAACAAGACTTTTGTACTTGCACCTGTCCTAACTGTTATCATCTGTTATCAATAGTGGCCATAAGATAGGAAAAGGAATGAAGATACGAATAATATTGGGTTCTTATTGGTAAGCAAAACAAGATTTTGTCATTCACATACCATCCGCAGTATAAATAGTGGTCGACGCGACCTTCTGCTTCAGTCCAGAAGTAGCGACGCAGCTGTACACATCTCCGCTGGATGCGGTCGTCACCACCACCTTGAAGGTCATCCTGGCCAGGCTGCTCTGGTGGCTGGTTATGATCTCATTGACTTCGTCATACTGGAATGAGATAATTAGACATTTTATCAGGTTTTAGCATGGAGATTGGTTAAGTATGAATTGCGTCTTCTCCTTCGGCCTTACCATCAGCTACCACCAGGTAAAGAAATGCATGGGACCTAGTTTTAGAACACAATAACCGAACTAGAGGGCTTTTCAAATAGCTACGAAGTGAAATTCGTTGTTTAGTAGAGTGCTTTTTATCTTTACAGGGGTTTTCGTGCGCTCTAACAAGAGGTTCTTCAAGAAGCGTGTTAAGGCTCTCAATGTCGGTAACGCATAAGCAACTCGAGTGGCTGCATATGTCTAAAGACAGCAATGACCACTTCCTCGATCAAGGTCTTGCCTGCTCGTTTACTGTATTAAACCATAGAAATCTGATGTTAGGATAGAATGGTAACTCACATCAGCTAAAGGCTGGCCGTTTTTCAGCCAGTGCGCGCTGGGGGCCGGGAAGCCGATCGCTTCACAGCTGATCTCCAGCCGAGTGCCTGGTATGAGGCGTACTGACTCCGGAGGCGGGTCCGATATGTTCACGAAGGGTCGCAGTGTCCGCCTTTTGGGGACTGGTGCCACTGAAACAAGAGAGAACTTCATTTTATACTTTCCAGTTCCTACTTCCGGTATTGATAGCAACAGTTCCAAGTAGAACTCAACTGCCTGTAGTCTAGTGGTCCAGCCATCGCACCAGTCTCAGGCCTAGAGGTCCAGGGTTTGATTTTCAGCAGGGGTGAATGTTTATACTCGATTTGGCTAGTAGAAGTGTTTGTTCAGGCCCACCTGGCTAGGTACCATGCCATCTTAACAATAAAGTTAGTTGCGTTGTCTTGGTACGACAGTTAAAGTTAAAAAAGCTGGTTCCTCAGTTGTTGAGGATTCCAGGTGAAGTGCGCTTTTAACTTTGGCCTTATCATCACTTAACATCAAGTGCGATATAGGCCAGAGTGCTAAGCTGAACGAGAAAACCCAGTGCTTAGCTAAACGAGAAAGCCCAACCGAGTAATGCCTGGAACTTCTAAGCTTATGCCAATGGAATCGACTGTGCTTACAACGCAGTTACGGAGGTTGTAAAAAGTGTAATACCCAACAATGAGTTCGCACCGTTTTATACTTTGGATTAAGCGTTACTTTTGAAACAAATGTCCAGTTGATCGAAGCTCCTGTTCTTTGAGGTTTTATCCTATATGTAAACCTACGGTATAATTCTGGAAGAAGTCACACAAGAACGCTACGTTACACCAGTGACTTTCCCGCCTGCAAAAGAATATAATATAGCATCACTGGCATCTTGAGAATTAAAAGCTTATGCCTCGTGAATGCACGATACAAAGTATATAAGGGGAATATTAATTATTACACACCTGATCAGCATAAGTGATGACGTTCGGACCACGCGACACGTGTCAGGTACGATTTGCAATAGCGTCTATTAATAAATACTATGTTGGTGCTTAGCTAGATAACGTTCATTCATTTACTCATTTTTCAGATGCTAAATAGGCACAGTGTTAAGATAATTTGTGTTTATGTAAGACTAGCTACAGCCTTTGACTTCGTCTGCGTAAGCACTCGTATACCGTGATCCCGGCGAGAGAATTTCGGAAAAACCCGTCTTTTCTCTTATTTAAGGGACCAGTCTGCATTTTTTGGTGTTAAGTATAAGGTCCAGAAGTTTGTGTGTGCAATGTTGATAGTCCTTCAGTCAGGATTTCTCTTTTAATATACCTAGGTATTATATACATAACCACGTTTGTAGATAGCCTTTCACAGCTAAAGGAGTTTTATAAATAAAGTTTACCTATGTCAAATAATAAGGTTTTGGGGGCAGATTGGGAAAGTGGTGCTATTGACCTACTTGGTTCAAGCCTGGCTTTGTGATCCCCCACCAGAATTTAGTGAGTGTGGTGATTAAGCCAATACCCATACATTGTAGCGATCACTTAATTTCGATTTTGGAGGAACAATATATAAGGCATATATTGCCTACTTATGTATAATTTGAAACAAGTTGAGTCTACTATCATTTGTCATTTTTCTGGTATTGGGTTTAAAGTTTATATTATCATGAAAGTTTCACTCGAGTTATTTACATAATAACACGTGTTGTGAGACTCCATTTTAAACTCAATTTATCATACAATACTTTGTTCATTATATTAATACTACTTGAAATTGGCATCATGCTAAACGCGAAGCAATAAGAAAGAAATAAAAATAAAAATAATATATTTTCATGAATCTAATTCCAATCAATTTCGAAACAGAAAATAAATAAGAGTTCTGACTTCGTACCTCCGTATATACTTAAAATGCATAGCTCGCTGATTTCTGGATACATCATACATTTGACTTTAAAATGGCTGCGCGACTGTGCCTTTGTGAATATATTGTGGGACATCTGGCATGGTTACGTGTTCTGATGAATAAATACTATTTGAATGTCTAATTTTGTGGTAATATGATGACTATAGCGTAGTAAGTTGAGTTGCTTACCTATAGATAGGCTGTACTGGGCCACTAGCCTCTTTAGGCTATTTCGGGGTGGCTTGGGCGAGTTTCGTTAGCCATTTGATCACGTTAACGAACCCGATCCGATGCGAACCCCTCGGAGAATCTAGTAGGACCGGTTATCCAAAGGTCGTGGGTTCGACTCCCACTAGGGCTTCCTGAGGTTGGTTGATTTTTTCTAGTAAAATTTTATCTTGTAACATCATTCAAAAATAATAAAAGTATGAAATACGTAACTTAATCAAGATTAATTTCGTTCAAGAACCATAGACGAGAACGCGTTGATGTCTTTCAACAACCTATACAATATAGTAAAACAGAAAATCCGATGATATACCCCCTGTATAGATGTGCCCTGCTTTGGAAGGCACATTAAGCCGTTGGTCATGCAGTGTAATTTTGGATCCCTCGATTTTCATCATTATCATCATCATCAGCTCAAAATACAAAATTCAATTTTTTTAATTCAAAATTAATTTTTCCAAGTGTTTTTGAACGTCAATTCAGCCATGACTTCGTAAACCCTAAGTAAACCATACCCTCATTTTATGTTCTCACTGCTGGGGCACGAGCCTTCCGCATAGACTCCTATCCTCTATAATAGAGGATAGGGAGAACGGGACAAAAACCACCACGCGGGCTCAGTGCGGATTGGTGGTTGTTAACGTCGATGCTGCCAGGACCAACAGCTTTACGTGCCTTCCGAAGTACGGAGGAGCTCGAGATAATAAATTTTTGGTCACCCATCCGACGACTGGCCTTTGCGAAAGTTGCTTAATCTTAGCACTCGTCGACCGGGCGCGTTAACCATTGCGTCATCGAGCTTCTCGATTTTCGTTTAATCGTATTCAAATTAACCACTGACTATTTTGACTACCTAATAATTATTAAGTAATTGTAAAAAAAAACACGTTTTTTAAGTATTTGTGTATTTATTATTACTGTATCTGTATCTGTAATAAAAAATATTAAAATATTCGAACCCCAGATAGTAATTCTTTTCACAAATTATAAAAGAAATTGACATTACGGTATTTAAATGTATTGTTTACCTAATGCATTATTAAAACAAAAAATATTTTCGGTCAATTCAAATTAAAAGATAAAATAAATCGATATTCTATGCGGCGCCCGCAAACGATGGAGTCAGCGTTATTTATAGAATGCTTTCTTGACATTTAAAATATTGAGAAATATTCAGTTGGTTCGCGATTCGATGGATTGGCAAATTGAGAATTCATGATTTTCTCGTTTCTGTGCTAATTGAGTATCTATGGGAAGTATGGGTCTGAATAAGGCACTATACCCTCATACTAAAAGAAATACAACTTAACAAAACAAAAAGCAAATTCCATATATAAAATATACCTCCAGTTGAGGGCTCATGGGAACGGTAAGCATTTGCTATCTCTCTAAATTGACAGGCTAAGCGGTCCCCTTGATTTGAATCCGCATCCTCTAACAATCCGGATCAGGTGCTTCCAATTACGCTCTCGTGGCGTTGTCAGAGGGTGCGGGTTCGAATCCCGGTCATAGAAATTCTTCAACACTTTTCCAAATTGATCTTTAAATACTTTGTTATTTGGCTACCAAATTATCTGCCACCTAAATTATTGTAAAACAGCCTCACGAAAACTCGGAATTCTGAACAGAGTGCGGCGATTCTTTACGCCGGACCAGTTGTGCCTTTTGTACAAGACACAGGTACGGTTCCGCAAAGTACCTTCTCGATGCCTTGGACAGATTGCACCGTCGCGCTGAACGCATTATCGGCAATGCAGAGGTGGCAAATACTCTTGAATCTCTGCAATTGCGTAGAGATGTTGCATCACTCAGCGTGTTTTACCGCTTATACCATGGCGAGTGCTCTGAAGAGCTCTTTGACCTCATCCCACCTTCTCCCTTCCTTCATAGGGAACACGTGCTGCTCTTCGGAGTCACCGCTTCACTGTCTCAAATATCCCATCACGCACAAAGAAATTTGGTGACTCGTTTCTTTGTCGCACCTCCAAAAGATGGAATAGTCTACCAGCATACATATTCCCTCCTTCCTATGATATGGGGTCCTTCAAAAGAGGCGTGAAGAAGCACCTTGTGGGCCGGCAGAGTGAGGTTAACTGATGCTGCGTTTGTTTCCACGCTGCAGCAGTTATCTTCGCGTCTGGACTTCATTTCCACTTAACATCAGGCCCACCTGATGTTAAGTGGAAATGAAGTCCAGACGCGGATAAGGATAGGACGCGGACGCGCGGACGCGCGACAAATGACTCCATCCCAATGGAGTCATTTGTCGAGCTAACTATATAATATCAAAAAAAATAACACTACACATTGAAATGGAACACATAGGTACCTATTAAGATTCATAACAATATCAAAACCTTCTTTGATAAACAAGCTTTCTATTTCAGGACATTATCCTCCTCCACCTAAATCTATTTACAGAATTCCTTATTGCAGAAAACCCATGTTATTATGGTTTTCATAGGTACTTTTTTACAAATTCCAATTTTGCACGCTACTGATCTGCATAATTTTATAGCTAATTTTAAACTCACCATTAGGTTGGAGGTTGTTATCTAAGTCGTTTTTGCCTTCTAGCTGTGCGTGTGCAGCGAATCCGCATTGTACGGACGCTAGCGCCGCGGCGACGAGTAGCGAAACTGGATTGATCATAGTTCTTGTGGATAGATGGCGCTAGTTGTCGTTGTTGTTGTTTGCTTGGTAGCTTAAATCTGAGAAGTAAAGAAAGAAAAGTATTATCAAATCGTTTCAATTAGTATATAATTAGTTATAGTTTCTTCATTTCATTGAAGGGGTTTCTTCAACAAAACTACCAAACCAAAATTACTGCAATATAACAACTTTTAAAGATTCCCGATTGTCTGTTATAGTTTTTAAATGCTGTTTTTTTGTTCCTCTGTGTATTGATATTTCGACGAAATGGCTGAGTAATATCAAGCAAATCTTTAACAAAGCCGAATCGTATTCCAAAACAGTAGTTTAAAGCACGAATCCACTCTTGATATGGATCCTGAACCTCAAATAATCAAAATAGATTTTTCATTATCTTCTTTTCTCGTTAAAAACAATTATCCTTATCTTTTTTAGCTTCGGAGTTCCCCATATCCACACATTTCAATTACTCATCCTGGACAGTAATATGTACTTATTTTGTGACGTAAGATGATAGTACTGTAGACACAACATTTCAGGGTCACTTTAAGATTTTGACAATTCCCTGATCGAGAAAAGTGTTTTTCGGATTATCGGATGCATAGCCCGGGTTTGTGGTCACCCACCCGCATTTGGAGAGCGCGATGAGTAATCTTATACCTATCATTTGTAGGGATGCCTTGATTTCAATGATGGAGGCCTTTGCCCAGCCGTGGGACAGTGTATAGGCTTTTCAGTTACTTTACTTACCTACATTATGATACAGTTTGAAATAGCATTAGATAAATTCGAATTCTTTACTAAAATATGTCAGAAAATACATGTTATTACCTACAAAAGTCTAATAATAAAAGACTTAAATATTAATAGAAATACTCGTAGAAAATATCTTTATTTGATACAATACATCACATATATCGTATAATTCCTTAGAAACTAATAGAGCGTACATTATAGCCACAGGGTCCTATACTGTCGACATGTTTTTGGAAAGAGCTAGATGGTGGTAAACGCGCTCGACCTGCGATCGCTGAAGTTAAGCAACTTTGCAAAGGCCGGTTATCAGATGGGTGACCAAAAACTTATCATCTCTAGCTTCTCCGTCCTTCATAAGGCACGTAAAGCTGTCGCTTACGGCTGCATTAGCAGTCGTTAGCAACCACCGCACCGCACTGGCGCGTTTGTGGCCCGTGTTTTCATCAATAGGGAAGGCTCGTGCCCCGCAGTGGGTACATGAAATGAGCTGATGATGATGATGATGATTATTGGACTTGACTATACGTATAAGCCTACGCACCATTTATTTTTATCTTTATAGAAAGGTTGCCAAATGACTGCTCTGCCTGATGTTGCATTTGTCGTGTTGTCGACATTACGCAAAAGCTTGGGACTCATTAGCGCCTATCATTATCAGCTACAGGGTCGACCTTTAATTGGTCACGTAGGCTACGGAAAGTTTCAACCGACTTCAAAGATGAGGAAACTTTTTTAAGAACTTTTTTTCAATATTAAAAAAAAAAATCGTGTCTTTTTTTAAGAAACTTTTTCAATATTTTAAAACAAAGTTTCGTGTTTTGTTTTACATAAATTAAGAACAAGCCTGCGGTTTTGTTTTATTTTCTAAAATTTGTAGTATGTCAAATATTAATGTGAAATAATGGTGGATTATTAACCGTTAACTCTTCGTGAGCGTGCATGAGTGTTGGAAATTAAACCAAAACAGTGCAACTTCACTTTCCAAATTCTCTCAAAAAGTTCGCGTGTGGTCATAGTAAAGCCCCACATCTTTACTGAGATACCAAGAGGTTGGGGGGTACAAAAATTCACAACTCTCATTACTATTATCGTTCTTTATCATCATATCAACAAAATAAATATTATCTATTGATATAACTTGTAAGAAAAATTATTATGACATTGGCTAAATGTGCAAATTGCACGTACGTTTTTTTTAGAATAAAGTGTAATGTTAATTAAATGTATAAAGCATTATTTGTAATTCCGCGATCTTGAAAGTTTTTAATTGTTAATGCATTAAATTAAATAATGAATGATTTAGTAGCGACATACTTTTTTTTTTGTAAATATTTTGTAAAAAAAAATAATACTATTAAAGCTGTGGAGTTTCTTGCGCCCATTCTTCTCCACAGCTAAAAAATAGACGTCCTGAATGGGTAGTAGGTAAAAAATGTTTAGACGATTCAATAGCACTTTTTGTAAGTTTATTTGAATAAAAAATTTTGACTTTGACTTTGACTTTGCACAAAGCCATCAAAGATCATTTTTGACTTTGCAAAAATCAGAAAAGGAAAAAAAACTTTTGTAAAAAATGAATGTGTTAATAGGTTCAAAAAACCGGCCAAGTGCAAGTCGGACTCGCGCACGAAGGGTTCCGTAACATTATCTATACAAATATTTCTACCTGTTATCGTTATTAAGACCGAGAAAAAAATTGGAAAAAATCACGTTTGTTGTGGGAATCCCCTTAAATATTTGTTTTATTTTAATTTAATTATTTATTTTTAAAGTGAATGTATAACTTAATATTTTGTGAATATTTCAAGCGTCTACCTGTTACCGTTATCAATATCGAGCAAAAACGAGCAAAAAAAATCACGTTTGTTGTATGGGAGCCCCCTTAAACGTTTATTTTATTCTGTATTTTTGTATTTGTTGTTATAGCGGCAACAGAAATACATCATCTGTGAAAATTTCATTTGTCTAACTATCACGGTTCATGAGATACAGCCTGGTGACAGACGGACGGACAGCGGAGTCTTAGTAATAGGGTCCCGTTTTACCCATTGGGTACGGAACCCTAAAAAAGTTATTCTTATGTGAAATTACTTTTCACCTATACCAGTAATGAGATATAAATAAGACAAAGTTACAATATCGTATTGGTACCAGACTTCAACACATTAACCCAGTGTCCGACACCCGTATTAGTCACCAAAAAAACCAAATTATTAAAATAAAACAAAAAACCCGACTGCTAAAACAACTATTTATAAAAAACAATTAAATACTCGTAAAAACCGGACTAACATAAAAAATAATTGCAAAGAGAAAAAACTGAAAAGAAAAGGCGTGCCAAAGAAATAGACATACATACATATATACATACATACATACACTCAAATAACATAACCCTCCTTCTGACGCAGTCGGGTAAAAATATATAGAATATCGATGCATCAGCGAAACGGCTCGCGAGTTATTTTTGAGTAGTTTAATGAATAAATTTAAGTGTGTGTTTTTCTTGTTAAGTGCATCACATTGTTATTAATTCTGTTTTTATTAGTGAGGACCTTTAATTGGCTTTCTGTTACTATTTTTAAGTTTTTAAGTTGTGTCATAGCTGTTGGTCTTTCTATGAATAAATAAATAAATCATTAACTTTTTACGGAATGACAGCTACAAAAAAAGTGGTCTGTATTCCATTGATGTTAAAGACTAAAATCAGTTGACGACCCTATTTTTAATGATTACAGAAATGTTAATCACTATTTCCTGACGAATACTGGTGCAACCACCCTACTTTATTATGTTAATATTTAGCGTAGGTTAGATACTTAGAAAATACAGTGAAAAAATTAAACGCCTGCGACCCAGCCAGGGATCGTCGCCATTAGCCCTTAAAATAAAATAAAAATAGTAATAAAAAAAAGTTAAAAGTAGGTATTTAGTTTAAGTTTGTTTTGTGACGATATTGACTGTTAATTAATGTTTATATTAGGAGAGTGAAATACATAAAATGGCGAACTAGGTACTTACTTTCGTTTACTTTACCAACGAAGCAAGTAAGGTGCTTTCATTTGAAGGAAGAAAGAGAGAAAAAAATTATTGACCAAGCATTTTTACAGTTAACTAAATTAAATTTGAACTAGTTGCCGGCAATAAATAATAATAATATTTGGTTGATAATTAAAGTAGTTGTACAGCAATGAAGTTTAAAATAAATTAGTCAATAAACGTAAATAACTATTATACCTACCTCACTGAACAATAGTGAAATTTAAAAGTTTTTGGTTTGAAGAAAAGTTGCATGATATTTTTATAAGTTCAATGTTAATAAATTACCAACTAGATGTCATTATCTTTTTCTTATCTTGAGTTAACATAACGTTGCAAGGGACCGGCCGACATGGAAAGTGTGGGGACGCCTTTGCCCAGCTGTGGGACACTTAAAACTCATATAAACAATAGTAACAATAAAAATATTTTATTACAGTGGGCTGTACTTACTACTAAAAACTGTATCAACGGCTTAACGTGCCTTACAAGAAGTTTGCAATTCCATTTGGTCACCCATCCATTGACCGGCCATTGCGAAAATAGCATAACATGCACGATCTCAAACCGAACGCGCGTACAGATACGTCATCAAGCACCTCCGTTCGTAGCTGACACTGACTAATGATGACGTATAAAGATGATTAATTATTTAATGGTGTCAAAAAAGAAATAAAATGTCAAATTAAAAAAAACACTTAATTAAAATAAATATTTATATTGATCGATTTAAAAAAACTTAGAACAAAAGATAAATACGTTCTCACCTTAAAAAACTCGTTAGATAACCCCGATACGCCACAAAATCGTCACTTTTACCGAAAAGCACTTCCGAAGGGCTTACCTCTAAACAAGGGCTCGTAACTAAAAATCCTAACTCGTAACTTCTACACCACAATTGAAATACAAGTTCACTGTCCAACGTCTTACTGGTGAATGATAATAAGTCGACGAGATTGCGCTTATATAAGTGAGATCACTAGTATACTGCTTATAGAAGTAGATTGTGATATTGACGACCGCACTTCAGTGGTTACACTGGTTATACGAAAATAGTTCTTATTGCTACCGCCGAAGACATGGTTCATCTTTCATTAGTTTACTTTGACAATGGTGGCAAAACTAAGAAATTTGCTTTTCTTTTCAAATGTGGAAATTTAGGAAAATGTGCTCTTTCAGTGTTGGAATAAGTTTTCCTTTTATTTGTGATGTATTTAGCTTTAATATGTTAATGTTATAAAAATAATTTTCAATTCAATGATTTTAAAATATTGAATGTCAAGAGATTTTTTCAACATTTTAAATTTTAATAGAAAGCAGTGTGCCAAAATTATACTTTTACAATACTATAATATAAAGATATTTAGTTTAAAATAAAAAAAAAAAATTATTTGGTTTTTAAATATTAGTTTCACATGTAGATACATTAATAACAGTATTATTGTTATTTTATTACTATGCGTGTGTTTTGATAGTAGAATATAAGTTTGGTGGTAGAGCGGTTAGCTCTAAACCAAACGGTCCAAGTTCGATTCCCGGCTCTATTAAGTTCATACAGACCTGAACCTTAAAGAAAACGGAACCAGGGGGAGCTTAAAAAAGCACAGGCAAGTATGCAATTGTTAGGGAATTAAAATTGTACTTAAATAAACGACTGCCTACCTCAAGCGCGATCCAAACCCTCAATATATCGCAATCCGCGCGAAAAGTTTTTTATTCCACTACAGGTAGACACTTGACCTTCGTCTCAGCTGGTGGTAAATGATGATAACGCTGAAGGTGGAAGTTCACTTCACCCTTAATCCTCAGCTACTGAGGTACTGGCTATCTAATCTTTTAATTGTCGGAAGCTAATAACATTGATGTTATAGCGACATATTTCTTTAGATAAAATGGTGGTAGCTAGCCAGGCGGACTTAATACAAAGCCTACCTTTGATCAATTGATCGCAGCCTACCAACAACCAAACGGAGCACAAACATGTAGCCTCCACAGGGAATCGATCTACAAAAATTTGCCTCTGTGGTGCAGTGGTAAGTGGTTATTTAGATCATAGTTTCAGCCCCACAGATCTCGTTTGCTCAGGAAACCTAATAGTATTCGGTTTAGTAGTTCAACTTGTTGTGAAACTCCAATTTATACTTCAATTTCAGATTTAATTTAAACTTCTACGAATTGTGACAAAAACAAGAGAATACATTAAGTAGATATCTACGCGAAATTTTCCACAGTTGTTTTAAGTCTTACTTTGATAAAACTAGTAAATTTAAATTCAAATTATTTATTTGTAATAAATGTGGTACATTACATAGGTGGAACAGGTTAGGTTGAGCATCGCACATTTAGCTAAAGTATTAGCATACAAATATTTAGTTCATAAAATATAAAGTTAAAAATTTAAAAATAAAAATAAAATACATCATCATTACTCATTCATTACATTACACGTTACAATTATTGTTAATAAAATCATCAATTGTAAAAAAAACCTTAGATACCAACCATTTTCTGAGCATTAACTTAAACCTAGTATATGGGAACTCCGTTATATATAATGGGATTTTATTATAAATTCTTATGCTCATTGCGTAACAATTATTTAAATAACACGTTGTTTTGGGAATAGTGTCCAATATCAACCTACGTGGGTTCCTCGAATTTGTTCTATAATGGTCCTTTGCTTCTGTGAAATATTCATAATTCAATCAAGTAAGCATAATGAGGAGCCCGATGGCTGCGAGTGCTGAGGTTAAGCAACTTTCGCAAAGGCCGGTCATCGGATGGGTGACCAAAAATTATCATCTCTCGCTCCTCCGTGCTTCGGAAGGCACGTAAAGCCGTTGGTCCTGGCTGCATTAGCAGTCGTTAACAATCGCCAATCCGCACCCTGCCCGCGTGGTGGTTTATGGTTTTTTATTCCTATCCATCCATAGGGAAGGCTTGTGCCCCAACAGTGGGGACATAAAATGAGCTGATGATGATGATAAAACGGCGCAATATATTTTTTAAACCGACTTCAAAAAAGGAGGAGGTTTCTCAATTTGACTCGTATATATATATTTTTTTTTATGTGTGTTCACGGATAACTTTGTCGTTTATGAACCGATTTTGATAATTCTTTTTTTGTTGGAAAGGAGATATCCCAAGGGTAGTACCATGATAAGGAAACCAGGATCTGATGATAGCATCCCAGAGAAATCGAGGGGAACCTTCGAAAATAGTAGTGGTGACTAGTGCGTTTGTTAAGGTTTTTATTAAGTATTCTAAAGCACTACTACTTAATGAAGGTCTGGAGTCGACCTGATGATAGAGCCGAAAGACAGTCGAGGGAACTCCTAAACGATTTACAGCAATTACATGGTGTTTGGGCTTTTAGGGCTGTTTTTACTTTTTTAAGTTTCCTGTTTTTTCATTGATACGCTAGCCATTGAATGTCCCATTACATACATACCATAACATACTCCCGCGTCCTCCCAAAAACTGGTAGCCGGAGCATCAAAATCGCCAATTTTGAGTAAACTTACCGACACTTAGTGACCTCGACGCCATATTTAGCATAATCAAAGTAGAGCTCCGTGCCGTGGTATAATTAAATAACTCCAGAGATAGGTTGCTTGCTACCCGATCCCCTGACGTGGGAGCACCTTGGAACCCTTGTCCCTTACCCGGCTCTTAAGACTTCCACGGGAAGTAAGGCAGCTAATACATTACTTTCAGTCCCAGACCAGCATGGGATTACTTGCATTACCATTATACAATTTAATAAGGGATCAGTCTATCCGAAACCAGAAGTCTTTTAGCTCTTCGCTTTCATACACATTGCCTATGGAATCCAACTTTAAAGGGCAGAAGCGTAAAAGCAATCGGATTGCACAAAAGATTCCGATGGGTCGATGTGCTTTTGGAGAGGGAAACCTCAGCAGACAGATAAGATAAGATACAATTTATTCGTGCCGTAGACTTGCTAACAACACAAACGCTATTATTAGCGACCTCCTTGGTCGAGTGGTTTGTACACCGGTTTTCATGATGTCGCTGAGGTCCCGAGTTCGATCCCCGGTTTTTTTTTATATATTAGAAGGAGGCAAACGAGCAGGCGGGTCACCTGATGGAAAGCAATCACCGCCGCCCATGGACACCCGCAAAACCAGAAGAATCACAGATGCGTTGCCGGCCTTTAAATCGGTCGGGTCAATTTAGAATTTATTGTTTTTCTAAATTGTCTCGGGTCTGGGTGTTTTCTATGTATAATAAATATGTATTTTATTCGTTATCTAGTAACCATTTAACGAGTTTCATAACGAAACTTCTCTTGGGCTAGATAATTGGTGTTGGAAAGTTTGTTTGTTTGTTTGTATTAGTCCCGTAACACAAAAGCTAGGGTTGGCTGAAAGAAATCTCTGTTATAGATAAGCCAACTTTGTATTTGTCCTGTGTAACGTGTATTTAAATGTTATATTTCTTTGTACAAGAACAAAAAAAATAAACAACGCATCAGTGATTCCTTTGGTTTTGCGGCAAGTGACCTGCCTGCTCGTTTGCCTCATTCTAATATAAAAAAAAAATTATAATATTGGTAAACATGGGAGTTGCCAACGTATAGTGCCTAGTGCGAGTTTTATTTGCACATTCGATAACGTTAACTGAAGGCTGATTCATATGTCATGCTCGTGAACGGGTGCCGCCTGTGAAGGCTGGTCTGCTCTTGCATACTTATCTTATTTTTAGTATTATTAATTATAGTTTGACTTTGTTTTACCTAAACAATTTTTGACTTTTACTAGAGTACTGTAGTGGTGCTGTATGACATTGTGGAAATTGAAACCTTTACATAATTATCTGTTGAAATTTGTTAACTTACATTTTTTATTTTGTTTTTTTACATGTTGTGGTTGTCTTATATATATTTTTTGTGTTTATTTGTAATGGAAAGTGTTCTGCTATGATAGGGCATTTTCCAATATTTTTGACGCTGTAAGGGAGAAAAGAGCTGGACACTTGCTGAGTTTCTTGTCGGTTCTTCTCAGTACAAGATCTCCCGCCCAGAGTAGATTTACGAACCGATGGCATAATGACATTCACAAGAGCTACTTGTAGCCTAAACTGAATAAATGATTTTGAAGTTTGAATTTGAATTTAACGAAAACACGAAAAAAAAAACCGGTTAAGTGCGAGTCGGACTCGCGCACGAAGGGTTCCGTACCATTATCTATAAAAAACGGCAAAAAAATCATGTCTGCTGTATGGGAGCCCTCTTAAATATTTATTTTATTCTGTTTTTTAGTATTTTTTGTTATAGCGGCAACAGAAGTACATCATCTGTGAAAATTTCAACTGTCTAACTATCACGGTTCATGAGATACAGCCTGGTGACAGACGGACGTATACGACCAGCGGAGTCTTAGTAATAGGGTCCCGTTTTTTTAACCTTTTGGGCACGGAACCCTATAAGACTGTCTGTGTATAACACTGTCCCAAATATCCCATCGCGCACAAAGAAATTTGGTGACACGTTTCTTTGTCGCACCTCCAAAAGATGGAACAGTCTACCAGCACACGTTTCCCTCCTTCCTATGATATGGGGTCCTTCAAGAGAGGCGTGAAGAAGCACCTTGTGGGCCGGCAAAGTGAAGTTAACTGATGCTACGTTTGTTTTCACGCTGCACCAGTTGTCTTCGCGTCTGGACTCCATATCCACTTAACATCAGGTGGGATTTGCCGATCTAATTATAAAAAAATATATATATATTAGATGCACAAACATTACTTATTAGATGAAATTCGTACCCATGACCTTTCGCAATCAAAGCGACTGCTGTTTCGTAATAATAATTATTTTTATAACCAACATATGGATAAGCATGTGTTTAATATAACGTACGTACACATCAGGTGATACAATTCTTTGTAATTCAGCATAATTTATATCGGTTTTTGAACGAGTTGCGATTCCTCATAATTTGATACAAAAGCATTCTGGCAATTAGCTGCCTGAAATATTTATAAATGAATTTATTATTTATGTCAAGGTCGAAAGTAAACAATTTTAATAACTTATAGTGTCATTTAAAGGGGGAAAGGGGGGGGACAAAAATAAGATCTATACCCGACCCTATTGTCAACCTGACTTTCACGCCGTGGTTCTCCCTGCTAGATAACGAACGAGGCTCTGGCGACCGAGCAATGGCGGTATCACCATACGCCCGGTCGGACACCCGTATCCCGGAAGAGGCTTCAGAGACCTTGGGGTTTAAATCACTCCAAAAAGACCTGGTGCAAGGCAAGGGGAAACCACTGCACTATTTTCCCAAGAAAATCAAAGACCCAGATTTCTAGGCAGGCATGTTCCATCCTCGACCGCACCGTCACTTAACATCAGGTGAGGTGTGGTCAAATGCCTGCCTATAACCAATTTAAAAAAAAATCGTTATGGACCGAAGTAACGACCACGATCACTCTGCCTAGAGTGTGACGACTAAGATGAAGGAAGAAGTGTCATTTAAAATAACGGTATTTTTTACGGGTAAGCATCGTGCCTTGATCTCACCTAAGTGATGATAAGGCTGATGGAAGCGCATTTCGCCCGGGATCCTCAACTAGTGAGGCACTGGCTATCTTATCTCTAGCTGCCGGAACACGACAATGCTACAAACATTGATGTTATGGCGACATATTTAGATAAGATGCTGGTATCTAGTCAGGCGGAGAAACAAGCCCTACCACCAACCACACCGAGTATACTCCCCGCTGGGCATCGAACCCGGGACCTCTGGGTACAAACCGGTGGTCATAACCACTAGACCACAGAGGCGGTAAAGGATATAGGGGTTTGGCAGAGAGTATCAGTTGAAAGAGGTCACCAGACGTGTTCAACTGGGGTGGGCAGCTTTCGGCAAATTAAGCGACATCTTTAAGTCCACCCATATCCACAATGTCCTAAAACACGTCTTTTTAATCAATTAATCCTTTTTACTATTTATTTTCAAGTGCTAATTGCTGCTAACTTAAATATTTATAAAACTTATAAAATACAGTGAAATAAATTAAACGCCTACCCGACCCAGCCAGGAATCGAACCTGGGTCTTCCGCAATCCGGGCGGCTGCACTGATCGCTATGCTACCGGGAAGGCTGACGTAAGCGCTGAATTTTGTTACTGCTTTTTTAATTCTTTGAGTGCTAATAGCGGCACAGTGCGCCATCTATCCAACGGTCATTACATCCGATGGCTATGCAGATTCATCTTTGCAGATGAAATACCATAAATTTGATAACACAACGCTATAGTCAATTTTACTTTTTATTTTCAAGTGCTAAAATGCTGCACTGAAGCTAAATTAAATATTTATAAATTTTATAAATGTGACCTGCCAACTATGACATACGGTCAGACGAAGTAACGACAGGTGGACCAGAAAGCTGACTGAGTGGAGGTCAGAGATGGTTACAGGAAAAGGGGACGTCCACCTGCGAGATGGGTCGACGATATAATCAAGAGCGTGGGTTGCACGTGGCCCACAGACTAGCGCAGTATCGGCGAATGGCACAAGCAATAAGAGGCCTATGCCCAGCAGTGGGTCGAGAGGGGCTGACGATGATGATGATGTAATGCAATTTTAATGTACGTAAATGTGTTAAACTTAATTAGTAATAGATTTAGTAGATAAGTTAATAATAATATTTCTTTTTTCTTTTAGTTGATGGCTTCGTGCGATTAGCACATTTAGCCAGTGTCAAAGTAATTTTTCGTACAAGTAATATATAAATAAACAATATTTCCTTAAATGATGATGAATGATATTAGAAATGGGAAGTGAGAAATGATATACCCCCAATCCCTCGAGTATCTCAGTAAAGATGTGGGGCTTTACTAAGTCCTCACGCGAGCTTCTTGAGAGAACTTGAAAAGTGACGTTGCACTGTTTTGTTTCATTTCACTCACGAATACTTAACGGTTAATAATCCACCATTATTTCACATTACTATTCAACATAACACAAATTTTGGAAAATAAAACAAAACCGCAGACATGACGTTTCACTTTCCCGCCAAGAAGCTAATAATAATAATTATAAGATTAAATGTAAGCAACTATCGCACTAGATTAGTCTGTAAGGATAGTTGTGTATTGAAATATAATAAATAAATAATGGGATGCGGGTTCGAATCCCGCACGTAGAATTTTTTCAACACTTTGTAATTTTTTATATTGTTATTTATGTGTTGATGGCGTATACATAATAATGTATGTTTAAAAAAACAACGATATTTATTAATTTTATTTGGGCACAAACGGACAACAAATGGAGAACATACAAAAATAAACGTATTTTAAGGTTAATGTGGTTAAGTGCGTAGTATTTACCATGAACTTACCAAATAACAAATAATATTAGGATAAATCTCATTTATTTGGATAAAAATTCATTAAAATATTTACAAAGTAAGCTAAACTACTTAAAACTAAAGTCTTAACAACTACCTTATACTCTTTATAAATAAAAAAATAGCCCCATCTTCCAGAATAAATAAAATAAGGCATCATCATCATCATCAAGGCAAATAAGGCATATAACATACTAAATACAAAACTACTTTAATACTTATTATACTTACATAAGGCTTCAAAACTTTATATCCGAGAGACCTCGAACCGAGAAGAATCCGTAAGACGAAACTGAAAAAAAGGGGAAATAATAATAGTTATTATTTGCGCTATTTATTTTTCAGTTTGTGTAACAAAAAAAGATTTCTTTATTTAATTTATTAATTTATTTAATTTATTCATGTATTTGTATATTTATTTATTTATATTTATTTATTTATACAGCCAGTTACATAACATGTTATTGCGTCGCAAAAATTACATAATTTTAGTACTTACCTACTATTTTTTATTGTTAATTTAAAAAAAAAAACAATCTAAATAATCATTTATTTATTATCTTTATCGTAATGTGATAGAACTAAGTACCTATAATAAAATTCCCACGAGTTATTTTTTGTGCTCTATAGGATACCCATATATTTTGTCCTAAGCATAATTTTTCAATGTTTCATGACAGTTTTTTTGTGATGTTATTGTGTTTCAACTTCACACATCAAAAATGTCTAGGGGTCAAGTACATTTTTTGCTATAAAAATAATTTTAACAATATTTACCTAATCTGGTTTTTCAGACTGGCTTCTTGCTCTATTTTTTATGTTTTAGTAAACAATTTTATCGCTAATTAATGGAATCAGGCGTTTTTTTGCGGAAATCCATAGTACAAAAAAATGTAATTTAAATAATATGTAGTGTTAATTCCGCTAACTCACTGTTGAATGACCAAACAAATTTAGTTCCATCCCCATTATTACGTATTGTCGCGGGTAGTACGTCACAAATGTCAAAAGATGGCGCTTTATAAAGGGGCCGGGAGCTGCGTAGCCGTAACAGTCGGTGCGCAGCTCTCGACCAGTCAACAGCTCCTGAGGATGCCCCATGGAGGGGCGAAACACGTGTCGGGTATCGGTGTTGGTGTGCATTTTCGCTTGCACGCATTGTTTCTCCTGCATGTGCATACTTTTTGCGGGCGGGAGGGCGGGCGGTGCATGCGTACTGCATCCAAGCTGTATAAACGAGTGAGTTAGCGGAATTAACACTACATATTATTTAAATTACATTTTTTTTGTAATTTTATCCCTATTATGTTAAAAAAATGTAATTTTAAGAAATTAGGGAAAATTTGCTTACGTTAAGGACGTCATCTTATTGGCAGGTTGATTTTTTAAAATTTTATTGTAAAAATAAATAAAAAAACTGTATTCCTACCATCACACGAATCACACAAGCACAGTTATTTGGAATGCTTAAAATCAGTTCATCCAAATCACTTTGATGAATAGCCGCCTACGTTCTTTCTAACAAGTTAAAAAGTTGTTGTAGGGTGTGCACGGCATCCATATGCATATGCATGCTCAATTGGGTTGAGGTCTGGTGATTGTGCAGGCCACGGCAGGACATTGATAGGAGAATCGGCAAGAGTGCGTGTTACGACTCTAGTTGTGTGTGGACGTGCATTGTCATGCATTAGTCGAAACGAAGCACCCAATCGGCATCGCAAGAGGATGATCACATCTGAAACAATCCTCTCTGCGTAGATTTGAGCATTGAAATTGCCCCTGATCCAAATGAGATCGGTTCTTCCACCGATCCAAATACCGGCCCAAACCATGATTGTTCCCCTTCCATATGGATGAACTTCCTGACAAAATCTCAAGCGTTCTTGACGTCCAGAGGTCCTCCAAACTCGCGTCTCGTATCCCGGCCACATACCGTAACGTGATTCGGTCAGCGCCAGTCTTCTTCCTCCCAATTTCGGTATTCGCGAGCCCATTGTAAACGGGCCCTACTATTGTGGGGCGCTATTGGTTGAACCCTCAGTGGCTTTCGGGAACGCAGACGCACTTCACGTAAACGATTCCGGATGGTTTGGTCGCTTATCAGCAAGCCTGCGCTGCGGAGCGTTGTGGCCAACATCATAGCGGGCATGGTACGATTCCGTCGAGCAGTATTTTGGATGTACCTTTGAGTGGTGATACGAGATCTTCCTCCATATTGCTAAGCCACGCTGCTCGTGATACGATCCAGAGGCGGCCTATGACACTCTGTGTAGTGCCAATGGCGGCAGCCACAGTACGTTGCCTGGAACCAGCTTCCAACATTCCAACGGCTCTCAACATCTCTCCCCTTGTCAACTAACGCCGTCGCTATATCGTTGCAATTTTTTTCATTTCCAGTGCAGAAAATGTACTGCTTTTGTAAAATTGCCATGACGCTCTTTTACTTATATGAATTCAGATTGACAGTAATTTTTCCATATTTAAACAATGTAAAAAAATATATTTTTCATTCATATCGTGAAATTCAATCAATAACGATCCAAAAAAAGTTAAAACATTAAGGGCCTTACAAATAAACAAATAATAAGGTCCGAATAGTTATTCCGTGTTTTGTTCCTAAACGTCTTTTCAAATTAGAGTAAAAGAGACAAAACACGGAATAACTATTCGGACCTTATTATTTGTTTATTTGTAAGGCACTAACTCTATAACGAAAATTTATAGTCGACAATGAAATTGCTTTACCACCTTAGAAGTGAATTTTGTTTGCATATAATAAAACAACAAGTTCTTTTTTTGTTTAAAAGACCATGTGACAGATACGTTGTCATTATTGACAATGAGCCTTAGCGAAATTTTATTGTAATGGAAGTTTTTGTCAAAAGTGATGAAGCAATTTCATGGTCGACTATATTTGATCCCTAGACATTTTTGATGTGTGTACTTTTGTGGCAGATCCACAGAATACTTAAAACCCAAGAACGAGCTACCTGTTTTATATACAGCCTTGCTTTATTTAGGCTCGATTTTTCAATCCTCAGATAAGTTTTATCCAACGAATAACATTGACATTGTGACATATTTGCTAAAGAGATTATGCCATTATGTCAAAATGAATAAACTTTATCTGACGATTGAAAAATCAGCCCTTAGTAGGGACCGCTACTTCTCAAAAATAAGGACGTCTCAATTTTTGAAAAGTGCTGCTTCCATGAGCAGGATTCGAACCCTTTTCAGGATTATAATTAAAATTAGCGTAAAATTATAAATAGGTACGTTTATATAAATCCATAATTATAACTATTAGGATTTTTAAAATTTTAAACTTTATTTACTTACTTTATAACTTTAAACTTTAAAATTTTCGCAACAAAATTTGCGTTAAAAACTATATAAACTATAGTTTTTAACGCAAATTTTGTTGCGAACAAATTACAAAAGCACAAATGTTGAAAAATTGGAAGAGCACCTGACCCGGTATGTCAGAAGGGTGCGGGTTCAAATCCTGCTCGTGGAAATTTTTTCAACATTTGTGTTTTTATAATTAGGATTTTTGTCGAACACATTTTAAATTAATTATTGTGACACAGTTGTTACTATTTTTATTTTATTAAGTAAATAATAATTAAAGGTGAGATATTTTTTTTATTATTTTGAAGTTTTCCTAGAAATTGCTAAAGCCAGGATTGTAGTTTATATAAAACCATCAAATTGTTATTTTGAATTTAGCAGTACCAGGAATTTCGAATTTGTTCCCGAAAACGAATATATACGGTTCTCCATGTTTGTGCTGTTGTTGTTTAAAATATTATCTATCACCATTATCATCATCATCTTAGCCAAAAGGCGTCCACTGCTGGACAAAGGCCTCCCCCAAGGATCTTCACAACATCCGGTTTTGTGCTGCTCGCATTAGGCGGCTTCCCACTTTATATTATCTATATTTCTACATAAATATAATCCAATTAAGTATACCGGTAGAACGAAAGGTTACTTCCACCAAGAGAAAGCAGTACCAACACTAATCTAAATAAAAAAAACATCTTATGCAAGATAAGGATAAGGATAAATTCAATAAAACATTTCTTGTTTCACAACACAAAATTACTAGTCGCTTCTAAGAATAAAATTGTTGTCTAGCGAGCTCGCTTAATTCTTTTGACACCTACGTGACTTAAGCCACGGGATATAGTAATTAAGCTATTGGAAACCAATTGGTGGTGATAGATATTAATTGGTTTGAGCGTGGGTAGTACATTTAATAAGTGACGCCAAATTATAACGCATTTCACTAATTGAGTTAAGTTTCTGGAGCGATGTGTAGAATTGTTCTTAGGTAAGTGATCCTTTATCGATGACGTAGTTGTTGATATGGAATAGAACTCTACTTGACTTATTTAAGGGTAGAGCCACATCATCATCTTCATCATCATCATCAGCTCATTTAGCTTCCGAAGCACGGAGGAGCTTTAGTTGATACATATTTGGTCACACATCCGATGACCGGCATTTGCGAAAGTTGCTTAACCATTGCGTCATCGAGCTCCTCATGATAGAGCTACGATAGCCTAATTTGTAGTGCGCCTGGCCAAGTTTGATTCCCGCTTGTGGAAATCTTCATCTTCAATTTTATCATCATCATCATTTTATGTCCCCACTGCTGGAACACGAGCCTTCCCTATGGATGGGAGAACGGACCATACACCACCACGCGGGCCCAGTGCAGTGCGGTGGTTGTGAACGACTGCTAATGCAGCCGGGACTAACGGCTTTACGTGCCTTCCGAAGCACGGAAGAGCTCGATATGATACATTATTGGTCACCCATCCGATGACCGGTCTTTGCGTAAGTTGCTTAACTTCAGCAATCGTAGACGTTCCGTTCCTAAAACCTAAGCGCTGGACACAAAGAAAAAACGTAAGACGCAGACAGGGCGCAGACAAATGTCTCTTCCGCGTCCCTTTCATACAAAATATATAGAAGTGTTGCAACGCAAAACTTATAGAAAAGAGGACAGGGGCACGACGCTTACTCGTCTGCGCCCTATTGTAGAACATACAGAAAGGACAGGACACGGGCACGAGCGGACGAAGAAGGAGAGCGGGCGGGACTCGCGCGTCGCTGTCACACACTAGGGTTGCCATCCGTAGTTTATTATAATGTATTGTACGTTATTTCGGGTAATTGTACTCTATACTTTATGAGAACAATAAAGTACGCGAAAATACTTTATTTCACATATTTTATTTCTCTGGGATTCTTTTTACGTCAACTTCTTGGCAGACTGGGCTTAGTTTCTTTAGCCTTTCCCGAAAGGGATAAATCCAAAATACAACAATAAACGTCAACATCAAATTTGTTGATCCCAATATTTTTAGAAATGTTTAAAAAAATACTATTCTACCTTCAAAAAAAGATGGCAACCCTACGCGTCACGTCCGTGCCTCGTCTTTTCTATTATGTTTTAAAAAGTCGCGACGGCGCCCCGTCTGCGCCCCGTCCGCGCCCCGTCCGCGACTTACGACTTTTCTGTGTGTCCCGCGCCTTATCGGCACTTATTCTTCGAAGTTAAATTATTTTATAATAAAAACAAGTTATAACTCATATTTATTTCACAAGTTCAAAGTTATTTTACTTCGATCGCATACAAGTTGCAATTTAACTAAAATTCGTTCGAAAAGTTGAAAATTTTATGTAAAATGGACATAAAGTCGAATCGGAAGGACCGCTAATTTACATATTAAAGATAAGATAAGATAATTAATATGTTAAGTGGACATGAAGTCAAACCGCATGGACCGCTAATGTAAATACTTAAGATAAGATTAGATAATAAGATTTAAGGATCGGCAACTAGGTTTTCCATCATTTGGACTGCAAAATCTGTCTTAAGTCAACACTCAATTTTTATATTGTGTCATATTGTGCATGGACGAAGACATTTCAAATAAAGTATATGACACTTGTCACTTACGGACGGCGCACCCTTAACTACACACCACAGATCGGAGTCATTTATCTACTTCTCGAAGATAATAAAAACGTTAGATCAAAGTAATAATTAGAAATCTTTATTCCATTCCATTTATCCATTTGGTTTACATAATCTTGAAACTATGTAAAACGTCCACAAATGGGTCCTGCATTTCAATATTAAAACACATACTAATGTTAAAATGGTTACTTATTAATATACCTACATATTTTTTATATAAGAATAAGAATAAGAAACATTTATTGACCTGCACAAAAACAAATACAAACAGATGAGAAAAAACAAAAATAAAATAAAAAAGAAGAACATCTTAAAACAATTAACACAATCACAAAAAATAGAAATAAAAAATAAAAGAGAAAGAACACTATAAATAACTACGATATGTGCAAGGCCAACGGGTAGCTGTCTCAGCAATGCTTTTGTGGCAATACACATAGTGCCACAGAAGCGCTGGTTTTCAGACAGCTCCCTGAAAGTGAAGTGGCGACGACTTGTGGTGTGACAAAAATAATATACTACATAAATACTAATAGGAAAATTATATACTTAAAAACACTTACACATAAATTAAAAAAAAAAAAAAGTATATATATATATAGAGTTAGAGTTGCTAAGCTCAAGTGGCAGTGGGCAGGTCACATTGCTCGCAGGACTGATGGCCGCTGGGGCGGGATAGTCCTGGAGTGGCGACCACGTACCGGAAAGCGCAGTGTGGGCAGGCCTCCAACAAGGTGGACCGACGATCTGGTGAAGGTCGCGGGAAGCCGCTGGATGCGAGCAGCACAAAACCGGTCGTTGTGGAGATCCTTGGGGGAGGCCTTTGTCCAGCAGTGGACGTCTTTTGGCTGAGATGATGATGATGATGATGATATAGAATGGCATGCTGCATGTTCACTATGCCCTTGCCTTTGCCTTCACCGAACAAAAGAAACAAGAAAAGAGAAAGAAAAAAAAATAAAAAAAATAAAAATATATAAACCTACTTTAAAATCAACCAACAAAAAGAAGATATATTATGTATATTATCTATACTTATTAACTATACTATACTTATTATATTACTTTAACCGCTGGGGTAAACGTGTTCTTGAGTGGAGACCACGACTCGGTAAACGTAGTGTAGGGCGCCCTCCGGCCAGGTGGGATGATGACCTGCGAAAGACTGCAGGCAGATGCTGGATGCGTCAAGCCGAGGACAGGGCGCTATGGCGCTCATTAGGGGAGGCCTATGTCCAGCAGTGGACTAAGATAGGCCGATGATGATGATGATGATTAACTATATTTATTATTGTTAAAGCCAAATCATTTATTCAATGTTAGCCTTAATTTTGTACCATTTATCCAGAAAGATAATGAGAAATTTAATATTTTATATGACTTGACTATATTTTAACTATTAGTACGAATAGTGTACAAAGTCCTAGCCAAATGAAGTCCTAGAAATGATAAATTTATTATTGTGTCGAGCATTCAACTGAGACGAGCTGGCAAGAAACTCAGGACGTTTTTATCGGTTAAAAGAACAGGGTAAACAAAGACTCGTGCGTTCCCGTAACTGCGCAAGCGCGCTTCTCAATTTTTTTCATCATGTCATTGGTTATCTACGGGTATTCTCGGAAAACATGTGCTCAAATATTTGACGTCTACATCGGCGCGTGCGTCTAGACATCTTTGATAATGAAAGTTGATGGATGGCTCGCGAAAGAGTGAGATTGTTTTATCAAAATTCATGACAATTCATTGATAAAACTTAACTTCCGCAGTGTAAGCCAATCGAAAGCAAAAGCCTCCTGTAATAAAAGAAACGGTATGTTTTTTTGAAAGATAAGTAGGCAAATTACTATGCTCTACTTGATGATTTATGGATCCAGCAAAATACCAGTGTTGAGGCAGTAACCACAATATTAAGCTGCGAGACGCGGCGTCTGGCTCGCCCCCCCCCCCCCCACCATCCTTTATAAATGCCACCAAGACACCGTACTCATAGAACAAGGGTACGACGAACCGGTTCACACGAGCTGTATACCAGGTACAGACATGTACCTAAGCGCTTCAATAAGAACTAATACTACTAACTGATACTCTGTTTGATCAAAACTACGATTTAAAAACCTTCTTCATTATTGAAAGACCAATTAAATATTATTAAAACATAGGAAAAAACTAAGTGATATTTATTTGCACTACTAAATTCTTCCAACGGGTTATACCGTTCGTAATATGCCACGTCACACAATTATCTAGAAGTAATTAATATAAGTTGGCGTGGTGGCTTGTCGCTATGCGCTGATGACAACTGTAACTGACTAAGACGCTTGACTCGACTTTATTTAGGGATTGTGATTAGACAATGTGCTATGTAGGTATAAATTAAGTCGTGGTCGCACAGTGGTTGAAATTCGAATTTACATTATCATGTAACATATTTTATGCTATTACTAGCTTTTGCTTGCGGTTTTGCTCACGTGGGCTACACGACTTGTGTTTAGGTATTGGTAATAAAAGCCAAATAAAAGGGATCATTTTACAAAAATCTTGAAACACTTCTTAATTTTTAACCAGGCCAAATACCGAAATTTAAGGAATGACAGATTTCCATACTAACTTTCCACCCTTTTTTCACCCCTCTGGGGAAGGTTTTTCGAAGAGTATTTCATTCTTTATTTTTATTGAAAAATCTATAGATCGATTAAATTATTCATTTTTGTAGTTAATACTTTAAAAATAACGATTTCCCCAAAAATACTTTCTTCCCTTTTTTACTCTTTTAGAGGAAAATAAACAAAATTCCTGAGATACGTCAATCTTTATTTCTTTTCACAAAGCCAAATACCAATTTTAATGTATTTTAATTCAAAACTGACGGACTTTCATACAAACTTTCACCCCCTATTTGAAACCCTTAGGGGATGATTTCCGTAAAATCCTTTCTTTGTGGTTGATTGCATCACTTAATTAACTTACAGTTCAAATTTCATCTTAGTAGCTTCAGTGGTTTCTGCTCGGCGGTGATGAACCAGTCAGTCAGGACAAGTCATTATATTATGTTGTATAGATTATATTTACTTTATGATGTCACATATTTTATTTATACACTAGCTGACACTGCAAACGTTGTTCTGCCATATAAATTATTTCTAGATTTTTTTGGGGGGTATATATTTTTATGTCAAATAAAAAAATACAATAAAATATTTTTTGCTTAAAAGATAGAAAAAATATTCATTCACTAAAATGAGATGTCTGATATCTCAGACTTTAACGATAAAAAAGGGTTAAAAAGTGAAACAGTCTGTATTATGATTTCCCAATTTTCTATACAGGTGGTAAATGAAACCGTACAAAAAATACTCTTTTGAACAAAAGGTTGACTTTCATAACATTTCTGCGAAAAGAGCTAAGCAACAGCGGTCCGTCTAAAAAGTTTGTTGTCACCTTTTTTCAAGGGATTGCGTCAACAGGTCTCTTCCACCGGCCGATCCGTAATTAATGTAAGTACTTTCGTTACTAAGAGGAAAACTCTATGGAATCACCAGTTACATGTAAGCATGTGATAAAATCTCTGGCCAATTGTTTTTAATTTCAATTGTGGGATGTAGGGTTGTCAACTTTAATGCAATCAATATTAAAATCATAAAGTGTTTTTTTTATAAAACAGAGTAGTTTGAGTTGCGATGGTGCAAATTAAGCAACGTGCGCATGCCGGGTTCTCAGACGGGGATCACACGGTATTAACCTAATATAAAATAGAATGCAGATTTGTATTATTTTTTATTTCTCTACGGGCAAGGACTTGATTTTTGTCTCATCTGATGTTTAATGATGATAAAGCCGAAGGTTGAAGCCACCCACCCAGATTTCTCGATTACCGAGGATCTAACTACCTATTTATCTCTTGCCGTCAGATGGAACACAACAGTGCTGTTGCGTTGCAACGACAATCCCACCTATAGGCTTATGATGATGATTTTGATTGATATTTTCTTATTTATTGAACGGGGTAACGGGAAACTAAATTAAAACGGAGCGTTTAGATTTCAATCGCTCTCGTCACGTTAGTGAACGCTGTGATGTAAATAAACAACAAATGTAGCTATAGTCTTTTTCTCTATACCGAATCCATAGATAATTTAAAATAATGAACTTTGGTGATTAGCTAAAAACCAATTAAACAACAGAAAAAAACATTAGGTTGCACACCGTTACCTATATTTTTTTATGCAACTGGACTTGATATTTTGTCTCACATAATTGTGTAATTGACAACCCTAGAGTACTTCCCGCACTGAATGGTAAAAATATTCCTGTTGTAAAAATTAAGGAAAAATACCTTGTAAGGATAAATGCGGACCATATTATCTTGACTTTGTGGATTCATTCTCTCCTTCGCATGGTAAAACAATACTATGTTCTTTAATATGTATAGTTTGTACGGTCAACAATGATGAATATTTAATTAAGTTTTTTATACTTATGATCATATACTTATTGTACTAAAATAAAATACTTTAATAAATGTAATTTTATAGTTTTGTGTTTTAAAGATAAGCATTAATTTATGTTTGATTTTTTATCTTAATTTGTATGAATATTTATAAAATTTATAAAATACAGTGAAAAAATTAAACGCCTACCCGACCCAGCCAGGAATCGAACCTGGGTCTTCCGCAATCCGGACGGCTGCACTGACCGCTATTGCTACCGGGAAGGCTGACGTAGGTAAGCGCTGAATTTTGTCACTGCTTTTTTAAGTTTTTGAGTGCTAAGCTAATAGCGGCACAGTGCGCCATCTATCCAACGGTCATTGCAACCGATGGCTATGCAGACTCATCTTTGCAGATGAAATACCACAAATTTGATAACACAACGCTATAGTAAATTTTTACTTTTTATTTTCAAGTGCTAATTGCTGCACTGAAGCTAAATTAAATATTGATCATCATCATCATCATCTCAGCCAAAAGACGTCCACTGCTGGACAAAGGCCTCCCCCAAGGATATGAGGGGTTTTGCCGTAATCGCCACGCTTGGCAGGCGGGTTGGCGATCGCAGTAGGTTGAGGGTAACCTCAGAGAGATGCTGCTGCCCATCTTCTGGAATGGTCCCTTAGTCGGCTTTTACGACATCCACGGGAAGAGATGGGGTGGTGCAATTCTTTAAATGTTGATAAAATTTGTAAAATACAGTGAAAAAATTAAACGCCTACCCGACCCAGCCAGGAATCGAACCTGGGTCTTCCGCAATCCGGGCGGCTGCACTGACCGCTACTGGAAAGGTAAGCGCTGAATTTTGTCACTGCTTTTTTATAATTAAAAATTAATTTAGCTTCAGTGCAGCAATTAGCACTTGAAAATAAAAAGTAAAAATTAAAATTTGTATGATTAGAGTATGGTCCGCGGCAAAATGAAGGTGAAGTCTGCATTGTTTTGAGTCACTAAATTTAATTTTCGTTAACGTGATCGAATGGCGATTGTAACTCGGGTGGCGGGTATTTATGTGAAAAGTTTTGGTCAAAAGATAAAAGTTGCATAACATCTAGTAAGTATCGCAACACGTGCTGCCTACTTCCGATAGTATGATTCATTTGGTGGCGCCAGGGACATATGGCCAACTCGAGTGGTTAACGCGAAATAAAACTCGTTTGACATTTTTTTACTGTAATCCTTTACATTTCCTGGTATCTTAAGTTAATAGTGATAAGGATTAAAATTCTATTGAACCCAGTGTAGGTTTTATGTATGTTTCAAATTAAAAGTAGGTGGACAGAATGTGAATGGGTTTGCATATGAATTGATTGTAATAATAATCTTTGTAGAGTGACTAATAGATATTATTCGTATAATCCGCTTAAACTACAGCTAGCAGACTGCGTTTACTGAAATTAAACAACTAGTTATTATTGGCGCACATTGTGCAGTTACGAATACTGAAGTTCATTGAGCATATCTCCAGAACGAAGACTCGATGGAGAGGCTTGTAGTACAAGGCCACACAGAAGGGAAGAGACCACGAGGTCGCTCTCCGACTCGTTGGATCGACCTTAAAGAAGACTACCCAGTCGACCGCAGTACAGTGTGCTCGCAACGCAGAAAGTCGACCGAAGTGGAGAGACGTCGTCGTCGTGCGACGTGCGGCCGACCTGGAAGCGAGTGGCGACGGCGAGCCGCAACCAGGGCCCGGAATACCGGTATTTTCAATAACCGGTATCTTTGACTTTAATAGAGTACCGGTAACGATTTGATACCGGTATTATTAATACAGGTTAACCGATGAGTATCGGTAAGGAGTATTGTACCGGTATACCGGTATTATACACCATAAGGGTGCTTCAATGTTTGTTGTTGCGGCGTCGCTACGCCGTTTTAACATGGAACGCAGTGCAAACGTGCGTTTGCCGTCCGACAACAAACGTCTAAATTGAAAGCGCCCTAATGCAGGTACCTACTAATACCGGTACCAGGTAACCAACCAAATGTATTAGTGCATTATTAGTAGATAAATGGGTGGCGCTTGGACTGGCTAACTGCACGCGTTGCGCTCTCTCGTATCGTTGTTTGCCTGTTTATGTTCATTTCGCGCGGCCGCAGTGCTCTGCATATCACGTGATAAACAGAAAAGCAATGTCGCAGGTAGGTACCGGTATTTTTGAGGTACAATATCGGTAATCATTGAAGAATCGGTTTCCAGGAACCAAAATGAAAAATACAGGTATTTACCGATATGATACTTACCTGTATTTTCGGTACCGGTTGCAAACCCTGGCCAAAACCCTGTCCCTCGACAGCCACGACCACTGCCAAGAGTGGTCTACTATCTCCTTAAATAATAATATTAATAATAGTAAAATCATTTATTTCTCATCCATCACACAATAGGTTTTTTAACTCTAGAACATATTTCGGTGAAAGACAATGTATGACCATATAGAATAGAATAAGGAAGATAGAAGATATTGCCTATAGCGACAAGATCGCCTTTGCCCACACTAATTTTAACCTTATTTGTAATGTATTTTAAGTGTTTGGACGAATTAAAAGTACTTATTTTTAAGTTTATTTTAATAAAAAAAATTGACTATGACTTTGACTTATTTGTAGAGTTCGGTTATCGGATAATTATAATTTCTCGCTCGTCCGTGTTTCAGAAGGCACGTAAAGCCGTTGGTCCCGGCTGCATTAGTAGTCGTTAACAACCACCAATCCGCACTGGGCCCGCGTGGTGGTTTATAGCCCGTTCTCCCTGTGCTGTTTTCATCCTTAGGGAAGGCTCGTGTCCCAGCAGTGGGGACATAAAATGAGCTGATGATGTGATAAAGAAATAACGAACAAAGCAACCTTCTTATAAGCTTATTTGCTACGGAACCCTAACAACCCCGTACCGATTCTCAAACTGAAATTATGAACACGTTTTTATACCTTTTCCTCACCATAGTAAGTCTCGTATCGTTCCAAACTTTAGCATTTCAATGGTTGTCAAGTAGGAATTATGTTTCTTCAGTTGCTAAGGCATTCCCGGTGATTACGTAACAAAAAGAAGTATTAAAATCCAGATTTGGCACAATAGGGTACATGAAAGTCGGGTACATGTCTTAAATATAAAGAAAAAAAAATATAATAAACTAATATGAGTACACACAATAATAGTAATAATATATAATGTAATAAACTATACATATATTTAATGTGATTCTACCTACGAGCACAGAAAAAAGCTACGAGTATATCAACTCGTGTCGTCTTATGGCGAGCGTTTCCGACTGTGAGATTTCCAAAGCGTTCCGCTCGGGACTGAATGATGGCGCGAGCGTCAAATTAGGCAATAATGTGGAGTTTATTGAACGTTTACTTATTGTTAAAATATAATGGTAATACGACAACTATTACATATTCAAAGACAATTGGTTTGGTATACTTTTCTTTGTCTGAAACGGTGTATAGCCTGAATAAAATGATATTTAGTCTAATAATAAGACGTATGTTTGATATTATATTCGATGCGGGAAATTGTAAAATATCGTAAACATCCAGCCGAAATCACTAGATAAAAGGTCAATGAATAACATATATTTTTTCTGGATTTAAAATCCATATACATTTCGAATAAAACTCATTTTAAAACACCGTTTTTTTGGAAACCCTTGCCTTAACAGATTCATTTCATTTACTAAAGTGCGTCGACGAAATTAAGTTTAGATTAGATACTTATTAGAAAAATGCTATTGTTGTATTTTTAATAAAACATCTAGATTTGAAATAATTAGTATTTTTTCAAGTTTTTATACTTGACTCCAGTGCATCAGCGACTATTTGCATCCCTTTTGCTTGTATGCAGATTGACAAAGAGCGCTGTTTCAAAGTTGTCAGCGCCTCATTTGAAACGGCTGATTCTTACTGGCGCTGCTGTCATTACGACGATTGGCGACGATTGAGTTGAGACCGCTTAGAATTACCTAACTGAATCGCAAAATATTTTAAAAAATATATTGGTTTTAGTTATCAAAATATGCAGCTACTGAATTACGAATATTAATGTTATCAGTGTTTGAGTGGTTTCCAAGCATATAAATTAAGTTATTTTGTCGTTATTTCAACAATAGTGATTTTTAGAGGTGTTTTCAAAAATAATTGTGATCGAATCAAAATTGTACTTGTACAATCGTGTATTTCAAGATAAAGACATGAATTTACCTATAACAACATTTCAGATTCGTTAGTCATGTTATGGTCTTAGGGTCTTACAAATAAACAAAGAATATGCTTCGAATAAATAGTTATTCCGTGTTTTGCCTCTTTTATTCTAATTTGAAATTACGTTTAAATGACAGGAAAAAAAATGAAATAACAATTCCAAGCACATCTGTTTATTTGTAAGGCACTTAAGAGCGTTTACGCCGCACACTAGCGCCACTAATGAAAAAAAAAACATATCTAGTAATTAGAGATAGAAAATCAAATTATGCTCAACAAAATATTTGAATGAAGTAATTTAGCATTTTTACGTCACCTAATGAACACCTCACATGTTATGGTTTAGTTAAATAAGACGTTACGGCCACTTAAAACTATAACGCCATATTTAACTAAACCATAACATGTCAGGTGTTCATTATGTGACTTAAAAATGCTAAATTACTTCATTCAGATAGTTTGTTGATCATAATTTGATTTTCTATCTCTAATTACTAGATATGTTTTTTTTTTCATTGGCGGCGCTAGTGTGCGGCGTAAACGCTCTTAAATTATTCGACAAAAGTTGGTGTATTTTTTGTTATCGTCTCAACCACTAGGTTTACCACAGAGACAGTTAAAACAAAATAAAATAGGTATAAACCTTTTTTAAAGGTAGTATTTTAAACTCATTTTAAAGTCGCATAATTATGGCATCGTCCCTCGTGTAAGCGACTCGCCGTGTCACCTTGAACTTTTGCAACCACTTATTTCAAATTCATTTATTCGCGATACGACGGAGTTGTGAATACCTAGTGTTAGGTCGCAAAAAGGTTTTGATCGTTTTTTTGTTGATTCTCAATATATTGATTTAGATATCGAGTTTTTCATTGTTTTCCTTAAACCGAGAGATCTGGGTCTCAAGTATGCTTGCTTATTTAATAAGGCCTCAATAAAATAAAATCAAAAAAATAAAATCAAAAAATATTTATTTCAGTCTATCATATTACTTTTATAAACAGTACATGGGACCTGCCTAGTAGATATTCTAGAATATATGTTGCAGGAGGCCGCGCTCTTCCGTATCATATTATACTTACTATGACAAATTACGTAATATTAAACTATGTATTGAAGTAATTCAATCAGTTAAAGCATTCTAAAGTAATAGTTAAAAATTATTAAAAATTATTAAAGAAAAAACTTAGCAAATAATTTTTTTTTTTTTTTAATATTATATGTACCCATTTTGCATGTACAGTGTTTGTGGTAACCATGTATAAATATTATTATTATATATAAATACAAATATTATAAAATTCAAAATTTTCAAAATTCAAAATCATTTATTCAGTTTAGGCTACAAGTAGCTCTTGTGAATGTCACTATGCCTATATAATATATATAAATATTATTATTGTGAATAAATATTATTATTATTATAGATTATTATTTTATCATATAGGTAATTAGGTATACTTAACTATAGTATAATATCAGTTATAAAATGTTACTCAAAAACGTTTCAGTATCTCTATAATTTAAAGAAAACAACCATTCTGTCAAAGCCTTTTTACAATAGTGTAACTTTAATTTAGAAATTTGATTTTTTTTTATCTAATTCATTATAAATGTGCGCCGAAACTGCAAAATATTGACGACTCGCAAAATTAGTTTTGGTGCGATGTGTAGGAGCAACCCTGCATTTTCTCCGTTTTGGTGACACATTAGGGTAAAATTGGATTGTCTTATGAAATTTTAAATTTTAAACAATAACGGTTAAGTGTTAGAAGTGTGGTTTTTTCATATTGTTTCTTAGTCGGGAACTATTGGCAGAGTGGTCGTGGGTTATGGGTGGGTTCTGGTGAATGACAGTTCCAGCAGTACTCTGCCAGTTGGCTCTATTGAAAGCCTTGTGAGAGCAGTCAGTCATCGTGGATTGAGTGGGGAGCTAATGAGGTCCGCGGTCCGTCCAACGGGTTGGTGAGTGACCACGGAATCTCTTGCTCATTCTGCCCTGAACTATAAGATGCACCGTTGAGTATTCTTTGCAAGTTATGTGCCTAGAAACTTCAATATTACATCGTGCTCTTTTTTTACTTGTGGGTAAGCCTATCTACTTAAAGTATTATTTGTTTTATTATTTGTTTATCCCTGATCAAATAATGTTTACATGACTTGTACTCCGGCTTATTTGTTACTTTAACCTTTTTACCAACAACTTCTATAGAAGTTCGAGATTTTCGTGCCGTCCACGCCAGCACTTCTATAGAAGTTCTTCTTTGTACCTACTTTATTAAAATACATTTATACGTTGGCGTACAGCGGGACATCGCGTGCAAGATAGTTGGGCGGTGAAAAGGTTAATGATTTTATAAACACAGCAATGCGTAATTGTAAAGTCATCTAATCATTAATGTATTAAATTGATAAGTAAATAGCCTATTACTGTCCCACTGCTGGGCAAAGGCCTCCATCATTGAAATCAAGTCATCGCTACAATTGATGGGTAATGGCTTAATCACCACGCTTGCAAATGCGGGTTGGTGATCGCAAACACGGGCTATGCATCAAAAAATCCGAAATACATTTTGCCCGAGGCGTCATTAAATTGATAAAATTAGCTTAATTGTAATACATAGTAATTATTTATGGTTAACGCCTCGGTGGCCGAGTGGCAGAGCGCTCGGCCCGATACCCGAAGGTCCCGGGTTCAAATCCCAGGTCGGGCAAAATGTGTTTCGGATTTTTCGATGCATAGCCCGGGTTTGTGATCACCAACCCGCATTCGGCTAGCGTGGTGATTAAGCCATTACCCATCAATTGTAGCGATGACTTGATTTCAATGATGGAGGCCTTTGCCCAGCAGTGGGACAGTTATATAGGCTGTTTACTTACTACTATGGTAAAAACTAGTCCTACTATTTTTATTATAAATATATAGTTATAAAAGAAGTCAGATTTAATTAAGATCGTGTATTGATATCGACGTTACATTATCGCGTGGTGGGATGCTCTGTCACGGGTTGTTGCCGAATTTTTGTGTCGGTTTAAAGTTTTTGGATTTCGATTTTCGCAAGAAATTATAAAAAGTGTGCAAAAACAACCTGAAGCTTTCCTCTAAATACAACTAGTTATGTCATCATCTCAACTACAAGCTTGCCAAGTGACTTATGAATGAAGTGTCATGGCTGATGCAAAATGGCGGTGACGTCGTAACAGTAGGCATGTCTGAAATTAAACCGTTCCGTCCCGTTGAATGTAGATACAGGCGCTTGCATATCTATACTAAACTGTCAAAATTTCTTTAATAAATATTCAACGATATTCCTTTGCCATGCAGTTCAAAGTTTATTGAGCAAATTAGACAGTTTAATAACTAGAATGGGGTGCTTAATGCGAGTTTAGATTACGAACACAAAAATTAGTATGGCATCGAAGCAGCGCCTCCTGGCGGCATACGAAAGGAGTTAACATTTTGCCATACAAATTCTCGTTTACCTAAACGTTAACGAATGGCGAATGTAACTAGCTCTTGATGTGCAGACGCTAGACTATTTAGTAAGTAAGACTTCATGGTAATGGCATAAGTTTTCGACACTGGCTTCGTCGCTAAAAAAGAATATAATAAGTATATTCTCATTGAAATTTTATGGGTAGACAACTAGGAAGCATAGATACTTGTCTGTTGTTGCTTAAGACTAAAATCAGTTATTGGCCCCTAGTAAAAGATATGTCGATATCTGGCTCCCGTCGAAGAGTGGTGCGTAGGCGTTCATAAACCATGACGAAACTTTGATATACAGCATGGATGCACAGACTTATTAAGACTAGGGGCCACTCGGGCAAATTATGAACTGATGGTGGGCCACCAGAAGTATAGGTAATTAAAGACAATGAAAAATTGATAATAATGTATTCAAATTGAAAAAGAATTTATTAATTTGAAGCGTGGCACTGCATAGTGCTTACAATCTTTTTTATATTTGGCTCAAATTTACTTGTAGCAACACGTAAAACTGCTTCCAAACTTTCATTTGCAAGGCGGTTTCGATTTTTTGTTTTATTATTATTTAGGATTGAAAAGGTTTGTTCACATATATAGGTAGAACCAAATAAGCTTGCACATTTCAGAGCGTTTATGCGCAACTCTTTGTACGTATTTTTATCAATGCAGCGGTAAAAGTTCAGCAAGTCTCCTTCGTTGAATTTGTTGCGTAAATCTTGGTCGTTCTGAATGTCGATAATTTCTAACTGCATTAACTCTGGCGCATTTTCAACTGAAATCGTGAAAGGATTGCTAAATATGTCCAACAGAGGTTTCACTGTTTTAAACTCCGAAAATCTGTCTTGAAAAGATTGAATCAAAATATCTAGCTTTTTTACATAACTGAAATTAATAGCAGTTTTTTTGAATTTTTCAGCCATTTTCTTATAATTCGGAAAATGATTGTAATTTCCAGAATTCAATTGCGATCTGAAAAGTGTCAGCTTGCATTGAAAGGATGATACATGTGCGTAGAGCTGGGATATCAGTTGATTTTTGCCTTGAAGCCGTGTGTTCAAGACATTCAAATGATTTGTAATGTCAACTAAAAAAGCCAAATCACACAACCAATCAGGACTTTTAAGTTCCGGGACGTCCCTTTGCTTTTCCGCCAGAAAAATATCAATTTCTTCTATTAAATTTAAAAATCGTTCCAGTGTCAATCCACGACTTAGCCACCTTACTTCTGTATAATACAGTAAATCTCCATGTTCGCATTCAATGTCATCAAGGAATTGTTTGAATTGCCTGTGATTGAGTCCTCGTGATTTTATGAAATTCACAGTCGAAACTACCACTTTCATGACATTTTCAAATTCAATTTTTTTAGAACAGAGGGCTTCTTGGTGTATAATGCAGTGAAACTGCATGAGATCTTCAGCGTTTAAGTTTTTTTCTTGCAAATGCTTTTTCAACAAAGTAACTAGCCCAGAATTGACACCAATCATCGAAGGAGCACCGTCAGTCGAAACTCCCGATAATTTCGATAAGTCCAAATCAGTTTTTGAACACTCGTCCAAAAGTACATTGAGTATATCAACTCCTCTGGTTTGACCTTTCAATGAACACATTCCTAATAACTCTTCGAAGACTTCAAAATCTTGAGTAACACCTCGTATGAATATAAGAAGTTGAGCTGTGGAACTAATATCAGTGGATTCGTCGAGTGCTAATGAAAAAAAATCAATTATCTTAGTTTTTTCATTTAATTGTTCCGCAATATTATCTGACAAAGACATAATTCGTCTTTGGATGGTCATACGATTCAGTTGAATTTTCTCAAACTTTTTTGCTGCTTCTGGACACATTTTCTTAGCGGCAATTTCTATGCATTCTTTTACAAAATCCCCATCATTGAAGGGGCGACTCCGCTTTGCTATCATTCGAGAAATTTCATAACTAACTTCTGTAGCTGTTTCTGTATCTTGAATGGGTTTTGTAAACATAGCTTGTTGACCAATAAGCTCCCGTTTTAAAGACAAAACTTTTTGCTTTCTTAATTCGCCTGTAAACTTCGTAAAAGTAGGATGCTGCGTTTCATAGTGCCTTTTTACATTATATTCCTTTGCAATCGCAACAGAATTCTTGCAAATTAAACAAACGACTTTGTTATGCGACCATACAAAAAAGTATTTCTCAGTCCAAATTTCTTGAAACTGCCGATTTTCATCTTTAACCTTACGTTTTTTACTAGTTCCTGGCATGTCCATGTTGCGTTTTAATCCTGACTAGGATTACCACAGCACCTAAAACCAATTACAGTTCCTAATTAATTACCAAAAATAATTGATAAAATATGTAGATAAAATTAATAACAGTTTTACTTACGATTTCACAACACAATTATACACGGCACTTGACGGGAAATCTACGTTGAATGTGGATCAAAATATATTATAATTATGACACCGGCTAGTCGAGTTAAAATCTACACTAGAACTAACGACACTTTACTCAAATTAAAACCGAACTGTCGGTCGCTGCGGTTAGCGTGGCTTTTATACCACGCGCATAGAGTCGAAAACTGTCTGGAGAAATCTCGAAACCGACTCTGGAAGCTTCGTGTATCTACCTACGCGAGCTATCGGGAATTTGGGACTATTGCTATCTCGCTCGCTCGAACAGTATAACGCGGCGCGCTTCCTCAAGAAAACGAATTTAACCGAGATCAGCACGAACATTACCGACCGCTGTTACCGACGCATGCACGGCGCACCGATAAGATTGATAGAGCGCGCGCGCGAGATTCAAATTACTTTTCGAACATTTGTTATTGGTTTTATTCTGGAATAGAACTCAATATTTTCGAATGTACGAGAGTATTATTTTTGCTGTCGGCGGGCCACCAGTATTCGACCGGCGGGCCGCATGCGGCCCGCGGGCCGTAGTCTGTGCATCCCTGATATACAGGGTCTAACAAAACCAGTAAGCGAACGTTTAAGGGCGGTATCTATACATCATTTTGAATATAATGACAAAAAATGGGCTCCAGTTTTGTAGTGATTTTTCAAAGTTATGTTTTCTAACAAACTAAGGCCCGATTTTTCAATCCTCAGATAAGTCTTATCCAAAGAATAAGATATTCATTATGACATATTTTCTAAAGAGAATCTGTCATTATATCAAATTATTCAATGAATAAACTTTAACTGACAGTTGAAAAATCAGCCCTAAATCAATTAAAATAATGCACATCATGAAACATGCTGTATCTTTACTAACACGCACGCAAGCGTCAATAAAAAGATGTAGATGTAGAGAGTGTACAGATGCACACACCCAATTGAAAAACCATTGTATGATATTCATACACACACGGCTATCTTTGTGTGCGTGTAGTACAGCTGTACGGGTTTGGTAAGGGTGTATTTTTTGGTGAATTAAGATAATGTTTTGTTGATTATCTCGGTAACGAGCCTGTAGTTTTGGACCAAATTTGGTAAGCATGCTCAGTGTGATGTATTATAGATGCTCCTCTTAAACGTTCGCTTATTGATATTGTTAGACCCTATATTGTCGAGCGCACGCCTGTAAAAGTTTCTGAGTCGGTAAAACCATCATGGGATACGGGTGTTATAATAAAATATATGCAAAGCAATATACACTACCTATCGCAACTAGAAATGTCATCATATAATTCACACTCACAAGCTTGCCAAGTGACGTATGCGGTGTCATGGCCGCCACAAAATGGCGGTGACGTGCTCAATCAAGATGGAGGTATGTCAATTGGCTACTCGCGTCACAGCTATGAGTCGGCTGAGCGGTTCCATTACATTACAAATACGCTCAAAGGTCCTACAGTCTGAGAATAATGTGGCCATTCTTGTAAACATCCTATTTGGGAAAGATGTACGAAGGTAATCAAGCACGCTGCTTCGCTCGGTTTTTAATCGGTTTAGACACAAAATTCTTTAAAAAGATTACCTATTTTTAATGTCCTTTTAGCGCTTTAACCTTTTTACCGCCAACAACTTCTATAGAAGTTTGAGATTTTCGTGTCGTCCACGCCAGCACTTCTATAGAAGTTCTTCTTTGTACCTACTTTATTAAAATACATTTATACGTTGGCGTACATTGTAATATGT
Source organism: Eudonia lacustrata (assembly GCA_947562085.1). Classification (NCBI taxonomy): domain Eukaryota; kingdom Metazoa; phylum Arthropoda; class Insecta; order Lepidoptera; family Crambidae; genus Eudonia; species Eudonia lacustrata. The sequence continues at coordinate 14,431,886 of OX387332.1, read as the reverse complement.
AAGAACGGTTTCTCCTGAAAAAGGTATTATTACTGAAAAGGAGACACCTGAAATACAGTAATTACAGGGATTCTTACCATGTTTATGGTATGAATGGATGGTAATAATCTCGTTAATTAATTACTATAATGAAAGTAAACAATATTCGCTAGTGTAAAGGAAAAACTTTCAAGTTCTTTCCCGCCTTATAACTCTCCTACAACTCAAAGATAACGCAAAACAGATTATTTAAAACTGTTGAACTTCATTAAATGTTCAACCGAATGCCACATAGACATACAGTTCAAAGTCTATTGAGGCAATTTGACAGTGTGTTGTATAGTCTCATGTGCAAGCGTAATATGTTCCTATAGTAAAAAAGATTCAATGCATCTACGCCATGCCACGATGACTTGCATTAGCGCGTGCATTGCATCATTCGCGAAGATCGCGTGACAATCGTACGAGAGCCACTCCCACCCACCGGTAGCATTCTATTACCTAATTATACTATTGTAAGCAATACATTGAACGCTATGGCTGCAACATTTCAAGACACGTCATTTAGAACACTCAATGTATGCTTAAATTCTATAATAGAACAGTGCAATGCAAGTATGTATGATATTACGTCATTTATAAACTAAACTAATAAACTTTCCTCTACTCACACCAATTATCTTTTATTAGCTTCGTTATGAAACTCGTTAAATGGTTACTAGACAAATAACGGATAAACATATTTAAAATACTTAAATATATACTTATTATACATAGAAAACACCCAGACCCGAAACAATTTAGAAAAACAGGTATTTCTAAATTGATCCGACCGGGGATCGAACCCGGGACCTCAGAGATGGCGTCACCATGAAAACCGGTGTGCAAGCCACTCAACCAAGGAGGTCGTCAAAGTGAAGTGATGATAAAGCCGATAAACCGAAGGTGGAAGCGCATTTAACCCGGAATCCTCTACTACAAAGGCTCTGGCTATCTTATCTTACTGTCGGAACACAACAATTAATGTTTTGGCGGCATTTTTAGATACAATAGCCTTGGTGGTCGAGTGGCATAATCGCTCGGCCCGATACCTGAAGGTCCCGGGTTCGATTCCCAAATCGGGCAAAATATGTAGCGGAGTTTTTTGAAATGAAATATGAAATGAAATGTAATATGAAATATAATTAATTCACATAAAATAGAGATATTAGGATGGAATGTGATGGGTATAGTACGTTTTCGATGCATGACCCGGTGCCCAGCAGTGGGATAGTAATAGGCTATTTCCTATATAGTTAAGATGGTGGTAGCTAGCAACCGGCAACTAACTATTTATTTATTTAATCCTTTATTGCACTTATAAAACACACATTAAAACAGACGTTATACAAGACATATACAAAGGTGAGCTTATCTCTAGAAGAGATCTATTCCAGCCAACCCTAGCTGTGGTGTGGAACGAGAGTTTGCGGAACTATTCTACAAACTAATTACTGATACATATACATACATACTTAAACTATTTTATTTTATTATATTTGGAAAATATACAGTGTGAGTAACTAAGAGCATAACTAACGTAATAAAAATATACATAAATACATATAAAAATTTGTTTTCGAATATAGACAGTTGTATGCTTATTTGTAATCCTATGATCTTAACTTACAGCTTATGTTTAAGCTCAATTACAAACAGTAGGTTCTCACTCATCTATAAGAAAATATACTTTAAAAACCAACAAAAAAAAGGATAGAAAACCCAATTGAAAATTAAGGATTAAGGACCATAATGTACACATACATACATACACACACAATATACATAAATAACAATTTAAATGTATAATTTGATATGACTTCTATGTTTCTTAGCAGCGTCAAATCTATAACTTTTTATTTAAAATAGAGCTGATTTTTTTCCAACTTTTCTAAATGGCGTTAAGAAACACTACTGAAGGTCCACAGAAACATCAATTTTCATCTTCTTATACGAAAGACATCAGCAATGTCTCCTTACATGATAGCACCAATTTACAATTTAACTTTAAAAGATGGCCTCTCGCAAATGTTTTATCAAATCACGGCTGTGTCACTAATGCATAATGTCATCTCATTTGTCCGTCTGAATCTGAACATCTGCTTTTAAGGAAAAACGGGCGTTTAAACGGACGTGGTTCTGTAAAAAAAGAATTTAAATACTTATGTACTTACTTATTATTATTATTTTATTTCTGTATATTATTTTATTTGAATTGCAAATATTTTAGTAACTTTTGACAACTGTAACTTTTCACAAACTTTCTTTTTTTCTCTATGGCATGGACTACCATAGAGAAGTGAAGTTTACAAGCTCCACAGATTATAAGTTAGGCCGCTGCGCTGTGGTTATAATATTGTTTTGACATATTTTTGACATATTTTTGAATAGGGACAATTTTTAGTAATTAATTTTGTATTTTTATTATAATGTAATTTAATTGGTTTTTGACATTTTGGAGTATTAATTTTGTATTTTTATGTGTATGTAATTAATTGGAATATTTAGTCATTGTCATTTAAAGTTATTTGCATGCTACATTGTCACCTGAGAAAGAGAAGAAAACTAGAATAAGACCAAAAATGTACCTTTCTCAAGCGCAAATTAAATATATTTCATTTCATTTCATTTCATTGTCATTTCATTTCATTTCATTTATGTAAAGAAGAGCAAAATTTAATTGCGTTGTGTCAAAACAGTTAAATAAGGATGTGTGAAGGTTATTCCTTCTAAAAATTAAAAACAAAAGAAATTTCAAATGGAATAGAAAAAGAAGGAAGTAGAATAGAGGATTACTACATCATGGACATGGAAGCAAAAGTAGGAACTTGCTTACTTGTGTCCTAAAACGTCAAAAATGTATGCCTTGCATCTGGAGGCACGATAGTGCCCCCGCCAAGATGAGCCAAGCGAAGCGCAAGGGTAGGTACTATATACCTACCTTTTCTCGATGCGCTTCCTCGTAGTTTTGAACTAAAATTGATATAGGGAATCCTTGTTATAAATAATAAAAAGAAAAGTTCACTGTTCATTACTTTTCTTTTATACAATAGTACTTGTAGTAACGAAACAACGAAGCCACATATTTTGACTAAGATTTAGAGTTTGTGAAGTTAGGGCTTGTAGAGTTAGAAGCTTGGCTTTACATGAGATCTGAACTTTTTGACAGTGCGAGCCATACGGTTTCGTCTTGCCAACTTTTTACATGACAATGTTTTTGGTGCGATTTTGATTGTTAGCTTATAACATTTTTTATAACTTGGTGCAGTTTACTTATTTTATATAGCCAAAGACGAATTATGGTCGAAGTTAGAAATAGATAGAATATTTGCGTAGAATAGTTAGTGATAGTAGAATAGTTTATTAGTGAAATAATATTCTCCCCTTGCTTTTTGAAATAAAACAAAATTGCAAACAGTACTTTCACTTTCCCGCCAAGAAAGTCTGGTCTTTTTTTTTAAAGGCCAACGTTAACCTTATTTAAAAGTTAGGGAAAGACAAGCTTAATCTTTATTAATTCATAATACATATGTAGGAGAAAGTCATCACGTAGTTAATAACCCTTTTTATCTATCCCCTACCCTATCGAAAACGAACATATTACTGAAAATTTGGATTGTTTTTCCCCAACTTTGAAAAGGTAGGTTTTCCACCGCGGAACTCTAAACGGGGGTTTTCTCTCAAATCTCAAAGTCCAATAGCTTTTTTTGCGTTCCGAAGAATCCGATTATACAGTAGATTATACAGTTATTACAGTCTAGACGTCGAATATATTTTCACGCAAAAATATTACAATTTGTAAATGGACTGAATATTTTCCTTTTCCTACCATGGAGCTATGGGCCAATCCTACTTCTCTAATGTGCAGCCACTATTTTACGTATATATTTTCTCTCATGTATAGTAGGTAGTTTTACGAAAATTTTAACATATTTTGCTCGTTAGAAGTTCATAAAAATTTTTATATTTTAGTATTCAAATTTTTTGTATTTTTTTCCGTGCTGCGGAAGGCACGTAAAGCCGTTGGTCCCGGCTGCATTAGCAGTCGTTAACAACCACCGCACCGTGGTTTACGGCCCGTTCTCCCTATCCATCCATAGGGAAGGCTCGTGCCCCAGCAGTGGAGACATATAAATGAGCTGATGATGATGATGATTCAAATTTTAGTTGTAATTAAGTTTCTTCTGCCGTAATTTGCGTGAGGTGTATAGCTGTAATTGGCTGTGCTTTCAGTTTGAAACCACAATGCAATGTACCTAACGAATAAGTTTCAATATAATAGCTGTTGGTAAATCAAATAAACAAAATAAAAATAAATAAATGTACTTCTTTCCGAACCCTTGGAGAATCTAGTAGGGAACATGCCTAGTACGTGATGCCATTCCCTCTAGAAACCCTTTGACGGTGTTTCGATCACACGGTTTGAGGAACCCTTTAAGTTACTTGCCGCCCCCAAAAAGTCCGGTGATGCTGAAAAAACCTTTGAGGACGCCAGCAAACTCTCTCAAAAAAAAATAAAAAATACACTGGACAGCAAAAATAACGGGTCATTTAAAAAAACCGCGATATCTCCCAAAGTTATTTACATAGATCCCTCGTATAAATAATATATTATAGGCAGATTTTTGACGCTTATTATACATATCAAAAGAGGTTGCATTTGAACAAGTTACAGCTTCAAAAAAAGAAATTCCGATTTTTGAAAAATATCAAAGTTAAAATTTTTGGAATAGAAAATTTTCTCGCTTATGTTTCAAACCGAGCTGTCGTCATAAACAGTTTTTTTGGCTGGTCACAGTATTTTGTGCATCAACCATGCACCAACATGTCGTTATCTACTGAAGAATGTACACGAATTATCACCATGGTACAAGAAGGAAGCAGTCAGCGGAGTACTGCTAGAACAGTAGGTGTATCTTTATCCACGGTCCAAAGAGTACTCCAGCGATTTCAAGAGACCGGCATGAACATCAGGAGACCAGGGAATGGCAGGCCAAGGTGTACAACTACACGAGAAGACCGATTCATCGTAAGTACTATGTTAAGAAATCGACATCTCACGGCTGTTCAGGTCCGAAATAGCCTTCAAGAAATTCACCACAACAATGTAAGCTCTGACACGATCCGGCGGCGACTTCGGGAAGCTGATATAAAGCCTTATAGGCCAGCAAATGGCCCTAAATTGCTCAGAGAACATCGAGTTGCCAGGTTGCGGTTTGCTCGAGAACACGTCGGATGGACAGATGAAGATTGGTCCAGGGTTATGTTTTCCGATGAGTCAAGATTTGTTTATTCGCACACGATGGGAGACGAAGAGTATATAGGCGACCCAATGAACGTTATTGTCAAGCGTGTTTTGAGGAAAAGGTGCCATTCGGTGGAGGATCAATAATGGTTTGGGCTGGGATATCTTCAGAGGATCGTACGGAGTTCGTAATTATAGAAAACGGTTCTCTGACAGCTCTCAGATATGTAGAGGAGATTTTAAATGAGCATGCTGGTCCTTTCTTGGTGAATATGGGCGCAAATTCCATTTTTATGGACGATAATGCGCGACCACATACAACACATTTGGTCAACGCGTATATTCAAGACGTCGGTATCACCCGCATGGAGTGGCCAGCTCGCAGCCCAGACTTAAATCCCATAGAGTATTTATGGGACGAGCTCGGGAGATGCGTTAAACAACGCTCTCCAGCTGCAGCTAACTTACGTGAGTTAAGAAGTGCGCTAGTAGAAGAATGGTCAAACATAGACCAAAACCGTATTAGAAATTCGATTTACAGCATGCCACATCGTCTTAATGAATCGATACTGGCTCGTGGAGGAAATACAAGATATTAAATTTACAGAAAAGCTTTCATTTTGCAGATTAACTGTGTTGTATATTTTTGTTGTCAAAAGTTAAAAGTGTTTTTTTTTTGTATTTTTTAGTATTTAAATAAAATTATACAGTTTACAAACGTGTTATGTATTTTTTTTTATGTATAAGTCAGTCATCTATAACATACTACAGTTTCACTAGTTTGTGTTGTGTAGTTAAGAAACTATCACACTTTTTATAAGCGACCCGGAATTTTTGCGGCCCAGTGTATTTATCTATGAACATTTTTATAAATAACATATTTTATTTATAATTTTTTTTATTCTTAGGCCAAATTTCCACCTGCACGCAAACTTCCGCAAGAAATGTCCGATAGTCTGTCCGACAGCAGCTTGCAAGTGTATACTCAGTAGCAAGTACTGTCTATACACTTGCAAGCTGCTGTCGGATAGACCATCGGACAATTCTCGCGGAAGTTTTCTTGCAGATGGAAATGCGAAAAATATTAATGATTTTCAATCGTCAGTTAAAGTTTATTCATTGAATAATTTTGACGTAATGACAGATTCTTTTTAGAAAATATGTCACACTGACAATGTTATTAATTGGATATAACTTATCTGAGGATTGAAAAATTGGGCCTTATCGAACTTTACAGGATGTGCAAAGCCAAAAATTAGAACGGTAATACATCCTTGTTTTCTATTTTGCTTTAAGTAAATTATTTTTTGGGATGCTATGATAGGCAGTAGACTAATTATGAGTTTACAGACAAGTTTAGTTTAAATTGATTATGCTTTCTATCAAAGTTATAACTTCATCTGTTTTGACTTTTAAATTTGTGATCTGTGATGCAAAAATAAATAGCAGGAACTTAATCCTAGAGAAATAAAAAAAGAACAGAAAACTCCTTAATTAAGTCTCCAATTGGCAACATTAGCCCCAATTCATTGAGCCAATACACTATCAATAATTTTCAACCCCTGCAGCGAATTAATGGAACAAAATCGAACAGCGAATAAATACTCAGTGGGGATTCAATAACAGTAATTAACAAAAGAATTAACAAACTAGTTGTTCCGTCGAAGGAGCTCATTGACGTAGAAGCTAGAGTGTGCAAGGGTGGGTGATCACCGAATAAGAGTATCCCGTCTTATCTCTTGCTTTCGCGGCCATTTTTGTTCCGAATCCATAAGAAAAGTATGGCGTGCCCCGTGTCAATAATAGAGAAGATAATTTGCGTTTATCACCATCGGATGGCTCTCCAAACCAATCAATCAACAGAATCCACCACCGAACCAGCATTAGAATCGCATTAAATATGTGTATTTTTATTAGGTCCTTAAAAAAAATGAAAAAAAAAAAAAAAAATGATCCTATGAAATTGACGTTTTGTTTGAAGATTTTTTATAAAATTTATTTGTTTGTATGTATTGTAGTATATTTGTTGTATTTTGTAATTGTAGAATAGTGTGTTTGTTTTACTAGCTGAATATAGCAGACATTGAAAAGAAAAAAAAGTCCCTTCAAAGCTACAATGAAACGAAAAGACAATTCGGCGAACATAAAAATTCAAAAAATTCAAAATTCAAAATCATTTATTCAGTTTAGGCTACAAAAAGCTCTTATGAACGTCATTTTAAGCCATCGGTTCGTAAGTCTATCTACTCTGGGCGGGAGATCTTGTGCTGAGAAGAACCGGCAAGAAACTCAGCAAGTGTCCAGCTCTTTTCTCCCTTACAGCGTCATAAATATTGGAAAAAGCCCTATCATAAAGGACACTTTCCATCACAAATAAAAACACAAAATGTAAAGGACAATCACAACATGTAAAAAAACACAAAAAATAAAAAATAACTAAATAAAATATTTAAGTCAGTAGTAAAATCAAAAGTAAAGTAAAGTAAGTCTAAAAGTAGTCAATTTAAAAAAAATATTGGGCGATAAAGACACAAAATTAATAATCATTGTTATTACTGAAGCCTAAGTAACATAGTCTTAAATAAAGGTGACATAATAATATTAACAACCGGTATTGACTTTTAGAACTGAGAAATAAACGTCAATTTCATAGGTAAGGACCTAATATTAAATTATATATTTTAAGTATTATTGTGTGTACTCATACTATTTTTTATGCATAATATGTTATAGTAGAAGAAGTTCTTGTTAGTGGGTATGTATACCCCTTCGCCTCACCCTCCCAGCCGGGACTCTTGCTGGCCGCTTACTTGGAGCTTATCATCTTGTCAGTGGGCTGTGGAAGGGCAGACCGGTGAGTCCCACATAACCGTCGGGAATCCTCAAGGTCGGGTACGTTTAACAAGATCCCCTGGGTCAAAAATAAATAAATAAACTTTCCTACACTCACACCAATTATCTAGCCCAAGAGAAGCTTCGTTATGAAACTCGTTAAATGGTTACTAGACAACGGATAAACATACTTAAAATACTTAAATACATACTTATTATACATAGAAAACACCCAGACCCGAAGCAATTTAGAAAAACAATAATTTCTAAATTGACCCGACCGGGGATCGAACCCGGGACCTCAGAGATGTCGACACCATGAAAACTGGTGTACAAACCACTCGACCAAGATGGTCGTCAAATATAAATGAATTGGCGTGCAAGGATGGGTGATCACTGAATAAAAATCACCGTCTTAACTCTTGCTTACGTAGGTTATAAAAGTGATTTTATCATTCTTCGGTAAGTCAGAACTTTTGACTATATAAATATTTTCGTATTAGATGATGTTAGTAATTTGTTCGAACTTCAAACGCCTTAGTAGCCAAGTGGCACAGCGCTCGGCCCGATATCCGAAGGTTCTGTTCTATTCCATCTTTTGGAGGTGCGACAAAGAAACGAGTCACCAAATTTCTTTGTACGCGATGGGATATTTGAGACAGTGAAGCGGTGACTCCGAAGAGCAGCACGTGTACTCCTATGAAGAAAGGGAGAAGATGGGATGAGGTCAAAGAGCTCTTCAGAGCACTCGCCGTGGTATAAGCGGTAAAACACGCTGAGTGACGCAACATCTCTATGCAATTGCAGAGATTCAAGAGTATTTGCCACTTCTGCATTGCCGATAATACGTTCAGCGCGACGCTGCAATCTGTCCAAGGCATCGAGAAGGTACTTTGCGGAACCGTCCCAGATGTGCGAGCAATACTCCACGCAAGACCGTACCTGTGTCTTGTACAAAAGGCACAACTGGTCCGGCGTAAAGAATCGCCGCACTCTGTTCAGAATACCGAGATTTCGTGAGGCTGTTTTGATCACGGCTTCGATGTAGTCCCTTTGGTTCAGATCGCAGTGTATCTTTATACCAAGCATATTGATACTGCTCTGCAGGCGTAGTGATGTACCCTGAAGAGTTGGAAGGGGAAGGAATGGTGACTTTTTTGCCGTGAACGCGCATACCTGTGTTTTCTTGGCATTGAACTCAATCAGATTTTGGTGCCCCAATTAGATATGAGGTCCAATACCCGATTGAGCTCAAGCTCAAGATTGAGGCAAGCAACTTTCGCAAAGGCCGGTCATCCGGATGGGCGACCAAAGGTTTGTCATCTCGCGCTCCTCCGTGCTTCGAAAGGCACGTAAAGCCGTTGGTCCCGGCTGCATTAGCAGTCGTTAATAACCACCAATCTGCACTGGGCCCCCGATGGTGGTTTAGGGCCCGTTCTCCCTATCCATCCATAGAAGGCTTGTGCCCAGCAACTGATGATGATGATGATGACTTATATCAGCTGCTGACCTTATATATGTTCAGTGATGAAAGAAAATAAATGTTTATCACTGGTTCCTGTCGGACGGAGCCACTATCCTATATATACTTGTTACTATATATATATATACATTAAAAACTTAGGAGGTCCACTGTAAATATTTATTTAGGTAAAATTTATAATTAAGCAAAAAAAACCTAAAAAGAGAAATACAATAAATCAGTATACAAAAATCTAAGCCAAAACGTTACTTACAAATATTTCTTATAGGAATCAAATTACCTGTTTATAGATACAGGTTTTCACATATTATATTTTAAACATTAGTAATTGCACAATCGATTTTATTATAAAACAATGTTACTATACTGAAGAATTTTAAATGACTGATCATATTAAAAATACAATAAAATTCCATGACAATGACATGACTTTCAAAGTATTCTTTTTCAGAACCGTGCATATAAATTTGACAGATAGTTTTTAAAACTAAAAAGGAGGCTATAAGATGCATAGCTAAAATATAATATTGCAACGACAACGTTACATACTGTTAATTAATTTTGAAAAACGAAGGTTGACCCTCCATTCAGGACGTAAATAGATGCTGTAATGAATCTCGAATTATTCTAAGCGCGACTCCTGATTATAATACAGTTAAACATTAATTAAAAGTTGCGAGCTAATTTCGGCCTTATATTTAATGATATTGGGGAAAGTAAAGTAACAACGGTTTGAGATGCTTTAGAGTAGTGTTGATAAGGAAAAATGCTTTTTAAGAGTAGTAGTAGTAGTAGTAGTAGTAAGCTAGCGGCCTCTTCCTTACTTGTACTAACTTACAATGTCAACATACAAGATAATTAATTATGTTTTTTTTTTATGTTAAAAGGAACCACCTGATGGAAAGTAATCACCGCCGCCCATGGACACCCGCAAAACCAAAGTTATCGCAGATGCGTTGCCAACCTTGGAAAGGAGTTGGATCTTGAGGAGGGAGTAGGAATTGGGAGGGGGGAAGGGTGAGAGATGGGCAGTTTCACGCCGATATTCTGTGAGAGGGTAGTGTTACGCCGGGCGAGCCGGCCCATTTCGTGCTGCAACGCAACGTGGCTCTACCACTCAGAGAGTGTCACTCATTTAGCACCACCCAGGGGTCACGTGTAGGTTCTCAAGGGTAAACCTACGGACGCGAGTAACTTTAACCCCCCAAAAAAAAATAACATATACAAAACAGACGGTTCTTGGCTGGAAAGTGGAAAACATGACTGCGATTGTGTTTTATTTTTATACATTTGTGTTAAGTCTATTTAATTAAATAATGGTGGATTATTAACTGTTATGTGTTCGTGAGCGTGCATGAGGTTTGGCAAATGAAACAAAACAGTGCAACGACGTCACTTTGAAATTCTCTCAAGAAGTCCGAGGGAGGTCTCAGTGAAGCTCCACATCTTTACTGATAATCAAGGGGTTGGGGGATATATCATTTATCACTACCCATTTCTATTATCATCTATTTACAAAGAATGATGTGTGTTTGTTCGTAAGAACAATTACTTTGACACTGGCTAAATGTGCTGACCGCACGTCATTAATTAAACAAAAAAAAAGAAAAATAAATAATTATAAACAAAACAAATGATTATCAGAGAACGATTCGACTTCTTGGTGGGAAAGTGAAACGTCATGTCTGTGGTTTCGTTTTATTTTCCAAAATTTGTGTTATGTCGAATATTAATGTGAAATAATGGTGGATTATTAACCGTTAAGTGTTCGTGAGTGTGCATAAGTGTTGGCAAATGAAACAAAACAGTGCAACGTTACTTTTTTAATTCTCTCAAGAAGCTCGCGTGAGGACTTGTAAAGCCCCACATCTTTACTGAGTTAATCGAGGGGTTGGGGGTATATCATTTCTCACTTCCCATTTCTAATATCATTCATCATCATTTATGGAAATATTGTTTATTTATGTATTACTTGTACGAAAAATTACTTTGACACTGGCTAAATGTGCGAATCGCACGAAGCCATGAACTAAATAAATAAAAAAAACAAATGATTATCAACTAATAAAACGAGGAGCTTGGTGATGCAGTGATAAGCGCGCTCGTCGGTCTGCGATTGTTGATGTCGCAAAGCACGGTCATCGGATCGGTGGCCGCTTTCCATCATCACATCACCAGCTCATGTTATGTCCCCACTGCTATAGCACGGGCCTTCCATATGGATGTAAGCACCACAGGGAGAACGAGCCACAAACCACCAAGCTGGTCCAGTGCAGATTTTTTTTTAAATATGAGACAACATCACATACCTACATTGTTTTGATCCCAAGGTACGTAGCTAAAGCACTCGTTTCAGGGAAATCAGAAACAACGACGGTACCACAACCACCCAGACCCGACACAATATCGAAAAGTTCGTTTTCGCCATTGACCCGACCAGGAATCGAACCAGGGACCTCAGAGTTAGCGCCGCCCAAAGTCCGGCACCCGGCTACGGAGGTCGTCAAAGATTGGTGATTGTTAACGACTGCTGATGCAGCCGGGACCAACTTCTTTACGTGCCTTCCGAGGCACGGAGAAGAACAAATTTTTGGTCACCTATTCGAGGACTGACCTTTGTGAAGCTTATCTTCAGCAATCGCAGACGAAGAGCTAGCCACTGAGCCATTGCTTCCCATCAGGCTTGCTGTTAACTTGTTTATTCATTCATTCATTTTATTGGAGAGAGTTTGCTGATCGCCCCAGACGGCGTTTTCAGCATCATCAGCAGCTCTGTTTATGTCCCCACTGCTGGGGCACGAGCCTTCCCTATGGATGTATAGGGAGGGCCATAAACCACCACACGAGCCCAGTGCGGATGAGTGGTTGTTAACGACTGCTAATGCAGACGGGCTTAACGTGCCTTCCGAAGCACGGAGGAGCTCGAGATGATAAATTTTTGGTCACCCATCCGATGCCCGGCCTTTGCGAAAGTTGCTCAACCGCAGCACTCGCAGACCGGGCGCGTTAACCACTGCGCCATCAAGCTCCTAAAGCAGCGACACTTATACTTAAAAGTTTCCTCAAGCCGTTTGAAACTAAACACGGTCAGAAGTTGTCAGAGGGAACAACATTCCCCGTTCTCTATTAGATTTTCCTAGGAGTTCGGATCGGATCGGGAACTTGTTTGCCTTTTGACATTTTTTTGACTTAAATAATTAAAAATAGGGGTCAACAACTCTCTTCTTATCCGCTACGCATTTGACAGAGCGGTCGTGGTCGTCATGTAGTAGCGGTTTGGGCAGATGTTATTCGCCTCACGACAGCGCGCCATTTTTCTCTGTTGGAGGTCATCCTGCTGCAGTCGTTTAATGGACCTCCCACGGCTGCCTTAATTTGGTCCGTCCATCGAATGGGAGACCTTCTACGCGGTCTTGTGCCCTCCATCTTTCCTTAAACGACAAGACGTTCAAACCAACGCCAACAACTGGCTTTAGTCTTTAACAACAAGTGGATATAGATCACCGTCTGCTTCCTAACTGTCACCGCGTAAAATTTCAATGTTGTTTTCTAAAAAAATTAAACAACTTTTACGGATCTACTCGCGTTTATTTTACACATTACTTTTAAATAATGTTTATCCTGACGTTTCGAACCCTTTGCAGGGTCCGTGGTCACAGGGAGACTGAGGTGTTGGTCGTCTCATAATTAGTTGGTAGCTTGTATACCCTCATTAAAATTTAATCAGGTGCGTTCCGTTTTACGCAGAAAGAGCTTACAGTACCTTTTGGTTAGGCAGTATGGTGTTGGGGTTGGGATTTAATATTTTGTATGATGGGATCCCAGGCTGGTGGTAGATTCCAACCATCTTCTCTATTGAAATTAGGATGTTTTTTTAAATTTCAATAGCCTCGCGTATCATCCATCCTAGGGATGAATTGTTGTTCTCTAGCGAGTATTTGTGGTTTATCAAATGTAATGTAATGGTTGGGCCCCTCTAGGGAATGTTCGCATACTGCAGACTTATGTTCGCGTCTAAAATAAAATAAAATGAATGCTTGACGTCGGCTATATGTTCTTTAACGCGGGTTCCTACACTTATATTTGTTTGCCCGATGTAAGAGAGCCCACAGTCGCAGTTCAGTTTGTACACGCCTGCATCTTGAAGGGGTATGTTGCACTTGACAGTTCGTAAAAATTGTTCAATTTCAATGTTATTTATTGGCGACGTAAACTGTGTCGAACAAAGTGATGAAGTGTGAACTCTGGTGACCTTACCCTAGTCAAATACATATTGACAACATTTTTTTAGCTTGTATCAGTAGTGATGACGGTATCTCTGCGCCATGCGGCCATGCCTCCACCGGGTGACGTCACTTCCGGTGCGCGCTCCTTTATCGTGCGAAATACTACGACCACCACGTGTTCGCACGCGTGTGGGTTCAATGACCCGTATATGGGTTAATCGGAGGTCAGCAACTTCATAGTAACTATATACTTGAGAATCATCTTGATGGGATACTTCATAGGTAAGTAGATAGGTATAGACACTTTTTATAACCTTTTTTTAGGAAGGTAAGAATTTTCTGTTGGCCTTGAACGACCGGACTTTGGCCAAGTTAGAAACATACGGTTCCTTAAGTCGTAGAGTAAAGTGAATAACCTATACACTGTCCCACTGCTGGGCAAAAGCAATAGGTTATTTGATTGGTATAGGTGTAACTGCGAGTTGGTGATCACAAACCCCTAGCTTTGCTTTTTGCTTAGCTTTAAAACTTGAAACACGATTTTTAGACCAGGGCATCGAGCAAAGAACCTCGGGATGACGGACAACTGAATACAGACCATTGAGAAAACCTGCTTCTTAGCTGTCATCTCTTAAAAATTTCAATGTTAAACTATGTTTTTTTCTTGGCAATAAAATCTATAATTTCAATTTTAATTCTATGGTTTTTTTTTGGCAATAAAATCTGTAATTTCAATGTTGATCTATGGTTTTTTGGCAATAAAATCTATAATTTCAATAAATGTTTATATAATTTTTAACGCAAATTTTGTTGCGAACAAATTACAAAAACACAAATGTTGAAAAAATTTCCACGAGCAGGGTTTGAACCTGCACCCTTCTGACATACCGGGTCAGGTGCTCTTCCAATTGAGCTATCGTGGTTCTAACCAGCCCGCCGAAATTATTCAACACTATTTACTTTTTACTTTGAAAGCCAAAGGCGCCCATTCAATGTTAACAACTACCGTCATTAACATCCGGTACATCATCATAGCTCAATTGGAAGAGCACCTGACCCGGTATGTCAGAAGGGTGCAGGTTCAAACCCTGCTCGTGGAAATTTTTTCAACATTTGTGTTTTTATAATTTCAATGTTAATCCATGGTTTTTTTTGGCAATAAAATCTGTAATTTCAATGTTCTATGGTTTTTTCTTAGCAATAAAATCGTAAATCGTAAAGTGTCGAACACTGCCTTAAAGTATCGAACACTCTGCCATTACCCTTACCATAATTCCTCCAATTACAAGTGTCAAATTAGTCACTGAGACTTGATTGTGTAGGATTTGAAATAGCAGAATCGAGATACAAATCGGTAGCTTAAATAACAACATGGCTGAGAGGGTGGTACCTACGGGCGTCACCTGCAAGAAATAATAGACAATGAAAATTGACCTTGCCGCATAAATTAGTTTTGAGTCAGTTTGTTGCGACTTGCATATCACCGTGAATGCAATAAACCAATACACCAAATCCTGCTAATTAATGGCTGCTTCAATGACGTAAGTGCTTACCTGCCCATAGTAAGGTCACCTTTCGAAAAAATCGCCAAAAATATCATATCATATAATTTTTATTATTTTTGATTTTTGCATTCACAATTCATTTGTTCAGAGCATTGGACCGGTTATTCAAAGGCCGTAAGTTCGATTCCCACGAGCTTCCTGGAGCTGGTTGATTTATTCTAGTAATTCTTTTTCTATATCATTTCATTTTGTTTCGGTTATGACCGTTTCAGTTTTCCATTTAGGTCACCCAGAGATCAATTTGGAGACGGCCATGCTAGGGGTTTCTCTAACAGATCGAATCCGAAATGAGGAGACCCGCAATAGAACAAAGGTTAGATAGTCTTTTAGATAAAAGCTCACCCTTGTACATGTTTTTTATAATGTAATTTAGACTGTAATTTTAATGTAAAGGAAAAAAAAAAAAGGAAAAAGGAAAAAAAGGATAAAAAAAAGGATAAAGGATTCAATAAAGGTTACCGACATAGCCGAGGAGTTGGTAAGCTCAAGTAGCAGTGGGCAGGGCACATCGGTCGCAGGACTGATGGCCGCTGGGGCGGAACAGTCCTCGAGTGACGACATAGCGCAGTAAAAAACGTAGTGTAGGCAGGCCTCCAAAAAGGATGGCCCGACGTTATACATAGTGAAGGTCATGGGAAGCAGTTAGCAACACAAAACCGGTCGTTGTGGAGATCCTTGGGGGAGACCTTTCAAAATTTAAAATTCAATTCAAAATTCAAAATCATTTATTCAGTTTAGGCTACAAATAGCTCTTATGAACGTCATTTTATGCCATCGGTTCGTAAGTCTATCTACTCTGGGCGGGAGATCTTGTACTGAGAAGAAACTGAGAGAACTGCTTTGTCCAGCAGTGGACGCCTTTCGGCTGAGATGATGATAATAAAGTTTTCTACACTTTTAAACTTTTGTGTTTCTTGAACGAGGTTGAACGCACACTAATTAGTTAGTTTAGCTGATCCGACCCAAACCTTCTCTCTAGAAATCTGAACACTTCACAAGTTTTTTGCCTGATCTGAGGAGATCTGAGAGAGAAGATCTGAGGATCGGGCAAAAAACTTGTATAGTTAACTTAACAAACAAAAACTTGTATAGCAACTTGTATAGTTGTATAGTGTGATGACAATTTGTATTGGCATATTGAGTATGCCAATACAAATTGTCATCACACTATACACGCACATTAGCTTAAGCCCAAGACCGTACCCGTAGAACTATGGTTTGACGATGACGACCCGGCTCACACGCGCTCTATACTGGGTACAGTCATGTAGCTGGGCGCTTCTTCCCACCCCCACAACCCGGTAAAACCTCTGACGGTGATTCGATCACACGGTTTGAGGAACCCTTTAAGTTTCTTGCCGCCCCCAGGTCCGGTGACGCTGAAAAGGGCGAACCAACAGCAAACTAAAACAAAACCTTTTTTTAACCCGACGTAAAATAAGTTGAGTTAAATATCTTGTTTGAGGTGGTGTTATTTATTTCTTACATCTAAAGTAAATGACTGGTTATTAAAGGTCACAATAGCGTGATACAAATTACGGAATTAAAAAAACTCCTTACCCAAAATCTCTTTCCGGTCTTGCTAGTGTTTTTTGTTTGTTTATGTATTTATTTAATAAATATACATATAAAGTCGTTTATTGCAGTCTTTCAAGGTTACTTACTTACCTATAAACAGTGTTTGGGACCATCCTATTAGGCAAAGAGAGAGAAAGAAAATGAAAAATATAAAGAGATTTATAAAATACAAATTGTCAATGAGTATGAAACGTTTCGTCAATGTAGGTTACAACGAAGATAACGTTTGAACTCTTTGTTTTACTACAACGATGTTGGTCGTCATTCAACCTCTTACAATAGAGATAAACTTTAACTTATCATTATCACGATGTTTGCAATTTAGTCTATACTAAAATAAGTCTGCAGTATGCGAACATTCCCTAGAGGGGCCCAACCATTACATCAGATTTGATAAACCACAAATACTCGTTAAAGAACAACGATTCATCCCTAGGATGATACGCGAGGCTATTGAAATTAAAAAACATCCTAATTTTAATAGAGAAGATGGTTGGAATCTACCACCAGCCTGGGATCCCATCATACAAAATATTAAATCCCAGCCCCGACACCATACTGCCAGACCAAAAGATACTGTAAGCTCTTTCTGCGTAAAACGGAACGCACCTGATTAAATTTAAATGAGGGTATACAAGCTACCAACTAATTATGAGATGACCAACACCTCAGTCTCACTGTGACCACGGACCCTGCAAAGGGTTCGAAACGTCAGGATAAATATTAAATAAGCAATGTGTAAAATAAACGCGAGTAGATCCGTAAAAGTTGTTTCATTTCAATGTGTAGTGTTCGCGTAAACTTTAGAAAACAATATTAGTCTATGCTATTAATATAGAGGTGAAGTTTATTTGTTTGTTTGTTTGTGGAGGGTAATCTCTGGAACCACAGGTCCAATTACAAAAAGTCTTTCACTGGTAGAAAGGTACATTCCTTTCGGGTACCATAGGCTATATTTTATTTCAAAACAAAGTTTATTTTTAAAATCTTAAATACACTTGGACGAAGTCGCCAGTAAAGTGCTAGTATATAATACAACTAGTGGCCGCTCGCGGTTCCACCCGCGTGGTTCCCGTTCCCGTGGGAATATCGGGATAAAAAGTATTCTATGTTTTAACCCAGGTTATAAACTACCTGTATGCCGATTTTCATCCAAATCCATCCATCCGTTGCATCGTGAAGAAGCAACAAATATACACACATACACACAAACTTTCGCATTTATGATATTAGTGTGATTAGACAACATCACACATTGATCTGCAGCGCTATTCTCTAAGCAAAACAGCGTCGAACTCGACATTGAACTCTCTCATAACTTGCAAACGAATTTCAACCTATTTTTTAATAGTAATAAAGTCTACATTCGTTTGCAAGTTATGAGCGAGTTCAATGTCGAGGTGGACGCTGGTTTGCTTAGAGAATAGCACTGCTGATCCCAAGGTAAGTAGCTAAAGCACTCGTTTTATGGAAATCAGAAACAACGACGGTACCACAACCACCCAGACCCGACACAATATTGAAAAGGTCGTTTTCGACATTGACCCGTCCGGGAATCGAACCCGGGACCTCAGAGTTAGAGCCGTCCAAAGTCCGGCGTGCAAGCCACTCGGCTACAGAGGTCGTCAAAAACTATACAACTTTATTATTAGTATACACAAAAAACCTGACGACAATAACTATATTTCTGTAAACGAATGAAAACCCTTCGTTCGTCAAAAATTAACTTACAAAATGTCAAGATATATAAAAGTGTTTTTTTTTAAATTTGCTTAAGTTAACATTGCACTTTATATGAAATCCTAAAATATATATTTTTTAAATTATTGAATACTAGCGGCCGCTCGCGGTTTCACCCGCGTGGTTCCCGTTTCCGTGGGAATATCGGGATAAAAAGTATTTTATGTGTTAATCCAGGTTATAAACTATCTGTATGCCGAATTTCATCCAAATCCATTCAGTAGTTTTTACGTGAAAGAGTAACAAACATCCATCCATACTTACAAACTTTCGCGTTTATAATATTAGTAGGACTAGTGGCCTGCTTGATATAATCATATATCACATATCTTGATTATAGCTAGCTATAATCATAGTCAAGATCATTATTTCAATAAATGATGGCCATTTTAAATTTCTTCCGTGACTTTGCAGGTAGTCATGTCACAAAATGAGCCGGACCCAGAAGGCATGCTTAAAGCTTATTAGACCGCGCTCAAGTAACTCACACATAGACCCCTTGCACCCCATCCCCCATTTCCGTAGGCCCAAACACGCTTTATCGGATCCCCCCAATCAGTTAACACGTGACCTGGCTTGCCTACTTGCGGCACAAGGCACTTCGTCGCTTAGTTAAGTCAGCCGACACTGCAGATTGAGCGCGCGTGTACTCTGATGGTTTTTTTTTTGGAGTGAGGTTGCTGATTGCCTCAAACGGCATTTTCAGCTTTACCGGGCTTTTTTAAGGGCGGCGAGGTACTTATAGGATACCTCAAGCCATGTGAAACAAATCACCTTCGGAGGTTTTCTAGAGGGAACGGCATCACACACTTAAAAGTGCGTGTCCCCGTGTCCTACTAGATTATTCGAAGGGTTCGGATCGGATCGGGGGTTCGGATTGGATCGGAGGGTTTGGATCAGATCGGAGGGTTCAGATCGGATTGGCGGGTTCGGATTGGATCGGCGGGTTCGGATCGGACCAGTCTCCGATTGAGTAACGCCAACGTCGCTTCCCATTCCGGGAGGCGACCGTTATGTCAGCCTATGAAGACCTTCCAAGGCTATAGGCAACCCCCAGGGGTTTTACGAGGTCGGCTTCGGCCATCCCCGAAGATTAAGATTCCTTAAGATCACCCGTTCTTATACGATTGGGTAAGATTGGGTAAGATTGGGTAAGATTGGGTAGGATTGGGTAAGATTGGATAAGATTGGGTAAGATTGGGTAAGATTGGGTAAGATTGGGTTTCCGAAGGCAGCTGTCGCGAGATTCAGTGACCGTGAGAGGTTGTCTATGTGTGCGTTACTCGAGCGCGTTTGTTGAAGCGTACCTTCTACAGTCTCCTATTTCGCGGTAATGTCTAGAAAACGCGAACGCTACCGGTACCGGGTCAGTTAGTAGCGTGGGTTCGAAGTTGATCATTATAACACAACAGGGAACCGCTTAGCATTCATCGCACCTGATGGTAGAAACGATAAGGCCGAAGGTGGATGCTTCACCCGGAATCTTAGCCGGTAAGGTTAAGTTTAATTTCGTGAATCCATTTATTGGTAAGTTTTCCGTGCACGTAATTGATATTGATGAACGAAACGTGACAATAATAGCTGACAACTGACAAATGAAACAAAACAGTGCAACTTCACTTTTCAAATTCTCTCAAGAAGTCCGCACGTCTGAAAATGATTGTTGTAAATACTTACAATTAGATAATAATGGTGAAAGCTCGCTATGTGGAATTAGGACAAACTCTATCACCAACCAAGCCCAGTATAATAATATACCCCTGCTAGGTAAAGTCGGGACAACTTGGACTACGAATAAACTGTTGTTTGAAAACATTCATTTGCAGATGTCACTTGCCGTTTATGGAAGACCTCAACTCTATTATTTTTGTAGTAAATATTTACGTTGTCTATTGCTGCGTTATTTCATAGAAATCAATCCCTTTAATCTTTTATAATAGTAAATAATCATTTCTGCGTCTTACAATTCCTTTTATCAGCTATATTAATAACATTAATATAATGTATTTGTAATGTAGTCGTAAGATGGCAGCCGATAAAACCCACCGACCCGCACTGAGCCAGCATGATAAACTGATCTTCCATGAACTGTTTCTTTTCCCGATCCAATCCGAACCCTTCGGAGAATCTAGTAGGGCACGGGGACACGCACTAGTGCGTGATGCCGTTCCCTCTAGACAACCTTCGAAGGTAATTCGTTTCACACAGCTTGAGGAACCCTTTAAGTTTCTCGCAGTCCCCAAACAAGCCCGGTAAAGCTGAAAATACCGTTTGAGGCAATCAGCAAACTCTCTCTCAAAAAAAACTGTTTCTTCGACGCACCAAATCATTTGTTTGTGGCACCACACAAAAAGGGGAGGCTTTCCCAGCACACGTATTCCCTACTTACGACACCAGCTCATTTATAAAACTGACATAGGTCAATTATAAGTTAACTACTGCTGGGGCAAGAGCCTTCCATAGGATGAAAGCATCACAAAGAGAACGGGCTATGAACGCAGCACCACCACGCGACCCCACGCTGCGTCGCACGTCGCCGTCCTTAGGTGTAGCATAGTTTTAGTTTTATATATAAATTGTATGTATGTTAGTCTGTAAGGTATTTATAATATGGGCCTCTATGTAAATTACCATCTGTACATAATTTGTTGCCTGAATAAAATGATTGAATTAAAATGACGACGACCTCCTTGGTCGAGTGGTTTGTACACCGGTTTTCATGGTGTCGCCATCTCTGAGGTCCCGGGTTCGATCCCCGGTCGGGTCAATTTAGAAATTATTGTTTTTCTAAATTGTCTCGGGTCTGGGTGGTTTTCTATGTATAATAAGTATGTATTTAAGTATTTTAAGTATGTTTATCCGTTGTCTAGTAACCATTTAACGAGTTTCATAACGAAGCTTCTCTTGGGCTATATAATAAAATTGGTGTGAGTGTAGGAAAGTTTATTTAACCTTTTCACCGCCCAACTATCCTGCACGCGATGTCCCGCTGTACGCCAACGTATAAATGTATTTTAATAAAATAGGTACAAAGAAGAACTTCTATAGAAATGCTGGCGTGGACGGCACGAAAATCTCGAACTTCTATAGAAGTTGTTGGCGGTAAAAAGGTTGAGTTTATTTATTTCTAAAAAAAAGGGTATGGGACCTGACCCGGTATGTCAGAAGGGTGCAGGTTCAAATCCTGCTCGTGGAAATTTTTTCAACATTTGTGATTTTGTAATTTGTTCGCAACAAAATTTTCGTTAAAAATTAATATAATAAACAAAACAAAAAAAAATATTAATAATTTCTTTTCTATTCGCTGTATACGCATCTGATGAGGTCTGTGTGAGTTTTGTTTGCTATCCGTACTCATTCGATTACGTTTACGAAAACGTAAATTAGTATGGCATTGAAGCAGCGCCTCCTGGCGGCATACGAGATGAGTTAACATTTTGCCATACAAATTTTCGCTGTCGTCAACGTGATCGAATGGCGAATGAAAGTCGCACTAGGCACCCTGGACTAAAACTCGCACTAGGCACAGGGACTCTGCTTCATCATTTGATACTGTACCTTAAAAAAAATATGCTATTGCTCTGGTTGCTCCTAAGTCATCATGAGTCTCATAGTTTTATTTGGTCCAATTATAGTTTGATTCACCTCTCCACACTCCGCCTTACATGACGACCGTGACAGGTCCTATCACGGTCGCCATTTAAGGCCACGGTCGCCATGAATCAAATACAAAATCTTGATGGATACTGATCTGTTGATTATAGAGACATAGCTTAAATACAATGCAACATAGGGCTACAGTACAGTATATATTACGAGTATTTATGTCCTCAAATGAGACTTGATCCCGACAGTAGGCTATTTAATATGATAATGATAAAATTAACGACGTAGTTGATTAAATAATTAAATAACACCACAAAGTTCAATGATCGCCACAAAACAGTTTCCCACGTCGCCAATACAATTTCCAGTTAAACGAAATCATCGAAAATCGATACTTGTGCATCGCACGGCTCTACTTAACGTTGATACGCGGTTAAGCCAACTGATAGGTAAGTACTTACCTCCACAGCACAAGCCACCGCATTCAACAGTGCGCTGTCGCCAGTCAAAGACGTGTAGCTCTTTGGCAAAACATAAAAAAAATATCGATAACTTTTTCTTTGTTTTTTCGCCATCCCTAGTGCGCGTGCTCGTGACGTAGTGAGATTTCGTGTGTCAAAGACTATTGAATGTGCCAGTGAGGTTTGAAAGGACTTAAAGTGCCAAAGGACCAAAATGTTAAATGTTTTCTTCAGCATACAACATTATATGTACTTTGCTATAAAGTAACAACGCGCTTGTCACGTTTACAAGGTAAGTTTGCTTTTTACATACTTATGTTTTTTTTTTCATTGTTGGACTTAAATCGTCCCACTGCCGGGCAAAAGCCTTCCCCGTAAGAGCACGTGGAGTGATTGAGCTAACAAACACGCGGGCCCAATGCGTGTTGGTTTCAACGATGGACCAACGGCTTAACGTGCCTTCCGAAGCACAGATATCCTCTATATCTAGAGATATTTTAATTAGGTCTCCAATCCGGTGCCAAAGCTTTGCGAAAGATACTTAACCTGCAAGATCGTGACCACACTGCGCCATCAAGTTCCTCTTAAAGTATGTTTCATGCGTAATAAAATGTAACGTTTCAATTTGCTAAGCTACCGTATCTCACTTAAATATCAAATGTTTTGTTCGATAATGAACTCAATGTGTATAGTCATAAGGTGTTATAAGTACTGCGTCGCATCGGCACTCTCACCACGTGTAGTTATTAAATTGATGAATATATTATTTACTTTAAATTCTCGCATGAATACCTCATCAGTCATCAGTGACACATCACTTGATAGCACTTGATTATTTCAACTATTTATATAGATTTTCTTTGTGCATTTGATTATCTTAATTCATTATTATATTTATCTTATACCTTTGAACGAGCAATTCTTGTATATATGTATTTAAATAATCTGAATCTCAGAAACGGCTCCAACGATTTTCTTGAAATTTAGTATGCAGGGGGTTTCGGGGGTAATAAATCGATCTAGTAGGTTTCACTTTTAGAAAACATTATAAAAAAAATAACGAGCAAAGCTTGGTCATCCAGGTACTTATATTGAATCACTTAGAATGTAGGTACATGTTATACGCATACTTTAGGTTATAATAATAATAATTTAAACAAAATGGATATTTGTTTGTGAACTAGTGCTTAACTATACTTACTATTTGTGCTTATATACACTTAACTATTCATAATTATGTTATTGGGTTACGCCCCTTTAATTATGTTAAATAAATAAATAAATAATATACCTACCTTTTATATTGTCCCAAATAGTTCGGCCAGGCGTTTGTGTGTTGTTGTAAATGAAACTCTAAAAATATTATATTAGGGTATATCTAAATAATTCTTTTCAGGCCTTTTAAAAGCCCCGCCGCAGTATCTGGGATGGTCACAAAAGGTAACCCAGTGGTACCCCAAAAGAGAAAAACGAAACAGATGACGTAGGAAGGGTTGCAGGAGCAATGTGGATCAGAAAGTCACGAAAATAACAGAATGGAGAGAATTGGAAGAGATTGACATAGGCATGTCGGCCTATATCGAGATCCTCTTCGAAAACAATGAATCAGTTGCCTGACTTCCCGTGCATGTCGAGCTGACTGAGGGACAAGGGTTCCAAGATGCTCGCAGATCAGGCGATCGGCTACCAACCGGATGTTACACATCTGAAAACTGAAACTTTGTCTGAAAAGACAAAGTGTTGAAAATAATCCACAAACGGGATTTGAACCCGCACCCCATGACATGCCGGGTTAGGTGCACTACCAACTATGTTATCGTGGCTCAATCCAACTCGCCGAAATTAATCAATACTACTCTTACTATGTAAGCCAGAGGAGCCCTATTCAATGTCGACAACTACTAGATGTTATTACTACCTCGGAGCATTACTTCGCTTATGCTAAATGTAGAGTCGAGGTCACTAACGCCGAGATTACTCATAATTGGTAATTTTGATGCTATATCTACCCGTTTTTGGGTCCTCTCAAGTATGTACTTTTGAAAGTAACATTTATTTCAAACTAGTTGTCGCTTGCGACTTCGTTCGCGAAGACTACACTATCCCACAGGAACCTGTTACCGGGATAAAAATATCCTTTATTCTAGTCCGGGTCATGGTCTGTCTATGTGCAAAGTTTTATCCGAATTCGTTCAGCCATTTTCACGTGATGCGCGGTCAAATAAACAGACAAACAATAAACAGACAAACACACAAAAATTCTAAAAACTGTTGGAACGTGTTCTGTTATCGATTCTAAGTATTCCCAGCCAACTTGTTTTCGAATAACTTCCATGTACAGACTTTCGACCCTCTTTAGCTTTATTATATGTCTAGATAGATTTTAAATCGAACTGGGGTTTCCCTACCTAACCAGGTGGACTTAAGACCAACCCTACCAATACCGACCAAATCCAGTAGAATACTATACATGTGCGATGATAACTTTCGCTGGGAATAAAACCTAGGTGCTCCATATCTGACCTTAGCTTAGCCACTAGTCCACAGAGGCGATTGTTTTACCCAACGTTTGTGAGTTACCGGATCTATATATCAAACGCGTTAACCATCTCGAGTCTAGGTCAGGCCGCACAAGGTTGAAGATCTGTGGGGTCGATGACCGGGGCAAGTCTCAATGTCATATATCACAGCTTGCTCTCATTGACATTTTTTTTTCCTTTAGTTGATGGCTTTGGCGATTAGCACCTTTTGCCAGTGTCAAAGTAAGTTTTCTTACAAGTAGTACATAAATAAACACTATTTCCTTCCTGTATGATGATAATGAATGATAATTGAAATGAAAAGTGAGAAATGAAATACCCCCTAACCCCTCGAGTATCTCAGTAAAGGTGTGGAGCTTTACTAAGTCCTCACGCGGACTTCTTGGGAGAATTTGAAAGTGACGTTGCACTGTTTTGTTTAATTTGCCAACACTCATGCACACTCACGAATACTTAACGGTTAATAATCCACCATTTATCATCATTATCAGTCTATACTAGTCCACTGCTGGACATAGGCCTCTCCAAGTGCACGCCACCGAGCACGATCCGCGGCTACTCTCATCCAGCTCTTGCCAGCCACCTTGCGAAGATCGTCGCTCCACCTAGTCTGAGGGTGTCCTACACTACGTTTGCCAATATGCGGTCTCCACTCGAGAACTCGTTTACCCCAACGGTTGTCGGTTCTGCGGCTAATATGAAAGGCCCACTGCCACTTCAGTTTACTGATCCGATGGGATATGTCGATTACTTTCGTTCTCTGTCGGATCACCTCATTCCGAAGTCGATCCTTCAGAGAAACTCCGAGCCATCAGACTCATAGCCTTTTCCATAGCTCGCTGAGCGACTTTAAATCTGTGAACCAGCCCTACCGTGAGTGTCCACGTTTCAGCTCCATATGTCATGAGTTCATGACCGATAGGACGCACTGATTGAAGACTTTCGTCTTAGACTTTGTGGAATAGGCGACGTAAAGACTCGACGTAATTTCCCATATGCTGCCCAGCCTAGTCTTCTGTTAGCCTCTTTCTTGAAGTTGTTTCTACCCAATTGCAAAATCTGCCCGAGGTAGACATATTCCTTAATAACTTCGAGAGCACCGCCTTGTACTGCTATCGGTCCCGGACTGGCATGTTTGTTAAGCAAAACCTTGGTTTGTCCAAGTTCATCTGGAGACCGATGCGTTGAGAAGAATCAGCTAGGCCTTTCAGCATGAACCGTAAATCCTGCAACGTTTCGGCCACGATGACGATGTCGTCCGCGAATCGCAAGTGTGAGATGTGTTCGCCGTTGATGTTATTGCCACGTCCTTTCCAGTCCAGCGTTTTAAACACATCCTCCAATGCATTTGTGAACAATTTGGGGGATATCACATCCCCTTGTCTCACACCTCGATGCAAGAGCATATGCTTAGTCTGCTGGTTCTGTAATTGGACGGCCATGGTGGCAGCATTGCCAATCGACTGGCATCGTTGCAGGGATTCTAAAACAGCCCAGGTTTCGATAGAGTCGATTGCCTTCTCATAGTCCGCAAATGCTAAGCACAGGGGCCGATTATACTCTTCGGTCTTCTGTATAATGTGCCGCACTGTGAAGATGTGGTTCAGTAGGGTCTTGTCTCATTTTTACCCGACTGCGTCAGAAGGAGGGTTATGTTTTTCGAGTGTATATATGTATGTATGTATGTGTGTATGTATGTATGTATGTATGTATGTATGTATGTATGTATGTATGTATGTATGTATGTATGTATGTATGTATGTATGTATGTATGTATGTATGTATGTATGTATGTATGTATGTATGTATGTATGTATGTATATATGTATGTATGCATGTATGTATGTATGTATATATGTATGTCTGTTTCTTTGGCAAGCCCTACAGCCCAAACGGCTCGGTGGATTTTAACATATGAGGTGTCGTTAGATTTGTTTTGACTGTGGGAGTGACTTAGGCTATAAAATTAAAAAAAAAATTCAAAAAAAGTAAAAACATTGGCCGGGTTATGTAGACGGGGACAATCATCAACCAAGCGGCCGTGGCTAGCCCAATTAAATCCGCACTCTCTTTGGTTGGTGATTGTCCCCGCCTGCGACAACTATCAATATTCAATGTATTTAGAATTATTTCACGTTGCTTTCAACATTGCTCAAATTGAATTCTGAGATCGTAGAGCTTGTTTATTTCTTTTCAGTTTTTTCTCTTTGCAGTTATTTTTTATATAGTTGTTTTAGCAGTCGGGTTTTTGTTTTATTTTAATAATTTGTTTGAAGAACAGCACGACGACACTCCTATTCCACCAATCCACCACTATTTCACATTCATTTTCGACATAACACAAATTTTAGAAAATAAAACAAAACAGCAGACATGAGGAGTCATGTCTGCTGTTTTGTTTTATTTTCTAAAGCGCGTGGAGACGCTCTCTCTCTCTGACGCCAAGAAGTCCTATTGACATATTTGTCTATGGTAAGTAATAGTTTTTTTTCTTTGATTGGGTATTGAGAACCACATAGCAATAATCTGAGATTGGATCGTGCTTAGTGGCGTGCACTTAGATAGGCCTATGTCCAGCAGTGGACTAGTTTAGGCAGATGATGATGATGATGAGATAGGTAGTTGACTCACGAAACTATAGAGTTGACTAACCAGTCAAATAGTCAATAAAGAAGCTATTTAGCAACTGTCAAACGATTTACTTTTAATAGATTTTTTTTGAGAATAAGAAGAAACTATGACGTCACTATTGACTAGGAATTCTACAGTTTCTTCGGTGTATTATTAAACCAAACATATTATCATCGTAAACAAATGGACTGGTTAGCCAATGGAGTACCTTTTAACATTTTAGGAACATTCAAAACGATTTATTTTAATAGAATTTGTTTGGCAATCTTAAACTATGACGTCACTTTTTTTTCGTCAATTGAGTGTTAATAAAACACCATTATCTCTCATCTATATTTGACAAAACGCAAATTATTAAAATAAATCAAAAGTGCAAATACAAAGTCAACATTTGAAAATCCAAATTTTTAAATCAAATAAACTTAGAATTACTTATAAGTAGGTACTTTTGAATCGTCCAAAAATATTTTACCTACTGCCCGTATTCAGGACGCCAATCTTTTAGCTGTGGAGAAGAACGGGCAATTCAAGCATGAGTCTGCACTTTCCAGCCAAGAAGTCCCACAAAGTTATAAAAATTTCTTCTTTTTTTCCAAAAAAAAATCTAAATTGAAAATTATTCATTCAGTTTAGGCTAAAAATAGCTCTTATGAACGTCATTATGCCATCGGTTCGTAAGTCTACTCTGGGCAGGAGACCATGCACTGATTAGAACCGGCAAAAAACTCAGCAAGTGTCAAGCTCTTTTCTTCTTCTTTTCTTCTTCTTTTCCCTTACAGCGTCAAAAATATTGGAAAATGCCCTATCATAAAAGGACACTTTCCACCACAAATAAACACAAAAAATATAAAGAACAATCACACATGTTAAAAAAAAGGGAAAAAATAATCTTATCTAAGTTTGCAAATTTACTACGTCAGTTACCAATTGAAATTTTCACAATGTCACACAGTACTAATAAAGGTCAAAAATTGACTAAAAAAACAAAGTTAAACTATAGTTAATAATAATAATAAAAATAATAGTATGCAAGAGCAGACCAGCCTCCACAGGCGGCACCCGTTCACGAGTATGACATATGAATCAGCCATCGCTTCACTCAACCATATCTTAGGGAATGTTTTAATCTCAGAATAATAACTAAAGCTATAGAAACCGGACTAAAATAGCAACACTCATTCATCAGTTCGTACTATTTTAACTAATGAACCTAAGTGATGTATTGGAAAGAGATCGATTGTCCCTTTTCTTTCGTAATTTCGAAGGTGTCACCAGATTTGTGACGTCATATTTGAGGTAATGTAGTGAGTGACTTTATAAAGGAATCAAAGATTTTTTTTGATCACCGACTATCTGATGACCGTTTGACATAACAATACAAAAAATAAAAACTAAGTGTCAACCATTTGTCGCACTCCAACCTCCTTTTCTAGCCATAAGATAGAACGGAACTAAACATAGTTGCACGATTTTTATTTTAGCCATCCTTCTATAGCTTTAGTTATTGTTCTGAGGTTTTAATATAGATCATAGGCCATGAAGTTTAGCAACCATAGACAAAGTTAAAGAGTATATACATTCCAAGATGGCAGCGTCTAGGACTATCGCTTCCAGTTCAACGACTGAGCTTGTCCAAGGCCACGAAGCAACCTTCATGGTCCAATGGCGACGATCGCGGGGCCTAGGCTAGGAAACGCTGGGCATAAGTTAAAACATATAAGACAAATGGTCAGTCAGTTGACCACAACTGTCCAGATATTTATCTTTTATCTTTTCTTTTTGCGTCCTGTAGCGGTAGCCAAAGTAACATTAAGAAGACGATAGCGATAGTTCGTAAAGAATAAAATGTAGGGGATTGACATAAGATTGACCACGTGATTTAGCGCGGCTTATGTCAATCCCATACATTTTATTCTTTTCGAACTTCGCTATCGTTTTCTTAATGTTACTTTGGCTACCGCCCTGGCGTTTTGACCTAACGTTGATGCAAGGTCGTCTGACACCGTTTTGTAACCTAACGGTTAGTAGGGGGTGTGTCAGTATATACTTTAAGTATTATATAGGGTTGTTCAGGGTTGGCCATATTTAACTTTAAGAAGTACTTCCTTATGTGAAAATATTACTTTAAAGTTGAGCACAACTGGCTGGTTTTTTAAAGTACTTTCTCAACTTTTGGTGTAAAGGAGATGTTTCAATTTGAGCCGAGTCTATGTATAGTATCTCAAAAATAAGCAAAAAATACAAGGATTCTCAGAAAAATACAAATAAAATTATTTCTATAGTAATTGTTTGGTTCATAAATGTTGTTGTGACGAATTTAGACCATATTTAAAACATAACACGTTCAATAACAGAAATAAAGATTAACCTTTTAGGTTCCCGCTAGCCGTGATTAGGACGTCAAACTCATATGGTCAAAATGACATTGATTGATGTTTGCCATTGTTGAATTTGAAATATCACATAATATTTTAAAATGTTTTGAACCACAAAATAAAGCTAAATTATAAAAAAATAATGTTTGTAATTGATTATTTGTTTTATTTCTTTGAATTATTTAACCTGTACAAAAACTTAACCCAGTGTCCATACAAACTTGAAACATCTCCTTTAACCTTCCTTTAACCTTAAAGTTCATCACCATTGGCCAGATATTTATCTTAAGAAGTACTTAACTAGAGACAAAGTAAAACCTATAAATAAAAAATTTCCTCCAGCTGTGGACTCATAGGAACGGTCCCAAGAATGATGGCAACATTACCTCTTTGGATAGCCAAGCTAATACGTTAGCAGAGGTAGCTGCCAGCCTTCTTGTCACTGGAGCCTTCAACAAGGCGAGCACTCAACTCTGTAACAAGCTGCTTGGCTTCCGGCCCCCATGGACCCAATGTCTCCACTGCAAACGGAACAAATAAATAATTTCGAGCCAGGTTTGCGTATTTGTGCCGTTTGCGATGATATAATATACTTTACGATAAACTAATTACAATATTCACTATAATTAAGCAGTATTGTGCAATATACACGTGTCCTACAACTCGTCCTCGTTACTATGCAAATTCATCGAAATATAACGATTTCCATTCACCAAATATGAATTACTGACGCAGGTTTTTATCTACTGTCTTCATACGTATGTGAATCATTGAATTTTGTCCATCCACACACAAAGTTTGTTGGTTTGATTCCCCGAATCCAATCATACGACTTTTGTGTCAGCATAAATGCAAATAATTGAAATGCATTCTGACCGATTTAACGATAATCTTAATTAAGCATGTTTTTACTTTAAGTTTTTTCTGATTAAGTCAGTAAGCACTTATAGAAATTACAGTTAATAGTAAAATAATAACAGAGGAAAACAAAAATACGACAATAGCTTGACTTGTACAGACCTACTTACCTGCTTAATTATTCAATTAAATGAAACACTTTAAGAATTGATTCGTGTTTATATAAATATTAAATAAACTGTTTTTATTCAATTGTTTATTTTTCATTTAAAAAATGCGATCTTTATGGAATTAAAGATTTATAGCTATAGGTTAATTAGCCAAGATTCATGCTCGTTCACGAACGCCTATTGGTAAATAATCCACCATTATTTCATTTTATCATTCGACAAAAAACGTTTTTTTTTTAATAAACTAATACTAATACCTACGGCTGCTATTTTTGTTTTAAGATTTTTTTACTTTTTATTTTGTAGTTACATTTTTGTGTGTTACGTTTGTGTTGCCATCGCAGACAGCATCACCTAAACCGGTTCCGACGGAAGATCAGCGCTAACCTCAAGGCTAGCATTCTGCTGAGTCTGGGACTCTCTTATGTTTTTTTTCCATTTTTATCTGTATGTTTGAACTGTTCTGTCCCAAACAAATTTATTTTCATTTCATTTTATTTTATAATACGACGTTTCTTAAAAAACATACAAAAATTTTTTTTAAAGCGTTTAACACTTCGTAAGAGACAAATTGGAGGAGCTCGATGTCGCAGTGGTTAGCGCACCCGGTCGGCGATTGCTGAGGTTAAGAACTTTCGCAAATGCCGGTCAAAATTCAAAATTTAATATAGTTTATTCAGTTTAGGCTACACAATCACCACTCTTTTTTATCGGTGACTGTACCTCCGTGATTTAAATTTATCGAGTTCATAAAATCATAGGTGCCGAATTGGGAAGGTGCCGAAACGAAACTAAGCCCATATAGCTCTTATGAACGTCATTATGCCATCGGTTCGTAAGTCTACTTCTCTTGTACTGAGAAGAACCGGCAAGAAACTCAGCAAGTGTCAGGCTCTTTTCTCCCTTACAGTGTCAAAAATATTGGAAAATGCCCTATCATAAAAGGTCATCGGATGGGTGACCAAAAATGTATCATCTCGAGCTCCTCCACGTAAGGCACGTAAAGCCGTTGGTCCCGGCTGCATTAGCAGTCATTAACAACCACCAATCCGCACTGGGCCCGCGTGGTGGTTTGTGACCCGTTCTCCCTGTGGTATTTCCATCCATAGGAAAGGCTCGTGCCCCAGCAGTGGACACAAATTGAGCTGGTGAGTGCAGCGATAGTGTAGACCAGGGATGGGCAAACTACGGCCCGCGGGCCATCTCCGGCCCGTGAATGACTTAAGTCCCGCCCGCGACCATCAAACAAAAATTCAAGTGCGCGAGTGTTTCAGAAAATGGTTTGCTTTTTCTGTATCAATATTTTTATTTAAAAAAAAAATATTTATTGAAAAAATACAGCAAAAAATTCAATAGCCTGGCCCGCCATAGATTTTGTTAGTAAATATTGTCACGCAAATGAAATGGTTTGCCCATCCCTGGTGTAGACCTTTGCCCAGCAATGGGGCAACATATAGCTTAGTTTAATGTACGTCGCATATAAGCTATTTACTTCTTACTAGTATACATCCAATGACCTTATTTATGTTATGATAGATGTTTATCGAGTAGCCGGGCGAGCCCATCCCACAAGTGGACCTACTCCAATGTCCTGCGCAGTGCAACCAATTGTGCGGTGTGTACAGCCACCAGCACATAAACCTATCCAAAGCTGTCAAATTTCTTCACTAAATGTTCAACCATAATGCCATTTCCATAAAGTTAAAAGTCTATTGAGGGTATTTGACCGTTCATGTCATTCCGTCTCCTGTGCAGCCGTGTGTACGGTCGGTGTCACAACAGCCGTAAATATATCAATTGTGGCCGTCCTGTTTGGGTTTGTTAAGTGCGTAGTGGAGGCACTTAGGCACTTATGTAAATATTCCTCGGACCCTAATCTGTAGGACTTCTGCGTCGCAATGGCCGACAATGAGCTGACCCTTTTCTTCAAATGACTCATTGTTGATTGCAAAAGTCATAATTTTTTGTAATTTTTTTTTTTAAATTTTAGCTCGTTGTCGCAGTAGCTAAAAAAAAAATCTAACGCGCCCGGTCTGCGATTGCTAAGGTTAAGCAGTTTATGCAAAGGCCGACATTGGATGGGTGACCAAAAATGTATCATCTCGGGCTCCTCCGTGCTTCGGAAGGCACGTAAAGCCGTTAGTCCCGGCTGCATTAGCAGTAGTCGTTAACATCACCACCCACACTGGGCCCTCGTGGTGGTCTATAGCCCGTTCTCCCTATCTATCCATAGGGAAGGGTCGTGCCCCAGCAGTGGGGACGTAAAATGAACTGATGATGATGATGATGATGATGTTCAATTTAAGTAAGTAAAAATGAAACGTTCTCCCTTCTCCCTCCCTTTCCTTTTGGCGTAGTATTTATATTTACGTGAGTAATTATCTGCAAATTCTTTTTTTAAGTTAGCGCAAGTCAAAGGGGTCAAATTATTATTATTAGATCTTAGAATAACCAGACTTTGTATATTAATTGTTTTACGCACATGTTTTAGAATATATTAAATATTATACATATATAAGTAATGTGGAAAATAGTAGCATTTATTACATGAATTAGTTTAAACTTTGTTATCTTTAAATATCCGGTATCTGGCCGGATATTGACTTACTATCCGGTATCCGGCCAAAATAGAATAACAAGCCGGATAGGCCCGATAACTG
Source organism: Eudonia lacustrata (assembly GCA_947562085.1). Lineage (NCBI taxonomy): Eukaryota > Metazoa > Arthropoda > Insecta > Lepidoptera > Crambidae > Eudonia > Eudonia lacustrata. The sequence goes on along the minus strand of OX387332.1, from coordinate 14,397,898 downwards.
AAATTAACCAAATACCCGTTTCATCTCTAATCGTCACCGGAGTTTACTCATAAAGAGTTTCATTACAATACTAACTCACACTCACAAAAAAACAAAAAAAACAGTAAACTAAAAAAAAGTTAAAACAGCTCTAAAAAGCAAGAAATAATATTGAAATCATATTATTAATTACATACGCATATCAGTTTTAAAGAAGGTCTATTGAAGTTGGGTGGTTGGTGGTCAGCTGGGGGACAATTTTGTTTCATTTAAAATTTTATGGTTGTTCCATTATCTCCACTTTTTTATTGTAAAAGCCCCACCGACTTCAATAGACCTTCCTTAAAACTGATATGCGTATGTAGGTAATTGATAATATGATTTCAATATTATTTCTTGCTTTTTAGAGCTGATTTTACTATTTTTAGTTTTAACTTTTTTGAAGTCGGTTTTTTTTGTTAAAATTATTTTATTTTACGATTTTTGGTGATGGGTAGACCTAACAAGGATGCTTCTCGGATGAGTAAACGACGGACGGCCTAGTAGGTAGTGGTATTCCTATGTAAAACTTCAATCTTAGTTAGATATTATTTTTGTAAAAATTGAACATTTTGGCATATTGAACCGTATAAAGTAAGCCCAACAAAAAGTAACTGCTGTAAATCGTAGAAGAGTTCCCTCGACTGACTATGGTCTCCATCATCAGACCTGTAATGTCACTTAAAACCCATATGGGTGCAAAATTCTCATCAATAGAAATGAATTAAGTCCAAACACAAGGTAGCTACTGTAAAACGTTAAAGAGTTCCCTTGACTGTCCTTCGTCTTCATCATCAGACCCCTAATGACAGTCACAACCCATCTAGGTGTAAAGTTCTCATTAATACAAATTAATCAAGCCCAAACACCAGGTAATTGCTGTAAATCGTTGAAGAGTTCCCTCGCCTGTCTTTCGTTTCCATCATCAGATCGACTCCAGACCTTCATTAAATAGTGGTGCTTTAAAATACTTGTGAAAAAATTAACAAACGCACTAGTCGCCACTACGATTTTCGAAGGTTCTCCTCGATTTCTCTGGGATGCCATCATCAGATCCTGGTTTCCTTATCATGGTACAACCCCTTGAGATATCTCCTTTTTAACAAAAAAAGAATCATCAAATCAGTTCATAAACGACGAAGTTATCCGCGAACACACATAAAAAAAATATACATACATACGGTCGAATTGAGAAACCTCCTCCTTTTTTGAAGTCGGTTAAAAACAAACTAAAACGAAAAGCAATATACAAAGAAACAATTCTAAAATAAAAAACTCTAACATTGAAATAAAAAATTGGATGGGATTTTTTAAAACAAAATAGTATTTAGAGTACCTATAATGATAAAAAGAAATATAAATACGTATGTAGGGAGTATAAAAAAAACTAAAAAAAAACCCTTTGCCAGTTAAAGGACAGCTAAATAAAAATAGCACATTAACATTCGTACAACAAAAACAATTGAATTGAACGTCAGGTTCTCCTATAATCTAGGAGGCCTAACATCATACTGAGCGGCACCTTTTCGTACCACTTGTTTAAATTGTTTTAATTTGTGTTGTGTAACTAATAAATGAATGAACGAATGGCGATTACTAGGTCTGCAATGGACAAGCTTAAAAAGATATAGAAGAATCGCAGTCACCAAGTCCACAAAAACCCGGCTTGTCAGAGCACTTGTGCTCCCCATATTTTTATACGCGCCGCGGAGACGTGGATAATGCGAGACAGCGAGAGAAAGAAAATAGACGCTCTAGAAATGTGGTGTTGGAGAAAGATGCTCGGGGTATCATGGACTGAGTTTCGCACAAATGCCTCCATACTCGAAGAACTCGGCATCGAGCGGCGTCTTTCCTCTATTGTTCAAACGCATATACTCACATTCTTTGGGCACATATCTCAGCGTGGTGATGCGTCAATTGAGCGACTTGTAGTCCAGGGCAAAGTTAGGGGGACCCGAGCGCGCGGTAGATCGCCGATGAGATGGACGAACCAAATAAAGGAAGCAGTTGAGAACCCCATACGCGTGTACAAAGATGGCATCGGCCAGGGGAGAATGGCGTCGGCTGGTCAGGCGGCTTACTGCGACCGAAGTAACGACTACGACCACTCTGCTAAGTGTGTAAAACTACTAAGAAGAAACTATATGTATAATGTGTATAATGTTTTCTATTCTGTTCTATAAAAGTACACAGTTACTCATACTAAAATTACTAACAAAACATGTCGCTTCGTCTTGGCATTACATTGTCTCGCTATCCAGCGCTCCGAGAGGAAACGGAAGCCTTAACTAGACTATTGGCAGACTCTAGATTGGCTAGTTATTTGGGACAGTGGCCATACCGTGGGACGACGGCCGGATATCCGAGAGCCGGGTAGTACGAGTATAAAGCAAACTCAATTGAATCTATGTGAAGACTTTCTGTTGTACTCATAGATCTATGTCAATTAGGTTTATTTTAATATTTGTATTTATTGAGATACAGAAAAGAAATGTTTTATTATAATTATTATGATTATATTTTTATATTGTTTTCTAAAGTTTACGCGGACAATACACATTGAAATAAGTGACGACCTACTTGGTCAAGTGGCTTGTACACCGGTTTTCATGGTGTCGCCATCTCTGATCCCGGGTCCGGGGTTCCGGGTTCGATCCCCGGTCGGATCATGTGTAAAATAAACGCGAGTAGATACGTAAAAGTTGTTTCATTTCAATGTGTAGTGTTCGCGTAAACTTTAGAAAACAATATTATTGTGTTTATTTACACCATAGAGTTATCCAAAATAAACAATATCTCCGCCATCTTATCTGTGGAAACGGATTTTTCCTTTAGCAGGATTATCTTGACTGGTTGGCACCTCATTACACAACCATAACATATCTTAATTAATTTGAGGATAAGCATATAACTCCAAGATTGAATATTTGCTTACGGCTCGTTATATAAAAGATTATGAGACGGGAGAATTGAGGCTTTAGCGGTCTGTAATGGTCAAAAAAAAATCAAAAATATTTATTTACTTTCAAATATCATTTTACAACAGCAGGGGGCCAGAGTCTCCTTTTGAGCATAATGCTACTTGTTTCAGAAGGCTCTGCTCTTCATATAACATAATTTGTGATATTTGACTGTGAATTTAATGGTAGCGACCCTACTCTGGATGTCCCGGGTTCGGTCCCGGATTTGTTTATGTGATAAACACTAATATGTGTATACCTTGGATATATATTCTATCTCTATACTATTAAAAAAGAGGTAACGTTTTTGACTTTGTTTGTTGGTTTGTTTGTTTGTTCCAAAAATTCTTTCACTGATATAATACTACACTCCTCGCGGGTGACATAGGCTATAATTTAATTTAATAAATAAAAAGCTTTTTAACTTCTTATATCCTTTTGGACGAAGACGCGGGTATAGTGCTAGTATTAGTTATTATATACGAGTAGAGTCATGCAAAAAATACTATATTTATACATTATAAGTTAGAATATGTAAAATGTTAAACTAAATATAAATACTTACGTTGACGACCTCCTTGGTCGAGTGAGGTCCCGGGTTCCATCCCCGGTCGGATCAATTTAGAAATACCTGTTTTTCTAAATTGTTTCGGGTCTGGGTGTTTCCTATGTATAATAAGTATGTGTTTAAGTATATTAAGTATGTTTATCCGTTGTCTAGTTAACCATTTCTCGAGTTTCATAAGGAAGCTTTCCTTGGAGCTAGATAATAATAATTGGTGTGAGTGTGCGAAACAATTATTATTATACTTAGGGCTGCACGATGCTCTATCAGAAATTAAGTTTCACACAATAATAATGAGTCGAAAGAGTATTTCTTACTACTTATTTAATATGACTTATTGTGAGCACATTTTGTCCCCACTGCTGGGGCACGAGCCTTCTCTATGGATGGATAGGGAGAACGGGCCATAAACCACCACGCGGGCCCAGTGCAGATTGGTGGTTGTTAACGACTGCTGACGTAGCCGGCTTTACGTGCCTTCTGAAGCACGGAGAAGCTCGAGATGATACATTTTTGGTCACCCATCCGATGACCGGCCTTTGCGAAATTTGCTTAACCTCAGCACTCGGTGACCAGGCTCGTTAACGACTGCGCCATCTAGCGAGCGAGTGATTTAATATGACTTTTTAAAATATTTATATAAGTATATATAATTCTTTAATACGGTGTGTACAGCGTCACTGAACTCCTAAACGGCTGGACAAATTTTGATGAGATTTTTTGCGTATGTCTAAGGGGTCTTTGGTTTGTGTCGATTTACAATTGGGCCCGCTAGGTGGCGCTGCAATATGGGTTTTAGGATTTTTTTAAACCATCATTGTATACGAGAGTTCATTGAGCGAGCCATTATTTGTCGACCATGAAATTGCTTTATCACTTTTGACAAAAACTTCCATTACTTTCGCTAAGGCTCATTGTCAATAATGTCAACGTATCTGTCACTTGGTCTTTTAAACAAAAATAGAACTTGTTGTTTTATTATACGCAAACAAAATTCACTTCTAAGGTGGTAAAGCAATTTCATTGTCGACTATACATTTAAAATTTTACTTCCTCCTTCAAAAGACTTCTTATCAAGAAATATAGATATATATAGATAAATATAATATATAGATAGATGTATAAAGGAGATATCTTTATATATCTATCTATATCGTTTTCATTTTTAAATACCTATTAGATTGATACCACATAGAGTTCAGGTGGTTGATAAAAACTACTTAAGAGCGAGTTTGACTGCCGTTCAAGGTTCTATTTTTTTTAATTTTTAATTTGGAACAATATAAATGATACATTTAAGTGTTGTACGATAATACTGCGGTTAGTTGTAAAAAACTGTGTCGCAACACCAACGCCCGTCTCCCAATAAAAGTTTAGTTTGTTCAACTAGCAACTCGCCCCGGCTTCGCTCGTGTTGTTGTGTGTACGTAAACCACCCTTGAAAGACGCTCTGTTCATTAGAAAAAACCGCATCAAAATCCGTGCAGTGGTTCCTGAGACTAGCCCGTCCTTACATACAAACAGTCAAACGTTCTGGGAATTTCCTTTTATATACTACTAGTGGACCCGGCGGACTTCGTACCGCTTTGACAGTTTCCATCAAGTGATTAAATTCTCTTTGGTTTCCATGACAACAAAACAAACAAATCATTTTGTATTGGAAAATTAAATTGTTGTTTTTAGTATATTTATAGTGTGATTCCCGTGGGAATATCAGGATAAAAACTATCATATGTGTTAATCCAGGTTATAAACTATCTGTATGCTGAATTTCGTCCAAATCCATCCATCCGTTGCAGCGTGAAGAAGGAACAAATATACAGACATACACACAAACTTTCGCATTTATAATATTAGTGTGATTGAAAATAATAAGCCTTAAATATGCGTTGTATAAGGTATACTTGGTCTAAAGAGTTTCCTAAACCACAGCGGGGTAACGCTAGATTAGTAATTTATAATAAAATAAATAAACAAATAAAAACTACGTCTTAAATGTTTTTTTTGTGACAGTTTGCTGATTGCCACTTGGCTTTACAGCTTCACCGGGCTTTTTGGAGGCGCAAGAAACTTAAAGAGTTCCTCAAGCCGTGTGAAACCAAGCACCACCAGAGGTTTTCTAGCGAGAATGGCATCACGTACTAGAGCGTGTCCCCGTGCCCTACTAGATTCTCCGAGGGGTTCGGATCGGATCGGGGAGCGGAACAACCCGAGGGCGCCTCTAAAGGCTCGGACCTCGGTTCGGGTGGATCGGGCCGTGGTGGTCGGAAGAAGCGCCCAGGTACATGTCTGTACCTGGTATAGAGCACGTGTGAACCGGCTCGTCGTATATTGTTCTACGAGTACGGTGTCTTGGGCCGAAACTAGTGTGCATGTTTAGTGTATTCTATAAATGTGTAGTGGCATTTAGAGGATCGGGCGGAAATCACGCACCAGTGCGTGTCCCCGTGCCCTGCTAGATTCCCCGAGGGGTTCGGATCGGATCGGGACTCTTTAAGTAAGATGGCTATGACAGAAACATGGTGCAACTAATAGAAGGGTTCTTGGATTACTAAAGAACCCTGAAAATTGCAAATTTATCAAATATGCGTCGTTATGTTTCAACAAGTAAATATTTAAATGATAAAGCGTCCGTTATCACAGAAGGAGATATAAATCGGTGTTTATTGAAAGATAATGATTGCGAAAGTATTTTAACTTTCACGATATACATCGCCTGGACAAATATTGAGAAAACGATATAATAAAAAATTTAAATTTTCTGAAAAAATAAACAATATCAAATGGGAACATACTGTATCAATCATTGGCAATGATAACATGAGCGGAGTGACACATTAAGTTACATGACGACTTCTTGGCGGGAAAGTGCTCTGCGGTTTTGTTTTATTTTCTAAAATTTGTGTTATGTCGAATATTAATGTGAAATAATGGTGGATTAACCGTTAAGTGTTCGTGAGTGTGCATGAGTGTTGGCAAATGAAACAAAACAGTCAACTTCACTTTTCAAATTCTCTCAAGAAGTCCGCCCGACGACTTCGTAAGCCCCACATATTTACTGAGATACTCGAGGGGTTGGAAGGGTATATCATTTCTCACTTCTCATTTCTATTATCATTCATCACCATCATTTCATGGGGGCCGATGGCAAAGCAGCTTGTTAAAGAGTTAATTGCTCGCCTTATCGAGGCTTCCGGTGACAAGAAGGCTGGCAGCTACCTCTGCCAGCGTATTAATTTGGCAATCCAAAGGGGCAATGTTGCCAGCATTCTTGGGACCGTTCCCACGAGCCCACAGTTGGAGGGCATCTTTTATTTGTAGGTCTTTAGTTTTTAATTTTTTTAATATTTTTTTTCAAGTTAACATTTACTAATAATTTTGGATCAAATTGGTCTGAAATAAAAATTTATTTATTTAAGTTAAGTAATATTTATTTTTGTTGTGTACAAATTATCTATCATACATAAAGGAAATATTGTTTATTTATACTATATTACTCGTAAGAAAACTTACTTTGACACTGGCTAAATGTGCTGATCGCACGAAGCCATCAACTAAAGGAAAAAAAGAAAATGTACATGACACACACAATCATGTCAATGCCAAACAAGCTGTGTACGTGTGTTAGATGTCAAACTTAGGTCAGAAGAAGAAAATTTACAATTGCTTACACTCTCAATCCTATATAATTGTACAATTATTAACAGTTCGAATTAAAATTATTAAAACTTCATCGATATCTTTGCAGTCACGTATATCACAACGTGATCAAGATATTATGCGAAGAAAACTTTTAACGAATATTATATTATATGCAAAAAAATCGTTTCAATTTCTATATATGCCGAGGTCGTTTAACGACTGACGTCATAACTCGACCGATAAAGTAATTGAGCATAGCAACGATTTGGAGAATGTTTGAGATTACATTTTAATTACCTAATAATTACATAAATAACTATATTAATACGTGAAGCAAAAACTTTGTACCCCTTTTTATGAAAATTGCGCGGACGGAGGAGTATGAAATTTCGCACACTTATAGTTTATATAGAGAAGAAGTGCAGAATGTTATTTTTTTTTATAAAAAATACATTAAATCAATAAAACAAATATTACACACACTACCATGTATTTCACACACACACACACACACACGTATATATAGGTACTCTTTTCAGAAATTTCAAAAATGGAAGAGGAGCGGCCGAAATCGTTCAATGCCAATTCAAACTCATATTCTATCTTTTTTAATTTTTCATTCAATCCGTGAAGCCTTAATAAAATTACGGTCGAATTTCGACCACTGGGCGACCACTTGTATTTATAAATCTATCTATCGGCAATTATATTTTCGAGCCGTTTGGGGTTAAAACCCTCGGGCCGTGGGGTCCGAGTGCTCATGCTTTGTATAATGACATCTCCAAACGGCTGGTTGACTCTTCCCATGACCCAAAGGCTGACTTTTACCTTGGCCAGAGGCTAAGCATTGCCATACAACGAGGCAATGCCGCCAGTCTCTTACATTACCAGTCGACAGCGACGCGGAGGAATTTTTTGACGCCATATTTTAGTTTAGTAATACATAGTTTTAGTTAAGTTTATTTTATTTATTCCACATTGTAATTGTATTGAAGATCGATTTATTAAACCTATCTTTCTATCTATCTATCTATGCCATAAGTAAACAGCCTATGATTGTCCCACTGCTGGGCAAAGGCCTCCATCATTGAAATCAAGTCATCGCTACAATTGATGGGTAATGGCTTAATCACCACGCTTGCCAAATGCGGGTTGGTGATTACAAACCCGGGCTATGCATTGGAAAATCCGAAATACATTTTGCCCGACCTGGGGATTGAACCCGGGACCTTCGGGTATCGGGCCGAGCGCTCGTAGCTTGCTCGCTGTAGTTACCCCTCTTTTTCATGCTATTTGTCGCTGTATTGTGCTAGCCTGATCCAATGCCTTCCGACCAACCTGACCCCGGGTTGTTCCCTTCTCGATCCCATCATCCGAACATCATCACATCACCAGCTCACTGTATGTCTCTAGTCTGAGGGCGTCCTACACTAAGTTTCCCGATACGCGGTCTCCACTCAAGAAGTTATTTCATCTTCATCAATCATCTCGGCCAAAAGACGTCCACTGTTGGACAAAGACCCCCAAGGACTATAACTGAATTAAAACTCATTTATCTTAACGGTTATCGGTTCTACGTTATATGGCCGGCCCACCAGCCACTTCGGCTTGCTAATCCGGCGGGCTATGTCGATTTTGTCGAGCTATTTCCTCACACCATACAAATTAATTAATAAAAAGTTCTATTGCCAACACCTTTAGTTGCAAAATGGCTTAAAGCCGTACCCAATCGAAGTTACCCCACTAATTTAACAAAGTGGATCTTCTATTAATACTTGGCAAGCCACCGCCATCACCTTCACTCTTCTTGATTTAACTGAGTCGTTGCTAAGCGTGTTTTAGGGTGACTGAGGACTTGCTATTACACGTTTATTTTGCGACAACGACATTTTTATCAAAAGTAAAGTATATATTTATAAAATTTATAAAATACAGTGAAAAAATTAAACGCCTACCCGACCCAGCCAAAGTAAAAAGTTATTATATCGTTGTGTTATCAAATGTGTGGTATTTCATCTGCAAAGATGAATCTGCATAGCCATCGGTTGCAATAACCGTTGGATAGATGGCGCACTGTGCCGCTATTAGCACTCAAAAAATTAAAAAAGCAGTAACAAAATTCAGCGCTTTCGTCAGCCTTCCCGATAGCATAGCGGTCAGTGCAGCCGCCCGGATTGCGGAAGATCCAGATTCGATTCCTGGCTGGGTCGGGTAGGTGTTTAATTTTTTTACTGTATTTTATAAATATTTAATTTAGCTTCAGTGCAGCAATCAGCACTTGAAAATAAAAAGTAAAAAGTAAAGTAATAATAGTCTATTAATAATCCGAGACACAATTTGCCTTTGCCGAAACATACGCCTCCCGCCCCCTGACCGCCTAACCGATCGCTTTGACTACGCGTATAGTTTATGACGTCATCTTGCCACCTCGCACCGCCTATGAAAGCAATATCAAAAGGTAAAAGCCTTTTACCTTTTGATATTGCTTACTAAAAGGCTATAGCTTTCAATATTGCTTTCATAGGCGGCACGAAATGACAAGATGGCGTCATAAACCACACACGAAGTCAAAGCGATCGGTTAGGCGGTCGGGCCCCTGGTCGGGTAAACTCGATGTGATGATGAGTTGAACTCAGGACCTTAGGATATTGGTCCGACCATTTCGCTACTCGGCCACCAAGAAAAAACATACTTTAATTCGCTATCTTTTACAGGCGGTTAGGGTGTAGCAAAGGGGGTCCGAGACATAGCCGATTTTACGATCATGTTTTGTATGGAGCTAGGACTTGTAAAATTTTTCACTTTTTGCTGGAGGTTACGTGATAGGTTAGAAAGTTTTTTTATTAGACAACAGAAATCTAGCTATAAAAAAAATATTAAAAAAAAAAACTAAATGTCTTTTCGTTAGCTATGTGGCATTTCGTGAAAAAAATATGTACAGGCTTGCCCCGAACGATAAATTCCCTAAATGAGCATGCATATTTATCTTTGTATTTTGTTGTCTATTTTAAATTGGCAAACTGATAAAAATACACAGAAACTTATTCGAAAACACCTGCCAATCAAAATATTTCATGAAAACAATTAAATTGCCACAACAGTACCTAAAATACCCTTTTGACAATTAACAAAGTACAACTATTCGCTAATTAACCATACCCAATGAATAATTAATCCGGTACAAATCATGATAGATCAAAGGAAACAAGAACTAAACGACAAATATCAAGTTTGTAGCGAATAGGATTTCATAATTTAATAGTTTTGCCTTTGTTCTAATAATAGATTTCGGTGAATTTGAAAATTAGAAACTCGAGCTTAAAATCGTCACGTTTATAAGTATGGCATCATTGTGGTATAAACGTAAGTCGAGATCTCATTAATTTGTACAGTCAGCAACAAAAGTCACTGAACATTTAATTACTGAATTATGTAACTTGGTTTTTCATTATAGATTTAAGCATAATTTGTATCTTTGATTTACTTTTACTTAAAGCTATAAACTAGTTTGGTCGTTGTCCTTGTAAACAGGTGCCCTAGTTATTAGTTACATTGGTACATAGCGCAATTACATACTCTAATTACATTAACTTAACATAAAGCATGAACGCATTGTTTCTTAAAAATGGGAGTCTTTTTATTAAATCTTTTAGGGTGCGAAGATTCCAAATTAATTTTTGTATAATACACTCTCCAAATTTCAATTCTCTGCGTTTAATGGTTGGGACTTCACCTTCTCTGCCAGTCTGGCAGGAGTGACAAAGATTTAAATAACATCCATTTCAAGTCGCGGTATTCTACAATCGCATCGATTAAAAACCTAATTATACATTTCAACTCCATGCTGCACAGAAGTTTGTTTGGAATATTGAAATGTATCAAGGCTCTAAGAGATACCAAATAATATTTCCTGTTGTTGAGATTCCTACCAGATTAGAATGTATGAATGTCGCACGCGTGCGGCCGGCCTGCAACCAAAGTCCATCAACTGATTGCCGGCTGCACACCCGCCGCCGTGCAGTCTGAACTGCATTCAGGGTTGCCACTAATAGCAAAATAAATAAATAAAAAGACAGGTATTTTTTATCATTCCTCTTCCTGCCTTTTTTTGTCTGAGGAAATTTCGCTGCCGAATCATCCAGCTGGAGTCTAACTCCGCGAGTTATGTAGGATTGACCGGATGGTGTAGCTGACCCACCAAAAACCCCGTCTACCGTCCAGAGAACAGCGGGCAGTCATTTACGACCCACCAAAAAAGCTTCTCTGCCTGCTCTATTGACCTCATTTGGACCAGATCGACGCGTGCAGGTCTGAGAAGCCACCCTCCTACCGTGCTGACCATCAAGACACGTACCAAAAAGTTTGGACAATCGTTCCTTTGCTGAACTGCCCGTATGTGGAATGCGCTTCCCGTACACGTGTTTCCCTCCTCTTTCTCTCCCGGGTTATTTAAGCGGGGCGTGAAAAAGCATTTATGCAGGCCGCCATAGTGTGAGCATTCGGCATAGCGTGGTAGCGCTGTGATGAACGCTTTCACTTCTTGGGCTTCACTGGCTGCTTTTCATCAGGCAGGGTGAGGCCATTTTGGCGTGCCACAATAAAAAATAAAAATAAAAACATGGCCGTTCAGTATTTGTAAACGTGCATGAGTGTTGGCAAATTAAACAAAATATCGCAACGTCAGTTTTATGTGTTATTAAAAAAGTATGCTTTTAAAAGAAATGGCTGGTGGCCACCTTTGACTTTTGCAGCGTAACCGGACGTTTTGTGGGTGGCGAGAAACTTATAGGGTTCCTCAAGCAGTGTGATCGCAGCATCCTCAGAGGGTTTCTATAGGGGAAAGTATCACGCAAGCGTATCTCCGTCTCAACTAGATTCCCCGTTGGGTTCGGATCGAATAACCAAGAAGTCCAAGTTATATTTTACGGACTGTTAACAATATTTTTATAAATTAACTTAGTCTTTGGAGAGATCACTTCGATGCCTTGACAGGAGGATACTAGAAGGTGGCCAGGGGTCGATATGAGTGGAAAGTTTTCTGGAAGGCTTTTGCCCAGTAGTAGAATCACATTAAATGTATTATGTATTAGTAGTTTATGCAACTGTCATATAATGAAGGGTATTAAAACACGAGTGTGAGTTTATGAAACGAGCGCAGCGAGTTTCATAATAGTAACGAGTGTTTTAATACCCGTGTTATATGCAGTTGCATACACTACTTTATCTTCACTAATGCAATTAGTCAAACAACAAGAGTAAAAGCTGACAATAGTTTATTTATAATAATTGTTCAAATTTTGGATGGTACAATTTTGAAAGTTAATGTTAATTATTGATCCAGCAGCTGTAGCGGTCGCGGGGCAAGCAGTAGAGCTCGTAGACGGAGTTGGAATATTTATAATTACTTCATTCGTCTTGTTTTCTATACTGTTCAAGATCGTATTTGAGACTTGAATTTTATTAATTAAAGACTCATCAATGTAGCTTTCGGCCACAGTAGAAGACTTCCACCCCCCGTGTCGTTTCAGTGCGGTCAAATCACCACCGCTATCTATGAGAAGGGTCGCCGAGGTGCGCCGGAAGCAATGCCCCGTGTACAACGCTGGGATAGGCAGATTCAAAAAACTTGCGATAGTTTTTCCCAGAGCACCAAATTTATTAATACCAGTTCTTTGATCGACGCACTTCCCCGATCTATAGCTCAAGTAAAAGGCAGGGTTTCGACAGGGGGTGGGTCGAGTTCCATGTATTTTTTACATACGGCATAGCAGTTGCCCGTCACAACGAAAGAACGATCTATTTTCGTTTTTGTTTTCGAAACTTTCACCATGATTGTACTGTCGTCTATGTTAGAGACTTCATCGAACTGGATGTTGTATAGCTCTTGCCTTCGGCATGCCCCCATTATGCCGAAGATTAGTGCAACCTGTAACAATAAACGATATAATAAGCTTGAGGTACATAGCCAAGGCAAAAACTATGATTTATGAAGTAGTAAAGTGTAGGTACCTACTACCTAATTTATACACAAAGCGCTTAAACGGAGTGTCTAGATAACTTGCGTGTGTAGTACGTAAGTACTAGGTAGATTAAATAACAGAACTAAAATACACTTACCTTTTCAAAAAGATACAAAATATCTGGTGAATCTTTCAGGAACATCTTTATTTGACCTGATGTAAATGTCAAGGACTTTTTTTCCTTGTGTCCTTCTGAACTGCGTTTCAGGAACGCTATGACTTTTGGATACTTCGTGATATCAATATTGTTGTAGATACTCAGTGTGGACTTGAGCATAGAATATTTAGCCCACATAGAAGATGGCTTGAATTTGTCGGAGAGGTCTTTGAGATACACAAGAATGACATTTTCAGAAAATGATGTAGTTTTCTTTTCGATCTTCCATGCCAAAAAGTTATTATATTCTTTTTCATATAATTTTCTAGATTTTTCTGGCAAAAGATTGTGAGTTACTTTTGTTGCCAATTCTAGAATATCCGGAGGCGTACAAATATCATCGTCGCTGTCCATTTTTAACTTTTAATTTGTATTTTAAAAACAAAACACATTGCGAAACATTAAATTCACGCGTACGTGTATTGTCACAGTGAACTTGCCGCCATTAAAATCTAACCAATGAGAGCGCAGCTGCGCGCGCAGGGCCAATCAGGAGCGAGCGCGCGCTGTTCTTTTTTTATTTAATTGGCACAAGATCTTACCAAAGAGTTTTGTGTATGTAAGTTTAGTAGTTTCGACGAAGTTTTCACGTATAACCCAACTGTTTTCAAAAGCCAGCCTAATATCAAAATTTTATACAACTTGTATGAGGATTTTGACATAAGGCTCGCCAGGTTAATTGGTCGCGTTTTATTGATGTTATAATGAGATTTTACGATATCGATGTGGATATTATACCATCATGTGAAATTGCTTAAATTGAGTGTTTTGTTGTCTGCGCTATAACAGTAGTAATTATAAGTCAAGTATTGGAAACATAAGTAGAATGTTACAACATTAGTGTAGATAAAGTTCATTATATTTTTAATTTTTACTATTATTGTGTGTACTCATATTCATCTTATCATCATCTCAGCCCAAGACGTCCACTGCTGGACAAAGGCCTCCCCCAAGGATATGAGGGGTATTTGCCGTAATCGCCACGCTTGGCAGGCGGGTTGGCGATCGCAGTAGGTTGAGGGTAACCTCAGAGAGATGCTGCTGCCCATCCTCTGGAATGGTCCCTTAGTCGGCTTTTACGACACCCACACGAAGATATGGAGTGGTGCAATTCTTTATCCCCGGCACCACACAGGGAACTCATATTATTTTATTATATATTATTTTCTTTATCTTTAAGATATGTACTCAACGTTCATAAATTGAATATTGTGCCTAAATTGAATAAAGATTTTCACTTCATTTCAGTGGGACAAAATTGGCAAACATTTTTTTTAATTAAAATAGTTGTAAAACCCGAGTGGACAACCCTACACGTTCCCTCGTTGATCCTGTGACACGGCTGATTGGTCGCAACTCGCAAATGCATCTCGTTAGAGGCGCGCTCTGTTGCTATCCGGCTGATTGGCAAACCAGCGGACTCGTTACGGTAATCTGGCGATTCAATAACACGACGACGGAGACAGTAATCGCGAAAGTCGGCTGGTTTGACACGGTCGGTCAGTGGGAGGGTGACCGGGTGACTGCGTAACTGTATTGTGACTGTGGTGTTACAGTTAGTTAATTAGATTTATTTATTAATTTAGGTTGTCTTTGCCGAAACAAACGTCTCCTAGTCCGGGTGCCATACCTGGTCGGGCAAACCCAACGTAAGAATTGAACCCAGGATCTTTGGATATTGGTCTGAGCGCTGGTGCAACGCTTGTTATATTATATAAACAATCATCATCATCATCATCTCATTTTACACTCACTCAGTCATTTTTCACTGCTGGGGCACGAGCCTTCCCTAAATCTATAAAATAAAATAAAAAAAAATAAAAAAAAATGAATCGCTAAATGTGTTGCTAATCGCATAACTCGAGAACGGCTGAACCGATTTGGCTGATTTCTTTTTCGTTGTGTTTGATGAAGTCTGAGGAAGGTTCTTATGAAAAGAAAAAAAGGAAAAAATTCGAGGAAAATAGTAAAAACAACAATTTTTTTTTCCCATACAGACCACTCTCTAATGGACAGATTTAAAAAATCTTTTACCATAGTTAGAATGCTACCTTAGCGCTGAATAACATGGGCTATATAAAAAAAATGTCCACGCACGCGAAGCAGGGACGGGCCGCTAGTTTACAATATAAAAGACTAATTATTTTATATAACGTCAGAATCTTTTAAAGCGAACATGATATGCAAAACGGAAACTTACTTGTGCGTCCAAAGCTAGTACCTCGACTCGGGTTAACCGGGCCGTGGTGGTAGGGAGAAGCGCCCGGGTACATGTCTGTACCTGGTATCAATCGCATGTGGATCGGGCCTTCGTTAGTTACTCTTGTTCTACGACTAACGGTGTCCTTGGCTTTTACGAGTGTGCATGTCAAGTATATAATGTGAAGTGGCATTTTAAGGATCAGATGGGAACATTGTGGTTTTGACAGCTATAGAAACGATAGCCAATCCATCATTAATTGAGGATTCCGGGATAAGTGCTCTTCTGTTAAACAATTATGTTTGACAAATAGTTTAGCGTAAAACAAAAAAAAATAACTGGTTAACACAACTTATGTAAGAGCGTAAGAGCTATCATTTAGCAGTGCTGTACTTTTAGTTTAGTTTAGTTTTAATCTGAGCATCTTTGGTAGACCAGTGTCGAGGCATTACTAAAATGCTGTCATAAGCTGAGAAGATGCCCTTTCAATATCATATACTGTTATGAATGTTTTATTTGTTTGAATGTGTATATTTGTGATACTGAATAAATGTTTATCTTTATTTCTTTCTTTCTTTTCTGACTTCGGCCTTATCTTCACATACTTTCAGGTGAGGTGAAGACCAAACGCTTGTAACTTCTTCATTCCAGTGCTTCAGATATAGCTAGTTATAGTAATAACCTATGAGTTGGTTACGATAGCTTCCCATCATTGAGATACAGGTTTATTCCTAGTCGGAAGGCGTGACTGATCGACGACGCTACGTTATACATTTGTTATTTCTAGCTTTAAGAAACAAAACAAGACAAAAAAATAAAAAAAAATAAAAAATATTTTGCTCAAACATTGGTTTTTTGTTTACAGGTATGTTTTCTTGGACATCACACAGGTATGGACGTTGAAGTATGAAATTCAACTATGTTTAAAATGTGTGAAGGGCAGTTTTTTGTATATTATTCGAGATATGTTAATTTAAAAAAAAAAAACAAATGTTGAAAAAATTTCCACGAGCAGGGTTTGAACCTGCACCCTTCTGACATACCGGGTCAGGTGCTCTTCCAATTGAGCTATCGTGGTTCTAACCAGCCCGCCGAAATTATTCAACACTATTTACTTTGAAAGCCAAAGGCGCCCATTCAATGTTAACAACTACCGTCATTAACATCCGATCATAATATTTTTCAACATTTGTGTTTTTGTAATTTGTTCGCAACAAAATTTGCGTTAAAAGTTATATAAACATTTATAAATAGCTTGCCTACTTCTTAACTGATCTTTAGTATTTGTAAAAATATTATGATCGGATGTTAATGACGGTAGTTGTTAACATTGAATGGGCGCCTTTGGCTTTCAAAGTAAAAAGTAAATAGTGTTGAATAATTTCGGCGGGCTGGTTAGAACCACGATAGCTCAATTGGAAGAGCACCTGACCCGGTATGTCAGAAGGGTGCAGGTTCAAACCCTGCTCGTGGAAATTTTTTCAACATTTGTGTTTTTGTAATTTGTTCGCAACAAAATTTGCGTTAAAAGTTATATAAACATTTATGTTAATTTACTTAACTATTCATATTTTTTGGTAGCACGATAACCAGAACTGTTTTCTCTACATGATACTTAATATAGTAATTTTATTTTCAATCTTGCCATTCAATAATTGGCTTCATATTTTGCTGCAATCGGGATAAGAACTAATAACTACTGTCAAAATCTATACATAATTATAAACTTAATTTTAATTGTTACATGAAATCGAAAATTCATTAACCCTATTCTTGGCATAGCGGATTATTCGACTTAACTTACAAAAATTTTCGAGTACCTAACGAAAAAAGATATACACACATTTTATACAAAATATATAGGGTTAAGTAAACTTTAAAGTCCAAAAATACGCAGTCCACAAAACCCTCCATTAAAAAAGCTTGTAAATAGCATTCAACAGTGAATAACAAGACCGAAGACGGCTCAAGCAATATGGATAACCGCGTCAGACGATCAAGGGTAACGTATGGGGCGAGACACATGTTTTATTTAGACATCCTAGCGCTCCAATTAGTGACAAATATACGGTGGAAATTTATAGAAATCATTTCTGAGAAGCACACACCGTATGGAACGGCTAGGCGGAGATAATAATGATAAATCTTAATTAGCCACTGAAATCGGAGCGTTCGTACTGAAAACGCCAACTAACTAAATTTTATTGCGCAGTAAATTTTTACAATACTTGATATGTGGCGCAAGCGGGGGCTTCGAGCGATTTGTGAATATTTCGGTGAAAATAACGGATTTATTTATTTGTTTATTTATTTATTAGAACAACATACATTAATTTTAACAAAGTTATAAATACAAGTTTAACAACATTTAACACTAGGCTAATGTTCTAAATATGTTAACACCAGTAGTTATGTGTGCTTAACATGTGTAAAATTAGATTTAGCTTTAGATTTAAAAAGAAAATAGATTTAGATTTAGAGAAGTAATATTTCCAAATAATTTTAAAATTACTTAAAACTATTTGGAAATACTACACCTGGGTTAGCCATTTGGGTCAATTAATGATGTCTTGATGGGAGTTTTAAATGCATTTGTGTTCCTATTGAAAATATCAAGTGAGTTGCGATCCATAGCAAGTTTGTTAAACTCTCTGCACATACGAGCAATGGGACTATCTACATTTCGGAATAATAATGGATCTATTATTCCGAAATGTGGGAGGGACAAACGTTGGGAGAGGATGTCTGGGGTTAATTTTGATATTCAAATTAAGTGATGAGAGAAGATAAATTGAATCGAGGTTTGAGTGAACCAATTTGTGTAGAGTAGCAAGGTCTATAAGTTCACGCCTAACACTTAAAGTAGTCATAGCAAACCTGTGCAATCTATCTTCATACGATGTTAAGCTCCGACCAAGATTAAGCCTGAAACTTAACAGTCTCAGATTTTTTTCTGTACCCGCTCAAATATCATGGAGTGATTTTTATTTTATAATAAGAAGTCCAAATAACTGAACAATATTCCAATTTGATTCTTATCAATGAATAAGATAAGAGAATAAAGCTGTTGGTCCTAGACAAATCTTTCGTGATTCTATAAATGAATCCTAAAGTTTGCAAGGTGCTAAGGGGCAGGTACTCATCACTCACTCACGATACATTGAAACATATATGTTTTTACTTTAAATCATTGTAAATAGCCTATAACTGTCCCACTGCTGGGCAAAAGCCTCCATCATTGAAATCAAGTCATCACTACAATTGATGGGTAATGATATTGAGATTTAAAGGAGATTGACCATTTATGAAATCGCTTTGTATCAAAATCAAATTAATATAGAAAATTAGTATGTTTTTTTTCGTACTTGATCCTTTTTTAAATTAAGTTAAGTCTTAATTTAAAAAAGTTCGACGGAAAAAATATTAATAATGATAGTTATGTGAGTGGTTTTATCACATCCTTCCATTCCAGAATCAACCATCTTTGACACTATCATTCAATGTTGCCAGTATTTAAAACCCTATATCGATTGATATCTACTAATCAATGAATGAATTGACGAAGCCGTTATGTGAAACGTGTAGCTTGTGTTATTATTATTATATTGTTTTACATTCAAAGAATGTTTTTTTTGTTTATTATATTGGATTTACCTTCTGGTAATAACGTTTTCTTTCTTAACCTCTCGTCTACGGCGGTACTAGATACAATAGAAATTCAATTCAAACTACTTATAATACTTATATAATGTTTTGACACTGGAATTGCTAAAGAAGATAAGTAAAATCGAAAAACGTTGTTTTCGATGTGAAAAATACCTATGATGAACTTCATAGGTCTATTTCTGAACTAGAGAATTGAGGGTTTTTTAAACTTAATGTTAAGATAAAACTTTACAAGATGAGGGTAGGTTTCATAGGGGTACATAATCGTAAAATGTGAAACCAAAGTCCATACTTCATTGGTCAATCTCTTTTATAACTTCAAAACATTCTAAATAGCCTATAACTGTGCCACTGCTGGGCAAAGGCCTCAGGGAATACCATCAAGCCATGGCATAATATAAACAGTATTAAAAAATGTCATTAGTAAATTGTACAGAAGATTAAAGAAAGTAAAAGATTTATAATAATGAAAACCTATCAGGTGTGTATCATATTTTATTATATTCCGCAATGGGAAAACATAGTCTTGATTTTATCTGATGTCGAAGTTTATTTTCTCTTTTTCTCAAAGTCTGTGTATAATTTTTTTATTGTCACTTGATAACAGACACGCGCCAAGATGGAAGAGCACTTTACTCGGAATCAATTTTTGACTATCAACATTGCACAGCTAATAAATCGCTGGACCTCGAATACTGTTTTCCTGGAGGCAGGTTTCTTTTAAGGCGTAGGCAAGTGATAATATACACAAAATTCAGATTTTTTGAACAACAGGTCGCCAACATGTACCGAATACGGCGTTCCTTCGGGATCACCAGATGGCCCAATTCGCTTTAAAAACGATGTTTGATAGTTTTAAAAACTCGCATTTTTCAAGTGTAGTGATTATTTTGCAAATATCTATAAATTGAAGCGATGACTGATGATGATTTCAATAACAAGACCCTAGAGCCCGCTGTGAGACAGTATTAGCATATATTCTGTTGAAGATATATTTCATTTATAATTTGCCCAATACGCCGCTTGTGACTTGGACCACACGCGATTCCAGGTGTAAAGTTACAGTGGATAAACAGATACATTTGACGGCTTCGCTTCGCATTTTATTGAGGGTTCGTTGACCCCGCTACTGGGAAGCTAAGTAGGCATACCAATTTAGTACGAACTAATAAAGGGAGATCTCAATTATTTCGCCTTCACGACTAAAAGGAATATTACTTTATTGAAGGCAGTTTAGACTTTTCGCGAACTTTGTAATGGTTTGCCTAATTTATTTGCGTTTCCTTTGAACGATGTATTTTGGTTGAGCGATCAGAATATAGTAGAGCACGGGGACACGCACTTTTAAGTGTGTGATGCCGTTCCCTCTAGAAATCTTTCGAAGGTGTTTCGTTTCACACGGCTTGAGGACCCTTTAAGTTTCTCGCCGCCCCCAAACATGCCCGGTGACGCTGAAAATGCCGTTTAAGGCTATCAGCAATCTCTCTCAAAAAATAATTTTTCACAGCAAAAAATATATTATTAGAAGCTATTGAAGCTATTGATTATATCTATCCATCGATAGGGAAGGCTCGTGCCCCAGCAGTGGGGACATAAAATGAGCTGATGATGATGATGATTGAAGAATTTGGAAGCTTAGGTTACTTGAAGTGCTGTAAAACTTGTATTAAAGAAATATTAAAGACCTGATATCCTATGCTGGTTTGGGATGTGAAAAGAATGTATCAGTTACATCAGTTCCCGTGCATGTCGTATGAGCCGACTAGGGTTCCAAGACGCTCGTACATCAGGCGATCGGCTAGCAACTCATTACTGATGATATTTGTCTATTCCACCAGGGAACCCAACTTTGTTTAATCTAAATGTGGCGTCGGGTTCTTTACTCTTCTCAAAATTGATGATTTTGATGCCCTTTTTTGGGTAATAGTATGTATTTATGTATGTTTAATTTCGAGATATTTAAAAATCACACCCCTGATATTAAATATTTATAAAATTAATAAAATACAGTAAAAAAATTAAACGCCTACCCGACCCAGGGGTCTTCCGCAATCCGGCTGCTCTGACCGCTATGCTACCGGGAAGGCTGACGTAAGCGCTGAATTTCGTCACTGCTTTTTAATTTTTGAGTGCTAATAGCGGCACAGTGCGCCATCTATCCAACGGTTATTGCAACCGATGGCCATGCATTTTATAAATTTTTAATTTAGCTTCGGTGCAGCAGTTAGCACTTGAAAATAAAAAGTAAAATATACTATATATATTATTATGTTTTTGAGATTTCACAAAGTAATTTCATTAAAAAAGTTACTCTTTACTCAAGAGCTGTGCACGGTCGAGACGAGGTATACTACTGACATATCTTGCTTTTTGTCGTATGCTAAATATTTTTTTTAAATGTGTTGGTTTCCAAGAGCGTTTACGCCGCACACTAGCGCCATTAATGAAAAAAAAAACATATCTAGTGATTAGAGACAGAAAATCAAATTATGCTAAACAAACTATCTGAATGAAGTAATTTAGCATTTTTACGTCACCTAATGAACCTCACATGTTATGGTTTAGTTAAATATGGCGTTATAGTTAAAAGTGGCCGTAACGTCTTATAGATTATGAGACATTGTGAGTCTGTTCGCCTTGAAAATTAAAATAGTAAAATTATAGATTATCTTAAATGAGATATTGTGCGTTTATTCCCCTTATAAATTAAATAAACCGCCACTGTGGTCTAGTAAAAGCACAGATCAGAGACTAGAGGTCCTGTAAGTATTCGATTTTCACAGGAGTACCTACATATAATTAACGGCGACGACCTCCTTGGTCGAGTGGTTTGTACACCGATTTTCATGGTGTCGCCATCTCTGAGGTCCCGGGTTCGATCCCGGTCGGGTCAATTTAGAAATTATTGTTTTTCTAAATTGTCTCGGATCTGGGTGTTTTCTATGTATAATAAGTATTTTAAGTATGTTTATCCGTTGTCTAGTAGCCATTTAACGAGTTTCATAACGAAGCTTCACTTGGGCTAGATAGTTGGTGTAAGTGTAGGAAAGTTTATTATTTATTTATTTAATTAAACCCTCTTCGGTGTTTAATAGTGCTTGTATTAAGTCTACATTTTTTTGTGGCCATTGTAAAATTCGTCATCCGAGTACCACCGGGAAAGCGTGGATGGTTATGTGGGGTTCTCGCCTCCAGCTCCCGCCTCCCTGCCCAGACTCGAGGGTCTTCACAGGGTTCCGGGAGGAGGAGGGGCCTACCAACTTAAAACCACTGTCCATCCCTTCACGTGCCGTAGGATGACTGGGATCACCGGTTTGGCAGTCACCAGTGTTCACCCTAACGGGTATCGACTCGAACTGGCTGGTGACCACCATATTCAAGTTTCCAGATGACCTTCCACCTTTATCCTTACCGTCAGATACCATCAGGTGGACTGAGGAGCACAATGGCACAATGGTCAACGCGCTAGGTCTGCGATTGCTGAAGTTAAGCAACTTTTGCAAAGGCTGGTCATCGGATGGGTGACCAAACATTTATCATCTCGAGCTTTTCCGTGCTTCGGAAAGCATGGTAAGCCTTTGTTCCCAGCTGCATAAGCAGTCGTTATGTGGTTTATGGCCCGTCCTCCCTATCCATCAATATGGAAGGCACGTGCCTTAGCAGTGAGGAGATAAAAATCAGCTGATGGTGTACTATCAGGTGAGATAAAAGCAAAGCGCCTCCCAGTTGAGGAATAAAGAAAATCCTGTAAGAGATAAAAGCTTGCAAGTGAATTAGGTTGTCGGTTTGAATCCCACCTGCTACATACTTTTATGTTAACAAAATCGGTACGCAACTGATTCTTTTAACAGTTCGCTGGTGTGTCTTAAAACACTTCGAACTTGTTCGGTAAACACTATAACTTCATAATAATATAATACCTAATGTAACAATACACTTTTAAACGTCATAATATTTTAAAATGATATTATTAATCCCAGTTCAAACACCACATTGCAAGACCAAAAGATACTGTAAGATCATTTAGGGAAATAGGAGGAACTACATATTTATCTAAATGTGTAGTTGAGGTTAGCAAGTTACAAATCGACGTCGAAGTGCCAATACCTCTTATCCAACATTTTTGGAGATATTGACTTTCTTCAGTATATCATTGACTTACCAAATATCTACCTGTACCTACTTAACTATTGTAGTATATGTTAAACTATAGCTTTCCATATTTGTATATAAGGTATCCATATAAGTAAATTAATGTATCTATTAATTTCAAAGTTTTCATGAACCTAAATATTTTTTCAGTTTGTGTAAAATTTTGTTTATGATATTTAGAAGGTATTGGCACTTCGCCGTCGAAATGTATCATAGTTAAGACGACCAACACCTCAATCTCTCTGTAACAAAAGGACCCTGCAAAGGGTGCGTAGTATAAAGAGTTTTATAACAATAATAATAAAATAAAATAATAAATCTTTTTATTCCTTGCAACTTGTTAGAGGATTATCTGTTTCTAATAGTTATAATTAGTTTGGTTAATTATCTTAGAATAGTTGTTAGTTTTTGTTAAGTAAATTATATACAAGAAAGAACCCTAGATTGAGTTAAGGCCTCCTCCAAAAATGCCCATTTTTCTCTGTCTTGTGCTATTTGGCCGCAGTTTGGGCCGGCTGTTCTTTTGATTTCGTCTTCCCTACATGTCAGTGGTCTCCCTCTACCTCTTTTATGCCATTAACAATAGCAATATATATATTAACAACAATAGTAACAAGTTCATAGTCTTTACTGAAGCATAGCCTTTCTCGAAGTGGCATCCCACGTGAGTTCTGACGTGGATGCAAATCGTCCAATGAATGCAGTCGCCAGCCGACCCACATGCGGTCCTGGATCCTGCATATCTTGCGCTGTGACGTCATACGAACATTTTAACGACAGAAGAGCAGTTAAAAATAAAACGAAACCGTAGCACAGCAGGCGAGAAAGTGAAGCTTTGTTGTCTTAGAAAAAGGATCACCACAGAACCACACACTCCAGCAGCTTTTTTTATTTTTGGCACAGCAAAAGTACGTCCAGCTGTGGACATCACTATGCTGAATGGAAGGAAGGAAGAAAAGGAACAGATATTTATAAATAACAATTTTTTTTTTCTTTTTTATTTTTTTTATTTATGAACATAAAATCTACAGCAGTTTATAAACTAATTTATTACATTGTATACTTACTTAACCTACTGCTAATTACAGATCCCTACTTTGTTAAACTATATATTTAATATGTCGCATAAGCGAATAAGAAAACTAAACAGACAGACAACACAATAATTTAGAAACGGTAAAAACAATTTAAAAACCAAATAAATTAAAAGGGCAGGATTCAATATAAAAAAATAATAATAATAATATTATTAAAACTCAAAGGCTCAATGTATGAGCGTGTGAGTGTGGTATGTGTTAGCGTGTGTGTGTATATGTACTGTAAAATGGGTATTAAATGTGGTCATGAGGGTGCATATAATATGCTTGTGGGTGCTCTTTTTATCAGTCTGACAGGCAGGGGCAATTCAGAAGTATAAGTGTGCATTATACCTAAGTGTGTAGTGAGAGCCTATGAATTTACTAATATAGTTGAGATTTGTTTTTTGAAAGATGGTTTACTAAGGTAGAAGATATTGATAGACGAGAAAGTTTTGTTATAAAATCACTCAATAGATTAAACGGTAAATAATTAATTTTGAGCGTAGTTACAGTGGCTAAGTGGTACATGAAAATAAAATAAAAGTAAAAAACCTTTTTAAAAAACAAGCTTTTATTTAAATGCGCTAAAAAGAAAAGAAAACTTTAACTATCAACTTAAAACGTCATTACATAACTTTTAAATAAAAGCTTGTCGCTAGATTAAAGTACCTACTCGTATTTACTTAGATTGAAAATTTTAATAGTTTAAATCAATCACATCAAGTTATTTAAATCTATACAAGTAAATCTCGCGACAAGCTTTTATATCACATAAATTATTTAATGACGTCGTTATAAGTTGATAGTAAAGGTTATTTTCTTTTTTTAACGCATTTAAATAAAAGCTTGTTTTTTAAAAAGGTTTTTTACTTTGAGTTTATTTTTTACTTTTTAGTTATCGTCCTTTCATTTGATATCCATATTGTAGGAATGCATTAAAAATAATTAGCCCACCATCTTGGGTGTGCTGCCATGTTGGATTTAGAATGACGTCACACAGTTAACCATGCATTGTCAACCAAACTGAACGTGTATACAAAATTTTAGCTCAATTGGTTGAAAATATCTGCTTCAAAATTAAGTTCCAAGCTTTAGAAGTCCACCATTTTAGATTTAGAGTGACGTCACTTTATTTTTCGAGTTATTCTCAGCAAGCCCTTTTACTTCATACAATTAATGTAGGAATGCATTAAAAATAATTAATCCACCTTCTTGGGTGTGCCGCCATCTTGGATTTAGAATGACGTCACTTAATTAACCATGCATTGTCATCCAAACTGAACATGTATACAAAATTTCAGCTCAATCAGTTGGAGATATCTGCTTTTAAATTGAGTTGCAAGATTCCATCCGAACAAACATCTACATAAATACATTGCAAGTTAAATAAAAGCTTGTAAAAAGAGGGGTAAGCAAAGTCTAGTGCGCTTTGTCGGTGTTCTAATTAATCTTATCCTAACGTAGGTGTAAGGATAAACGGGTAGCAATGCTTCTATGGATGGAGCTATAGATGTCCAAATAAATGTCCCTAACGTTTTAGGCTACTACCTCCAGAATCATACAAGTAGAAGACAAATTCAAAAAACAAGAGCGTTGATACATGTTACACCAAACCAAAAGTACACCGTTTGACGGTACTCCAATGACTTTTGAAATCTTGAATTGAATTAAGTTCATATGCGGAGACAGGAGAAAACAGCCATGAAAACTATGACAAGACAAGAAAATAACTATGAAAGGAGAGAGATAAGATAACCAACTCTTCAGTTAGTTGAAGTATCAGGGTGAAGTGCGCTACATTACATTTACCGCCTCTGAGCTCTAGTGGTTAAGACCACACCGGCCTCAAACCCAAAGGTCTCGGGTTCAATTCCCAGTGGGGGTATATATTTGTGAACTCGGTTCGGTTGGTGGTAGGGCTTGTTTACCCCCCATCTTATTTAAATATGTCGCCATAACATCTATGTTTGTAGCAATGTTGTGTTCCGGCAGCTAGATATAAAATAGCCAGAACCTAAGTAGTTGAGGATCTCGGTGAAGTGCGCTTCCACCATTCGCCTTACCATCACTTAACATCAGGTGAGATGGAGATTCTGTGGTTACCCGTAAGGTATAAAAAAGACATTTGGTCTGATTGTCGTCTACCATCCGGAAGAGAGAAGGACAGACGTTTACTTGGCAAGAATATTAGGTTTTTCTCCACGTTGAAGACCATGAGACCAGCATTGGTAACCGAAATAGACGACGTAATACAAAAGCAAAATATGGTAAACTACATGAGCTCCAACGTTCTATCGTGATTTCATTTATGGTAAACGCGTTCTATATTTTTCAGCTGTGAATAAACTTTGGCGTCTCTTAGTTTATTCAGGACAGTAGTCGTTATTTGAATAAACGATCGAACGTTGTAGTTTTTAAGACTTTCTTATTTATTATGGTGACGTACATATTGTACAGCTTTGTATATTTAATTATTGATGTGTAACTTTCCGCTCGCCTTGTATATATACAATTTGTGGGAGTGATTTTGTGAAATGTGACGGAAGTAGGTGTAACAGTGTGACAGGAAGTCGGGGAAGCGCGCAAGCGCGCGTCATTTTATAAACTTATATTAGATATTATTTTATGTGACATATTGTGTCATTTGACTATCAAATGTCTTCTAATGAGTATTAACTGCATTTATTTTATAGTTATAAAATGATGTAATACCTGACCCTTTTTTTTCAGAATATAATGTTAAAATTGCTTATTACAAATGTTACACATCATATGCGACTAATATTTACTAACTTTTTAGTACCTTTTCTTCTCATTTATATTCTATTTTATTGTAATAACTAACAATTGTAATAATATTAGTTATAGTCATTAACATCCGATCATAATATTTTTACAAATACTAAAGATCAGTTAAGAAGTAGGCAAGCTATTTATAAATGTTTATATAACTTTTAACGCAAATTTTGTTGCGAACAAATTACAAAAACACAAATGTTGAAAAAAAAAAAAAAAATTAATTAGTATTTGTAAAAATATTATGATCGGATGTTAATGACGGTAGTTGTTAACATTGAATGGGCGCCTTTGGCTTTCAAAGTAAAAAGTAAATAGTGTTGAATAATTTCGGCGGGCTGGTTAGAACCACGATAGCTCAATTGGAAGAGCACCTGACCCGGTATGTCAGAAGGGTGCAGGTTCAAACCCTGCTCGTGGAAATTTTTTTTCAACATTTGTGTTTTTGTAATTTGTTCGCAACAAAATTTGCGTTAAAAATTATATAAACATTTATAAATAGCTTGCCTACTTCTTAACTGATCTTTAGTATTTGTAAAAATATTATGATCGGATGTTAATGACGGTAGTTGTTAACATTGAATGGGCGCCTTTGGCTTTCAAAGTAAAAAGTAAATAGTGTTGAATAATTTCGGCGGGCTGGTTAGAACCACGATAGCTCAATTGGAAGAGCACCTGACCCGGTATGTCAGAAGGGTGCAGGTTCAAACCCTGCTCGTGGAAATTTTTTTCAACATTTGTGTTTTTTTTTTTTAGGATAATTTTTTTGGTTTTTTTATATAAGATTTGTGTTGTCTCGATTCTGGAGTCTGATATTAAAAAGTGTGGAAAGGTTTGGGTTACCATCTGTAAAATTATTAAAAGTCGAAAAAGACTAAAGATATTTAGAATCTCCATATTTTTGGGAAGAGTCTGCAATTTTCTGTTAACTCTTTTGTAAACCTTATCTATAAGGTCTAGTAAGTTATTTTGAAAACTTAAAACTTTGCTTTGGTATATATTACAGAGCCCGGACGTCTCCCTGTCGATATCCGGATCCTTACCGGACGTTATCCGGACTCTTACCGGGCACATTCTAGATGCTTCCCGGAAATTATCCGTACATTTACCGGACACTTCCCGGAGCCTATCCGGATCTTTCCGAATGTTAACCGGGCATCATCCGGACAACTCCCAAACAAAAATAATTCCGGACGAGTGTCAACCCTATGCGCATTTTAATATGTGGGATCACCACCACCATATATTTTCGAATTGGAACGTTTCATTTACCGATGTTTCTTAGCTAATCTCTTTATAATGGCCGACATGATAACGTTTAAACTGCGCGTTTTTATAGCCATGCGTTTTTTTATGCTTTTGCAGTCACAATTAAGGAGAAATTCACATACTTGCCTTTCAACGTTATCTTGGTTCGTAAGATAGTTAATCTTTATAGAAAGAAAGAAAGGAAACTGCGTTTATTTTAATACATACACGCGATAATAGCAAAATACTAGAACATGGGTTCATGTAAACGAGATGTAAAGAAGCAACATGCTTTTTTTTTAAGAGCAAGAGCAGATTGCTGATTGCCGTTTGAGGCAATCAGCAATCTGCTGATTGCCTCAAACGGCATTTTCAGCGTCACCGGGCTTTTTGGGGGCGGCGAGGTACGTAAAGGGTACCTCAAGCCATGTTGAAACGAATCAGCTTCAGAGGTTTTCTAGAGGGAACGGCATCGCATACTTAAAAGTGAGCGTCCCCGTGCCCTACTAGATTCTCCGAAGGGTTCGGATGGGATCGGCAAGCAATTTTGGGTCGGCAAGGTTAGCACGGCTAGTGAGGATAATCCTGCTGCATTTGTTTCTTAATTCGTCGTAGAATAGAGTATGAAACCAAAGGTCTCGATCATTGAAATCAAGTCATTACACAATACAACACTACAACTACAATGGATTAGTATTGGCTTAATTGAATATCACAAATCCGAAACACAATTTGCCCGACTTGTACCAGGAAACCTAGGACCTTCGGTAATCGAGCAAAGCGCTTATTATTATTATATAAACACATTAAATAAAATACAAACGTTTAATACCAAAATATCTTAATTAATGGCTTGCGATGAGGAGTTTGATGGCGCAGTGGTTAACGCGCCCGGTCTGCGAGTGCTGAGGTTAAGCAACTTTCGCAAAGGCCGGTCATCGGATGGGTGACCAAAGATGTATCTTCTTGAGCTCCTTCGTGCTTCGGAAGGCACGTAAAGGCGTTGGTGATAAAAAGTGAGAAATGATATACCCCCCAACCCCTCGAGTATCTCAGTAAAGATGTGGGGCTTTAATAAGTCCTCACGCGGACTTCTTGAGAGAATTTGAAAAAGTGCCGTTGCACTGTTTTGTTTCATTTGCCAACACTCATGCACACTCACGAACACTTAACGGTTAATAATCCACCATTATTTCACATTAATATTCGACATAACACAAATTTTGGAAAATAAAACAAAGGCGTAGACATGACTCTTCACTTTCCCGCCAAGAACTCTCGACAGTTGCTAAAAATTGTCTTTATTGTCTTACCATTCAGCTACCCAATTGCACGGTAGATACAATTTACAATGGAGGCTCACTGACGTGTTCAAGAAGAACCCCGTTCGAAGTTACTTAGCCTACGAGGCGCTCTTGTCTACAAACTTTTTTTTGAACTGAATTTCTGGAACGCCAATGTTTTGCAAATTGCTAATCGGACGATTCTTTACCGAGAGGAAGCCACAAGAATTTGTAGACTACGAAATCGTCTTTATGAAAAAATCCATAATTATAAACGCGAGAATATTTTGCATAAAGTATTTTTAATCAATGTCTAGTGTTCGCGTAATCTTCACAAAATAATTTTTATGTTATATTTTCAATTACTTTTCAACATTCTTTGTTGATCGCACACTCGGTCGCCTGTTAATCTATATACGGATCTCTAAAGCCAAAACGGCCGGGTACTTTCTCACTGTCCTTCGAGCCACCTGTTGCCACTTTTTCGCGCTCTTTTTTCATGCGGCCATCTTGTTTTTTGTTTTCTTTTTCAACGCTCCGACCCTGAGTCATTTGAGGCAATGCTTTCTTATAGTGATTACGTAATGCTTTAATCGCTCGCTATATTTTTTGTTTGTTAAAGTGTATCTTCTGAAGTGTTGTTAATTGAAGAAGTTATAGCAAGTTTTATTATATAATATTTTGTTTGATGTCTATATGGTTGTTGGAAGGTTAGTGGATTATATATAGCTTGATCTAAGTGTTTAGTGTTGGTTGACGAAAGTTCTTTGAGGAATTATAGGTAAGTGTTGATGCTTCCTTTATTGCTTGATTAGAATATGAACTTCAAAACTTTTAGTATATTAAGTTACTGGAAAATCACACTAAAATGCAAAAGTTTGTGTGTATGAATGTGTGTATATTTGTTGCTTCTTCACGCTGCAACGGATTTATGGATTTGGTTGAAATTCGGCATAAAGATAGTTTATAACCTGGATTAAAACATAGGATACTTTTTATCCCGATATTCCCGATATTCCCACGGATATACGAACGGGAAACACGCGGGTGAAACCGCAAGCGGCCGCTAGTAGGTAATAAAACAGAGTAAAACGTAAACTATTTTATTACTTGCAATTTTGAAGTTTTTTAGAAAAGCTTTTTACTTTTTAAAGCTTTATATGTTCATAACAGAACAATATGTGTAAACCTTTTTGTTCCTATGTATTTTTATATTTATTACTGTCTATATAAATAAGACTATGGGATAAAGAAAATCATAAGACGATGTAATAGCGAGTTAGTGTGTTTTTCAATAAATTCATGAAGTGCAGTGAGTTGTTTTAGTCCTGGGCACCCAAGAAGGAACCAGGGGAAGATTGTCCGGGACAAAAAAAATGGTCCTTGCTTTAAATTTTTTTTTTGAGCTTAAAATCTTTTTGCATTAAACTTCGGAGTTTACGATTCTAAACGACTTTGATTTTTGAGTCTAGTTCTATAAAAAAGATTTTAGTATTCGAATATTAAGAGAACTTACGACTTACTGCCGTACTCAGAGACGTCAATTAAGTTTTAATGACAAATCTCTTGCTGTCACTTTCTTATGTATAGTGCTAAATAGAGAAGGAAAGACATTTTAATTGTCATTCAAATTAATTGACGTCTCTGAGTACGGCAGTTAGTCTTTAACAAAACACGCATGAAAGTTTCCAAATTCCTGAACGACCACGAACAATATGGTGTGACGTAGGTACTGATTGCCAACAATTAGTTTGTTTGTTTTTATTTAGTTCTTAAGTTTCTGGTTGTATTCAGTTAATGTTTTGATAAAACCTTTTTGGAAGTCCTAAAATACAATAAATAAATAAGGCATTTAACTACATTCTCATAAAAAATCACGGTCTGTGCATCATTCTGACCAACCTTTCTTTTCAAGCAACCAAAGTTAGATCATCAATCAAAGTCATAACGTTCGTACAGTCAGCAACAAATAGTTAGAAGCACAAAATGGTCAGGAACATCTTGAACTTAAAGGAACATCAATTGAAATGCTTCAACAGCAAGTTTTTTTTGCCTAATTCAAAAAATGGTGACAGGGTCTTTCAAATTCATAATTTAACATCTAGCAGTTAGGTTGTTTTTTCTATAGTATAGCCGAGATATTTTTTAAACACGTACCTTTATGCATCGATCAAGATGATACCGATTGTACATCGAAAAATGTGTACAAAAAAAAAAGTAACAAAAAGTCATTCCTACCTTGGACCACTAATGTTATGGCGAGCAGATATTCGAAAAGATTTATTCGTTTCGATAACTACTAATTATTACACGACCACATAATTTTCATTGATGTAGTTCTAAAATTTAATTAATTAACTTCCAATTAAGATTGTTTTGAACTTTAGAGATCCAGTTCTGTATTACGAGTATATACAAAGTAAATAAATATATAGACACATTTAACGTTCGCATTATTATAATTATAAGTAAGTGACGAGGTATTTATTTATTATTTATTATACTATATGTCGCAAGGAAATAAGGATACCGATATTGGGAAGTCTGAAACTATAAGAAATAGGAACATTTATTCTTAGGCAAATATATTATTAATTTTTAAGTTTTGTAAAACTGCATTTATAGATATTCAAAAGCTGGCATATAGTTCCTTACAACCTAATTTCCATTAGTTATTAAAATGTGATTACAAACAGCGTTGCGTTAAATAGATCATTAAGTTTTTATATAAAGTATCTTGAGTGTGTCATGCTCTCTTTATTGTCTCTGCGGTGGTGGCGTGTGCGTCGGGTCGTTACGTTCCCTAAAATATGATTGAGTTGAGCGAAGCGATGGCTGATTCATTATAAGTCATACTCGTGAACGGGTGCCGCCTGTGGAGGCTGGTCTGCTCTTGCAAACTTATATTTTTGTTAGTATTAATAACTATAGTTTGAATTTGTTTTTCTTATACAATTTTTGACTTTTATTAGAGTACTGTAGTGGTACTGTATGACATTGTGGAAATTAAAACTTTTAGCTGATGTAAATTTGATAACTTAGATTTTTTTATTTTGTTTTTTTTTACATGTTGTGGTTGTCTTCTATATTTTTATGTTTATTTGTAATGGAAAGTGTCCTGCTATGATAGGGCATTTTCCAATATTTTTTTGACGCTGTAAGGGAGAAAAAAACTGGACACTTGCTGAGTTTCTTGCCGGTTCTTCTCAGTTCAAGATCTCCCGCCCAGAGTAGACTTACGAACCGATGGCATAGCGACATCCACAAGAGCTACTTGTATCCTAAACTGAATAAATGATTTTTGAATTTAAATTTGAATTTGAAATTTGTATATATAGTTGAAAGAAGCCTGTGTATGTTAGAATTGAATTAATCCTCTTGTGTCGTATCGTATCCTTCGATCAATTATGCACTAGATAAGTAAAGTAAAGTAAGTACATTTAAATTTAATTTCATAGCATCAACAACTTCAGATTACTATGAACTTTAAAGCTTAGAAATAAAGATTAAATTAATGTTGCAAAATATTTGTACTTAATTAATTATCTTAACTAATGGCTTCGCGTTTAGCATTTAGCCAATTTCAAGTATTTTTTATTATTATTAGTAGTAAGGGTACAATGTACGATAGATATAAATTAAAATGAAGCCTCACAACACGTGTTATTACGGGAAGAACTCGGGTGAAACTCCATATTTGTACTTAATATTGACTGTCATCGCCACAATCGTCATTGCTCTATGGCCCCAAAGTCGTACCGTATTTCAAGCGCTCATCTGGAATCTGTATATAATTGATCAAAGGTCGTATCATTAAAAATAAATAATTGAATTATTACTTTGAGTCTTCTCAATAGCCAATACCTAGGTATTGGCTATTGAGAAAAAAAACAGATGGCTTAACCAAAGTAATATTAAGAAAACGATAGCGAAGTTCGAAAAGAATAAAATGTATGGGATTGACATAAGTCGCGCTAAATCACGTGGTCAATCATAAGTCAATCCCATACATTATATTCTTTTCGAAATTCGCTATCGTTTTCTTAATGTTCTTTGGCTGCCGCCACAGGATAGAATGTGTAAACTATAACTCTTCTGGCTCTGATAGGGTAAGAGTCTCCCTGTGAAGAATCCATATTATGTGTAGGTAGGGTAAAGATAAGATAAAATGGCCTTAGGACCTATTTGAGCAACCAAAAAAAGTGCCCACACGGAGACAGGAGTCCTGTACCACAGACGTTTCATTACCTGTAGCGTACAGGATTCTATAGGTAACGAAACGTCAGGATTAATTATCACTTGTGAAATTAACAGGAGTAGCCATAAGTAATGTTCCATAAAAAACTTGTTTCTAAATTCAGCTCAGACGTCAAACAAATAAAAAACAACCGCACAATTTTGCAACACAACAATTATATTTGTTTGCTAATTTTATCGGATTAAATTAACAAAAAGTATGTACTGTACGTACAAGTCAACAGATCGCAAAAACTATCACATACACATAAAAATAAGTGAACTTGATGTAAGTACTGCGCGCTATTGCCAAAAAGGAGGTTTAAGAGTTTATTTATAATCATCGCTTCTTGATTTGGAGAACTCGATTCTATTCCTCACACAATAAAGGCTACATCAGATAACCGATGAGAAGTCGTAAATAACGCTCCGTGAAAACGAGACAGATTTTATTATTTTAATGACAGGTCTACCTGTCGGTAATCATTTAAGATTGTGGATTTTTTGTGTGGAATCGCTTTTTTAATACTTGAATGAACACCTGTGTTTTAGTTTATCGTGCTCGCCCTGCGTATCTCAAACATTTCAATCATAAAGTTTTTATATGTATGTTCGTTTGTCAAGTATTATTTTAAATTATTTTCACTATTTCATGGGAGTATTCACTTTGAATTAATTAAATAAATAAAAATAAATAAATATAAAATCCATATAAATTTTAATGTTTGTTTCCAGGATGGTAGGTAATGTGAACTCAAGTGGTTGTTTAAAACGCTCCCGGATCGTGGTGGTATGGAGAGGTAGTGTAAAAGTTTTTAGTGGGTACACATTCCATCCCACTTAAGAGGGCCGGGGGGAGATTCCCACATAACCATATAACTATCCCCAGATGGTTTATGTCCCGTTCTTCATATCCATACATAGGGAAGGCTCGTACCCCCTCGCAGCACTCTGCGAGAATAGGTATCGCGCATCGCATTTTGTAGTTATTTTGCAGTTGTATTTATCGTTTTTATCGAAATAGGATAATAAATTCATGTTTAAAAATTATAAAATCTATATTTCTCATGACATAACAATTATACTGGTATAAATTATGCTCAATAATATTATCGTAGATAGGAGAAATTCACAGTTAACATAAGCGATTTTTGAAGTTTTTTGGTTTAGAATAAGATTTTTTTCTATATAAAATCAATGATATTAAAAAATTCTGAGGCCACTACAAACTATACGACTATTTAAGAGATAATATTCAAATATTTTTATTTCATATGTTTAGAACAGAAGTTCAATCTAGGAGCTCAAAAAAGCGCCTTCGCGCAATTTATGAAAATAATTCTCTGCAATTTTGGATTTAATTAAAAAATTAAGCAAACTTTACAAAAAGCGAGGCCGCTACGAACTATGTTAATAACTATTCTACACTATTCAATAAGTCAAAATTGTTAAAGTATTTTTGTTTCTGAGATCAAGAACGCCAAAATTGGCCATTTTACGCAAAAATCACAGTCGAGATGTAATATGGCTCATAAGTTAAAGAAGAAAGTTATTACAACGACCCCAAATATTATCTCCCACCTGCAACTTCTGCTCTACCATTTCCCAGCTAATCATCGCATACCAGACCTAATAAAGCACGTTGTCGATGACGTACAAACCGGACAACTAGCTAATAAAACGAGGGCAATTCGCGTCATTAACTCATTACACAGTTAAACTTGAACCCTTCTTGGGTCATGGTCATGGTTTGGATTTGGTATTACGGTTTAAGTAATTGTGGGTGTTACGCTCGCATTATGGGCCCGATAAAGTAGTGTACAGACATACAGACAGACAGACAGACAGACAGACAGACAGACAGACAGACAGACAGACAGACAGACAGACAGACAGACAGACAGACAGACAGACAGACAGACAGACAGACAGACAGACAGACAGACAGACAGACAGACAGACAGACAGACAGAGATATGTTTTAAACATTAAGTTCAAAGTCTTTTGAGAAAATTTGACAGTTGAAGTGCAGGCGTGTCTACCAGTCGCTGGAATC
The DNA here is from genome assembly GCA_947562085.1 of Eudonia lacustrata. Taxonomy (NCBI): domain Eukaryota; kingdom Metazoa; phylum Arthropoda; class Insecta; order Lepidoptera; family Crambidae; genus Eudonia; species Eudonia lacustrata. The sequence continues at coordinate 14,361,817 of OX387332.1, read as the reverse complement.
TTTTGAAAGGTTTTCTATAGTCTAGTAGTTGAACAAGTCAACCACATAATTTTATTCAACCACATAAGCCGGATCGGGGCTAAATTAGCCTCTTACCCCCCAGGTAGTAAGGTTTATTGGTCCCTGGCAAAAGCGGTTGAATCCAATTTCAGTCGGCCATCCCTACCACCATTGCTGAAGCCTGACGGTTCTCTTGCCCACTCTGCGGAAGAGAAAGCAAATTTATTTGTCTCTCTTTTTGCGGAGAATTCGCGTCTGGACTCTGCTGGGAAAACTCCACCAATCTCATCTCGTGCTGACTGCTATATGGCAGAAGTGCGCATTGACCAGAAAGAGATCCTAAAAATCCTGCAGACCCTGGACGTGAACAAGGCGAACGGACCTGATGGCATACCAGCAATAGTTCTGCGTTCATGTGCTCCCGAGTTATCTCCACCCCTCACACGCCTGTACCGCCTCTCACTTGAAACAGGCATTGTACCGGAGTCATGGAAGCTTGCTAACGTGCAACCCGTGCCCAAAAAAGGCAGTCGAGCTGACCCTGCTAATTATCGACCCATCTCAGTCACGTCCATACTCTGTAAGATTATGGAACGTGCACTGAATAATAAACTCCTGGCTCATTTGGAAGGTAACGATCTCCTCAGCGACCGCCAATATGGATTCCGCCGAGGCCGCTCAACTGGGGACCTTCTAATATATGCCACACATCTATGGAGTGAGGCCATTGAGAAATACGGAGAGGCCCTTGCGGTGTCCCTCGATATCTCAAAGGCCTTTGACAAGGTTTGGCACGCGAGCCTTATAAGCAAGCTCCCATCATTTGGTCTTCCTGCTAACTTTTGCGCTTGGATATCTGATTTCCTGAAGGGAAGATCGATACGCGTTGTCCTCGACGGCTACTCATCGGACCAAAAGGCTATCGATGCCGGTGTGCCTCAGGGATCGGTTCTATCCGCAACCCTATTCCTGCTTCATATAAACGACCTGCTTGTGCCCGGTACCTTTGGGTACGCAGACGATAGCACCGTTGCGGATAGATACATGTCGAGTGCAGGGGCTGGCAGACAAGATGTCGACTCTTGTCGAGAGGCCATGGTTAGCCGCTTGAACGAAGCCCTCCAAGCAGTATCCGATTGGGGCGATGCCAATTTGGTCACATTCAACGCTGCCAAAACACAGGCTTGTTTGTTCTCAGCTAAGCGGAGCCCATTTCACCTGGCTCCGACTTTCCGGAATGTGACTGTAGCTATGACTGACAGCCTACAGCTCTTAGGTGTTAAGCTCTCGTCCAACCTCAACTTCGGGCAGTACATCGAGTCCAAAGCAAAGACTGCAGCAAAAAAACTGGGGGTTCTCTCTAAGGTCAGGCGGTACTTCACGCCAGAACAGCTGCTCCAACTTTATCAAGCACAAGTTCGTTCATGTATGGAGTACTGCTGCCACCTTTGGGATGGATCAGCCAAATACCATCTGGCTGCTTTGGACTCGATTGAAAAACGAGCTAAGAGACTCATTGGTGACCCTGCCCTGATAGACGCCAAGCTGCAAAATCTAGAACATCGGCGTAGGGTGGCTCGTCTGTCGGTCTTCTACAAGATTCATTTCGGGGAGTGCGCGAAGGAGTTGCACGACCTAATCCCACCATTAATTATCTTAACTAATGGCTTCGCGTTTAGCATTTAGCCAATTTCAAGTATTTTTTATTATTATTAGTAGTAAGGGTACAATGTACGATAGATATAAATTAAAATGAAGCCTCACAACACGTGTTATTACGGGAAGAACTCGGGTGAAACTCCATATTTGTACTTAATATTGACTGTCATCGCCACAATCGTCATTGCTCTATGGCCCCAAAGTCGTACCGTATTTCAAGCGCTCATCTGGAATCTGTATATAATTGATCAAAGGTCGTATCATTAAAAATAAATAATTGAATTATTACTTTGAGTCTAGGTATTGGCTATTGAGAAAAAAAACAGAACGCTGGAATCTTTTGAAAGGTTTTCTATAGTCTAGTAGTTGAACAAGTCAACCACATAATTTTATTCAACCACATAAGCCGGATCGGGGCTAAATTAGCCTCTTACCCCCCAGGTAGTAAGGTTTTTTGGTCCCTGGCAAAAGCGGTTGAATCCAATTTCAGTCGGCCATCCCTACCACCATTGCTGAAGCCTGACGGTTCTCTTGCCCACTCTGAGGAAGAGAAAGCAAATTTATTTGTCTCTCTTTTTGCGGAGAATTCGCGTCTGGACTCTGCTGGGAAAACTCCACCAATCTCATCTCGTGCTGACTGCTATATGGCAGAAGTGCGCATTGACCAGAAAGAGATCCTAAAAATCCTGCAGACCCTGGACGTGAACAAGGCGAACGGACCTGATGGCATACCAGCAATAGTTCTGCGTTCATGTGCTCCCGAGTTATCTCCACCCCTCACACGCCTGTACCGCCTCTCACTTGAAACAGGCATTGTACCGGAGTCATGGAAGCTTGCTAACGTGCAACCCGTGCCCAAAAAAGGCAGTCGAGCTGACCCTGCTAATTATCGACCCATCTCAGTCACGTCCATACTCTGTAAGATTATGGAACGTGCACTGAATAATAAACTCCTGGCTCATTTGGAAGGTAACGATCTCCTCAGCGACCGCCAATATGGATTCCGCCGAGGCCGCTCAACTGGGGACCTTCTAATATATGCCACACATCTATGGAGTGAGGCCATTGAGAAATACGGAGAGGCCCTTGCGGTGTCCCTCGATATCTCAAAGGCCTTTGACAAGGTTTGGCACGCGAGCCTTATAAGCAAGCTCCCATCATTTGGTCTTCCTGCTAACTTTTGCGCTTGGATATCTGATTTCCTGAAGGGAAGATCGATACGCGTTGTCCTCGACGGCTACTCATCGGACCAAAAGGCTATCGATGCCGGTGTGCCTCAGGGATCGGTTCTATCCGCAACCCTATTCCTGCTTCATATAAACGACCTGCTTGTGCCCGGTACCTTTGGGTACGCAGACGATAGCACCGTTGCGGATAGATACATGTCGAGTGCAGGGGCTGGCAGACAAGATGTCGACTCTTGTCGAGAGGCCATGGTTAGCCGCTTGAACGAAGCCCTCCAAGCAGTATCCGATTGGGGCGATGCCAATTTGGTCACATTCAACGCTGCCAAAACACAGGCTTGTTTGTTCTCAGCTAAGCGGAGCCCATTTCACCTGGCTCCGACTTTCCGGAATGTGACTGTAGCTATGACTGACAGCCTACAGCTCTTAGGTGTTAAGCTCTCGTCCAACCTCAACTTCGGGCAGTACATCGAGTCCAAAGCAAAGACTGCAGCAAAAAAACTGGGGGTTCTCTCTAAGGTCAGGCGGTACTTCACGCCAGAACAGCTGCTCCAACTTTATCAAGCACAAGTTCGTTCATGTATGGAGTACTGCTGCCACCTTTGGGATGGATCAGCCAAATACCATCTGGCTGCTTTGGACTCGATTGAAAAACGAGCTAAGAGACTCATTGGTGACCCTGCCCTGATAGACGCCAAGCTGCAAAATCTAGAACATCGGCGTAGGGTGGCTCGTCTGTCGGTCTTCTACAAGATTCATTTCGGGGAGTGCGCGAAGGAGTTGCACGACCTAATCCCACCATCCACTTTCCGCTATCGGAGCGCGAGGCGCGAGTTCCATCCCTATGTTGTAGATATGCCACCTTGTCGCACGAGCCGATTCGGTTCAACTTTCTTAGTGCGTACAGCTAGGGAATGGAACGCGCTGCCTGCGAATGTGTTCCCTGAAAGGTATAATCTGGACCTCTTCAAGGCTAGAGTGAATAGGCTATTTCTAGGCAGGCATGTTCCATCCTCGACCGCACCGTCACTTAACATCAGGTGAGGTGTAGTCAAATGCCTGCCTATAACCAATAAAAAAAAAAAAAAAAAAAAAAGTCTCAGATTTCTTTACTTGTTGTACCTGTCCTAACCTGTCTCAGACTTGTCTACCTGTCGTACCTGTCCTTACCTGTCTCAGAGATTGAATTCGGATTGGTTTTTTTTTATTTTTTTTTTATTGTTAGATGGGCTTGCTCTTGGCCTCATTCTAATTGGATTGGTTGCGTGGTAGATAAAGGTCCCATGAGCTATTTTGACTTTTCATACACACGAACAATCAAAATAACCGCCTCTGTGGTCTAGGGGCTAAGACCACCGGTTTAGACCCAGAGGTCCCGGGTTCGATTCCCAGCGGGGGGTACATGTTGTTGTGTACTCGCTTTGGTTGGTGGTAGCGCTTGTTTGCCCGCCTGGCTAGCTACCACCATCTTATCTAAGTATGTCGCCATAACATCAATGTTTGTAGCATTATTGTGTTCCGGCAGCTAGAGATAAGATAGCCAGTGCCTCACTAGTTGAGGATCCCGGGTGAAGTGCGCTTTCATCTTTGGCCTTATCATCACTTAACATCAGGTGAGATCAAGACACTGTGCTTACCCGTTAATATAAAATAAAAAAATAGCATATTTCCCGATAGGGGGTGTTGAGTAGTCTTGACGCACTGACGTTTACAAAGTGTTGATAATAGGTGATGATGATGATCTATAGTATGTTGATACCATTTGTAGTTTCTTCCTAAAACTATAATTTTATGGTTCGCAAGACTATGTAAAACCTCAATATCGCCATTCAGGAACCACCAAACCAACCGCCATCTATGGACAAGATAACGAAACGAACGGTCGACCACTAACTCTTAAGAGCGTTTAGGCCGCACACTAGCGCCGCCAATGAAAAAAAAACATATCTAGTAATTAGAGATAGAAAATCAAATTATGATCAACAAACTGGGGGGTTAAAGTTACTCGCGTCCATAGGTTTACCCTTGAGACCCTACAACGTGACCCCTGGGTGGTGCTAAATGAGTGACACTGTCTGAGTGGTAGAGCCACGCTGCGTTGCAGCACGAAATGGGCCGGCTCGCCCGGCGAAATACCACCCTCTCACAGAATATCGGCGTGAGTCGTCGGCGTCCGGTGAGTGAAAGTACCGGAGGCCCATCTCTCACCCCTCCCCCCTCCCAATTCCTACTCCCTCCTCAAGATCCAACTCCTTCCTCAAGGTCGGCAACGCATCCGCGATTACTTTGGTTTTGCGGGTGTCCATGGGCGGCGGTGATTGCTTTCCATCAGGTGACCCGCTTGCTCGTTTCATCATCATCATCATCATCTCAGCCAAAAGACGTACACCGCTGGACAAAGGCCTCCCCCAAATAATCATGGGGGGTATTTGCCGTAATCGCCACGCTTGGCAGGCGGGTTGGCGATCGCAGTAGGTTGAGGGTAACCTCAGAGAGATGCTGCTGCCCATCCTCTGGAATTTGCTCTTGCTCGTTTGCCTCCTTTTAACATAAAAAAAAAAACTATCTGAATGAAGTAATTTAGCATTTTTACGTCACTTAATGAACACCTGACATGTTATGGTTTAGTTAAATATGGCGTTATAGTTAAAAGTGGCCGTAACGTCTTATTTAACTAAACCATAACATGTGAGGTGTTCATTAGGTGACATAAAAATGTTAAATTACTTCATTCAAATAGTTTGTTAAGCATAATTTGATTTTCTATCTCTAATTACTAGATATGTTTTTTTTTTCATTAGTGACGCTAGTATGCGGCGTAAACGCTCTTAACGCCTCACGACTCAAAACAGGCTGCTATCGCCAAGCCGCTTCGACCATAACTTTAAACCCGTTACACGCAGTTTGAGCACCACACGCGTGACTCACCGAGAAGAACACGTATAAAAGAAATGCGTTAGCTTATGTTAGCTTAATCAAAGTTACTGTGCGGGCAGAGAGTTACTATACTCGTGGATTGTGTGTAAGGAAACTTGTGATAACGGTGGTTTAGTGGGATAAAGTGTTTTTGTAAGTGAGTGGCCGTTTTGGAGTTGACCATCTGGTATTAAATAGGTAAGTAAATAAGGAAAGATAAATAAAAGTGTATTTAAAGTTTAGTTTTAAATAATATTTTAGTCTTATAGATTTTTAAACGAAGCGAATTTTAAGCGAAAAGATCATATTGAAATGAAAACAGTTAACGAATCTACTCGTATTTAATTTTACATCCAACTTTATTTCGATGTTTCGCACCCTTTGTACTGTGGTAGGGGTTTCAAAGGGATATAATAATATATACAAAAGTAATAGATTCGTAAAAAGTAAGTGTTAGTAATGGCTATTTTATAAAAAAAACAAAAATATATATATTTTTGGATATTTTTAAAATAGCCGATAAGAAAAGTAATCTTTACTTTAATAATTTTATTTTACAGCACATTTATAATCTTTTATAGATATTTATTGTTCAATACAATACTTTATTCCACAATAGTGCCATGCTAGCGACTTAAAAGGCGGACGGTGCGTCGCGTGCGTGTTTTCTCCCAGATAAGTCTTGTCCGAAGGCTTCGTAAATTATCCTACTAGTATTATAAACGCGAAAGTTTGAAAGTATGAATGTTTGTTACTCTTTCACGTAAAAACTACTAAATGGATTTGGATGAAATTCGGCATACAGATAGTTTGTAACCGGGAATAACACATAGAATACTTTTATCCCGATATTCCCACGGAAACGGGAACCGGGAACCACGCGTATGAAACCGCGAGCGGCAACTAGTTATACGTATATTCGTTTGATTCTATATTGTAAGATGTAATGTGCCTTTATATAAAAAATGAATGAACTATTTACTTGCATTCTCGCCTTTCCTCTCCATCATTTACGGTTCGTTACATTATGCATTTGTTTTATAGCTTACGGTAAACACTTGCTCTTCATCTCACTCCTCATTTGATGTGATAATAAGGCCAAAAGTGGAAGCGCACTTCACCCGGAATCCTCAACTACTGAGGCACTGGCTATAAGATATCTAGCTGCTAGAACACAACAATGCTACAGACATTGATGTTATGACGATATCATCATCATCATCTCCAAAAAGACGCCAAAGCCAAAAGACGTCCACTGCTGGACAAAGTCCTCCCCCAAGGATTTCCACAACGACCGGTTTTGTGCCGCTCGCATCCAACGACTTCGCGCGACCTTCACCAGATCGTCGGTCCACCTTGTTGGATGACGATATATTTAGATAAAATGGTGGTAGCTAGCCAGGCGGACAAGGAAACCCTACCATTAACCCAACCTAGTAGTCAAACATGTACCCCCTGCTGGGAATCAAACCCGGGACCTCAGGCTTTGAGGCCAGTGGACTTGCGGATATTCCTTCTCTGTTCAGGCTACCAGATAGCGAGCGTCTTGAGACGGTCCAAGCAAATTTGAGCTTTAAAATTAAGAACATGTAGCTTACGCTAAGCTGTGTAACAGATGGGTCAAGGGCATAATAGCAAAAAGACAGTATGATTATAAACAGGTCAACATAAAAAAAGTGGTTTTTGTTTATGACTTAAGAATGTTGAGAAAAAAGGCTATGTAAAAATAACATAAACAAGTTTATGTTTTGTATACATAAAAACTTTAGCCTCTTTAAACAGCCTGGACGTATTGCATCAGCATAAAAGTATATGCTCACCATGTGCTAAATATGAAAAAAAAATCACCAAAGTGAAAAACTAAAATCTCTATAAGTATTTAACCTATTCCGTTTGAATGGATCTGGATTCATCATATGATTTTGTCTCGTATTCAAAATCAAATTCAAATTCAAATTCAAAATCATTTATTCAGTTTAGGCTACAAATAGCTCTTATGAACGTCATTATGCCATCGGTTCGTAAGTCTATCTACTCTGGGCGGGAGATCTTGTACTAAGAAGAACCGGCAAGAAACTCAGCAAGTGTCCAGCTCTTTTCTCCCTTACAGCGTCAAAAATATTGGAAAATGCCCTATCATAAAAGGACACTTTCCATCACAAATAAAAACACAAAATATAAAGGACAATCACACATATTAAAAAAAACAAAAGAGAAAATATAATAACATCTAAGTAAGTTTGCAAAACATCAGTTACCAGTTAAAATTTTCACAATGTCATACAGCACTAATAAAGGTCAAAAATGGTCTAAGGTAGAAAAAAAAAACAAAATTAAAAATAGTTAATAATAATAAAAATAATAGTATGCAAGAGCAGACCAGCACCTACAGTCGGCACCCGTTCACGAGTATGACATATGAATCAGCCATCGCTTCACTCAACCATATCTTATTATTTTTATTAGCCTTTTGTTTCCCTCTGGACAAGGTCCTCCCCTCTTAAGTCTCCACATTAAATTTTCCATAGTAAATAATATTTAATAACACAAGGAATTTCCCATAGTCGTAATAACAGATCCTAATATTAAATCAAGCTCTCGAAATGCTACTGACACACTTTGAGACTTTATTTAACTAGCAGACTTGTGGTCCTTGTTTTAAGAACTACCTGCAAACCACCACGCGAGCCTTGTGCGGATTAGTGGTTGTTAACGACTGCTAATGCAGCCGGGACCAACAGCTTTAGTCTTCCGAAGCACGAAAGAGCTCTAGATGATATATTTTTGGTCACCCATCCGATAACCGGCCTTTGCGAAAGCTATTTAACCTTAGCAATCGCAGACCGGGCGCGTTATCCACTGGGCCATCGCTAGTTATTATAATTCTAACTATTCAGTTAAAAAAACATTGGAATAAAACACGGTAGGAAGGTTTTTTTTTCCAGGAAAACAATATTCCTTAGGTAAGTACTATTCCACTGCATTTTTACCCGGTAGCAACCGTTGACATTGATTTTAAAGCAACAGAAAAACCTAGACAATTCCGCTGGCTAATTATGTATGTCTAGATTTTTCATTCTATCGTCTAGTATTGCATCAGCCACTATGAAAGAGAAAGGTGTCGTGTGTCCTTATTGCATTGGTCTAATTGACACAAACTAGGGCACACAGAAAGCTAATAGCTATTTTAAATAGTTAATGACAATTAAATATTTATATTAAGAGTTGCTAGGCTCAAGTGGCAGTGGGCAGGGCACATTGCTCGCAGAATTGATGGCTGCTGGGGCGGAACAGTCCTTGAGTGGCGACCGCGTACCGGAAAGCGCAGTGTGGGCAGACATCCAACAAGGCAACAAGGTGGACCGACGATCTGGAGAAAGTCGCGGGAAGCCGCTGGATGCGAGCAGCACAAAACCGGTTGTTGTGGAGATACTTGGGGGAGGCCTTTGTCCAGCAGTGGACGTCTTTTGGCTGAGATGATGATGAAATAAAGTTAGTTTCTCCTAAAGATATAGTGGTTTTTTGTTTTTGATAACACCAAATAAAATCGGAGCAAAATGTGACATACGTCTGTTTGAAATATTTAACATACGGTTATCATTCAAAAAAGGTGTGATATGTGCTCAGAATAATAACTAAAGTAATAGAAACCGGACTAAAATAGCAACACAAATTCATCAGTTCGCACTATTCTAACGAATGAACCTATGTGATATGTTGGAAAGAGATCGATTGTCCCTTTTCTTTCGTTATTTCGAATGTGTCACCAGATTTGTGACGTCATTTTTGAGGTAATGTGGTGACTTTATCGACTTTAATATCGATCTAAATAATTGAAAACAACAACATAGTATTTCTTTTGTCACTATATATTTATTAAACATAAATTATGTTAATTTGACAATAAATACACAATAATACAACCCAAACCATCAATTGCACTATCAAACAGCAAACTCATTGAAAAGCAACCTACTGGCATTAAGTTTTTAAATAACTAATATAGTATATTTAATTATGTATACAGAAACAAGTTAAATCATCATTGGAAAAACAATACGATATTAACTGTAGCAATTACACAAAATTTGTTATTAAAAGCAAATAATTTCGTAAACAATACATTAATTCAAAATTTGATGTGCAAGTGTGTGAAGTCAAAATCGAAAATCCCGATTTTCATAAATTCAATTACAATATCTAAAACCATTTTGTTCCGATAAGTTCGATATTCGTGATTTCGATATGAAAAAAATGGTCAATATCCATCAAAATACTGTAAAGATTTTAATTTTTTTCCTTAATCGAGATACTCGTTTAATTAGAGTGTTAATCTTGCGAAAGCGCCTTTTGGATATCTTTTCGCATCTTTCAAGTTTTACTTCTAACAATCTTATTCTTCTAATGTTATCAATTTCTGGTTTTGTTATTGTTGCCAACTATGCCAAGGAAAATCATAATTAATAAATTACATGACAACTCTTTTAAAAAAAATCAAAATAAAGATTCATTTCATTTTAAGACATGTCATAAAATCATGTCTAAAAAAAATAATCTCGTAAAGTAAGAATTTTCGCGGAACATAAAACTGTTGTTAATATAAGATAATAACAGAAGCCGTAATCTGGAATAGTGTTTCGAGCAAATCATACTGATATTTCATCAATTCTACTAACACCCTAGCTTTAATATTTTAGCTATAAAATTCGTACTGTAATAATTATAAAGTATGATTAAAAATACCCATACCGTTTTCTCTGATCCATTCATAATAATGAACAACGTAGGAACCGCATCTTCTCGAAGTCGTCTCCATTTCGTAACGTCTCCACTTACAAAGGAATCAGAGCTAAAATGCCTTGAGCACATGCGGTTATGTCGTTTTGGTGTCCAGGTTGGTCTACCAATACGTATAAGCCAATTGTTTTTTTTTCTTTCATCTTTTGGAAATCTGGAAATTAAAAGTATCGAATATCGATTTATAAAAAAGAATGCACATTGTTTACGTCACTAAAGATGACAAAGAATGCCTGAGAGCATTTCTTATTTATCGCTAAAACAGCTTTTAAAATAGACTTTACGACTGGTTTTCGCTAGAAAGTAGTACTACCAAATTTAATTTGTATTTATATTCGCTTATCAGCTCACATTCTATAAAAAATAAGTTTAAACTTACCGATGGAAAGTCAATAGTTGTTGACTATTTTCTTTCTTGTTTGAATGGGACCTGCAGCCCCTAATTACGCAGGACATTGTGCCGCACACTCCACACACTCACAAATTAACAGTAAATATATGAAATAGCGTCATTTACCAACATAAATAGTGAAAATTCGGTAAATATTCAAACGGGGTATGACCACTAGTTTGACATTTTCCACAATGATTATGCGAAAAAGTCAAATATAATCTAAAACGAACTGTCAGCTTTTAAATCAATGTACTTCTGAATTTGGCCGAGGCTTAACCGGGCAATAGGACTCAGGGACTCAATTTTCTGATGACCGTTTGACATAACAATACAAAAAATAAAAACTAAGTGTCAACCATTTGTCGCAGTCCAACCTCCTTTTCTAGCCATAAGATAGAACGGAACTAAACATAGTTGCACGATTTTTATTTTAGCCATCCTTCTATAGCTTTAGTTATTGTTCTGAGGATATGTGCCCTACGTTGCACTGGAAAGCAAAAACGTACGCAGGTATTCTGAATTCGAAAGGTCGATCTCTGTTCCTGTCGATATCTAAGTAGTTCCACTACCCTATATACTTTCCCTACATCAAGGTCCTGATGCTGATCCAGCCTTTAAGTTTTAGTTCTTATGTTTAATATTTTCACTAGATCTAATACCTTTTAGCTCTTAGACCTTATAATTTCACTGGACTTTTCAAACTGACTCTCATCTATGCGAAACAATGCTCTATGGCGTCAGAAATAGCTATTAAAGTGGTTGTCTTTTGCCACAGAAATAGCCATTAAAAGCTATTTAGTCGGATTCTTAAGAACAGTTGTCGTCACACCCACCTGTCTTGCAGGGGCCTGTTTTATGGGGACTTGTCTTGTGGGGGCCTGTTTTGTGGGGGCCTGTCTTGTGGGGGTCTGTCTTATGGGGGCCTGTCTTGTGGGGGCCTGTCTTGTGGGGGCCTGTCTTGTGGGGGCCTGTCTTGTGGGGGCCTGTCTTGTGAGGGCATGTCTTGTCGGGCCGTTGTAGTGAGGACGTCGTGGTGCAATATCTAGGGTAGTCCCACTTTGTTCCTACATAATCGAGAGATTTTTACTTTTTATTTTCAAGTGCTAATTGCTGCACTGAAGCTAAATTAAATATTTATAAAATTTACAAAATACAGTGAAAAAATTTAACGCCTACCCGACCCAGCCAGGAATCGAACCTCCTTCCGCAATCCGGGCGGCTGCACTGACCGCTATGCTACCGGGAAGGCTGACGTAGACGCTGAATTTTGTCACTGCTTTTGTAATTTTTAGAGTGCTAATAGCGGCACAGCGCGCCATCTATCCAACGGTCACCGGTCTTCCCGGTAGCATAGCGGTCAGTGCAGCCGCCCTGATTGCGGAAGACCCAGGTTCGATTCCTGGCTGGGTCGGGTAGGCGTTTAATTTTTTCACTGTATTTTGTAAATTTTATAAATATTCGAGAGATGTTCTAGGATGACTCGTTTTACGTAGTTTTACTCGATTCTAGTCCGATAATATTCAATGTAATAGGTGGTTCCTCAGTGGCTGAGGATTCTATGTGAAGTGCGCTTCAACCTTAGGCCTTAACGATATTGTAGGCCTTGGCCTACAAGTGATAAGCACTTGAAAAGCACTTGATAAGCAACTTGAAATGCGGAAACGCAAATAAAATATATGATTACTATTTTGTTTCTTGTTAAGGCCGCCCTTTGTACAATTCCTGTTCATTTTATTTTAACGTGTCTGTATTTTTGTTTGTAAAATAAAGTATTATATTCTATTATATTCTATTCTCTTGGACTCACTACTAGGCTAAAGCAGGCACACCTTAACATTTTAAAGTAAAAGCATCACGGGACGGACGGAAGATAATGTTTATCATTCGATAAGTATGACGTATGTAGGTACATGCTGTCTCATATAGGTATACGATATAGAACCTTATTGCAAGGGCATGGAGAAGTACAGATGTGTGTCAGTTCAGTTGGTATGCGCAAGAGTTCCATACAAGCCGACACGACGACATTCCTTGAGTTTATGAATGAATTGGTGTCACCACGCATTTGAGTATTGTCGGGACGTTATCGTAATTTTTTTCTTTATTATTGTAAAAATAATGCGTTAGTTTTGCCAAATGTTCACAGGTTTGGTTACGTTTTCAGTGAGGTTATTTTTAGTATACATAGTTTTCTTCGACGTTACCTTTTTTACTTTGCTTACTAGCCTGTATCGTTATCGCATTGATTTTAATAAAATAATGATTTATTGAACGAAGCCATGGCCCTCCACGACCTGTCATTGTTTAGAAAGGCATTCTTCAACGGCAGCACCATCAGATTATGACGCTGCGCAGCCCACGAGCCACACTTCTTATGGGTGCGAGTCTCAGTGTCCTGTGATAGTAGATTCCCGTATCACATCTTGGCGTAAGTAGCGTTCAAACCATTGCTTGGCTGTCTAGGCTGTCCATCTTCACCAAGAGAAAAGACAGGGTCCCATGTCACCACTTCGCCACAAAAATGACACAAAATTAGCGACCCAAAATAATTCAAGAACCATTTTGTATCTTGTCTCGACTTAATAAACATAATATGAAAATCGTTAAGTAGAAGAGTGTTCAGAATCAGCTTTCATCACGTTAATTCATCGACAGTATGCCGAAACAGTACCATAAACACTTACTAAGTTAGTAAGTAGTCAAAATGAGCTTTAGTAAACCGTTCACATAATAAACCGTTCACAAGACGATATTTAATGGCAAAGTAATTCTTATAAAATTATTGGCATTTGCTATCGCAAGCAGACGCTTTGAAACTATTTTAAGACATCAAAGATTGCCAACTTCGATCAATTATGTCTTGCCAAGTATTATTATATAATCAATGGCTTGTTCATTGGATTTATCAAACCGTTATTATCTATTACGCTTCGATTGCACGTCTTAGTTATAATGTATGACACTATGTTGATTATGTGTGACAGAGGCGTGATTGTTAGTCTGTTCCACGCCCACTAACTAATGTGACACTTATCAGTTAATAAATACAAGGTGATGTTAACACGCTCTGCGCCGGTGTATTTTTTATGATACATCAATGTATGTCTTTTACAGGCAAATGTTTCCATAATGATACTTACATCAGATTCACAAACATTTTATTTACTTTTAATAGTAGATGATTCATAAATTCATCTCTCATTTGAGCCATCGTCGGGGAACTACCTATAATCAAGAGTCAATCAAGTGATTTACATACAACTAGTGGCCCGCTCGTGGCTTCGTCCGCTTGTAAACGCTCGTACCCCATAATGGACCCCTGTTGCAGCGTCACCTATCGGGTCCAGCCGTTTAGAAGGAGTTCAATTATAATAAATAATAAATAAATGAATAAAATTTGTTTATTTCCGTTAACAATTTTTGGCGTTACAAACTTTGGGTTGGAGCTTCTCTTTAAGCTTTAAGGCCTGTTTTGAGAAGCCCCGCTCCTCCTTAATGATTTTACATACATATCAATTCATAAAACAGTCACACAAATACACGCACAGAAGATTTATATGTATAAAGATTTAGCCAATAGTCAAGGTATTTCTTGGCTAACAATATTGGAATAATGCACTAGAATAGATTTTTTTTTGCTTATTGAGAAGTCAATACATAAGAATTGAAACATACTTTACAAAGGTACTTTCATGAATATTATCCAGTTCAGTAGTGAATTTTATTCAGAAAAACTAGGATTAAAATATTTTTTTCCTAGTTTTCCGAATTAATTTTGTTTTTGGAAAAGTGTAATAAAAAAATCGTTCGGTACGAATTCTAACAATCTGGGGCAATTGTCAACAAGTAGGGTAATAGTAAACGTCAAATAAATAATATTTAAATAAACATGACCATCTGTGAAGAATAAAAAAGGAAATAATAAATCAACATAAAATCAATAGATTAAGGAAAGAACAGTCAAAGATTAGTCCATGACTTCAAAGGTCGAACAAATTAAATTTCGTAGAACTTGATACCTATAGAGTTGGAATACTCCGATAAAGGGCTTGTCATTTATTTGATCAGTTTGGAGACTGGTTTTACTAGAAATATTTCATTTTCCTCTCGTAGTTATAGGCTAGTCCTGAGCAAACTACTAATTTTATTAGCCTCCTATCAGTAAACATTAATAGTATAAATCATAATAGTATTATATTATGATCAAAAATTTTTATCCTTTTCAATCCATAGGTCATAGGTAAATATTCGGATAACATCCTACTTCAATAAATGTATGACTTGAATATACTTACTTGAGTGTTCATCAAACAAACTACAATGCGTTGTTGGATGTTATCATTAATGTGCGTATTAGACAAATGATACCTATTTAATCAATTCAATTTATTATAGTTGACATAATTGATCGGTGGTCTAACACCTTTTTAAGGATAAGCCGATAAAAAGTGTCTATTGTCATTCAATTTGAATTATGTGATACAAATTGTAAAACAATTAGTTTTTAATTAGTTTTTATACGGAATCATTACGGGTAAAAATTGTCAAGGATGTTATATCATCCATCATAAATGAAACAGTGTTTGCATTAAATATTAAGGCATGAATGTGTATCACAGCGATACGTTATCGTTGAATTTACCTTATTACAATTATAAGTACTGTGTTTGGAGTACTCTTAACTAAATATTAAATTTTCCTTTCCTTTAGAAATTTAGAGGACAGGTATGTGAATTACATAATTTATTTACACGAATAAACATAATTTAAAAATTATTACCAATGTCAGTCGATATTGCTTACTAAAAGTAAGAAATACTAATTATAACAGTATATCTACACTTTCTTATAGTACATTGACACATTAATCATCAGCTATATGTTCCATTGCTAGGCTAAGTGTCCCATTTTGGATGTCACCGGTACCAGTGATACTAAAAATCACAAAAAAAACTCAATACAAAATATTATTATTACATTCAAGTACTTTTAAGGACAGTAGCACATAGAATGAAACTTAAAGAGACAACAAAAATTCAATAATACTCTGTTCCTAAAATCTAACATTAAAATTTTGAAAAAATTGATTCAAAATTATCGAGAACAGAAAGTCAACGAGGCAAGAATAATCTTATCAAAAGCACATTTATCATTTCCAAAAATATATTGGAATATTGGTTATTCGTACAATAATGCGTAAAAGCCAGATTAAAATATATTATACTGATTGCAGAATTTGGTATAGTAATTTAATTTGTTTATCGTCCGTAGCAAAAGAATTTACGAATTATTATATTCACGGTCTTTTAAATTTTGCTCAGTAAATATTGCATCATCATTGTATTTTATTACTGGCAAGCTATGGTTTTTTTTCCCAATCGTTCTTAGTATTATTTTAATTAAACATAATTACTTACTCTATTTTAAACGCATTTAAGCGATTAAAACTATTTAAAATGAAAATACTTTTAAAAAGGTACAAATAAAAATTTCTTGACATACTTCTATGACTTCCGATAACTCTGTGGTATATCAATAATTCAAAGATTGAACTAAACTATCTTTAGCGTCAATGCTCTTACATTTTTATCTCGCTTAAACATTGATAAACGATAAGGACAGGGTGAAAGCGTTAGTCTAGTTATTGAATGTCAAAATCGTGTTGGACACGCCCTAGCGATAACGGGGCGCGATAACTTATCGCTAAAACTATTTGAGAAGCGACTGTAGTATTTGACGTTGATACTATAGCTAATATTTAAGTAATCATTACCAATAAGGTAACAAGGCTTTATATAGATTAAGTATCGTTATCACGTCACGTTACCACGTATTTTGTTTGATAAAACGCATGCTGTTTTAATTAAATATGATCTTAAACTTTGATTTCGGTGATGTGATTTTAAAACTTTTGTTTTTTAATGGTTATGACGCTGCCGCTGATACCTATAAATATATTATGTCTTCGATAAGTTTAGGTCTTTCCACAAGGAAATTAACATACAGGGAGTTTGGGCCGTTAGAGATAAGAATATAGTCACATTCAGTTGCTCAGTAGTTAAAGATTCCGGATGAAGGGCGAGCCTTCGCTATGGATGTATAGGGAGAACCCATAAACCACCACGCGGGCCCAG
Source organism: Eudonia lacustrata (assembly GCA_947562085.1). Classification (NCBI taxonomy): domain Eukaryota; kingdom Metazoa; phylum Arthropoda; class Insecta; order Lepidoptera; family Crambidae; genus Eudonia; species Eudonia lacustrata. Next base: position 14,344,733 of record OX387332.1, on the reverse strand, counting down.
TGCGGATTGGTGGTTGTTAACGACTGCTAATGCAGCCGGGACCAACGGCTTTACGTGCCTTCCGAAGCACGAAGGAGCTCGAGATGATACATTATTGGTCACCCATCCGATGACCGGCCTTTGCAAAAGTTGATGTTAAGTTGACGAGTTACTTTGCGAAATCTCTGCCCTAATCCATGAAATCTATATGCTTATTCAATAACGTTTCAATTTTGTGGTAGGTACTCGGTAGCCTGTGAATTAGATATTAGGACTATTAAAAATTATCAAAATACAATGTATATTTAAATTGAAATGTCTCCATACACACTCTCACCATTGTCACCCTACCAAAGACACGTGGTTAGCGTAACGTATACGAGTAATCAGCATGACTGCTCTGTTAATCGAAACGTAATACCGTTTTGTACATCATACGTTGCTGCTTTACTCAGTTTAGTTACAATAGTTTGCTTACGTAACACGTAATGGAAGATGCGAGTTAATTTTTGTGCAGTTGCTGTACGCCGACCGGTTGTATGACGCAACAGTAGCACCAACCGCCATTATGGTCCCGCTTTTTGTCGGTACTAGTTTTTGCTTCTGGATTTCTTTGAAAAAAAGTAACATGTGGTACTAAGATGTGGCATGGTGGATTATGCTTCGAACCAAGCACTTGATGGCGAACAGCTATCTCCGACACTTATCTGTAAGCTGCATTGTTTTAATGTGTTTTATAGTTAAAAGGCTACTACTAAGACTATTTCTCTAAGCGCCCGCGGTATGCGATTTCTGACGTTAAGCAACTTTCGCAAAGGCCGGTCATCGGATGGGTGACCAAAAATTATCATCTCCGTGCTTCAGAAGGCACGTAAAGCCGTTGGTCCCGGCTGCAATAGCATTCGTTAACACACTGGGCCCGCGTGGTGGTTTATGGCCCGTTCTCCCTATCCATCAATAGGGAAGGCTCGTGCCCCAGCAGTGGGGACATTATGAGTTAGTACCTACGTCCATTGTAATAAAAAAAAATTAAGCTGAATGATTTCGCAATGTTTTCGCAAACGTAATCGAATTAAGAGTGCGCCGTCCGTAAGTGACAAGTGTCATATATTTTATCTGAAATGTCTTCGTCCATATTTATTTGACTAGCTGTTGCCCGCGACTTCGTCCGCGTGAGCTAAAGGCTGTAGTCTGTACAGTTTAGCAGCATCGGAAATTTAGAAAATTGACATTGTATTTACCGACATACGTACATCTACTCACTCTTAATATCCTTTCAGCTGGGAATGCTGAGATAGACAAAGACAATCGATCTCCATTTAGTGTGGTTCTGGCATACTTCCTGTGTCTCCTTTACGTCCATCATTATTTTTCATACATTATCTCTTATTCTTTCGACTATCATCTCTGCCATGTACATACATATATTCAGTTTGAAGCACAGAATCGTCCCGTTCATACAGATTCTCACTCAGTTTCCCGTTTCAATTATCCCTCCACATACATTCAGTATACAACACCGTTTCTCGGTGGGTTGCGCGTATTTGCTACGTCATACAAACCTGAAATGGGTTTACTGACGCTCAATTATATGTAATAAAATTGGTATTTTACAGCTCAGGTACTCGTCCGGAGTCGTCCTAGACGTATCTTAGCTAAGATGTGTCTACTGTTATATTATCAAACCACGGACTTCAAAATTTTTTTTGCCTTGTCCACCGAAGCTGGATATCGAGTAGCAGGTAGCGGTCCAGGATTATTGGTTGTCGGCCAGAAGGCACAAAAAACTATTTACCAACTATGTTCTTATTCGTAGATACAAAATATCAATAAATTGAGAACTGTAATGAATTATATTATTGTCTATTAGGTAATACAGTATAGTATTTTATGTTACATACTTGCGATAAATTTGAACTTCTTCGTGGCATCTTGTTAGGTAGGTAGCTTTTTAGAGGTAGATCACAGGACACAGAAAGAAGTTACCTCTAATAAATAAAAAACTGAAGTCCGTGCCTCTAATACAGTTGTACCCTGCAAATTTAAACATTTTTGCAACTCTGATACCAGAGGTAGCTATCGTCTTATGCGATAGAAGAATGGAAAAACCATTTTTCTGTAATCTAGAAGTATGTACAAAATTCATTCTTTATAGGTTTTATGATATTAAAATTGTTATGATACTTACTTACCTATATTGTATCATTGAACACAGATTTATCCTATAAACATGTTAAGAAACCAAAGTAAGAAACCGCTTACATGTAAAATAAGTACTGAAATAAGTGTTTAACTTACCTGCATCAAATGTTTCATAAAACTTTTACACATTGAATAAATCTTATTTGAAAATTAATAAGAACTGAATAAGTACTGAAATATTTAACGTACCTGCATAAAATGTTTTAAAAAACTTTTACACAATGAATAATTAATATAATTTGAAAATTATTAACAAAATAAAAATATGTACTTAATGCATTGCAAACTTCTGTTCGTTTCAAAATTTGAGCGCCAATTTTTTTTTAAATTTTCATGTTCTCGCGTCTTTTCACCAAATAGATTTAAAAAAATAACATTAAGTATTTTGGGCAACGACCCAAAGGTTTATACAGCCAAGCTATGTAATTCAAGATATCTTCTATGTGCAATATTTAAAAAAATAGAGACATGATTTTGTGCAATTATACAAAGTTTTATACAGCCAAATTTAATGAGTAGGTAACATTTCTATGCATAACTAAAAAAAGAGACATTATTTTGGGCAACGACACAGAGGTTTATACCGCCAAATATAGGTAATGTTTTAACTTTTAACATTTCTGTGTATTAGAAAACTACAATAAGCGTCGCGCGCAGGCGCGACTAAATAGCCATATTATTATTGGTTATTTTGGAAAATGAAACAAAAGGTGTACCTATGTACAGCCAAGTTTAATGATGTGCGTGATTTTGAGCTTGTTTTTATTTTCCGTCGCTTTACTACTGCGGTGCTAATGTTCGCTTAGGTGCCTCACAGATTTATAAAGGGTAGGTAACCTGAGAGAGTAACAAAACTTTTCTAAAATAATAACTCAACGAACGTATCTAACAGTTGGTCGCGTAAATACGTATATCAAAATTTGTTTAACATTTTTCGATTTGTATGTTATTCTCCGAATTTTTCTAAGCATTTTGGTGATAACCGCATAAAAATCGGTATTCTCATGGCAACAACTATCAATGACAGGTTCAAAAGGGCAAAGAACCCAGAGCCGTAAAACACGATAGCAATAGAGAGCCAGAGCCTCAAATGCCAGAGCCGTAAAACTCATTAAAAAAAAATTCCCTATGTTACATAATAAACAACAGTTGCCAAGCAACCAAGGAATAAATCCCGGTTTAGACCAAATCAAAATTTAACAATTTTCGAGTATTTATGTAGCCTATGTTATTCTCCGGAATTTTCTTAGCATTTCGGTAAAACCGGATCAAAATCCGTTCAGTAGTTCTCGAGTTTATCGTGTTCAAACAAACAAATAAACAAACAAACAATTTCTTTTTAAACTATTCTATTGTGTTCCGTAAGTGATTTTAAAGTATTTTTTTTTATATCTTGCAATTACAGATTTTTATTATCCCTACGTTATTATTATACAGGGTGTCTCATTTAAATCGGTCAGTATGGGAAAGTCTGAAACTATAAGACATACGAAGATCTGTTCTTAGGAACCATGTCATCGATTTTAATAAGAAGAAAAACTGCATTCATATATTTAAAAAAAACCTGTACTCAGCTCGGGAATCGAACCCGGTTGTTTTGAAAAAAATAAACTTACACTATTTCTATTTAGATATCGATTGTGTAGGTCTTAAGCAGTAAATTGCTCTTTGAAACATGATGTCTATAATGAATAAAATGCATTGTTTTCACAACTTTAAATGATATTGTAGAAAAACTATAGCGTGTTATGAGTTTATGGATCTGACTAATTGTAGATACGTTCCCTTTGATACTAAATATATTTTTTGTTTATTTAATACGATGGTATTTTCAATTTTAACTACTTAACCGTGACTGCATTTTTGGCATTTTTTGGTCGGCGCACCCTTAATACGGACAGTAAACAAAACTCACGCTAGGCACCATGAAGGGCCGTAGCTATGGAAGGCGCTAGTTCGAGTTTTATTTGCCATGACAACGATTGTATTTTTCTAAAATCGTCCCCTATGTCCATGTTTGATGTCGTCCAGCCATTGGAGTTAACATTTTGCCATACAAACTCTCGTTTAACGTTAACGATTGGCGAATGAAACTCCACCCTGTGTGGTGCCGGGGATAAAGAGTTGCACCACCCCATCTCTTCCCGTGGGTGTCGTAAAAGCCGACTAAGGGACCATTCCAGAGGATGGGCAGCAGCATCTCTCTGAGGTTACCCTCAACCTACTGCGATCGCCAACCCGCCTGCCCAGCGTGGCGATTACGGCAAACCCCCTCATATCCTTGGGGGAGGCCTTTTTCCTGCAGTGGACGTCTTTTGGCTGAGATGATGATGATGAATGAAACTCGCACTTGGCACCCAGTTCAATAATGATACAGGGTAGTGGCGCCAGTGCTCAACACTTAAAGCCCAGTGTTCGACACAGTTTTTGTCGCCAAAAAATAATAAAGAAAGCAAGAGGTATGTATTAAAAAAAAAAGAATAATAACAGTTTCTAACCCCTATTGTTGGGACTTCTTGGCGGGAAAGTAAAGCGTCATGTCTGCGGTTTTGTTTTATTTTCTAAAATTTGTGATATGTCGAATATTAATGTGAAATAATGGTGGATTATTAACCGTTAAGTGTTCGTGAGTGTGCATAAGTGTTGGCAAATGAAACAAAACAGTGCAACGTCACTTTTCAAATTCTCTCAAGAAACTCGCGTGAGGACTTAGTAAAGCCCCACATCTTTACTGAGATACTCGAAGGGTATATCATTTCTCACTTCCCATTTCTAATATCATTCATCATCATCATATAAGGAAATATTGTTTATTTATGTATTACTTGTAAGAAAAATTACTTTGACACTGGCTAAATGTGCTAATCGCACGAAGCCATCAACTAAAAAAAAAACCCCCTATTGTTAATGAAATTCTGTGTCTGGTGTCTCTACCCTAGATTCGTTTAAAAACAATATAACATAGTGACTCGCTCGTCGCGTTACACACAGTACTTCCTTGCCAATGCATTATACAATTAGGTACTCGCTTGTCGGACAATTAGCAGAGGATGGCTCGTGTACGAAACGAAACACGTGTATATACAGGATGCCTTCTGCGAGTTGCATTCCCATTCGATCACCTTAAACGAAAACGAGAATTTGTATGCAAAATTTTTACCCTACTCGTATGTCACCAGGAGTCGCGGCTTCAATGCCTAATACTAATTTTTGTTTTCGTAAACGTAAACGATTGGGTATGGATAGTAAACGAAACTCCTAGGCACCCAGACTGCTTGCATGCCGGATCACATCTATACATACAGTTTTAAACTTTCGCGTTCCTAAGTTATACCTAGTACCTAAGCACTAAGCCTCCTTCTACCTGCACTTGTATTCTCGAAACTCACTTCACTTCACGTGGACTTCATTTTTTTTTAAGAATACCAAGGCAATCACATGTTAGATGAGAAGAGAAGTGAGTGTGATTTGCGAGAATGACTTTCGAGGTGATTTGCATTTTCAGAATAGCACTGCAGATGTTAAGTGATGATAAGGCCAATGTTGGAAGCTCACTTCACCCGGAACCCTCAACTACTGAGGCACTGGCTATCTTATCTCTAGCTGCCGGAATACAACAATGCAACACATTTACTAGTTAGAATAGAAATATTTTCAACTAATTAGTTCACATCGCGTGCAATAATATGATTAGGGAAAAAATATGTTTTGACGGTTAACGGATTACTTATATTACTATAAGTATTTACTTATATTACTATACTATACAGATTACTCTGTATCATCTCATCATCTCAGCCAAAAAGACGTCCACTGCTGGACAAAGGCCTCCCTCAAGGATAAATCATTTTGAGGGGAATTTGCCATAATCGCCACGCTTGGCAGGCGGGTTGGCGATCGCAGTAAGGTGAGAATAATCACAGAGAGATGCTGCTGCCCATCCTTTGGATTGGTCCCATAGTCGCCTTCTACGACACCCACGGGAAGAGATGGGGTGGTGCAATTCTTATCCCCGGCACCACACGGGTGACTCTGTATGTCAGTAAACTTATTATCTATACTAATATTATAAAGCTGAAGAGTTTGTTTGTTTGTTTGTTTGTTTGTTTGTTTGAACGCGCTAATCTCAGGAACTACTGGTTCGAATTGAATAATTCTTTTTGTGTTGGATAGTCCATTTATCGAGGAAGGCTTTAGGCTATATAACATCACGCTGCGACCAATAGGAGCGAAGCATCAGTGAAAAATGTTGCAAAAACGGGAAAAGAGCCTAAAAAATTAAAAATGCTGCCGAAAGTCACTATTCCACGCGGACGAAGTCGCGAGCACAGCTAGTTTTGTGATAAAGCTTTTGTAATACCTATTTGGTATACTGTCTGCGAAGATGTTATCAACGCACATAACATTTTTGAAAGGCAATTAATTATTTTTGTTATATTCTCTCTAGCCCCCATAAGACAAGATTACCTAGTTTGGGCGTTATTGTTTAAATTGTTATAATTGTATTATTCTGGCAATAATTTTTTTTTATTAAATTTACTGACGGAAACGGTTTTGTCTAAAAGAGACATGAAATTAATGCGATAATAATATTTGTTATACTTACCTACATTTATGAGTTTTTTTAACAATTCTTTAAACTGCTCTGGAGAGAGGGGGCAACACCCTCAAGTTTGCCCCGGTTAGAAAAAATCGAAGTTATATTAGTCGCAGAACAACCGTTGGGGTAAACGAGTTCTCGAGTGGAGACCGCGTATCGGCAAACGGAGTGTAGGACGCCCTCAGACTAGGTGGAGCGACGATCTTCGCAAGGTGGCAAGAGCTCGATGAGGGTAGCCGCGGATCGTGCTCAGTGGACGTGCAGTTGGAGAGGCCTATGTCCAGCAGTGGACTAGCTGATGATGATGATGATGATGATGATGATGATAATATATAAAAAATCGAATATTTTGATATTTATTATAACGCCTCGATGGTCGAGTGGCAGAGCGCTCGGCTTGATACCCGAAGGTCCCGGGTTCAATTACCAGGTCGGGCAAAGTGTGTTTCGGATGTTTCGATGCATACCCCGGGTTTGTGATCACCAACCCTCTCTTGGCAAGCATGGTAGGTAAACCAATACCCATCAATTGTAGTGATGACTTGATTTCAGTGAGGCTTTTGCCCAGCAGTGGGAAAATATAGGCTATTTACTTATTTACTAGCTACTTATAAATATCGGAATTTTACGAAATCTGCTCCGAAGTTTGTACCACTCGACTCTCACAATGGTTAAATACGAGATTTAAAAAGCTTAGTTTCCCACGCAACGGAAATAGAATGACTCACCGAGCTCTACTCTCAAGACCTCTCGTGTCTATAACAATTATGCGACTAAGGAAATTCCTCCTTCAAACCACTGTCACTAGCGACAATCAACTGTACCACCTTGGGATACAGACGTAACTTCATTGGAACACTGTTATATATGAAAATTGCTCTGTCGTCAGTCTGTCTGCAACGCGTGAGCCGGGTCACGTCGTCTGAACACGATCTTAAATGGTTTGTTAACATTGTATTCTGTTAGTTTAAAGTGCGTCTGACGGTTAACTAACTAGATAGATAGATCTGGGGGCTTATTAACTAATTTCAACGTCTATCACCTACCTTATAAAGGTATTTACCAACGCTTGTCATTTTGCATAGACGATTCCAAAATGTCTGATTGACGATGTCGTTCATTCAACATCATTCAAAAACGCGTCGCAATCGCAATCACTGATATTTGTGATCCGTTTCAAGTTCTTTGAATAGCTTTCAAATGTCAAATTGAAAGGTATTACGATAGGCATTAAAGTTAGACAATAAAAGGAGGGGTTGAATAAGAGATCATCCCTTAACGTAACGCAAACGTATTAGTTTTATATAGATGCCTAGTCCGAGTTTTATTTAAACGTTAACTTTTTTTTATCTTACTGGTAAGCACTTGCCCTTCATCTCACCTGGTGTTACCTAAGTGATAATAAGGCTCCGGCCTTATCATCACTTAGGTAACATCAGAATTCCGGATTCACTTCACTCGGAATTCTTAATTACTCGACACTTTAAGTTACTCGACACTTTATGTTAAGTATTTTAAGTTACACTTTAAGGTTGTATTTTTTAATTGCTAATTTTAGTTCTTGTTTTTTTTTTAAATGAGACTTTGTGTATGTGTCGAGTATTACCAATAAATATGGTATAAATTACCTGGTGGTATGTCGTTACAGGAATTAAAGAAACAACTGCATGAGGCGAACAACAAAATAATGTTCTTAGAAACATCCAAACACAATACAACTGCCTCGTTAAATCAAAGCCTGTTCGATGAGTTGGTAGTCTGTGCCCCCTCCTTGGTTTCTGCGACAGCTAGCAGTCAGCCCACTGTCACAGTAGATCTGACATGTGATGAAAGTAGAAATAGCAACAACTTTGTAAAGGTTGCTGGCTGTAGCAAAAACAAACTTAAAAAATATATAAAAATTAATAAATATATTACAAAAACACAAAAGTTAGTTAAAAAACATAAATTTTTCATCAAAAATGTAAAATTGAATAGAGAAAGATTATACCTAATAGACAAATTATATACTTATTCAACACAGCTGCATAACAAAAATTTGCAATATAAAAAAGACACACAACTTTTACAAAATAGTATAGAACAAATACAGGACTCTCTTCTTTCCATTACCAAAAAATATGAACTTTCACAATGACAAATAAAAGAACACATGTTGGCTATGAATGAGCTGGTAGAAACGTGTAATGAAAACAATGATAGATTTAATTCATTTACTTGTAACCACACTTGTAAATGTAAGCAATTACCAGGTCGTTTATCGGTGACATGTGATTCTTCCTCTCCATTAAAATTAATTAATACTGATTTACCTAAAGGTTCCCTTAGCCAGTGTAAAATTATAAATACACCACACTTAGTAAAAAATATCAATCAAGAGGATTTAAATTTAGATAATAAGAGTGACACTGTTATATTTAGCGATGAATTTGGTAAAAACATGGGCCGCTTGTTATTTGACTTAGGACATTCAATTACCAATTACTGTATGCCTGGTGCTTCTTATCAAGATATTTTAACAAAAGCAATTGATTATAAATAAGTATAAACCTAATAGTACTGTATTAATTTTTGTTGGAAATAGGGGTAAATTGAACAAATCAAGTTTGATTAAGAGTTTAAATAAGTTAAATAATTCAAATGTAGGGAAAATTATACTGTTTACTTTACCCTATTGTAATGGCTTGCCACAGGAGGAAAATACTACTAGATATAAGCTTAATTTGACATTACATACATTTTGCAACAATGAAAATTTGCATTTAATTGACACTAACAATTATGTTAGTAATTTTTATTTGACAAAAGATAGTTATTATCTGCCAATTTATTTCAAGCGACAAATAGCTTCATCGCTATCATATTTTTTACACATCTCAGCCAAAAACTTGGCTAAACAAGTTGCTCCTATTGAGCAATGTTTAATAGACATAAATGTCAGTAGTGTTTCTACTGACATTCCAATCAATAATTTAAATTAAATCATAAGACAAAAGAGGAATTCTCTTGCAAAATGTTTGGTAATATTTTAAATAAATGTAAAATTAATTCTAAGAAAAGCCCGTCCCAACCTACAATTATTAAAAATGTTCACTCGATTAATATAGTTCACCAGAACATTCAAGGGATGACAGGCAAAGATCTGGAGATTGAATTGTTCATGAACGATAATAAAGTTGATATTTTATGTATTACTGAACACTGGCTTAAAGATCATCAGTTCATGTTCAATTTTAATAATCATTTGGTAGGTAGTTCGTTCAGTCGAGTAAATTCAATTCATGGTGGCTCCTTAATTATAGTTAATAAGAAATTAAAATTAAAGGAACGAAAAGACATAGTGAGCCTCTCGGTTGAGCGAACAATAGAAATAGCTTGTGTGGAGCTGGAGCGACTTGTTGTATTAAGTGTATACAGGCCTCCGTCAGCATTGTATGATTATTTTGAAAAAGTAATGGATGAAGCATTATATAAAATCCGCAATGTAGGTAAAAAGATAGTTATTTGCGGTGATTTTAATATTAATTTGTTAGAAAAGTCTACAGGTTCTATCAAAATTAAAAATTTATTTCAATCGTATAATTTAAATAATTTATTTATGGAGCCAACTAGAATAACTGCCACTTCGGCCACTTGTATTGATAACATATATACCGATCTAGTACCACTGTCTAAACTCATTATTAATAAACTGGACTCTGATCATTGTGGCCAAATGGTCAGCCTTCCACATCAGTGTAAGCAAGTGAAGAAACAGAATATCACTGTTGTACCAAAAACTGCAGGCCGTCTGGAACGGTTTAAAAACAATCTTTATGATAATATATGTTTTTTAAAGTATAATGATAACCCAAATGAATTTTATAATAATTTCTTTCATAAATATTGTACAGAATTTAATAAAACTTTTATTCCAAAAAGGATCTCGGTTAGTGGTACTGTTACTTTTAGTGAATGGGCTACAATTGGTATCCACAAAAGTAGAAAGCGACTTTATGAGCTATATGATGAACGCAACTATAACACCAGTGAAGATTTTAAATTGTATGTCAAAAATTATTCTAAGTTATTTAAAATAGTATGTCGATTAGCAAAGGCAAAGTTCCTGAGTTCAAAGATTAAGCTAAGTGATAACAAAATAAAAATGACATGGAATATTATAAATAGTGAAACTGGAAATGTCAAAAGTCGTAACAATGAGTACAAATTGAGCTACGAAAATCAAACCTTAACTTCCGATGCTGATGTTGCTGCGGCATTTGAGAAGTTTTTTACTAATATTCCAGTTTCAACTACAAAGGCTCCTCCCCCACTGTAGCTGAAGCGGTTCTAAAGGAAAATGTCAAACCTAGTGAAAACTATTTTAGTTTTCAAAAAATTGATTTTAGAGATATAATTAAAACTTTTAATACTCTTAATAAAAAGAAGACTGCTGATCTGTGGGGTAATTCCGTCGACGTCACTAAATCCGTTATTGAGACAATAGCTCCAGTTTTAGCTTGCATATTTAATGAATGCATTGACTGTGGTGTTTTTCCTGACCTAATGAAGCACAGTAAAGTAATCCCATTATTCAAATCAGGTAGCACATGTGACCCCTCTAACTTTAGACCAATTTCTGTGTTACCCACATTTAGTAAAATATTTGAAAAGATAATTCTAGACCAAATTCAAGTTCATTTTTATAGAAATAAACTTTTACATTCTAGACAATATAGTTTCACTAGGGGTCGCTCGACTACTGACGCTGGTGTTGAGCTTATTCTTCAAATATTTAATGCCTGGGAGGATTCTCACGATGCCTTAGGGGTTTTTTGTGATTTATCCAAGGCCTTTGATTGTGTTTTACATGAAACCCTGGTCAGGAAGCTCTACCACTATGGAATTAGAGATGCATCACTGAATCTTCTTATCTCATATTTGAGTGATAGGGTTCAGAGGGTTGATGTTAACGGTAAAAGATCTCTGGGATCGGTGGTTACAATGGGTGTTCCACAGGGTTCAATTCTTGGTCCTTTCTTATTTTTAATTTATATTAACGACTTGCCTTACTTTGTAAAAGACAAACATGAGATAGTATTGTTTGCAGATGATACCTCACTTTTATTCAAAGTGAAACGACGACAGCCGATTGATGACGATGTAAACAATGCTGTCACAAAGATAGTTCATTGGTTTAGTGTTAACAATTTGCTATTAAATGAACAAAAAACCAAATGTATAAGATTTGTATTACCCAACGTTAAGGAGGTAAAAACCAGTGTAAAAATTAAAGATAAGAATGTGGACCTTGTGGACACCACAGTGTTTCTAGGCATTACGTTGGATGCAAAGCTACAGTGGGGCCCACATATAGATAAATTGTCGAGTAGACTGAGCTCTGCGGCTTATGCAGTAATGAAAATTCGTCAGATCACTGACATTGAAACAGCTAGACTTGTTTACTTTAAAAAAAATGTAATTTTAATAATTTTTTTGTACTATGGATTTCTGCAAAATAACGCCTGATTCCATTAATTGTTTACTTTAGTTATTTCCATAGCGTAATGTCGTACGGCATTTTACTGTGGGGCAATGCTGCCGATATTCAAACTATCTTTGTGCTGCAGAAGCGGGCTATTCGAGCAATTTATAATCTAAAAGCTGGTAATTCTCTTAGGGAGAGATTTAAAGATATTAATATAATGACAGTTGCATCACAATATGTTTACGAGAACCTAATGTATGTATATAAAAATATTGAAACTTTTTCTAAAAACAGTGATATTCACAATGTAAACACTAGAAATAAAAACAAACTAGCAGTACCTAATACTATGCTCCACAAAGTAAATAATTCATTTAGAGGCCTGTGTGTACGTTTTTACAATAAAGTTCCAAGTAATATCCAAAAACTAGATATCAATAAATTTAAAATCGCTATTAAAGAAAAGCTTTATAAAAAAGCTTATTATAAAGTGTCTGATTACATTGAAGACAAAACAGCATGGGTTTAAAATGCTCCAATCTATTTCTAATCCAATATATTGTTAAGGTTTTTTAAACTTGTATAACTTGGTAACGTAACGGCATATAATTTTGTAAATGTCGTTACATAATGAATTAAAGCTGTGGAGTTTCTTGCGCCCATTCTTCTCCACAGCTAAAAAATAGACGTCCTGAATGGGTAGTAGGTAAAAAAATTATGGACGATTCAAAAGCACTTTTCTAAAGTTAATTTGAATAAAGAATATTTGACTTTGACTTTGACTTTGAAATGTTATTCATTCATTACTGAGACAAATGCTATCTTATCTCTTGCCGGAACACACCATTGCTACAAACATTGATGTTATAGCGACTTATTTAAATAAGATAGTGGTTGCCAGTCATGCGGACAAGCAAGCCCTACCGCCACCAAACCGAGTTTTCAAACATGTACCCCCAACTGGGAATCAAACTCGGGACCTCTAGGTCTTAGCCTCTAGACCACAAAGGCGGTTCCAATTGTTAACATAACTGTGCTTGTGATCCCGTACCGTAACCTGCTGGTAATCAAATCTGGGACCTCCAGGTCTGATTTAGTTATATTACCAGAGGCGGTCAATCTAAGTATCTGTCTAACTAAAAGGTAAGCCATTGCTTTGTCTTACCACCAAAAATGGAATACACTTCCAGCACCATATAACCACTGAACCACAGCGGTGGTCAAGCGACATTCTTACTAAAATTTAAGTCACCGGAACACACCGGAACGCACTGGAAGAAATCTAACGCACCGGAAAACGCAATGTGGGCCTGTCCACATTGCGTTTTCCGGTGCGTTCTCCAACAAGGTGAACCAACGATCTGGTGAAGGTCGCGGGTATCCGCTGGATGCGAGCAGTGCAAAACCGGTCGTTGTGAAGATCCTTGGGGAAGGCATTTTTCCAGCATTGGACGTCTTTTGGCTTTTTAAAGAGTTAGCTGATTGCCACTTGGTCTTTTCAGCTTCACCGGGCTCTTTTGGAGGCGGCGAGAAACTTAAAGGGTTCCACAAGCCGTGTGAAACGAAGCACCGTCGGAGGTTTTCTAGAAAGAACGGCATCACGCACTAGTGCGTGATGCCGTGCCCTACGCCCGATCCTCTAAAAGCCACTACACATTTACAGAATACACTAAACATGCACACTAGTTTAGGCCCAAGACACCGTACTCGTAGAACCGGTTCACACGTGCTCTATACCAGGTACAGACATGTACCTGGGCGCTTCTCTCCTCCTCCATGGCCCGGTCCACCCGAGCCGAGGTACGAGCCTTTAGAGGCCCCCTCGTGTGGTTCCGCTCCCAGATCCGATCCGAACCCTTCGGAGTTTCTAGTAGGGCACGGGGACGCGCACTTTTAAGTGTGCGATGCCGTTCCCTCTAGAAAACCTCCGAAGGTGATTTGTTTCACACGGCTTGAGGTACCCTTTACGTACCTCGCCGCCCCCAAAAAAACCCGGTGACGCTGAAAATGCCGTTTGAGGCAATCAGCAATCTCTCTCAAAAAAAAACCTACTACATAGATTCTCCGAGGGTTCGGATCGGATCGGGTCTTTTGGACTTGTACTATTATGTATTCTGTGCTTTTGGCTGAGATAATGATGAACTGAAAATTGGTGAATCATTGCTTTGTCGCACCAGTGGTTATTGTAAGCTCTCAAAACAACTAAATGTAGTACTTACTCGTTTAAGAGTGCGACCTTGACGCAAATCATAAAGCGTTCCCAAAGTGGCCGCTGACTGTAAATCAAAGACCTAAAAGCCATGTAGGAGGTAGAAATACTGGTTTAATAAACCGCCCTTTGGTCTACAAAATGTGTGAGTGTTTTTCACACGTATTGGGTATAATAAAGTTCAGGCAGATTATTAGAAATAGTTTCGTAAGCACCCTTTAAACTTTAAATCATATTTTAGGTAGGTATTTAATTAAATTATTGTAATTTTAAGTTTGATAAAATTTGTTAGTTTAGTTAAAATTATTAGTTCACATCGCATGCCGTGGCTGTCTATAACTGAAAACTGTGATTAAGTTTGGCATTTACTCTACCTACTGTTAATTTGTAATATAATTAGTAAGTAATTTAATTTTAGTTAAGCCATACTTTGTACTTATCAGTTAAAGACAAATAAACACTTTTTATTTATTTATTTATTTATTATTTGCATAAACTTCGATAAAGAAAAATCACAATTAAATTCTAAAATGGCATGCATGAGCAAACCAATAAAACTCTCGCCTCCGACTCCTGCCAAACTTAGAAAGGTGAAACGAAGTATGCGAGCTATGCCAAAACATACTGATTTAGATCGACGCGCGATCGACCGCACGCGTTTATAGCAAATTCAATGGAACTACAACATTGTGAGAAAGTACGGGCATTGAAACTAATGATTTCATTGCAATGGTATTCGACGTACTGACTTGCCGAGGTTCTTGCGGCTTCTTCGCGTTCACTTCTTCACGCGGCCGTTCCAAAACTTACACTCAATAAGGTCGGTAATTCATTTGTTGGGAAATGTATAAAAATATACATTAGAGTGCCTTTCACTCTAACGGAATTGCCACTACACAAGTTTAAGACCGAAATAAAACAAGGTATAACGAAAAAAGGTTACTATAAAATTTATGATTATTTTAATAATAAGAATGTGTGGTCATCTTAGTCTGCTCGCCTGCACATGTTATATCACATCGTAAGTAGTTACACTTTTGTATACAACTCTTAGTTTAAAAGAGTAGCTGCTAAATTTCTTGCTGGAGTCTTCTTAGCAGAATCAACTTCCGAACAAGCAGTACAACCGTATTACACGCACTACCAATACAATACGGTGCAAGTCGAAATATACTGATATTTGAAATTAAACTGTACTGTTCTTCAATACGGCAAAATTTCCAATATCAGTATATTTTGACTTGCACCAGTATTGTATTGGTAGTGCGTAATATGCATTGCTTATTAAATTATATATTTTAAGTATTATTGTGTGTATTATATTATTTTTTTAATATTTTTGTTTTTTTTTTATGTAACTACTAGACGTTCTTAAGTGCAATTTATATGCCTTAATTGAATTAAGGATTTTCATTTCATTTCATTTCACAAACCGAGGCTTAGATTTGACGTTTAAAAAATATAACTACTTTTATGGTAACGCCTTGGTGGCCAAGTGCAAGGCGCTCGACGCGATACCCAGAAGTCCCGGGTTGTGTATTTTAGATTTATTTGGTGCACAGCCCGGGTTTGTGATCACCAACCCGCATTTGGCAAGCGTGGCGATAAAGCCATTACCCGTATTGTAGTGATGACTTGATTTCAATGATGGAGGCCTTTGCCCAGCAGTGGGTCAGTTCTAGGCTATTTATTTTACTTTACTTTACTCATGGTTTTTCGCTTCAATTATAATTATAAACGCGAAAGTTTGTTTGGATGTTTGTTACTCTTTCACGTAAAAACTATTGAATGGATTTGGATGAAATTCGGCATACAGATAGTTTATAACCATGAATAACACATAGGATACTTTTTATCCCGATATTCCCACGGGAACGGGAACCACGCGGGTGAAACCGCGAGCGGCCACTAGTTATATATAAACTAATGTCTGTCACATACTTGCAATAAATGGTATGAATTAAAAACCTTGCAATTTTGACAACTTTTCTACCAATTGTGATACCGAGATGATGACGATGATGCTTTCCCTGTTTCTTCAAAGTTTAGGTAAACCGTAGAGACCTTCAACATACGGAGATATAGATATTTTAAGTAAGTGAGTAAATAGCCTATAATTGCCCCACTGCTGGGCAAAGGCCTCCATCATTGAAATCAAGTCATCGCTACAATTAATGGGTATTGGTTTAATGGCCACGCTTGTCAAATGCGAGTGGTGATCACAAACCTGGGATATGGATCGAAAAATACGAATACACACTTTGCCTGACCTGGGAATTGAATCCAGGACCTTCGGATAACGAACCAAGCATTCTGCCATTCGGACAAGAAGGCGTTATGTGATGAAATAATTTATTCAAAAGTTTTAAATGTTTTTTTTAAACTACAAAAAGTAGCTCTTATGAATGTCACTACACGTCATCAGTTTGTAAGTCCCCAAGACAAACGCAACATTTTACGAAAAACATTTTACGAAAATTGCGCGTACGGAGGAGTATGAAATTTCGCACACTTAAAGTTTATATAGAGAAGGAGTACAGAATGTTAATATTTTTTTAAATTAAGCATAAAAAATACATTAAATCAATAAAACAAACATTACACACACTACCATGTATTTGACATTACTCTTTTCAAAAATTTCAAAAATGGAAGAGGAGCGGCCGAAATCTGTCAATGCCATTCCAAACTCACATTCTATCTCTTTTAATTCTTCATTGCTTAGGATACAATCCGTGCAGCCTTAATAAAGTTACGGTCGAATTTCGACCACTGGGCGACCACTAGTAGTGTCAAATATTTGAAAGTATTTGAATAAGAAAGACACTTGACATTTAACCAAGAGCTCGATAAAGCACTGTAGTATAATAAACGCGCTCGGTCTACGATTACTGAAGTAAAGCAACTTTAGCAAAGGCCGGTCATGGGGTGGGTGACCAAAACTTTATTATCTTGACCTTCTGCGTGCTTCCTGCAACCTCATCTTTTATGGAAAATCTTACTGGATTATTGCGCAATTGAATCGAATTTTAGGTAAGGAACAAATTGGGTACCTACCTACTTGGGGTCGTGACACCAGTGCTCAGTATCGACACTTTAAGATCAATTTTCCACACCTTTATCATGGCCAAAAAAATCAATGTAACGGATAATACAATTTAAATGTTACGTTGAGGAGCTCGATGGCGCAGTTAACGCGCCCGGTCTGTGAGTGCTGAAGTTAAGCAACTTTCGCAAAGGCCGGTCATGGGGTGGGTGACCAAAACTTTATTATCTTGACCTTCTGCGTGCTTCGGAAGACATATAAAGCCGTTGGTTCCAGCTGCGTTAGCAGTCTTTTACAACCACCACACCGTACTGGGACCGCGTGATGGTTTGCGGTCCATTCTCCTTGTGGTGTTTCCACCCATAGGGAAGGTTCATGTCCCAGCAGTGGGGACGTATGAGCTGGTGATGATATTGATGACGGTTAAGAAAACATTTTTCAAGTAAAACATTTAAACTGCAAATTGTAAAATATCTGATCCAAACCTACTAAAGTCTATAAATATACTTTTTCTTGCATTTTGAGGTAAAATTATTTCAGTATACAACATAATTCGTGTGTATTTACATGTCTCTCAACGTGGCTCGCCTATTTTCTGCGCACTTCTAAACATATTGTTTTTGCTTATTATTCTTTGCACAAAATACGTGTAAACTGTGAAGAGATCTGCTGTGGATCTGCGGAAACCTTGTTTATTGTTATTGTGGTAATTGTCTATCAGCTCAGATTAACGGCAGGACTTTGAACTTACTATCTTTTTTATTTGTTCTCCTGTTTAATTCGCAATGGGGGAGCTTTGTGTCTTTATCTCACGTGATGGTATGAAGATAAAGCCAAAGAGTCAATCCATCATTGGCGGCGCTAGTGTGCGGCTTAAACGCTCTTAAGAATTATGATTAGAAATTATTATTTTAAATATTTCTATTTAATGATGCATCTTACTCTACAGAAGTTCTTTAAGAGAAACCTTCCTAGTATTTTACTATTCTTATGGAGTGGAATGAAACTTAATTTATAAATGATTTAATTTACTTTGAGAGTTTTTCTTGGAGTAACACAAAGAATAACCCGCGCATTGCACTCAGATTCCTAAGCACAGTGCCTTGATCACACCTGATGTTAAGTGATGATCAGGCCGAAGGTGGAAGCGCACTTCATCCTCAACTAGTGAGGCACTGGCTATCTTATCTCTAGCTGCCGGAACACAACAATGCTACAAACATTGATGTTATGGCGACATATTTAGATAGATGGTGGTAGCTAGCCAGGCGAACAAACAAGCCCTACCACCAACCAAACCGAGTACTCAAACATGTACCCCCGCTGGGAATCGAACCCGGGACCTCTGGGTCTAAACCGGTCTTAGCCAGATCACAGAGGCGATTAATAATATACACACTTATACATTATTTTTTTATTTGGATTAACATTACACACAAGTGTTATTTTTGATTGTTTTTGTGTCATATCTAAATAATTTTATTGATGTAAGTTACAAGAATAAATACCTAAAATTGAATAATTTTAATTGTATAGTAGTACCTATATAAGTCGCAATTTCCTTGAAACGGCTGATGCCATATACCTTCAAAGAAATTATTTTCCATATCAAACAGATGCAGCAAGGCCAGAATACGTTACTCGCACCGAATTCAACCAACCTCATCTTTTATGGAAAATCTAACTGGATTATTGCGCAATTGAATCGAATTTTAAGGTACAATAGTATCGACACTTTAAGACCAACAAGACCGACCAATTTTCAACACCTTTATCATGGCCAAAAAATTCAATATAAATGTTACGGATAATACAATTTAAATGTTACGTTGAGGAGCTCGATGGCGCAGTTAACGCTTCCGGTCTGTGAGTGCTGAAGTTAAGCAACTTTCGCAAAGGCCGGTCATCGGATGGGTGACCAAAAATTTATCAACTCGAGCTCCTCCGTGCTTCGGAAGGCACGTAAAGGCGTTGGTCCTGGCTGCATTAGCAGTCGTTAACAACCACCAATCCGCACTGGGCCCGCGTGGTGGTTTATGGCCCGTTCTCCCTATCCATCCATAGGGAAGGCTCGTGCCCCAGCAGTGGGGCACGAGCCTTCGACACAGAAATATTTAAAATAAAAAATATTGTTTTTCCATTTTAAATTACATAATAAATTCTCGCAATCGCCTTTACAATGAGTCTAAAGCGATATTTCCACTAAAAGCTTAGAGATATAAGCTAACTAGCTTTCAGAGAAAGTTATTCTGGCGAATATACTTAGGCATTCCTATTCCAACACGTTTCTGAAATAAACGGGACTATTTCCGATGCTATTTTGTTGCAATCATTCAGCATGTAGGCCTCAAACGTTTTCTTAAACTAAAAAAGTACAATAAGGTAATACATCTGTCTCCTATTTAAAGTATAAGAGTCATTAACATAATGAAAATAATAATTATTAAATTGTCTTAGATAAATGATTGGTCTCGCGCGCTCGACATGATTGGTCTTGCGCGCTCGACTAGATACCGGCCGGTGCACTTGTCAAATACGGCAAAAAATACTACGCCGAAGTCGGCGTACCCGAGTCAGTCGCCTGCTGTCAGTCGCGTTGCAA
Source organism: Eudonia lacustrata (assembly GCA_947562085.1). NCBI lineage: Eukaryota > Metazoa > Arthropoda > Insecta > Lepidoptera > Crambidae > Eudonia > Eudonia lacustrata. The sequence goes on along the minus strand of OX387332.1, from coordinate 14,324,628 downwards.
ACTGTGTGTGAGGTGCGTGTACCGAATGTTTTGTTAAATTTTGGTCATAAACCGAAGTAATATGCCAGTTTGCGTAGTTAAACTGTCTAAAAATAATACTACAAGAAGTAAGAAGGACACCGTTCTACAGACACTACAATATTGAGTTGCCGCATTCACGGAGCTATTGTTTTTAGGTAGCGCGGTATCTAGTCGAGCGCGCGAGACCAATCATTTATCTAAGTTAATTGTATTATTTCATAATCCTCAGTTAATTTCGACATCTGCAGATGCATTTCAAACTGTCTTAAGTGTTTTTCTTTTGATATCTTTCTCGTTTTTCGTGTGTATTGTAAAAGTTTAATGTATATTGCAGTTAGTGTACCTTTTGCAATAACCATGACCGTGCTTTCTACTCCAGTGGTTAAGACCATCAGTCTCCGAGTCAGACGTCTCGAGTTCCCACATGATTATGTACACGTTTAAGTTGGTGGTAAGGCTTAATCGTCCGCCTGGGTAGCTACCGCCATCTTATCTAAATATGTCGCCATAACATCAATGTTAGTAGTAGCATTGTTGTGTTCCGGCAGCTAAAGATGAGATAGCCAGTGCCTCACTAATTGAGGATTCCGGGTGAAAGTGTGCTTCCACTTTTGGCCTTATTATCACTTAACATCGGGTAAGAGGAAAGGAAAATGCTTACCCATAAGAAAATAAATTAAATTAAAATTAATAATTCGAACGCTCCCACTGTAGTAACGGCTTTACACTTGACGTGTCACCGCCACACTGATTGATAATCGCGAATGAATCGTAACGATGCGCAGGCGCATCTAAACGTCGGTGGTCCGCAATTGGAACAGCTTAATGACGACAACTCGATATCAATGAACTTCAGGCTCATTGATTTACAGCACAGCTGGCACTGCTTGTCGTTAAGTGCGTTTCGATGTTCAATACGAACTTTAAAGTTCGAAATGTAATAAAGTAACAAAGTTTAGTGCATCTGACGATTATCTAACTAGATGGATAGATCTGGGGGCTTATTGTCTAAATACAACCTCTTATCACGATACCTTTAGAGGTATTTACGCTTGTCATTTTGCATAGATGATTCCAAATAAATGTCTTTGCCATGACGTCAATTCAACATGATTCAAAAACGCGTCGCGATCGTAATCACTGACACTTGAGAGTTCGTTTGAAGTTCTCGAATAGCTTTCAAATGGTAAATTGAAAAGTATTACCATAGGTATTAGAGTTAGACAATCAGCGCCCTGTACGTCAATTTAAGTGAAACTTACTAAGTTTTTTTTTAGAAGAGAGTTTGCTTTTTGACTCTGTCGGCCTTTACAGCGTAACCAGACTTTTTTACGGTGGGCTAAGGTCGACTGAATTAAAAAATATGTATGAAAAGTAGACAAAACAACGTTTCGTATTCTGATTCCTCCTTCAAAATTGGACCGATTTAATTACTTTATTCATTAAAAAATTAAAATTAAAGAAAGGCTTTGGCTGTGTCCCTATGTTTTGCTTTTTTATTCTCGTAAAATTTCGAAAAAACAGCGGAAAATCTGGCCAATTTAAAGGTTTTTAAAGGTTCATATCTTTTTTAATAATTAATTTATGAAAAAAAAAAACATAGGAACATAGACAAAGTTTTTTTTTAATTTTTAATGAAAAAAGTAATTAAATCGGTTCAGTTTTGGAGGAGGAATCAGGGGACTACGAAACGTTGATATTGTCTACTTTTCATACATATTTTTCAATTCAGTCGACCTTAGTGTTTCCTCTTAAAGGGTACTTTAAACCGTGATCGAAACACTGTCAGAGGACTTTTAGAGGAAATGGCATTCACGCAAGCGTGTCCCCGTATAAGTACTACTAGATTGTCCGAGGGGTAGGGTCAGGGAGCGGAACAAGGTGGACCGACGATTTGGTCAAGGTCGCGGAAAGCCGCTGGATACGGGCAGCGCAGGACCGATCGTTGTGACGTTCCTTGGGGGAGGCCTATGCCCAGCAGTGGGCGTCATATGGCTGACGATGATGATGATGATATATATATATTTAATATGTTTAAAAATATATATAAATATATTAGTGAGGATTATTACAACGTCACACTCTTTTAGCAATAAACGTTGGCAATCAAAAGTCATTGACAAATAAATTGATATGATCGTAAGCAGTGAAATGAATGCCTTTGCTATGCGTCATGTAGACGGCGAAAACAGTTTGGTGCTCCTCTTTAAACCAATGGGTCTCAGGTCCCAGGTTCGATCGAGTATCCCAGCAGGTATATGTTTTTCTACCTCAGAGGAGCTCGATGGCGCAGTGGTTAACGCGCCCGGTCTGGGAGTGCTGAGGTTAATTAGCTTTCTCAAAGGCCATCGGATGGGAGACCAAAAAATTTTCATCTCGAGCTTCTCCTTGCATCGAAAGTACGTGAAGCCTGCATCAGCAGTCGTTAACAACCACCGTCGTTAATACGCTGGGTCTGCGAAGCCTATGGAGGTTTATGACCTATTATCCCTATCCATTCATAGGGAAGGTTCATGCCCCAGCAGTGGGGACATAAAATGAGCTCGTGACGATATGTTATTCTTGCTAGCTACCATCTTACCTAAGCTTGTTGCCAACAATGTTAGCAGCATTGACGTAATTTATACTTTCTAAGTACTTTATATATACTATATTTAAAAGAAACGCTGGTGTATATAGATGAATTAAGTTTAACATTAAGGTTTAATGTAGTTTATGAAATGTACAAGATCAATAAAAAAACCGTCAATCATCAAATTTTCTCAAAACGGCATCCAAATTCAGGAAAGAGTTTTTGAAATTGAGGCCGCATATTATTGTTACTAAAGGCGTATTGAATCATTTATAAAAACAAATTAAATTAATGAAATAAAAGTTTGATCGTCCTATTTTTAAAAGCTTTAGTGATAAAAAATATAAGTGACTTTAATAATTACTTTATATACTTAACATAATATAAACTCGTAAATATTTTCCATATTATTTCGTTCATCACTTTTAACACCTCGTTTCGCCTTTACAATCCTAAAAACACGTGCGTACAATTCACGTGTCTGAAATGTGTGTGCTTAAAATTTAGGTTTAATGTATTTTTTATATCTTTCGTCATAATCAATTCGTCACACACCTAGATTGAGTTGCATAGTAGATTTATGTCCCCACAGCTGGGGTTCGAGCCTCCCCTATAGATGGAAACCACCACGCGGGCCCAGTGTGGTTCGATGGTCGTTGACCGACGGCTGTAAGTGCCTTCCGAAGCACACAAAATAAGCTAGGTGAACTATAGATTAGAATCAAGATAATCACCAAGACTCAGTTAACACGCACTTAACCAGGTACTGCCAGGTAACTTGACGGTGTCCTCTCCTCCATGAGAAGTTTCAAACCCGAGCTCGAGTCCTAGCTTTTACTTGTCAACGTATCGAAGACTTGAAGCGTACGAGGACATGCCATCAAAAATTCTTCAGGGAATTTTTAGCCACTGCGGCTTGAGGTTTTCTTCTTTTTTTTATATTAGAAGGAGGCAAACGAGCAGGCGGGTCACCTGATGGAAAGCAATCACCGCCGCCCATGGACACCCGCAAAACCAGAGGAATCACAGATGCGTTGCCGGCCTTTAAGGAAGGAATAGGCTCGTTTCTCGAAGATTCCTAAGTCATATTGGTCCGGAAATACCGCCGCTGAGAACTGGTTCCACAGCACTGTAGTTCGTGGTAAAAAATTACGTGAGAAACGCACAGTAGTAGATCGCCATCCATCACGATGGTGTGGATAGAAAGACAGTCGATTGCGTGTAGTGCGGTGAAGGAAATCAGCGGCAGGGATCAAACCGAACAATTCCTCAGAGCACTCCCCATGATAAAGGCGATAGAATATACAGAGAAACGCAACGTCTCTCGTCTTTCGCCCAAATAACTCTAACGCACCTCGGAGAATCTAGTAAGAAGTAATCTACCTACGCAATCATGCCGCCCAAATGATGTGAATAAACTTAAGGCTTTTAAATCTCATCCCAGCCAAAAGACGTCCACTGCTGGACAAAGGCCTCCCCCAAGAATCTCCACAACGACCGGTTGTGTGCTGCTCGCATCCAGCGGCTTCCCGCGACCTTTACCATATCGTCGGTCCGCCTTGTTGGAGCCTGCCCACACTGCGTTTTCCGGTACGCGGTCGCCACTCGAGAACTTTGCGGCTATCAGTCAGCAATGTGCCCTGCCCTCTGCTTTTAAAACTGCATACATTTTATTGCAATTCGGTTAAAAAGATAATAAAAAATACGCCTCTCGTGTTTCTTATTTATTTGCTTCTTGTTCGGTTCAAGGCTCTCGTTAAATCCGAATTGGGTGCCTAGTGAGATGTTTAGGTGCCATTCGATTAAGTTGGTAACGAAAACGAGAATGTATACAACAAAAAAAAAAGAAAACACGTGTAAGACAGCCCTTAAGCAAAGATCTACAAGAGCCACTGTCTAAATATAGAGGCCAATGTTTTATTCATCAACATCACTAATTTGGTAACCAAAATAGCGAGAACCATGATTTAACTTTCAATCAATTGACACCGCCATGGCTGCTACTTAAAACCCTTTGGTGAGTCCGTGGTTAAAGGTGACCAAGATGTTGGTCATCTCAGTTTTAAACTTTCTATCGCCATTAATATTTTATTCATTAAAACCATAAGTATAATCTACTTCAAACTAAACTTATTAAAATGAAACTTATTAAACCTATGATATTGGGTCCTTCAAACGAAGCGTGAAGAAGCACCTTGTGGGCCGGCAGAGTGAGGTTGACTGATGCTGCGTTGGTTTCACGCTGCACCAGTTGTCTTCGCGTCTGGACTCCATTTCCACTTAACATCAGGTGGTATGGAGTCATTTGCCGTGCTAAGTATTAAAAAAAAACTGTTAACTATAACTAGGGTAAATCGATCGACACTTTTTAGGGTTCCGTACCCAAAGGGTAAAACGGGAACTATTACCAAGACTCTGCTGTCTGTCACCAGGCTGTATCTCATAAACCGTGATAGTTAAACAGTTGAAATTTTCACAGATGATGTATTTCTGTTGCCGCTTTAACAACAAATACTAAAAAACAGAATAAAATTAATTTTTAAGGGGCTCCCATACAACAAACGTGATTTTTTTGCCGCTTTTATAGATAATGGTGTGGAACTCTTCGTGCGCCAGTCCGACTCGCACTTGGCCGGATTTTCCTTTAATCACTTGAAATATAGGGGTTTGAGGGAACTGATTTGTGATTTTAGCAAATACAAACCACCTGCTAATAAGCTCTTCTTCAGTAAAATTTTAATCAATTTCTTTATTTTTTGACTACGAGAACTGGTGTCGTACAATTGGCTTAAATATAATATAATAATATATAATATAATATATAATAATATAATATATGATATAATTAATAAAAACGAACGAGCCTTACTGTAGTCGCTTAAATGTGTAAAATTTGACTTATCACCTTTTGAAATCAATATTACAATAGAAAATATAACATAGAATTAACAATGACGTATATTTTTTTCTCTTTTTTTTCGTTGTACCGCCTTGTGCCGCCATTTGTACTTCTTCTTGTATTGTCCTCTCTAATTCTTTTGTATGGTGTACAATAAAGAGTATTTTCATTTAATTTCATTTTCATTTTCTTTTTTTCTTTTTTTTCCTTTTTATTTCTTTTTTTTTTCTTATTTTTTTTAATATTTTTTAAAAGTCTATTACACACAAAATGGTTGAAATCAATATAACAATAGAAAATAGAATATAGATTTACAAATCATAAAGAGAATGCAGTAAATACTCATTAGAAGACATGTCACACTGTTATCCTGTTACACTGTTACGATCACATTTCTACAAAATCACTCCCCCAAATATTACGACCTACAACGGACATTGGGCTTAAAAGGTGGATCACTGGTGGCTTCCCCGACTAACACGTAACAGTTACAGGATCACACTGTTACGACCCTACTTCCGTCCCTTTTCTACGAAATCACAATGTATATATAGAAGGCGAGCGGAAAGATGTTACACATCATTAATATTAATAATAATTCGTTTATCACCAAGAATATGGTGTACATTAGGGTGTCATAATATTAAAAAGAGAGGCATGTTCTGCCATCGTCGGCGTAGAAATATTGTACAACTTACACTAAAATTACAATGTGCTTATAATTTAAATTAATTGATTATACAGCGCCACCGAATAATAAAATTTACAAATTGTCAATATAAACGAAATAATAGTATACAATAAACAATAGTAATAAATAATAAAAGTACTTATTAAAATTTTATGCAATGCCAACATTATTTAATTGACATTACAATACAATTAAATTAAATTTTATATTTTTAACTTTTTTGTTGCATTAAAGCGTTAAAAACTAGGAAAACTAATAAATACCTAGAAAAACTATAAATAAACAAATTGCCTTAAACCATCCCCATCTGGCAGAGTGCCCAGTTAGCTAGGAGATAATTATATCATCTAAGTATTATTTTTAATCACACCTCGCCTCGGTGACCAAGTGTCAATGCGCTTGGCCTGATACCCGGGTCGTAGGTTCTATTACCTGGTCGAGCAAGGTGTGTTTCAGGTATTTCGATGCGTAGTCTGGGTTTGTGATCACCAACCCGCATTTGAAAAGCGTGGTGATCAAGCCATAACCCATGTAAAGATGACTTGATTTCAATGATGGAGGCCATTGCCCAGCTGTGGGACAGAATAAGGCTATTTACTTTACTTTATTTTAAATTAGCGGCCGCTTGCGGTTTCACCCGCGTGGTTCCCGTTCCCGTGGGAATATCTGGATAAAAAGTATGTTATGTGTTATTCCCAGTTATAAACTATCTGTATACCGAATTTCATCCAAATCCATTCAGTAGTTTTTACGTGAAAGAGTAACAAACATCCATACTTACAAACTTTCGCGTTTGTAATATTAGTAGGATTAGGTGTATTCCGATTTGCGCTAGATGAGCTTACTGTATCTTCCGGTTGATGTGGTGCTGAAAGTGAAATGAAATGAAAATATATTTATTAGAACACACAGTTTGACAGGGTTTGGCACGCGAGCCTTATAAGCAAGCTCCCATCATTTGGTCTTCCTGCTAACTTTTGCGCTTGGATAACTGATTTCCTGAAGGGAAGATCGATACGCGTTGTCCTCGACGGCTACTCATCGGACCAAAAGGCTATCGATGATCGATAGCTATGACTGACAGCCTACAACAGCTCTTAGGTGTTGAGCTCTCGTCCAACCTCAACTTCGGGCAGTACATCGAGTCCAAAGCAAAGACTGCAGCAAAAAAACTGGGGGTTCTCTCTAAGGTCAGGCGGTACTTCACGCCAGAACAGCTGCTCCAACTTTATCAAGCACAAGTTCGTTCATGTATGGAGTACTGCTGCCACCTTTGGGATGGATCAGCCAAATACCATCTGGCTACTTTGGACTCGATTGAAAAACGAGCTAAGAGACTCATTGGTGACCCTGCCCTGATAGACGCCAAGCTGCAAAATCTAGAACATCGGCGTAGGGTGGCTCGTCTGTCGGTCTTCTACAGGATTCATTTCGGGGAGTGCGCGAAGGAGTTGCACGACCTAATCCCACCATCCACTTTCCGCTATCGGAGCGCGAGGCGCGAGTTCCATCCCTATGTTGTAGATATGCCACCTTGTCGCACGAGCCGATTTGGTTCAACTTTCTTAGTGCGTACAGCTAGGGAATGGAACGCGCTGCCTGCGAATGTGTTCCCTGAAAGGTATAATCTGGACCTCTTCAAGGCTAGAGTGAATAGGCTATTTCTAGGCAGGCATGTTCCATCCTCGACCGCACCGTCACTTAACATCAGGTGAGGTGTAGTCAAATGCCTGCCTATAACCAATAAAAAAAAAAAAAAAAAAAAAAACAGTATAAACTTATGTAGAATTGCAATGATGGGAGCTTTAAGTAGGTAAGTGGTAAATTCCAAACATCTTTTAGAGAAACTTGTAAGCTATAATCAATGGTCGAATAAACAGGGCTTGTTGACAAAAAATAGGCAACAAGACACTACATGGAGTTGTTTACACCGCTGTTATTTAAACTTATTTTTTTTGTTTGATCATTTTTACAACAATCAACTACATAAGACAATTATTAATACCATTGTATAATTGCTGCTTAAAAAAGCAAGCAAACTTGAGCAAGTTTAGTCCTCTCTTTTTAAATTTATATTACTGGTTATCAGCAAAGTAAAACTACAGGGCAAATAAAAAATATTTTTTGTAGTGTTTTCTAAAGTTTACGCGAATATTACACATTGAAATAAAACATCTTTTAAAAGCCTACTCGTATACAACTTTTACATTTTATTTTATCCTGACGTTTTGAACCCTCTCCGGGTCTGTGGTCACTGAGACTGAGGTGTTAAACATTTTACGTAAAACATATCTATATATATATAAGATTCTCGTGTCACATGTAAGTTGCCATACTCCTCCGAAACGGCTCGATCCATTATTATGAAATTTTATATGTATATGCGGTAGGTCTGACAATCGGACGTAATCTATTCTTCATACCCCTAAGTGATAGGGGTGGTCTATCCAAATTTTTTTGTTTAATTTTCCAATACAAAATGTTCCTAGCTGTGGAACATGCGATTTGTTTGTTTTGTTGTCATAGAAACGATTTCATTGTATTGTTGACATAGATACTGTCAAAGCGATATCGAGCGAGTCAGCAACATAAAATATCATTGGGGTCAGCTAGTAAAATATAAAAATAAAATACGAGTAGTTTCATTACAATATGTTTGTAGTTTTAACCACTCTATGTCTTTCTCGCCAACTTAAGTTAAATTTAGAACTATACTTATTCCCATCATTGGATATAAATAAACATAGCATCTTAAACCGTGAAGCCATATTTTATTCATAAAGCGAAAATAGAAATAAATATATGCGTTGCGTTGTATATAGAAATGCGACAGTCCATTGATAAATCTACGCACAAATATCACGTTCTCAAAAGATTCGTCGAGAAAACTATATTTACGTATACATTAATGTTTTAAGACTACCATGTTTAGTTTTGCGTACGTGTGCGTCACGAGTAACGGGCGAAGGTATCTCGATACATTACCTGTATAATATTTAACACAAAATCGCTTGGCATTTATCCAATATATTAGTCCGAATGCTAAGGTTAACCAAAGGCAACTTTCGCAAAGGCCGGTTTTCGGATGGGTGACCAAAATTAATCATCTCGAGCTCCTTCGAACGTAAAGCCGTTGGTCCCGGCTGCATTGGCAGTCGTTAACACCCACCAACCAGCACTGGGCCCGCGTGGTGGATTATGGCCCGTTCTCCGTATCATTTATAGGGAAGGCTCGTACCTGCCCCCCGACCGCCAAACCGATCGCTTTGACTTCGTGTGTGGTTTATGACGTCATCTTGTCGTTTTGTGCCACCTATGAAAGCAATATCAAAAGCTAAAGGCTATAGCTTTCGATATTGCTTTCATAGGCGGTGCGAGGTGGCAAGATGACGTCATAAACTATACGCGTAGTCAAAGCGATCGGTTAGGCGGTCGGGGGGCTGGTCATTAATTATTTTAATATCATTTGCTACCCAAATAAATAAATAAACCCAACCAAAATTTCTTCGTAAACAAATCTAGTTAAGAAATTATGCTATGGTTTTATAAAAGCTGGGCAAGGCCTCTATCATTAAAAGCAAGTCATCACTACAATTGATGGGTAATGGCTTAATCACCACGCTTGCCAAATGCGGGTTGGTGATCACAAACCCGGGGTATGCATCGAAAAGTCCGAAACACACTTTGCCCGACCTGGGAGTCGAACCTGGGACCTCCTAGTATCGAACCGAGCACTTTACATTTTTTTTAGTAAAGGGTTCAAAATAGCAGTGCAATCATAATAATAAATATGAATAGGTTCAAATGTTTTTAACATTTGTGTTTTTAAAAGATACTGTTCAATTCTTCAGTCCTCAATTTTAGTCATGCCAGTGCTAAATTAGTTATGTTCTTCCTAGTTTCCTAGTTTTTCCACTACTTTAGGCATGTGTATTATACCGTAAAAATTGTTTTTATGAAACAATTTCATCATGATTATATTTTGCTGTTCAATACTCTATATTTTTTACAAAATAAGATGGTAGATTTTTACAGTCGTATCATTATGGACCATGTCGGGCACAACACAGCTTACTTAGTATAGTATATTTTTATTATAATTACATCATATTTATCTGTATTACTAGCTGTGCTCGCGACTTCGTCCGCGTGGAATAGTGACTTTCGGCAGCATTTTTAATTTTTTTAGGCTCTTTTCCCGTTTTTGCAACATTTTTCACTGATGCTTCGCTCCTATTGGTCGCAGCGTGATGTTATATAGCCTAAAGCCTTCCTCGATAAATGGACTATCCAACACAAAAAGAATTATTCAATTCGAACCAGTAGTTCCTGAGATTAGCGCGTTCAAACAAACAAACAAACTCTTCAGCTTTATAATATTAGTATAGATAATTTAGCAGTAGGATAAGCACACAGAATACTTACTTTACTTATTATTTTATTATTTGTAATTTATTAACTATTAAAAAATATATTATTTATTATTTTATAGTTAACGATTTATCATTAAAATATTCTTTAATTTAACTATCATAATTTCAGCCAAAAGACGCCTTGCTGTTGTACCCTATTAAATGAATTAATAAATATTATTTTGACATTCTTATCTTTTTATTAAGATATAAGTCATAAATCTTGATTGATCAATTTGATTTAACAAGATCTTAAAGCTAGCTAATGTACAAGTACAGTAATAAGATTGCGTGTCTGTGCGATGGCTGAAAAGGAATACTGAAATAGTGTGGAAGGGACTGACTTCAATTTATTTGAATTTCATGGAAGCGCGTACGTTTACACGGGGCCGGAATCGGGAGCTGTTTTTAAACTAGGAATGAAAATTATTTAAAATAAAATTGCATTAAAATAAATACCTACGTAAAAAGATATCTGTTGTTTTTTTAGATGCTAACAACGCACATAACATTGTTGAAAGACAAATGATTTTTATTATATTTTTTCTAGCCCCCATTATGACAGGATTACCTAGTTTGGCCGCTATTGTTTAATTATTGTGATTGTATTATTCTGGATATAAACGTTTTTTTTCTGCGATTGGTTTAATAAAAGCTGCAGGCGTTTTAGACGTTTTGAGAAAATTAGTTTGAAACCTGGCGAAGATTTTTTCATAACACTACTTACAAGAAAGAGTACTGTGTATATTATTAACTATAGTTTAACTTTGTTTTTTCTTCTTAGACAGGTTTTGACTTTTACTAGTACTGTATGAGATTGTAAAAATTAAACTGGTAAATTATGTTTTTGCAAACTTAAATTCTATTAATATATAAATGTATAAATGCAACAAATAATTCTATTTATTTTTAGTGTTTTTTTCTACATTTTGTGATTGTCCTTTATATTTTGTGTTTTTATTTGTGATGGAAAGTGTCCTTTTATGATAGGGCATTTTCCAATATTTTTGACGCTGTAAGGGAGAAAAGAGCTTGACACTTACTGAGTTTCTTGCCAGTTCTTCTCAGTACAAGATCTCCCGCCCAGAGTAGACTTACGAACCGATGGCATAATGACGTTCATAGGATTTATAGCGTAAACTGAATAAATAATTTTGAAATTTATATTTTTAGGCTATTGTTATTCATGTAATAAAATACTGAATTAAAATCTAAATACACAGTTTAAATTTAAACTTAAAATTAAATATGCATCTTATGCAATAGACATCATTGATGACCCATTCATCAATGATGAGACTGAAAGATGTTCTGTCAAATACTCAGATAAGCTCTATAATAGGATGAAAAATGTTTTTGTATTACTATATAATAATACAACAACAATTTTTTTTATAAATGCGTCATATAAAACATTATTATTCCCTATTTAAGTAATTACCATTTTTCAAAAGCATTACTTTATATTACAATGCCACAAAGCTATTTTATTTGTTTTAAAAACAATTTATTATTATTTCAAAATTGTAAAAGCAAAAACTAACTATAGGCTTTAGAAGCTGTTGAATTGTAAACTATTTGTGTCTTAAATAATAATGCGATACATGTTACAATGTTATGTCAGCTCAATAAATAAGTCAGACAAAAAGGTTTTTTCATAATATCTTAACCAAAAAAAACAGCCCTTACTCCGGACCTGCCTCATCAGCAGTCTATATAACGACCGTTTTTACAGTTACGTGGCCACTTCGAACCGAACTTTCCTCTCGCCTCTAGAGAACTACTCAAGGAACTACAAAAAGTATTACTTTAATCAGGACTGGACTTCGAACTTCTTTCTATATTCAAGTTGTGCTAGCTTTCTAACGAAAACAGTTTTGATCTTTCTTTTATCTGTGGTGCGAAAAAGTGGTGTTTCAGAAGTTAGGAATATTCAAGTTGAAAAGGTAATTGGTTTTTTGTACTTTTTCTCTTTTTATTAATGTTTGATGTGGTACTGGAAAAATTACATTACCTATTTGATCTTTCTCATGTAACAAGTTTGGACGAACATAGCTAAATTTTTTTCTTTTTGTTATTTAACTAAATGAACATCATATTATTAAAAACAATATAATGCCTCTAGCAGTGTATCTAAAACCAGTTTAGATATAAATAGGAACTGGCATTTAACATCGAGCGATTCAACAATGCCTACACCGAATAATCAATTGAACTCTAATCGATGCTTAATTTTTTTTCTTTTTTTTTATAAAAGATTATTATTAAAAAATAATATTTAAATAAATATATAATAAACAACATCACATGCATTGCTCTGACTCCAAAGAAAGTAGCTGAAGCCTTTGTGTTATTGAAATCAGGAAGAGCGACGGCGACGGTACCGCAACCACCCAGACCCGAGGAAATATAGAAAAATAATCGTTTTTCTACATTGACCCGACCGGGAATCGAACCCAGGACCAATACCACAGAAACCGGAGTGTGAACCACTCGACTACGGAGGCCATCAAAATTAATTAAATTAATACATTATTACCAAATCATACTCATACTAATATTATAAATCGGAAAGCTTTGTACTTTTGTATGTTTGCAACGCATAAACTCAAAAACTACTGGACCAATTTAAAAAATTCTTTCACTATTACAATGCTACATTAGCGCTGAGTAACGTAGGCTATATTAAAAAAGAAATGTCCACCCGAGCGAAGCCGGGACGGGCCGCTAGTTATTGATATTAAAAGCTCATACGCTTACGTTAGGCATATTGACGTCAATAGTGGAACGGAGCTATCGGGAATTGAACCACGATATCTCGCATTCAATCCGAGCATCCAACCAAGCGGTTGCTCACGCAATTTTTTTTTAAATCTAGGAATTCATATGTATATATAAATTTAAATATTTTATTAAAAAATGTGCTTAAATTCATAAGGCCTGTGTGAGTATTAGGTTGGATTTCCAATAACATAGGTCTCGAACCCCTCGGAGAATCTAGTAGGGAACGGGCTATACCCTTTAGGGACCTCTGACGGTGAAGAACCCTTAAAGTTTTTCTCCAACCCCCAAAACGTTTGGTAACGCTATAACAGGCAAAGAGGGACTACAGCAAAAAGTTTCCTAAAATAATACAGAAACTGTGGGATACTGCTAAGCTAATAAAATAAAATAAATAAATAAAAATAAACTTTCCTACACTCACACCAATTATCTAGCCCAAGAGAAGCTTCGTCATGAAACTCGTTAAAATGGCTACTAGACAACGGATAAACATACTTAAAATACCTAAATACATACTATAAAAAACACCCAGAACCAAAACAAATTAGAAAAACAATAATTTCTAAATTGACCCGACCGGGGATCGAACCCGGGACCGCAGAGATGGTGACACCATGAAAACCGGTGTACCACCACTCGACCAAGGAGGTCGTCGAATGAACATATAGACCAACTTCGCCATCGTAAAAATATTGTATGTCATACAATGTAACCGCCTCTATGGTCTAATGGTTAAACACCGGTCGTAAGACGCTTCCCGGTCGGGGGAAATGGACTCAATTTGGTCAGAGGTACCTACAGCTTGTTTTAAGTCCGGTTAGCTAGCTAACACAATGTTAACTAAATCTGTCGACATATAATAACAATACCACGATAGCTCAATTGGGAGGGCACCTGACCCGGTATGTCAGAAGGGTGCAGGTTCAAATCCTGCTCGTGGAAATTTTACAACATTTGCGTTTTTGTAATTTGTTCGCAACAAAATATGCGTTAAAAATTATATAAACAAAACCAAAAACATTATATAATAACAATGTTGGTAGTAGCATTGTGGTGTTTAGACAGAGATAAGACATCCAGATCCTCACTAGTTGAGGATCCCAGGTGAAGTGCGCTTCCACCGTCGGCCTTATCATGACTTAACATCAGGTGAGATGGAAGCCAAGTAATTACATGCCTTATAACGTTAATAAGGTTCGTCTTTCGTTTTCGTAGACTGTTAAGAGAAACCTAACTTTAATTTAATATGTATATTTTCAACCTGATTTTGATGTTAGTTTTGTGTTTTTGTTTCGATATATTTGGTTTTTCTTATTCTTTCGCATTGTTGTTCAACAAGCCGTTATTTTTGTACAAGTAAGCAGTGGAAATTTTAAAAGTTTATATGTGTGATATAAAGCTATTTGTTTCCTTAAGGGTGCGCCGTCCATAAGTGACAAGTGTCATATGTTTTATTTGAAATGTCGTCGTCCATATTTATTTGATGCCGCGCGGCCATACTAATTTTGTATGGGGAATTTAAGGTGCTTAATAAAAAATAATTATTTAAATAACCACTTGATGAATCGAAAATGTAGTCTAGCAATTTCTAGTTTATCCATTGATGATTGTTTAGACAAAATCAGAGGTACAATAATTTAGATAAACTATAAGAAAACTACTAAACGCCGCCACTCGTTTTCATGATTTTTGCCCAACTTTAAATGATATTGTAGAAAAAACTATAGCGTGTTATGAATTTATGGTTCTGACAAATTGTAAACACGTTCCCTATGATACTAAATATATATTTTGTTCATTTAATACGATAGTATTTTCAATTATATCTACTTAACCGTAACTGCATTTTTGGCATTTTTTTGTCGGCGCACCCTTAATAAAATAAAATAAAATAAAAATAAAAATAAATCCTTAATGAACACGTTGGTCCATTTATGGTCAATTTGGGTGAGGATGCTATTTTTATGCATGACAATGCCCGACCTAATACAGGTTGGATTGTGAACGACTAACTTCAAGAGATGAACATTACTCGTATGGAGTGGCCAGCACGCAGCCCAGATATCAACTCGATCTAGCATACTAGGGACGAGCTAGGGAGATGCGTAAAACAACGAAACTCTCCCCCAATTACGCTTCGTGAGCTCAAAATTGCTCTCACAGAGGAATGGGAGAATATTCCCCAAAATCGTATAAGGAACTTGGTGTACAGCATGCCAAACCGATAAGGATTTATGCTGTATTTGTAAAATTGCAAAATTGTAAAATTGCTTCGTAAATAAGCCATTATTTCTCATAAAAAGTAAAGGTTAAAAAATGATTATTGTGGGTCATCCCTAAGAGATAGACATATCCCATCGCGGACTTTTTTGTAGATCTTTTTAAGGTGTACAATACTGTAGTACATTATTTTGATCGTAGGGTTCAGCCAGCGTTTGCAATGTAAGCGCAAAAAAATGTAAAACCTCTTAAGTTATCAGTGTTTTTCTACTATATTATGCATGCAATGCAGCATGTATTTATACACATAAACCTTCCTCTTGAATCACTCTATCTATTAAAAAAACCGCATCAAAATCCGTTGCTTGTTTTAAAGATCTAAGCATACATACATACATAGGGAGAGCGGAAAGCGACTTTGTTTTATACTATGTAGTGATTATAAATTCGTATAAGTTTAACGTTTTCTTTAACAAAATCTAGCTATATTTACTTTTATATAAAAACAGGCTAAAATATTCGTAGTAGAATCTCGTCACACCCATTTTAATTTAAAATATTACGAGTCGAATTTCGTCACACATACTCTAACGGCTACCCGATTGCTTAGAGATAATAATAATAATCCTTATGAAATTTAAACGAAATCATTAAACCATTGAATGCAATATCAAACATTAAAACAATATAATCTTCAAATATCGACGCGTTACAATAAATCGCTTAGAGATAAGATACCAATTAAATGTTGGCGCCATTCTTGGTATTTACCATAAAGCATGACTTAACAGGGTTCAAAAAAGACAATAGCTGTCTATGGCAGAGATATGGCGCCCAAAAAGGGTGGTCTAAAATACTTAAAGAGTGATTCATCGACAAAAAAAAGGCGAATTGTCTCAGCTTTTAGTGAGAATTGAAGAAAGATTTTTTTTATTAAAGCTCTATGTCAATGAGAAGAATGATAAGACAAATGTATTTTTTTATTCCACAAATGGGAAGCGCCTAGCATTTGTTTAAGGACACGTACGCTTTGATGGCTCAGTGGCAAAAATCATGGTGTGATATCCGGAGATCTCGGTTCGATTCCGGTCGGGGAAACTTTGTAACGGATTTACGATCGCATTGCATAGCCGTACCATTCCGCATTTGGCAAGTGTGGTGAAATATTACCCATCTAGTAGGAATGACTTGATTTGAATGTTGGAGGCCTTCACCATTCATTGCCCTAACATGTTGGTTAGTGGCTTCAGTGTTCGGCACTGTAAGCCCAATGTTCGACACGGTTTTCATCTTCAAAAAACACATATAATTTCATTGAAATTTTACGAAATGACAGCTAGAAATCAAGTGGTCTGTATTTCATTGTTATTAAAAACTAAAATCGGTTGCTGACGGACGCCTATTATTAATGACTTGTTATCGCCAGCGACTTCGTTCGCGAAGACTACACTATCCCACAGGAACCTGTTACCGGGATATAAAGTATCCTATCTCCTGGTCCGGGTCATGGTCTGTCTATGTGCAAAGTTTCATCCAAATCCGTTCAGCCATTTTCATGTCAAATAAACAGATAAACAGACAAACAGACAAAAATTCTAAAAACTGTTGGAACGTGTTCTGTTATTGATTCTAAGTATTCCCAGCCTACTTTTTTTCGAATATCTTCCATGTACAGACTTTCGACCCTCTTTAGCTTTATTATATGTATATATCTATCTAAATTCTAATCTATATATCTATTTAATAATACCTTTAAACGAGCAATTCTTGTATTTGTGTATATTAATCTGAATCTCGGAAAGGTAAATTTCGCCATTATTTACAAGGTTATCATAGCTCAGTGGCGGTAGCCAAAGTAACATTAAGAAAACGATAGCGAAGTTTGAAAAGAATAAAATGTATGGGATTGACCTAAGATTGAGCACGTGATTTAGCGCGGCTTATGTCAATCCCATACATTTTATTCTTATTGAACTTCGCTATCGTTTTCTTAATGGTCGGAAATCGGGCGGTCCCGAAACTATATAGAACACTCCGGTTCGAGTCCAGATGATTATCTTATTATTATGCATCGTTTTATTTTTTATTATTAATATTTTTTTATTATTATGTCGATAAGATCGACATAAAATTTTATTTATATTTCATGAGTATGTAATTCGTATCTAAATAAAATTTCCAAAAAACACGATTTATCAAAAAAAAATACCGAGCAAAGTCGTGTCATCCAGGTAAGGAAGGAAACAAATGTCGATACTTATCTGGTTCATGTCGAACACTGGTGCCTAGAAGAGGAACAGACAATGTCGTGAGTTAATTGTATATTAATTCCCGTGTTATCTCTATTGTTTCAGATAAAAATCGCTCAGTTTGAATCTCTGCAGTATTAGTAGCCAATAAAGATGTACCATTTAGTTCTGATTTTCGCCGCGGCGCTGCTGTGCACGGGTCGGTCGGCCAGCGTCAATAGACACTTAAAACTTCTAGACTTGGATAACAGTATAGAACCTAATGGTGAGTGTTATTATAAATTAAGGCAGAATGAAAGAAAAAATTTAAAATCGGTTATTACAATATATTAAAGCATATCTCGATGGCGCAGTGGTTAACGCGCCCGGTCTGCGAGTATCGAGGTTAAGCAACTTTCGCAAAGGCCGGTCATCGGATGGGTGACCAATAATTTATCATCTCGAGCTCCTCCGTGCTTCGGAAGGCACGTAAAGCCGTTGGTCCCGGCTACATTAGCAGTCGTTAACAACCACCAAACCACACTGGGCCCACACAATGGTGTATGGCCCGTTCTCCCTATCCATCCATAGGGAAGGCTCGTGCCCCAGCAAGGATGATAATAAAAGCATATTAAAGTAACTTAACTAAAAACAGAGGTTAGAACTAGTAGGCATTTTAAAATGACTGTATCAGGAGACCCGTTCTTCCAATTTAATAATTGGAAGAGGGGTATCTAATGATAGACAATACATGAGTCTAGTGTTTTAAATGATTTTTAAATTTATTTTATCCTAACTTTTTGAAAAAAGACAAAAGAAAAAATTCCACGTTTGGGATTCGAACCCGCACACTCTGACATGCCGGCTCATGTGCACTGCCGACTATGCTATCGTGGCTCAATCCAATTCGTCGAAATTAATCGACCTATCTACTTTTACTTTATTAGCCAAAGGAGCCTTATTCAATGTCGACAACGTCGTCAACATCCTAACTTCTTTTAACCTTTAGGTACCTTTTTTAACGTTTTAATAAACGATTTTATTTTTATTAACGCAAACTGTGGGGAATCTGACGATAAAAATAATCTATTTCACCAAAAAAATGGTTGGTACTTTAAAACGGCTTACCTCTGGTAGGGCACGTACCCACGACCTGCCACCGTTCTGCCGAAAGCTCCTTCAATTGAGTTAAGAAGTATTTTTCTGACGATTTCGCCAGGGTTGTCATCAATGTTCAAATAAGAGGGACCATCGATGGTCAATGATATATTCACCTTCATCCTCAGCAGCTCATTTTATGTCCCCACTGCTGGGGCATGGATGGAAATACCACAGAGACAAGCCATAAACCACGCGGGTCCAGTGCAGAGTTGTGGCTATAACAACTCCTAAAGCAGCCAGGGCCGACGGCTTTACGTGCACGAAGCACAGAGGAGCTCGAGCTGATACATTTTTGGTCACCAATCCGAAAACCAGCAATTTAAAAAAGTTGCTTAACTTCAGCGATCGCAGACCGAGCGCGTATACCATTGCTCCATCGATCTCTTCACCTTCTAAATAAGTTTTATTTTCCTTGCAGCTTCCTCGAAAAAACCAGTAGTCCGCCGGTTCCTTTCGCTTGACCGCAAGCCCAGCCCTTCGTACGCCCACTCGGAAGGCTCGTTACTACCTCTCACGTGTGAGGCCATAGGGTCCCCAGCGCCTACTATACGCTGGTTGAAAAACAACTCGCCAGTATTTGAGGTAAGCATTTTTTACCTTTTCCGTTCCTAGGCTGCCTATTTTTTTCTACTAGGCTACTAATATTTGGCGTTACACCGGGGATAGGGGCGACCCCAGATGATGTGGGACTCTTCTTCTCTTCTTTCGCCCAGCTACTTAAATCTCGAAGGGGGAAGGGATAAGCAAGCGGCCTGATTAGACATTTTGTTATTACTTTGGTAAACTTGTAAAAATTTTGGTCATGAGAGACATTTTTTGAATCTCACCAGATACTTATCTCAAAATGAAAAGTGACGATGAAATTATGTATTTTTGCATCTTTTAGATACAATTTGTCTACTAGGAACATACCGTTCGAGAATTTTCGATTTTTCGACTGATTATATAAAAAAAGCAGCTCTCCGAATTAATGTCACTGGTTTTAAAATCTCTCGCATATATTATTATCAAAAAATAATCACTTTAAAGAGGCTTCCTGAAAAACTAGCCCTGTGCTGCATCAAACACCTAATCTAAGCTCTGCTCCTATTCCAGCACGACACAGAATCTAACGAGGTTATAGAAACCAACCCGAACTCCTTGGGTCGGGTCTCGTCGACCCTGCTGGTCACCCACAGCGAAGGAACTGCGGTGTACAGCTGCCTCGCCTCATCAGCCAACAAGGTCGCGAGGGCCATCACCGTAGTACATAGTTCAGGTAAATGGACATCACACTGCAAGCCGATTCCATCCGAACCTAACCGTACCGAGATGACATTCCCTCTAGAAACCCTTTGATGGTTTCGATCACACAGCTTGAGGAACCCTTTAAGTTACCCGTCGCCCCCAGGTCCGGTGACGATGAAAATGACGCTTAAGACAATCAGCACACTCTTTGTGTCGTCAACTCGCACAACAGTTAAAATCTGAGGTAGTTATGTACAGTCAATTACAAAATGGTTTAGAACTTTTTCTAAACCATTTAAAAAAATGTAAAAGTTCTAAACCATTTTGTAATTGACTGTACATAACTACCTCAGATTTTAACTGTTGTGCGAGTTGACGACACAAATAATAGGTAAAATCAAGAGGTGCCATCTCGCACACCTGTGCGAGTTTAAAGTGTGCGAGTTGACGAATAACTCATTAAAATCTCTCGTACAAAGGATTTGAAACGTCAGGATAATTATTAATTTATTTATTTAAGGACCACCAACAAAATTTAACTAGTGGACCCGGCAGACTTCGTACCGCTTTAATAGTTTCCATCAAGTGATTAAATTCTCTTTGGTTTCCATGACAACAAAACAAGCAAATCAATTTGTTTTGAAAAATTTAATTGTCGTTTTTAGTATATTTATAGTGTGATTCCCGTGGAAATATCAGGATAAAAACTGTTAATCCAGGCCATAAACTATCTGTATGCCGAATTTCATCCAAATCCATCCATCCGTTGCAGCGTGAAGAAGGAACAAATATACAGTCATACACACAAACTTTCGCATTTATAATATTAGTGTGATAGAAAAGTTGTATGCATTTTTTTGGATGATGGATGGCCTTTCGTAGCAGTGCAAAGTGATAGTTATAGGCTATTTACTATGTTTGAGATAAATAATTTTTTTTTAATTTAATTACTAGTGGCCCACTCGCGACTTCGTCCGCTTAAGAACACCCGTACCCCATCATGGACCCCTATTGCAGCGCCACCTACCGGGCACCTAAACCATTCTCGAATCCACTTGAACACACACAAAAAGTTTCATCAAAATCTGTCCAGCCGTTTAGAAGGAGTTCAATTACAAACACTCGCACAGAAGATTTATTTAAATAAAGATTAACACGATGTTTGAATGCACAGGTAAAGCAACAGACCCGACGGAGCGTTCCAAGCTCTTGCCCCGGGAGCCTCGCGTGCTGGTCTCGTTCAAGACCTTGGTGGACACCATCGGGAACACCGTGGTACTGCCTTGCAAAGCCCGAGGCCACCCGCGGCCCGCGGTCGTCTGGAGGGACAACGATGGGGTGTTAGTCACTAAGAATCCGAGAATGAAGGTGAGTGCATGTTACTACAATTTTTCCGTAATCTACAGTATGGACATACATTACTGGGACACATTAACACATTAATGGGACATTAGGCCCAATGCGGGGCTAAGGTTTCCCTAAAGTCCTTTCAGTTGTCTGTTATACGAGCCACCTCATGCCATTTGGTATAGTGCGTCCAAGTCATATCGCCACTAGTCTTAACCCCAACATTTTAAATCAGTTGAAAACAGACTAGACAAATATTTTCTGAATACAAAATTTAAAAAACACTAGTGATTTATTATTAAGGAAGGATACAGGCACTTTAGCAGTTGATTCAACTGCCTGCCTGATATTTATAATATTAATAATAATGTTACGACATCGTTAATCTTTGTTTATTAATTAAACGTACAACTCAGTCGTTTAGTCGCATAATGCCTAATTCGCAAAATGCCTACCATGTCTCAAAAGGGCTAATTCGCGAAAGGACTAATTCTCAAAAGGACTAATTCGCAGAATGCCTAATTCTCAAAAGGACTAAAGAATCAAAACAACTTCAAGACTGAAAGTTTTCAGTTTTTATTTTGAATGTTTTTTATAACGCCTAGTACAGTAAGAACAGCAATTTACACAATTTACGTCTTGCTAGTCCAAACGCCTACTGTTACTTTTCAGCAATATCATTTTCCAATGTTTTTGCTCAGGTACAACGGTCAGGAGAGCTTGTGATATCGCCTCTCCGCTGGAGCGACATGGGAGAGTTCACCTGCCACGCCAGCAACGCGTTTGGGAGCGGTAACGCATCAACATTCTTGTATCCAGCAGTGAGTATTGTAATTATTATATTTGTTCATAGAAAAGAAAATGGTTAGAAAGTGGATGGATTCAAAGATAGTGGTGACGTTGTTTTATATAGTTTATTTTAAAACGACTTCAACATTCCCAATTTTAAGGACACACATTGTTACTTTAGCGATAGACTTAACCTAACCCAGTCAGGTCGGCAGACTTAGAACAAGACCTAGGTCAACAAACCAAGTACCCCGGCTGAGGGTCAAACCTGTACCTCTAATTAACAGTACTGTAGTTCAAAATTTATTTAACAAAAACATTTAAAAAATGTTTTTAACGATGTTCCTGTTGGCCTCCCATAGCCTTTACAGCGACTAACTCAAAAGGCTGGATCTCAGCTTAGGGTAAGCGAGTCGTGGAAGTAAAATATTTTTTTAAATAAAACTTAATCATATATCTCTTTTGTTACAGGCCGTCTAGATCCAACATACAAAGCAACAAGCGCCAATACTTAACATATAAATGTTCCTGTTAAAATATAAGTTACTATTCGTTAAATGATGCACACACTGTGCTAGAAAAACGCTGCGTTTCTAAAGCTTTTGATGAAAACGATTAGTTTCATTAAGCAATTAACTAGCCAAAGTATTATTTTTATCTTATTAAAATCTTGTAGCTAAACCTTTAATAACTTAAGTAAATAAGTGCTCACTCGTAATTTTAAACAAATCTGATTTGTTAAAGGAGTCTGTGTTGGATTGCCTGTCGACAATTTTTTTTAACAACGATTTAAAAATCCAATAATAAAATAACAACTTTTGTATGAAATTGTTTAAATTAATATCATTTTTGATAATAATATATTTAATTTCGACATAACAAAGCAATTAAAAAATTCAAATCTTCAAAACAAAATTATAAATCATAACGTTAAAAACGTTGATAAAACGTTGTATAAAAACGCAGCGTTTTTTATTTATGTGTGCAACAAGAAATCGAGTTTGCCTATTTTTGTATAATTATTATTCGTTGTAACATTTAATTAAAAAACACCTTACAAGTGTTACGGCGAATATTAATGTTTACATTATAATTTACGAATTATTAATAATTTTTATTGTGATCATTTGAGTTGATAATACTTATTTTGTTACTTTATATAGTAGACTGTGATTCAAATAGTTGGATACGATAATTTAAATAAATACATTGATAACATATAAGTTGCATTTTTATTGTTATTAAATGCCAATTAAGCCGATCTTTGATTTTATTTTCTTTTTCCTGCCCTATTTTCTAAATTCAAAATTCAAAATCATTTGTTCAGTTTAAGCTACAAGTAGGCAGAGTGAACGAGAGTGCGGCAACAGTGCCGTGATCTTGAATTGACGTACGAGCTGTAGCTACCAGCTAGGGTTGAGTGAGCCACACATAGTTAATTTATTATTGTGTGAATTTGGGTGTCTTATATATTATAAATGAAACACACAATTTAAGTGTACACTATAAAATACTTATATCATTATAAAGTACAATCGTAATCAAATATTAATTTACAAATTGGACACAACAAAATATTTACGCCTCGCTCGGCCAGTTTTAAAAGCTGCGTTATTTAATAACGTAATATATCCGCATGCCAATGTATAATTTTTTTAAATATATTATTGGAAAGCATTTACATGGAGGTACATATTTAAGGTCGGACATATTATCAAAAATAGTTTTGGCTAGTTTTGAATACTTAAGTAATAAATTTTTCTATTTCCAATAAAGAAACAAGGTTTAAATAAGATCGGCAGCGCTCAGTGACATACTTGTTATTCTCCGTTACTACAGCAACATACGCTGCCCGATCCGCGTTTGCGATGACAGCCGCGTCATCGGGTACTTCTTTCCCATGCTTTTTTCCTTGTGCTTTTTTTTTAATGTAGGTGAACTACGAGTTTGTGTGCGTGCGTTTCGAAGCGCTTGTGTGAAGTTGCCGCACTCTCGTTCACTCTGAAGTAGGTCTTAGAAATGTCACTATGCCATCGGTTCGTGAGTCTGCACAGGGCGAAGACCTTGTACTGAGAAGAACCGGCAAGAATCGTGTCAGCAACGGCATTTCTTTTCTCCCTTACCAGCGTCAAAATATTGGAAAATGCTCTATCTTTTGAAGAAGATTCTTTCCCTAGATTTCGAGATTTTGAGATTCTTTTTCCTATGTAGGTAATTTGAAAAATTATTCCTTTTTTTTTTTTTTTAATACAAATAAAATACAAATATCGGTTAGTAGTATCTTAAAGCCTATGTTAGGTTTGTCTAGATACTAAGTGATCCAAAAAATCACCTGCTTAAGCCGGGAATCGAACCGGTGAAATGTGAAAAAAAACATCCTGCATTTTATGATACCAACTGAAAGAGTCATTCATAAGGATCAATTCCTTTTCAACAACACAGTATCTGAAATTAAAGAAAGACCAAGAAAAATATATTTTTTATTGTTAATAGTTCACTTAAATTATGATTTTTCAAAAAATTTTTAACACAGTTTTAATTATTTTTGAAAATAAAGGAATGTTTCCTTTCAGTAAAATTTGCCATCATCAATATTAAGGGTACCTTTCCTCCAACCACGATCTTTTTTTTCCACCCTGTATATATACATTTATATACTTAGGAGTTAGTAAATATTATCAGGAGAAGCCAAAGATAACTGTTTGTCAAGGTTTTACCTCGAAAAAAAATTATAAGTAATTTGCAACCTAGATTTTCCTAAACGCATTTGCACGGGAGGTGATTGACGATGTTAAATCTAAACTGTAATTACTGGACCCAATTAACACACGGCCGTATATCTTCGTTGGCAGCTAATACGAGTGTACTCATTACATTTAACTGTGAAAAGAATTATATGTGAAAAGAAATAAATAAGATATTTTTTACTAGAAAAAATGAACCTATTCCAGGATTTGAGGTCCAGGGTCGAGTGGGAATCGAAACCATGAACCTTGGATTACCGGTCCAATCCAGTAGTCGTTTATGGCCCTTCATCATCATCATCATCTCAGCCAAAAGACGTCCACCGCTGGACAAAGGCCTCCCCCAAGGATCTCCACATCGACCGGTTTGGTGCTGCTCGCATCCAGCGGTTTCCCGCGACCTTCACCAGATCGTCGGTCCACCTTCAGGTTCAAATATGCACTACACATTGAAATTAAACTACTGTTACGGATCTACTCGCGTTTCTTTTACACATTAATTTGATTTAACGTTTATGGCCCTTACTCCCTATTCATCCATAGGGAAGGCTCGTGCTTCAGCAGCGGGGACCAAGGTAAGCTGGTGAAGAAGGATGATTGGTATGGATAGCACACGAGAAATAAAAAGCAACACTTCATTTTGATATAGGCTGATGATAATAATTCTAATGACTTCTTGGCGGGAAAGTGAAGCGTCATGTCTGCGGTTTTGTTTTATTTTCTAAAATTTGTGTTATGTCGAATATTAATGTGAAATAATGGTGGATTATTAACCGTTAAGTGTTCGTGAGTGTGCATGAGTGTTGGCAAATGAAACAAAACAGTGCAACGTTACTTTTCAAATTCTCTCTAGAAGCTCGCGTGAGGACTTAGTAAAGCCCCACATCTTTACTGAGATACTCGAGGGGTTGGGGGGTATATCATTTCTCATTTCCCATTTCTAATATCATTCATCATCATCATATAAGGAAATATTGTTTATTTATGTATTACTTGTAAGAAAAATTACTTTGACATTGGCTAAATGTGCTAATCGAACGAAGATATCAACTAAAAAAAAAAAAACTAATTGTGGTCTAAATGTTTGCAAGGCAACAGAAAGCTATATTTTAGAAATAAATAATAAAACATTAAAAAATAATAAGTAAACACAAAATGCATACAAATCCTTTTACTAAACACTAAAATATTGCTCGGACACTACATTAAATAACAGTTTTATTTGCAACCTTTTCAATAAGATAGCTCCTTTATTATATTTTCGTTTTTACCGTTCATTCTGACTATTCTTGCTACTTAAGGCCTTACAAATAATCAGATCATAAGCTTCGAATAGATATTCCGTGTGTTGTGTGTGTTCTTTACTCTAATCTGAAATGTAGTTTATATGACGGTAAAAAAGACGCAGAATTCTCAGCTTATTTTTTGTTTATTTATATGAGGCTATGTGTTTTAAACTCTGAAGTTTGCCTAAATATCAGTGTGCTCAGGTAAATTATGTAAACAGTGGTCTCGTTTCAAATATGCCATAAGTAGGTACTAATAGGCTTATCACATTAATCTCTCATCGCGTTCAAACTCGGTCATAACCCGTACGACCCGACCATAATTTACAATTCGGTACAGTTGAAACAAACCATTTGCCTAGAACGAGCTGGGGAAACGGCGATTGATGGTACTCTTGATTTGAATACAAAACACGAAAACTTATTATAACCCATGTTGTTTTCTAAAGTTTACGCTAACACTACACATTGAAATGAGACTACTTTTACGGATCTACGCATACATCTTCTCTCATCTCCTCTCTTCCCTTCCTCTCTTCAGATCTTCTTTTACATATTAATTGTATTTAATGTTTATCTTAAAGTTTCGAACACTGCAGGGTCGTGGTCACAGTGAGACTGAAGTGTTGGTCGTCTCATAATTATCATCGCATTAAAATTACATTAAACTAAAATTAAATGAGGGTATGCGAGATACTGATTACCCGTAAACTATTTAAAAAAATTGGAGGGATGTAGTGCCCGTGAATGGCACTACATCCCATAATGGGGCATAAGAGTGCATCGTATAGATACAAAATAATCTATCATAATTAATAATTAAACGAACTTACCTTGTGAAGTTCGATTATAATTATACGAGTATCACGAAGAAGATGATTACCAGTTAACATGCAGCAGTACGTAGTCTGATGCAGTCCTTGTCACATATTTTAAAGCTACTAAAGAAAAAAAATATATCTCTGTCTCACTCCCTGCCGCTCTACACAGCCGGTCGCCAGATGGCCGCCATTAATTTTAGAGGTAACTGAAATCAAATTTTTCAAAGGGGTAAGGAAGGAGAATGTATTCGAAGTTGGGTTGGGTGGGAGTATGGTAATCATCTTCTTCGTGATACTCGTATAATTATAATCGAACTTCACAAGGTAAGTTCGTTTAATTATTAATTATACTTCGTATCTCTTCGAAGATGATTACCAGTTAACATGCAGATGTTTAGAGCTTCAAAAGAAAAATTTGATTTGTTACATGAAGAGTTCTTATGAAATCTTTGCAGACTGTCTATAATACATAGGAAAACACTCATTTTAACAACAACATTTTAAGCAGATAACAAAAAGTGATTTATACATTATTTAAAGAAAACGATACCCATCTAACTTTTCTAGTATTATTATTGTAAAAATGTACACAAATTTATGTTTTATGTATTAAAGAAAAGAAAAAGATTTGCTAATTTGTTATTGTCTACAGATGTACTGATATCTCGATTATAATATTTACGGGAAATCTTGCCCGCAGTCTTAAGACCCATGGTTAATCCAAAAGTGGCGCGCGGCCGAGGTGGCCGCGTGTGCTGCGTGCACTAAACAGACCTGTTATACCATATATATTCCACTTTTATGCTAATTGTACTTTTTCTCAACTCTCATCATTCTAATATTTAAAGTTTTGTTTGTTTTGAATGTAAAGCCTGTGCTGGACATATATTGGGATTTTCTTTAATTGAAGGAAGTCGACAAGTGGTTGGTAGGCGCTGGGTCTGTATGTTTTAATTAGATCAATGATTTTTATTGATATGTAATACTTTTTAACAAGACATATGTTTTAATTTTTCATTAAACTTTGCATTCGCTGAGCAGATGCAATTGCAAGTAATGTAATTATTTTAAGTGATAAATTACAAAAACTTAAATTATCAAATGGGTAAACATCACTTTAATAGGACATAAGATTTGGGTTCCATGTATCATGATATTTTGGCTTAGGAGATCTTTACTCGGAAACGCCCTTTAACAGTCTAGTAATCATACCATGTGAGGATACTGAAGTGTTTAAACTATAGTTGATCTTGCCGTATCCACTAGCTCTTGATATTAAATGTTGTGTAAAATATATATAAATATACTTATCACAATAATTGTAATAATTAGCTTGGCAAAACTCCCGCCAAGACTTTAAAGATGAGTTAAATTGATTCAACGTGGTTTCAGAAAAAGAAGCCATATTAAAAAAAAAAGACAGGTGGAGCTCCTCTTTTCAAAAGAGCTTGCCGGATAATGAAAGGAGGATATAGCAATGACGTATTTGGCTTAAATATAATTTCGTGAGAAACAAACCTTTTTTGATACTTAAGGTGCCACTTCTGAAATGACCAGTGTGGCACGACAACAATGCCTTCCGCTTCCAATTTAATTTTTGAATATTTTTTTTTTGGTAATGAAGTGACACGGTAGGAATGCGAAAAAAGTAAGCAATGCACTGGCATTGCTTACTCTTTTCCTGTAACTGTACTGGTAAATTCATTAATTCGGATTGAGGATGAAAGCGCATTTCTAGCATTTGTCATTTTATAAGCTGGTAAAAGGTCAAAGTTCGGCTAGCGAAATGTTCTTATGATTGGTATAAGCGCATATCCAGTAAGTTGCCATTCGGTATCAACATTTAACTGACGTGACGCACGATCGACACGATCAATCCGAATAAGTATATTAGACATAAATATGAGAAGTAAATGTTTCTAATGCATGGATATCAGCTTTTAATTCAAGTTGACCATATCATATTTGTTTTTTCAAATCAGAAAGAAACTACTTTCTGCTTGTTATTATTGGAATACTAAAAATTAATATTTTTCCCACTTCAACAATTTTGTGTAAACCCAGCCATAACGAACTGCTGGGCGTGCTAAGGTCAGAAGTTCAATAAATTCTGAAAGTTATCATAAAGTAAATTTGTTGGTATTGAGCAACTTAATTACCTTATCCTTTATTCAAGATTAATTTTATCTGTTAAAGATTTTGTCATGGTTGTTGTATTCAATAAAAAAAATGCACAATATGCTAGGCACTATCTGACACAATACAGGCCTTAGAAGCACAGAATAGATATAGGATATTTACTCATGTGTTAGAAGTTTCGTGTAAACAAAATGGTGCAGTACACAAAACAAGTTAAAACAAAAAAAGTAGTAAGATTAATTTGTGTAAAGAACGATCTTCAATATTCATACATGCTAAAAAGTAAGTATATTGTTCTATTGTTGCCATGTTAGTCATTTTGATCCATGAGTTTCAAAACCGTACGGTCTTGCTCATCACTCATTGCTCATGGCTCATAAAACTCATTGAAAATCTTCAATTTTAAAGTATTCATGATTAACCTTTTAGATTTAATATAAGCTGTGTTTGCCGTTCAGTTTAGAAACAGTAAAAATTGCTGAAATATATTAGTTTTGCGCACGGACTGCAAGTTGAAGTAAAACTAGACTTAGTAAGATTAGAAATGCAACCGTCAATAATTTCGGCCGCTTTTAGTGTACAGCTCTTGTTTTGTAGTAGGTTGTATTCTATTGGATATCTATTAAAGAATTTTTGTTGCCATTGACCCAAGATAAAATTATAGGGTCGTTACTAACTAACTAACATTTAGGAACTAGGTACCTCTGAAGTAAAGTTCTCCTCCCACGATTTCGTTGCGTGGTCTTCGAGCTGTAGTTGTTTCGGTTGCAAAACGCCAAAGCTGGAGCCGCCTGCTCCTTCTCGGTATGGGGCACGCTCGTGACTCGGTGGCTGATGCTTGCGGCGCCCCCCTTACGTTTAGAGTCGAGCCGAGTAGATGACTTTAAATGTTCCGCAAAATCGGAACTTAACAATTATGCATCTATTCTAGTGTTGAAACAAAAAAATTAAATAAAAGGCAATTAAACATACATAGCATTATAGTGTCTGTGTCGTTCACAAAACGATATACGTGAAGTTAATACAAAATTATCCTCAACACGGTTTACGTGGAGTTTATCAGACAATCCTCAACAATACTTACGTGGAGATCTGCAGACAATCCTCAACACGTTTTAAGTGGAGCTTAGCAGACAATCCTCAACACGTTTTACGTGGAGCTTAGCAGAAAATCCTCAACACGATTTACGTGGAGTTCTGCAAACATCCTCAACACGATTTACGTGGAGTTTAGCAGACATTTCTCAACACGACTTACGTGGAGATCTGCAGACAATCCTCAACACGATTAACGTGGAGTTTTGCAGACAATCCTCAACACGATTAACGTGGAGTTCTGCAGACAATCCTCAACACGATTTACGTGGAGTTTAGCAGACATTTCTCAACACGACTTACGTGGAGATCTGCAGACAATCCTCAACACGATTAACGTGGAGTTTTGCAGACAATCCTCAACACGATTTACGTGGAGTTTAGCAGACAATCCTCAACACGATTAACGTGGAGTTCTGCAGACAATCCTCAACACGATTTACGTGGAGTTTAGCAGACAATCCTCAACACGATTAACGTGGAGTTCTGCAGACAATCCTCAACACGATTTACGTGGAGTTTAGCAGACAATCCTCAACACGATTTACGTGGAGTTTTGCAGACAATCCTCAACACGATTAACGTGGAGTTCTGCAGACAATCCTCAACACGATTTACGTGGAGTTTAGCAAACAACCCTCAACACGACTTGCGTGGAGATCTGTGTATTCATTCAATTTCATTTCAATTCATTTTAATTAATTTAATTTAATTTAATTTAATTTAATTTGATTTAATTTGATTTGATTTGATTTAATTTAATTTTATATAATTTAATTTCATATAATTTTATTTTATTTTATGTTGTTATTTTATTTTATTTTATTTTATTTCATTCAATTAAAACCCGAATAACAAGTGGGTAATTGTTTGTTTTGTCTGAGAACACACATCTTTCTTTTGATTCATTTTTGTGAAAGCCACTATAATTTCTAGATTAAGTATATGCTCACTCACACTGGGACAGTTTTCTAAAGTCATGGACGTTTTTAACAACTCTGACTATTTTCTTCGATAAATCATATAATAAAATATGTTACCTACAAGTGGAAACATGTTTGTACAAGTTGTCACTGAATGGTGCAGAATATAGCACTAGAGTTATCGCCCAATATTTTTGAAATAACTTAGTCAATTCAGGATACAACTACATATAAAATTACTTATACCCAAAACAACTCTAATATAAAATTCGTAAAATATTTCCATTCGTAAAGAAGGATACATAATGCAATAAATACTTATGACTATGATTACACTGTTATGTTATTATTTTAAATTTATCAATCTATATAGAATTCTATTGATGCTCAAATACAATACATGGAGCTCATGATATTTGGTCAGTGTAAATAAAAAAGGAAGTAGGTACGATAAACTCTTTTAAATAATTATGTTATTTTATACCATAATTAAGTAGTCGTTTTAAATTTATATAATTTATTGTATCCTAGATTCTAGGATCTAGGACCTATAATACTGTTCACTGGTACAAAAGCCAACGCAATAATATACCTAGCATCGAGCAGAATTTGAATACGCTTAAAACAAAGGTTGGTGTCGCCGAGCGTGTGCATTGGCTTATTAGAAAATCTTTTAGCAAACAAAGGAATCCTACTTACAATGTGTTCCTTAACCGTTTTTAATGAGATGACTCGTTTTAAATATTTACTTTTGGAGGTTAATATTTTTCTACGATGCACATGACGATAACGCCGTGATTTATTATTTTGTTCTAATGAACATAATCGTCGTCTCTCGACCGCTTTTTTCCACTCATAGTAGCGCTAATGATCGCGATTGAAGTATTACTAACTATTAACAACACGAACGTGTGACTTAGACCGCACAAAAAAACGTAATGGCGGCTATCTGGCGACCGGCTGTGTAGAGCGGCAGGGAGTGAGACAGAGATATTTTTTTTTTTCTTTAGTAGCTTTAAAATATGTGACAAGGACTGCATCAGACTACGTACTGCTGCATGTTAACTGGTAATCATCTTCGAAGAGATACGAAATATAATTATGAATTGAGACATAAACCAAGTAATGTCTGAAGCGATGTGATGATGTTCACGTATCCAACATTAAGGCGAGCGTTTCCGACTGTGAGATTTCCAAGGCGTTCCGCTCGGGACTGAATGATGGCGCGAGCGTCGAATTAGGCAATAATGTGGATATTATTGAACGTTTACTTATTATTATGATTATAATGGCCGACAACTATTACATATTCAAAGACAATTGGTTCGGTATACTTTTCTTTGTCTGAAACGGTGTATAGCCAGAATAAAATGATATTTAGTCTAATAATAAGACGTATGTTTGATATTATATTCGATGCAGGAAATTTTAAAATATTTTTAAAACACCAGCCGAAATTACTAGATGAAAGGCCAATGAGTAACATATATTTTTTTTAGATTGAAATCCTTGTTGTACATTTCGTATTTAAAACTCATTTAAAAACACCGTTTTTTTTTGGGAATCCTCGCCTTAATCCGTAAACGTTGCAATTGTTAACGATACAATTACGCTATCAAAACAAATGGAGATTTCAGAAGGTAACATACAGACGCGCTCGAGCACGCACAGACGACCTCTCGCGGACATGACGTCTCGCACGCAACGTTTGCGTTTGGACTAAAAAAAGCAACCAGTAGCGGTAGCCAAAGTAACATTTAGAAAACGATAGCGAAGTTTGAAAATAATAAAATGTATGGGATCGACATAAGATTGACCACGTGATTTAGCGCGGCTCATGTCAATCCCATAAATTTTATTCTTTTCGAACTTCGCTATCGTTTTCTTAATGTTACTTTGGCTAAGCCTACTGTTGTTAATCTATATCTATATTTAATATTATAAAGCTGAAGAGTTTGTTTGTTTGAACGCGCTAATCTCAGGAACTACTGGTTGGAATTGAAAAAATATTTTTGTGTTGGATAGTCCATTTATCGAGGAAGGCTAAGGTTATATAACATCACGCTGCGACCAATAGGAGCGAAGCATCAGTGAAAAATGTTGCAAAAACGGAAACAAGAGCCTAAAAAATTAAAAATACTGGCGAAAGTCACTATTCCACGCGGACGAAGTCGCGAGCACAGCTAGTTGTACAATAAAATTGCCACGCGACTGTTTCTTGCCAGCTGTTCTCAGTCGAAGGCTCTCCCAAAATCCGAACTGGTGGTAGAATCAGGGTTTCTTTCGCAATTCGATCACGTTATCGAAAACGAGAATTTGTATGGCAAAATACTAATTTTCGTTTTCGTAAACGTAATCGGATGAATACGGATAGTAAACAAAACTCACACTAGGCACCCAGTAGTTTAGTCTAAACCTATTTTTATTGTTTTTTTTATTTAATAGTTTTGACGTCAATTCCTCAATGCCTGTGAAGGCTTAAGTTGAATAAATGATTTGACTTAGTGATGGCATAGTGACATTCACAAGAGCTACTTGTAGCCTAAACTGAATAAATGATTTTGAATTTTGTTTTTTTTTTTTTTAAATTTTTGACTTTGACTTTGACTGCAAAGTTGCGGTTGATAAATTGGTATACAGATTCATCTGCAAAGATGAATCTGCATAGCCATCGGTTGCATTGATCGTTGGATGGATGGCGCACTGTGCCGCTATTAGCACTCAAAAATTTAAAAAAAAGCAATGACAAAATTCAGCGCTTACGTCAGCCTTCCCGGTAGCATAGCGGTCAGTGCAGCCGCCCGGATTGCGGAAGACCCAGGTTCGATTCCTGGCTGGGTCGGGTAGGCGTTTAATTTTTTCACTGTATTTTATAAAATTTTATAAATTGGTATTATTACGGGCACAAATCGCTCAATGTATGTAAACTACTACTTATACGTTTTAATCACAAATGCACTAAGCGAGCGATAATTGAGCGATTCGTGCCCGTATAGCAACTTATATCAATCGCAAATAAAGCAGTCGCGTTGCAATCAACTGGTTGCTTTTTCGGTAATAACCCTGCCGAGCTGTTCCGAGCTCCGTGTCCTTGCAAGTGGTCTGTGTGAGTTGTTCGAACGCAGTATGTATAAAGGTACCTTCTGTGTCTTCAGTTTGGTGCTATCAAAGTGCCCGCCCACGTCATGATTTAGGTGTAATGATGAAACGACGATTATTTACCCGTACCCATTTATATCAGCTGTATTGTAATAGGAGTTTGTTTAATACACCTTGGGCATTTGGCAACGTGGTAATGACTGTATCAATGAGATTTCTTCAAAAAATAAAGGCGAAAGATGTTTCAAGTTTGTATGGACACTGGGTTAAGTTTTTGTACAGGTAAAATGAAACAACTTTTACTGATCTACTCGCGTTTATTTTACACATTACTTAATGTTTATCCTGACGTTTCGAACCCTTTGCAGGGTCCGTGGTCACAGGGAGACTGAGGTGTTGGTCGTCTCATAATTAGTTGGTAGCTTGTATACCATCATTTAATAAGGTGCGTTCCGTTTTACGCAGAAAGAGCTAACAGTATCTTTTGGTCTGGCAGTATGGTGTTGGGGCTGGGATTCAATATTTTGTATGATGGGATCCCAGGCTGGTGGTAGATTCCAACCATCTTCTCTATTGAAATTAGGATGTTAATTATATTATATCAGTCCGTAATGTGAAATGACTCTAAAGGCGCTGACAACCATGAAACTGCGCTCTGTTGATCTGCATACAAGTCGAAGAAATGCAAATTAAGTAGCGCGTGATCGTGAGTCAGGAAATTAAAATCTAGATGCTTTATTAAAACAATAATAACAATACTTAACTTCATCGCCAAATGAAAAAGATAAATCATGTAAATAGATAACGTTTTGAGTTGAAACCAAGAAAATAACAATACCTATAGAAAAGACAAACAGAGAAAAGCAAACATCAGGGTGTCAAGAGCGAGTTTCATTCGAGAATTTGTATGGCAAAATGTTAACTCTTCTTGTATGCCGCTAGGAGACGCTGCTTCAATGGCATACTAATTTTCGTTTTCGTAAACGTATTCGAATTCGAATGAATAAGAAAGGTAAAGCCGAGGACTAGGTATAAATAAACAATGAAAGCGCCAAATTCCTAAATTTAAATTTGGATTTTTAAATAGCAGATGCTTGGATTAAGGGATAATTTAATGCCGATAAAACTCAAAGAACTTCACAAAAATATTTAATTTAGGTTACAAATAGCTTAAAGATGTAATTTCACTATGCCATCGGTTCGTAAGTCTACACAGGACGGTAGACCTTTGTATTCAGAAGAACCGGCATGTTTCATACCATGGTATGAATCGCAGAAGTACAAAAAAGATATTGGCCGTTTCATACCATGGTATGAAACAGCCCATTCAAAAAGCGTCCTTGTGCGAACCACACACGGTATATGAATCGACGAAAGACCCAACAAACTCAGCAAAGGCGTTTCTTTTCTCCCTTTCCTTTACAGCGTCGCATATTGGAAAATGTCCTCCCTGTCATGGAACGACACTTTCCATCACAAACTACCAACAGCATAGCTCTATTAGATTATTAACATCAACGTTTCGATCAAATGTATAGTCGACCATTTTGAAATTGCTTTATCACTTTTGACAAAAACTTACATTACAATAAAATTTCGCTAAGGCTCATTGTCAATAATCACAACGTATTTGTCACTTGGTCTTTTAAACAAAAATAGAACTTGTTGTTTTATTATATGCAAACAAAATTCACTTCTAAGGTGGTAAAGCAATTTCATTGTCGACTATACTAGATCACAGCTCTACCACAGAGTAGATAAAACGTTCAACTAGATCCGGAACAAAAATGCATCTTAAAAGTAGCACTGATTGCTTTTACTTAATTTAAATGGTTCTTGGCGGGAAAGTGAAGCGTCATGTTTGCGGTTTTGCTTTATTTTCCAAAATTTGTGTTATGTCGAATATTAATGTGAAATAATGGTGGATTATTAACCGTTAAGTGTTCGTGAGTGTGCATAAGTGTTGGCAAATGAAACAAAACAGTGCAACGTCACTTTTCAAATTCTCTCAAGAAGCTCGCGTGAGGACTTAGTAAAGCCCCACATCTTTACTGAGATACTCGAGGGGTTGGGGGGTATATCATTTCTCACTTCCCAATTCTAATATCATTCATCATCATCATCATATATGAAAATATTGTTTATTTATGTATTACTTAAACTAATGACATGGCAGCATGGTCTATGATCTTAGCCGGTTCCTCAAGGAACAAACTACACTAAAAAAAAAAAAAAAACTTAATTTAAATTTCGAATAACAAAATCTGAAAAAACATTGGATAGCATCAACAACTTCAGCTTACTGTGAACCTTAACTCTTAACCATAAAGATTAATTAAGGTTGCAAAATATTTGTACTTAATACTTATTTAAAGGACAACCAACTTGACAAACACAAATACAAGCAAACCACGTAGAACATTATTAATGAAGACTTAAAGCTAGGTGTCGTCGCAATTAGAGGCTGCCACTGCCATTATGAATGAACAATATAATATTATGCTATTAATTAATATATATATGCTTTAAACTATAAACACTACCATATTCGATTATTTT
The DNA here is from genome assembly GCA_947562085.1 of Eudonia lacustrata. Classification (NCBI taxonomy): domain Eukaryota; kingdom Metazoa; phylum Arthropoda; class Insecta; order Lepidoptera; family Crambidae; genus Eudonia; species Eudonia lacustrata. Next base: position 14,287,611 of record OX387332.1, on the reverse strand, counting down.
ATAATTAAAAACAAATTTTAATAGGTTACCAGAAATCAACCAGGTTCCAATGCGAATGACTGCAATAATTTGCGCTTAAATCACTACGGTCCGTCTACGAAGATATTTATGTCACATACTTTTACTGCTTATATTAAATAGTAAATTTTATTGCCATCGCCACAAACGTCATTGCGGCTCAGTGACTCCAAAGTCGCCTACCGAATCTAGTACACACGGCGGCAGATCAACCTACCCAAAACTGTCAAATTTCTACAATCAATTTTGAACTTAATGTTTTGGTTATAAGGATCAATATTCATTGGAGAAATTTGACAGATTTGGGTAGGTTGATCTGCCGCCGACTGTACATATTGATCGAAGCAACAGCCTATACTTACAAACAAGCGTATTATCTTTTCTGGATAGTATCACAGCACTATAATTAATAGCGCATACATAATAATCTTTATAATCTTTTTACAATGTGAACATCAGTAACATTAAAACAGTCCAAATCTCACAGCGTTTAACTTTGGGATTGAACAATCACCTAAATAAATACATAATGACCGCAGTCAGTCCTTCAACGCCGAGCCACAAATTAATCCAGATAATCGGTGCTACAATCACCGATGAGTAGCTATCAAAAGCAAATATGTAGCAGCCTGCGGGCACAACATAAAATGACACGCAGAAAGTAATCTAAATATCTATCTAAAATCTAAATATGACAGATGACAGTTTGGCTGCGTTCAGTGTGCAGTTCGCCTCGCCAGTTTTTTATTTTATTTTTATTTTATTTTTTATTTGTTTAAGGTCTTTCTAATTATTATTGATGTACGATGACTTTTATTTTGTATATTCTGTTTTTAAGATAGTGTTTTAGTTCGTGCATTTTATAATATATATATACATATACATATATATATTTATAAGTATCTACGAACGTCACCTCACACACAGACCCTGCCAGAATACCAGCGACGTTGCGATGTGACTTTCTCACACCGTAGCGGCATATGCTGAGGTAGGGTCCTGATTGGCTCGTCACTCTGTTGTGTTTGGTATTTTTTTTTCTGTTTTTGTATTTCATGTCTTTTTTTTAAATATTATTTTATCTTTTTTTTAATGTTTTTTCTTTCTTTCTTTCTTTCTAATCTTCGTAATCGTGTAAAAAATTAGACAACATCACATAGGCATGATCCCAAGGTAGCTAAAGCACCGTTTTATGGAAATCAGAAACAACTACGGTACCACAACCACCCAAACCCGACACAATACCGAAAAGATCGTTTCAGACATTGACCCGACCGGGAATCGAACCCGGGCCCTCTGAGTTACTGCCCCCCAAGGTCCGGCGTGCAAGCCACTCGGCTACGGAGGTCGTAATATACGAAGCTTACCTTTTGCATTTTTATATTGTGCTCCGGGTTCGACTCACGACCCAGCCATATGTAACACCAATGTATGTTTAAGTTGCTCAATAGGCTCGCGGCTGACTGATGATTAATACATTGAACTATATTATATAGATCGTTTTTTTTCCGTTTCACAACAGTCGACATATGGCAATAGCGTTGAAAATAAACAAAATTCAAAACCATTTTGACCTCCTTGGTCGAGTGGTTTGTACACCGGTTTTCATGGTGTCGCCATCTCTGAGGTCCCGGGTTCGATCCCCGGTCGGGTCAATTTAGAAATTATTGTTTTTCTAAATTGTCTCGGGTCTGGGTGTTGTCTATGTATAATAAGTATGTATTAATTATTATAATTAAGTATGTTTATCCGTTGTCTAGTAACCATTTTAACGAGTTTCATAACGAAGCTTCTCTTGGGCTAGATAATTGGTGTGAGTGTAGGAAAGTTTATTTATTTATTTAGTTTAGGCTACAAATTAGCTCTTATGAATGCTACTATGCCATCGGTTCGTAACTCTACACAGGGTAGGAGGGAGACCCTGTTCTGAGAAGAACGCAAAAAACTCAGCAAGGGCTTTTTTTTCTTGCTTCCTTTTACACCGTCAGTTTCTAAGTCGGGCAAAGTGAGTTTCGGTTTTTTCTATGCATATCCCGGGCTTGTATGTAACCAACGTGGGCCAACCCGCATTGGCAAGAGTGCTTATTAAGCCGTTACCTTTCAATTGTTGTCATCATGGCATGCCATCTGGCTGCTTTGGACTCGATTGAAAAACGAGCTAAGAGACTCATTGACCCTGCTCTGATAGACGCCAAGCTGCAAAATCTAGAACATCAGCGTAGGGTGGCTCGTCTGTCGGTCTTCTACAGTATTCATTTCGGAGAGTGCGCGAAGGAGTTGCACGACCTAATCCCACCATCCACTTTTCGCTATCGGAGTGCGAGGCGCGAGTTCCATCCCTATGTTGTAGATATGCCACCTTGTCGCACGAACCCGATTCGGTTCAACTTTCATAGTGCGTATAGCTAGGGAATGGAACGCGCTGCCTGCGAGTGTGTTCCCTGTAAGGTATAATCTAGACCTCTTCAAGGCCAGAGTGAATAGGCTATTTCTAAGCAAGCTTAGTAAGCAGGCATGTTCCACCCTCGACCGCACCGTCACTTAACATCAGGTGAGGTAGTCAAATGCCTGCCTATAGGCAAATAAAAAAAATTAAAAAAAAAACATCACCATCTCATATTACGTCCCCACTGCTGGGGCACGAGCCTTCCTTATGGGTGGATGGGGAGAATCGGCCCCAAACTACCACGAATACCCATTGCGGATTGGTGGTTGTTAAAGACTGCTAATGCAGCTGGTCCTTGCCCGGTGCCTTCCGAAGCATGGAGGAGCTCGAGATGACAAATGTTTGGTCACCCATCCGATGACCGGCCTCTGCGAATTGCGAAAGTTGCTTTATCATACCAATCGCAGACCGGGCGGGTTAACCACTGCGCCATCGAGCTCCTCATAGTTTATATAACATATTAGTGCACCCGGCGGACTTCGTACCGTTTTGACAGTTTCCATCAACTGATTAAATTCTCTTTGGTTTCCATGACAACAAAACAAACAAATCATTTTGATTTGGAAAATTAAATTGTCGTTTTTAGTATATTTATAGTGAGATTCCCGTAGGAATATCGGGATAAAAACTATCCTATGTGTTAATCCAGGTTATAAACTATCAGGAGGAGGCGGAACGGGCCAGGGAGGATGACCCCCTGGCAGATCCGTGCCGCCGCAGACGCCTCCTGCGGAGAAGGCGGCAGTACCAACGCCTTCTCCAACCAGTGGGAAACCAGCGCAGTCCAAGCCCTAGGGGGGGCTTCGACCGTGCATTGCACAGGTCCCCACTGAGGGCCGACGCCCCGTATGTCCCGGCGCGTCGGCGACCCGTCTCACCAAATGACGGGTCAAGCGTGTCCGCCCATCGTTTTCGAGGGCGGTCACCCGCCCCAATCAGGGGCGGAAGAGGGGCTCGCCCATCTACAGGGCGAGCAGTCACCGACGGGGTTGTGGAAGTGTCCGAAAGGGTTCCCATGACCTCGTCAGGCTCTACCATGCCGGCGTTCGATGCGTCCTCCTCAGATGAAGACGACGCGATGATCGCCGGTCTGCTGGTTCCAAGGTGACGAGAGGACATCGGAGTGGTTTTTACCGAGTCGGCTTCGACTCGCTTTCTCTAGGGCTTCGGCCCTGGAACAGAGTCTAGGCCATCCTCGGACAGCCAGCGGGACCCCTCTTGCCTGCTGATGCGTCTGTTAGCAGATTTTACACTCCGCATCAAAAAAAAAAAAAAAAAAGGTTATAAACTATCTGTATGCCAAATTTTATCCAAATCCATCCATCCGTTGCAGCGTGAAGAAGGAACAAATATACACACATACACACAAACTTTCGCATTTTTATTACTAGTGTGATACCTATATCTATTTTAGTGATGACTTTGTTATGAAGCAACTTTTTAATTGAAAGAGAGAAAATAAATGAAATTTAATAATAACAAAATATTTACAAAATCTATACAAAACAATTTATATACAAAAAAAAATCTAATAGTTAATATGGGGAGGCCTATGTCCAACAGTGGACTAATATAGGCCGATGATGTTTATGATGAGGAATCTATCAGCGCCAGATGGCGCTTCCTCAGCAGTATGTAGCGAAGAAACTGGCTCAGCAACACTTCACAGGATCTCGGGGTCAGACTGGCTCAGCAGCACCGCATAGGATCTTGCAGCACTTCACAGGATCTCGGGGTCAGACTGTTTCAGCAGCAGAGGTCAGACTGGCAGAGGTCAGACTGGTAGAAGTCAGACCGGTAGAGGTCAGACCGGTAGAGGTCAAACCGGTAGAGGTCAGACCGGCAGAGGTCAGACCGGTAGAGGTCAAACCGGTAGAGGTCAGACCGGCAGAGGTCAGACCGGTAGAGGTCAGGCCAGGTAGAGGTTCCGCAGTCAAACAGTGGTTCCGCAGTCAGTCAGTGGTTCCGAAGTCAGCCAGAGGTTCCGCAGACAGCCAGAAGGTTCTATAGACAGCCAGAGGTTCTATAGTTAGGTTCTCCTTGGTCAGAACTCGTAATTAGACTGGCCTTTGACCGCAGGACAGGACGCTTATATACCCTTACCGTAGAACACAATTTAATTTAAATTTATACAAATTTAGAATTACATAAAAAGTTTACATTGCACTTTTAAAAGAAAATATTGTCTTTGCCATCAAAACATTTGACATGGTTGTCAAGGCTTTGTTTATAAATTTTCATTGAATGGAAGTTATTTTATAATATCTAAAGAAGTATTGTAAGAAAATAAAGACAACATGTAATAATTTTGATAGAAAGATAAAAGGAAACAACTGGACCTAAAAATAATGTGACTACAAGAGATAAAAATATATAAAAAACATGCTTAGCAACAATAAAAATCGTAAGTATTTTCGTATTTACACAAACCTTTCCCTATCCTCTATCTTATTAACATGTTATAAAAAGTGAATACTACATTTCCCCCACAACCCCAGAAAATTTTAACACTAAGTGAAAATTTTGAAGGTTAATAGGTTACTTCCAACTCTATCATACCAATCCTACCATACAAAATCTAACATATTACAATAAACCTTTCATACAAATATCTATCAAACTTAAGGGTAGGGCTCACAATCAATGGCTCCTACTCTAAGGAGAGTACCTAGCTATGCTTCATAACATTGGCTTTTTTTAGGAGTTGTTATCCGCTCACGCTGAAATCCCAGTGATGATGAATGATATGACTGTAGGCTTATTTAATGAGTAGTCAGCCGCTCATTAGAAATAAAATGATGTAACAAATGAAGAAAGAAAATATATACAAATGAAAATGTAAGTATTAAAATGTATGTATGACAAGGGCTTATTTTACGAGTTGTCAACCGCTCAAATGAAGAAAAGAAAAAAAAAATGCTATCCCAAGTAAGTACGCAACGCAGGGGTAGGGCCTGGTGCAAAGTACCTACAGGGAGTAGCGCATCGCAACGCAGGGGTAGAGCCTGGTGCAAAGTACAAAGTGGAGACGCAATGATAAGCATGAAAATGATAAGGAATGAGAAAGCCAAAAAGTAACTAACGAATGAAGATGAAAACAAAATATATATATATATATATATACATTACCTAAAATCAAGATAGAAATTAAAATTATTATTAAATATTGTAGAAAATTAGTATTAAATATTGTAGAAAATAAATTATGTACCAAGTTAAACTTTTTCCAAAAAATCTACCCCAAGAATTAATGAGGGAGTTATTTCTGGGAAAACAAAAGCTCTTATTAAATGAGTTTGACCATAAGTAACCTAAAGATTTAATTTTATGATTATTAGCAGTAGATACAACAAACGAAAGTTAAAGAGTATAAAGAGATAATAATCTAATCATGACAAATAAATAACTAGATATAAATATCATAAATGATTTCAAAGTGAGCAGACTAATATGTAGAAAAATGAAAAGTGTCGAGAATCTAAGCCAAAAGTAAAAGAACGTGCAAGTGTATTTTTAGAATTTAGAAAACAGAGCTAATAGTTACGTTGGGCGCCAAACTGTTATGAAGCAACTTTTTAATTGAAAGAGAGAAAATAAATGAAATTTAATAATAACAAAATATTTACAAAATCTATACAAAACAATTTATATACAAAAAAAAATCTAATAGTTAATATGGGGAGGCCTATGTCCAACAGTGGACTAATATAGGCCGATGATGTTTATGATGAGGAATCTATCAGCGCCAGATGGCGCTTCCTCAGCAGTATGTAGCGAAGGAACTGGCTCAGCAACACTTCACAGGATCTCGGGGTCAGACTGGCTCAGCAGCACCGCACAGGATCTTGCAGCACTTCACAGGATCTCGGGGTCAGACTGTTTCAGCAGCAGAGGTCAGACTGGCAGAGGTCAGACTGGTAGAAGTCAGACCGGTAGAGGTCAGACCGGTAGAGGTCAAACCGGTAGAGGTCAGACCGGCAGAGGTCAGACCGGTAGAGGTCAAACCGGTAGAGGTCAGACCGGCAGAGGTCAGACCGGTAGAGGTCAGGCCAGGTAGAGGTTCCGCAGTCAAACAGTGGTTCCGCAGTCAGTCAGTGGTTCCGAAGTCAGCCAGAGGTTCCGCAGACAGCCAGAAGGTTCTATAGACAGCCAGAGGTTCTATAGTTAGGTTCTCCTTGGTCAGAACTCGTAATTAGACTGGCCTTTGACCGCAGGACAGGACGCTTATATACCCTTACCGTAGAACACAATTTAATTTAAATTTATACAAATTTAGAATTACATAAAAAGTTTACATTGCACTTTTAAAAGAAAATATTGTCTTTGCCATCAAAACATTTGACATGGTTGTCAAGGCTTTGTTTATAAATTTTCATTGAATGGAAGTTATTTTATAATATCTAAAGAAGTATTGTAAGAAAATAAAGACAACATGTAATAATTTTGATAGAAAGATAAAAGGAAACAACTGGACCTAAAAATAATGTGACTACAAGAGATAAAAATATATAAAAAACATGCTTAGCAACAATAAAAATCGTAAGTATTTTCGTATTTACACAAACCTTTCCCTATCCTCTATCTTATTAACATGTTATAAAAAGTGAATACTACAACTTCATTTCAAAGATGCAGGTCTTTGCCCAGCATTGGGACAGTATAGGCTTTACTTCACTTTTTTTATAATAATAAGACGGCTAACGATACGGCCAGATCTATGGAAAGCAGACAACGCAACACAGACTCTTGTAACTAGGAAATCTAATCCCGCATCTAAATATCAATCCCGCAAGCCTGTGGGATTGCAGTCATCATTTCCACCTTCCACATTTGCAGTCATCAGTCATCATTTCGTGGTACCACGATTGACCCAGTATGTCAGAGGGTGCAGGTTCAAATCCTGCTCGTGGATTTTTTTTCAACTTTTGTGTTTTTGTAATTTGTTCACAACAAAATTTGCGTTAAAAATTATATAAACAATACAAAAACATTTTGTTCATGAATTTATGAACTAGGTACTACCTACTTTCATAAATAGATTATTTCCATACCAATAAATTAAAATTGCAGTAATGCTTAGTTTGAGTAGTTGGTTCTGGAGTTTCAGTTCTAATGCTTCTAAGCCCTGCTAACTTTACTGGATTGAGTAAATTTTGTTCAGCGAATTTGGTCGCCGACTGTACATTAAACAAATCCATGGCAATCGTCCGATAAGAGCCACAAAGTGAAGTGGAGTGCGCGCGACATGCGCAGGCGCATGTGTCGCAAACCTGGACGATGCGCCGTGATGAGGCGGCAGGTGACTGTACCGAGTCGTGAGCGTTTAGAGATGAGCTTATGTATCGATAACCTTTTACTTTGTAAATGAAATGAAATAATTTTCTTAAAAAACAATCCGCATTAACAAATACATATGATTTAAAAATAATTTGTACGTATGCGATAAATTGTTTTACTCTTAGAAACCGCCATAGAAATATAGGTAAGGTAGGGATTATAAATATAAACTAACATAAGTTAATATTGTGTTATGTACAACATGACTAACAAAATATATTTTTTATAATTTTTATTAGAAACTTAAATTCACAATATGCATCAAAAGCGCACATAGCGCCAAACTACATCTCTAGAATACTTATCCATTTTATTAAATTTTCTTTAGGAGTTTGATAACTAAAGCACATAATACTTAACAGTTGGCTAAAGTAAGTAACATTTTTAAATGTTTAAAACACTTTAAGTAAGAGCACAGATTGAAATGTAAACACGAAAATGGACAAAACAAGACACCAAAAAGATAATACACCATGTTTCCATCTCCTAGAAAAAAAATCTTGACAGTTTCTAAAACCTTGTATTATCTAGTGAACAAAATTGAATAAAATTTCCATCGACTCGATGTTTGTGCCCAACACTATAAAACAGTATTGTTGCAAATATAAACTATCCGTAAATTATTCCTTTTACGGGATCCTTCCATCAGAATGTGCGTTTAATGTGTTCATCTCAATTATTCGTAAAATACCTATATAATATATTATTATATACCTACCTACACATACATACCTACATCATGCATCATGTCCTACATAATTATATAGCTTCTTATTGAATTGCACGAATCTTTCACAACACTAATATTGTAATACCTACTAACTTATATGTCGCAAATAAAAATCCTACAGCAGATGCACATACAAGATAGTATAATTACTATCACAATCTTATTTTATGTCCCCACTGCTGGGGCACGAGCCTTCCCTATGGATGGATAGGGAGAACGGGCCATAAACCACCACGCGGACCCAGTGTGGGTGGTGATGTTAACGACTGCTAATGCAGCCGGGACCAACGCCTTTACGTGCCTTCCGAAACACAGGATGATAACGCAGTATTATCAACAACCAAGATTGTTTGTTTCACGTGCCGTCGATACCATGAAACCGGTCACCCATCCGAAAGTCGAACATTGCCAAAGTTGCTTCACTTTTACGATCGTATGCGGTACGGGCGTTGCTTTGAAGACTTTCAATTGCCAAAGCAATAAAACTGAATGGTCCCATTCAAGTCACGTACTTCAAATACAGGCTGATACGTAACAAGTAACTAGCGTATATCACGCACGCCGTTGCTCTCAAATTAAAATTGCAAAAATGTTAATTTTGTAATGGCTATGATGCTATCATTACGGTAGATGGATAATACGAGCCGATATTCGTGCGCCGCCAAATTACGTACCATCTCTGGTGGGGGTGGTAAGGCATAAGTGGTAGCGGAAGATAAATATAAAAAAAAGAAAAAAAAGGCAAAAAAATATTCGGAGTCTTTAAAACCTTTTTGAAGATAGTTTAAAAATCAATTGAAACAATACAATATAAGATGTGAAACTGAAAAGGACCCCGATCGGCACATGTTGCAGCATGTACTTACATCATAATATGCAACGCAAATACGTAAAAATTCATATACAATACCTCCCTTGCCGATAACGCGGGAAAATAATATATATTACAGCATATACTTACTGAGGCCAGCAACATTTGGATATGTTTTCGTACGAATTTTACTACTCGTACATAAATATGTACGTACATACGATATTTAACGTAAGAAATGAACGCGTACACTAGATACGTTTTTCTCAGTTGAAATGCCAGAGTGACACAGTCACGTGACGTTTATTCGTACGAACGCATTAAAAATCCAAACAATTTGGGATCGATTTTGAAACAATATGCGCGTACTATAAAGTCAAAGTCAAAACATATATTCATAGAAGGTCATAGGTTCTTAATTTTGTGACATTTGTGACATTTGGCGTTGTAATCCCGTATTTGTCCCACTATATGACATTATGGCAAAGCAAAAAGAAATAGCAATAGTTTTACGAGCAAAATTCAAAAATTCAAAAACTTTGGATGGAAAATCAGCGACCTCCAGGAGACCTGTGACAGATAGCGGTTATACAAAAAGAGGCCTCCAGGAGGTCGGTGACAAACAAGGGGATAAGACAAGAGTTAACATTTTGCCAAACTAATTCTCGTTTTCGTATACGTGATTAAATAGCGAATGAAACTCGCATTTATTTATTTTATATTATTTTATTTAGTGTAATTTAATTTAATTGTATTATTTTAAAATTTGATTAGATTTTGATTTTTGATTGATTGTGTTAATGACCCAAGTTGGTTGAAATAAATTAATTCATTCATTCATTAGGCACTCAGAAGGCTTATTGTGAGTTTTATTTGCCGTTCGATCACGTTAATTTACCCTAGCTGAATGTTTGGCCGGTTCTTCCCAGTACAACGTCTCCCGCCCTGCGTGAAGACTTACGAACTGATAGCATAGTGGTATTCATGAGAGCTGTTATAAAGTCTAATCGGAATAAATTATTTTGAATTTTGAATTTTAACGAAAACTAAAATTTCATGGCATTGAAGCCGCGAAAAGACACAAAAAAAGAGTTAAAATTTTAAAAAATGTCGTTTACGAAAATGTCATCGAATGACAAAAAACTGACACTAGCGCCCAGATTTCAAGAATCTTGGTTCAAGTTACTGCAACTGCAAAGCAATTCAACTTTAAATTGTAGCGTCCGCCTACTTTCACTACATCTATTTGGTCCGCTCGTGACTTAACCCACACATTATAGTAACTAATCGATATGTTAGTTTGAGCGACGTTGGAGCACGATCCTGAGCCGTTGCGACAGACAAACATACAAACAAGAGAAATGAGCTATTCCTATAAGTGCCTCGAATAGGGAGCCTAAAATATTACACTCGCGTTGCTTTGAGGAGCTCGATGACGCATTCGAGTGATGACGTTAAGCAACTTTCACCAAGGCCAGTTATCGGATGGGTGACCAAAAATGATTCATCTCGAGCTCCTCCGTGCTTCGGAAGGCACGTAAAGCTAAGTTTATGGCTCGCTCTCAGTATCCATCCGTAGGAAGGGCTCGTGCACCAGCTTTGAAGAAGAATGTTTTCTAAAGTTAACTCAAAAACACTAGGTACACATTGCAATGAAATACTTTTTACGAATAGATCTATGCCAGCGATTGATGTTTAGATGTATTTAAAGGATTCGTTATCGTAGAGAGACTCTTTCTCAGAGACGGAGTCTGTAAAAGTTAAAAGCGAGTATTTAATAGAGGAAAGCTTTGTATTTTTGTATTTTCGTGTGTTTGCAACGGATAAACTTAAAAACTACAGTAGGAAAAATTATAAAAACACCAATGTAATTTGTTTGCAACAAAATTTGCGTTAAAAATTATATAAACAAAACTAAAACATTTTAACTACAGTAGGCTTAGCCAAAGTAACATTAAAAAAACGATAGCGAAGTACGAAAAGAATAAAATGTATGGGATTGACATAAGATTGACCACGTGATTTAGCGCGGCTTATGTCAGTCCCATACATTTTATTCTTTTCGAACTTCGCTATCGTTTTCTTAACCTTTCTACCGCCAACAATTTCTATAGAAGTTTGAGATTTTCGTGCCGTCCATGCCAGCACTTCTATAGAAGTTCTTCTTTGTACCTACTTTATTAAAATACATTGGCGTACAGCGGATCATCGCGTGCAGGATAGTTGGGCGGTGAAAAGGTTAATGTTACTTTGGCTAAGCCTAATGGACCGATTTAAAAAAATCTTTCACCATTAGAATGCTACTTACATTAGCGCTGAGTAACATAGGATATATTAAAAAAGAAATGTCCACCCGTGCGAAGCCGGGACGGGCCGCTAGTAAATTGTTTTATTTCAATCTTCCTTTTTACAAATTTTAATTACGCACAAAGATATTGCTTCGTAATAAAAAGTCTAGGTCTAAGAAAGTAAGAAAAGAAACTAGACCGGTAGATTCTTTTTAGCATACGTTAAGTATAGAAATAAGATATGATGGAACTGGCATTATCACTGTGAGATAAAATTCTCAAAATTAATAAAAGATAAAAAGGCGTATTTCTGTTATGTAGACTGATAATTATATACCAGCAGAAGCAGCAGCTACTAAGCAGAAACGAAGTCCAGATGCTCCACAGCTAGTGGAGCAAAGTTGTGCCTCACCCGCAACTTGCTTCTTTATACCTATAAAGGACCCCGTGTTGTAGGAAGGAGGAAATCCTGGGAGAGAATATATAAACAACTAGTGACACGCTCGAGGCTTCGTCCGCATAAGAACACCCGTATCCCACGATGGACCCCTATTGCAGCGCCACCTACCGGGTCCAATTGTAAATCTAAATCATTCTCGAATCCACTTGAACACACACAAAAAATTTCACCAAAATCCGTCCAGCCGTTTAGAAGGAGTTCAGTGACATACACTCGCACAGAAGATTTATATAAGTAAAGATTGGTACCTAGATATAAATTTTGTGCTATGCTTTATAAAACCTCATGTTGTTGGACAAGGTGTGACAAAGAAATTATTCACCTTTCTTTGTGCACGACGGAACTAGTAAACACGCCAAATCTGTAACAACGAAGATCTGCACGCGTGGTCTTAAGAAGGAAAGGAGAAGGAAAGGGTCATCATCTCAGCCAAAAGACGTCCACTGCTGGACAAAGGACTCCCCCAAGGATCTCCACAACGGTTATGTGCTGCTCGCATACAGCGGCTTCCCGCGACCTTCACCAGATCGTCGGTCCACCTTGTTGGAGGTTCAAATATGCACTACACATTGAAATTAAACTACTGTTACGGATCTACTCGCGTTTCTTTTACACATTCATTTGATTTAACGTTTATGGCCCTTACTCCCTATCCATCCGTAGAGAAGGCTCGTGCTCCAGCAGCGGGGACCAAGGTAAGCTGGTGAAGAAGGATGATTGGTATAGATAGCACACGAGAAATAAAAAGCTTCCAACCACATCCAGCGGCTTCCCGCGACCTTCACCAGATCGTCGATCCACTTGTTGGAGGTCTGCCCACCACAAGATAAGGGCAAAAGTTCATTATCAAGTAATTAAGGATATTTCGGCCTTATAATCATCTACCATCAAGTGAGTTGAGGGCCAAACGCTCTACCGTTTCGCAATAAAATATGCATATCTACTAATTATATTACTATTTTGATCCGAATCGATTGAAGCAATAAATCTTTACCGATTATTTGGAGCACCAAACGATTTGCAAGTCCAAGGTGTACTAAAACATAGACAACCGATTGTTCACACAATCTAAACCATAAATCAAAAAGGTTCAACACAAGGTACAGGCGCCTGCACATCTAGGTATCTAAAACAGTCAAAGGAGGACGAGCAAAAACATTGGAAGCATACCTAGGAACCAATAACAACATGCGATATATCATTGGAAAGATGTTTTAATGTACTTTAATTATTATTATTATTGTTATGGTGGGAAGTCTCAAGCTGCTGTGTAAAAAAAGTTAAGACGCAATAAAGCCAAACTCCTTCTCAAAAATATTAAGTGTTTATTTTTATGTTTTCTTTCTTTTTGTTGATATGGCTTCGTGCGATTAGCACATTTAGCCAGTGTCAAAGTAATTTTCTTACAAGTAATACATAACATAAATAAACAATATTTCCTCCCTGTATGATGATGAATGATAAAAGAAGTGAGAAATGATATACCCCCACCGAACCCCTCGAGTATCTCAGTAAAGATGTGGGGCTTTACTAAGTCCTCGGGCGTACTTCTTGAGAGGATTTGAGAGTGACGTTGCACTGTTTTGTTTCATTTGCCAACACTCATGCACACTCACGAACACTTAACGGTTAATAATCCACCATTATTTCATATTAATATTCGATATAACACAAATTTTAGAAAATAAATCAAAGCCGCATACATGACTCTTCACTTTCCCGCCAAGAAGTTCTATTTTTATGTTTATCATCAATTTCTTGATTTTTTTTTGTAAAACAACATTAGCTACTGGTATAACATAGCAAAAATCACAGAATCCGATAAACAAAGCCAACCACCTTTTTTTTTTTTTTAGTGTAGTTTGTTCCTTGAGGAACCGGCTAAGGTCATAGACCATGCTGCCATGTCATTAGTTTAAGTAATTCATAAATAAACAATATTTTCATATATGATGATGATGATGAATGATATTAGAATTAGGAAGTGAGAAATGATATACCCCCCAACCCCTCGAGTATCTCAGTAAAGATGTGGGGCTTTACTAAGTCCTCACGCAAGCTTCTTGAGAGAATTTGAAAAGTGACGTTGCACTGTTTTGTTTCATTTGCCAACACTTATGCACACTCACGAACACTTAACGGTTAATAATCCACCATTATTTCACATTAATATTCGACATAACACAAATTTTGGAAAATAAAGCAAAACCGCAAACATGACGCTTCACTTTCCCGCCAAGAAGTCCAAAGCCAACCACCTTTTTTCACAAGTGACAGTTCTGTTCAATAGGGCCGACTAATTAACTTCAATCGATCTATTGACGATCGATTAATACTTATCGATTTTAGTTTTCTATAATGTATTTGTAATGTTAATGTTAACACTAATATTGATAAGCTTATTCGACTAATATTTGTCTGCACAGACTACCTGAGTTTTAGTACCTACTTAAAACGACGTAATGCTTGTTAAATCATTTTATGAAATTCTAAAAAAAAAAATTTTTGTTTAAGTCTGATTTATTGTGCCATAACTTTTTCCACACAGTGATTTGGCACTTCCTGCCATAACAATAATTAAAGTACAAAAAAAACCTTTCCAATGATATATCGCATGTTGTTATTGGTTCCTAGGCTGTAATGCCTCCTCCTTTCTTTAACAAATGTTAAACCATATCATCATCATCATCAGCTCATTTTATGTCCCCCCTGGTGGGGCACGAGCCTTCCCTATGGATGGATAGGGAGAACGGGCCGTAAACCACCACGCGGGCCCAGTGGGGGTTGGTGGTTGTTAACGACTGCTAATGCAGCCGGGACCAATGACTTTACGTGCCTTTCGAAGCACGGAGGAGCTCAAGATGATACATTTTTGGTCACCCATCCGATGACCGGCCTTTGCGAAAGTTGCTTAACCTCAGCACCTGCAGACCGGGCGCGTTAACCACTGCGCTATCGGGCTCCTCCATATGCCATATACATAGAGTTCAAAGTCTATTGAGAAAATTTGACCGTTTGTGGCAGTTTCATGTGCAGGCGTGTGTACATACCAACACTCACAAACATTGATATGGAAGCTTCTTAGCCTTATTCCTACGGAATAAGAGTCAAAAGCTCCTAAAAGTGTTATTCTTAAGTGATGTAGGTACTGTATACATCACTATTAATATGTTTCGCAAGCCCTATGCGGCTCGCAGCACGAATTCCAACACCATTATTGACAATCGAGATCACAAACAGTCGTAATCGATGAATCGAGATCTCGATTCAGTGCAAGGTCGATAAAACCATCGATAAGTTTGATGAATTCAATCATTCCACATCAAAAATCATTCCACAACGGATATCGATGGAAAATACATCATGTGATTTATTAAGTGTTTTACCGAATATGTAGAACAATGGTGAATTACTAGGCGTTAAGTGTTCGTAGATATGCATGAGTATAAAGTTTAGTCCACATTAAGTAACATGTTTTTAAACAATATGCTATATGACATGTTACAAAACTAAGAGCCTTGCAAATAAACAAAGAATAATCTCAGAATAGTTATTCAGTGTTTTGTCTCTTTCTCTAATTTGAAATGACGTTTACATGACAGGAACTAAACACGGAATAACTATTCGGAAGAGTTGCACCCGAGTTCTTCCCGAAATAACACGTAAATATAGTATACCTAGATATGCATGGCAAGGTGTTACTAACTTAAGTTGAAATAAAACGACTGTTAATTCCATTAGAGCTGATTGATTTCTTGTGTTGTACACTCAATGAGGAAGTGCTTAGCCTTAATAACACCTGATGGTAAGTGAAAACAAGACTGAATGGCAGCTTGCTTCACCTTGAACTCATGAGGATCGAACTAATGACGATCAGATCATATTACATCTTACTGCTAGCAGACTTCGATAAACATGAGGTAGCAAGCCAGGCAGACTTAAAGCAAAACCCTACTATTAAACCAATTATACCAAAACCATGTGTGTTGCCTCCGTTTGGGATCAAACCTAGAGCCTCTTAGCTTACGAATAGGCTAGCAGACAAGAAGGGGTAGATGTAGGGTTGCCAGATGCCCCGTATTTTACGGGTTACCCCGTTTTTCAGGCTAAGATTATTATTATTTTTTTTATTTATTTTTTTATTTTGGCACGTCATAGTGACTACATCCTGCCTGATGATAAGCAGCCGATGCAGTCCAAAATAATGAGAGCGCTCCCCACCGTGGAACAAGCACGATAACAAGCGCACCCATTCATGACGGCCTACATAAATGCCGTTTCACGAAATATTATTTATTAGATATTACGAAAACCCGTAATTTCGAAAATAAAATACGGGGTAAATAAAGCTCCCGTATTTTTACAAACTAAACCGAAGCCGGCTGTCGTTCACTCTGACCATACGCTAACGTCTCGGCTGGCTGGCGCGTGCCGCGCGAGCGTGGTTTTAGAATTCGTCGTTTGTTTGGCGCGCGCAGTTCATGCTGTCCGTAATTTTGAAAATAAAATACGGGGTAAATAAAGCTTCCGTAGTTTTTACAAACTAAACCGGAGCCGGCTAGCGACACCATACGCTAACGTTTCGGCTGGCTGGCGGGTGCCGCGCGAGCGTGGTTTTTGAATTCGTCGTTTGTTTGGCGCGCGGTTCATGCTGTCCGTAATTTCGAAAATAAAATACGGGGTAAATAAAGCTCCCGTATTTTTACAAACGAACCCGGAGCCGGCTAGCGACACCATACGCTAACGTTTCGGCTGGCTGGCGCGTGCCACGCGAGCGTGGTTTTGGAATTCGAATTTTAAGTTATCTTGCAAAGATTTTTATATATTTGCTTCTCAAAATGAAGAGCTTTTAAAAGCTGTTTTTCTAACAATAAATATAAATTTTAAAAATAGATTATCTTCATTAAACATTGCTGTTTTAATTGTCTCCCGTAAAAATATCTAATAACCCGTATTTTTTACACTGGTAACCCTTTAATCAACTAGCGGCAGGTGGCAACCCTAGGTAGATGACACCTATGCTATGTGGATTCAAAAGCCATCTGGGGGGCGATTTTTTAATATCACCCGGTGATGTCGAAAAGTAACATGAAACACTAGGAAATATAAATATTTTTTGCTTAATGAACAATTTGATCATTAAGATAAATATCGTTCAAGAATTTTCAGAGTCAAAAATAAAGTACTTACCTGTGTCCTTGATTAAGAAAATAAGGAGCATCACACTAATATTATAAATGCGAAAGTTTGTGTGTATGTATGTGTGTATATTTGTTGCTTCTTCACGCTGCAACGGATGGATGGATTTGGATGAAATCGGCATACAGAGTATATAACCTGGATTAACACATAGGATAGTTTTTATCCCGATATTCCCACGGGAATCACACTATAAATATACTAAAAACGACAATTTTCCAATACGAGATGATTTGTTTGTTTTGTTGTCATGGAAACCAAAGAGAATTTAATCACTTGATAGAAACTGTCAAAGCGGTACGAAGTCCGCCGGGTCCACGGCGGTTCGAAGTCCACCGGGTCCTCTCTAAGATCCCAGAATTCAATTTTAGCAAATATTTCTAAATACATTGAATATTGATAGTTGTTGCAGACGGGGACAATCACCAACCAAAGAGAGTGCGGATTTAATTGAGCTAGCCACGGCCGCATGGTTGATGATTGTCCCCGTCTGCGACAACTACTCGTATCAATATTTTTAATGTATTTAGAAATATTTCACTTTGCATTTAACATTGCTCAAATTGAATTCTGGGATCTTAGAGCTTGTTTTTTCTTTTCAGTTTTTTCTCTTTGGAGTTATTTTTGATAAAGTTGTTTTAGCAGTTGGGTTTTTTGATTTATTTTAATAATTTATTTTATCACAAACATTTTACTTTTCTAAAGTAAGTAACCAAGCATTTCAAAACCTAAACATAGAATAATTATATTAAAACGCCTTACTCTTTTAAATAGCAAAGTCATAGCGCATACACCAATTGGCGTAAAAACGAAAATCTTGACGTCTAGTACTTTTGACTGATAAGTTCTTTGATTTTTTTTAAACATGGGAATAAAATATGCTAATATTCCCGAATTAGCTAACACGGCCAATGTTTTTACTTTTTTTTTTTAATTTTATAGTCTATATCACTCCCACAGTCAAAACAAATCTAACGACACCTTATATGGTTTGGGCTGTAGGGCGTGCCATAGAAACAGACTTACATACATACATACATACACTCGAAAAACATAATCCTCCTTCTGACGCAGTCCTGTAAAAAAACAGTTTTTCTTATAGTAAAGGGGCGCAAACGCTCCGTATTAGATTAATTGTTTAACGGTGCGTCGCCTTAAGGTCCGTTCTCACTGTGGTGTTTCCCTGTATCGGGAGCGCTCGTGTCCTAACAATGGGGACATCAAAATGAGCCGGTGACGATATTATAATACCACAAAAGCGGATAATTCAAACCGTTCTCTATAAACTAAACTAAACATTTCTTCGAACGCATATAGTTATAAAAACACAAATGTTGAAAAAAATTCCACGAGCAGGATTTGAACCCGCACCCTTCTGACATACCGGGTCAGGTGCTCTTCCAATTACCACGATAGCTCAATTGGAAGAGTACCTGACCCGGTATGTCAGAAAAGTGCGGGTTCAAATCCTGCTCGTGGAAATTTTTTCAACATTTGTGTTTTTGTAATTTGTTCGCAACAAAATTTGCGTTAAAATTATATAAACAAAACAAAAAGCATAAGTATAGTTATTTCATAACGCATATTTAACAGTGTTCTTGAAACATAGTCCAGAATTACATTGGCTGCATACGACTTTCATAATACCTACTAGCCAAGGATGGCCGATCGTCCCATAAACCGATAAGCACCATAATAATTGCGTATTACGCGTTACATGGAATTTGAGAGAAGCACGCTCGCGCACAGACTACCCACGAACCATTAACGTAGACCATAGATTACACATAGAGGAGCATAAATTGTGAGACAAGATGACACTAGTCGTGACGGGACATCGCCGGTATTAATTACAACATAAAACGAGACAGTTTCAAAATTGAGTTTACATAGTTCTGTACGCCTCGGTGACTGGGTGGGAACGCACTCGGCCCGATACCTGAAGTTAACAGGTCGGGCAAGGCGTGATTTCGGATTTTTCGATAAATAGCCCGGGTTTATGATCACCTGCACCGATCCGATCCGAACCCCTCGGAGAATCTAGTATGGCACTAGGGTTGCCAACAATTTTTCAGGAAATTAAAGTAAATCTATCACTAACTAGTATAAAAAAAAGGATTTCAAGAAAAAATCAAGTATTTTCCAATATTCGGTCAATATTCCTGTTCCAAGTCAACAGGAATATTCCGTGCAATAAAGTATTTTCCATACTTTATTTTTATTAAAAATAATAAAGTATGGGGATGGAAAATAACGTAGGATACGTTATTTTAAAGTATGGTTGGCAACCCCATATGGCACGGGGACACTAACTAGTACGTGATGCCGTTCCCTCTAGAAAACCTCCGTAGGTGATTCGTTTCAAACGGCTTGAGGAACCCTTTAAGTTTCCCGCTCCCTTCAAAAAAGCCCGGTGAAGCTGAAAATGCAGTATGTGTGGCAATCAGCTAATTCTCTCAAAGAAAATCCAACCCGCATTTGGCAAGCGTGGTAATTTATTTATTTAATTTATTTATTTATTTATTAGATATACAAAACAGATAGAAATTAAAAAATAACAAAAAAACATGAAATTTGAAAAATTGTCTTTCTTTGCTGACGATACTTCGAACGACATGTACATGGTGACCAAACACAACGACAAATTCAATAAACTGACAAAGAAAGCAAAAAATGTGACCAAATATAACTGAAATTCAATAATAGTAGGTACCACAAATGCGAAACGCAATTGTGACGAAATTAGACGAAGCCATAAAATGTATAAGAGTTAAATTCCTATCTAAAACAAGTGTACCTACACAATACTATTATAAGCGTCCATGTTAAAGTTATACCTAATCTAAAAATATATCCAATTAAAAACTAATTATATACTTAACATGGTAAAAAATAAAAAATATAACAAATTGAAAACTTATTCTAGGTCAGTGTTGACATCTGTATGAATTTCCCGGTCATTTTTTTTAAATTCATGTATTTTCATGGAAAATGTGTCGAAAATTAAGCCATTACCCATTAATGTAGTGATGTCTCGATTTCAATAATGGAGGTCTTTGCCCAGCGATAGGACTGTTATAGGATATTTACTTTAAGAAAATAAACTATTTAACTATTTGAGCTCTTAAAAGTCATTACGCCATCTTTGGGAGGAAAAGTCATTACGCCATCTTTGGGAGGAGAGTACCTATACTGCAGAAGACCTTGTACTGAGAAGAATTGACAACGAACTAAGCAATGATTATTTTCTTCTTTCCTTTTTTTATATTAGCGGGTAAGCACAGTGCCTTGATCTCACCTGATGTTAAGTGATGATAAGGCCAATGATGGAAGCGCACTTCACCCGGGATCCTCTACTAGTGAGGTACTGGCTTCTTATCTCTAGCTGCCGGAACACAAAAATGCTACAAACATTGATGTTATGGCGACATGTTTAAATAAGATGGTGGTAGCTAGCCAGGCGGACAAACAAGCCCTACCACCAACCAAACCGAGTACACAAACATGTACCCCCCACTGGGATTCGAACCCGGGACCTCTGGGTCTAAACCGGTGGTCTTAGCCACTAGAATATGCATTAGAGTCTACATGCACGGGCTGCGCGAGCAGTTAGCCCAGTAAAGCTGCCATTTCACCGAGCTGATGACCAGAGCAGTCGCAACTGCTTGAGCGTGTATGTTTGTAAATAGAAGATTATAGTTCACTATGCAGTCACAGCTCTTTATTTTTTTTGCTAAAAAAATCATGAGTATTCAAAAAAATATATATTTCAGACCATTGATCCATATTATGTATGTTAGTAACAATGAAACTTAAAAACTATGTTAGTATTAAATAAAATCAAGAATTTATTATGTTTTACGAGTATTTATTCATATACCTGAGACATGTAGGTATATGAATGTGTATGTGTATGTAACATACCTACATTATACTTTCTTTTTAAACTTTTGCAACATAAATTACATGGCGAACTTAATGCCTGAAGCATCCTCTACCACTCAACCATGGTGCAGAGATAACATGGTGGGTGCAATTAGTTAGTTTATTAGCCATTAGTTTTGATTTACTTACTAATTTTATAATAAATTTGTTCAATAACACAAATAAAGGATACAAACCAAAGGTTATATAGAAGACATCGCTCTTAGCAATAAGAGCCATGCCCACATCAGTGTTACCATTTTGTGTAACCGTTTGCCTCACATTTGTAAGCAATAAACTACTTATCTTAACGGAATAGTTAAACGTATACATTGGTGCAACCGTCCATTTGTCTCACACTTTACTATTATATCGATCTTAATTGAGGATCGTCAATTAAGCCGTTGGACCTCGGCATCCAGTCTAAACTAATTAATCGAAGTCGAACCACGCAGATTAGAGCCGTAACGAAAGGTTGCCTGCGCATGCGCAGCGAATGAAAATAAAATATTTGCTGAACAAATTAGTTTAATTAAAAGATAGGAGGAGCTCGATAGCGCAGTGGTTTGATGGTCTGCGATTGCTGATGTTAAGCAACTTTCGTAAATGCCGGTTATCGGATGGGTGACCAAAAATTTATCATCACGAGCTTCAAAAGGCACGTAAAGCCGTTGGTCCCGGCTGCATTAGCAGTCGTTAACAACCACCGCCCGCACTGGGCCTGCGTTGTGGTTTGTTGTGTTTTCATACATAGGGACGGGTCGTGCCTAGGGTCGCCACCTTTTTTAGGACGAATAAAGAATATTTTTTCATTTTGTTAGATAGCATAAAAAAGAGTATTCATTTATTTGTCCTTAAAAACGTATTTTTTTTTGCTCTTTACGACATTTAACAAATATTTTGTGGCTGCGGATACCAGTTTATTTAGTCTCATAAGTACTCATAACCAGTAACGAGCCAGTAACAATCAGTTTCACGTAATTAGAGTATTGTAGCGTACTTTATTGGTGTCGTAGATTATAAAGTACAAAAGAGGACAATACTCTATTTTAGAGTACGGGTGGCAATACCCTCGTGCCCCAGCAGTGGGGACAAAAAATGAGCTGACGATGAAAGCGAAGTCTGTCGGAACAATTGCAAGTGGTATTTTCGTGGTTTAATAAGGGGTTGTTTCAAACTTACCTAGATACCATTGGCGAAAATGGACACGACTCTTTCAAGTTTTAAGATATAACCGAGGCCCCGTTACCACGCGGTTAATTATTATTATTATTTTACGACACTAATCAATATTACAGCAATGCACAGAAACAGCATCCGGTGGTCTCGTAATTTATTAAACATCCTTTTCCTTAATTCATTAATTGAACATTGCTAATAGCCATAAAATATAATATAGCCTCTCCGCTATACTTATTACTGTATACACGTATGAAATTTTGTTTCGGAAAATGCTCTGAAATCTTCAAAAAATCAACTGTATACCTCCTTAAAAAGGAATCCTCAATAGTAATAGTAATAGTAATAATTCTTTATTGCTTACACATGTGGTACATAAGAGATGTTAAAAAAAATAGGTAAAGATCAATCACTTAGGGTACTGGCTATCTTATATCTAACTGTCGGAACACAACAATGATACAAACATTGTTGTCATAGCGACATATTCAGATATAAATAAACAAATAATAAATAAACTTTCCTACACTCACACCAATTATCAAGCCCAAAAGAAGCTTCGTCATGAAACTCGTTAAAATGATTACTAGACAACGGATAAACATACTTAAAATACTTAAATACATACATATTATACATAGAAAACACCCAGACCCGAGACAATTTAGAAAAACAATAATTTCTAAATTGACCCGACCGGGAATCGAACCCGGGACCTCAGAGATGGCGACACCATGAAAACCGGTGTAACCACTCGACCAAGGAGGTCGTACAAAATATCAAAATATCGTCAAAAATATGATGGTGATGGTGGTAACTAGCCAGGTCGACTTAAAACAAACCACCAACCAAGCCCCGATCCGATCCGGACCCCTCGTAGAATCTAGTGGGGCACTAGGGCGTGATGCCGTTCCTTCTAGAAAACCTCAGACGGTGCATCGTTTCACACGCCTTGAACCCTTTAAGTTTCTCGCCGCCCCCAAAAAAGTCCGGTGATGCTGAAAATGCCGCATGAGGCAATCAGCAACTATGTCTAAAAAAACAACCCAGCCGAGTACATTCCGAACCCGGGACCTTTGGGTGTGAAACCGGTGTTCCTACCTACTAGACCACAGAGGCGGTTAAAAAAACGAGCGATGAATAAGTACCCAGTACTTATCATTACACATTCATGCTCTAACTAAGTAATTCATAGACCATCTCACGGTCAAAGTTCTATTGATGAGAACGATATCGTATCGAAATTGAATGTTACAATCATGATTCGTTACGTTATATTTCGCGTTACAATTAATTGGCCAATATAATTTAAATTAACTATTAACATCGGAGCACCGTGTCTCGAGATAGCCGTTGAACAAACATTTATGAGCGCTTAATAAAGTAACTAGCAAAGCACTTTGTGAAGGCGAAAAAAACATATGTTTTTAATAGTTTTGAGTGGTAGAGCCACGCTGCGTTGCAGCACGAAATGGGCCGGCTCGCCCGGCGTAATACCACCCTCTCACAGAATATCGGCGTGTAACAATGGCACTCGTCCGGTGAGTGGAAGTTCAGGAGGCCCATCTCTCACCCCTCCCCCCTCCCAATTCCTACTCCCTCCTCAAGATCCAACTCCTTTCCAAGGGTGGCAACGCATCTGCGATAACTTTGGTTTTGCGGGTGTCCATGGGCGGCGGTGATTACTTTCCATCAGGTGACCCGCCTGCTCGTTTGCCTCCTTTTAACATAAAAATAAAATAGTTAGCTTGGCAAATGACTCCAACCCACCTGATGTCAAGTGGAAATGGAGTCCAGACGCGAAGACAACTGGTGCAGCGTGAAAACAAACGCACCATCAGTTAACCTCACTCTGCCGGCCCACAAGGTGCTTCTTCACGCCTCTCTTGAAGGACCCCATATCATAGGAAGGATGGAAAACGTGTGCTGGTAGACTATTCCATCTTTTGGAGGTGCGACAAAGAAAGATAGATTATATTAAAAAAGAGCTAAGAAAAATATTTTCTACATATTTTTATCTAACAATTACAATATTTATATAAAATATACTTTACCGTTATTATGTAGTGTAAACTGTTAACCATTTATATCATAGAATTCCATTCTTAAGAGGAGATATACTAGTGAGTTATAGGAAAATAATTAAGTACCTAACTAAGCTAAGAGAAATCGGCTGTGGAAAGAACTAAATCGCATACATTCAGTTAAAAATACAGTTTTTTAACCCCTAACTATTTAGCAATTTTCTTTAGAATTATTTTGTGGTTGAATTGGCTGAAAAAATAAATATTTTTAATGTTTAGCGCAGCAAATAACTTCACTCCACCTGCTGTTAAGTGGAAATCTAGGAACCCAAACGCGAAAACAACCGGTGCAGCGTGAAAACAACCCAGCATCACACCCTGCTACACACTACTTTAAAATTTATACTGACACCCCCCACCAACCTTACGGTTATAAAGTTAGGTGTCAGACATCATTAAAGGACCATCTACGTCAGGTCATAACGCCAGATCAGAACACGCCGGTATGCATCCTTCATCCGGTACTTTTAAGACTAGTGTCTCGAGCTAGTTGCCCCGTGGACGCGTATAGTCCACTACCTAATATCCAGATAGGTTACCGGAGCTGTAAAGATCGCTCACTTCTCGTTGCACTGTCAACTCTAAATTCGACTACCAAATGTCCTCTTTGGTGGCGGAGTTGTGAGCCCACTCACTTCTCGGTACCCATCCAGGCACCTGATCAATTCGAAAATCCTATTTTGACAAAACATCTACCAAATTATATTCAGATAAATAAGGCTCTAGCATTTAAAAAAAAATCAGGCTAGTTTTTTTTACTTTTCCTGACACAAAAATTGTAATATTTTCAAGAGCGGCCTCTCTGTCGGCTCCTTTGAATGAAGCTACGGGCACCTGTAAGCGGTGAAGGCATTGCGGCCTCTCTGTTTCGGCTCCTTTGAATTGAAACTACCGAAAGTGCTATATTTTACTTTTTAATCGAAATGTCTTTTGGCGTTTTTCTTGAAAACTAGCGTATAAAAATTTAAGGTTTTTTCATAAAAAAAGTTCATATGTATAATATGTTGTTGAATTTATCCTCAAAATATTTGCAGTTGATAAAATGTGACCTTAAATAAAAACTTTTACAAACAAAAGTTTATTAAAATAAAAGTGAAGCTTTAAAGTTAGCACGCTAGTTTAATGTAGTTTGAATCTAGAAATGACCTAGACTGGTCTTTTTCTGTGGGATATGAAAGTCGTGATAGTACGTATGTGCGGGACGGGACTTAAGATTAGACCTAATAATTCTTGTGGTAAAATCTATCAGAAACGAGACACTGGCCCATCGCGTGGCTAAATCATCCTTTGCTCTGTTTTAAACTTTAAAGTGATTGCAATGCACGTAAGGGCGCTCTATTTTACAACTAGGATTTGTATAAACGCATTATAATTAAATCAAATTATATTTTATAATTGAAATTGCCAAATGTTTATTTTAATTTATTATTGCTTTTAGTATGAATATTATATAAATTTTCAATTTAATTTCCATTAGAATATTGTCTGTTACTTATTAATTTAATTTCCATTTTATTATTGTAATGTTACTCGTTTTTTTTTAATTCGCATGCATGCTGTCTTCACTTTTAATTATCTATGGTGACATTTAGCTCTTTTTTAGACCAAGAAGAATTTTAATTTTAATGTAATGGTGTAGGTAGGCACACTATGTTAGTGATTTAAATAAATAAATAATAATTAAATAAATAAATGTTTCCTACACTTACACCAAAATTATCTAGCCCCAGAAAAGCTTCCTAAAGAAACACAAGAAATGGTTAACTGGACAACGGATAAACATACTTAATATACTTAAATACATACTTATTATACATAGGAAACACCCAGACCCGAAACAATTTAGAAAAACAGGTATTTCTAAATTGTTCCGACCGGGGATCGAACCCGGGACCTCAGAGATGGCGACACCATGAAAACCGGTGTGCAAGCCACTCGACCAAGGAGGTCGTCAAATATATGTTTGATTTAATGAAGAAGCTTGATGGCGCTGTGGTAAACGCACTCAGGCGAGGGCGTTTACCACTTACACTCTGAACTCTTAGTTTAGCTCACGTCGCCTCGAAACGCCTCAGTGGCCGAGTGGCAAAACGCTCGGCCTGATACTCGAAGGTCCCGGGTTCAATTCCCAGGTGGCAAAGTGGGTTTTGGGTTTTTCGATGAATAGCCCGGGTTTGTGATCGATCACCAACCCGCATTTGGCAAGCGTGGTGATTAAGCCTTTGCCTATTAGTTGTTGTGATGACTTGATTTCAATTATGGAGGCCTTTGCCCAGCAGTGGGACTGTTATAGGATATACCTTACCTAACCTTACTTTTGCTAGTTTAATCCATCAAAAATTTATAAAAATATCGAATTTTAGAACTCAAATATAACCAAGAATAATGTCCTTAAAGCTTTGGTGCCATAATAAATACGTACTAAGACGAAAAACTTTACTAAAATGTATGAAAATAAGTTGATATCCATTTAAATACAAATACATGAACATTAACAGGATGTTTGTAATACATGTAAAAAAAAATATTTTATAAATTTTATAAATATTTAATTTAGCTTCTGTGCAGCAAAGTAAAAATATACATGTAAAGCTCGAATGTGGCAGATAGGGTACCGTGAATAGAACCCCGTAAACCCCGTAAATATGAACGTGTTTCATAAGCACCGGATGGCTGAGAATGCTGAGATATCAAGGTTGTTCGTTAAAAAGTGACAATCTTTGGTCCAGCTGATACTTTGTTCTTGGTCGACTACCTCATGGTACAATAAAACAGAAGCCAAAACATCGCCAGGGTTAAACAAAACTTATGTAATAAAAAAATGTATAAGTCATAGATGGATAATAAATCTATGAGTTGAGTGCACGCCTTATTGAAGCCTCCGGTGACAAGAAGGCTGGCAGCTACCTCTGCCAACGTATTAGCTTGGCAATCCAAAGAGGTAATGTTGCCAGCATTCTTGGAACCGTTGTCATGAACCCACAGCTGGAGGACAGTTTTTATTTATAGGTTTTATTTTGTCTTTAGTTATCTTAATTTTGTTTTTCTTTGTTTTATCTTTAATGTAGTTAGTTATGTTATATTTCATTATTGTGTATTAATACTTTGATAATAATTAATGTTAAAAGAAATCTCTTTAAAAAAAAATTGTAGAAGCTACGAGTAAATCTATAATTTTGTATATTAACAGTGTTCTTTGGATTTGGTTACATGTATACATCCGAAGTTTCGAATTGAGAATCTTCTCTTTGTATACCCTTTATCAAACAAAACGGAACTCTCCGGTAGTCAGGGGACTCGGTAGCTCAGCGGTCAAAGCATTGGATTAGTAATCCAAGGGCCGGCCGTGGGTTCGATTCCTTCGTGAGCTTTCTGAGACGTAAAATTTTATCTTATAACTACTCAATAGCATTGTAAATGTAAAAATTAAAATAATAGGAACAGAAAATTATTGTTTATTTCATTGATTTTTATTCTTATACATCCATCTACCTCTGCCTATGAAAGCATTTTAAGTCTGATAAAAAATAATTCCCAACCCAGTTGGAGACACGTTTCCAACTTTTAAACCTTACCGTACACGCGAACGAGCTTTACAACAATAAATCACCGATTAGATTATTATAGTTAAGTTAGTATTTAATAGTGATGTAGAGTAACCTTCGGTGCGGGCAGGCTCCTCTCCTTGCACTACATTCTCGAGCAAGCATAATGTTTATAAACACTTGAGTATATAAACTGGAGGTACATCTCTGCGCATCATTCTAGTATCATCCTTACACGAAAGCTCACCTGTGAAAAGGTACAACTTGGTGTAAGATTATGAAGCTTATTTATATATGTTAAAAAAGGAGTGTTGACATTTGTATATAAGATATAGAAGCATATAAATTGCTACTTTTATATAGGTAGCCAAGTAATAGTTAGAAATTTCAGAAATTTTATATTTTGAAAAAAACTGTTTTTAATTTGTTACATATTATTTTGTGTGAATAGTAGTAGGTAAAAGTGGAGTGTTTCTCTTTACAGATACAAATATCTGGACCGTCACAGTAAAAAAAAATGAAAATGAAGGTAATATATATATATATTTTTAATTAAATATTAGCTTATCTTGTATGGTACCTAAGTTATTTATAGGTCCTTAACAGAATTTTCTGAAAAGAGGGACATACTAAGCCTTCCCGGTAGCATAATGGTCAGTGCAGCCGCCCGGATTGCGGAAGACCCAGGTTCGGTTCCTGGCTGGGTCGGGTGGGCATTTAATTTTTTCACTGTATTTTATAAATATTTGGTCATACTTATGACATTCTTATGTTTTTAAGTCCGATGAAAGGCAGAGAAGACTTTCCCAAAATAAATAGCATAAGATCTCCAAAAAGGATAGACATTTCGGTCTTGTAAATGTTTTTTTATGAATATAAATTATTTAAGTGATTGACATTCAAAATATTTGTTTATCTCTTTATTACCCCCTATTGTAGGTATTTATTGTTTGTTTGTAACTACGAGTTGTTTCATCATATTATGGTATGATAGACTTTACTAAACTTTTGTTCACATAATGTAGATATTTTCATCATCATCTTTGCATAAGCCCAGAAACTTCCATTGGTGGGCTCAAACCTTCCTATATGATAGCAGAGCATATTGGGTACTCTCTACGCTAGTCCCAATACGTGTTGGGATTTAACGGCTAGTTTTTTACGAAATCAAAAGGTGTCAACGGCTTAATGTGCCTTCCTAAGCACGGAAGATCTCACGACCCGGTCAACCCGAGCCGAGGCCCGAGCCTTTAGAGGCGCCCTCGGGTGGTTCCGCTCCCCGATCCGATCCGAACCCCTCGGAGAATCTAGTAGGGCACGGGGACACGCACTAGTTGCTTTTCCCTCTAGAAAACTTCTGAAGGTGATTCGTTTCACACCGCTTGAGGAACCCTTTAAGTTTCTCGCCGCCCCCAAAAAAGCCCGGTGAAGCTGAAAATGCCGTCTGAGGCAATCGGCAAACTCTCAAATAAAAAACGTATGATCTCGAGATATTATAACCGGTTCAGTGTAAAAGCAAAGCTTTATTTATTTATTTATTATATTTATATACACAACTATCCTTACAGACTAATCCAATGCGATAGTTCGATAGTTGCTTTCATTTAAGCTTACATTATTAACATATTATCATTAACTTATCTACTAAATATATTATTACTAATTAAATTTTACACTTTTAAACAATTATTTATCTACACATTACAATTGCATTACATACATTAACATTATTAATCCATATAACAGACTATGTAGGTATAAAACTATCTTTGCGAGTTCACTCAAATTACCCGAAAAGATATCAATCCTCTCATGAACTTTGTTCACTATGAGGATTGACCGTACAAAGGGCGTTTTCGCTAGGAGATTGGTCCTGGCAGCTTTGTCGCACCATCAAAAAATAGAATTCCCTTCCAAAAAATGTATTTCCTCCGTCCTATAACGACTAATTATACGTCTTTTAAACAAGGTGTACCGAAGCAACTTGCGGCAAGGTGAGGACGTAGGTTAGAAAGATGCAATCCTGCTGCACTAACTGAGGAGCATCTGGAGTTCTGGATTCTGCTTCTGCTTAACATAACGTAGAGCAGAGTAATTTACCAAACTACAGAAGACCTAACATGAAAAGCAACAATTAATTTCAATAGGTATATTTTTATGGCCTATGCAGCAGTGGGTTAAGAGGGGCTGATGATGATGATGACGACGATATTTTTATGGACATATAAGCTGCTAATTTGGTCACCCATCCATTGACCCGACATTGCGAAAGTTGCCTAACTTGCAGGATCTTCTCTATGTAATAATAAATATGTTGTATTTGTTCACAGATTCTCGTGTTATGTACAGTTGCTATGGCGGTATGTCTGGCTGAGCCACCAGTAAATAACAGGTAATTATTCGGAATTATGAAGCTCTACTTTGACTTTGAAGCCTGTTACACGAATAGTTAGCAATTAATTTAGTATTAGTGTTAGGTTAGGTATAAGAGTTTGCGTAACTGCCACATTAGTGCTTAAGATAAATAAAACTACATTATGTGAGTATGCTTTAAGCTTATCCAAATTCAATTTTAAAACATTTATTTAACGAAATAAGCAGATAAGATAAGTTTTTACAAGGCGAAGGTCCGATTATACTTATTTTATCATAAGATAAAATACCGCTCGCCATAAAAACCAATGGACCATCACATACGGCGAAGATAAATATATTTTCATCTTAGAGTAGGTATCTGATACGATAGCGATATAGAAATTCTATTTTAAGATACGAAATATTATATCGTAAGACATTACCTGATGCGAAAGACCAGAATCACAAAAGTTTAGAATCATAGCCTGATGAGCTGTCTAATAAATCTAATAGTATAGCCGTAATACTTATTCTTGACCAACCTGTAGGTTAGTTCACTTTAAAAATAAATAATTAAATCAAAATAAATCTAATATTTAAGGGGGGCTCCCATACAACAAACGTGATTTTTTTCCAATTTTTTTCTCGGTCTAAATAACGATAACAGTTACTTAGAAACTTGAAATATTTTTATAGATAATGGTACGTTGTACGGAACCCATTGTACGCGAGTCCGACTCGCACTTGGCCGGTTTTGTATTTACCGCCAATTGAATACAGACCACCTACCTATTAACTGTCATCTGGTAAAAGTTCAATTAAATTCTGTATTATTTTTTATCGACAAAAACCGAGTATGTCGAACACTAGGTTACCGTGTCGGACACCGGTACCACTACTATATATTCTCACGTTTATATTGAAATTAATATGATCTAGACTTTAAACCGCTAAACGTAAGGTATTTAGGTCACTTGAGCACAGAATAGCAATTCCGAGTTTGCGGTTCTCCATCCTAGACTAATTTGCTTTCAACATCAAAAATGTACTAAGACTTCAAAAAAAGCTTTTTCGCGGTCAGGTCAGGTCAAATCTAGATTCTTAGCACGCTTGTTTTTTTTTTACTTAAACACTTTTTTGATACATTTACCTACAATACAATGTGTGTGTGTATAAAACAGTAAATTGCGAAAGATGTTGTTACCTATATATATATTTTTGTCTAGCCGTTAGACCTCTGTGTTCGATTCGATTCCCGGGGGTTGTTTGGTTGCATAGGACCTGTTCTAGTATATTTGGCTAGCTATCACTATCATATCTATGCCTGCCTGATACAAATACAAATAGTTTATTGTTTAAATATAGAAATACAATTTGTATACATACAACAATTGTTTAGAAAATATGTAAAACAGGGGGGTACATTTGCGACTGCTTACTGGTTTATTGTTGATAAAAAAATTTAGTAGCAGTAGTCAGTTATAGCATTATTTTTAATATTAAATATTAAATAAATAAACTTTCCTACACTCACACCGATTATCTAGCCCAAGAGAAGCTTCGTTATGAAACTCGTTAAATGGTTACTAGACAACGGATAAACATACTTAAAATACTTAAATACATACTTATTATACATAGAAAATTACTTATTTAATATGCCATCGAGATCCTCCTTCAAATGAAAGTGTAGTGGCATTTTGAAGATCGGGCGGGTACAGTCAAGGAAGCAAGGCAAGCGGCGTTTTCGCGGAAGATTACCGGTCAACACCACCGGAACAGCACAAGCTAGTGCTTAATATACTAACATAGTTATAAGTTATATATCTACTAACAAAAATTGTTTTATATTGTATGTATGTTAGTCTGTAAGGTATTTATTATATGGGCCCCTTTGTGATTTTACCATCTTATACATTGTGTTGCCTGAAATAAATGATTTATTATTATTATTATTATAGACTGCAGTGACCAACTCCATCAGGTATAAAATACTTTTTGGTTATCTTCCAGATATCTACCTCCTCAGCAAGGGTTTGGTGGTTCCGCACCCTCGCAGACGTACGGCGCTCCTGGAGTCTCCAGTTTCTCTGGACAACGGCAGACGGACGCAGTGTTCGGGTGAGACAAGGGATTATCTACTGATGAAAAAATTTCGCAAAGCTCTTCGTACGGCACGCTAAAGAAGCTGAAGAAGCTGGCTCTTGATTCCTAACAAGACTGCACAAGACCTAGATAGGAATGGGGAATGGGATTCCTAATAAGAACTAGATAGGAATGGGATCCCTCTGATCCCAGTTTCAAGCTCAGAACTTTTACACGATTATCTAACGAGTCAATGTCAATTCATTTCGCGTGATGTTAAGTGATAATAAGACCTATATATATGGGGGAAAATATGGTTAAAAATATGGTTAAAAATATGGTTAATACATCTACTGTGGCACTGGCTATTTTATCTCTAGCTGCCCAATAGCTGCCGGAACAAATCAATTCTACAGACATTGATGTTATGGCCACATATTCAGATAAGATGGCGGTAGCTAGCCAGATGGACAAACAAGCCTTAGTTACCACCAATCAAAATAAGTACACAAACATATTCCCCCAATACATCAGACGCGATTAAAATTTTGACTCCGGGGTATGTTGGGCCAAGTGTCAGAATGTCCAGTGTGTCAAAATGACAAGTACGCAGTCAAACATAATATTTTTTCCACAAACATTCGGAAATGGCACAAACAACCAATAAATGTACGTACTCACATTCCAGAGCCCGCCCATCATCTTCTTACGGAGCACCATCCTCTCGTTCCAACCGCCCCTCTTCCCAATACGGAGCGCCCCGATCCAACTCCCAAGCCCCTTCCAACCAATACCTACCTGCCGCTAGAAACCCTTCATCCCAATATGGAGCACCCAGGTCTTCCAACTTCCAAGCGCCTTCTGCTCAATACGGCGCACCATCTTCCAACAATTTCCAAGCTCGTTCTTCCAACAAATTCCAAGCGCCTTCTTCCCAATACGGCGCACCTTCTTCCAATAATTTCCAAGCGCCATCTTCCCAATACGGCGCACCATCTTCCAACAATTTCCAAGCTCGTTCTTCCAACAACTTCCAAGCGCCTTCTTCCCAATACGGCGCACCTTCTTCCAATAATTTCCAAGCGCCATCTTCCCAATACGGCGCACCTTCTTCCAACAATTTCCAAGCTCGCTCTTCCAACAATTTCCAAGCGCCTTCTTCCAATAACCGTGCGTCGGCTGCGCAGTCTCTCCAAGCACCATCTTCCCAGTACGGAGTGCCTCAAAGCTTCCAAGGGTCCAATGATTTCTCGGCATCATCGTTCGGACAACCTTCAGCGCAGTATGGAGCACCCAACGCTGGTAGGAGTGGACCTTCGACGCAATATGGCGCTCCTGAGTTTGCTGGTAAGAATTTACTTTTTTTATATAAGGCTGGCTTAGTGCTGTTTGCAGATTTGGCCAATATCAAAGTTAAGAAGATATGGTACTTTATTAAGTTAGTTAGTGATGATAGAAATGTTTAATGTTAATCAATATTCCCCCCAAACTGCTTGAGTAAAGTTGTGGGACTTTAATAAGATCTCACGCGGTCGTCTTATTGAGAGAATTTTATAAACTCCTCCATTTTGGAGTCGGTTATAAAAGTAACGATGCACTTGTTTGTTTAATTTGCCAACTTACATGAACGGTACACGCACACACTTAACAGTGAATAATTAATTCACCATTATCATACATTACTATTTGACAAATACAAATTATAAAACATTAAACAAAAACATTACGTAGATACTTGGTCGCCCAAGTAACCACAGTGCCATAGAAAAATTGAATTTCTATTGTGTCTGGTTTAAGAATAACTGAGTGGCTAAATACGAATCATAACTTCCCGCATTCCGAAGAGGATTTACATTAAAAATAATTACTTTATAAATTATGTTTCACATACTTTTAAGTTTTTGCGTTAAATGACAAACTAAATACGATCGATTGAAACGTAAAAGATTACGGACGAATCTAAAAGAGTACCTATAGGAACGATTAACCTTTTTACCGCCAACAACTTCTATAGAAGTTCGAGATTTTCGTGCCGTCCACGCCAGCATTTCTATAGAAGTTCTTCTTTGTACCTACTTTATTAAAATACATTTATACGTTGGCGTACAGCGGGACATCGCCGGCAGGATAGTTGGGCGGTGAAAAGGTTAACGTAAAATTTAATTTCGTCACTCAATATTTAGCAATAGTCCAATTGAGTGAACTCCCGACAACCGACACGTGAGTCTTCCGTAAGCACCTTTAGTTAGTTCATAGTTTTACCATTGCGATTTCTTAGCAGGTAACCAGCAATACTCCCAGAACGGTCAGAGAGGTTCTAACTTCAGGGGAACCGACCGGTCGTACTTGCCGCCTGGCAGGGGAGGATACGCCGGCGCCGGAGGTGACGACGATGCCAATTCGGTACATTACTTTACTTACTATTAATATACCACTTAGGGTGAGTTGCACCATCCAACGAAATCGTCAATTGTCCGTCAAATCAATAGTTTTGCGAAAAATTAGTTGCACAGTTGTAACAATCGTTAAAATGACGATGATATAGACGTCATATTTTAACATTAACTATAACTGCTCAATTTTGGCTGGTTAGAGTTAATGTTAATGCCAAGTAGCAGTCAAATGTCAATAATTTTTATTTATCATCAAAAAATTTGCGTAACTATTAAAAACTAGTGATCGCCAAGTGATCGAAATTCGACCGTAATTTTATTAAGGCTGCACGTATTGTATCCTAAGCAATGAAAAATTAAAAAAGATAGAATGTGAGTTTGGATTGGCAATTGGCATTGACAGATTTCGGCCGCTTCTTCCATTTTTAAAAATTTTGAAACAAGTTTATTAATGTAGGAGCTAGTGCCCGTGCAGTTATGTAAAGTTCATGTAATGTTTATAATGTTAATGTTGTTGTATACGAATGCAGAAGAATGTTTGTTTATTGAAGGAACGGAGCAAAAGAGACAACCGAAACCGTCGAATAGGTTTATTGCACTAAAATCATGTTACATGTTACACGCATACGCCGCCTGGTCAGCAACTTAATTAGGTGAAATTATGTCAAAACAATGTACAGCTCGTACAATTAACGTGTGTCAAATATACATATGCGTGTGTGTCAAATACATGGCAGTGTGTGTAATGTTTGTTTTATTGATTTAATGTATTTTTACGCATAATTTAAAAATATATTATTATTCGGTTAACTATAAGTGTGTGAAATTTCACACTCCTCCGTCCGCGCAATTTTCGTAAAAAAGGGGTACAAAGTTTTTGCTTCACGTATTAATATATAGATAACAATTTGATAGGTAGGTATATCAAATATAGAGATACTTATCTTGATTTCAATATGGAGGCCTTTGCATAGCAGTGGGACAGTGGGTAGTCTAATTACTTTATGTGTTATGGAGCCGAGAAGCTTAATGGCGCAGTGGTTACCGCGCCCGGTCTGCGATTGCTAAGGTTAAGCAACTTTCGCAAAGGCCGGTCATCGGATGGGTGACCATGACCAAAAATGTATCATCTCTCACTCCTCCGTGCTTCAGAAGGCACGTCTTGCCGTTGGTCCCGGCTGCATTAGCAGTCGTTAACAACCACCAATCCGCACTGGCCCGCGTGGTGGTTTATGGCCCGTTCTCTCTGTGGTGTCTCGATCGTGTGGGGACATAAAATGAGCTGATGATGATGAATGACAATATAATGATACTACAGGAGCCAGCCAACTATAGCTTCGAATACATGGTGAAGGATGAGCCATCCGGCAACGACTTTGGGCACCGCGAATCTCGGCAGGGGGACAGGGCTGAAGGCCTGTACTACGTGCTGCTCCCCGATGGCAGGAAACAGGTTCGTTTTATGATCCTCTTATTAACATATTGAAGTGTTGAATTTTTTTTCACGGACGGGATTCGCACCCGTATTCCATGTCATGCCGGCAACTATGCTAACGTAGCTCTGTCCAATTGGACAGGTGGTCCAATCTTATTCAAATTGTAATTTGTTCGCAACAAAATTTGCATTTAATTCTACTTAGTTTTAGATGTTTTTACTTAGGTAGAAAGTAAATTTAGCCACAAATTCATTACATTATGAAACCTTGAATGAATACTTAGCAAAAATACGAAACCCCATCCTTTTTTAAGCTATTTGAAGTATTATTTTTGCACTTTTTCACGGAGCACTTAGGCATGTTGAATTGACGGTGATACGAGTGCAATTGTGCTAGAACGCGTTTTTAGCACAATTGATTCAAGCCGCGTGTGAGGCATTGTTGGTGTATCTAGGTATTCTAAATCGATGCATTAGAACACAGTATAAACTTATGTACATACGACGGCAGCTCAACCTGTCCAATTTCTCCAATGAATATTGATCCTTATTACCTAACATTAAAGTTCAAAATTGATTGTAGAAATTTGACAGTTTTGGGTAGGTTGATCTGCCGCCCCGTGTGTACTTAAAACAGAACAAACAAATCATAATGTGTGTGGTAGTCTGGTGCGCAGGCGTGTACTAATACAAGGCATATAATTACTTTTTTTCCGGTTTCTTGGTTTGACAGAAGTATCGTCACCGAAAGTCTAGCGTACTCACCGTCAATTACCTACAATGTTCCAACCCCTTAGTGCCTTACAAATAAACAAAGAATAAGGTCCGAATAGTTATTACGTGTTTTGTTTCTTTTACTCTAATTTGAAATAACGTTTACATGACAGGAACAAAACACGGAATAACTATTCGGACCTTATTCTTTATTTAATTGTAAGGGGCTTAGCGTTTTATTCTATAGGGTAGCGTTCTATTCTCATTTTTTAATTCCAGACCGTTGAATACGAGGCTGACGAGAACGGCTACAAACCCAGGATCTCGTACGAGGACACCGGATTAGGGTCATCAAATGCCGGTTACGACAGAAATGGACAGTCTGGTTACCAAGATTACCAGAGCCAGGGTTACTGAACATTCAATTGAAACTCTCAACTGTTCTATATTAGATAGGTAATATAGTAATTAAGTTTAGTCAAAACCTCAATTGCTTGGTCGTCATCGTTATAGATTTTTTTTCAGAAATACTTGAAATTTACATGAAATTATGTTACTTTATTGTTGGTACCTACAATTTTAAATCTAAATCAATACTATGTATGATTTAGATTTAAAATGTAATAACATTAATCTTTCATATAACACATTGTTAAGGAGGTACATCTATTAGTTTTCTTTTTAAATGCTAAAGAATGCTGTTTTTCAAAATCCAACTACGACGATTCGAGTAAGTAATAGTTATTACATATTAATTATAATTAGTAATTAATGTAGGATAACAGCATAGCAATGTGGTACACACAATGAATAAGTACAAAACAGTGTTAGTATTATATCAACCAGTTATTGTAACCAGGGTTGTACTCGTAAAGTGGGTAAACGTAAACAGGGTAATTGTAAACGGGGTAATAAACAACAATTTATTGCCACTTTAAAAATGTAGAGCTCCCATTTTTGAGGACTTGTGTTGTTTACTTAACGCAAAAGGTTGGTAACTAAATGTTCCTCATTTTTTATAGCAATGGAATGTTTTGTGTATTAATAAATTATACTATTCAAATCTTAAAGTGTGACATCTGCAGTGCTGTTATTCAATTATATTAAAAAGGTATGAAAACGACGACTTTCGCTATGTAAAGGACTCTGTGCAATTTATTATTGTATTTAAGGACATTATCACGCTTATTTAGAAGTCATTAAAATTTATATATTTAGATAACGTAGATACATCTGTAGGGACAAAGGATAACTTAGGCAAATATCTAAATAATATACCTTGATGCATTAAAAAGAAAAATATGCTTCTGTTTTAACAAAATGCCTAAGTTTGCCATTCCTATATTAATGTTACATAATAACGTTATTTACTCAGCAACACGCATATCTATGATATATTATTTGTCTGTTTATTGTTAATTCTTTCTTTAATATTTATTATTAATTCTTTTATATATTAATTATAATAGATTTTAGGCCAGTATTTGTTAAAGGATTAATATTTGTTAAACTATTTTAATTTTCAATGTCTTGTCCTTTTAATTTTTTATATTGTTAAATTTATATTTTTATAATCTTTAACCCACCTACATTGTATGTAATTTTAGGTGCCTTAATTGTATGATACTCAATCTGTCTTTATTTATATATCTACTTACCGAGTCATAAGTTGTGAGACGCAATGTCTAATTGTAATGAACAAATAAACAAATATATCGAAATGGTTTTTTTTCTTTTCTTATTTTCCCAATGAAAAAAAAAGATCTCATTAATTTTAGATGTAAGTGTTCATATTTTCATACAAACTTCAAAATTCAAATTTATCAAAGCAATAAGTTATTTTATTTATTTATTTATTTTTTTACTGTTAAGAAAAATACAGAGATCTTAATAGTCAGAGAAAAAATAATTAAAAAATGTTGATTGAACAAAAAACAAAACAAAAATAATAAATGTATTATTTAAGCTAATTTTAGGTATTCATACCAAGGTTTTAGTGATCTTCCGCCATTTTGTTACAGATAACTATTTACAAAATGGCGGAAAAAATGAAATAAAACGCAAATTCTTTTAATATTCATTTAATATTTTCATATCACGCACCAAATTGTTTACTTATCTAATTACTTGACACTAGAAATATTCGCCTCGGCCTTAAAAAATAAATCAAACATTAATTATGTTTGAAAACTATTATCACAAACGCTAACAAACAATATCTAAACACAAACATGTTTGCATTAACGGTATTGGAATTACAATCTTAACTATAAATTAATCTTTTAACTAAAACGTATTTGGAAAAAGTCTTTAACGTTACATATGCGAATATTAATTTAAATATAATATATTGTCGACTGGTATTTCAGTATATTGTATTGTATGGTGGTAATTCTAGATACATATATTAAAGATTACTTTTATTAGTCTATCTACCTTTACCGTACATTAAACACCACTCATTAATTACACGAAAATAGTTATAATCATATTATAGTTAATATTTTCTACCAGTATTTGTCACCGACAAAACATTATTGAACTTGAGTAAGGTTATATAGTTTTCAAAAAACTTATAATTTGGTAACTTTAATTACTAAAGTTAATTATGTTAACTTGCTACATAATGTTTAATATCTACATTTAATTTAGTTTTTACATTGTAGATGCAAAATGTTAATGTAATTATTACATTTAGAGTAATTGTAAAACAAACTTAAGTGATTTAATAGTTCCTCAAGTTTTAGTAAAATTTTGAATTTAAAACCAAACTAGTTTTTTATTTATTATTTTTTGGTCTGTGATAGTTATTTACATAATACGGAATGTTTATTATATTGAAATGAAACATTTCGTGTATATTGCATGTATATACCATACGTCATCATTATATTAAAACATTTTAAATTGATGGCTAATAGTATTTTTATCTTGTGGGTACCCTCACCGACATATTTAAGTAGCTAAACACTTTATTATCATGTAAATAATGTAAGTAATTATAAATGCAAAAACGCCGTTTTAGTTGTTTTGACAAATTAATAAAGTATCTAACGACTTTCGGCGCTAACACGTACCAGCCTAAAGCTTAGCGCAGCGATTTAATCGCCTTTATGACATTTATTTGTAAAGTCATCAGAACTGGCACTAGGTTTAAATATAGTTTAATTATAACTAATATTCATTTGGTAAGTCTTATTAAAGGGATATTAAGAAGACGAATTTGTGCGCCTTAATTAAGTACATACAATTCTGTATAATATCGTATCACTATTCATCTATAATGAGGTTAAACCAAATAACATAGTTTATGACAATACCAAAAAATGCTTGCAGCTGAAGAGCTAAAAAAGTGCTGGACCGTATTGCGTATTAAATATTTATAAAATTTATAAAATACAGTGAAAAAATTAAACGCCTTCCCGACCAAGCCAGGAATCGAACCTGGGTCTTCCGCAATCCGGGCGGCTGTACTGACCGCTATGCTACCGGGAAGGCTGACGTAAGCGCTGAATTTTGTCACTGCTTTTTATTTTTTTTAATGCTTTTTTAGCAGCAGAGTGCCATCTATCCAACGGTCATTGCAACCGACGGCCAGTAGATTCATCTTTACAGATGAAATACCACAAATTTAACACAACGCTATAGTAAATTTTACTTTTTTATTTTTAGTGCTATTGCAGTGCAGCCGCCCGGACTGTGGAAGACCCAGCAGGTTCGATTCCTGGCTGGGTCGGGTAGGCGTTTAATTTTGTCACTGTATTTTATAAGTATTTAATTTATTGAAGATTTTTGACAGTTTTGGTTTAGTCTGATGTGCAAGGGGTCTGTACGAAAACCGTTAAGGGTTTGAAAAGTATAACGACATTCGCGATATAAATGCAGTTAAAATTATGTAAGCATAAGCACTAATTCCCTAGGAATACAAACAGACTAGTTTTTACAACTACGAGATAAAAATACAAAAAAATAATATGTTAACATCTAAACAAAAAGCGATTTTTATTTTTTTATTTTGGGTAAAATTTTTTGGTCTAATCAAAACATTTGTATTATTCTTTAATTAGTTGCCACGAGCAATTAAGAAGAAAATAAACACTTTTTACTTAAGTCGTAAACACACAAAATTTTAAAAATTATATTATTTGCAATAAAAACTTCTCCTAAAAATAATATTTTCACAATGCAACGGGCGACGTCGCACTGATTTCAAGTTATTCTGAATACTGAAATATGTATCTTCATCATCATCATCCCAGCCAAAAGACGTCCACTGCTGGACAAAGGTCTCCCCCAAGGATCTCCACAACGACCGGTTTTGTGCCGCTCGCTTTTAAGTATACTCAACATCAATTGCATAGAAACAATAATACCAATTTCAGAACAAAGCTCTATTAGGTATGCTGACAACAATAATTGATTCCATTAAACATAACGTTAAACGTAGAAATGATATCACGTAACATTTCTTTAAAACAGTAAACAATAATCATTTGACCTGACCATGAATTTATGTAACCTAAAGTTATTAATACACACTTAAATGACGGAACAAAATAATGACGTCATAGTTTCCACTCCCATACAATTCCTATGGAAAAAAAACGTTTTTGATAGTTTCTTAGCAATTACAATGTCCTACAAACAAATCAATCCAATTGATTTCAACATTTCAAATACGACGATTTGGAATTGACTGTAACTTTTAAATGGTCACTATAGTTTTATGACACACTCTCTTTAAATTTTTTACAATATTCAAAATGTCAATTACAACATGTCCCGTTCATAATACAATTGTTTTTCAAAAGGTATATAAATTTTTGCTAATATTTTTTTGTGATATCTTGCTATTTCTTCTTTAGAATGGAGTGCAAGTCCTTTTGAAACATTGTCAAAGTTATAGACTATTAAAAAAATATCGTTAAACCAAAATAAAGCCTGCGCATCAACCTTAAATTTCTTCAATACATTTTCAACCATATAACTTTGACATAAGGTTCAAAGTCGCGTTGATGGGCAGGAGTGTGTACAACTACATTTGTTTGGACAAACTTTTTCATGAACGATGAACAGACCGCGGCTTCATAAGTTCAGATTAAGCCAACGAAACTGTTTAGGAACATAACAAAACCACTAATTTACAATTATAAGTTTGTAAGTAATTAATTAATTATATTTTTTCTTTCTTTCTTTATAAGTTTTAGATCATTGTTAAATTGAGAAACATGCAATTATGATATTAGATGAATTCACTAGCACAAAGCGTAAACAGCAAAAGAAAAGCAAAATGTAATTTTAAAAAATAAATATATGGTAATAAAAGTCATAATACGTTAACGCAATAATGTGCTAATGTAAGCTCATGTAAGTTTTCGCTTTTAAGAATGACATTAAGCTTAATATTATAATAATAGATCAACGTAACAGAAGATTGTCTTAAAACAGGATGCAGTGTCTATCAGTCATATTGTCAAACAAATGACAGCATCAGTTTCAAACCAGGTATAATTTAAGTTACGTTTATGAATAAGAGACGAAAGTAATGCAATTTTTTCCCGTTTATTCCAAACTTTAATCTACT
Source organism: Eudonia lacustrata (assembly GCA_947562085.1). Lineage (NCBI taxonomy): Eukaryota > Metazoa > Arthropoda > Insecta > Lepidoptera > Crambidae > Eudonia > Eudonia lacustrata. The sequence goes on along the minus strand of OX387332.1, from coordinate 14,245,024 downwards.
TATAATAACCCTTTTGAACAAAAATTAAAAAGCATACACTTTTTAACGGGTTTTTAACTCAGTCTAGTTTATGGAGTAAGTTTGAGTAAGAATTTGAAAAAAGAAACTTAACATGAAAATATCCATATCAAAAAGCAAAAATATCACAATATATTAAAAATTATTATATTAAATTAATAAAAATATCTTTTTTTTTTTTCAAGTAAGTACATTATCAGAAGCATTTTAAACAGTTGTGAGTTTTTGCTTTCAAATAATGTCAATAAAAAAATATGCCTCTAAAACGTCGTTAAAATAAAATATACTTTGAAACGACTTTTACTTATGTAATATTACTATGCTACTGCTACTATTTGATTTGTTACACGTTTTACACAGTTATATCATTAAGAAATGTAAAAAAAAGTTAATATTTCTTCAAGTGTAACGCTGACAAAAATATTTTAGTGACACAAATTTCACAATTACTGACGTTGCGTTGCGACGTATATGGATTGAGTGTTCCAAAAAAAGCCTTATAAAATCCTGATCAAATGAATTGATTACTTGGGAATAGTTTTTACAAAACAAGTACTTTAAGTACCTCTTAAGTTAAGGCATTTTCTCTGGCGATCGGATTGAGTGTTCCAGTTATTTGACCATATCTTTCTCACCATTGATTTCACAAAGGAGATTGCCACTTTTGTATGGGAAGTTGGGTCCCTGTGGAAAATTGTTGTGCCCTGAAGATTTTTGCTATAGATTATAGTCAAAACATAGTATATTCATAATTAAAAACAATTTTTCATATATTCACCCTGGTTCAAGAGATATCAATTTTTTTCTGTTAATGAAATTGAGGTTATTAACTGACATTGACATGATAGATACCACCTACAGCCCATCTATCTATTAAACATCACCATTTGGGGATTAAATTAAATATCTCTTATAGATCCCACTTTATTTATTTATATTTACATCATTTATAAATCATTTATTTAGATTATTATTCAAATCAGGCACACTATACCACAAAAGGGACCTGCTCCATGGCAATCTCCTTTGTTACTTTACCATGAAGTTTTCACAATTATTTTCTTTGATTCGCAAGGATTGAATCAACTTTCAAAAAGGAACACTCCCACCATACGCACATGTTTTTGAAAACATACAAAAAAAAATGATTCCTTAAAAATCAACCAATAAGTACCTCACGTAAATAAAACATGACACTCATATAAAATATGTGAGAGGGTATAACACGAACTGGTTGGTATCTTAAACATGCCGTTTAAAGTATCCGACGTTTTGAATGATACACCAGCCGTGGTCACCGGCTTATTGGCTAAAACGTCGGATACTTGAACAAGTATGCTTATTATACCGACACTAACCAGAGTGTGTTAAACTCCCGATCCGATCCGAACCCTTCGGAGACTCTGGAAGGGCACGGGGACGCGCACTTTTAAGTGTGCGATGCCGTACCCCTCTAGAAATCCTCTGAAGGTGTTTTGTTTCAACACGGCTTGAGGTACCCTTTACGTACCTCGCCGCCCCTAAAACAAGCCCGGTGAAGCTGGAAATGCCGCTCGGCAACCAGCAGTCTCTCTCCAAAAAAAAAAAAAAAAAAAAAAGTGTTAAACTCCGTTTAATATCGTTGTATATGCAACGAAGGCGACAAATAAAAAAAATGAGACTAAGTTTTTTTGGACGCTTTTTTTTCTTCAGCGCGCAAGTTTTGAAGTGTGTCGAGTATGAGACTCTTTATCAATGCTTTTATAACGCTTTCAAATGCCTTCTCTAACTAAGGATAAAACACACACAGACGTGTGTACGTGCACATCAGAATACCACAAACTGTCTAATTTCCTCAATCGACTTTGGACTTTATATCTATGGCATACGGTTGAACATTTATTGAAGAAAATTGACAGTTTAGGATAGGTAGATGTGCAGACGTGTGCACATAAAATACGTGCACACATAATACTATATAATATCTAGGTACTTGTCCTAAGGTTTGAAATGGACCGTTATTTACTTACGACATTCAGTTGTTACAATAGCAGTACATGTTGAGATGTGGATGCGTGGCGCTTATGCAGTGAGGCTCGTTGTTGTATCTGCAAATGAAATAAATTTAAATTTAAAATTTATTGTATAACATGTGGTTATACAATAAATTTAAATTTAAAATTTATTGTGTAACATGTGGTTATACAAATGTCTTATTATCTATGATGTGCTGAATTCATGCGCCACAAATAACTAATTAAATTAAATGTAATAAAAATAAAGGGATAAAATATGATTAAATAATGTAAATAATGATAAATGAAATATACATTCTAGTTAATGATTTTAAAATAAGTAACTTAAAATAAAATAACATATTTTTAGTTGGTCTATTGACACACGACTATAATATTCGTTTAATTTATAAAAACATTTCTCATTTAAATAACTATTTAGATATCTCACAAATTTATTATAATAAATAACTGAAAGGGTATCATTTAAACGGTTAGAAAAATGTTTGTATTTTTATAAGTCAACGTGAAATCACTTATTCAATATAAGCCTTCATTAATATCACAAATAAATTATCTACCTATTTAAATAATACATAATGTTACCAATACCTTTTCTATATACTTATATAAAATTTTACCAATACTTTAATTAGTTGTATACTCACCATATACTCACGCTCACCTACTGTGCGACTCTCTAGTCTAGCAAAGAATAGCCCTTCTGGGATCGGCCTATCCGAGATCAGAATACTTCAGGCTCTTCGCTCTCTAAGACGTTGCCAAACTTATGGCATCTATCTTTACAGAGGAAGAAGAGTAAAAGGATGGGGTTGCACAAAAGATCCCGATGGGGCCATGTGCCACTGGGAGAGGGAAACCTCGGCAGGACTCACTAAGATAAGATAAGATACTTACGCGTTGGTCCGCGAGATGTCTCTGAAGTCGACTTCGAAGGTGTCCGAACTCTTCAAGTGTGTTAAAGATGCTTCGTACACGCCGTGGCCCGGGCCCACGGTGATCTGAAAACAACATATAGAAAAATAAATTAATAATAATATTTTTTATTATTATTGATAATAAATAAATTATATTACCCAGCATTTTGCCTGCGATTTTGTCCGCATTGATTTCGTATTTTTCCATACAAAAAAAAACTTCAAAAATGCCGCAGCATGAGGCAATCAATTTTTTTTTTATAAGAGCTGATAGAAAGAGATGGTTAATCGTCGCCACGCACCGTCTCTCTAAGCCGCGCCTCGCGCCTTACGATCTGCGATCTAAACTGAAGGGAAGTTTATTTGTTGGAAGCTTTTTACTTTAATTTTTTTGGGAGTGACTTCTCTGGTCCAACTCTGTGACCAAGGTAAGGCGGTTTTTGAACTGAAGATCACTAACCTTGACTTGGTTGTTTGGCTTTTGGGCTTGACAAGATACCCAAGTAACAAAATGTGGTCTTGTAGTGGTTCCGGAGCCAGGTCTATAACAGGCTAGTAAAAGTTTATAACCACGAAAAAGGGCCCATTTTATACGCGTACTTTTGCTACTAAAACACTCATAGTAGACTTGGCGAGCACCACTTAGACCAATAATACACTTATAGTTGGACTACGCAGAACTATCTGCTCCCGCGAAGCCAACTATGAGCATCAAATAGAACCAGACGCCACGACTTAAGCCCATAATACACTTATAGTTAGACTCCGGAGAACCATTTGCTCCCGCGAAGCTCACTATGAGCATTCAATAGAACCAGGCAGGCATGTAACGTACTCCGCGCTTCTATTACTAGCTACTTCAAACATTTGTGAATTGTTGTTGTGTTGTGTTGTGCGGTTGTGGAGAAAAATAAAAGAAATAAAAGGTAAGTTTATCTATTTTATATAAAATGTATTAATTAACAAGTATTTCGCACGTAATATTATACGTGCATACGTGTTTGCACGGCAAACGCGTAAGTATTTTCGGTGAAGTATATTGTGTTTTACATCTCAATTTTTGTTCGCCTTTTGAACACGGCGTATTTACTAAGTTGTGTTTAAAAATAATATTAGTCCTAACAGCATTGTCGCGCCATATTGTGACGAATAAGGGTTCCACATACAAATGACTTATGCTTAATTACACTTATCATTTGTTGGTATGTTTTCTGCACTTTCCTCTTATATGAACCGCTTTTTTTTAACCGCTTCCATTTGTTTATATCCATTTTTGTAATAATTTAATAAAAACCCAATGACTCAAAAGAAAACAAAATGACCGTGAAGATGCGATAAATATTAAAAGCAATTGTCTTCTTAAATGGACTTCACGAAGATACCTTTGGACACTAATAGTTTTACAAGTAACCTTTATATAGAAATTAAGACTATAACAGCATTCGAGAGTCCACAATAATACCAAGTACACTTACTCCTAGAAGAAACCACTGTAGAACTAATTCACTTATAATTGACACATAAAATTGACTTATACACCCCTATAAGGTCAAGTAACAAGTGCAAATGGTTCTAAGTCTATAAATTACTATTACTGGCGTATGACACTTATAGCGGATTTATAATTACTTCTTGTAGCCGATTATAAGTGTAACTTACTGGAGCAAGTTTTCTCAAGTGTATTTACACCCATGCAACACTTTTATAGACCATCTTAGCCTTTACTGCGCCTATAATTTCGTTCTATACACGACTATAAGTCAACTTATAAGAACAGGTGTACTATAAACCTAAACGAACTCCGTGTAACCTGTTATAAGCTTGGTAGTGAAACCTGGAATCACTAAGAGAGAGGTACTAGTGCTGTAAGCTTGTAAACTGTGCACTACAAGAGAACTTTGTTACTTGGGTAACCAGGTACATCTCAAATGCAGTAAATTGTGTCACTGAGGAGCTAATGTGAGGATCGCTAAGGCTTTGAAGCTCGTATGGTACTAACCTTGACCTGGTACATCTCGGAGCGCAGGCTGATGGCCGGACCAAACTTGCCGACGTACCCGTCCGCGTCTTTGGCCGATTGGAAGGAGAGCATGCGGGAGTTGGCGCGGCGACGCATCACCCAGTCCACGGACTGGAGAGTTCGGGAGACGCATTTAGACCTGGATTAGAAAAGTACGTTACTGCAACGGCCGGCAAAGCAGGCATTAAGAATCGAACGTAAAAAAGTGCAGAATACTCAATTTTTTTCGTGCTGTTAGCAAATTTAGCCAGTGTTAAAGTAATTTTTCAATCTATCTATATAAATAAAAATGAATCGCTAAATGTGTTGCTAATCGCAAAACTCGAGAACGGCTGAACCGATTTGGCTGATTTCTTTTTTGTAATGTTTGATGAAGTCTGAGGAAGGTTTATAAGTAGAAAAAAAACGTAAAAAATATGGGGAAAATAGTAAAAACAACAATTTTCTTTTTCCCATACAAACCACTCTGTCCCCGGCCGTTAAACATTTGACGTCAATCAAAACAAAACAAAGGCGCGTTAGGATTATCTTTGGTATGCCTTCAAGTTGATTAAAGGTCAGATTTATTTATTTACGCGCCAAGTGATCAAACAAAATATATCGTGTACCATAGGGCATTACAATAAAAATATCAGCACATTAGATATTACTAAAGTCCAAAGGCCAATAACTTTTAACAGAACGAAATCTGTCGGGGCAGCTATTAACATAAAAAATCAATGTAACTTTGTTTCAGAGAAATAGGGCACAACCCGCTATACACTACTTTAAAGTTTATACTGACACCCCCTACCAACCTTCCGGTTACAAAGTAGGTGTCAGAATAATCTTGCGCAAGCACAAGGGACCATCTACGTCAGGTCATAACGCCAGATCAGAGAAATAGGGCAGAACAAGGAACAGCTAATAAAAAATAAAAATGAAAGCATGTTACCGCACGGGCTCCGTCAGCTGGTTGATGTACTCCAGCTAATAAAAAATAAAAATGAAAGCATGTTACCGCACGGGCTCCGTCAGCTGGTTGATGTACTCCAGCTAATAAAAAATAAAAATGAAAGCATGTTACCGCACGGGCTCCGTCAGCTGGTTGATGTACTCCAGCTAATAAAAAATAAAAATGAAAGCATGTTACCGCACGGGCTCCGTCAGCTGGTTGATGTACTCCAGCTAATAAAAAATAAAAATGAAAGCATGTTACCGCACGGGCTCCGTCAGCTGGTTGATGTACTCCAGCTAATAAAAAATAAAAATGAAAGCATGTTACCGCACGGGCTCCGTCAGCTGGTTGATGTACTCCAGCTAATAAAAAATAAAAATGAAAGCATGTTACCGCACGGGCTCCGTCAGCTGGTTGATGTACTCCAGCTAATAAAAAATAAAAATGAAAGCATGTTACCGCACGGGCTCCGTCAGCTGGTTGATGTACTCCAGCTAATAAAAAATAAAAATGAAAGCATGTTACCGCACGGGCTCCGTCAGCTGGTTGATGTACTCCAGCTAATAAAAAATAAAAATGAAAGCATGTTACCGCACGGGCTCCGTCAGCTGGTTGATGTACTCCAGCTAATAAAAAATAAAAATGAAAGCATGTTACCGCACGGGCTCCGTCAGCTGGTTGATGTACTCCAGCTAATAAAAAATAAAAATGAAAGCATGTTACCGCACGGGCTCCGTCAGCTGGTTGATGTACTCCAGCTAATAAAAAATAAAAATGAAAGCATGTTACCGCACGGGCTCCGTCAGCTGGTTGATGTACTCCAGCTAATAAAAAATAAAAATGAAAGCATGTTACCGCACGGGCTCCGTCAGCTGGTTGATGTACTCCAGCTAATAAAAAATAAAAATGAAAGCATGTTACCGCACGGGCTCCGTCAGCTGGTTGATGTACTCCAGCTAATAAAAAATAAAAATGAAAGCATGTTACCGCACGGGCTCCGTCAGCTGGTTGATGTACTCCAGCTAATAAAAAATAAAAATGAAAGCATGTTACCGCACGGGCTCCGTCAGCTGGTTGATGTACTCCAGCTAATAAAAAATAAAAATGAAAGCATGTTACCGCACGGGCTCCGTCAGCTGGTTGATGTACTCCAGCTAATAAAAAATAAAAATGAAAGCATGTTACCGCACGGGCTCCGTCAGCTGGTTGATGTACTCCAGCTAATAAAAAATAAAAATGAAAGCATGTTACCGCACGGGCTCCGTCAGCTGGTTGATGTACTCCAGCTAATAAAAAATAAAAATGAAAGCATGTTACCGCACGGGCTCCGTCAGCTGGTTGATGTACTCCAGCTAATAAAAAATAAAAATGAAAGCATGTTACCGCACGGGCTCCGTCAGCTGGTTGATGTACTCCAGCTAATAAAAAATAAAAATGAAAGCATGTTACCGCACGGGCTCCGTCAGCTGGTTGATGTACTCCAGCTAATAAAAAATAAAAATGAAAGCATGTTACCGCACGGGCTCCGTCAGCTGGTTGATGTACTCCAGCTAATAAAAAATAAAAATGAAAGCATGTTACCGCACGGGCTCCGTCAGCTGGTTGATGTACTCCAGCTAATAAAAAATAAAAATGAAAGCATGTTACCGCACGGGCTCCGTCAGCTGGTTGATGTACTCCAGCTAATAAAAAATAAAAATGAAAGCATGTTACCGCACGGGCTCCGTCAGCTGGTTGATGTACTCCAGCTAATAAAAAATAAAAATGAAAGCATGTTACCGCACGGGCTCCGTCAGCTGGTTGATGTACTCCAGCTAATAAAAAATAAAAATGAAAGCATGTTACCGCACGGGCTCCGTCAGCTGGTTGATGTACTCCAGCTAATAAAAAATAAAAATGAAAGCATGTTACCGCACGGGCTCCGTCAGCTGGTTGATGTACTCCAGCAGCGCGCCGGCCACGCGCTGCGCCAGCGCCGCGTCGGTGACGTTCTGCCACGACACGCACGCACACCAGTGGGGTTCGATTCCCGCCTCGCTGCACGACCGGTTCCTGGGTACCTTGGGGGAAAACATCAAACGATAATATAATATACGGACCACGACTGTTATGTTGCTGTTATGGTGCAAAATTAAATAAAAAAAATATATAATTTATACAATCAATACCAGATATTTTATCAGCTGAAACATCTTCGACCCCGCCACATAAGGAGATGTTTCAAGTTTGTATGGACGCTGGGTTAAGTTTTTGTACAGGTAAAATAAATGTTTATATAATTTTTAACGCAAATTTTGTTGCGAACAAATTACAAAAACACAAATGTTGAAAGAATTTCCACGAGCAGGGTTTGAACTTGCACCCTTCTGACATACCGGGTCAGGTGCTCTTCCAATTGAGCTATCGTGGTTCTAACCAGCCCGCCGAAATTTTTCAGGTAAAATAAATCAAAGAAATAAAATAAATAATCAATTACCTACTTACAAACATCAATTTTTCAAAATTTAGCTTTATTTTGTGGTTCAAAGCATTTTAAAATATCATGTGACATTTCAAATTCTACAATGGCGAACGTCAATCAATGTCAGTTTGACCATATGAGTTTGAAGTCCTAATCACGGCTTATTTTCATATTTTGTCTCAATAACTCAAACTCTCCTATCCTAGTTTGTTTATGACTAAATTTCTTCATACAAAAGTAAGCTCTAAATAAACGATATTTAAGTTCTAATGTCGAGTGGCGAGCGCGATCGAATTCGATCGCTTGGGGTTTGATGAAAGTTCGCCCGCGATCGGATTCGATCTCTTAGAACCTAAAAGGATAACTCATAAGCGATTTTTAAATTCTTGAAAATTTTGCGTATAAAAATACTTACTCTTTATTTCGTTTATTAACACTGGTTAATCTTTCTTTCTGTTTTTGAACGTGTTATGTTTTAAATATGGTCTAAATTCGTCACAATAACATTTATGAACCAAAAAATTACTATATATTTTTATTTTTCTGAGAATCGGGGGAATGGGGGGCCTTTTAACAAGTTCTAAATTCGTATTATACTCTCTCTTTTACACACCTATTAGTGTGAGCGGGACGGTAAAATACAAAGTTTGAATTTATTATTTATATAGTATACATATAGTGTTCTAAATTCAAAAACAGCAAGTGCAAGTGGGGTGAAAATGCGTGCGCCGCGAGGAGCTCGATGGCGCAGTGGTTATCGCGCCCGGTCTGCGAGTGCTGAGGTTAAGCAACTTTCGCAAAAGCCGGTCATCGGATGGGTGACCAAAAATGTATCATCTCGAGCTCCTCCGTGCTTCGGAAGGCACGTAAAGCCGTCGGCCCCGGCTGCATTAGCAGTCGTTAACAACCACCGCACCGCACTGGGCCTGCGTGGTGGTTTATGGCCATTTCTCCCTATCCATCCACAGGGAAGGCTTGTGCCCCAGCAGTGGGAACATAAATGAGCTGATGATGAGGTGAAAATATTCGGTCGTTGTGGCAATCTTTGGGGAAGGCTTTTGTCCAGCAGTGGACGTCTTTTGGCTGAGATAATGATGATGAATTTTTTTATAATAGGATAGAATAATATTATAATATACCTCATACAATGTAATAAATGTAGAACATAAGTGATCATGGCGAATGCAACTGTGGAAATGCACTGCTCAGTTATAAAAATACATGTTAATTTTTTTTATTAATATCTTAACATACAAGCGCGTTGGTTTTATACATAACTATAAGTTTTTGTTGTTATTTTTAATATATAAACTAATAACTAAAATAACTTAACTCACCGGCTCCAACAGCGTCATGCCCCTAGTGTAATCTGCGCCAGTCACCTTATAAGGGTTGTAATATTGCGTCATTCCTAGCACATCCAACACGGTGGCGTGTATATCGTGTGGCGTGGTCAATACATCGACGTTCGACTGTAGTGTGGGTTGCGCGTCTGGCCGTTGACGTTTCAAATCTTCGGGAAGGATTATGGCCATGAGTGGTAGACGTTCTTCTAGTTTGCCTTGCAAAGTCTGCCTAAGTTTGGAGTACCTGTAAAAGGAGATTGGAAAAATACAATACCGGAAATGGACTGGCCCTTGCAGAGTGACATTCTTTTTTTTAGCACGGTAAATTACAATTAAATCCTGCTAATATTATAAACGCGAAAGTTTGTAAGTATGGATGGATGTTTGTTACTCTTTCACGTAAAAACTACAAAATGGATTTGGATGAAATTCGGCATACAGACAGTTCATAATCTGGATTTAATACACAGGATACTTTTTATCCCGATATTCCCACGGGAAGGGGACCACGCGGGTGAAACCGCGAGCGGCTGCTAGTATTAATACTAAAAACGCCTCGTTGGCCATGTAGCAAAGCGCTCGGTCCGACACCCTAAGGTCCCCCGGTTCAATTCCCAGGTCGGGCAAAGTATTTCGGATTTTTCGATGCATACCCCGAGTTTTTGATCACCAACCCGCATTTGGCAAGCGTGGTGATCAAGCCAATACCCATCAATTGTAGCGATGACTTGATTTCAATGATGGAGGCCTTTGCCCAGCTGTGGGACAGTATATAGGCTATTTACTGTACTAAAAATCGAGGAGCTAGACTGCGCATTGGTTAACGCGCTCGGTCTGCGATTTCTGAAGTTAAGCAACTATTACAAAGGCCGGTCATCGGATGGGTGACCAAAAATGTAAAATCTTTCAGTCCTCCGTGTATAGCAGGGCACGTTAAGCCGTTGCTCCCGGCTGCATTAGCAACCGTTCACAACCACCAATCCGCACTGGGCCTGCGTGGTAGTTTATGGCCCGTTCTCCATATCCATCTATAGGGAAGGCTCGTGCCCCAGCAGTGGGGACACTATGAGCTGATGATTATGAAGATGATGTAGTCAACCACTCACCTAGCACCGTGGTCCCCCATAACGATCAGTAGCGTGTCCTTCAACCTGCCAGCCTCCTTGAAGGTCTTCAGGAAGTCGACGGTGTCGTCGTCAGCCGACGAGATGACGTTGAAGTCGTCGTGGGTGATGTCTGCGATGAAGGTGAAGCAGAAACGCTTGCCGTCCAGTCGGAAGAACTGGGAATCGAGAGAGATGGTCACGTCAAGTCAGTCTATATCGTAGACTGACATGTTCAGGGTAATCGCATTAGTGGGTAATACTGGATCCTTAGATTTACATAAACCATCGGCACAAAATAATAAGACTGGAGAAGGTAAGCTTCTTAAAAACGCGTTTGAGCAACGCATACATAAAGAAAGAAAGAAAGAAAAAAAAACCGGCTAAGTGCGAGTCGGACTTGCGCACGAAGGGTTCCGTATCATTATCTATAAAAACTGCAAAAAAAAAAACATACCTGTTGTATGGGAGCCCCCTTAAGGAGACGCATTGGAAATTTACGTGGCGGTGATCTTGATTTTTCCCAACAATTACAAAACATATGAAAGTGATATTTGATGACATGATTTTTTATTTAATTGACTTCATTTTGCTAGTTGCAGAAACACGATTTGTCAACTTTTATAACAGACAAAAAAATATCAAAGTAATCTCTTTTAAAACATAGATTTGCATTTTACAGACAAACCAGACCGATTTTTTTTTAAATAATTTGTAGTTTTAATTTGAAGGGAAAAACAGTTTTTCTTATGGTACGGGGCGCAAACGCTCCGTATTAGATTTATTGTTTAGCGGTGCGTCGCCTTAATTCGCAGTCTTCGCTCGTATTGCACAATGTCAAATATGAACTAAGACCTGAAATGTGACATCTTACCTAAATCTGCAAGCTTTCGGCATACGGCTTGCCAACTCGCCTACGCGATTGGGTCGCCGGGTTCCTGCATGAGCGCAGCATTCGCGTACTCTGCGAAAGCAGTGCCTCACAGTTTCTGCAGGTGAACGCCGGAGTGCCGCAGGGTTCTATATTATCGCCCACGCTGTTCCTTCTGCATATCAATGACATGTTATCCTGGGTAACATTCATTGCTATGCAGACGACAGTACAGTTCATCGGCGTTATTTGGGTCACCCTGCGGCAAAGCAAGCCGATATAGTGGAGTCAAGACGTAAAATTGTCATTGAGCTGGACGAGGAATTAGACCGCATTTATAAATGGGGCTCTGATAACCTCGTCCAGTTCAATGCCAAAAAGACACAGGTCTGCGCTGTCACTGCCAAAAAGTCCGCATTTCTCCCCCAGCCCTCCTTCCAGAGCAACCTATTACCCATCCAGACTGGTCTCAGTCTCTTAGGTATGGACATACACAGCGACCTCAACCCGAACAGCTATATTGAGAGCATCATAACCACAGCCTCACGTAAACTCGGAATCCTGAACAAAGTGAAGAGGTTCTTCACGCCTGAGCAACGTTGTCTTTTGTATAAAACTCAAGTGCGCTCCTGCGTGGTGTATTGCTCTCATCTTTGGGACGGATCCGCCAATTACTTGCTCGAAGCTCTTGACAGGTTGCAGAGACGTGCTGTCCGTATTATCGGTAACGATGACGTTACAACCAGTCTGGAGCCGTTACAGCTACGTAGGGACATTGCTTCCCTTAGTGCTTTCTACCACCTTTACCACGGTGAATGCTCTGAGGAGCTCTTTAACCTCATTCCTCCCTCTCCATTCCTTTCCAGATCGACGCGTGCAGGTCTGAGAAGCCACCCTCATACCGTGCTGACCATCAAGACACGTACCAAAAAGTTTGGACAATCGTTCCTTTGCCGAACTACCCGTATGTGGAATGCGCTTCCCGCACACGTGTTTCCCTCCTCTTTCTCTCCCGGGTTATTTAAGCGGGGCGTGAAAAAGCATTTATGCAGGCCGCCATAGTGTGAGCGTTCGGCATAGCGTGGTAGCGCTGTGATGAACGCTTTCACTTCTTGGGCTTCACTGGCTGCTTTTCATCAGGCAGGGTGAAGCCATTATGGCGTGTCACAATAATAAAAATAAAAAAAAAAAAAAACTGCGATAGATCGGTAGCAAAATTTTGAAGGGCAATAGCCGGTAGTAAATCTCGATAGCTCGATTGGAAGAGTTGCCACTCGAATCGCGTATGCTTAGTAGCTCAACTGGAACTGCTATGACTTTGAGCAATACATGGAGCTATTAAGGCACAAAACAGGAGTTACCACCTACAATATATTTTATTCAAATATTTTTAAGAAAAGTGCTTTTGAATCGTCCATAAATTTTTTACCTACTACCAATTCAGGACGTCTGTTTTTAAGCTGCGGAGAAAATGGGCGCAAGAAATGCTACAGCTAGAAGTAACGATACTTACAACAAAAAAAAGTATATCTTTACCATACCTGTAACGACGCTGGTCTTCCGCGGATTAAGACATTGATTTTGACATTAACACTCTCGGAAAGATGTCAAAATCTGGTCAAGACACAATAAATGAAGTTTTACCTCAGGAAACGGGGCCCTGAAATCATTTTCCTTCGACTCGCCTGATCAGCGAGGTTCATCATGAGTTCACTCCTCGAGGTAGAACGACCGGAGGTAGTTACCAGCTGGCTGTTCTAATAGAGCTATCGATTGGAGCAGTAGTCGTCGTGATATGAAAGGTCTGGTAGCTCAATTTCGAAGAACTCTAGTCCGGATTAAGAAATCACGATGTCTCACTAGCTCAATTGAAAGAGCAGTCATTCGGATTGCACAATGTCAAATATGAATTGAGACCAGAAATGTGACATCTTACCTTAACACTGTGAAAGACCAGTAGCTAAATTTTAAAGAGCAGTAACGGATTGTGTTTCTGTTGTGTCTGGTTTTGCAGTCAATGTGTTAAAAACACCGTTATTGCCCGGATTACATGCAGTCTAATATGACCTGACATGAAATGTGTCATTTTACCTGATCAGTGAGGTTCATCATGAGTTTATACCGCGGAATAGCTCCCACGCAGTACCGGGTATCCTTGAACTTCCACATGCCGCCGCGGGCCGACTCCTCGAGGTAGAACGAGCGCAGGTAGTGATCGGCCGGCTGGTAGCGGAACCCGTTGAAGCGGTATTGAAAGGTTCCAATCCAGGGCATGTCTTCGAAGTATGCGGTGCGATAGCTGGAGGGGAGAAATGAAGATAAGAAATTTAAAAAAAAATCAATGGCGCTTTGGAGTTGGTATGTGATCTTAGAAGTCAGCTCATGTGTGTGTGTGAGGGTGTTTGTGCGAGCGTGCGTGCGTGCGGCCGTGTGTGCATGAGTGCTTTGCGTGCGTGCGTGCTTGCTTGAGTGTTTGTGTATATGCAATCGAGCGTTGGCGCTAGTAGTTTTGTTGCGGCTTATTTTGCTAATTGACGATCACGCAAACATTTAACAACCAAAGGGATATAGGTCCAATACGCTGCACCAGTTGTCTACACGTTTGAATTCCAATTCTACTTGGCATCAGCGAGTAGTTATTCCGTGTTCTGTTCCCGTCATGTTAACTTCATTCGAAGTTAGAGTAAAAGAGATAAAACACGGAATAACTATTCGATAATTTCAATTTAATTTAATTCGAATTTAATTTTTAATTCGATAATATTCGATAATATTTATTCTAATGTAAGTGACCATGATAGTTTAAAAAGTTAAACTATTCGAAGTTTATTCTTTGTTTATTTGTAAGGCACTTACTCTACTTCCAACCGATATGGTTAAAGTTAGACAATGTTTAAAACAGAAGCTGTCACTTTTTAGCTAATATTGTTAGACAGAGACACAATATTTTAAACGCGTATTTAGCCATTGTTTAACTTTGAACACTGTTTGGTAGTACAATGGTTAAATGCTCTTTTTTGTTTTTTAATTTTTATTTATTTATTGATAGCAACACAGCAGACACTAATCACATCTGAATTCTTGGCGGGAAAGTGAAGAGTCATGTCTGCGGTTTTGTTTCATTTTCTAAAATTTGTGTTATGTCGAATATTAATGTGAAATAATGGTGGATTATTAACCGTTAAGTGTTCGCGAGTGTGCATGAGTGTTGGCAAATGAACCAAAACAGTGCAACGGCACTTTTCAAATTCTCTCAAGAAGTCCGCGTGAGGACTTAGTAAAGCCCCACATCTTTACTGAGATACTCTTTTTTTTTTTGGAGAGAGACTGCTGATTGCCTCTGGGCATTTTCAGCTTCACCGGGCTTGTTTTAGGGGCGGCGAGGTACGTAAAGGGTACCTCAAGCCGTGTTGAAACGAATCACCTTCGGAGGATTTCTAGAGGGGTACGGCATCGCACACTTAAAAGTGCGCGTCCCCGTGCCCTCCCAGAGTCTCCGAAGGGTTCGGATCGGATCGGGGAGCGGAACCACCCGAGGGCGCCTCTAAAGGCACGGACCTCGGCTCGGGTAGACCGGGCCGTGGAGGAGGAGAGTAGAGATACTCGAGGGGTTGGGGGGTGTATCATTTCTCCCTTCTCATTTCTATTATCACTCATCATCATTCTATATAGAGTTTAAACGTATAAATTAAGTTTTCGACTGAAGTACTAGTATCCATGGTCATGAACAAATATAAAAAATATATATCACATCTTGAATATTATAAATTAGCTCAACAGTTTCTTAACTAGATCAATGACCTCAATGTGAATGCACAGTGAGCAGTGAAATGACAGTATTCAAAACAGAACCATTTGTTTTCTTCAAATTTACATAATAAAATCTAACACAAAAAAAATATTTAAAAATAAAGCTACAATTAGACAACACACTTATATTATAAATGTGAAAGTATGTGTGTATGTATGTGTGTATATTTGCTGCTTTTTCACGCTGCAACGGATGGATGGATTTGGATGAAATTCGGCATACAGATAGTTTATAATCTGGATTAAAACATAGGATTTTTATTCCTTTTTATTCCGATATTCCAACGGGAACGGGAACCACGCGGGTAAAACCGCGAGCGGCCGCTAGTTACTATATAAATTTGAAGTATTACTTTGTAGACTGGCTTTGGCGGTTCTGGAATATTAATTCCTAAAGAAACTAAAGAGGTAACAAAGATAATTATATCTGTTATTAATATGGCAATGTTTATACATATGTTTAAGTTGGCTGCAATGCAAAAAGTTAATGTGTCATCCATATGTCAATGTTGGTAGAACATTTTCATGCCTCTCTCACTTCCTGTCTATTCGCGTGTTCGGATGTGTAACTCAGATGAGAATTACAACCGCTCAAACGGCCACTGGTTACTTTTGTAACCAAATCAAAATGGCTCAAAACGGCCATGGGCAGTATAGTAACCAAACGATCTTGCGTTCGTAAAAGTTCTTCTTATCTTTAAAATAAAGATTCGATTCGTTTGCTTTAACTTTTATATAATTCTGTATTAAATTCCTAACCTTTTATATTAAAGAAACACTCCAATCCAGTCCGCCATTTAATATACAAGAGCGTTTGAAATCTGACACCTGTCATCTGTCATTGTTATAGTATGTTGTGCCAAGTAATGTGTTTTAGTGAAATTAACTGCATTTTTTGGTATTACTGTTAAGAGAAGTGTGATTTATTGTTAGAAAGCCTATTAAATACAGTATTTAATGATGTTATTGTTTTATTTATTTCATTTATAATATTTACGTAGTAAATTTTTAAAATATTTTTTTTATTTATTTTTTATTTTTTTCCGGGACTGGTTAGACGTGTCTTAAAAATTACATATTTTATTAATCTTTTAATTATAATTGCTCATTTTTACAAATCTGATATAGTATTAAATACTCTTCATGGTGATATTATTATTTCAGACCTAAGTACCAGGTTCATTTAAAAATTAATTAAATAAAACTAAAAAATAAAATTTCCTTGTACTAAAAATCAACGCAGAATTTTGAAAAAAAAATTTCTCCGGGATTATGCGTGTTTTTTATTAATATAGCTTAGGAATGTGTTTACAATGCTTTTAAAATTATAAAAAGTATAGGTCATCGATTTATATTTAGAAATATAAGAATTTTAATGAAGCAAAATGTCAAAAATGTAAAAAAAAAATGTTATGTTGATTATTTCCTATAAGAATCGTCTAATCCGAACAACACTAACAGATGTAGTGTAATCTTATCAGCTTCAATAAAAATAACACTTAAATGCTACGCGCGCCAACGCAGAGTCATAAATAACGTTTTTTGTAAACAATAACAACGCCGCCATTAAGTGTCGAATGACGTGGCCGGGTAAGGGCCCGTCGTGGGTGGTCCTCTTGGCCGCCTGAGCGGTTTTATAATAAAATAATAAGTGTCCATTACAAAAGATCTGCTTTTTATTTCAATAACATCAGGTTATGGGCCCAGGCACTTATACCTGTTTGTTGTAGATTGGCGTTAGTTACGGCAGCAAAATCGGCGAGAAGGAAAAGTGAGGTTATCTCACTAAGGTTTGCGGCGTGGTGCTCGGGCACTGCAGAACATCGCCGAGGAGTACTTGTTTTTTGTTGGGAAAGGACAAGGTCGGAATGGAGGGCAATAACAACAACAACGTCAATGTGATCAAGTTGGAAGGGGCCAGAAATTGGAATATTTGGAAATTCCAAACAACAGTGCTGTTGAGAAGCAATGGCTGGTAGAACATTGAGGAGGGAAGACAGGTGAAGCCCGAGGTTGCCAGTGAGATACCTGCATGGGAAGCTAAAGATGCCAAGGCGCAAACGTTACTGGTTACACGGATGTCGGAAGAGGCAATGTTACATATCATTACATGTACGAGTTCTGCCGAGATGTGGCGAAAACTTCAAAGTGTATATGAACAGAAAACTGAGACTAGCGTGCATATAATACAACAGAGATTCTTCCAATATAAGTTCGAAGAAGGCACAGACATGTCCGTGTTCTTGTACAAGGTACAAGAAATGCAAAATCAATTAAAACAGATGGGAGAAGAAATCTCGAATAAATTTGTAATCACGAAAGTACTAATGTCATTGCCAGACAAATATAAACATTTTGTTTCGGCGTGGGAATCTGCGCCTGACGAAAAGCAAACATTCCATAATTTGGTGGCCAGATTACTAATTGAAGAAGAGAGAGTAAAAGGAAAGAACGAAGATGCACAGCAAACTTCATCTTCTGCGTTCTTAGTTAAAAATAAAAAGCCTGTAAAATGCTTCAAGTGCGGTAAGAGTGGACATTATCAAACTGAATGTAAAAGTAATAGAAGTAACATTGAAGGGAACATGAGTAATAACAATAACTGTTTTTATTGTGGGAAGCTTGGACACTTCAAGTCTCAGTGTCGTTTTCGTAAACAAAGAATGTCAAGAACTGAAAATAAAATGAATAGTAACGCGTTTGTGGTGTCTGATTCGTCGCATAAACTGCAAAAATCCAAATGACTAGTGGATTCTGGCGCTAGCGAACACATGTGACGGGATCGTGCATTGTTTACATCGTTCACAAATACTTCGCCAAAACCTGTAATTATCGGTAATGGCGCAGTGATTAATGCGCTTGGTTGCGGACAGATGGCAGTTCAAGTATCGAACGGGAACGAATGGATAGACACAGTGATAGACAACGTGTTGTTCGTTCCGGAACTGAAAACGAACTTGTTTTCGGTCAATCGCGCCACAGATAGAGGATATGTCATAATGACAAATGACAGTTCGTGCAAATTTTACAAGTCGAACAAAATTTGTGCGGTGGCGGAAAGAATTGGAAGCTCGTATTATTTGGAATTACGCTATAATAGTAATTGTGAGATCGCGAGTACTGCGAAGTTAGTGCCGAACGACCTGAATGAGTGGCACAGAAGATTGGCGCATCAGAACTTCCCCTACGTAAAAGATATCCTACGGAAATACAACATTGAGGTTAAACAAACATCCAAGCCAGTGTGTGAGAGTTGTTTGGTTGGCAAAATACATAGATTGCCGTTCAGTAGAAGTGAATACAAGAGTACTAAGACATGTGAGCTAATTCATGTTGATACCTGCGGTCCCATGGAAAAACCGTCAGTTGGTGGGTCAAGGTACTTTGTTGTGCTGAAAGATGATTATTCGAACTTCAGAACTGTGCAATTTGTTAAAACAAAAGATAAGATCAAACATATCATTGAGGATTTCATAAATAAGGCTGAGAATATTACTGGAAATAAAGTGAAGATACTCAGAAGTGATAATGGCCTGAAGTTTGTGAACAGGGATGTGAAGGAAATTCTTACAAGACGTGGAATAACACACCAAACTACTGTACCATACACCCCCGAACAAAATGGAAAGGCGGAAAGGGAAAATAGAACATTGGTGGAAGCGGCAAGGACTATATGATTCATGATTTACCAAAGAAACTACGGGCTGAAGCTATAAACACAGCAGTGTTTGTGTTGAACAGAACTGGGAAGAGCCATGAATAAGGAAGATCTCCATTTGAGGTATGGACTGGGAAAACATATAATATTCACACATTCCAGTACACATTCCAAAGGAAAGACGGAGGAAGTGGGATAAGAAAGGAGAGAAGGGCTTGATGGTCGGGTATGAGGAGAATGTGAAAGGATACCGTATTTACTACGCTCAAGAGAACACTGTGGAGACAAAAAGGGACATTGTTTTCTTACAGGAAGAAGAGAAGGAAAAACTTCAAGTGAAGGGAGGTGAAGGTCAAACCGTAGTTTCATTAAACCTTGAAGAAGAGATAGCGCAAAAGAGTAGTCCCGAGACAGATATTGTTGAGATAGCTACTCCTGAACCCGAAGAGACAACTCAAAAAAGCAGTACCCTAGAAGATAACTCAGAAAGTGACAGTGACTACTTGCCATGTAGTGAAGAAGAACACCTATTAGAAAGATGTAGTCTGTCCAGAAAGGAAAGAAGTAAGCGTGAGCGTACAACATCTTTCTACAGGTGCAATAATGTGCAGCTAGACAAAAATGAGTGCGAGCCCGTTACATATGGTGATGCCATGAGTAGAAGTGATGCTGGTAAGTGGAGTGCAGCTATTGCTAGGGAACTTCAGACTCACTGAAAGACTAATAACACATGGAACTTTTGTGATTTACCTGTAAATGCAAAAACTGTGAGTAGCAAATGGGTTTTTAAAGTTAAAAATGCAAATAATGTCAAACAGTATAAGGCTAGGCTTGTTGCTAGGGGGTTCGAGCAACAGGATATATTTAATTTAAATGACATTTATGCCCCAGTTGCCAAGCTAGCAACTTTTAGGTTTTTTGTAGCAATTGCAAATAAATATAACTTACCTATTTACCAAATGGATGTCACAGGGGCTTTCTTGTATGGTGACATTAAAGAAAATGTGTATTATAAGTTTACCAGAAGGGGCTTATTCAGGAGATAATAATATAGTAAAGTTAAATAAGTCATTATATGGATTAAAAAGTTCGCCTAAATCTTGGAATATGAAATTTAATTCTGTAATAACTCGAGAAGGCTTTATAAGGTCAAAATGTGATTCATGCTTGTATAAAAAGTATAGTGGTACAGATAAGATATTTACATTAATATATGTAGACGATTTGTTAATTTTTGGAACAAATGAAAACGAGGTCACAAAGCTGAAAACAATATTAAATAAAGAATTTAGAATGAAAGATTTAGGACTGATTTCAGACTTCTTAGGAATAAATGTGAAACATAATTTAGAAAAAGGCACAACTATATTATCACAAAGCAATTATTTAGAAAATGTAATTAAAAGATTAAATATGGAATACTGCAAACCCATGTTGACTCCTCTGGACATAAATTTTAACACTAAGATATTTGATTCTGGTACTGATCACGATAAAGACATTGAAGGCATCTGTAGGCAAATTATTGGCTGCCTTATGTCTCAGGCACTAGGCCTGACCTGTGTTTTGCAGTATCCTTATTAAGTAGATATCAGAAATGTGCGAATAGTGTGTTGCTAAGTGCACTTAAGAGAGTATTGCGTTATGTGAAGCATACCTTAGATTATAAAATAGTTTATAAGTGTAATGATACTATGTTGCAAAGCTACTGTGATGCTGATTGGGGAGGTGATCAGAGCGACAGAAAGTCCACATCTGGCTATTTATTTATTTTTGCAAACTGTTTGATTGTGTGGTGTTCAAACAAGCAAACTTTTGTAAGTTTGTCTACCACTGAAGCTGAGTATGTTTCAATGAGTATGGCAGCAAGTGAAGCGTGCTAGCTTGTTAATTTGTTACATGATTTTGACTTTCAAAATGTTAGCCCAGTTAAGTTGTTTTGTGACAATCAGTCAGCTATTATAAATGCAAGTACAGAGTCAGTTAAACGTCTTAAACATGTTGATATCAGATATCATTTCACTAAAGATTTGATTAAAAATAATAAAATTGATATTCAGTACATAAGTGCTTCTGATCAATTGGCAGATATGCTAACAAAGTCATTAAGTAAGGATTTGTTAATTAAGTTTCTAACACAGTGTAATGTAAAATTATAAACTAAGAGGTAGAGACGTTTTGCCAAATGATGTGTTCCGCCAGTTGATATATTTTAAAAATTAGTTTTTAAATATAAACATTGAGAAGGGGTGTTATTAATATGGCAATGTTTATACATATGTTTAAGTTGGCTGCAATGCAAAAACTTAATGTGTCATCCATATGTCAATGTTGGTAGTACATTTTTATGCCTCTCTCACTTCCTGTCTATTCGCGTGTTCGGATGTGTAACTCAGATGAGAATTACGTGTCCATTACAAAAGATCTGCTTTTTATTTCAATAACATCAATATCTTGTTCGTAACATCATCGTTGCTGTCAACATTCCTATTATCAACCAAAGTCTCTTACCCATCGTCATTGAGCTTGTAGAATATGAAGGGCATGGAGTCCAGCGTGCCGTTGTTCTTGAGCTTCCTCCTCACGTCGGGAAGCTCCAGCTCCGTCTTGCCGGTCAGGATCGGGAACAAAGCGGCGGGGGTGCCATCGCCCACTATGTTGTACCTGTGGATAGTAAACAGGGTCTCTCTTCGTAAACTGAATTCGTATAACGATAGACCGACAACATATGATACTACATCTCTAGAGAACAGACGCAAGCAAAGTAATCTGATTAATCTATACAGGGTTATTTGTAAAACATCAACAACCTCGCAGACTAGGTAGCTAGCATCATAAACAACAACAATGTTGTTCCACGACTTTTGATAATTTGACAAATTTTACTTTCACACAAAAATAAATATCAACTTAATTTTACGTCTGAATGTTCTTATCTGGCTCGGACTTCATGCATCCGGAATCAGTCCGGCCCGGGAAAAAACCAAATTCGGCAAGTAATCGACTACACGCGCTCCGTTTTGAATCCGGAGAGAAATTTACTCAGTCGGTCGCTAGCACTTGCGCTGAATAGTCGTCCAGTCGACAATGGAAAGTTTAACTTTAGTTGAAATTGTATGCTTAGCTGTGGCCGTTAGGTACCAACTTACATTTAACAGGTTTTTCTTGTCTTAGCAAAACCCAGTTCTCTATTAAATCATCACAAACGCTGTTCCACGACGTTTTCTTCAAGTTTTTATTGTGGTAATCTTGTATTGAAGTATTCCAGATACCGATACCGGAAGTATCAATTAATTTAAGGGACAAACCACGATTTTACAGGAGAGCCTAATTCGATAACTTTTTTTTTTTCGATAGCTGTCTGTAACTTTTTAGCGTTTTATCCGATTTTATTGACGTACAGGACATAGTTTCTTATTTTTATCTTCGTTGTTAAGTTTCATAAAACTTAGTAGTTTCAAAGATAGCATGTCCCTTACATTAAAAATAAATTTTAACATGCTTCTTACGTTAATGAAATTTAAGGTATAAATAAAAAATTGTTGAAATAATACTGGCTTTATTATCTACTTTATGTATTCAAAGTTCTTAAAACAAATAACTGTAACTAGGTTACCTTACTTCCAAAATAAACAAACATGAAATAACACGTCTTTTCATAATTTTCAATATAAAATTACAACAAAAATAAATAAATGATAAAAAATAATGTAAGCGGCTTGAAAGCTTTCGGAAAATATACGTTAATTTACTGTAAAGGATCATTTTAGTGGTGAAATTTAATGTAACTGAATAATAATCAAATATTTTTAGAATAGAATAGAAATCATTTATTTGCCTTAAAACACGGTATTTAAATTATCACAATATTTAAAACGGTACAGCGTGTTTTGCCATTAAGATAGCATGCAAATACATAATAATTATTTAAATAAATTCTAAAACAGTATTTAAAAAAATTACACAAATTACATTTTATTTAAATTACATTAATTATTATATTACTTTACATGTCCAGAAACTATTTCATACTATAGAAATTATATTTATTTAGCCATTATAATTTTGTCTTAAATAATTTTAAATTTAATACTTTAATGTCATTCGGTAATTTATTAAATATTCTTACACACACACAGACAACTCCTGTTGTATTTTTGTGTTTTAGGTACTTCATCTAATACAAGTCTACCGACATTCCGAATAGTTCGTGGATATAGCTCAATTGCTTTAACAAAATTTTGAGGATTTTGTTTTACAAAGACACAAGCTTCATTAATGTATACATGGTAGCGGCGACAAACCAAGTTGTTTAAATAATGGCTTACATGAGTCACGCGGCATATTGCCTGTTATTGCTCTTATGCAATTCTTTTGTGCAATAAACGCTCGCTGTATCGCAGAACCGTTACCCCACACTATGAGACCATAACGAAGTACAGATACTACGTATGCATGATAGGTCGACAACACCGTGTTCATATCGGTAATATTTCGGAGACGCTTTAGTGCATAGACAAATTTATTTATTCTTTGTCAAACATGTTCAATGTGTATGGTCCACATTGAAATGGTTCGAAACTTCAGGATAAACATTAAATAAGTAAAGTAAAGTTGTTTCATTTCAATGTGTAATGTTCGCGTAAACTTTAAAAACAATGTGTATGCTCCAGTTTAAACCTTTATCGATTGTTAAGCCAAGAAATTTTGTTTCATTTATTTCGTCAATACTAGAATCTTTATATTTGATATTAAATGACATTGATGTGTTACTATTAAAATTAATGAAATTAGTCTAACTGCCGTACTCAGAGACGTCAATTAAGTTTTAATGACAATTAAATCTCTTGCTGTCACTTTCTTATGTATAGTGCTAAATAGAGAAGGAAAGACATTTAATTGTCATTAAAATTAAATGACGTCTCTGAGTACGGCAGTTAGTCAAGTTCATTTGTAAATTATTATTATCTAACCATTTACCTACAGCTTGTATTATTGATGTCTGTTTCGTGAAAATCGTTCTAGATTGCCTGAAAATGGTTAACGTAAGGGACATTTTTTGAACGCTAGAGCAATTCTAAGTAGGTATACCAATCGATAGAGCGGAAAATTCTGAATCCTAATATATGTATATAAAACTCATTTTGGCCAAAATGTCCCTTACGTTAATTGACACTTCTGGTATCGAACATTGATAATTCTGAATCACCATAATGAGGCGCTCAGAATCAACCATTTTGCAGTTTTGCTTGCGCACGCGACGCGACCGACCGCTTGAGCGTCTGTCATCGACTGGGCGCGTGATTCCTCCGGACCGGACCGAAACGAACGTGTCTCGCGTTCTCGTGTGGTCAGCTCCATACTTCATACGATATTGATAGGCCCCGCCCCCCGTGCTGAAAAATAACGGACCGGGTGCTCGGAGACGTCCGGAGCATGTTCCGGTTGCTTCCGGTTGAAAATCGGGATCGGAAGGCCCCTGATCACATGTAGTCGATGCAGTAAAATTTCATATATTTGTTTGAGCTACGGATTGAATCGGGCCGTGTTTTTTCGGGTCCGTGTGATTCCGGATGTATGTAGTCCGAGCCTCTCTGTACGCATCGCATCGCGAGGGTCGCGCGCGTCGCCTTTTCGTATGTGAATGGAGTATAGACTTACAAATGTCACGACAGTACAATAAAAACTTGGAAAATCATTTTTAATTAATGTAATCAGTTATGATAAAATTTGTAGAACAAAATGTTGTTGTCTATGATGTTAGATATCTAGTCGTGCGAGGTTGTTGATGTTTTTTCAAACAACCCTCTATAAAATCGTCAACTCGTTTATTGATTCTCTGAATTTGCTCTCTTTAATTAATTTCAACATTTCTTATAGAAAACGCAATCCATATGTTGTTTTCCCTTTAAGTTTTCCGTAATAACCAGTGGTCGGAGTAGGTATATTGAATTAAGGTCACTGACATCAAACGTATATGTTAATATGGATACTCCTCCGAGTTTCCGGATTATTATGATAAAACAAAAACAAAATTTATCTCTAGCTGATTCACTTTTAGTATTTGATCAAGTAAGGGCTACGCTTAACGAGTGCAATAATGAGAATATAAAAAATAAAATAGAATCAGTTATGGAACGAAATCCAGATTTAGATACAATTAGAGAATACAGCGAGAGTATTGAAAAAAGCGTAGCAAATAATCAGAAACTTTATTTCAAATTCGCTCCATTGACATCTACAGATGTTGAACGATCATTTTCCACTTACAAATGGATCTTAGATGTTAAAAGAAATAGCTTAAAATTAGAAAATATTGAAAAAATTATAGTTATTTATTTTAATTGTATAGAGACAGAAAATCAAAATGTAGAACTTGTAACCGATGAGGATTAAAAATAATTATTTTTAATAAAACTGTAATAATGATTATTTGTATTAACAATAAACAATTTTGTTTGCTTACATATGGTTTTTTATTTTATTACTCTATTTACCAAATTTTTGGAAACTCCGGTACATTCCGGAAGAAATGCATGTCCATGTTATGATATCATGACGCAAGTATCTAAAATCAATATACCTACTCCGACCACTGGTAATAACACACCCGTTTACAACCTAACAGTCCGCATGTCACGTTACATGTTACAATGAGATCAGTCTAAATAATTCTGATATAGACATATTTAGACCAATCCTGTGTAGAAGGAGAGTTTTCTTTTTTTATTAGGTACTTTAGTGCCTGGTATTTTGCGAACACTATCATTATTTGTAAGGTTCGGCGCACACGGGCCACTCGCCACAGCCACAAAACGCCGTCACCGACCTATTTCCTGTAGTTTTCATACATTTTGTATGGGCTCGCCGCACATGGTTGACGCCGGTGGCCGCCACTCGCTGCAAAACGTCGCTGCTCGCTTCTAGTGGCCGGCGCGCGCCACCTAACACCGACAAAAAACGCAGACACATGCCAGTCGCGCGATACCCCACCCGCCTATCCCTTCGCTTCAGTCAGCCAGTTTAAATCATAGGCATTGCACGCACGTGGTCATTTCTAACGTTGTTTGAATTAAATATGGAGCTAGAATTATTTATAACAGAAATTCAATCCCAAAAAAAGTAGCGGCCACCGACCGCAAGTGTCTACTACCGACCACAACTGTCTGTCGCGCGCTTCAGCTACATTTGTAGCTGCTTCTAGCTTCAGGTGGCGGCGTTTGTGGTTGTCGCATGTGGCCCGTGTGCGCCGAGGCTAAGATTTCAAAACTGTATTATAAAAACAGACAGACAGACAGACAGACAGACTGCTGCGTCCGTACGTCACTACGGCGCACTCGCCACTTACTAACTGGCTAAGCGCGTCGTTTCGGCCGTTTTGTATGAAGAGAGAATACTGTATGTAATACAAATCACTTGGAGGGCAAAGGCCTCCATCACTAAATCAAGTCATCATGTGGGTGACGCTTGTCAAATGCGGGTTGGTGATCATATAAGGCTTTGCCCGACCTGGGAATTGAACCCGACCTTCGGGTATTGGGCCGAGCGCATGCATTGCATGAGTACAGGAACTATCCTGTACTCATGCAAAGCGAATAAAGCGAATATTTTCGGTATTTCGAGATTCGACATTTTTAAATGCGTCATTGTAATATTCGGAATTATGTTTTCGTTTATTTTATAATTGTTAAAAAAAATTTAATATAAATAATACGTAGTGTTAATTCCGCTAACTGAGAGCCACTAGCTAAGTGAGAGTCTCATTTGCCAATTCGAAAACGATAACTTGTATGGCACAAATTCAACTCTTCTCGTATGCCGCCAGAAGGCGCTGCTTCAATGCCATACTAATTTTCGTTTTCGTAAACGTAATCGAATGAGTACGGATAGTAAACAAAACTCGCACTAGGCACTCAGATCGGGCTACCGACACTATTGAAAAGGATTCATCATATTGAAATATGATCCGTTACAATTTGAACCTTATTATAACACAGTGACAACTGAAATTTCTCCATCACTCACCCCTTAAGAATGGTAGCATGTAATTCCTCTTCCAAATACTTGTAGCTGTGAGGCATTCTCCTTATGAAACCGTTGCGTGACGTAGAATCAAACCCGAAGATCAGCACATTGAGGGAATTCTCCCTACCCTCGGGGGGACGTTTCGGGGAAAGTTTTGATCGAAACCCGGCCACGTGGCCCGTCCATTTCGACGGCAAAATTCTGGAATTAATACATCATCATCATTATTATCATAAGCTCATTTTGTGTCCCCACTACTGGGGCACGACCCTTTCCTATGGATGGATAGGGAGAACGGGCCATAAACTACCACGCGAGCCCAGTGCGGATTGGTGGTTGTTAACGGCTGCTGATGCAGCCGGGACCAACGGCTCTACGTGCCTTCTGAAGCAGGAGCTCGAGATGATTAATTGTTGGTCACCCATCCGATGACCGGCTTTGCGAAAGTTGCTTAAGGCGACGCACCGCTAAACAATAAATCTCATACGGAGCGTTTGCGCCCCGTACCATAAGAAAAACTGATTTTTTTCTTCAAATTAAAACTACAAATTATTAAAATAAAATGAAAAACAATATTGAAGTTTGTGTTAAGGCTAATCTATTAAGAAAATTTTGATGCTTAAATCGGTCTGGTTAGTCTGTAAAATATAAATCTATAAAATGTTTATATAATTTTTAACGCAAATTTTGTTTGATTATATAAACATTTTATTAATAGCTTGCCTACTTCTTAACTGATCTTTAGTATTTGTAAAAATATTATGATCAGATGTTAATGACGGTAGTTGTTGACATTGGAGCCTTTGGCTTTCAAAGTAAATAGTGTTGAATAATTTCGGCGGGCTGGTTAGAACCACGATAGCTCAATTGGAAGAGCACCTGACCCGGTAAGTCAGAAGGGTGCGGGTTCAAATCCTGCTCGTGGAAATTTTTCAACATTTGTGTTTTTTTTTTTATATATAAATCTATGTTTTAAAAGAGGTTACTTTGATATTTTTTTCTCTGTTATAAAAGTTGACAAATCGTGTTTCTGCAACTAGCAAAATGCAGTCCTAAATGAAAAATCATGTCATCAAATATCACTTTCATATGTTTTGTAATTCTTGGGAAAAATCAAGATCCCCGCCACGTTTTCCAATGCGTCGCCTTAACCTTGTTGAATAATTATAAATTTATAAAGTAGTACATAGGTGTCTTTGTAAACGTTTTGTTGCTAACTATCTTTATAAACGTACGAATTAAGTTTTCGTTTTCTGCCGCTAGGCGCGCTGTTTTTTCTTTTGCAACATAAAATGTCATGTCGGTTGTGCTCAATAAATATATCGTGGTTATAAAGAATTCTAACAAGAGTTTCATTGAAATATTGCCTAATTCCAATAGGTTATGGGCCCAGGCACATAATAAATAAATATTTCAATAAAGAAAGTCGAGTTAAGAGCAAGATTACAACCGGTGCAAAACTAACCTACAATGGAGGTTGCGAACGCGATGAAAATTTAGAAGTTCGATGGAAGAAATTTCAAACAATGGAAATTCCAAGTGAAATGTGCATTACGAGCAAAGGGATTAAACATAGAAAAGGCAAGACCAGCGGAAACCAGTTCGCAAGTGCAGTGGGATAAAGATGATGGCATGGCCATGTTTATTTTAACATCGTCTATGGATTTGAACCAAATATCTCTTATAGAAAACTGCGAAACTGCTAAACAAGTCATGACAAAGTTAGAAGCCATCTATGAACAGAAATCAGAATATAACAAGATGTTAATTCATGAAAAATTTTATCAATATTCATATAGTGCCAGTGATACGATGGCACAGCACGTGTCCAAGGTGGAAAGCTTAGCAAAGCAGCTACGGGAGACTGGTGAGAAAATCAGTGACACAGCAGTAATGACTAAGATTCTAAGTACATTACCATCAACATACCGTTCACTTAGACAAGCATGGTTGTCACTCGATGAACATAGTCAAACAATTCAAAATCTCACTTCTCGCCTAGTAGATGAAGAAGCCAGCCTTGCCAACGATACAAGTAGTAGTGAGACAGCATTAGTGAAATCAAAAGGAAATTTCAAAACAAAAAATAGAAATAAACAGAACACTTCAAATGATCAGAGAACAAGTCATAGATTTGTATGCTACAATTGTAACAGAAGAGGCCACTTCGCTAAAGATTGCAGGATGCCAAAGACAAAGTATGATAAGAAACCTAACAATATGTTGGCATTCAGCGCTGCGCTGAAGGAACATGACGAAGAGGCATGGATTCTTGATAGTGGAGCCTCAATGCACATGACCTTTAAGCGGGACTACTTCTGCGAGTTAAACGAGTCTCCACACAACAATTCTGTTAAATTGGGTAACAAACAGAATATCAAAGTACGTGGTGAAGGAACTATACTGATAGACAAAAAGGTTAATGGTACATGGGAGAGATGTAAACTTGAGAATGTTTTATATGTACCTGATTTGCGAAGAAATCTGTTTTCGGAAGGTGCTACCACGAGGAAAGGATATATGATAATGAAGAGTAATAAAAAGCATTGATAAAGAAAAATAATGTTGTTGTTATGATGGCACATCTAACACAGAACAACTTATATGAATTAGATGTCAAAACGGTCAAACAGGAGAATTGTAATATTGTGCAAACAGATAAAAGTTTGGCATGAAAGATTAGGACATTTAAATGTCAAGGAACTTCAGAATATGTGTAAGAATGGTGTGATTCCTGTTACATTGAGTGGAAATCAGGATTTTGTTTGTGAAGCTTGCCAATATGGGAAGCAAGCAAGACGTCCTTTCTTGAAATCTACACGAGGTCCAACACAGCCTGGTGAAATTGTATACAGCGATGTTTGCGGTCCTATAGAAGAACCTTCTGTATCAGGTATGAAGTACTTTGTTTTATTCAAAGATGGAGCTACAAGCTGCCGCCATGTTTACTTCATGAAGCATAAAAGTGAAGTATTTCAATGTTTTCTGAAGTATAATGCAATGGAGCTACAAGCTGCCGCCATGTTTACTTCATGAAGCATAAAAGTGAAGTATTTCAATGTTTTCTGAAGTATAATGCAATTGTG
The DNA here is from genome assembly GCA_947562085.1 of Eudonia lacustrata. Taxonomy (NCBI): domain Eukaryota; kingdom Metazoa; phylum Arthropoda; class Insecta; order Lepidoptera; family Crambidae; genus Eudonia; species Eudonia lacustrata. The sequence continues at coordinate 14,214,757 of OX387332.1, read as the reverse complement.
AAGAACAAATTTCAACGTGATTTGCACATACTACATACAGATAATGGTTGTGAATATGTGAACCAAGAATTTACATCATTTCTGGAGAATAAGGGAATAACACATGAACGTACCGCCCCGTATACCCCACAACAGAACGGGAGAGCAGAGAGAGAGAGATGCGTTCTATCATGGAAACTGGAAGAACAATGTTATATGCAAAGAACATTCCCTTGAACATGTGGGCAGAAGCTGTCAACTGTGCAATATATTTGTTAAATAGAAATACATCAAGCCAGACGGGAGATGTTACACCATTTGAACTGTGGCATGGAGTGAAACCTAACTTGCAACATATCAGAATATTTGGATCCATTGGTTATGTACACGTACCAAAAGAAAAGCGAAAGAAACTTTCTAAGAAAAGTGTGAAGATGTTGCTAGTTGGATATGACCATGATAATTACAGGATGTATAATCAAAATACCAGGAAGATAACAGTATCGCGGGACGTGAAATTTGATGAATATAGTACACCAGAAGAAAAACAAAATTTTGTAGAAGTGACAGCTGAACAACAAGAGATCATTCTACAAGGTCTACCCCACAGGATAAGTTTCAACATGTCATCAATCAACAAAGCAATGTACCTGAAGATATCAGTTCTGATGATAGTATGAAGAGTTTTGAAGAACTAGATGAAACTTATATCCCTCCAAGAGGTATACATTTGGAACAGGAAGAGGAAGAACATAGAAACATCACATTACGCCCACGTCGAAATAATAACTTAGAAGTAAATTTCAGAGTTTGAAATACCTAACACTTATGAAGAAGCGATGAATAGTCCCAATTCTCATCTATGGAAGAAAGCTGTAGTTGAAGAGCTTCAGTCACATGAAGAAAATCAAACTTGGATACTGACTGATCGAACGGAGAAGAAGCCTATTTCTTGTAAATGGGTGTTCACCATAAAGAATAGAGATGGAGAAATAGTAAGATTCAAAGCGCGACTGTGTGCACGAGGGTTCACACAAGTCAAGGGCTTAGACTATAATGAGACTTTTTCCCCCACTAGCAGGTACGATTCCATCAAGGTGCTGCTTAGCATTGCTGCGAGAGATGAACTGCAAATCGAGCAATTTGATGTGAAAACGGCTTTCCTGTACGGTGAGCTCTCTGAGGACATATCGACCTATCCATAGAAAGTTACTTTTGCATAATCTCTACTTTGCAGGAGAGCGATTTGAAGTTTGTCTTGCACAAATTTTGCTGTAACTTTTTTCTTTATTTTTCTAGAGAATTGATTATTTTACCAAACTTATACTACATTATTATGCATTGATTTTTATTAAAATATTTAATTTACAACCCGTATTTTAGATTTTAGGAGATATTATGTGCATATACAATCTGTCCGGTCACCGGTGTCGGAGCTTTAAATATCATAAAATATGGTCAACTTTATTGATAAAGCACCCCTTATATGTAGGTTTTCTCTAACCATAATGAAATGGCAGCTTTTAATTATTTATTTTACCGAAAAGTAGATGTGCGTACAAGTTTGACCATATCTACTCTTCTAGAGGTCCTACGTTTACAAACGAGGTGTCATTAGAAAGCTAAAAAGCTAGGTAAGGAACTGATGCTAAGAATGTTATCACAACAGTTCATAAAAATACAACATAAATTTTTTTATGAAAAAAAAAGAACAAAAGAACGAGTTTTTTTTAGTTATTATGTTTTAAAAAACAAATTAGGTCATTGAACTACATTTTTTATGTTTTAAATAAGTAGTACAAGGTATGTGCTAAAGGCAGACACTAAAATATTAGACCTAACTCAGATAGTTTAGGTTTTACAACAGTCTGAATATGACCCTCTTAAAAGCGCGTCCTTCATCGCCATAGCAAACTCAACTTCCTTATCGGTGGGTCGGGGACAGGAGCAGGTAAAAAAAAACAAAAGAATGCCAGCTGAAACGTCAGTTGTTACGGGCTTGTCAGGTCAGTCGTCCCTCGCTCCGCGTTGTGATTACACTACTTGCTGTTTTAAAATCTACCACATAGTTTTGTTGTTATTGTTGAACTTTTGTTACGTTTTTATTTTGTTGTTGAACTTTTCTTGTTAGTTACAATGGAAGACGGTTACTACTCAAGTCAGCACCTCGCCGATATCCATTTCGTGTACGGATTGTGCAACGGAAATGCCAATGCTGCTGTTAGAGAATACGTAAGAAGATTTCCAAATCGACCTACACCGAATGCCCGGACTTTTATAAGAATACGCATAAGACTAGCTGAAAATGGAATCAGAAGACCTGCCAATGAACGTGCTCGTCTTGTGTCTCACCAAGAGGAAGAAGAAATATTAAATTTGATTACTCAAGATCCTAGACTTAGTGTCAGACGAATTGCTAATCAACTGAATTTATCCAGATGGTCAGTGTGGAGAGTTCTTAAAAGGGAAGGATTACATCCGTATCACTTCCGAAGGGTACAAGATATACTAGAACCGGATTTCGCGACAAGGTCAGTTTTTTGTTCGTGGGTTATTAGAAGAGTGCGACACAACCCAAATTTTTTAAAAAGAATTTTGTGGACTGACGAAGCCACTTTCACTAGATCGGGATATACGAACCACCGCAATGATCATCTGTGGCTTCATGAAAATCCCCATGCCGTGAGACCAAGTTCATTTCAGCATAAATTTTCTGTGAATGTTTGGGCTGGAATGATTGATGATCTTTTAATTGGACCGTTTATTTTACCGGCGACATTGAATGGCCCAAGATTTTTGGAATTCCTGCAAACTCAGTTCCAAGACGCACTACTGGATTTACCGTTGTCCTACAGAGCTGGTATGATATTACAATTAGACGGCGCCCCGGCACACTTTGCAGTAAATGTCCGAAATTTTTCGAACGAACGAACGCGGTGGAACGATCGCTTGGCCACCGCGTTCACCCGACTTAACGCCACTCGATTTCTTTTTGTGGGGTACTATGAAGCAGAGAGTGTACGTAGACGTGCCAAACACACGAGAAGAGTTGGAACAGAAAATAATTGATGTCGGTAATGATTTGAGAAGAGACAGGGAGATGATACGACGCTCGACCAGTCATGTATCATTAAGAGCCACTGCATGTCTTCAGTACCACGGAAATCACTTTGAGCAGTTGCTGTTATAAAAAATATTAAAATGAAAATTCTTTATGTGAATGATTAAAATGTTATTATCATTAGTTACCAGCTTTTCTTTTTATTTCTACTTTCCTACAAAATTTAACTATTTAAATGGTCATGTTCCAACTGTTATAAATCCTAAACTATCTAAGTTAGGTCTAATATTTTAGTGTCTGCCTTTAGCACATACCTTGTACTACTTATTTAAAACATAAAAAATGTAGTTCAATGACCTAATTTGTTTTTTAAACCATAATAACTAAAAAAAACTCGTTCTTTTGTTCTTTTTTTTTCATAAAAAAATGTATGTTGTATTTTTATGAACTGTTGTGATAACATTCTTAGCATCAGTTCCTGACCTAGCTTTTTAGCTTTCTAATGACACCTCGTTTGTAAACGTAGGACCTCTAGAAGAGTAGACATGGTCAAACTTGTACGCACACCTACTTTTCGGTAAAATAAATAATTAAAAGTCTGCCATTTCATTATGGTTAGAGAAAACCTACATATAAGGGGTGCTTTATCAATAAAGTTGACCATATTTTATGATATTTAAAGCTCCGACACCGGTGACCGGACAGATTGTATATCGATTTTTTGCGGATATCTCTGGGTCGTTTATACGTATGTAACCTTATTCTTGGGAAAAGTGTCAGTATCACAAGTACATATAACTTTGTTTTATGTAAATACTGATCACTTGATTGGTTTTATTTGTTAAAAAAGCAAAGATATTTATAATAAAATGATGAATTTTTGATGAAACATTTATTAATCAACATTCTTAGTGTGCAACATAATTTGAGAAAAAGTCGATGTTTTATTTATTACAAACTTTGGCTCATTTAAGAAATATTAAAGTCAACAATGGAATCATCATCATATTTCCATCTTCATACTGAAGTTTGGAGATCAGTATACAACATTGACTGCGATCCCATATAGCTTGTTTTAACTGACGATAACTAAGTCCAGTCCAATTTTTGATGTCATCCAGCCATTTGCGTCGCGGACATCCCGGAGCTCTCCTTCCCGGAATTTTGCCTTTGAGGATTAGCCAATTAACAATGGAATAAACTAGTATAAATAATACTTTTTTATACTAAGGAACTATTTAATGGGTAAGAGGAAAAAAACCAAAAGAATTAAAACAAAATCAACAAAAATCATAACTATAAAAATAGCAAGGAGTTACTATTTTTGTACCGTTTCTTAATATTAAATTATTGATTACACATTGGTACTTCACTTTTTATCAATATAGCTATGTGAACGTTAGAGAAAATTAAGTAGATATAATTTTAAGGTAAACATAATAGCGTACATTCCAATATAGGAGTAATTTGCAAAAATAACAAATAAAATAAATTAAAGCAAATATAAAGCATTTTCTTAATCTAATAAATGTTCTCACAATTTTAATAAATGAATAGTAATACTGTTTCTAAACAGTCATTTTCACTATCATTACTTGGTTTGAGAAAACTATTGGACCACTGTAAGGACTATGCTGAGCGACATGGCTTGAGGTACAACGAAAAGAAGAGTGAGTTTCTATTATTTAAAGGTAATATTAAGGAGCCTGCCTATATACCACCAATCTTTCTAAACGATGTACCTCTGAGGCGTGTTGCTCAATTTAGGTACCTTGGTCATATTGTTACTGAAAATTTAAAAGATGTGGATGACATTGAAAGGGAGCGCAGGGCATTGTCGATAAGGGGTAATATGTTGGCTCGTAGATTCATGAGGTGTACGGCGTCAGTAAAGATAACACTTTTCAGAGCATACTGTCAGAGTTTCTACACCTGTGGTTTATGGACTAGCTTTACCCTGAAATCGTATAGTGCCCTACGAGTCCAGTATAATAATACCTTCAGGGCCTTGTTGCGGCTTCCTCGTTTTTGTAGTGCGTCGGGTATGTTCGCGGATGCACATGTCGATGATTTTTTTGCCATCATGCGCAGGAAGTCATCGTCATTAGTGGACAAGGTTAGAGGAAGCAGCAACACGATCCTGAAGATGATAGCTGACAGGATGGATGCAGCTGTCTTCCGGAGGTTCACTGAATTGCATGTTTTACATGTGAGCCAGTGAGTCTTCGGGTTGTTTTTATTTTGCGTTGTGTTTGTAATTTTAGTTACTAACATAGTTGTAAGTCTGTTTGTTACTAACATACTCTACTTTATTTTATTTTATTTATGTAATGGAATTATAATGTAATTTTAATAATATAATGTAATTTATAATTTATAATTTTTAATTTTATTGTGAATATGGACCATTTGGTCTGAAATAAAAGTATTTTATTTTTATTTTATTTTTATTGTTTTTTATTTTTATTTTATTACCTACTGATAATATCATCATTCTTGTCATTTAAGTAACAAGGGAGCTATCTTAAAAGTTTTACTCTGGCACTGCTCTGAATAAGGTAAAAAAATCAATAAGAAAAAGGTGTATCAATAAGGGTAATAAATATTTAATTTTAATTTTAGATTGTTAGATACTTTGCGATTTAAACGCTTTTTTGAATAAGTATTTTACTACAAAAGCCTATTGCTTTTCTCGACTTCCCAAACACCAGAACTTTTGAAAACAATTGTATCTCTGGTCGTGCGATTTTTTTTCAAAGCAACGATACCTGTCCCTCTAGACAAGTGGCAAAACGCTCATAGAATAGAAATCAAATAGAATGATTATTGTACGGGATTGACTTAAGGCAACGATACGCCAAAATTAACGTTTATGTCAATCCCATACAATAATAATACTATTTAGTTTCTATTCTATAGCGTTTTGCCACTTGTTTGGGGGTTGCAGTGGCATGTTGCCCCTAAAGTCTTGCCATCAACTACTTGTTTAGTGACAGACTAATGAGATGTACGGTGTAGACGTTTCTTGGACCTTTTTTTGAGTGGAGCAGAGCGTTCATCATCACTAGAATAAAATTGTTAGGTGCACTATAAGAGGTAGTTGAAGGGGACTGGGTCCAGTATCCGTGATCATGAATAGAACAGAAGTTTTCATGACAATCTATATGTGAATTCAATGGAGAAGGCATGGGATATCCGATGTTTAAATCGAAGGTAAATCTTATATAATATATATATTCGATTATATATTATATTAGATTTACCTTCGATTTAAACATCGGATATAGTAAGCTAATAAGGGTTGAATTTTAAAAGCTGGATGGTACCCCAAGTGCGAAAGGCATTAGTAGAAAGTTATTTTCAGGCGTCAGTGGGAATTGTTGGCTATGTCTTATAGAATTTTCAGCAACACAATTAAGCGGTATTGGGCTAGTTTTGTCGGTAGAAATAATTTGTGTTTGATAGTTTTGTGCAGGTTGTAGTGGAGATAATTGGTTGTCGCCTATACTTGTGACATGGTGTACCAAAAACAACTTCCCATACTTCAGGCATCTCTTGTCGAATATTTTCAGCTCAATGTGGTAGTGGAGATGTCATTAAAACGTCACGGTCGACCGTGACATTTTCTAAAAAAAAATAACCAAATAGATAAGAGATCGCAGCAACAAACAAATCAAAATATGTCCTAGTAGTTGTAAATGTTTTATATATACCATTAATACAAAACAAGATATTTTATATTACGGTTTAGTGTTCATTTTAAGATAGAAAAAGGATCTATCTCATTTTTGAACCAAGAACAAAGTTACAATTACACATAGACCATATAAATTTAAAATAATTTCCCTCGAGCAAAGTGACATGTGCAAGTAGACCATTTAGAAATGTATCTAATTGAAAATAGGATAATTAACTGTATCAAAGCCTTCTTTGTAGATTAGACACCAAATTTAAAAAAGAAAATTAATGTTTACGTACCTAGTTTATCCAATTTTCCATGATTGATCTCTGCGGGATCTGTCATTACACTATCATCGTTATCTTGGGGCTTGAACAAAAGGTTTAACATACGTTTAGAACGCGTGCTTTTCATTTTAAAAACATAAAAATTTATATTTTAATAATATTTATTTACGTAAAGCTAATTGCAGTGTTAGTGTGTGCGGGGCCGTCTTTACGTAGAACATGACGATGTGACCTCCGGCGCGGGGCGAACTCGCACCAATACCGTCAAAGGATAATGATACTTGTGATGTTGTATCCTTGTTTTTTGGAGCAGAAAATCACATGTACCTTTACTCGAATACTATCTTCCGAAATACATAACTTTTAATTTTTTTGATTTTACCAGTAATATCTAGAGGTCTGTCTAGACTTAAAAATACAAAAAAAGTAATTTGGGACCATAATCACAAGTACCGTTATTCTATGCATAGGTCGATATACATGGAGGTGCCAGAGGGATTGGAAATGCATTCTTCCAAAGTATGTAAATTAATTAAATCTATATACGGTCTTAAACAATCATCTAGATGTTGGAATGATAAATTTTGCTCTTTTCTATCTACTTATGGTTTCAAATCATGTCCATCTGATAATTGTGTATTTGTAGGATATTTTAAAGATGTCAAAGTAATATTAATTCTTTATGTTGATGATGGATTACTACTGGCCAAAAGACAAGATGTTTTATCTGAAATAATAAATATACTTAAACAAAAGTTTGAAATTAAGATTGTAAGCTGTAATTCATTTATTGGAATGGAAATAGATAAAGAAAATGATTATATCAGCATAAGTCAAAAACAGTATATTAAAACAATAATAAATAAATTTAATTTGTCAGATGCTAAGAGTAGTAGTACCCCTGCTGATGTAAATGTACATTTATCTAAGAATACAAGTAATGAAAAGCCTATTAATTTCCCATATAGAGAAGCAGTGGGAGCATTGTTATTCTTATCATCTGTATCTAGACCTGACTTTGCATATGCTGTAAATGTTGTAAGCAGATATGTCAATAACCCAGGTCCTTCACATGTTACAGCTGTGAAAAGAATCTTACGTTATTTAATTAATTCTAAAGATATGTCTATTGTTTATCAAGGTAATATTGATTTAGTTGGCTACTCTGACTCTGACTTTGCAGGTGATCTGGACACTAGGAAATCTAATACAGGTTATATATTTTTAATGAATGGTGGTCCTGTCACTTGGTCTAGTCGTAAACAAAATACTGTGGCATTATCCACAACTGAGTCTGAGTACATGGCTGCTAGTGAAGCCGCTAAAGAAATTTTATGGCTTAGGCAATTTCTTTGTGATATTGGGGAGCCACAAGGCTCAACTACTTTAAATGTTGACAATCAGAGTGCAATAAAATTAATAAACAAACCTGTGTTTCATAGAAGGAGTAAGCACATAGATATAAAATATAAATTTATCAGAGAAAATGTTGCGAATAAAATTGTTGATATAAAATATGTTGAGAGTTCAAATCAATTAGCTGATTTCTTAACTAAAGCTTTACCTGTAAATAAATTTAATTCAATTAGAGATAAAGTAATGAGAAATGTTTAATGTAGCTAATACTGTAATTTTCGTTAAAAGTTAAAAGTAAAAGAAAAGGTTTATAGTTATTTAGTAACATATGTATTAAGAGTTATTTGTAACCTATAAGTTTAGATAAAAGAATGTTTATTTTATGAAATTGTTTAGTTATATAAGTAAAGTCAATTATTATGTCTATCTTATAAATTTAAGTGGGAGTGTTGAATAATTATAAATTTATAAAGTAGTACATAGGTGTCTTTGTAAACGTTTTGTTGCTAACTATCTTTATAAACGTACGAATTAAGTTTTCGTTTTGCGCCTACCGAGGCGCGCTGTTTTTTCTTTTGCAACATAAAATGTCATGTCGGTTGTGCTCAATAAATATATCGTGGTTATAAAGAATTCTAACAAGAGTTTCATTGAAATATTGCCTAATTCCAATAAACCTCAGCACTCGCAGACCGGGCGCGTTTACCACTGCGCCATCGAGCTCCTCCAGGAATTATCACATTTCATATATAGGGTGTTTGGTAATACCTGTATAATCCCATATGGCAGATAGGGCACAAGTTGTAGAACCCCGGAAAATCATAAGCATACAAGAAAAGCACCATATGGCCAAGGCCCAAGATATTAAGGTTGTTTGTTACTAGGTAAAATTGTAAAGTGGCAACCCTAGGTCCAGCTGATGTATTGCTCTTGTTCGTCAACCTCATGATCTAAACAAAATGGAAGTCAAAGCGTGTCAGGGTTGAACAAAAATAACGTACCTATTAAAATAAATTAGTTTTTGTATGGAAAAGTAAATCTTCACGAATATGATTTTGCATGGTTACCATGGAGTTATTTATAATTGGTTGCATGGCTATGTTTCGGAATTATACACGTATTACCAAACACCCTGTGTATTAACATTTTATATTTACCCCTTTGTAAGGCTGTCTGTAAATATTAGGGGTGGGCCGACTATGGTAAAAAACTTGCAAAGACTTGAAAAGTTCCTGGATCGTTGTACATATGAAACAACAATATTTAGCTACTAGATACGAATGACATTTCAGGGCAGTCCTCCATACTGTATTTAGTCATGTCCTTTATGGGTACATATTATATAGTTCAGGAATCGAGGCTCGAACTTTTCCCGACTGTTAGGTACTACATACACCAAAGTTATTAGGTACATATAAAAGAGGGAAAAGGTATTTATTTTTTCATTCTTGGTCATTAATCGAAAACTAGTTATATCATAAAAAATTTAAAATCTGTTTAAGCTTGTGCAAATGAAGCCCTTTCATACGATACCCCACATAGCACGGTTAACTTACTTCAAAATTAAGACCTGTTTTTTGTGATTTAATTAAATATGTATAGTTTTCAGACTTTTCCCTGTACTTATAGTATAAGACGATATTACTTGCCAAACTTCATAGTTCTAGGTCAACGGCAAGTACCCTATGAATATTGATTCCCTTGAGTGTCGAAATATACGTTTTTTGCGACATAAACGGCCGTATCTTTTTTTTCGTTAAGAGCGTTTACGCCGCACACTAGCGCCACTAATGAAAAAATAAACATATCTAGCAATTAGAGATAGAAAATCAAATTATGCTCAACAAACTATTTGAATGAAGTAAATTAGCATTTTTACGTCACCTAATGAACACCTCACATGTTATGGTTTAGTTAAATAAGACGTTACGGCCACTTTTAACTATAACGCCATATTTAACTAAACCATAACATGTCAGGTGTTCATTAGGTGACGTAAAAATGCTAAATTACTTCATTCAGATAGTTTGTTGAGCATAATTTGATTTTTTATCTCTAATCTATACTAATATATAAAGCTGAAGAGTTTGTTTGTTTGTTTGTTTGAACGCGCTAATCTCAGGAACTACTGGTTCGAATTGAATAATTCTTTTTGTGTTGGATAGTCCATTTATCGAGGAAGGCTTTAGGCTATATAACATCACGCTGCGACCAATAGGAGCGAAGCATCAGTGAAAAATGTTGCAAAAACGGGAAAAGAGCCTAAAAAATTAAAAATGCTGCCGAAAGTCACTATTCCACGAGGACGAAGTCGCGAGCACAGCTAGTTACTAGATATGTTTTTTTTTCATTGGCGGCGCTAGTGTGCGGCGTAAACGCTCTTAACTTAGAAGTTTGATTTTTTCGCAGCTTCAAGGGACCGCAGATTTAAGTATATGCTTTTAATTTCAACTCGATACCTCCACGCGTTCTCGAGATAAAGGGTCTTGACCGACAGACAGACAGACGTACAACAAAGTGATCCTATAAGGGTTCTGTCCTTTTGAGGTGTGGAACCCTAAAAAACCCTGGGCGGGGGACCTCGACCCCGCATTTAGCATAACCAAAGCAAGGCTCTGTAAAGTGGAACATATAACATCAGTGATCTAGCTAGCTAGCGATCGCCTGATGTCCGAGCACCTTGGAACCCTTGCCACTTAGTAGACTCTTACGACATGCACTGTATTTGCTACCGTAGTGGTATAACTTTAAAATTTAAACTGCCTCTGTGGTTAAAAGTTTAAGAGCATAATTTGGCCACCCCTCGCCTCGCACGCAAAAACAAGCAGCTCCGCGCTTAAAAATTACAGAAAGAAGATTTTTCTTGAGTCATCACCAAGTGATACGATACACCAAAAGTTGCGTCTCGTTGAGGCCCACCTGCCTCCTGTTTGTACTCTGTTCGGTTTAGGACTTGTTTAAAGTCCGTCTGGCTAGCTACCACAATCATAATTAAAATTGGATAATTGGTGATCCGACAGGTAGAGGTAATATAGCCAGTTCCTCAGTTTATGAGGAGTATAGTCCGCTTTCGCCTCTTTCCTTATCATCACTTAACATCAGTTGATATAAAGGCCAAGGTGCCTATCAGTAAAAATAACAAGATATATTAAAAAAACACAAATGTTAAAAAAACTCCACGAGCAGGATTTGAACCTGCACCCTTCTGACATACCGGGTCAGGTGCTCTCCCAATTGAGCTATAGTGGTTCTAACCAGCCCGCCGAAATCATTCAACACTATTTACTTTTTTACTTTGAAAGCCAAAGGCGCCCATTCAATGTCAACAACTACCGTCATTCATCATCAAGATATCTTAAGCAAATCGAATCACTTACGTGTTAACATGTCGTCCCGTACATTTCACTTTCGCATGGTCGCTTTTAACCAACACATATGGGTCGCCATTGAAAACATCGATCGCTGGCCCCAAGTGGTATTTCACGTCAGTTTCATATATTATGTCCCGGTAGGTGCAGGTTATATCTTTGGTCGTATCCAGTATCTCTTGCACCACCCTGCATTGTGAATGCTGCAAAATAATGTAATTATTACCAGCTTATTTTGTGTCCCAACTAGGGTTGCAAACTATGTTTCAGGAAATTAAAGTAAATCTATCATTAACTAGTTAAAAAAAAGGATTTGAAGAAAAATAAAGTATTTTCCAAATTTAAATGTTTAAAAACATATTTCTTTGTACTCTTGGCACTTCTAATATTTTTTATTGTTTTATAGCGCGTTCAGAAATTAGTGTTGCATTGCATTTCGTTTCACTTCACCTGAGTCTCAGTATTATTCAGTAGTTCAGAAATTAAGTCAACAAGAATATTCCGTTCAAACGCACGCATTAGTCGGAAATAAACTATTTTCCATACTTTATTTTTATTAAAAAGAATAAAGTATGGGGATGGAAAATAACGTAGGATACGTTATTTTAAAGTATAGTTGGCAACTAGTCCCAACAGCTGGGGCACGAGCCTTCCCTATATTACAAAATGAAATCGCTTCGCCACGCTTTCGGTTCGCTGTCTGTTTGACAAGGCCTTTAAAGTAATTATAATTCTGTAAGTAAAAATTAATAATACCACAATCGAAACACGAACACGCATCATGAATCCTATCGTTCCCATGCGATCGCAAACCAAACGCCTACTCAAAAACATAAATAAAGTAACCTACAATAGAGATAACAAAATAAGCCCCCCGCAAGAGTAGTCGGTAGGCATATCCGAGATTTATCAACGAGTAGGTACCTATCAGTCAATGAACATGGACATATTATCTACGATTACATAGTCGTAAAGCGTAGTGAAGTAGGTAATCGATAGTCCATTATCTTATCGCGTAATCGAATCGACGACTGATTATGACGTTTGCGTTCATTCATAAAAACGATTGACATTGAAACTAAAAAACGGTGCAATGAACTTACAGTACCTAACTAACACAAAATAAGGAGATCGCGTTTTTGGGGGTGGGGGGGGGGGGGGTTTTGCTGATTGTCTCATCATTTTCAGCGTCACCAAACCTTTTTAGGGGCGGCGAGATACTTAAGAGGAAACACTGAATTGAAAAATATGTATGAAAAATAGACAAAATCAGCGTATCGTAGTCCCTTGGTTTCTCCTCCAAAACTGGACCGATTTCATTGCTTTTTTCATTAAAAATTAAAGAAAGGCTTTGGCTGTGTCCCTATCTTCTGGTTTTTTTTAATATAATCTCGTCCAATTTGGCAAACAGCGGAAAATCTGGGCAATTTTTAAGATATTAAAGGATCATATCTTTTTTAATAATTATTTATGAAAAAAAGGAAAACATAGGGACACAGCCACAACGATCAACAAGCCTTTCTTTATTTTTTAATGAAAAAAGAAATTAAATGCCCAGTTTTGGAGGTGGAATCAGGGGACTACGAAACGTTGATTTTGTCTACTTTTTATACATATTTTTCAAGTCGATTTTAGTGTTTCTTCTTAAAGGGTTCCTCAGCCGTGTGAAACGAAGCACCGTCAGCGGGTTTTTTTATTTGTGCGCACACACGACGACAGTCGTGCGACTGCTGTGAGCGTCAGTTTCGCCTGAAGTGTGCGGAGCTTTAAACTAAATATATGAAAATTGTCGGCCGCAGCCTGTCGTCGGGTCTAGTCGCCGAGCTGTCGCAGTCGCGTGTCGCCTAGTGTGCGTGTGTTTGTTTAATGCAAACACGGACACGGAATCTCGCAACAGCTGCGCTGCGCTCGGCTCGGACTGTTCCGAGCTGTTCTGAGATTCGTGATTCTGTTAACAACTACATCATACGAGGATTGACCTGCTTCCCATTGGTCATCGGGAGTTTTCTTTGCATCAAATAATTTTTATAAGTTACTTTATATTGCATATGCGGTAAATCAGTGACTATCATAGTATCACATACATAACAGTAGTGTGTTGTTTGTTATCTTATCACTTAACAGGGCGCAATGTATATTGTTATTTTTTTTTCTTTAAGTTGCATGTTGTATGTTGTTTTTATGTGATTTCAATAAATGTTTTTGATGACGTGTAACATTTTTCCGCTCGCCTTCTATGTATAGAATTTGTGGGAGTAATTTCGTAGAAAAGGGACGGAAGTAGGGTCGTAACAGTGAGATCAGCTCACCTTCTATCTATACAATAATTTATAGGAGTGATTTTGTAGAAATGTGATCGTAACAGTAGTGTGATACTGCCGCACAATTTATGAACGCAGTAAGTACGACTTACTGTGTTTTTGGTTGTGATATTTGTGGTGCTGACTTTACGATTTATTTTCTCGAAACTTGCGCGGCAGGATAGGATAACAGTGTGACATGTCTTCTAATGAGTATATACTGCATTCGCTTTATGAATTGTAAAAAAATATACGGAGTCGGAAGCGCGCGCAAATTTAAAATCGATAATAAGAACAAGCCCATCTCTTCCCTTGGGTGTCGTAAAAGCCGACTAAGGAACCATTCCAGAGGATGGGCAGCAGCATCTCTCTGAGGTTACCCTCAACCTACTGCGATCGCCAACCCGCCTGCCAAGCGTGGCGATTACGGCAAATACCCCTCATATCCTTGGGGGAGGCCTTTGTCCAGCAGTGGACGTCTTTTGGCTGAGATAAATAAGAACAAGACATATTATTATTATAAGTGACATATTGTGTCTTCATTTTGATATGGAAAATGTCTTCTATTCTCTATAGGATTTGTAAAAAAATATACGTCAATGTTAATTCTATATTCTATTTTATATTGTAATATAGATTTCAACCATTTCGTGTGTAATAGACTTTTAAACTATATTAAATATTATATTAAATATTTACTGATGATATGTCTCAATAAAGTGCAGATCATTGATAATTTTCAGAATGTAATGTAGAAATAAAAAAAATTAACGAGCCTTACAGTATTCGCTTAGGATGTGTAACATTTGACATCTCACCTTAGTAATAAGCAATTTTAACAGATTTTTCATTTTAGCTTAGATGAATGATTCATGATGTCAAATGTTACACATCCTAAGCGAATACTGTAAGGCTCGTTCATTTTTTTTATTTCTTCCTTTCCTTTCTTCCACTACTGTATGGCACCACTGTTAAGAAATATATTAAAAAAATCTTACCCAACATTTTACCCAATCCTGCCCTCTGCAATTGATCTTGGGCAAAGTTTTGTCAAACTGCGTCACCTCCTTGTTGAACGGGTCCAACTGCGGTATTTCACATCCTGTACCTTTATCAATTTTCAAAGCTTCTTGTAAACGCTGTTCTATGTATCTGTGCCAAAGATTAACCACACATAAATAAAATAAAAGGAAATAAGAAAAAAAAAAATAAAGAATAAATTACATCAATAATAGTTCCACCACAAACCAAACGCATTTACGCTTTCTAATATCATTCACAAAATTAAGCAAGCAACCGACTAGCTAGCATTCCCAAAAATAATGCATCAAACTACTTACTCAATTACTGAAGATCTGTAAAAAGTAAAATAATAACAATAATAAAACAACAACTCAATACAATATCTATCAACTAGCAAGCTTTTAAATACAAAAATGTATATAAGAAATCACATTTTATCAACTGCAAATATTTTAACAAAACATCTAATTATATCAGAGAAAATGAAATGAAAAGAGAATAAGATAAATAAGAGAAATAAGGCCCTAGCATTTAAAAAAGAAATCAGCCTAGTTTAAGAGCGTTTACGCCGCACACTAGCGCCGCCAATGAAAAAAAATACATATCTAGTAATTAGAGATAGAAAGACGTTACGGCCACTTTTAACTATAACGCCATATTTAACTAAACCATAACATGTGAGGTGTTCATTAGGTGACGTAAAAATGCTAAATTACTTTATTCAAATAGTTTGTTGAGCATAATTTGATTTTCTATCTCTAATTACTAGATATGTATTTTTTTTCATTGTCGGCGCTAGTGTGCGGCGTAAACGCTCTTAAATAATAATAAAACGTCAATTACATAGGTAAGGACCTCATATTTAGATTGTATAGTTTTGACGTCAATACGTGCCTGTGAGGCTTACTTATGTTGAATAATTTGACTTTGACTTTTCACTTCATCACTAAGTATCTAAAGATGTATCAAAACGGTTGATCGAATTCTCAGTGTATAATAATAATAATTGAGAGAGATGCTAAATATATAGCTAAATTCAAGTTTTATTTGCGATTTATTCAAGCTAAAGAAAACTAGAATTGTTACAACTTTGAAGCAACGCCTTTTTAAGACAAACTAGGGTAGTTAAAGTTATACCGTTGAATTTTTTTGTATTATAAATTGATTTATTTATTTACTTAGGTACTTGTCACAAGATGGCGTTGTTAAAAATGCTAAATTACTTCATTCAAATAGTTTGTTGAGCATAATTTGATTTTCTATCTCTAATTACTAGATATGTTTGTTTTTTCATTAGTGGCGCTAGTGTGCGGCGTAAACGCTCTTAACACGATCGATCAGCGATAAAAACTCGTATAAGCCACACTTGGTGACCCAAGCTGTTAGTTCTCATGCAAGGCCACAGACCATAACTTTCCATGTCTTTTTAAAGATTATTATTAATGCGCTAATAATAACAGTCCTGTGATTCCTCTAGCAAGCTAATATGCTAGAGTAGGGTGTGAGTTCTTATCAGTAATCTGAGGAAGCTATGGGTATTAAACTACGTCTTCTGAGTTCGAGTTCAAATAATTCCATTAACAATAAAGATCGTTCTAGATCAACATCAACTCAACAAGGTCATCTGTTCTAGATAAAAATTAGATTCGTCTTGATTTATCAAGCGTCACACACAGCTCAAGCTATATTTGCGTCTTGTACATCGTGTAGATGTCACGGTCGCTGTTTCCGACGGTTATCAACGTAAAATAAACAATTATTAAAATAAACAATTAGCAATCTGAGCATAACAACACGCGAGGGTAGTCACCACATAGCAGTAACTCGTTTTAAAAACAATTGCAAACTAAAAATAAACAGATGACATAACGAATCGTCTTCACTTTGTTAAACAACTCATCCGGATCGTTTTCTATAGTTAACATTAAAATTAAACATCTTTTACGGATCTACACGCGTTTATCTATATCTATAATAATTAATAATATTAAAAAGAGGAAAGCTTTGTATTTTTGTATGTATGTTTGTAACGAATAAACTCAAAAACTACTGGATCGGTTTTAAAAAAATATTTCACCATTAGATTGCTACAACAGGCTATTTTTATTAATAGAAAATGATAATTGATTTGATAAATGATAATTTGATTAATGATAATTAAATAGAAATACGATTTCTTTGTTTTGTTGTCATAGAAACTATCGAAGCGGTACGAAGTCCGCCGGGTCAGCTAGTTTTACATGTTGATGTTAATTAATAGTTGGTTTAATGCTTAGCCTACACCACGCTGCCAGACCAAAAGACACATTAAGCATTCTAAGTAAGTAAAACAGAACGCAACCGATTAAAATAAAAAGAGGGTAAGCAAGTGTAGTAGACTAGTATGGGCTGATGATGATGATGATGATGACGAATAATGAACTTAATGAGACGACCAACACTTTAGTCTCCCTACCGCTGTAACCACGGACCGTGCAAAGAGTTCGAAACGTATCAATGTGTAAAATAAACGCGAGTAAATCCGTAAAAGATTTTTCAACAAGATGCCAAGTGCGAGTTTCATTCCCAATTCGATCACGTTAACGTAAACGAGAATTTGTATGACATAATGTTAACTCTTCTCGTATGCCGCCAGGAGGCGCTGCTTCAATGCCATACTAATTTTCGTTTTCGTAAACGTAAACGAATGAATACGGACAGTAAACAAAACTCAGACTAGGCACCCTAAACAAAAAAAGTCTCTTAAATAAAATTAGTAGCATTACACTGTGGTTTACTTATTTATTGTGAAGCATTATTACAATTGAATCATTGTCAATACTTACTTGTTTGTGTGCTAAAAAAAAACTGCATGCAAATGCTCTAAGAACTAGGTATAAAATAATCTCCAACAATGAAAAATGAAGAAAATATGAATTGTTGCAAACGATTGGATATTCATTATTTAATGATTTAATCAGATGTATTTACAGTTAAATTTAATTAAAGGCTTGGTGTGTGTGGTGTGTGGTTAGTTAGCTCTGTTGATCTGCAAGCTGGTAACTGTAGGGCACTTGATGAGTTTTAAATAAATTTAAGTTTTATTTGTAATTCCTACACGTTAACGAAAATAAGAATTAGCGCACATTTTTTTTATATTTCTTATGGGTAAGCCATCATGTCACCTGATGTTAAGTGATAATAACGCTGAAGATGGAAGTGCACTTCACCCAGAATCCTCAATTAAGTACTGATGCACTGGCTATCTTATCTCTAGCTGCCGGAACACAAATGGTGGTAGCTAGCCAGGCGGACAAACAAGCCCTACCACTAACCAAACCGAGTATACAAACATGGAAACCCCGCTAGGAAACGAACCTCTGGGTCTGTCTTAACCACTAGACCACAGCGGCGGTTAAAACATACAAGATTTGCAATTTCCAGATTCTCGTCTTCGTTATCGTGATAGAGTGACCAATAAAAGTCGCACTAAACAAACTGAAAACTAAAGATTCAACATCAAATCAAAATCATCAAATGGCGTACAGTGAACTAAAAAGGTCACATTGGCATTCAATTAAAAACAAATATTGTTCTAAATGTATATTTTTTACGTTCCTTACTGCCGTACTCAGACACGTCAATTAAGTTTTAATGACAATTAAGTCTCTTGCTGTCACTTTCTTATGTATAGTGCTAAATAGAGCAGTAAAGACATTTCATCATCATCATCATCATCTCAGCCAAAAGACGTCCACTGCTGGACAAAGGCCTCCCCCAAGGATCTCCACAACGACCGGTTTTGTGCTGCTCGCATCCAGCGGCTTCCCGCGACCTTCACCAGACATTTAATTGTCATTAAAACTTAATTGACGACTTTGAGTACGGCAGTTAGTCACTCTCCAAGCATTTGTATAATAATACATTATTTGTAAATCGCATTCGATACGTATAATTGGTTGCCAAGCGACAATGATTTAAATGGTAAAAGAATAATAATTTGATTTGCCCAGTGGCCTTTTTAGATCTGCTGCTTTATTGTTAGTCAATACATAGATCTGCAGTGGTAATCGTTATTGTTTGGTTGCCTTTCATAGCATTGTCTATTTTTACATCAGAGTTTCTTAAAGGCCTAATAGGGTATTTCTAATAGAGCCTAATGTAGGACTAGCGAGTCTATGGAATAATAATCTTAATAATTTATTTCGAATCACTAAAATTCTTTTTTGTTAGCAACAATTTTGATTTTAGAGACCTAGGGTTATTTACTTACCACAATCAAAATATGACATTTTTTTTTTTTACTTTATGTATGAAATAATGACATGATAATATCACTCGCGTATTAAAAAAGCTGTGCCCAATAACATTTTATAAAAAATGCAAATAAAACACGGTATATATTTATTGGTTTTCTAATGTTATTTATTATTTAGATATTAATGTTACTTTTTATGTGGTAATAAATAAAAAAAATAAAAAAATATATATACTCAAGAACATATAATAAAAAAACATTGAATAATTTCAATATAAAGTATGTTTTGCTTTATTAAAATTAAATATAACTATCTAAAATTACAAAAAACTCAGTAGCTTTCGTCACCATTTTGTATTTAAAAAAAAACATTTTTAACTTAAAATTGTCAAATAGTTTACGATTACCACCACAGATAATACAGCAACATTAAGCGAACCATCACCTTTTGAAATCTGTAGCCTCTACAACCGGCGCCAAGTCTGCTACTAAAACACGTTTTGCCGGCCCTAAGGGTGCACTAAAGGAAAAATCACAACAAAGTGTCAACAGCGTGCAATTACTACATAGTACAGACTAAGACACCAAGCATACAAATAGCACAAGAATAGGCAGGTTAAGAGAGAAAGTAGAATAATAAAAGATGCGGGTCAGATGACCCTACCCTAATGTGACGATTCTATCTTTGTAACACTACACAAACTACACATTAAAGCTACTGAATCGAATGAATTAAGGGCTGGTTTTTAAATTCTAGCTAACTATATGTCTCGTCATAATCTCAGCCAATAGACGTACAGTCAACAGCAAAAGTAGATAATGTTAAGTTTCGATAGTGTAAGTCGGTATTTTCTATACATATAACTACAGTCAAAGTGTGCAGGTACTAGTAGACACACGAAGGTTTTTCGATAAGCGTTTTAAAAGTTTTGATTTTCATACTGATTTCATATTTTGAAATTTGATCAATCATCAGTTACCTTTGTTGTTGACTGTACCCACACTGCTGCACAGAGGCCTCCTCCAAGGATATCAAACAGGTGTATATATAGATATTATGCTTATTAAATGCATTAGGTAAGCCTCTACCAAAGCTTATCATCTGCGTATCTCCGACCCCCCTGAGGAGTAAGGAGGGATAACACACTAAAAACTCCTGTACTTCTCTTCACTTACTGCCAGTGTGATCCGGGACCACCATAAGTAATCACCGGAGTTCCGGCACTATGGCCATGGCCTAATCATCTAGTGGTTCGATTCCCAGCGGGGGTTTACATATTGTGATGAGTGTAGTAAGTAGTAAGGCTTATTTTAGTTTGTCCCCAAAATAGGAACCTATCTGCTACATTGAGTAAAAATAAACATTTTCAAAATGGCTATAAGATAGACTGCCGCACCATAGAGCACTGAATATCTGTGTGCCGCACCCAGACATGTCAATTATTATTATTAATGATTACTTAGCAATAGCACCTGTATTCTTTCATTGTTTAATAGTCTCTAGTAAAGACGTAATAAGCACTTTTTTAGAATTAAAAATATTAAGTGCTATTTATTTGATTTATCTCTGCGTGCGGCAGTTAGTGATATTTCAGACAGTTTAATCCAAGAATTGAAAAGTCAGCCATTAATTAAATTACTTAATTCAATTAATTTTAACAAATGCTTTTGCAGTAACTGACTATTCCCCGTGTAATGATTGATTACTTTGCCTCTCCTAAACGGATTCAATTCGAAACTACTTCTACTATGTGCAATTGTATACAGATTCTAGTAAGTTAACTAAAGCTAAGTGCATACAAAAATATTCAAAACAGAAAGAGAGCACAACATTAACATTATTACAATACCTTTTTATAATGATGCTGAAAAACAATTTTAAAGTTATGCAATTCTAAATACATACCTATGTATGAAAAAAAAACGATAACATTATGCATGCTTATAAAGAAAGAAAAAATCAATTAAAACAGCGAAATAGAACAATGGAGGTATAATTTAAACTCATATCGAAATTAATTGTTAAATAATTAAAGTTCCATTTTTTTTAACGAATATTTTTTTAATTTTATAAAAATGTATTTAAAAAAAAAATTACGATTGCTCATCAAAAAAACTATTCAAGTAATGAACGGTAACGTGAGCGCCATAATTACGAAGCTACAACAGTGGGTAACAAAACAAATGCACAATTGTTTACAGTTAAAATCAACAACTGACACACCGCCTAGCAACATAAAAATAAGAAATAATAAGAATGGTTTATTTATTATTATGAGTTGGCTTGCGGTATTTGCGGATTTATCATACGAATCAAGGTACGCGGAATAACTTAAATTGTTTATACTGTACCTTTTTGTAAAACATATGTAACGTAAAAATATAGGTAAGTGTATGCATTAATTAATTATTCTTGACCCCGAAATAGTTTTGCCTGAAACATCGTGCGATTAAAGAAAAATTACGACGCCACGATAAGAAAATGCTTTCGGCTCGACACATTTATGCATGAAGCTATGATTTTTTTGAGGACCTATTATTTGTTATTTTTATTTGTTTATTTAATTTATATAAACTTAAAGAAAAAATATTACAAAATACCTACCTACACCCATAAATAAAATCAAATAAACAAAACTTACGCAACATTAACTGACTCTACATTATCTTATGTATGAACAGATTACCCAGCAAAGTTAAAACAATACTCCACTGTTCTACAATTCGCTGCGCCAATCGAAATGTGTTTTAAAATCCAGTATGCTAATAGACATCGCATTGACTACAAAAATTGCTAGAAAACTTAAAAGTTGCCACTTAGCATTTAAATAGTGCGTCGAAGAACAAACACCACTTTAAAGGGAAAGTAGCGGAACAAATCGTTTCACCGGCCTTGAGCTGTTGGCTTCAGATGACATTTACATATATCATGAATCACAAATTACAAAAGTCTTAGCGGGTTTCTTTTATGATACTGTGTGTGCCTGTAGGAGGACTTCAGGCATCGTTCACAGTGTCCGTAAAGCTCAAAAGTCATATTTTATACACACATCGATTTGTCTTCGAACCTTACAAAAATGGTTGCACTAATTTTAAAACACATTTCTTCCAATTTTAAAATATAAACTAACAATACAAAAAAGTTACAAAGCTACTACTGTGCTTACTTTCTCGTTAAATCTAGGTCAAACTCCCTTGGTAGACTGTCGCTTAAAGTCGTATAGTAGATCAAGCAACATATTAAAACAACTACTATTATGACCTGATTTCTTCTGGACCTGTACCATCTTTTGACCAACAAAGTCATCTGTGGACAAAGGAAATAATGAATTATGTATTTTAATATTTTTTATCTTTATTCCGCAACGTTCAAGCGCTTGGCTTTCGACTCGTAAGTTATAGGATAAGGCCGAAACCCGAAATACTTTTCGAAATAGGCTTTGACATCGGATAAAGATTGTTTGATGATGGCCTAAGACGGCCTTTTCAGCATCACCGGACTTTTTTGGGGGCGGCGAGTAACTTAAGACTTTGAGGAGCTCGATGGCACAGTGCTTAACGCGCCCGGTCTGCGATTGCTAAGGTTAAGTAACTTTCGCAAAGGCCGATCATCGGATGGGTGACCAAAACTTTATCATCTCGAGCTCCTCCGTGCTTCGGAAGGCACGTAAAGCCGTTGGTCCCGGCTGCATTAGCAGTCGTTAACAACCACCAATACGCACTGGGCCCGCGTGGTGGTTTATGGCCCGTTCTCCCTATCCATCTATAGGGAAGGCTCGTGCCCCAGCAGTGGGGACATAAAATGAGCTGATGATGATGATGATGATGAGTAACTTAAAGGGTTCCTCAAGCCGTGTGATCGAAACACCGAGGGTTTCTAAAGGGAATAGCACGCAAGCGTTTCCCCTTTCCATACGACATTTTCCGATGGGTTCAGATAAGATCGAGAACGGAACAACCCGAGGGCGCCAAATAAGGCTAGGCTCGGGTTAACCGGGTCATGGGGGACGCAGCCCTTGGATGCGCCGAGGATATTATTCGAGCATTGACTACCCATTTTTCAAATCTCCAGATCTTATGCCTTGCTCCCCATGCTTCGTAGTACACTAGATCTAACTCGGCAGAAGTAGGCAACAGGGAGATCACCATCCAGTCCGCTTAAATCCTCTTTGTACTCTGTGCCAGCGTGTGGAAGTCTCTAAATATAAAATAATAAAACAAAAACTACACTGTGCCAATACCAACATCTACATCGCAAAACAAACTGCCTACCTACATACTCAACGTCCGTACATAATAAGGACCCACAGAAGGCGCGCTCGAGCAAGCAACGCATCATAAACTGCCATGGACACGAAATCGCGCAACATCCGTGCTCAGACTGATTCTAGATTGTCAGAGACTTCGTGTCCATGAGAGGCCCCAATCCGATCCAAACCCCTCGGAGAATCTAGTAGGGCACGGGGCCACGCACTACTGCGTGATGCCGTTTCCTCTAGAACACCTCCGAAGGTGATTCGTTTCACACGGCTTGAGGAACCGTTTAAATTTCTCGCCGCGCCCCCAAAAAAGCCCGGTGAAGCTGAAAAGGCCGTACGAGATTAGCAAACACTGAAAAAAAAAAGTTGCTCGACCGCGATATTCTGTGGGCTTCCTTATTTTGGACGTCCGCTGCCGATTAAGGTCTAACTCAGACGAGCGATTATAATCGGTGATCCCGATTTATTTATTTATTTATTTACTTAGGTACATAAATTGATGATTGATCGATTGTGACTTGGCTGACATGTCGGTGTCTGTATTTACGTGGTAACGGCGACCACCCTAACACCTATTCTGCCACCAAGCAACAGTTTTGCAATGCAAAACAAAAACCTTATTCTATTCCAATGCTGCTTTTTATTAAAGCTGTGCAGTTTCTTAAGCCCATTCTTCTCGACAGCTAAAAATAGACGTCCTAAATAATAGGTAGTAGGTAAAAAAATGTTTAAACGGTTCAAAATCAATTTATTTGAATAATAAAAAATTACGTTGACCTTGCTGTGTTCTGGTTTAAAAGATACTATCTAGTGTAACGTTGCAATTTTAACGTTATAGATTTATAGAATAGCAGAAAATACATTTCAAAACAATCGTTGTAGTTTTGTTGAGTTTAGTTTCGAAGTGTCTCAATAGATGGCGCGAGCAGTCTTGAAAATGTAAGCGATTCGATATGGATCGATATCTGTCGTCTTTGGTATAGATAATTTAAAAAGTAAAAAGTCGAGTGACATGACAACTGTCAGGGAGACAGCGAGCTCCGGATGGCATTTGTTACGATGGTGTGGAAAGGAGACACCGTTGATTGATAAAACGTGAAGCACTAGGGCTTAAGGGAATCCTTACACATCGGCCCTCATTTCCATCAAAATGAGCCGATAAAATATTTAAAAGTTTGGTAAGTTCATTTCTGAAAATTTCATTCGTTTATTTTTTTGGTTAGATTTCGTTATCATGGCCATGTGTCTTCCAGGGTCAGGAGAGGGAAATTGCAGGATGTCTTAGGCTGAAATTTGAAATAGCCGCATAAGTTTGAAGGATCAAACGACGCCTGCATGTAAGTTAGCAATTTTCTAAATTTCCAATTTGAAATCTGAAAAGGTATAGTTGTAATTCGTATACTCATCAACATGGTTGTTGTTTCAGAATGGGATCTTTATATTCATCTTTATATTCATCTTTATATTCATCTTTATATTGATATTTACATTTATAGTTACATCTACAATGATGTTTGCATTTTAATGAACATCTGCGTTCACTTTTACAACACTTCAGATCTCTGATCGTTCAGAGGTTATAAAGTAAGGAGACACTTAGTCATAAACGCTCCCTATCCACATGGGTGAGGAAGGCTGTTCTCCTCTTGGAATGCTGAGAGTCTGAAGATAGCTACCCGTGCCTCATTCGGATTCGGGGACGCTCTGCCCGTTGAGACTGAAAAGTCAGCTCGCAGAGCCGCCACGGTTCGGGATAGTCTGGCCAGGTAACAGGAGGGTCTTCGTAGGATTTCACCAGGTCAGTGTTCTTCTTAAGTTGGTCTTGGTCTTATTAAGTTAGTAGATTCACTTTAGATTTTGTTCCACAATTTGGGATTGGTTTAATCACAAACGCGAACTCGGTTAGCGACCCTGAGTTTAATAGTCTTTTGCATAACATTTTTTAATAATTTAAATTGGTACTGGTTCTCCGCTAAAGATTACTGTCTTATGACATGCTCATAATGTATTAGGATAAATCTAAATTTTAAGAAACAACCAAGATTCAGTGTAAGCTATGTACCATAGAATTTAAGGGAAATAATTCCTTGTTGTACTAAAATTATACAGGTGAGAATATTGTATATTTGAATAAAACTAATCTGGCATTGGGATCACTTCAATCTTTGATTTATTTCCTTATCAGTATCATGTAGCAGTTTGGAGTTTGTAACCAATATCATTTAACACCAGTAAGCATTTTATAACAAAAACACATGTCTCAATCTAAAAAATAAATAAAAAAAAGACTAGTTTTCACTAGGATCCAGTGAAAAAACAGGGCATAAGAGCTGAAGCTTCAGTTTCGACAACGAGAGGGTGTCAACAACCTTGGTAGATACTTACTACTGCTCAGCTGTACCAGCTCAGTAACAAAAAAATTACCATGAAGCTCTGTTTCCTTTCTTCTGTAGGTACCCTATAATGTCATTGCATCTCGAATCCTTCAAATCAAAACGTAGTAATACAATAAAAACAAGGCAGCAGAAATAGTTATAAGAATGGTCGCCAAGCCAGTTTAATTACTGCCAAACTGTCAGATTCAAAGCGATTTTTTTCTCGATGCGTCTCTTATGGTGGCGACTGACCGGAGCGTATCCTCGTAACGTAACCGTAACCACAAAATAAGAAGACTGCAGACCGTAAGCTTTATACATACCGCGCCCGTATTTTTTTTTGAAGGCTGATTGCCTCCGACGGCTTTTCAGCTTCACCGGGCTTTATTGGGGGCGGGCGAGAAACTTAAAGTGTTCATCAAGCCGTGTGAAACGAATCACCTTCAGAGGTTTTCTAGAGGGAACGGCATCACGCACTAGTGCGTGTCCCCGTGCCCTACTAAATTCTCCGAGGGATCGGATCGAGGAAACCGCGCTCGAGCAACGCACACATAAACCCTTTCACGGACACGGAATCTCTAAACAACTTAAAAAAGTCCGAGCGCAGCTGCTCCGAGATTCCGTGTCCGTAGAAGTTGTCTAGGTAATGGTGCGGTTTTTTTGAGACAGATTGCTGATTGCCTTAAACGGCATTTTCAGCGTCACCGGGCTTTTCTGGGGGCGGCAAGGTACGTAAAGGGTACTTCAAGCCGTGTGAAACGAATCACCTTCGGAGGTTTTCTAGAGGGAACGGCATCACACACTTAAAAGTGCGTGTCCCCGTGCCCTACTAGATTTTCCGAAGGGTTCGGATTGGATCGGGGTAATGGTGCGTTGCACGAGCGCGTTTGTATGAAGCTTATCTTCTGCAGTCTCCTTATTTTCTAGTATGATCGTAACGTACCATTCGCGGCGAGCTTGATAAGTCATTGCTGATTGACCGCTAACAGGGGCAGAGCTCGCGACGAGCGGCTCGGCTCACTGTACAAGGTGCCTAGTGTGTTTTGTTTACTATCCGTATTCATTCGATAACGTTTACGAAAACAAAAATTAGTATGGCATTGAAGCAGCGCCTCCTAGCGACATTACGAGAAGAGTTAAATTTTGCCAGACTAATTTTTGTTTTTACTACTCTGCCGTAGGTTTTTAGCTAGCGCGGAGGGTAGCTGTCAATATTTGCTACCGCTGCTGTAACCATCTAGATATCATTGTTAATGACAATAACTGTACTAAACATTGTGAATGGACAAATATAGTTAAGTTAAATTAAGTGTAGTACTTAGACACTGTGTACTGTGAAATAAATAAATAAATAAAAAATAAATAATAAATAGCGAATGAAACTCGCACTAGGCACCCAGACTATGCGAACGCTTGCGTCGAACATGTTACGTTACAGCAAAGTCCTCCGGTCAGTCTTCACCTTTACGTTTAACTTTTGTTGAACAGAGATTAAAGTCGCCCGTCTGCATCAGACCTTATGGCGAACTAAATGGTTATCAATTATGTCAACACTTCCGTTACTGGTTCACACTCGAGATAAGATACTAAAACGATCTTAGCCAAATAGTGTACTACAATGGCACGCGCTACCGATAACAAATACGAGTTTATCAATACAGTTTTTTTTTTATTTTAATACGATTTTTTTTCACACACCTTCTTCTTTTTATATAGGAGAAAATTCATTACGTCTACCATAGCGTCAAGGAAGACGCGAATGGGACTGGGACTCTCCCCTCCACCCCACAAGGACAGTTTCACCCACCTGTAGTAAGGTTTTATTTTTTTTCAAGTTTGTATTTGCGTTACCATCTTACCTAGGAGATAGGTCAATATTAGTAACGATAACACTTGTTTTTGTTATAGAGTACATAAGAATGAATGACTGCTATAAAACCTCCAGGGTTCGATGTGCCACTATCGCTGACAGCTTGAGGAACCATCAATTTCTCAATGCCCTTAAGGGCTTATAGGAGTTCCACCAGAGTTGTTTCCGTATAATAACACGTGTTGTGAGGCTCCATTTTAATTTCTATCTACCATTCAATTGTTTTACTACTAATAATAATAAATACTTGAAATTGGCTGAATGATAAACGCGAAGCCATTAGTAAAGATAATTAAGGGCTTATGGGTATGGTCAGTTACACTAAGAAGAGCGATAGGCTCAAGACTAATAAATTAATAGTAGACTATCAGGGAGCTCGATCGATAATGCTCGATGGCGCAGTGGTTAACGCGCCCGGTCTGCGAGTGCTGAGGTTAAGCAACTTTCGCAAAGGCCGGTCATCGGATAAGTGACCAAAAATTTATCTTCTCTAGCTGCCTTGCCATCCGAAGCACGGAGGGCTTCGGATGGCACGTAAAGCCGTTGGTCCCGGCTGCATTAGCAGTCGTGATCAACCACCGCACCGCACTGGGCCCGCGTGGTGGTTTATGGCCCGTTCTCCCTATCCATAGGGAAAGCTCGTGCCCCAGCAGTGGGGACATAAAAATGAGCTGATGATGATGGTGAAACTATCAAAATCTGAACTAATACAATTTAATAGCACGTCTGCGTGTGCACGTTTTATTCGTCATTTCAGCGCGTTAAACAAAACCAGAATTTGTGTGGCAAGATTATTTAATTTTTTATTATTTTATATTTAAGGCAACTTCTTTCGTTTGTCAAAAGGTGGTGGTGCTTTAATGCTATACAAATTCTCGTATTCGTTAGTATAATTATATAATAGTTATATTATTTGAGGAGCTCGATGGCGCAGTGGTTGACGCGTCTGCTAAGGTTAAGCAACTTTCGCAAAGGCCGGTCATCGGATGGGTGACCAAAAATCTCGAGCTCTTTGTGCTTCGGAAGGCATGAAAAGCCGTTGGTCCCGGCGGCATTAGCAGTCGTTAACAACCACCGCACCGCACTGGGCCCGCGTGGTGGTTTATCGCCCGTTCTCCCTATCCATCCATAGGGAAGGCTCGTGCCCCAGCAGTGGAGATATAAAATGAGCTGATGATGGTGATGACCGTGATTACTTGATGGTGACGCAGTAGTCAAACTAAATTGAGCTTTTAAAAAATGTTTTTGGTGTTGTTTATAGAATTTTTAGCTCAAATTTTGTTGCGAACAAATTACAAAACACAAATAATGTTAAAAAGTTTCAATTGGGAGAGCACCTGACCCGGTATGTCAGAAGGGTTCAGGTTCAATACCTGCTAGTGGAAAAAAAATTTTTCAACATTTGTGTTTTTGAGCTTTTATGTTAAACACCTCAGTAGTCCAGTGGCAAATCCTCGGCCTGGTCCTGGGTTCAATGATAGTGGAGTCATTTGACTACTCTTTGAATAAAAAAAAGTATATTACCATAATTAGCTGTATCAAACCAATAAAATTATGTATACATAGTAATAAATAATAATTATGTGTTATACCTATCTACTTTACTAATGACATTAAAACTTTACCAACATACATTGTTTAATTATTCTGACGATAAAATATAATTCAATGTAAGTTTTACGATAATAATATTACTGATATTAATATATTTTTATTTTAGGCTATAGGCTAATATACTCATTGTGTGTCCTTTACTCATATACTTAGTATACTAATTTTTGTTGTTCTGAAAAACGAGTAGCGCAACTAAAATGACAATGGGCGGGCCACATTTGTTACAGGGACAATGTTAGATGGAACAAGAGAGTTCTGGCATGGAGGCCCCGAACAGGCAGAAGAAGTGTTGGCAGATCACAACAGGCCAGATGGTCTGATGATATTAAAATGTCAGCAGGCAAAACCTGGATCAGAAAGGCCACACACCGCACTATGTGGAAGAAAATAAGAGAGGCATACGTCCAGCAGTAGACATCACTATGCTGAAAGGAAGGCAAGGAAGTATAGGCTGACATCCTCAGTGTACTTCTTAATAAGGGTCTACACTTAGTATACTCATTTTCATTTTTGTTTAATTTTTACAATGTAAAATATCGGTGCAGTTATTTCTGTTGGAACCATATTTTATACAATAAACTACTTATAATATTTTATTTCATTAAAAATTGTTACAATTAAAACACAATTGGATAATAAAGATTATTAAGATTAAATAATATTAAGATTCATCATCATCATCATCATCATCATCATCATCATCACCGGCCTGTACTAGTCCACTGCTGGACTATGCCTCAGCCTAAGATTAAGAGTTTATAAATATTAATATTATTTTTTAATACTTATTTATTTTGTACCAAATAAAGACTTTTTCTATTTCCATTTCTAATATCAAAATAATTAATAAGTGTGAAATTAGTACCCGACGTAACCAATTAAAAGAAATACCATGAAATTAATTGCAGTTTAATTGTTCTGATTATTCTGCTAACAAAATGCAATGCTGGTGATATGAACCCAAGAAGAAAATATTCATTCTTCTAATTTGAAAAATTAAAACAATTAGGCATTTAATGATTTTTATCAATATGCTGTTGTACCTACAGTATGCTTGCTTGCATGAATTAGGAATTTTTGACTAGAATTAAAGTATCTACAATAGTTTAGTTTGATAACATCTGTATTTATTATGATTTGATGTTTTTTTTTGATGACAATATTATAAAAAGTTCTAAGGAAGTTTTCAAAAGACAATGTTAATCAACAAAATGTTATGTACCAGACAATCTGTTTTTTTTTTTTAATTAATAATTGTCTCACCTTTTGTTTTTGTGGAATAATTACATTTATACCTATTTAGATTTAGGTTCAAAAATATTAAAAAATACCCAGATAGACATATTGATTGTACAATCATTTTAAAGTTAGTTTAAATCAAATATGCGACAAACCATTTTTATGTAGGTACTAAATTAAAGATGTAATTGGCACTAATAATCCGTGCAGGTAGGTACCTTTAGAGTAGGTATTTTGAAACACAAATTGTGAAGAGTACCTACTAGGGAAGTGGCAACTTAACAATGAAATCGGTAATTAATTAAACTAAGTATTTACCTGCCAAAATATCGCTGATCAGTTGCTAAGAAAAAATATTACGGGATGATACACCTGCTTATTGGCACTGATACACTTGGTTTAGCGATCTACAAACATCCTAAGAAATTACGTTCGTTAATAAATTCCCCATAGACTTATCACATAAAACGCCCACTTGCCGCTACTCTTCAAAAGCACTGTTCAATCCACACCACAACACAACGATGGGCGCAAAAATAATCTTTTCATTTGCGCCTTGCGTGCGGTTGCGGTAGTACTAGTGTTGTGTTTCTTTTTACTCTTTAGCTAAG
The DNA here is from genome assembly GCA_947562085.1 of Eudonia lacustrata. NCBI lineage: Eukaryota > Metazoa > Arthropoda > Insecta > Lepidoptera > Crambidae > Eudonia > Eudonia lacustrata. Next base: position 14,183,499 of record OX387332.1, on the reverse strand, counting down.
ACAAGGCGAAGGGAACTAACGCATACAGCCAAATCTTTTCGTTTGTTGGTACAAAATAATAAGTAGGTAACGTAACACAGAAGAAACAAAGAAATAATATAGAGTTTATGATGAGGAACTTAACAGCTTAATGGGTGTTCCCTACGCTCGCAGTGCGGCGGATTTTTAATTTCATGAACGATATTTAAAGTCAAAGACAATTTAATCAATTTAAGCCTTTACAGCTAAGCTTTACAGTTTACAGGCACCTATTGACGTCAAAACTAAGTTAATATAAATAAATTAAGTAGTTATAAATAAACAACTAAATATAAATAAATTAAGTAGTTAATTTCGTTGTAATTTCAACAATAGTGATTTTTAGGGGTAAGTATTTTCGATAAAAAATATGATCGAGTCAAAATTATACAATCATATATTTGAACTAGCAAATTCAGATAAAGACATGAATATACTTTTACCAACATTTCAGGGTGCCATGTGCGAGTTTCCTTCGCCATTCGATCACGTTAACGATTTAGACCTAGAGGTCCCGGAGTTGATTCCCAGCGGGGGTACATGTTTGTGTATTGGGTTGGGTTGGTGGTAAGGCTTGTCTGTCCGCCTGGCTAGCTACCACCATCTTATCTAAACATGTCGCCACATCAATGTTTGTAAGTAGCATTGTTGTGTTCCGGCAGCTAGAGATAAGATAGCCAGTGCCTCAGTAGTTGAGGATCACGGCAAGCACACTTGCACACAAGCACACTTGTGCTTCCATCATTGGCCTTATCATCACTTAACATCAGGTGAGATGTGGGTGAGATCAAGGCATTGGCACTGTGCTTACCCGAAAAATATTTTTTTTAAAAACGAGAAATTTGTATGGCAAAATGTTAACTAACTCCTTTTGCATGCCGCTAGGAGGCGTTGCTTCTTTTTCAAATTTTTGTTTTTGGACATTAAACAGAATACGGATATTAAACAAAACTAACACTTTAATATCTTAAAATATTTGACGAAAGTTGGTGCATTTTTTCAGTTTGTCGCCTTAACTATCGTCGACACGGCTATAATTACATCTCGACTGTGATTTTTGCGTAAAATGGCAAATTTTGGCGTTCTTGGTCTCAGAAACAAAAATACCTACATTAACAATTTTGACTTATTGAAAAGTGTAGAATAGCTGTCGGCATACTTAGTTCGTTTCGGCCTCGCTTTTTGTAAATTTTGCATAACTTTTTAATTAAACTCAAAATTGCAGAGAAAGATTTTCATAATATGCGCGAAGGTACTTTTTTGAGCTACTAGATTGAACTACTGTCCTGCAAATGAAATAAAAAAATTAGAATATTAACTCTTAAACAACCTTATTTTTAGTTTATACGAAACCTGAAAACTGTTTGTTCAGAATCAGTAATAGAATCAATTTCAATATTTTTTATACCATGTTACATTTTGACCAAATAATATTTACAAAATCTCAAATAAATTATTATCACCATCATCATCATCTCAGCCAAAAGACGTCCACTGCTGGACAAAGGCCTCCCCCAAGGATCTCCACAGCGACCGGTTTTGTCCTGCTCGCATCCAGCGGCTTCCCGCGATCTTCACCAGATCGTCGGTCCACCTTGTTGGAGGCCTGCCCACACTGCGCTTTCCAGTACGCGGTCGCCACTCCAGGACTATCCCGCCCCAGCGGCCATCAGTCCTACGAGCAATGTGCCCTGCCCACTGCCACCTAAGCTTAGCAACTAGGGTTTCTGCTCGAGCTTTCTCGAACTCGAGAAAACTCGAGAAATTTGGCTTCATTCGAGACGAGAAAAAAATTACCGGAGCTCGAGAACTCCCGAGTTTCGAAGTCACTACTAGAAAAAACGATAGAAAAAGTTGACACAGTTCCAGTTGAACGTGAATCCCAAGTCACAAGAAGTTTAAAAAGAAAAGAATTTAATATTTTAGAATCAACAGGGAAACGTTAACCTAACCTCGAGAGTTTATTCCAAGCGCTCATGGCAGTAAAGCCCACTTCAACCAAAAATGAGCGTGTTTTCAGCCTAGCTGGAAACATCGTGACAAAAATTAGGAACCGACTTTCGGACGAGTCGATTAATGTTCTAATATTCTTGAAAGCCTATTCTCTAAGACAAAAGTAAGTTTTCTAATTATTTAATAGGTTTATGTTGTCTAGTCTTTACTTTTTTTAACTGATTTGATTTGCAAGTAATGATCTTAATCTAAACTTATATATAAGTACACCTATGCCATGTTATTATGTTTGTTTGACTGACTGATTTAAAGACTGAAAAAATTGTGTACTGTTTGTTAGGTTAGGTTTAGGTACTAACTTCGTCAATAGAGTATTTAAAGACGTCGTTATCGTTAAAAAAAATGTTTTTCTTTGTTTAATTGTATTTGATCCAGATTTTTATTGTTACTTATCCTTAAAGAACACGCGTATTTATGACTATTTTTCCTATTAGTTAATTACTAAGGGCATGTATTTAACACAGCGACTAATAAATCTGATCTAAGGCTTATAAAATAATTAAAGTGGATAGCAAATATAATAGGTTGGGAGTAATAGTGGAGTACAGTATTAAGTAAAAACTAGCAGCATTAAAATCCATTATAAGCTTTAGTTTAATTTAAACTGGCATCGAGTTTTTCTTTTGGCTATTGAATTTATTGTTGAGCGGAAACTTGGAAGCAACTAAAAAGTACAAAATAGGCATTCATAAATTGTAAAATAGAGATTTCAATTAAAATTATTTTATTGTATTATTTAATAGGATTGAGATCTGATTAACATAATATATGGTGAGACATGTAAGCTACAAATAAGTAAAAAATAGCATGCAATTTAAATATTGATAGTTCAAATCAATCTTTATTTATTTGTTTATTGTTACGTAATTGTTACGAAGTTATACTTAGGTATATCTATACTAAAATTATCACTGAATAATTAGGGCTGGCTTCGATTTGATGGGGCGCCCACGCTTTCTTTTTTGTCCTATTGGAATCATTTTTACCTCTAAAGGCGGAGTTGTTAGTTTTTGCATAATCATCTTTTCGCATAACGCTAAATAAAATTTTGACGCCTAATTTTCTTTCGCATATTTACTTTAGTCTTAATAGTCTAAAACCATAAAATTATAAAGCATAATGGTTTATCGTATAACGATATTTAAGCATAATGTACGGAACGTTCACATGTAAAACTCCTTAAATTTTAAAGCAATGCAATGCAAAAGTAATAATTAGTCAAGTCCCAATTTTGTTTCGATTTGCCAAGCCATATTTTTGTTTCAACTGGTCAAGCCAATAAAAAGTTCTGAATTGTCAAATGTATTTTTTACTTAAACACAATTTTCACGTGACCTACGGGAGTAGGGCAGCTAGTATTTCTGTTGTCTAATAAAAAAAAATAACCTCGAAATTCAAGACAATCGCTTCTTCTAACTTATCACGTGACCTACAGGATTAGGGCAAAAGTAAAAGGGTCCATATTGGGTCGCATATAAATTAAAATTCATAATTTCGAAATGCATATGACAATGACATTACACACTTTGATTTATCGTATTAGTTTCATTGCTCATCTCGGTATAATAATAACTACCTACTTCTGTAGTTTATGCGTTAAGATATTATGACTTTAAAATTTATGGATAACAAAGTTATGGTTAACACAATTTAAGGCAATTGATAATTATGCGAAAGAATACATTATGCGTAAAGACTATTATGCCAAAAACCATTATGCGAAGTGACTATTATGCAAAACATTTTATGCTATTCGATATTAGGACAGAAAATGTTACGCGAAAAAAGGGGCACCCGGCGCGCTTCGCCCCGACCCGCGCTCCGCTTTTATTCTGCGGGTGCGCCTGCCGCCGTGTTCATTATATTATGATTTCCAAAACTAAAAAAAAATATTCCCTAATATTTATTTATAGTATTCGTTTTAATATTTACAGCTGCTCGTAAATCAGAGCCAGAAAAAGTTTTTTTAGATGGTAGCCTACAATAGCCATAATATATTATTTGTTATCGCACTGATAATATTAGTCGCCATGTCATTATTTTTAGTACCCCACCTAGAATTGCAATCGCCCTATGTAAAAAAATTACTTCCATGAAGTCGCAGCCGTTATTTAGTTTTAATAATACCATTACAATTGCAGGTTATCCAATATAATTAAAGCCAAATTATTTAAACATTGTTCAGTTATTTTTGTAGATGCCAATAGGTAATACCCCATTAATTTTTCATTCGCCTCGATAATAATAAGCCATTACTAAGTTATGATTATTAGTTAATAATATGTAAGATTTTCACTTTTGTTTCTTTCCTTACCCAAATAAGAGGTATCAAATTCTAAATATTGATTGTGGTGCAATAAAAGTATATAAGATAGAAAAAAACCTGCGTATTTATTAAATTTCAACAGATTTCAACAGTTTTAATTAAAAGACTCGAGACCCGAGAAAACTCGAGAATTTGGCCTCGAGAATTCCCGAAACTCGAGAATAAAAAAGGTCCTTCTTCATTACTCTTTGAGTGACCTTTAGCCTTTTTATGAGGCCCATAGTGAGCGACCACGTTTCAGTCCCGTATGTCATCACTGGCAACACACACTGGTCAAAGACTTTCGTCTTGAGACACTGCGGTATATCGGACGAGAAGATATTTCGTAGCTTACCGAACTCTGCCCAGCCTAATTGGATTCGACGATTGACCTCTTTGCTGAAGTTAAACTTTTGGATCACTTCGATGTATCTTTTGTTGCGAAGATAACTCAGTGTAATTGGAAAAATCACCGACTTCCATTGATTTTACCAAACACTTTTTAGAATTTGCTTGCTGTACTGAATCGACAAAGTCTGAAAATCAAACACTTTTTGTTTCCTTTGCACAGCCTGTTCAACCTGGTGGTGGAAGCTGTCAGCTGAGATAAAAGTGTGACCAGGCTCAAAGTATTTTAGGGTAATTTTTATTGCATTTGCTATTGATAGCTATTCATAATGTACACCAAAAAACTGAAAAGAGCCCAATTTTTGTTTTGGGCGCAACAATTATCCATCTATATTAGTAATTTTATTACTAGTTTCTGTACTTGCTGTTGATAATATTAGTGAGATTGTGAAAAAGTAGTAAAAAAATGCCTATCGTAACAGCAGTACGTGGGGCTACTGCTTATAAACTTATTAGATAGTATAAGGTAAATCAGCTTGCAAAGTATGGTTGACATAAAAGATTACTGCTGACATTTAGTTAAAAGTGTTTGATTAAGCTCATTTACACAATAGTATGTTCACTTACTGTTTTTATTATTAGCAAAATAGAATAAAGATGTCGGAGGTACACTATTACCGTGAAGTAAGTATATTTGCCGCTGGATGCGAGCAGCACAAAACCGGTCATTGTGGAGATCCTTGGGGGAGGTCTTTGTCCAGCAGTGGACGTCTTTTGGCTGAGATGATGATGATGATGATGATGATGAAGTATATTTGAAGAGGCCTATGTCCAGCAGTGGACTAGTATAGGCTGATGATGATGATGATGATGTTGAAGTATATTTCCTGCTTTTATAATAATAATAATAATAATATAAACTTTATTTCAGACAGTGAGTATCCATACATGTGTTAGTTAATACATTCTTACAGGCTATGTTAGTAAGCATTTAATTAGATAAAAATAAAAATAAAAATAACATAAAAATACTTGGAATACTGGGTGAGATCAATCATAGGTGTAAACCTATGATTAATCCCACCCAGTATTTCTGGATGTGGCAATCCACCTTATTAGCAATGGCGTTCAGGATGCTATTGGTGCTACAGCGCACCCTGCTGAGGAGAGACGCCGCTCTCTTCCGCCTGATGGCGTGAAACCCATCGGTGCGTGCCTCCGCGAACATTGACGACGCACTGCAAAAGCGCGGCAACCCCAACAGCACCCTGAACGCATTGTTGTACTGGACTCGCAGAGCGTTATAAGCTCGTTGCGTATACTTTACCCATAGGCTGCTCGAGTAAAATGATTGGCAATAAGCTTTAAAAAGCGTTATCTTAACTTCTACTGAACATCGAGCAAACCTACGGGCGAGCATGTTGCTTCTCACCGCTAACGCTCTGCGCTCCCTCTCAATATCAAGGTCGTCCTTAAGGTCGTCCGTAACTATGTGTCCTAAATATTTAAAACTACTTACTACATTCAATGTAGTACTATTTAGTACAATGGGAGGCACATAGTCAGGAGTCATTTTACCCGCCCTAAAGACTAGAACCTCGCTCTTTTTGGAGTTGTATTTTAGACCATGTGTCTCAACATACTTCTCACAGCAACTTAACAGTTTTTTGAGCGCACTGACCGCTGGGCTCAGCAACACCATGTCATCTGCATAACTTATGTTATTTACACAAACATTATCGACATGACATCCTACTCGCATGCTGCTGAGCTCAACAATCAGCTCGTTCATGTACAAGTTAAATAAATTGGGTGAAGTTAAACCTCCCTGCCTCACTCCGCACATTAACCTGTACTCGTCTGACAACTCATTGGCCCACCGCACATAATTTACCTGGTTTGAATACCAGTATTGAAACAGAGTGCGAAGTTCGACGGGTAAGTTAATTCCTTTAAGTTTAGCCCAGAGCATGTCATAAGAAACCAACTCAAATGCCTTCGACAGGTCCATAAAACAAGCATAAACTGGAGTGCGCCTCTCAGTATAATACCTGACAGTATGCTTAAGACACAGGATGGCACTTTCTGTGGATACTCCTGGCCTGAAACCAAACTGCGCATCGTGTAAGTTGAGAAAGCGGCTAAGTCGGTCATTAAGCATACTGTCAAGTACCTTCGCTATTGTGGTCGCTAACGATATCGGCCTGTAGTTACTTTTGTCAGCCACATCACCAGTCTTGTTTTTTATTATGGGAACCACTATAGTTTTCATGAGGTCGTGAGGTAAATAAGAGTGACTCATACAAAGATTACATAACATAGACAACACTCTAGGCAGATGGGGACCAGCACACTGCAGGTGTTCGATACTGAGCCCGTCATGACCGGGTGACTTGCCTCTAATCATTCCACGAATGACCTTAGATATCTCATTGGCAGAGAATTTAGTCTGTGGTTCGTCAGGACAATGCTCAGTATCGAGCACCGCATGCAAAGTGGGGAGATGCGATTTTACTTGGAAATGATCTCTAAACAAGTTAGCTATTTCCTTCACTTCACACACTTCGTCTACGCTCACGGGCCGACTTTGCTCTTTATTTAACTTTTTAGTATTTTTCCAAAAATTTTTAAAGTTTTTAACAGTGTGGTTTGAAACAATTATATCCATTCGTAGTTGCTCTTCCCTGTCCTGGCACCATTTTAATTTAGATTTAAATAATTTTCTACTCTTACACATATCCTCGTAAGCTTTCCCAGCTATCGGTTTGCCGGCTAGAACCCACATTTGAAACATAAGCCTAGCCTGCCCGTGAGTTTCGGAAACATATTTATTCCACCCCGGTATATAACCGCCCCTCCTCTTCACTTTTCTTTTGTTGTAAGAACATATGGCTGCATCTCTTAATATGGCAACTATGCTACAATACATTTCATTTAATAATATTTTATGTTGATTATTGTTGCAAAACTTATCAGCACAGTGGGTAAACTCAGAAGGAAAGTCAATATCTTTAAATTTTTGATTACATATCTGAAAGTATTTGTCAACTTGTTCAGGTGTTCTATCCCCCCATATAACTCTATTTACAGGCATGATATTTGTTGATAAAGTAGGACTAATGTTATTTAAGTCACACTGTATAACCATTGGGAAATGGTCTGACCAAAACACATCATGCAAAATCTGAACACTAACAATAGACTCCATAGCTGACTTTGTTACCAGTACATGATCTAACCATCTTTGACAACCATGACTACTACTTATGAAGGTATAAGCATCAGATTTTGCACCCAATACATGTATGTCTGCACATACCCATTCTTGTTCAGAACAGTAAGCCAGCATTTCTGAATAAAATAATTGATTTGTATGCGCATTAAAGTCTCCTAGGATATAAGCCGATGATACGTCACTATTGTCAATTATTGCACTAATCATACCCAGGCACTCGGTGAACTCCGTTAGGTTGTCAGGCGAATCCGTTGGCATGTACACACTGAATACCAGAATAGATCGATCTTTAATCACTATTTTTATAACTGCAACACGCGCATTATCACATTCCACCACGGACACACATTGGAAGACGCTTTTCCTCCATAATATAGCTACGCCGCCATAGGGTCTCCCTCGCAGTAACCCCGCCGTCGTGTCCACGGCCGAAGTTCCAGTACATCCGAAATCGCCATCGATGCTGTTCAGCCAAGGTAAGTCGTGTGGTAGAAGCCAAGTCTCCTGGAGTGCGACTATGTCCGCCGATTGACACAATGATCGAATATCATCTACAGATCGCTTCACGTTCTTACAATTATAACTTATAAAATTGTACTTTTTTGTGTTATCCATTTGATTTATTTTTTACTAGCCTCTTGCTGTTTTACATTAAAATTCACGAAACGACGAAAACTAATTCCGTCAGGCCATAGCTTATCATCATCAAGAAACAATGCTAATTTATGTTTCGAAACAAAAACTTTGTAAGCATTATAACCCTTTTCTCTTTTCATTGAAATCTTCACCAAGGTAACATGTTCTTGAGTTTGACTACGCTATTAAAAAAAGCTAAAAAAAAAAAATCATTTTATTGGCTTACTGCTGTTATGCTTAATGGTATTTTTAGGTTTCAGTGAAGCTAGAAAAACGGAAGTAAGACCAGTTTATAGAGCATTGCGTGGCGATCCAGGATAAGTACTTAACTCATTTTTGAAAAAAATCGACTTGCTGCTCTTACTGTTTGCGCGGCAGCGCGGATGAGTGGAGATTTGTAATAGGGCTCTTAAGGTGCATTTGGGTCACTAAACTCCGAGTGTTTGTTATATAAGAACGTAAGTACGTAACGTTACGTCATGTTAGTGCTATGTTCGTTTTGTATGCAGCGCTACCATGACTTTCAACTGGCAATACTGGCGAGTGACAGCCTGACAGCGCATATTAGACTTCTTGGCGGGAAATAGAGAAATGTTCAGTTACCAAACTGAAAATTTCTATATTTCCCGCCAAGAAGTCCAAAAAACCTATCTAATTAGATAAAGTATTTAAAACATAAGTGTTTTCCCACTGTTTTCCCGAATTATCACCATCATCTTCAACAGCTAATTTTATGTTCCCACTGCCCGGGCACGAGCCTTCCCTATGAATGGATAGGATTGGGGGTCGGGCTTGTTTTAAGCCCGCTTATCTAGCTACCATACCATTATTTATGTACCTAATGTACTAGTGCCTTACAAATAAACAAAGAATAAGCTCCTAATAGTTATTCCGTGTTTTGTTTCTTTTACTCCAATATCAAATGACGTTTACATGACAGGGACAAAACACGGAATAACTATTCCGACCTTATTCTTTGTTTAATTTGTAAGACCCTTAACCTTTTTACCGCCAACAACTTCTATAGAAGTTCGAGATTTTCGTGCCGTCCACGCCAGCACTTCTATAGAAGTTCTTCTTTGTACCTACTTTATTAAAATACATTTATACGTTGGCGTACAGCGGGACATCGCGTGCAGGAATAGTTGGGCGGTGAAAAGGTTAATGTCGGGATACCTACTTGAGTGCGAAAGCCGTTTCATCGAATTTTGTTTCTTCGAAACCTTTCAACGACATCTCTTTACTGCGAGGCCTTGTTAAATCGACGTAATGGTATTGTTACTGCGATGTTTCGTTACATCGAAAAGCTGTACTGCGAACCATTTTACTGCGAAACTATCATCCAGTACTGCGAAGCCTTGTTCTATCGACGTCTTGTGACTGCGATGTTTTGTTACTTACAAAACATAAGTATTTTCCCGAATTATCATCATCATCATCATCAGCTCATTTTATGTCCCCACTGCATGGGCACGAACCTATGGATGGATAGGATTGGTGGTTGTTTTAAACTCGCTTATACCACCATTATACAGTATATTTTTTTTATTAATACGCAAATTTTCTGGAGCGACTGACAACTTTCTCATGGTAACATGGGTTAAAACACAGAACAGTTTTATCTATTCCGTGGGTTGAAATATGTCAAAAAGTTTTGGACTTCCCATACTTTAAGCGAACACTTGATTAGCCTGATTTGTATCTCCATACAAAAGTCTCAAAATTTTTGACATATTTCAACCCATGTTAGATACTATGAGAAAAATGTTTACTTACCGATTCTGAGTCTCTAGAAAACTTGCGCACTAATATAAAAATTATCCTGTTTATAAGTAATGTAATGTCGATATAACTTCAATGATAGTAGCATTGCAGTGTTCCGTCAGTTAACAAATAAACATCTGTTAGAATAGAGAACTTTTTACTATGGCGGCATATTTCAAACACGTAGGGCTTAGGTTAGGTTAGGTTTTTCCCTGGGGTTTTTAATGGGTCGGCCGCACAACATCTCAGGTTAACCCCACATACCCCCGCGGGTAGCCCCGACCCGCGGGATGATTCCGTATAGAGAATTTTCCCCAGAGTAAAAAAAAAATAAAAAAAAGGTTAGGTCAGGTTAGGTTAGCTATTTTTTATTATATTTATTGCTTACGAGAAATATGCTTTTTTGTTTATGGAAAAAAATATTTTGCAACTAACACAGGTACTTTAGACTTTTTTAGGTCCCAATGAACAAATTGACACGTATCCCATGACTGTTGTAGGGTGGGGACGGGGTTCATACAAAATCCCTCATGGTCATTTCTTCAATAAATGTTCAACTATACGAGAGTACCTATAAAGTTCAAATTGTATTGTTGTATTGAAGACATTTGCCAGTTTGTGGGTAGTCCAGACTTTCTTCTGTGGTGCAGGCGTTACCTTAACCACACTAGTTGACAGGTTAAATTACTTGTAAGAAAAATTACTTTGACACTGGCTTAATATGCTAATTGCACGAATCCATCAACTAAAAAAAAACAAAGCGTACCATGGTTTTTTCTAAAGTACCATAATTTTGAAAAGCCGGTGTCATAGTTTTTGAGTTGGCTCATATAACATCCCTGCTCCGCAGTGCCACGCCGCGCGTCGGCGAGACTGGTCGAGTGAGCTGTTGGCTGTGTCGCGTCGCGCCGCACTGCTCGCGCGCTGTCCGTCCGCCCGCCTTTTGTTTCTTTTTTTAATTAATAACGTGGTTATAATGGCGGCGTCATCGTCACGACAATATCACAAATATTATAAAAACTGTTGTGTTTACGGATGCCTAATTAACAGTAACGAAACCTAATATGTCATTGTTTCAACTTCCTGCACCACCACAACAACACCTATTAGGTACAGTTGGCAGCAGATCAACCTACCCAAATCTGTCAAATTTCTCCAATGAACATTGATCCTTATAACCAAACAATAAAGTTCAAAATTGATTGTAGAAATTTGACAGTTTTGGGTAGGTTGATCTGCCGCCGTGTGTACTTTTGATTAGTCTTTCTCATTTTCTTGTTTGTGTCTTCGGTGGGTATAAAATTACAAATGTCATAATTCAAAATTTATGGGTAGTTCGGCTAAGCATGTAAGAAGGAATATGTAGGTAGGTAACGTGGTACTTAGCTTTATTTTTATTTAGGCTAAGTTAAGAGGAGCTCGATGGCGCAGTGGTTTTTTATATAATCAAATTTAACAAAAAATCCTTCCGAACATGTCGCAATAGACGAAAATACTTTTCTGTTACAAACTTTTAATCAATGTAATTCATAAATAAATATGTTATTAAATTAACATTATGTTTTATTTCTGAACCTAAAACTCCACACATAGGTACCTACTTACAATACAAATCTACACGCGCCTGCTTTATTTTTGTAAGCGCCAACCCTAGCGCTCCGCCTAGCCGTAGGTATTTAACTCAAGAATACGGTCCAGTTAAACTACTGTATAATTATGTGTATTGTGCCTTAAGGGTACTATAATTTTTGACTTTTACTAGAGTACTGTAGTGGTGCTGTATGACATTGTGGAAATTGAAACTTTTACATAATTATCTGATGTAAATTTGTTAACTTACATTTTTTATTTTAACAGCATTGTCCTACAGATAACAAACAGCGTTGCGTTAAATACATCATTAAGTTTTTATTTAGAGTATCTTGAGTGTGTCATGCTCTCTTTACTGTCTCTGCGGTGGTGGCATGTGCGTCGGATCGTTACGTTCCCTAAAATATGGTTGAGCGAAGCGATGGCTGATTCATATGTCATGCTCGTGAACGGGTGCCGCCTGTGGAGGCTGGTCTGCTCTTGCATACTTATCTTATTTTTAGTATTATTAATTATAGTTTGACTTTGTTTTACCTAAACAATTTTTGACTTTTACTAGAGTACTGTAGTGGTGCTGTATGACATTGTGGAAATTTAAACCTTTACATAATTATCTGATGTAAATTTGTTAACTTACATTTTTTATTTTGTTTTTTTACATGTTGTAATTGTCTTATATATATTTTTTGTGTTTATTTGTAATGGAAAGTGTTCTGCTATGATTTTCCAATATTTTTGACGCTGTAAGGGAGAAAAGAGCTGGACACTTGCTGAGTTTCTTGCCGGTTCTTCTCAGTACAAGATCTCCCGCCCAGAGTAGATTTACGAACCGATGGCATAATGACATTCACAAGAGCTACTTGTAGCCTAAACTGAATAAATGATTTTGAATTTTGAATTGAATTTTATAAAAATCAAGCTTTTGGTAAATAATGTAAGTACAGTTTATCTTTTTTCTAAATGTCTCTCGGAAAATCACGTGTTTCGGCTGTCGTCGGATTTCTATCAGTTATAGAGTAGGTATATAGTTGCTGTTACTCTTTTTCCTTAAGTATTAAAAAAATATTTTATAACAAGGGGAAATACTATTGTGTTGAGTCATACAAAATTAATTCACGATTTATAGTTTTACAAAGCTGTATGTAACATACATAAGCATGTATGTAGTTCACAGGAAAATCAGACACAAAACAACAAATAAGTACCTACTTACTTCTATACTAATATTATAAAGAGGAAAGCTTTGTATTTTTGTATTTTTGTTTGTAACGAATAAACTCAAAAACTACTGGACCGATTTAAAAAAATCTTTCACCATTAGAATGCTACATTAGCGCTGAGTAACATAGGCTATATTTATTACTAGAAAAAAATTGCTTAATGATAAATAATTATAGAAATATGATTTGTTTGTTCTGTTGTCTTTGAAACTGTCAAAGCGGTACGAAGTCCGCCTGGTCGCTAGTATCAAATTAGCTTTGACCTATTCCTTTCTAATACCAAAAACTAATACCAATGGTATTTGTTTATTGACTTAATAAATGTTCTATTCCTAACGAATACCAAATTTTAAATATTTAAATATTTAAATGAAGTACCAAATCTATTCCCAACGAATACCAAAATACAACTTCTGGTACAGTCACAAAAACAATTTATTATGCTTTCTAATCCTACTAATAATATAAACGCGAAAGTTTGTAAGTATGGATGGATGTTTGTTACTCTTTCACGCTGCAACGGATGGATGGATTTTCCAATATTTTTGCTGATATAGTTGATTTTTTGTGATATTTATAATTTTTAGTAAGTAAATACATATTTATTAATACTAATCGTTGATTGTTTGTGATATTTTTCAATCGTTGCACACCGATTTCATTGATAATGATACGACTGATTTTACAAAAACACAAATGTAAAAAAAAATTCCAAGAGCAGGATTTTTTCAACATTTGTGTTTTTGTAATTAGTAATTTGTTCGCAACAAAATTTGCGTTAAAAATTATATAAACAAAACAAGACTGATTTTGATTAAATAAATATTACTTAAAAACACATTTAAAAGCATTTTTATTACTGACTGTATCTCATACCATTTGATTTGTTTTGGGATTCGTTTATGAGTGGTATTCGTTAGGAATTAAAAAAAATAACGTTAATAAACAAATACCATTGGCATTCATGACCATTGGTATTAGTTTGTGGTATTAGAAAGGAATAGTCATTCATTTTCGGTTGCATTCGGAAATGCGATGATTACCGAGAGACAAGAAGCACTGTACTTACAGCACTTTTTTGATTTCGCAATCTCAACGGGGATACGCTAAGACTTTTTCAGACAAGGTGCTACTAACATGGTTGTTTTAGTTATAAACATTTCCACCACCAAAACTGAAGTGCTCTACCAGCACACAGCAGTTGCCTCCTTCCCACAACATGGGTTTCTATAAAGGAGGTGTGAAGAAGCAACTTACGTGTCGGCAACGTGAGGACGGCCAGAGATAGTGAGGCACAATCCTGCTTCAATAACTTTCCTCGCATCAAAACTCCGCTTCTGCTTAACATCACATCAACATCACACACTCACACACACACACACACACACACACACACACACACACACACACACACACACACACACACACACACACACACACACACACACTCACACTCACACACACACACACACACACACACGCATAAGCATACGCACACGCACACGCTCAAGCACACGCTGTGTGCGAAAAAAACACACACCAAGACAACACACCATAGTAAACAAAATACCTTTATTATTATTATATTACTATTAAATAAGGTTATTATTACACTCTTCTTGTATCGCCTAGTAATAACGAACGAATTACCTGCAGGTTGGGACCCTGCTATTATTTATTCTATGCCCTGGTGATCTGTAACACAGGCCTACGCCTACCTCAGACAACAGTCTCTTACAAATTAATCTAAAAAATATCTATTGTACATTGTTTCTTTACTTTAAGAACGGTCTCGCACCCGTTCGCCCCTCATCTTTCGCCCCTTTTCCTAAAAATACCCTTTCGCCCCCTAACCAAAGTACCCATTCGCCCCTTAATGTGGGGCGAAAAACGATCATTTGTGAAGAGAAAATAAACATTTTTATTATTATTATATTATTATCTGGGGGGTAACCACGAGCTTTTATAGCAGCATTATTGCAGTTGTGAAAACGAGACGCATGTAGCGGTGATTATACATGCGTATTATACATTCTTTTCCACAACTGCAATTATACTTCGCGCCTCGTCCTCGAGATTAGTAGTTAATTATTTTATATTGTTACTTGTAGTATCGCATAGATGTCACCACTCCTGCACTATCGTTGAGATTTAGTTTTTTTTTTTTTTTGTTGTGGGTATCCCTATCTTTCTCTATGGCGCCATTGCCTCGCGTTCGTCATTCGCATTTTAGTGCTCGACCACTCCAGTCACTTTAAATTTCTTCCGTGTTCAATCGACTGTTTTCGTACGCAAAATGCCGTAACGTAAAAATCCTAAGACTTGTGAAGAAGAACTTGAACATATAATGAAAAAATGCGCAAGCTACAGCGCTAAATACGTGACAAAGGAAGCCCGGCGAGTGACTCGCCGCCGTTAACACACAACAACGGACTCGTAAACTCAGGTAACGAGTGTTTTATTAACTTATCAGTGTCTTAATTTTGGTACATACAGAATGCAACCAGATTTAGCCGTTGTAATTTTGGTGTTAATGCCTTTGTGGACGGGTAGTTACCCGTCCACAAAGGCATTCAGTAACTCCGAAGTCCTACCTACATTACAGCAGCATAAGCATTATTTGTAATTCCGGCCTCTTATAAGTTTTTAATTGTAAAAATTAATTAAATATTGTAAGATTTGTAACGACATACTTTTTTTTATATATCGTTACTTCTATTGAAGCTATGCAGTTTCCTGCGCCCATTCTTCTCCACAACAAAAAAATAGACGTTTAATCATAGAGGCAACATTTATTATCACTCTGCATATAAATTTACGATTTCTATTTTTTTTTTTTTTTTTATGTTAAATGGAGGCAAACGAGCAGGCGGGTCACCTGATGGAAAGTAATCACCGCCGCCCATAGACACCCGCAAAACCAAAGTTATCGCAGATGCGTTGCCAACCTTGGAAAGGAGTTGGATCTTGAGGAGGGAGTAGGAATTGGGAGGGGGGAGGGGTGAGAGATGGGCCTCCGGCACTTTCACTCACCGGACGAAACACAACAGCAACGCCGTTGTTTCACGCCGATATTCTGTGAAAGGGTGGTGTTACGCCGGGCGAGCCGGCCCATTTCGTGCTGCAACGCAACGTGGCTCTACCACTCAGACAGTGTTACTCATTTAGCACCACCCAGGGGTCACGTGTAGGGTCTCAAGGGTAAACCTACGGACGCGAGTAACTTTAACCCCCAACTATGGTTCTACTTTTATCTTCTTCTTTTATCATAATGTTACTAAAAATACACAATAAAAATGAGCGATTATACCATTTAAATACTTTATATTTACCGTACTTTTGATGATTTTTTCGAGGTAACAACCCATCGATCAAATGTACCATCGAAGAAAAGACCCGTCGACGAAGAGATCCTTCGAGGTATTGACCTTTCGAGGTAACGAGCAATCGGTGAAGTGTGCCGTCGAGGTAGAGACATCGAGGTAACGTTATTCGAACTAGAGTATCAAACTCTCCTGAATAGGGTAGTGTAAGTAAAAAAATGTTTGGACGATTAAAAAGCAATTTTCTTATAAAATGTTTCAATAAAAAAAAAATACTTTGACTTGACTTCTAACTCCGAAGTAGGTAAGTGTTTACGCCTATTACTACTATTTGTTTTATTAAGTTTACGCGAACACTACACACAAAAATAACACAACTTTTACGCTTCTACTCGCGTGTATTTTACACATTGATTTAGATTATTTTATCGTACGTTTTAAACCCTTTCCAGGGTCCGTGGTCACAGGGACACGTCAGGATAAAATAAACTAAATCAATGAGTTAAATAAGCGCGAGTAGATGAGTAGAAGTTGTTTTACTTATAAGTTACCTACCTTTTCACTAACTAATACTGACCCCCTTACAAATAAACACAGAATAAGGTCCAAATAGTTATTCCGTGTTTTGTTCCTGTCATTTAAACGTCATTTCAAATTAGAGTAAAAGAGACAAAACACGGAATAACTATTCGGACCTTATTCTTTGTTTATTTGTAAGGGGGTTATTGTTTAAAAAAGTTTGAAATCATCTACCGCGTTAATTACTATATTTGTGTTAGAAATCAGGACTACCTTGGTACGAACATTAAAGTATATATAAAAAAAACTGAAGTAAAATTAATAAAAAACAATATCTACTGTGTAAGGTCAAACGGTCCATATCTCATCACAATCAGTTTCGTATTAGAGGACTAACTATAAATAAGCACTGGTATTTTGACGTAGAACTCGATGGCGCTGTTGCTTGTTCGTTCGTTTTTACCCGACTGCGTCAGAAGGAGGGTTATGTTTTTCGAGTGTATGTATGTAAGTATGTATGTATGTATGTCTATTTCTTTGGCTCGCCTACAGCCCAAACGGCATGGTGGATTTTAAAATATGAGATGTCGTTAGATTTGTTTTGACTGTAGGAGTGACATAGGCTATAAAAAAATCCGGAATTTACTTAATAATAAAAAAGTAAAAAGTTTGAAATAAACCCAATTATTAAAATAAAACAAAAAACCCGACTGCTAAAACAACTACTTATATAAAAAACAATTATAAACTCGTAAAAACCGGACTAACAAAAAATAACTGCAAAGAGAGAAAACAAGGTCTACGATCCCAGAATTGAAGCTGAGCAATGTTGAATGCAACGTGAAATATTTCCTTGTCCGATACATATAGACTTAAATATTAAAATCTATAATAAATTGCAACACAATTGCAATTGCAAACACACACGGGGATAATCATCAACTAAGCGGCCGTTAGCTCAATTAAATCCGCACTCTCTTTGGTTGGTTGGTGAATGTCCCCGTCTGCGACAACTATCAATATTCAATGTAAATAAATATGTACTCATTTATTACAGATTTTATTATTTAAGTATAGGTATCGGACAAGGAATTATTTCACGTTGCATTCAACATTGCTCAACTTGAATTCTGGGATCGTAGAGTTTGTTTTTTCTCTTTGCAGTTATTTTTTATGTTAGTCCGGTTTTTACGAGTTTATAATTGTTTTTTTTATATGCTCTGCCTCATGTTAAGATGACTTGCAAATGTTTAATCATCATCATCATCATCTCAGCCAAAAGACGTCCACTGCTGGACAAAAGCCTCCCCCAAGGATCTCCACAACGACCGGTTTTGTGCTACTCGCATCCAGCGGCTTCCCGAGACCTTCACCATATCGTCGGTCCACCTTTTTATTGTTTAATACTAAATGGTTATTCGACCGGACTTCGTTCGCGAGGAAAAGTAGCCTAATATGTCACTCTCCAGTACTCCAGTATTGAAAATGATTTCGGGTCAAAATACAACTTGATCCGTTGTTTCGTTTTAACGTGAAATATGTACAAACGGATAACACACACTTTCAAAGATATAGTTAGGATTTATCAAACCAAAACCAACTCTCTTAATTTGAAGCGTTTGACTACTTCAATCAAACGCTTCTAATTATGAGAGTTTGTTTTGACGCTGACTGACTTAATTTAATAAAGGCAGATAGAGTCGGCATCGCTGTCAAGCCTAGTTTAACTCTAATCCATGTGCCTATTAAGGTCTCGATCCAATAAGGAAGTTTAAAACAATTTTAATTAAATAATTGGTTAAAGGTACATCACTAGCACAGCCACGACAAACCATACCGATCACTATGAGATAACTATCGGAATAATCGAAATGTTTGCCGCACCAGTGCCCTTCTATAGCTTGAAGCGACAGCATGTGCCGATGATGTTATACCACACATTAAGTAATAGTGACTACGGCGACGACTGTTATATAATAAATAAAAACACGTGTGCTGTCATTCAGTTGTGGAGAGTGCTTTAGTATGCAGGTAAGTGAAAGTTTTCGAAAGAGACAATGAGATGTTAAACAGTTGTCCTTGTCTGACGTTGCTGTTAGTGTATTGTGTTTTTCTGTGTCGCTGTAAACATGGTGTACGTACATACGTCAGCACATTAGGCTACCACGAACTGTCAAACTTCCTCAATAGACATTGAACTTTACGTGTATGGTATACGGTTGAATATTTATTGAAGAAATTAGACAGATATGTTGATATGCGGCGACTGTGCCTAAGTCTGACTCATGTATTCATCCCATTCCGACCTTGGCACTAAGTACAAAATTATTAACCGTATTAGCTTAGAATTCAATGAAATGAATACTTCCATTTACATGCCAGGAACCACTTTAAAAACTTTTGTAGTTGAGTAAAATTAGAGCTATAGGTATAGGTACAACTTGTTTAAATATATATGTATATTAATAGCGTAAGCCGATTTTTGTCCCAGTGATTATAGGACGATAGCTGCACATGAAAAACCGGTTATGGTCTCATTTTGAAGAGCTCCAGCCGTAGATGTGCAGAAAAATAAAGAAACCTGTCATAGGTTTCGAAATTCCTAAAAAATCTGTTGAATAAACGCGAAGTTTTGCGAGCGACCCACTGGTTATTGTTTATTTATACATTTGTAGTTAGAGTTAACATCTAATATGAACGGCGTCTGTAGTCTGAGTAGTTAAAACTTTTTTCCCAGAGATCCAGGTTTCAATTCCCAGAGGTGCGTTTTTAAATTTACTCGGTTTGTCAGTAGTCTTGTAGCTAGCTACCACCATTTTAGTCTGTCGCCTTTTCAACAATGTTATTAGCAGTCTGTCAGTCAGTCAGTTTGTAGTTGTGTTCTAACAGTCAGAACAGTTAGTTAGTTCAGGGATTCAATTAAAATGCATTATCATGTCTTGAACCTTAATAACTTTTGCTATTCTACCACGTTTACTAACAAAATCATTAAGCGAACGTTTACGGGCGGTATCTATAAATCATTCTGAATACAATGACAAAAAATGGGCTCCAGTTTTATAGTGATTTTTCAAAGTTATGTTTTCTAACAAACTAAATTAATTAATAATGCACATCATGAAACATGCTGTATCTTCACTAGCTTACACGCACACAATTGAAAAACCATTGTATGACATTCATACACACACGGCTATCTTTGTGTGCGTGTAGTACAGCTGTACGGGTTTGGAAAGGGTGTATTTTTTTGGTGAATTATGATAATGTCTTGTTGATTATCTCGGTAACGAGCCTGTAGTTTTGGACCAAATTTGGTGAGCATGCTCAGTGTGATGTTTAGATGCTCCCCTTATACGTTCGCTTATTGATATTGTTAGACCCTATATAGGTACTAGTGGCCGCTCGCGGTATCACCCGCGTGGCTCCCGTTCCCGTTGGAATATCAGGATAAAAAGTATTCTATGTGTTAATCCAGGTTATAAACTATCTGAATGCCGAATTTCATCCAAATCCATTCAGTAGTTTTTACGTGAAAGAGTAACAAACATCCAAACAAACTTTCGCGTTTATAATATTAGTAGGTTAAACATTGGACACGTAACTAAATTGCTTTCTTTCTTATTTCCAGATTAGCATGAAGTCACTCTGCATTCTGATACTATACGTCATCACAACATCAGCTGCTCCCGACAGAAAATGTCGAGGAGTATATTTCAACAACAAATATTATGACATTGAAATACTCAAAGATGGTATGAATAAAATACATCAAATGGTGTTAAATCTTAATGATAACACTATCTATTTCACGTTTGGACAAATCGCCGAAGTGGCTTACAGAAGTCTTGGATATTACAACTTGGATACCAGGCAAGCAGGTTTGATAGGAGGTGTGCGAAACGCATCAGGATTAGCTATCGATCAGGCAAAGAACAAAGTTTACGTCGGAGGAAACGATGGACTTTACACCATCCACAAAGACAGAGAGCCTGAGAAATATCCAGTGCACGATAACATTGTGAAGTTGTTCTTCAAAGATGTTTTGTACTATATAAACTTTAGAAATGAAGCGTATGTCTTCGATAATGGAGCCGTAAATGAAATGGCGGAGTTGCATAACCAGAAAGTAGATGATCTCATTATTGATGATGACGACAATGCATTCTTTCTCCAAAACAACACTTTGTTTAGAATCAAATTGGGCACTAGAGCGATTAACATACACGAAGGTTATGACGTTGATGTCATGGCAGTAGACCCTTATAGCAGAGCGTTCATTGGCACCAAAACTGGTGTTTACGTCTACAATAAATACAAGTTTGCCTTAGATAGAGTGTCACGGATAAGGGATCTGAGAGCTTTGACGTTTACTAAGAATATGGAGCCAATATATGCCGTGGTAGATGTTTTAGTCAAATTGAATTGGAATCCGGATAAATGTGTCGAATATAGGTATTGAAGTGTAGTACTGGTTAATCTAGATTGATTAAATTACATACCTACATACCTTCACACATACATACATACTGTCACAATTCTTCTCCCAAAAAGGAGTAAACAAAGCCTCAAAATCACCAATTTTCAGCAAACTCGCCGTTTGTGATCTCGACACCACATTTAGCATAAGGTAAACAAAATAGGGCTCTGAGGTGGAATTGTTCGATTGTTAACGCTAATTAGTGATTAATGCACAGAGTGATAACTAAACATGTTTACATTGACTATTTATTGAGATAGTGTCGTTGAAATGACAAATACTCCTAACAAACATATTTTGCAATCAATCTACACTGGCCTGCAAAACTAAGTACTACACTTTTATTTTTTTTTCTAAACTATAGAAGTTAGAGATTTTTAAATAAAAAACGTTACGCAGAAACTTTTATCAGCTTTCTTTGAAACTAAAGTAATTTATACATTAGTAACATTTTTCCTTTTTGTTTCGAAAGTATATCTTGTGTACTTAAAAAGTTATTGCAATTTTAAAAGTGTGTTAATTAATTTTGCAGGCCAGTGTATATAAATATAAATATAAATGAATGTTGCTAAGCGCAAAACTCGAGAACGGCTGAACGGATTTGGATGAAACTTTGCATATAGACAGACCATAACCCGGACTAGGACATAGGATACTTTTTATCCCGTTAACAGGTCCCTGTGGGATAGTGTAGTCTTCGCGAACGGAGTCGCGGGCGACAACTACTTAGTTTACAATAAAATTTCGCATCAATAACTACAACATGTAATTAAAAGTTTGTTATAATAGCAACTAATTTCAAAAATAACTTTTTACGAACTTATAGAAACTTAAATGCAGCTCAAAAAGATTCTATAGTTTGAAGATATTGTCGCTTCAATGACAATGACGATTGATAGCTAAATAGGGTAGGTTAGGGGCACCAGCCCCACGACCGCCTAACCGATCGCTTTGACTACGCGTATAGTTTATGACGTCATCTTGCCACCTCGCACCGCCTATGAAAGCAATATCAAAAGCTAAAGGTATAGCTTTAGATATTGCTTACATAGGCGGTACGAAACGACAACATGACGTCATAAACCATACACGAAGTCAAAGCGATCGGTTAGGCGGTCGGGCCACAGTTCTTGAAAGGAACTATTATAGTGATCGACACCTTCGTCCTTCGTCATTACTACAATCATCAAAAAATTTAAATAGGGGTCAGTAACAGCAACTGGTTTGTGTCTTTGCCTTGATGTTACGTTCGACAAAGAGTTGGTAGTGTGAAGTTATAGATAACAGCGGCCCGTCCGTCCCGGCTTCGGACGGGTGGACATTACATTATATATCCTATGTTACTCAGCGCTAATGTAGCATTCTAATGGTGAAAGAATTTTTTAAATCGGTCCAGTAGTTTTTGAGTTTATTCGTTGCAAACTTACAAAAATACAAAGCTTTCCTCTATATAATATTAAAGTATATAGTTAGTAGTAGTAAGTAGTTAGTAAGTGTATAGTTTATAATTTTTAAAGTATTAATTGATATATTTTATGAACTGCACAAGTCAAGGGTTGTCAAAGGAGTGGGTTAGAAATATATATATATAAAGATAAATATTTACATCGTTACCATATTCGTAATAATTGTAATTCATAATTTTTCATAATTCATTTATTTGCACTAAAACACGGTATAAAAAGTTAGTACAAAATACACAAGTACATAGAAAAGATGATGTGATCATAGATGTCCTAGATAATTGTGACAAATACAAAATCTTGAGGAGGTAAGACATGGATTGGGACATGTCTTTAAACCACCACCGGCATCCTAACTGTAATCCAATTTTCAATGAAACTCGCCTAAAAAAAATAGCTTGCCTACTTCTTAACTGATCTTTAGTATTTGTAAAAATATTATGATCGGATGTTAATGACGGTAGTTGTTAACATTGAATGGGCGCCTTTGGCTTTCAAAGTAAAAAGTAAATAGTGTTGAATAATTTCGGCGGGCTGGTTAGAACCACGATAGCTCAATTGGAAGAGCACCTGACCCGGTATGTCAGAAGGGTGCAGGTTCAAACCCTGCTCGTGGAAATTTTTTCAACATTTGTGTTTTTGTAATTTGTTCGCAACAAAATTTGCGTTAAAAATTATATAAACATTTATAAACTCTATATTGTTTTTGGCGAAGAAACCTGCACTAAGGAAGCCCCAAACTCTATTTTACAATGCACAGCAACAGCTTTAAGTTGCACTTGTCTTGTCACCGTTTCAACGTAGCCAATATTCGGCATAAATAGGCCTCCAAATAAAATATTATAATATTATAAATATTTATTAATTTATAGCGAGATCGGAGAGCAAGATTTTTTTAAATGACAATGTTATTTGTACTTAATAATATGTTGGTAGCTATTTATTTTGAATATGAAATTGTCTGTGTTAATAAATCAGATAGATTTACAAATGGAATTGTTTATTTTCCACTGTGAAAGTAGGTAAGTAAGTTAGCTAATCAATGTCATGCTATATAAAGTTAATCATGAAAAACGGGTTATCGCTGCAATATAGTTTCTTATGACTTGCAGGTCAGTTTATGAGTCATAAATAGAGTAGATCTACTTACCTAACCTTCTATGCTTTCATAGAAGTTGTATGGAAGTTACTATGATGTACCTAGGTATTTCTTTTATCTATTTAGATTTACCAACATTTGATTACATGAAACAAAGATTAATGCTACGGCTTATATCTAAATGCATCAAACAATTAAAGGTAAATACTATAAGCTATATAAAAAAATAAACACGTAATTTAATTTACAATAAGTTAATTATTAATATTATAAATACGAAAGTTTGTGTGTATGTATGTGTGTATATTTTTTGTTTCTTCGCGCTGCAACGGATGGATGGATTTGGATGAAATTCGGCATACAGATATTTTATAACCTGGATTAAAAAATAGAATTTTTATCTCGATATTCCCACGGAAACGGGAACCACGCGGGTGAAACCGCGAGCGGCCGCTAGTTTAAAATAAAAAGGAAAACAAACATTTATGTATGAATTATGAAGTCCAGCACGTGTAGAGAAGAAGTAGAGATAATTCTTGTATTCCTCCAACCTCCTGACCTTCCGCCTGACCGACTTTGTTCTGTTCCCCAAACGGTTCTGACAGCTTAGGCACTAAATAAAGTGTGCCCGAGAACTAAGGCACAAAATAAAGAGATTTTAGAAGATAAGCTTAGTACTGTAGGGCTTTATAATAAAAACACTATATATATAACTTGAAATAAGTATTATCGAGAGACCATTTACAATATCCAAGCTCGCTGTTTACAATAATAATACATACATACATATAATCACGCCTCTTTCCCGTAGGGGTAGGCAAAGACCACTTTTTTCCACTTGCTACGATCCATACATACTTGTTTCGCTTCGTCCACTTTCATTATTTCCTTCATACATGCTCTTCGGTTTAGGGTACTCTTGACCTGGCCTTACAATAATAATCCTCTTTTGTTTTCCTTCTTTTTTCTTCCTTCACTTTTCCTAACATTCTCCTTTTAAACTCAAGCCGTTCCGTGTGCCACAGAGCTGCCCGATGAAAGGACTCCCGACCACTTGTGTATATTTTAACGTATGCGGGATACCGCCGGTCTTGTAGAATCTTGAATCGTTTTGAATATACGAAGCCGTGTGAAATAAATCACCTTCGGAAGTTTTCTAGAGGGAACGGCATAACGCACTAGCAGGACTAGTGCGTGTCCCCGTGCCCTACTAGATTTTCCAAAGGGTTCGGATCTGATCGGACAGGCAAATCATTATTCCTCCGTAACCTCTCAACTATCTACCAACATTGATTCACCTAGGTATGCGATTATTAATGCGAGCAGCACAAAACTGGTCTTTGTGGAGATTGTTGGGTCATCATTCTAATGGTGAATGATTTTTTTAAATCGGTCCAGTAGTTTTTGAGTTTATTCATTACAAACATACAAAAATACAAAGCTTTCCTCTTTATAATATTAGTATGTTTAGTAGGTAAGCCTACTTACTCGTTCGATTGTAATTTCTGCCACAAAAAGAAATGCACAAAAATAAAATAAAACTACAAAAATCATCAAAAACTATTATTTTATTAAAATAAAAAAATAATACTGGTACAAAATTCTTTATAACTAAATTAAGAGCAAATTAGTGAATAATTGGTTAAAATTGCATTACGAAAACCTGTCAAATAGGTACTTAAATAAACATGAGATATTTTTTTATCTAATTTTAAAACTAACTAGTGCGCCGACAAACAAATTTACGGTTCATCTGATGGTACCTATGCGGTCATTGTACCCTGATGTCTATCCATAGACTAAGTATAATATTGGGTATATCTATCAAACATTCTGTAAATAGGTACCTGTTTTGTAAGTTTACAAAGATGACCGTTCTGTTACTTAATTGTAAAAAAAATAACAAAAATTGACTGCGAACATTGGTAACTATAGTTTTCATCGTCACCGGACTTTTTTAGGGGTGGCGAGCAATTTAAAGGGTTCGAAGCTGTGTGAAACAAAGCACCGTACGAGGTTTTCTAGAAGGAGTGGCATCGAGCACTTAGTTCGGGTCCCCGTTCCCTACTAGATACTCCGAGAGGTTCGGATCGGGGAGCGGAGCAACCCGAGGGCGCCTTTAAAGGCTCGGACCTCGGCCGCCTTGGCTCGGGTTGACCGGCCGTGGACGTCGGAATGAAGCACATTAGGACATAATGCGCAAAGCGTTGTATAGATGGAGCAACAAGCACACTACTTAAACTGAAAAGCAAAACTTATTTGGGATAATTTAAGTAAATGTCTCAAAGTTAAATTAATATTGTGATGATATCATGGCATCGTAATGGCCATGTCAACCCATTGTCACAAGATAACTAATAGTACTACCCGATTGTGCTTGAAGCGCACCTGGAGGCAAATCATTGCAACATTATCTCCTACTGACAACATTTACAATTAGTGCGAGTTAATAACTTTAATTAATGGACCTTAAAAACAATATTTACAAAAGCGTTTGCCGTTATCAATTTATTCTAAGCTAGGGAACCCTTCAGTGGTACCCGGGGGGTCCGTAGGCGGTGGACGGTTTGTACGCGTTGTTGTTGCCTTGGAACCCGTTTAGGGAACCCCTGAAGTCACTTGGGGCGTTGTAGTTATAACCACCGGCGCCGCCTGTAAGATAAAAAACAACAATAATAAATAAATATCAACACAAGAAAGAAATAATCTTCGCATTATCTTTTTAATATTAACTATAATCATTCAGTATTTGTATGAAAGTCACCTTTGAGAATGATATAGCAAATGCACAAAAAGAAAAACTTGCCGCTCGATATTTGTTTTCAAAGAACATCTTTATGACGACCTGCCCCCCGACCGCCTAACCGATCGCTTTGACTACGCGTATAGTTTATGACGTCATCATGACACCTCGCACCGCCTATGAAAGCAATATCAAAAGCTAAAGGCTATAGCTTTCGATATTGCTATCATAGGCGGCACGAAACGACAAGATGACGTGACACACGAAGTCAAAGCGATCGGTTAGGCGGTCGGGCCCCTGATCAGAATTTTAAGTATCGCAATAAACTTAAGTTCAGTAAAATAGCAATGTTAAGAGAAAGCTATGGACTGGAATCTAGTCGGTTTGTTAACTCGTTACCACCTTCTTATTTAAATATGTCGCCGTAACAATAACATCAATGTTGTCATTTGTTGTGTTCCGGCAGCTAGAGATAAGGCTATTTACTTTAACACCTGAGCACCTGACCCGGTATGTTTTTTTTTAATGGTATAAAGAGGTAACGAGCAGGCGGGTCACCTGATGGAAAGCAATCACCGCCGCCCATGGACACGCGCAAAACCAAAGTTATCGCAGATGCGTTGCCAACCCTGTGGAAGGAGTAGGAATTGGGAGGGGGGAGGGGTGAGAGATGGGCCTGTCAGAAGGGTACAGGTTTAAAACCTGCTCGTGGAATTTTATTCAACATTAGTGTTTTTGTAATTTGTTCGCAACAAAATTTGCGTTAAAAATTAACATTTTACTACTTTATATGATTATAATTAAATATAATTTTACGAAAACTTTGTTGCGAACAAATTACAGTTGACGTAGTTGTCGACATTGAATAGGGCTCCTTTGGCTTACAGAGTAAGAGTATATAGATAGTGTTGATTAAATAAAAGTGGATTGAGCCACGATAGCATAGTTGGTAGTGCACCTGACCCGACATGTCATGGGGTGCGGGTTCGTATCCCGCTCGTGGAATTATATTTAACACTGTCTTTTTTTTAAGAAATTAAAAACGTATGAAAAGTGTCCGTGGCTTACGCCCCCAGTGGTGGACGCACCCGTGGTCGACGCCCCCGATTCTAATAATTTTATGAATCATTTTTTTTTGTGCTTTTGCACTTAGTACTGATAATGTCAAAAGTGTACCTTAACCTAAACAAAATATTTCATTAGGTAATCACCTTGTTGTTGACCGTGGTTGTTTGTTGGTTCTGGGTAGCGGGCTTCTCCTTCGTACCTCACGTCAGCGTGGAAACCGGTTTGCCAGTCAGCGTGGTAGGTCACTGAAAAAACAAAATCATTTTGAAAATCATCCCAGTCATCGCTAGCTCATTTTTTATGTCCCCACTGCTGGGGCACGAGCCTTCCTGGATGGAGACACCTCAGGGAGAACGCGCCTTAAACCACCACGCACAGGCCCATTGGTGGTTGTTAACGACTGCTAATGCAGCCGGGACCAAAGGATTTACGTGTATGCCTGCCGAACCACGGAGGAACTCGAAATGATACATTTTTAGTCACCCATCATCCGATGACCGGCATTTGCGAAAGTTCTTAACTTAAGCTATCGCAGACGGGGCGTGTTAACCACTACTACCTCTTTTTGGTTTGCGGATTGTTAAGCTACCTTCAATTATAGCGATGACTTGATTTCAATGATGGCAACCTTCGCCCTGCAGCGGGACGGTACTAGTCTGTTTACTCTTAGTTCTCTTACCGATCTGAGTGCGTCCGTCGGGAAGTTGAACCCTGTACTCGCCCCTGACGACGTTCCCGTCTGAGGACTCCTGGCGGCCGTAGTCGTTGCCCGACTGCGCGTCCTTAACTGAGTACCCGAACTCGTACGACTTCGGCTGAAAGGCACAAAGAAAAGGTAACTGTTAAAAAAGTTGTCACAATGTTTGAGTATTTGGTTTTCTTTGGAGAGACTTTGTCGATTGCCTCAGGCGTCATTTGCAGCGTTACCGGACTTTTTTGAGGGCAACGAGAAACTTAAAGGGTTCTGAGGAACGAATCACCGTTAGACGTTTTCTAGAGGAAGTGGCAACACGCAATGGTGCGTGATCCCGTTCCCACTAGCTTCTCTGAGGGGCTTGGATCGGATCGGGAGCAGAACAACCCGAGGGTCCGAGGCTAGGACCTTGGATCTGGTTGACCGGGTCGTGAGAAAAGTTTTTGATACTTCACATAGGGTGCCTAGTGCAAGGTTGTTTTGCTCTTGACTCCGATCAGGGCCACGCTCACCATCACCTCTAGAAGGCCTCTGAGAATATTCGACGACCACGGCCTTGAGAAACCTTAATTTCTCACTGCCCACGAAAGTGCTGTTACTCTGTAACGGCCAGGTACAGCCAACAGCAATGTTGAGACAAAACAATGATTAACTAAATAATGTTTAAATAGTTTTTATGAGTAAGGGGGTTAATGTTTATCCTGACATTACTATGTTAAGTAACTTACCAACCAGTATTAGACCAGTGTTAGGCTATGCTCTATTATTGGATCTTATAATAGGTAACTAACGGCATATCATTTAATTAATAAACAAATCATCTGTGTGTTCGGTGACACAATATTTGTTATTTCAATAAAATAACTCCTAGCGATAGTCAATGATGTATCGATAACCTATGGCCTTGAATATTGTATAAATAGAACAGGGATGGTGTGGAGTTAATTTCAAGGTTTTTTTTTTGTAAATCGTCCCAAAGTACAACGTTTGGGGTCTGAATTTAATTATACTTGTATTGAAACACAAAATAGTAAAAGAAATATAGGTCTTCTTGATTTTTTTGCAACTTCTTCTTGGTACAATCTCAGCCGAAGACCCCTTCGATCGATGTTAAAGATATGCGCAGATATTAAAAAACCATTTTTATTAAAATTCTTTATATCTGTCTCTTATATAATCTGAAAAGCTACCATTGTCGCCATATGGAATAAGCCTATGGAGCGTTAAAGAAGTAAGATAGCCAGTGATCGAGGATTCCAGGTGCTTTGGTAAGAGTTTCTGTTTTCGGTCTTATCGCCACTTACCATCAGAATAAACGAACCTATAAATTGATTAATAAAAACAACGGAGATTTGCAGCTAGCCTAAGTACCTACCCTTGACGACCTCCTTGGTCGAGTGGTTTGTACACCGGTTTTCATGGTGTCGCCATCTCTGAGGTCCCGGGTTCGATCCCCGGTCGGGTCAATTTAGAAATTATTGTTTTCCTAAATAGTCTCGGGTCTGGGTGTTTTCTATGTATAATAAGTATGTATTTAAGTATTTTAAGTATGTTTATCCGTTGTCTAGTAACCATTTTAACGAGTTTCATAACGAAGCTTCTCTTGGGCTAGATAATTGGTGTGAGTGTAGGAAAGTTTATTTTTTTATTTATTTATTTATTTATGTTAGCTAAGAAAGCACGACACATTAGTAGTGGCACGTATTCCTCAATGTAACCCAAATCATCGACAATGTAACCCTAGTGTTCGACACCAACTCCTAATTCGAAATAAGCCTCCTGACTTTCTTAAGAAGAGCTGGCTCCCTCCTGACTTTCTTACCAGCTCTTCCCGGTCGAAGGCTCACCCAAAATCCGAACCTGGTGGTTGATTCAATAGTCTAAACTATTTTTTATGATTTTATAGTTTTGACGTCAATAAGTGCCTGTGAAGGCCTAAAATAAATACAAATACAAATAGTTCATTTTTCAAAAATTTGTTACAAGTATGCACCAAAATTAAGTACAACAAATAAGAACAAAAAAAAAACAAAATTTAACGTCACTACGTTAAACAATGTCACTACATTGTAACAATACAGAAAGAATAACTCGTGGGTCCCACACCAGGAGGTCAATTCTATTAGAAAACTGCAACTGCACGTTTACGCCTGTCAATTGTCGCGTGTAGGAGTAGTGCCGTGGAAATAGACGTATTCTATTGAAATTCTCTGCACCACAACTACACTACAACTGCGCGACTACTACACTACAGCTGCACGAATCCTGCAATAAAACTAAAAGAACTAATGTTACAATACGCTAAATACGTAAAATGCTTCTATTACGCTGTGCAAAAGTTGCTCACGATCTACTTCAGTAAACCTGCACAAAAACTGCACCAATACTGCTGTCATTACTACACAAATGTCAAAATATTTTAATGGAGTACGATTATTTTGCAGTGAACGTGCAGGTGTAGTGCAGTTTTGTTAGTGGAATACCTATTTGCGTTACTTCTCCGTCCCTGCAACACTACGGCAGCAGCGCTGCATAACAGAATACCGAAACGTCAAAATTTGCTCATTTTGACACACGCGACGCTGCAGTGTAGTTGGAGTTATTTAGTAGAATCGGCCTACAGGAGAGCCCCGCATCGTGGGCACCCACTAAAGTTTATGCGACAGATAGAAATACAAACAAGAAATATAAACACGAAGGCGTGTAATGATTTGACTTTGACTCTGACAACTTTCGCCAAAAAATAATATAAAATTACATTGAAATTTTACTGAACGATAGCTAGGAAGCAGGTGATTTGTTGTATTCAGTTGTTGGTAAGGTCAAAAATATGTTGCCGACACCTATTTTAATGACTAAAGGAAGACAATGTCGGTAATTGGTTAATAGATAGATAATACTCTCATTGCAACATCATAGGACTAACAAATAAAATAAATCAAGTTACAACTTGGCGGTCTTATTGCTTTAGAGCGATGTCTTCCAGACAACTGAAGCTAATAAACTATAAAATCAAATAAGTTTAGAACAAACGCTACTGACTGTTACGATTTACAAATGGCGACTCTACAGTAGTCACACGTTTTATTCGTGGTTTCGGTTCCTTGTATGTTTAGTTATCTGTCGGATTCTGCGCGAGTTGGTAAGCGAAGATAATTAATTATAGTTTTACAATAACAAACTTATTTTCTTAACAACGCGTCTTATTAAAATACTAAAATTTAAAAAAAAACTTTTTTTTGAGAAGAATGTTAATATGTATAATTATGTTCAACTTTTATTGATGTATAAAATTAAATGATATAAAATTCTATTGACCAAGAAGATATGAATCGTTGAAAACTGTGAAAAGTCTTTTTACACACATGCAAGGAAAAAATTATAGAAAATAACATATTATGTTAACAAATAAGGCAATATCCTGTGGCAATAGCAGTGTCTGTCTATGTTGCCTTGCCACTTAATATTGAACCCTGTGCAAAATAATAATATAATAAAAAATAGCAATTTGTAACGAAACTTATCCTTGCTTATAAGTTTTCCAACTAAACTTTTCTCATGGATTTTAAATGGTAGTTACTAGTTACATCAACCTAAACTGTCTAATTTTCCTATTTCAGGCGAAAATGAAATACTTACTGATACTCACTCTTCTAACTATAGCAAAAGCTGGTGTCGTCAAAGACAGCACCTGCAATGGTGTCAAAATCAACAACATCTACCACGAAAGGGAGACAGTCAAAGCAGACCTCGACCGTCCCTACATGTTAGCAGTCGATTACAGCACCAACACTTTGTACTTCAGCTACAGTGTAAAACAGGACGACGATGTATTCAAAACTGCAAAGATTGAATTGTACACCAAAGAGTTTAGTGACATAAATGTTGAGAACGGCTTTGCACAAACAGTTGACCAAGAGAACAACGACGTTTTCATAGGATCTAATGATGGCATATACAAATACGATCATGACACTGATCAAGCTGAGTTCATTGGACAAAGGGGGTCAGACATTTGGTCGATTTTCTTCAAGGACATACTTTACTTTTCAGAGTTCCCTTCACAGTTTCTATACTGTTTTACAAATGGCACCATTGAAAGATTTCGTGACTTAGAAGATACAAAAGTTGACCATTTCATTATTGATAATAACGATACTATGTTCTATACAAATTCGACGGGTCTATATAGTCAAAAGAAGGGTTCCAAAGACGCTGTTTTTATAGAAGAATTTCCAAATGTTGGACCCAGAGGCCTGACTACAGACAAAGATGGGAATGTTTATGTATGCCTCCGCGAAGGTATTTACCAGGTTGATAAGGAAGCTGCTAATTTGAAGATAACAGTTGATGTTGATGACTGTTTTGGTGTAGCCTTCGATAAAGACAATAATATAATTTATGCGGACTGGAAAAGTATTATTCGACTAAAGCCTAATAAAAAGAAATCTTGTTAAACAGAGAGGTGATAGGATATTGTAAAGGTTTATCTTCTTAAAACCTTCCTAGTCAATTATGATCATATATGATAATGATTTCTTTTCAGCTCAATTAAGAAATCTTAAATGTAATAAAGGTTTTAATGTATGTTGCTTGTTTCACTTATTTACAGTTATTTAACGTTAACCATGTATTCATAGACGCTTGTATTCTAAATTCTTTCACTAACTTTATTCACGAACGACTTGTCAATTCTTAAATAAAAGATTTAATATATTTCTTACGTTAATAGATCCGTGTTTTTTATTAAAATATTAAATTGATGAACAGGTCATGTTGTATAAGTACACTTTCATATAACACGGAAGATTTATAAAAAAATATTTCAATATAACATTTACATTTACGCAATACATTTGATTAAAAATAATGTAAGTCAGATATTTGTGTAGACAATTACACGATATTTAATTTTCAAACCACGCAAATTCGGTGAAAATAAAATTTGTGTTCACACATTCTGCGTGTCGCGTCATGCGCGTGACCTTTGAGCTATTTACGTTAGTCCGGCTCAGCCCAACGTTTCAGTGAATAAGCACGATGATACGTCCCGATGGTACCACAAAGAACCCTTATTACAGCCCATTACAGTCCAAATTGTAACAATACTTCGAATGTGGTGTGAAACAACAAGTTTGCTCTAAAGTGTGTAAGATAAGCGACCAAAACATCCTACTAATATTATAAATGCGAAAGTATGTGTGTTTGTTCGTATATTTGTTGCTTCTTCACGCTGCAACGGATAGATGGATTTTGATGAAATTCGGCATACAGATAGTTTATAACCTGGAATAACACAAAGGATACTTTTTATCCAGATATTCCAACGGGAACGGGAACCATGCGGGTGAAACTGCGAGCGGCCGCTAGTTGACAATAATAACAGTGTCAGTTCACAAAGTATAGCGGCGTGAAACGCACGCTGTTTTTGAAAGATGAAAAAAAATATTAGTGTGTTATTGTGTATTGTGATCACTGTGACAGCAGCTGAAGTGCGCATATATGTAACGGACGACCCAATCCAAAGAATAGGCGGGCGAATTTACAAAAAAGAATTGCTTTCTGATCAATATTCTACTCCTAAAGAGTTAGCGTACGACTCTTCTAGTAGAAAACTGTACTTTATGTACATGGATGATGTATTGCGAAATTCCGGAAGAGCTTTTG
Source organism: Eudonia lacustrata (assembly GCA_947562085.1). Taxonomy (NCBI): domain Eukaryota; kingdom Metazoa; phylum Arthropoda; class Insecta; order Lepidoptera; family Crambidae; genus Eudonia; species Eudonia lacustrata. The sequence goes on along the minus strand of OX387332.1, from coordinate 14,149,317 downwards.
TGAATATTGTGTCGAAACACACTACAAAAATTAAGGGTATTGAAAGGAATAAAGCGATCGCTGTAGACGCTGACAGCGGAGATGTATACTTTGGATCTGAAGATGGCCTGTACAAGTTGGACCCTATTTCTAATAAAGCTGATAGTATCGGCCTTTACAATATGAATATTATGAAACTGGTTATAAGGAACAATGGTATGTACCTCTTAGATGGTAATGACCATGCTATTTACAAAGTTTTTCACGAAGGAACGTCAGCTGTAAAAGTAGGCAATGTTAACACTGTCATGGAATTTGACGTTGATTATCAAGGGAACATACATTTTGTGACTTTGTGCGGTCTGTTTTGCGCTGTGAACGGTCACGAAGTGGTTAAGAATAAAGATTTATCTATTGTGTATAACTTTATAATAGATGAAGCCAAGACTTTCGGTTTGGCGAAAGACGGCTTATATGAAATCAATTGTATGAATGGTACCGCTAATAAAGTAGCTGAATTGGACTTTACACCAAGGAGTATCATATTTGGAGACTATGGCGACATCTATTACACAGAAGGTAATCACATTTATAGGTTGAAACCTATCAATTCTTACGTGGTGTACAAAATACATAAAAAAACTTGATTTTCATAATCGAATGCCTGGTTGATGTGATGAACAAGTCTGTCTTATCTATAAAAAAACACTTAATTATGATCGAATTTTTAAATAAAGTTGCGTACGTAATGTTCATGTATACCTATTTCATTCCTATACGAAATAATAGTGCGCGTAAAAGATTGTGTGTGCAAAGTGCTCTTTTTAGAAATTATAAATAAGATTAGTTACACAACCTTATTTTTAGTTTATACGAAAATCGAAACACGGGTCAAATATTTTCATTTAAAGAATCAGTACAAAAAAAATTAAAATAATATCTTGAAAACTCACGAAGTTACAAGCTTTTTGTGCTGTCCCGTTGTGTGTGTTTTAGTAGGGTATACTTTATTTAAGATTTTGTAAATATTATTTGATCAAAATGTAACATGGTATAAAAAATATTGAAATAATCGATTTCAATATTTTTTCTATTGCTGATTCTGAACAAACAGTTTTCAGGTTTCGTATAAACTAAAAATAACATTGTGTAAAAACTATACAATTCTATTGGGCTTTAAATATTTTGTGTATCTATATTTTTATGGTGCGTTTTCGCACGACATAAACTGGGGGCCAATTGCGACTTTTGTTTACTATCCGTATTTACTCGATTACGTTTACTAAAACGAAAATTAGTATGGCATTGAAGCAACGCCTCCTGGCGGCATACGAAAGGAGTTAACATTTTGCCATACAAAATGTCGTTTTTTGGCACCCTGACTCTTCCTCTTATCCCAAAACGTGGACTCAAATCAAAAAATGCTTATATGAAGACAGTATAACTTTGAACCAGGGTAACTAACGCGACTTATTTTGTTATTAAAAAACGAGAATTTTTATGACATTGTAACAGCGCTTCCTTATGACCAAAGAGTATATTTAAAATTTTGCGTTGTCGTTAACGTGGTCGATGGCAAATTAAACTCGCACTAGGCACACAGGTCTTACCTTAATCTTAGTTCTGTTATAACAAGGGTAAACAAACAAAACTAGCTTAGCTTAGCTAACTAAATGTCATGACCATGAGGATAACGACAAACTGGGTTATTTTAAGAAGTGTGTTAAATTTAACCTCCATACTCGGAAATAGCCCTTATAATTAAAATTTTACTGCTTAAAAATATTTTTTTGATGTTTTTTTTAAAGTTTCTGTCTTTTTTATTTTTTGATATATGTTGTGCGTACCTATAATTTAAAATATGTACCTACCTATATACATGTTTTAATGATTATATAAGTTTAAATAAATGTTCTGTATGTATTTAGTTGGTAAGCCTTTTCTAATAAATAAATAAAACATCTAAGAAACATGTAACAACATGATAACCTGACTAATAACGATAGCTCAGTTTTCAATTGCACTCTTTTGTTTTTTAATCTGTCTAAAGTTAATCACGGTATACTGTTGTTTTATAAATCAGCCAGCACTTAAACACGACATACCACCGATACAAGATTACTACCACGATATAAGATATTAAGCAGCAACACCGAAGTGTTGCTGCTTAATATCTTAATGGCCGTATCAATTGTCTGGCGGGAAACGCGCCATTGCGTTGATGACTCCAATAAAGTGATGATACATGCATGCAACACTGTATCTAGGGCACTGCAGTGCGCATGCGCCGGATATCAATAAACGACTTACAGAACAACATTGTTAGTTTTTTTTTTTACTGTACCCACATGTTTGGACTCTTGATTTGGTTGGTAGGATTTGTTTTGAGTCCGCCTGGCTATCTACAACCATCTTATCTATAACATGTAACATAAGCTGCAATTTTGTGTTCCGATAGTTAGACATAAAGCCACATAAGGCAATCAGTTTCAGGCATAACTTTCGGCCTTATCGTCACATTCAGATGAGATGACGGCGGCCAAGTGCGTTCCATTTGTGATATACAAAAACCAAGGGTCAAAAATATCAATAATTAAAAAAACTTCATCATCATCATCATCATCTCAGCCAAAAGACGTCCACTGCTGGACAAAGGCCTCCCCCAAGGATCTCCACAACGACCGGTTTTGTGCTGCTCGCATCCAGCGGCTTCCCGCGACCTTCACCAGATCGTCGGTCCACCTTGTTGGAGGCCTGAAAAAAAAACTTACCACTTCATTATCATTGCCATGACCGTGGTGGTCGTGGTCATGCCCATTGGCGCCAGCGTAGCCAGAACCCGTTGCAGCGTACCCACTGCCACCACCCGTTGCACCATTGTAGCCAGAACCCGTCCCAGCGTAGCCGGAACCCGTGCTAGCGTAGTTGGTGCCGGTGTTGGAGTAATGTGACCCGGAGTTTGAGTAGCTTGGGTTGAATGATGAAGGTGGTAAATAATTGTTGGAAGGCGCGCTTAAACCTGAAAATTATAATATGATTGCTATTTTATTCGAAACACGGAAACTTAGTTTTTGGAGCTTTATATTTGCGATGTTACAGATTTTTGCTATAATGTTTTCCAAGTTTGCGCAAACACTTCTCGCCCTTATTTACTTGTACCCTAGTATGGACTAATAATATATAATTAGTCCATACTTATACCTAATTTAACATAAATAATAATTCTTTATAATAAAAAATTATATAAAAAATAAATTAATTAATCTTATTACATATTTTGAATTATATGAGCAGTAGAATAAGATTAGATATTAATTTACTCTCAAAACATTGTCGTGCCCAATCCGGGCCCATAACGTTCTATCTAACTAATATTGTAACAACTCATGTATACTTATTGAGAGCAATAAATGATTGGATTGAATTGAATTGAATTTTTCTGGATGATTTTGATATGGTAAATAAAGGAAAATATCACATATTGTTTTCTAAAGTGAACACTACTATTTAATATAACTATTTAAACTATCATGGTCACTTGCAATAGAGTAATAATGCCATGGCATCATGGCGCATGCACTGTGCCGAAATATCATGGGATACTCATAAATAATAAACATGGTAAGAATCCAGTTAATAATTACTCTACTACTATTTAATTTCCTTTAAAATTAAACATTTACGGATCTTTTGGATGTTTATCCTGACGTTTCGAACCCTTTGCAGGGTCCGTAGGCGACGAGTAGATTCGTAAAGTTTAATTTAAAAGGAAAATAAATAAAAAAGAATTATAAGTTCTGTATCTTACCTGTGGTAGGAGGCAGATAGCTGTTCGTAGGCGAGTTGTAGCGGCTTTGGATCGCCTTCCTCGGGGCCTGGTAGTTGTACCCCTGGACTGGGGGTTCACAGCTCACTAGAGACGCGAGCAGAGCGACGCCGAAGACCTGAAACGAACGAGTTATGTTCGAATTAGATACGGACTCCAGACTCTTTTCAAGCGACGGCCGCCACTGGAAGACGCAATGTGGGCAGGCCTCCAACAAGGTCAGCTAGGGTGAACACTGGTGACTGCCAAACCGGTGATCCCAGTCATCTTATCGGCACGTAAAGGGGATGCACAGTGGTTTTTAGTGGGTAGGCCCCTCCTCTTCCCGAATTCCTGTCGAGACCCTCGGGCCCAGGCAGGGAGGCGGGAGCTGGAGGGGAGAACCTAGCATAGCTATCTGCGTTTCTCCGGGCGCGGTGGTACCTACTCGGGCGACAAGATTAGTCCCAAGTTTTATCCACTGTCAAAAAAGAAGGCCATGAACAAGGTGGACCGACGGTCTGGTAAAGGTCGCGGGTAGCTGCTGCAGAAAACCGGTCGTTGTGGAGATCCTTGGGGAGGCCTTTGTCCAGCAGTGGACGTCATTCGGCTAAGATGGTGATGATGATGATAGATACAGACATCATCAGCTTGTAAACGTGCCACTGCGGGGGCTTGGCCGTCTCCCATGATGTATTTAACCGTCACTGTAATAAGGTGGTCTTTAATCCACAGGACCCGGATTCAACTACCAGAGCGGAAGTAAAAACTTTTTATGAGATTTTTCATAGCAATTTGACCTGATTATATATTTATTGCAATAAATAATTTACAAAAATAACAATAAAATGAAAGTACTTAAAAATAAGCCTAAAAAAAACTATAAGCTCTATGTAAAAAAATTGCCCCAAATCATTCCCATCAGGCAGAGATACCTATGTTTATGTTAGGGCTTTTTATTCAGACGTTTCGTATCGGACCGCTTGCTGCCGTGCGGTTACGCCAGCCGCACGACAACCGCATATGGAACGCAGTGCAAGCAAACGTGCGGCAGCCGTCCACAACACAACAAACGTCTAAATTGAGAGAGCCCTTACTGGGGTCTGTCGAAATTTACCTCTTCTCTCTTTACTTTACGATCTTCTTTGAAAAATATATGTGACGTGTAACTTACATGAATAATAGAATATACAGGGTCTAACAAAATCAATAAGCGAACGTTTAAGGGCGGTATCTATACATCATTCTGAATACAATGACAAAAAATGGGCTCCAGTTTTATAGTGATTTTTCAAAGTTATGTTTTCTAACAAACTAAATCAATTAAAATAATGCACATCATGAAACATGCTGTATCTTTACTAACACGCACGCAAGCGTCAATAAAAAGATAGTGTACAGATACACGCACACAATTTGCATGTTCGGCTATTTTTGTGTGCGTGTAGTGCAGCTGTAAGGGTTTGGAAAGGGTGTAATTTTTTGGTGAATTATGATAATGTATTGTTGATTATCTCGGTGACGAGCCTGTAGTTTTGGACCAAATTTGGTGAGCATGCTCAGTGTGATGTATAGATGCTCACCTTCAACGTTCGCTTATTGATATTGTTAGACCCTATAGTAACTAAGGGTAACTTAGTATTCAACTCAAACTGACAGCATACAAACAACGCAAAAAAAAAGATATAAAAAAAAGTTTTGTAACTGTAATATAAGTAAGAATTGAATAAAATCAAGTAATTTCAGCGCTAAACGATAATAATATAATTCTGCCTAATCATGCGACGTGTAACGTAAATAAAGTAATAATATCATCAAACATTTACCCCCCTATTAATAAACAAAATGTAAACTTGGAGTAGTTGCTCCGTGTTTTGTTCCCGTCATGTAAACTTCATTTCACATTAGAGTAAAAGAGACAAAACACGTAGTAACTACTCCAAACTTACACTTTGTTTATTAATAAGCCCCATAGGTATTAACGAATTACCCGCTAATTTAGGAAAAAGCATTACGATGGACAAAATCAAATCGAAACTTAAAAATCATTTCATAAGTAACTAATTAATTCATCATCAGCTCATTTTTATGTCCCCACAGCTGGGGCACGAGCCTTCCCTATGAATGGATAAAAACCGGGCCATAAACCACCACGAGGGCCCAGTGCGGATTGGCAGTTGTTAACGACTGCTAATGCAGCCGGGACCGACGGCTTTACGTGCCTTCCGTAGCAGGAGGAGCTCGAGATGATACGTTTTTGGTCACCCATCCGATGACCGGCCTTTGCGAAAGTTGCTTAACCTCAGCACTCGCAAACCGGGCGCGTTATCCACTGCGCCATCGAGCTCCCCCAGACCGGGCGCGTTATCCTAACTAATTAATTACCAGTTACTTTTTTAGTTCGTTTTAGTATGTACATTACGAATGGCCATTTGGGCGAAGGTTGGCGCAAATTACTTCATCATCATCATCATCATCATCAGCTTAAAAATTAAATTACTTATTAATTCAAAATTTAAAATCATTTATTCAGTTTAGGCTCGAGCATACATAGGACGTCCTAGTAGCCGACGACCGGTTGGAAGACCCAGGTACCGCTGGGAGGACGAGGTCGGTAAGGACTTGCGCGAGCTCAACGCGGATGACTGGCACCAGGTGGCGCAGGACAGACCCAGATGGCGACTCTTATTATCGGAGGCCAAGACTCACTTTGGGTCGTTGCGCCATTCTAGTTAGTTAGTTTAGGCTACAAATAGCTCTTATGAACGTCATTTTATGCCATCGGTTGGTAAGTCTATCTACTCTGGGCGGAAAATCTTGTACTGAGAAGAACCGGCAAGAAACTCAGCAAGTGTCCAGCTCTTTTCTCCCTTACAGCGTCATAAAATTTGAAAATGCCCTACCATAAAAGGACACTTTCCATCACAAATAAAACACAAAATGTAAAGGACCAATCACAACATGTAAAAAAACACAAAAAAATAAAAAATAAAAAAATAAAATATTTAAAAGTTTGCAAGAACATAACATAAAAGGCTGCCTTAATGGGTGACTGGCGTTGATCCCCGTCTAGGTGTGATTGTCAATTATTGTATTATCGATGTAGATAAAACGGCATTAACACAAACCTCAGTGGTGTTAAATGCTGTACTAATTTTAAGGCGTAATCATGTTATTGAGCAATAATAAAAAAACAAAAACAAAACTTATTATAGAAACTTAATAATCTTAATAATCTATGGATCACAATGGTCTGAAAATAAAAGATTTTTATTTATTTTATTTAATATTCAACTTAAACTGCGAAGCACACAAACAACAAAAAACACACAAAAAGGTTTTGTAACTGTATTAAGTAAGAATGGAAGAATAAAAACTATAGAAAAAACAAGCAATTTCAGCGCTAAACGATCATAATAAATAATTCTGCCTAATCATTTTCTAGTTTCCTAGCTGGCTGGAGTTTGCGACACACCATGGGAACGTCCAGTCCCAACCGTGGGAACGCGATTATGAACAGACAGACGAGCAGGGCAGAACATTTGCATTGGGCTTTTGACATAAGTTACCGGTAGTAATAGTACGAGTAGATAGACAAATTTATAAAAAGTCATTCTAATACTAATTTTTATGTATTTTACTTCAAAACTGACGGGCTTTCATTCAAAGTTTCAACCCTTATTTGACCCCCGTAGGATGTGATTTCCGTAAAATCCTTTCTTATTGGCTGTTTACGTCACTCAATTAACCTACAGTCCAAATTTCATCTAATTAGCTTCCGCGGTTTCGGCTCGGCGATGATGAATCAGTCAGTCAGAACAAGTCATTATACTCATGTAACATGTACCTGTGAAATGTGTGTAAATGTGAAATGTGTAAATAACATGTACCTACGAAATGGCAGTGACATTCATATCATAAATAAAGAGCTATTTGTAGCCTAAACTGAATAAATGATTTTGTATATTGAAATTTTTGAATTTTGAGACCTCCCGTGAGATATTTTTTAACAATGTTCTATTCTGTTCGTAACAAAATTTTACGTAAAATTATATAAAACCATAATTTGCCAATACAATACAATACATACAAAACAATATATGTACTTATTCCATATTTTGTACAAATATTAATATCAGATGTTTATGACGTAGTTGTCGACATTGAATAAGGCTCCTTTTTTGGCTTAGTCAGAACTCAGAATAGTGTTGATAAATGCCGTCGGGTTGTACAGAGCCACGGTAGCATAGTTGGTAGTGTACCTGACCTATATGTATTAACTTGGTGCTGTTAATACCACCGAATTTGATACCGCTACGGTATGTCATGTTTCATGTACAATGGTAATTAGTTTGTAGTTTTATTGTCTTTGGGAATGTCGAATTGAAATATCTTTAAACACTGATGGATAGATGCTGAGATCTTGACTGTTGGCCTCACATACCCTATATGTGATTTATGTTTCTCTTTTTTTTACTAGTATATGTGTATTTCTTTTTTTTTTTTACTTTATTTACATGCCTTAGTTTTAATTTTTTTCTTTTCTTTTGCTTCTCTTTTATTAAATTCTGTGTGAGTGTCAATAACTAAAAAAAATCGGAATTTCGGGAAATACCATAATCAAATTCAGTGATATTTACAGCTCTATGTTGTGCCCCGTGAAGTTTGTAACGTTTAGTCTACCCATCTAATATTAATACGTGAAGCAAAAACTTTGTTACCCTTTTTACGAAAATTGCGCGGACGGAAGAGTATGAAATTTCGCACACTTATAGTTTATATATAGAGAAGGACTACAGAATGTTAATATATTTTTTATGATGCATAAAAAATACATTAAATCAATAAAACAAACATTACACACACTACCATGTATTTGACACACACGCATAAAGATTCTTTTCAAAAATTTCAAAAATGGAAGAGGAGCCGCCGAAATCTGTCAATGCTAATCCAAACTGACATTCTATCTTTTTTAATTTTGCATTGCTTAGGATACAAACCGTGCAGCCTTAATAAAATTACGCTCGAATTTCGACCAGTGACCACCACCACCACCAGGGTCGACCAGTGGGGCGACCGCTAGTTCCGATAAATGGACATAGCCAATTTCACAAAATTCTATTCAGCATTTGGCGCCTTGGTCACTGAGAAGCAAAGCGCTCGGCCCGATATCATAGGTCCTAGGTTCCCAGGTCGGGCAATGTGTTTCGAAATTTTAGATGTGGCTTTACCATTAGGCTACAAATGCCTGGTGAGCGTGTGTTAGCTTTCAAAGAAATGCCTCACCCCACCAGTGCAATGTTTGTTTGTAACTACAAAGTTATATTTTCAGTCTTTAATAAAAAAATAAATATTAATGACATTTAAGTTCGCAAACATTTAAATGCTTTGACAAAGTACTCAAATGCTTTGACAAAGTACTGAACCGTTCAGCGAAACTCGTGGCTGACTGTTCGATGCTGTTGGAGTAACATCCGTAATCCGTTCCGCTAGTTGGATGCGATGTGACTGAAAGTAGGATATTGAGAAACAATAAAAATAATCGTACAGATGATCTGTAACAGTCTATCTGTAACAGTCTTTCTGTAACTGTAACTGTTCTATCCGCATAGGATTTTGTTTATACATTTAATTTTATCTTTTTTATATCGGCCCATTTCTATCCCACTGCTGGGCAAAGGCCTAAAAGAAGGGGATCCTTCTACATCATCATCATGTGCGCAATGCGGAATGGTGGTTGTTAACGACTGCTAATGCAGCCGGGACCAACGGCTTTACGTGCCTTCCGAAGCACGGAGGAATTCGAGATGATACATTTTTGGTCACCCATCCGATGACCGGCCTTTGCGAAAGTTGCTTGACCTCAACAGCACTCGCAGACCGGGCGCGTTGACCACTGCGCCATCGAACTCCTCAAAAAATATAAAAGAGTAGCTGACCGGCGGACTTCGTACCGCTTTGACAGTTTCCATGACAACAAAACAAACAAATCATTCGTCCGCTTAAGAACACCCCGTATGCCATGATGGACCCCTATAGCAGCGCTACCTACCGGGTCCAATTGTAAATCTAATCCATTCTCGAATCCACTTGAACACACACAGAAAATTTCATCCAAATCGGTTCAGCCGTTTAGAGGGAGTTCAATATAATAAACAATTTGTAAAAAAAAACTCTGCCCGATCCGAAAGGGGTACATAGGTAAGTATACAAAAAAAATATTATTCATGAAAATGAAAGGGTTATCGTAATTTAAAACGCAAGTTTTTTGTACCGAAATTGCTCAAATTACCCCAAAATTATGCTAATTATATAAATGTGACCACACTTTCCATCAATGGCGGCGGCGCCAAAGGTCCTACCTACCGAAATGCCGACAAAATTATTGCCATGTAATTTTGTCATATAACAAAATTTTTATCAGGGTAAATTTTTTTCACTTATTTTTTTTTAATTAATTACGTAATTGAATCTCGATATCTAATAACACCTTTACGGATCGGACAGGGTTTTTGTTACATATTGTTATATAGAGTTTATTAAATAAATAATAATAAATTAAAAATTAAAAAACCTACACCGATTAGATAAAGAGAGAGAATTGCAGTACTACGTGTCTCATCATCATCTCAGCCAGCTCGTCCACTGCTGGTCAAAAGCCTCCCCCAAGGATCTCTTCAACGACCGGTTTTGTGCTGCTCGCATCCAGCGGACATCAGTCCTGCGAGCGGTGTGCCCTGCCCACTGCCACTTGAGCTTACCCACTCTTCGGGCTATGTCGGTCAACTTTGTTCTTCTGCGGATGTCCTGATTTCTAATTCAATCACGCAGATAAAACCCGAGCATAGCCCTCTCCATCGCTCTTTGTTACCATGAGCCTTCTTATGTGGCCCATAGTGAGTTTTTGGTCGGTATTAGGTAATACGGACTCCACCGATGACTACATACAATTATTTCATTGAAAACTTAAACTCATATCCTGCACATTATTATTTTAATCATCAGAATCTGATAAGTGAAACACGAATAAAAATGAAACTTTCACTGGACCGTATATTGTTCCCAAATGCGTTATTGTTTTACTACCATTGTTGTGGCTCATGAGAATTTGGTAATTTGTAATTAAATTAGACTTATCAGCTTGTAGATCGGTGGTTTGCTCGTTTCAATCTCTGTAAGCAGGTATATCCTTTTTCGTAATTCATTAAAAAACAATTAAGCTGCGGCTCACTCGTTCATTAGAAGTTATGCATGTCATTATTATTTTTAATGCTCGGTCGGTCATTAGATAGTTTTCCAAAAATTTATCATCTTGAGCTTCTCCGTGCTTCCGGGAGCAACGGCTTTACGTGCCTTCCGAAGCACGGAGGAGCTCGAGATGATAAATGTTTTGGTCACCCATGCGATGACCGACCTTTGCGAAAGTTGCTTAACCTTAGCAATCGCAGACATACATAGTAGTATATAGTAGTAGAATAGCTACAATATCCGTTAAAACAGTCATGAGTCATGACCAACCTTCTATTAGGAGTGCTTGAACTAATTCCCCCCTAAAATTATCCCTTTTGCAATGCAGTCCTACAAACTCTGGGTTCCACACTAACATACAATATTATTGTTAGTGCATTCGTGAGAAGTCTGACACTAGGCTTGCAATTAGGTATCCTACTCTGCCCTAGATATGAGGCAACGAATTTACATACACACCGACAAAACAATTGTGCATTAATATGCGTACTACTTCGTATTGTCTTCGCAGTTCAGTTTGTTAAAGGGTTTTTTTAATGTGAAAAAGCTAGTATCTTGGATTTATTTCTATGAATAATAATACAATACTGGACTTCTTGGCGGATACCCAAGCGAGGGTAATTCATCGATTCACACCACGACTGGTTCGCACCACGGTGTGAATCGCAGAAGGACGCTTTTTGAATTGGCTGTTTCGAACCATGGTGTGAATCGGCGAATGTCTTTTTCGTACTTCAGCGATTCGCACCACACCCAAGTATATTTTTGACTTCGCGGATTCCAACCAACGAAATTGTATTATTATATAACAGTCATGCACAAAGGTGTTAATACGAATTTATTTATTTGTTCAGTATAGTGCCCGGTTATCGATTGAGGATTCAGGATGTCAGTTTTGCCAATATTTTATTTTATATTCATTCATGGCAAATCATGGCCGCGGTTTTTTTTAATTTTCTAAAATTTGTGTAAACTATGTCGAATATGAATGTGAAATAATGGTGGATTATTAACCGTTAAGTGTTCGTGAGCGTGCATGAGTGTTGGCAAGTGAAACAAAACAATGCAACGTCACTTTTCAAGTTCTCTCAAGAAGTCCGCGTGAGTTGGGAGGGAATATCATTTATCAATTATCACTGCTCATTTCTATTATCATTCATCAAAGTAGTTAAATATGGTTTATTATTTTATATTACTTGTATAGAACTTCGAAAAAAATACTTTGACACTAAGCCACGACTAAGGGAAAACTACATTCAAAGTACATACTAACAATACTTAATTTATCGAGTTTCTTAAAAAAGCTTTTCTTGGGGCTAGCCCCAATCTATTATCTTCTTATCTAGATAATTGGTGTAAGTGTGGGAAACATCTTTTATTATTATATTAATCCAACACATTTATTTGGTCTTTGAAAAAATAAGTAAGGTCTGGCGTCTTTAGGATCTTGCTCTAATAGTGACTATAACAGATTAAAATAGGGATAAACTAAGATCAAGTATATTTTATTTAGAAAAAACTGGCCAAGTGCGTATCGGGCCACGCGCAGTGTAGGTATTTAATGTAGATACTACCGGTTTCACACACCTGACAACGTTTTTAAGTAGTTTCCAATGAGGAATTTGTACTGCGCCAAGTACATTTTATAAGTTGGTCGACTGTTACTTGTATACTGGTAAAGCATATTTAGCTGTGATAGTTTTCCTTTTAACTTCGTCATATATACAACTACCGTGAATTTTTCCACGTATCCAAAAACAACCATTTGGCTGGCACTTGACTTCACAAACGGATGCCTCAATCAAAAAACTGTTTCCACAAACCCGCAATATTTTTAAAATTGCTATCCAATGACACCCCACACTATGGAGTAGACAAGAAAACAAATTACATCCCCACTTCACGTGTAGGGGAGGTAACCTAAAAAAAACTATTTTTCAAAATTTTACTTCACCACTTTGTCGGCGTGATTAATATGTATATCCATGCCAAATTACAGCCTTCTAGTACTAAGAGTCTATGAGCTAGGCTGGGGACGGACAGACCGACAGACAGACATGGCGTAACTGTAAGGGTTCTGTTGAAGACGTATGTATATATAATAAAATTAGTTCTTATAGTTCTCACTAGATGGCGCGGTTCGTACTCTGACTGAATCGCGCTATCAAAATGTTTTGGCAAATAGCATATAAGGCATGTAATCTATACATTAATAAGAACGTAGGGATAAAAAAATCTGTAAATGCAATATATAAAAATAAAGTTACACAGGTTGCCTTAAAATCACTTACGAAACATGATAGAATAGTTTTAAAAAAATTGTTTGTTTGTTTGTTTGAAGTCGATAAACTCGAGAACTACTGAACGGATTTTGATCCGGTTTTCACCAAAATGCTAAGAAAAATCCGGAGAAACATATTAGGCTACATAAATACTCGAAAATACAGGGTGTCTCATTTAAATCGGTCAGTATGGGAAAGTCTGAAACTATAAGACATACGAAGATCTGTCCTTAGGAACCATGTCATCGATTTTAATAAGAAGAAAAACTGCATTCATACATTTAAAGAAAACCTGTACTCAGCTCGGGAATCGAACCCGGTTGTTTTGAAAAAAATTAACTTATAGTATTTCTATTTAGATATCGATTGTGTAGGTCTTAAGCAGTAAATAGCTCTTTGAAACATGATGTCTAAAATGAATAAAATGCATTGTTTTCACGTACTTTAGTTTATTTTAGTAGGTGTTCGAATTGCATCGCATAGAAATGTTACCTAGGTACTCATTAAATTTGGCTGTATAAAACTTTGTATCATTGCCCAAAATCCATCTATGTACCACTTAGTTTGCAAATAAAAGTTTGAGTTTGAGTTTGAGTTTGAATCATGTCTCTATTTTTTTAAATATTGCACATAGAAGATACCTTGAATTACATAGCTTGGCTGTATAAACCTTCGGTCGTTGCCCAAAATACTTAATATTATTTTTTTAAATCTATTTGGTGAAAAAACGCGGGATGAGGAAAATTTAAAAAAAAGTAGGCGCTCAAATTTTGAAACGAACAGAAGGAAATTTTGATATTTTGCAATGCATTAAGTACCTATTTTTATTTTGTTAATAATTTTCAAATTATATTAATTATTCATTGTGTAAAAGTTTTTTAAAACATTTTATGCAGGTACGTTAAATATTTCAGTACTTATTCAGTTCTTATTAATTTTAAAATATGATTTATTCAATGTGTAAAAGTTTTATGAAACATTTGATGCAGGTAAGTTAAACACTTATTTCAATACTTATTTTACATGTAAGCGGTTTCTTACTTTGGTTTCTTAACATGTTTATAGGATAAATCTGTGTTCAATGATACAATATAAGTAAGTAAGTATCATAACAATTTTAATATCATAAAACCTATAAAGAATGAATTTTGTACATACTTCTAGGTTACAGAAAAATGGTTTTTCCATTCTTCTATCGCATAAGACGATGGCTACCTCTGTTATCAGAGTTGCAAAAATGTTTAAGTTTGCAGGGTACAACTGTATTAGAGGCACGGACTTCAGATTTTTTTTTTATTAGAGGTAACTTCTTTCTGTGTCCTGTGATCTACCTCTAAAAAGCTACCTACCTAACAAGATGCCACGAAGAAGTTCAAATTTATCGCAAGTTTGTAACATAAAATACTATACTGTATTACCTAATAGACAATAATATAATTCATTACAGTTCTCAATTTATTGATATTTTGTATCTACGAATAAGAACATAGTTGGTAAATAGTTTTTTGTGCCTTATGGCCGACAACCAATAATCCTGGACCGCTACCTGCTAGGTACTCGATATCCAGCTTCGGTGGACAAGGCAAAAAAAATTTTGAAGTCCGTGGTTGGACAGTATAACAGTAGACACATCTTAGCTAAGATACACCAGTGCCTAGGACGACTCCGGACGAGTACCTAAGCTGTAAAATACCAATTTTATTACATATAATTGAGCGTCAGTAAACCCATTTCAGGTTTGTATGACGTAGCAAATACGCGCAACCCACCGAGAAACGGTGTTGTATACTGAATGTATGTGGAGGGATAATTGAAACGGAAAACTGAGTGAGAATCTGTATGAACGGGACGATTCTGTGCTTCAAACTGAATATATGTATGTACATGGCAGAGATGATAGTCGAAAGAATAAGAGATAATGTATGAAAAATAATGATGGACGTAAAGGAGACACAGGAAGTATGCCAGAACCAAACTAAATGGAGATCGATTGTCTTTGTCTATCTCAGCATTCCCAGCTGAAAGGATATTAAGAGTGAGTAGATGTACGTATGTCGGTAAATACAATGTCAATTTTCTAAATTTCCGATGCATATAATTTTATTATACCCTAATAAGCTTAAATAGATACCTACTTAAAAATTAAACTGTACAGACTACAACCTTTAGCTCACGCGGATGAAGTCGCGGGCAACAGCTAGTTTATCAATAAAGTTGTTACCTACATTAGAGCAAAGAAGCTACTAGCGGTTTCATTTTCAACCCTAATAGTATTCCTTTCAGTACAAAGGTGTACCAGTTTTCATTGGTCCTTCGAGCCGGATATAAGGATCATTTTTCAGTTCCTTGTTGACTACGGAACCCTAAAAAGGAATAAGAAGAGAATCTATCTGCGAGAAACAGTTACATGATTAATTATTTAGTTAAAAAAAACTAAGTAGCAAAAATAAAAATAAAAATATTAAATTATTTCTATACATACCGCATTTACAGATTTAGTTTCGCAACCGGCCCACATCGCATGTCCACTCAATTATATTATGTTACCAACATTATAATAATGACATGTGTGTTGTGCGGTTGGTACTAATTTCATGTTGACCAATATTATGCCAATGTCAAGTGGATAATCAAATCGATGTAGCCACAGGTTGTAGCCATGAGTTGTAGCTATTCCCAAAGACATATATATTTTATGCTTCTAAGGGTAAGCAGTCCTTCATTCCATTCCAGTCCTTCATGGCCAAAGGTGGAAGCGCATTCACTTCACCCAGAATCCTCAACTACTGAAGAATTCGCTATCTTTTTTTTTTTATTGTGGCACGCCAAAATGCCTTCACCCTGCCTGATGAAAAGCAGCCAGTGAAGCCCAAGAAGTGAAAGCGTTCATCTTATCTCTAATTGTCGGAAACTAGGAACAGTGCAGTGCAATTTGTCACTAAAGTCACTTGGCACCCCTTAGCCGCATTTAACAGTTTATGGGAGTTTGGCGGGTGCCCAAACTATCCCGGGCATCCCCTCTTGGCGTTCCAGCGTTGGGTGGTACTCGGTGCCTGTAATCTGGGGCACCGAGCTACCTCCGCAAGTGGATGGTACTGCGTTCTTGTGACTATTCTTTTTGGAGTTGTGCAAGGAACAAAGGAAAGAGCCTTACATAACTAGCGGTTGTATATTAAGTAAAGAAAGCTCTGCTTTAATCCTCTCTGTGGTGATGGTGACCACCTCTCTTAGACCCAGAGGTTCCAGTTAAAATTCCCAGCGAGAGGTACATACTGCACTCGGTTTAGTTGGTCGTAGGTCTTGCTTTAAGTCAGCTTGGCTAGCTGCAACCACCTTATTTATCTAACTGTCGCCATGCAACAATGTTAGAGCGTTTTCGTATTCCGACAGTTTGTGATAAGATAGCCAATTTCTCAGTAGTTGAAGGTTCCGGGTGATGCGCTTCCATTTTTGTCCTTATTGTCACTTAACATTAGGTGAGATTAAGACCATATACGCTTGCTTATCCCCTTGTGGTATAAAGAAGAAAGGTATACAGTAGAAATGTAGGACTCTTTACTATTAAAAAAACTTTAGGTAATTTAACTCTACTTTAGTTTTTCTTAACTAAGGAGCTCGATGGCGCAGTGGTTAACGCGCCCGGTCTGCGAATGCTGAGGTTAAGCAACTTTCGCAAAGGCCGGTCATTGGATGGGTGACCAAAAATGTATCATCTCGAGCTCCTCCGTGCTTCAGAAGGCACGTAAAGCCGTTGGTCCCGGCTGCATTCGCAGTCGTTAACAACCACCAATCCGCACTGGGCCCGCGTGGTGGTTTATTGCCAGTTCTCCGTATCCATCCATAGGGAAGGCTCGTGCCCCAGCAGTGAGCTGATGATGTAGTTTTTCTTACTACCGACCGCGCAAGTAGACATTTGCGATTTCCCAACAATGATCTAATACACTAGTCTGATGGCATGATTCGAATTTAATACAGTTCTGCCATTATGGTGTTTGTCAACGTAAGATTGGACTCAACGTTGCGCAGTTTAAATTATTAAGTAATACCTACTTACGCGGCAAATAATAGATGTAGTGGCATGTATGTTTCAAACAATTTTCTATTGCACACGAGGGAATCGTTTTTGGCCTCTATCTAACCTGGTGTACTTCCTTTAAGCACATAATAAGGAGGCCAGCTCTTCAGCATTCATAATGAACTTCGCTTCCATTTCAACCTTATGGCGCAAAGAAAGAAGACTACAAAAGGTTTATTTATGTACTAGTTGCCGCCCGCGACTTCGTTCGCGAAGACTACACTATCCCACAGGAACCTGATACCTACATGGACAAAAAGTATCTTATATCCTAATCCCGGTCATCGTCTTTCTATGTGCAAAGTTTCATCCAAATCCGTTCAGCCATTTTCACGTGATGCACGGTCAAATAAACAGAAAAACAGAAAAGAATTACAAAAACTATTGGAAAGTGTTCTGTTTTCGATTCTAAGTATCTCCTGCCAACTTCCGAATATCTTCCATGTACAGTGTTGTAACTAGCAACATTAATTTAATTAAGGATACTTATTTTGCCGTGTGGCAACACTTTCTCTCTTTGGTTACGTTCCTTGTGCTGAATACACGGTTTGGCGGTACCTCGTCTTATTTATTTTCACCTGAAAAACCACTGGCCCCTACAACAACAAAATACACAGGCCGCTGCCCTACATGGTCCTTCGAGCGGAAAAAGAAGATCGAAACAGAGGTTTGGAAGGTATGTGAGACATCAACATTAGCCGCCGACAACGCCAGGGAGCAGCCATTTTGCAAGCATTTATTATTCTCATTTACAATCCGGAAGTAGACCACTATCGACCCTCTTTAGCTTTATTATATGTATAGATGCCGCGCTCGAACAACGCACATTACGCACATATAGACAACCTCACGGACGGCCGAATCTCACGACAGCTCGCCACTAGGGTTGCCAACTATTTTTCAGGAAATTACAGTAAATCTATCACTAACTATTAAAATTAAAAAAAAAGGATTTGAAGAAAAAATAAAGTATTTTCCAAATTTATTTATTTAAGTGTTGCGTTTCGTTTCACTTCCCCTGAGTCTGAGTATCATTCAGTAGTTCAGAAATTAAGTCAACAGGAATATTTCGTTCAAACGCGCGCATTAGTCGGAAATAAAGTATTTTCCATACTTTATTTTTATTAAAAAGATTAAAGTAGGGGATGGTTATTTTAAAGTATGGTGAATTATGATAATGTTTTGTAGATTATCTCGGTAACAAGCCTGTAGTTTTGGACCAAATTTGGTGAGCATACTCAGTGGGATGTATAGAGATGCTCCCCTTAAACGTTCGCTTATTGATATTGTTAGACTCTATATATAAAAATCAATTGCTGTTCGTTTGTATCGCTAAAACTCTAGAATGGCTGGCCGATTTGGCTAATTTTGACGATGAGAAACATAAATAATAAGTAACGGAAAATAGTAAAAACGACAATTTAATTTTCCAATACAAAATGATTACCTATGTTTGTTTTGTTGTCATGGAAACTGTCAAGCGGTGAAGTCCGCCGGGTCAGCTAGAAATGGGCATGAAATCTACCATTGCTGGGAATTGAACCTCGACGACCAGAAGATCTTACCACTATACTAATTAGAAGGTATATATACTGGATATATACTATTACAAATGCCGCAGGAGAAATTGGTCTCCTCATTTATATACAAAAAATGCATAAATTTTAAAATTATGTCAATAATTACCTTGTAGTGCATCATTTTCATTAAGTGGGTAATCTGTAAAAGAGAAAAGGAATATTTAATGATCTATTTATTTATTTGATTTTATCGAATCCGGATCGAAGTAATTCGCCAGAGAACCAAAATTACGGACATAGCTCTTAGAATTAGCAAACTGAAGTGGCAATGGGCTGGTCATATAAGCCGCAGGACCGATAACCGTTGGGGTAGACGTGTTCTAGAGTGGAGACTGCGACTCGGCAGACGTAGTGTAGGATGCCCTCCGGCGCGGTGGAGCGACGATACACGCAAAATGGCTGGCAGTGGTTGGATGAGAGTAGCCGAAGATCGGGCTCAGTGGCCGTGGCAGTGGACTGATGTGGGCTGATTATGATGATGATGATGATGATGATGATTTATTTATTTCGTTGAATAACTTTAATAGGTAGACCATAATATTATAGACTCAAATCTAAGTTAAGAATATTTTTTATTCTTAAAATAAAAAGTTTAAAGCCGAAGACCTACCTAACTTTTATCAGTTTATTATTACACGACTATTGAAAGATAATTTTTAACGTCTAGTCTTACCTTGCATGACCTTTAGATATGATTATTTATTAGATTAGGGACACATTTTAGGCGACGCATTGGAAATTTACGTGGCGGGGATCTTTGATGACATGATTTTTCATTTAATTGATATCGTTTTGCTAAAAACACAAATGTTGAAAAAATTTCCACGAGCAGGGTTTGAACCTGCACCCTTCTGACATACCGGGTCAGGTGCTCTTCCAATTGAGCTATTGTGGTTCTAACCAGCCCGCCGAAATTATTCAACACTATTTACTTTTTACTTTGAAAGCCAAAGGCGCCCATTCAATGTTAACAACTACCGTCATTAACATCCGATCATAATATTTTTACAAATACTAAAGATCAGTTAAGAAGTAGGCAAGCTATTTATAAATGTTTATATAATTTTTAACGCAAATTTTGTTGCGAACAAATTACAAAAACACAAATGTTGAATAAATTTCCACGAGCAGGGTTTGAACCTGCACCCTTCTGACATACCGGGTCAGGTGCTCTTCCACTTGAGCTATCGTGGTTCTAACCAGCCCGCCGAAATTATTCAACACTATTTACTTTTTACTTTGAAAGCCAAAGGCGCCCATTCAATGTTAACAACTACCGTCATTAACATCCGATCATAATATTTTTACAAATACTAAAGATCGTATTAGATTTATTGTTTAGCGGTGCGTCGCCTTAAGTGACTAGATATATCTGAAGTTCGAAACTTTAATTTCGTATTGTGAACAAAGGTAAATAATATTATATATATTATCTATACTAATATATAATAATTTTTAAATTTAAATTTGTTTGTTTGTTTGTTTGTTTGAACGCGCTAATCTCAGGAACTACTGGTTCGAATTGAATAATTCTTTTTGTGTTGGATAGTCCATTTATCGAGAAAGGCTTTAGGCTATATAACATCACGCTGCGACCAATAGGAGCGAAGCATCAGTGAAAAATGTTGCAAAAAAGGGAAAAGAGCCTAAAAAATTAAAAATGCTGCCGAAAGTCACTATTCCACGCGGACGAAGTCGCGAGCACAGCTAGTAGTTTATATATGCGCACGCTCCACATTGAAATGAAAACTTTTATTTACTTAGTCAACCTTAACTACCAAGTGCCCTACAAAAAACGTGTTTCTTAAAAATATTAAACTTTAATAGTTAATAATGATAGAATTTTATTTCAATTTTAAATTAAATTTGAGGAGCTCGATGGTGCAGTGGTCAACAAAGTCAAATATTTTTATTCAAATAAACTTACGAAAAGTGCTTTTGAATCGTCTAAACATTTTTTACTTACTACCCATTCAGAACGTCTATTTTTTTGCTGTGCAGAAGAATGGGCGCAAGAAACGCACTCGGTCTGTGAATGCAATGATTAAGAGCGTTTACGCCGCACACTAGCGCCACTAATGAAAAAAAAAACATATCTAGTAATTAGAGATAGAAAATCAAATTATGCTCAACAAACTATTTGAATGAAGTAATTTAGCATTTTTACGTCACCTAATGAACACCTCACATGTTATGGTTTAGTTAAATAAGACGTTACGGCCACTTTTAACTATAACGCCTTATTTAACAAACGTAAAAATGCTAAATTACTTTATTCAGATAGTTTGTTGAGCATAATTTGATTTTCTATCTCTAATTACTAGATATGTTTTTTTTTTCATTGGCGGCGCTAGTGTGCGGCGTAAACGCTCTTAAGCAACTTTCGCAATGGCCGGTCATCGGATGAGTGATCAAAATTGTTGCTTCGGAAAGCACGTAAGCCGTTGGCCCCGGTTGTTTTAGCAGTCGTTATAGCAACCACAAATTTGCACTGGGCCCGCATGGTGGTTTATGGCCCGTTCTCCCTATCCATCCATAGGGAAGGCTCGTGCCCCAGCAGTGGGACATGGAATGAATTGATGATAATGATGATGATGGATAAATTAAAAAAGATTATAAAAACTGCAAAGGTTTCCTTCCAGCTCATCAGGAGGAACCATAACCACCACGCGGCGGGTCAGGTGCGGTGCGGTGCTTATGTTAACGACTGCTTAATGCAGCCAAAACTTTGTATTTTTCAATTGTTATTAAGCAAAACACACAAAAAAGCATTATTGTCAATAATATTAAAGCCAAAGTGTTTCCCGCGCTTTTCTATTTCGCCCAGTCATTTCCTACATCGTCTGGTTGTTCAATCTTATGTCGTATGCATATTCATGACACTGACTATGCAAGTGTCAAGTGGTATAACTATTTACAATTCGCACTGTACTTTCTGATTAACGGTTAAGTATGTTTTCACAAGACACGGTACAGTTACACACACTAAGCAATGAACACTATTTATTTACTATCTTATTTATTTAAACTTATACTGATATAGATTATACCGAAGCCATATTGAATTTTAGTATATTCCTCCGGCTTTTCAGCATTCCACTGAAAAACGACAACGTAACACAAAATAATCCCATTTATAGGTTATGTCTGTTTTTACTATGATCTCGCCTTTCCATTTGATATGTTTCATCAAATAATCAAAGAATTCAAATATGCGCTTTCACAGTACCAACTAATTACTCATTAGTATGTTGAGGAGCTCGATGGCGCAGTGGTTAACACGCCCGATCTGCGAGTGTTGAGGTTAAGCAACCTTTGCAAAGGCCGATCATCGGGGGTGACCAAAAATGTATCATCTCGAGCTCCTCCGTGCTTAGGAAGGCACGTAAAGCCGTTGGTCTCGGCTGCATTAGCAGTCGTTAACAACCACCAATCCGCACTGGGCCCGCGTGGTTGTTTATGGCCTGTTCTCCCTATCCATCCATAGGGAAGGCTCGTGCTCCAGCAGTAGGGACATAAAAATGAGCTGATGAGGATGAAGTTACAATAGTATTTAACTTTTATATTTTCCTTTAATAAAATTTCGAGTCGTTATGATTATTCAATTTTAAAGCTAATTATAAAATAACATTTACAACCGTTCCCGTTGCAGTAACGTTATCATAATTTGATAAAATTGTTATTTGAACGTTGTGTATAGTCGACCATGAAATTGCTTTATCACTTTTGACAAAAACTTCCATTACAATAAAATTTCGCTAAGGCTCAATGTCAATGATGACAACGTATCTGTCACTTGGTTTTTTAAAGAAAAATAGAACTTGTTGTTTTATTATATGCAAACAAAATTCACTTCTAAGGTGGTAAAGCAATTTCATTGTCGACTATACGATATCAGGCTCTGTAAAACTGTTCTAATATATTATGTTTTTAGTTTGTAAGCTGCTTCTGTACCATATAGTAAATAGATACAATATTATTTTGAGTTACGACAGTATTATACTCGTTCAATTGGTAGTGTGCGATATAAAAATTAATTAAAAAATGTAAAATGTAATTGTGCAAACTTTTCTGATTTAAGTGTTATATTGTATGTTCGATTCTATGATTTTGTATAAATTGTTGTTTGTTTCCAAAATAAAAATGAAATAAAAATAAATATATCGGACACGCAATGATAAAAAAACATGGGCAGAATCCCGTTAATAATAAGTTAATATCATCATCATCATCATCATCTCAGCCAAAGACGTCCACTGCTGGACAAAGGCCTCCCCCAAGGATATGAGGGGTATTTGCCGTAATCGCCACGCTTGGCAGGCGGGTTGGCGATCGCAGTAGGTTGAGGGTAACATCAGAGAGATGCTGCTGCCCATCCTCTGGAATGGTCCCTTAGTCGGCTTTTACGACACCCACAGGAAGAGATGGGGTGGTGCAATTCTTTATCCCCGGCACCACACAGGGAATGCACTTTTATCATGACAGTTTAAAAACTTATAATTATTTTTTTATTTTTTTTATGTTTTACGGGTAAGCCTCGATCTCACCTGATGTTAAGTGATGATATAAGGTCAATGATGGAAGCGCACTTCACTCGGGATCCTCAACTAGTGAGGCACTGGCTATCTTATCTCTAGCTGCCGGAACACAACAATGCTGCAAACATTGATTTTATGGCGACATATTTAGATAAGATGGTTATTATTGAGTTATCTTCTAAAATTATATGAAGGGTTAAGTGTTATCTAATAATAGGTTTTCTCGAATAAAGCATATACTTCAATGTAGCTTCATCTGATTAAAATATAAAACTAGGTAATCATCGATTCATCATATCATAAAATCATACGTTCAAGTTGCCTAGTGCGAGTTTTATTTGATCACGATTCGATTCGATCACGTTAACGAAATCGAGAATTTATATGGCAATTCTCGCTTTCTTTAACGAAATCGAGAATTTATATGACAATTCTCACTTTCGTTAACGAAATCGAGAATTTATATGGCAATTCTCGCTTTCGTTAACGTGATCAATCGTATGAAACTCGCATTACGCATCTAAGTGGTGATGATGAATAAGCAACTTTTTGAAGCCGGGTGTCTTAATGGGTGACCAAGGCATTTTGTGCTTTGGAGAATATATTAAGGGTGCGCCGTCCGTAAGTGACAAGTGTCATATGTTTTATTTGAAATGTCGTCGTCCATATTTATTTGATGCCGCGCGGCCATACTAATTTTTTATAGGGAATTTTAGGGTGCTTAATAAAAAAATATTATTTAAATAACCACTTGATGAATCAAAAATGTAGTCTAGCAATTTGTAGTTTATCCATTGATGATTGTTTAGACAAAATCAGAGGTACAATAATTTAGATAAACTATAAGAAATCTACTAAACGCCGCCACTCGTTTTCATGATCTTTGCCCAACTTTAAATGATATTGTAGAAAAAAACTATAGCGTGTTATGAATTTATGGTTCTGACAAATTGTAAACACGTTCCCTATGATACTAAATATATATTTTGTTCATTTAACACGATAGTATTTTCAATTATATTTACTTAACCGTAACTGCATTTTTGGCATTTTTTGGTCGGCCCACCCTTAAGAAACTAAGTTGCTTTTCGTAAAATGGCAGTCATTATGCCCCACCAACCCGCATTAGACTAGCGTGGTGAGTTACGGTCCGATCTCCCCATGTAATGTTAGGTATATCATAATTTATGATAATAATAAATTTATCTATTTGCCTCTAAAACAGTGGGAATAGCATCATAGCCTTGCAGGTTCATAAGCCAATGGCAATAATAAATCTGCAACCCTTCTCTTCGAATCTAATTATTAGCAATTCTAGGCAATACGGAAAACAGCTTAGAATCTAGATCCAGAATCTTATCGGTCACAATGACCCGCGCTTTCCCACGCGAGGAAAGTGTTGATGCTATCAACGGCAAGAATGATCGAAATTATACGTTTTCGTCAAGAATAATTGTATATAGCAGTGAGAAATAAACTCTGAAGTAAGTACCGAACTGGATTTTAACCGTCTCTGTGGTATAGTGGTTTAGACCCAGAGGTCCCGGGTTCGATTCCCAGCGGGGGTACAGGTTTGTGTAATCGGTTTGGTTGGTGGTAGGGCTTGTTTGTCCGCCCGGCTAGCTGGCTAGCTACCACCATCTTATCTAAATATCGCCATAACATGAATGTTTGTAGCTTTGTTGTGTTCCGGCAGCTAGAGATAAGACAGCCAGTGCCTCACTAGTTGAGGATCCCGGGTGAAGTGCGCTTCCATCATTGGCCTTATCATCACTTAACATCAGGTGAGATCAAGGCACTGTGCTTACAGGTAAAATATTAAAATAAAAACGAAATTATTTAATTGTAAAAAAATATAAATATAGAGAAATTACTTTTTAATAAGTTTACGCAAACACTTAACCACCCTGGAAAGGGTTCGAAACGTCAGAATATAATAAAATAAAATAAATATTTACTAATTTAATTATTGTAATTTTTTACTTATCTATTTTCATTTAGCAGAGTGAATTGCATAAGTTGTGATTGAAATTAAATGTAAAAGACTTTTATAATTGAGGGAAATATTCTTTTAAATAACTAATATTTTAAAAAATATTTCCCTGATATAAAAATAAATAAAAGAACAAACACCAACCTTCTTATTAAAAAAAACTTCCACACAAAGAGTCCAGACAACTTATAAAAGAGTAATAAAATTTAAAAAAGCGAACACAACAGAAACTTTTTCGTACAATTTCCCGCGCAAACTCCGTTCGGATAGGCGCGCAAACGCACTGCTCTAGATATTCTAACGTACTGTGATACAATTTGGCCGAATGATCTTTTTATACGCCAATCACATGGAGGGCGCATCTTCGGACTGGCCATTGTTTTGCTCTTTTTTTAATCAGAATATACTCTTTGGTTACTGACCTCGCGAATTTTTCTTTCGAAATATTTCGAATAAACGTGCTCTCTGATATAATAAATCACGCTGATGAGATGAAAATAATGAGAGCAATTTGTAAGTGCAAATGTATGATCAGCAAGTTTTCTTAAGAGATTTTAAGTACATTTAATTTAGATAGTAATGCAGTGTAATAATATCTCTAGAGATAAGTGCGAAGATAATTGAAAACTTAGTCGATATAGAACTTTGTCGCAACTATGTTAATTAAGATTTACTGAATATTAACCGCAATTCAGGTTACACAAAGTCGTATTTAAGTGAAGTTCACAGACGACAGTTAGCTTCAATAGAATTAACGACATTTACAACAAAAAAGTATGTCGTTATACAATATTTAACTTACAATCAAAAACTTTCAATAAGATTATGTACCTACCATAAAACATTGTAGTATGATTATAATCTTTATTTTGTTTAATAAGTAACACATACAGGTTTACATACAAAGTTTCAGGGATCAAAAACCAAACTGTAATTTGATTTTCTATTTCTTTTTAAGAGAGTTTACTGAATGTCTTAAGCTGCATTTTCAGCGTCACCGGACTTTCGGACAAGAAGAGTAAATAGTAACTAAAACAATTTAATTATTTTAATTATTAATTATTATTATTTATCAATTATTAATTTAATAAAATTACTTCAACAGACATTTAAAAGAAAGTCC
Source organism: Eudonia lacustrata (assembly GCA_947562085.1). Taxonomy (NCBI): domain Eukaryota; kingdom Metazoa; phylum Arthropoda; class Insecta; order Lepidoptera; family Crambidae; genus Eudonia; species Eudonia lacustrata. Next base: position 14,122,691 of record OX387332.1, on the reverse strand, counting down.
CTACTCGTCTACAATCAGATCATGTCATTACCTTTTTCAAGTGCAAGTTCATTGAACCGACAAAGAAAAGTTAGATAATCTGTGGATAGCGTCCCACGAACAAGTTTTGCGACGCGACTCGCATTTGTACATAACACGTAATTTTCGAGAACTAAGGCACACAATAAGGAAAAGGTTGCAGAAGGTTGTTTTCGCGCTGCACCAGTTGTCTTCGTGTCAGGCTTCATTTCCTCTTAACATCAGGTGGAAGAGAGTCCATTTGCCGTGTTTATCATAAAAAAAGAACAAAAGCTTCATACATGACGCGCTCCAGTAACGCACACAAAGATACAACCCAAACTAGTCTCTCACGAAAATCTCGCAACATTTTTTTTTGAGAGAGATTGCTGATTGCCTCAAACGGCATTTTCAGCGTCACCGGGCTTTTTTGGAGGCGGCGAGGTACGTAAAGGGTACCTCAAGTCATGTGAAACGAATCACCTTCGGAGGTTTTCTAGAGGGAACGGCATCACACACTTAAAAGTGCGTGTCCCCGTGCCCTACAAAATTCTCCGAAAGGTTCGGATCGGATCGGGGAGCGGGACAACCCGAGAACGCCTCTAAAGGCTCAGACCTCGGCTCGGGTTGACCGGGCCATGGTGGAAGAGAGAAGCGCCCAGGTACATGTCTGTACCTGGTATAGAGCGCGTGTGAACCGGTTCGTTGCACCCTTGTTCTACGAGTGCGGTGTCTTGGGCCTAAACTATTGTGTTTAGTGTATTCTGTAAATGTGTAGTGGCATTTAGAGGATCAGGCGGGTCTTGTACCAGTTGCGCTCGGATCGTTCCGAGCTGTTCTGAGATCCGAGTCCGTGAAGAGGTTGTATGTGTGCGTTGCTTGTTACCTTCTGCAGTCTGTCCTTATTTTCTGACTAAGGTCACTGTCCCAGATATGACACAAGATGACAATAACTATAATAATAAAAAACCTGCTGTAATCCTGTTCGTACATCCTTATTGTTAGCTTCTGTAATTCTTCGAAAGCATTTTATAAATAAAGATTATTACTATTATGCTGTAAATTTAAATATAATAGTCCTTTAACCGGGTTGTGAAGAAGCAACTTGCGTGTCACTCAGCGATCTATGGAGAGAGCTATGCTAGGTGTTACTCTACGGGATCGAATCCGGAACGAAGTAATTCGCCAGAGAACCAAAGTTTAGAATTAACAAGCTGAAGTGGCAATGGGCTGGTCATATAAGCCGCAGGACCGATAACTGTTGGGGTAGACGTGTTCTAGAGTGGAGACTGCGACTCGGCAGACGTAGTGTAGGATGCCCTCCTGCGCGGTGGAGCGACGATATACGCAAAGTGGCTGGCAGTGGTTGGATGAGAGTAGCCGAAGATCGGGCTCAGTGGCATGCATCGGGAGAGGCCTATGTCCAGCAGTGGACTGATGTGGACTGATTATGATGATGATGTTGATGAACTTGCGTGTAGGCAAGGTGAGGACGGCTTCACACAATCCTGCTTCAATAGCTGTGAAGCATTTGGTGTTCGCGTCATCTTAACATCTGGTGGAGCGGAGTCATATGCCTACTGAGGAGCTGACTATTATCCTGGCTGATTAACTCTATAACAGCAGCGTTGCAGCGGCCTCGTGTCGCTGTAGCATGTTGAGGCTGGGGGCACTTTGTCTTTTGTTTTATGTTTTTTATCATTATTGTGAACTAGTGGCCGCTCGCGGTTTTACCCGCGTGGTTCCCGTTCCCGTGAGAATATCGGGATAAAAAGTATACTGTGTGTTATTCCCGGTTATAAACTATCTGTATGCCGAATTTCATCCAAATCCATTCAGTAGTTTTTACGTGAACGAGTAACAAACATCCAAACAAACTTTCGCTTTTATAATATTAATTAATGTACTTTTGTGTTTTCATATGTATTTTATTACATGTAATTATTTTTTATTGTAGTGTGCGCGAATAAATGTATTTTCTTTCTATCTATCGGAACACCACATTGTCGTTATGGCGACATACTTATATATAAGATGGTAGTAACAATGCTTATCACCAACCTAACCGAGTACAATAATATATACCCCTGTTAAGAATCAAATCTGAGACCCTAGGTCTAAGAGCGGTGGTCTAACCTTTAAACCACAAAGGCGGTTTCAATTAATAGAACCTTCGCTCTTCACTTTCCGGCATAACTAGAAACTTTTAAACCAGTACGCTGGTACTGCCCGGAAAAGTAAAGTTGTTGAACTCAAGAGATGGGAATCGAAGTCGAAGAACCACTCTCATAGTAGGTACAAATATATATTAAAAACTATGCGAATACGAGTAGTTGCCCCTACGTTAGTCTTATAAGAATAACTTGGAAAACTAAATCTCTGAGGTCCCGGGTTCGATCCCCGGTCGGATCAATTTAGAAATAACTGTTTTTCTAAATTGTTTCGGGTCTGGGTGTTTCCTATGTATAATGAGTATGTATTTAAATATATCAAGTATGTTTATCCGTTGTCTAGTTAACCATTTCTCGAGTTTCTTAAGGAAGCTTTTCTTGGGGCTAGATAATTGGTGTGAGTGCGGGAAACATTTATTTATTTATGTAATGTTTATTATATATAAGTATATATATTTTATTTAAGTATGTATGTATGTGTATGAAGGGTATTATGTGTACTTATTTATTTAATGTTAGCGCACTTCCTTTATCTCTTTCTTGGATTCTCTAACCAAAGGTTGTCTGGAAGAGATCGCTTGTAGCGACCTCCTTTGCCCATATAGCTTTAAGTTTTGGTTCAACTGTTGTTTTCCTTTTGTTTCCATTTGTGTGTGAGCAATAAAGAATATATCTATCTATCTATAATAAACAGGAGGTAAATAAAGCAAACGAGAATCAAATTCATCCGACGACGCTTCCTTTATCACTGTTAAAGAATTCAAAACAGTTGTATTTTTTTTTATGTAAAGCTTATTCACAAGATAAAATTTTACTGGAAAAAATTGACCAGCCTCAGGGGGCTCGATTGGGAATCGAACTCATGACCTTTGGATAACCGTTCCACTGCTTTGATCGCTGAGCTACCGAGGCCCTAGAGATATAGAAGACTCGTTGAATTTTTCTAGTAGTTTATGATTTACGAATCACGAAGCCTTAGGAACCGTAACGTATTACAGTTCCTAAGGCTGGTTGATTTTTTCTTAATAACTATATACAGATAAATAAATACTATACAGAGAAAAATAATTAGAAAATGTAAAAAAAAACTAATTATTTTTCTGTTTTTTTTTTTAAGTTAAGTTATGTAATGTTTCTATTTGTTGTGTACTTAACTAATTATATACTTAAAGCATTATGAATGCAAAATTCAAAAATAATAAAGCTTAGGTATCTTAGATATCTTTGCAGACATCTCGGTTGCCGAGTGTCTATGATTTCATCCTGATAAACGAAGGTCCTGACTTCAACTCCTAGGTCGGGCAATGCGTCATCGGATTATCCAATCCGAACCCTTCGGAGAATCTAATAGAGCACGGGGACACGCACTAGTGCGTGATGCCGTACCTTCTAGAAAACCTCCGAAAGTGATTCGTTTCACACGGCTTGAGGAACCCTTTAAGTTTCTCGCCGCCCCCAAACAAGCCCGGCGAAGCTGAAAATGCCGTTTGAGGCAATCAGTAATCTCTCTCAAAAGAAATTCAATACAGCCCTGGTTTGTGATCACCAACCCGCATTGGAAAGCGTGGTGATTAATCCAATACCCATCAATTATAGCGATGACCTGATTTCAATTAAGAGGCTTTTGCCCAGCGGTGGGACAGCTAGACATAAGCTGTTTACTTACGACTACTTGTTTGTTCTTATTTTCTAAGTCGAGAATAATAACCGTGGCCTTGTTACGGAAGATCATGCAGTAGTCGACAACCTTTTGTGTTGACTTGATGTATTGTTATTAATTTGTTACGCTATGAACGTCTGTAAGGGGGATAGACATTTTTAATTATCTTTTTTGCTTAATTATAATAACTCAGTCTTTGTTGTGATTTTATTGCAGCTTGATTTGAACGGTTTAATTTAATTGTGAAAACCTTAATGCTGGGATATTTGTCTGTATATTAAACATAAAAAGATATGAAAAATCGCAGTGTTATTCGCTATTAGATACGTAATTAACTTTACGGTGTACCCACAAAGTCAAAAACACAACAATATCCGCATAATCATTGCACAAATATTACAGCAATTATAATTATTATTGTGTCACTTGAGACAATGACTGGGTGGCTAGAGTGAGTGAGTCATTTGACATTCGATCTCCTTAACGAAACCGAAAAATAGTATGGTATTGAAGCATTGAGCCTCCTGGTGACATACGAGAAGAGTTAAAATTTTGTCATACAAAGAATGACGGCGTGATTTGTACATAAAAATATAAAAATGCCTTGCCTTCAGAACAATAACTTTCAGTAGGAATTATATTTTTAGAACCCGGGGAAAATAAGTTATTTAATTTTGTAATTAATTGAACGAAACGCATTTTTCACACTACATCACCAAGTCGGAGCCATAAAAAACAGCAACTGTCATCTGTCTGTGACTGTCGTGTCTTGTCTTTGTCACCGTAACGCAAGATACAACGATTTATTTACCTAAAACTTTGCAGTTTGCATTTCAATTTCAAATAAACAAAACAAAAAAGCCTAAAACCCAAAGAGAGAAAAAGAACCATAAAGAACGGCACATAGGTATTTGAACAGCTTTTTATTGTAGGCAATGGAATGCCAATTACACTATACTTATTAGTTTTTGTTTATCGTGAATATTTTGATATTACCGGGTTTTAAAAATATTCTAAAGGAATAGACGTATTACCAGTAAGATTATCTTTCAATTATATAAATATTTTAAACCCTCTAAATTTTCTGTTTTAATTGTACAAAAAGTTGTATGGGACTCACCATCATTCTTTTCGTTTTGTAAACATAATCGAATGAATAGTAAACAAAACTCACACTAGCACTCGGTGCCCATCTTTATGGTTGGGTGGTGAGATGGCTGACCTCACACAGGTCTAAAGTTCGATTCCCAGCGAGAATACATCTGTCAATTGCACTAACAACAATGTTAGTGGTATTGTTTCGATAGTTAGAGACGTTATTACAAGTTTCCTTCAGCCTTATCACTTACCGGTTCCTCCTCGTAGTAAGTAAATGCTATTTTCTCTATGGTTGAGGAAGCTCCATTTTACTCCTCTTCAGATTTTAAGGAAAAATAAAAAATATTATGTATTATATTATAGATTTATTTTGGGGATTAACGCTAACTACTTAATACAAAGTATCAAGGAATACCTTTATACCCGATGTTTCGACCTTGATACCTATACTAAGTAGTTATAGTGTTAATTCCTGTTATAAAACTTTATTAAAAATGGAACGCGAAAATTTAAAACTAAATATTACAGTTACTTAAAGTGCACTTTCACAAACATTCTTACTACTCACTTCAAGCCGGTATTGAAAACAATATTGTTCAAAAAGGTTGCTCACCTCTTCAACTTCCCATAATAAATCAAAGTTCGATAGTACCTTTGGTTGGGCAACTGCCAAGGGCTCCTAATGTATCTTAGTAGTACCTTTGTTATTTAAATAATGGTGAGTTTGTCTATCCATCTTTTTAGGTTTAAAAATGGTTAATTTAAATATTTATCTTGATTAAACACTTACAAATGTGATGTTAGTAATGATATCGTTGCGACTCAGTTAGTTATTTAGAATTAGAATTTGAATATTTTTATTTGCTAAAAATATGGTTGGTATTACAATAAGTTGGTCATATTTTTATAGTTTCACATAATATTCTGTCATGTAGACATGCAAAATTTATAATACAGTTCAATTAATGTACCTACTTATAATGTGAATACGTAGGTATCAATATTTATCGGTATTTATTATATAATTGTCTAAATAGTTTAATGATTAACCTTGCCGATATTGTAAAAGAAATGAATCTTAACAATCATCATCATTATCATTTCAGCTTAAAGAAAGTCCACTGCTGGACAAAAGACTCCCCCAAGGATCGCCACAGGTGACTGGTGTTTTGCTGCTCGCATACAGCGATATTAAAAACAATAAAGTTATAAAATAAAATACAAATCGAAAACGTTCTACAATTAAATATTTATAAAATTTATGAAATTTATAAAATACAGTGAAAAATTAAACGCCTACCAACCCAGCCAGGAATCGAACCTGGGTCTTCCGCAATCCGGGCGGCTGCACTGACCACTATGCTACCGGGAAGACTGACGTAAGCGCTGAATTTTGTCACTGTTTTTTTTTTAATTTTTTGAGTGCTAATAGCGGAACAGACAAATTTTATAAATATTTAATTTAGCTTGAAAATACTTCTAGCTGCTACTAGCTTCAGTGCAGCAACTAGCACTTGAAAATAAAAAGTAAAAATATACATTCTACATCTCATTATTTCTTATTATATTAAGTTTGTTGTAATCTACCCCAAAACTGCAATGAAATTCAGACCTTATCATACGTAATTATATCATTTTAAGATGACATAATGGCGAAATAATTGGTCCACTGACTTTTTAGATCGCATCATTTTCGACAAGCTATTTAGCTTAGGTATACGTTACCGAACAATGTGTGGAACAATTAGAATGAAAAAACAATTATCACTTTTATTACAAGTTTTATGATGCAGAGATGTTCGTTTCGTGTTAAGACTTTCAGTTTTTTGTTTTATTTCAAATGTAACTACCACTTTCAAAATTGAACGATAGAACTGCTTGATTGTTAAACCAGGTAACCTATATACAATATCAAGCGCAAGAAATAACTCTACACTATAGGTACTAAAAATAATAAATAATAAATAAACTTTCCTACACTCACACCAATTATCTAGCCCAAGAAAAGCTTCGTTATGAAACTCATTAAATGGTTACTAGACAACGGATAAACATTCTTAAAATACTTTATGCACAGGAAACACCCAGACCCGAGACAATTTAGAAAAACAATAATTTCTAAATTGACTTGACCGGGGATCGAACCCATGGAAACCGGTGTACAAACCACTCGACCATGGAGGTCGTCAAAAAAAGAAGACCCAGAAGATAAGCTCGAGAGAGACCCTCTAACGACACGTAATCTCGGAACAGTTCGAGCGGAACTATTACAAACCATTATTCATATTCATTTATTATTTTGATATGGCCACTGGTTACTTTTGTAACCAAATCAAAATGGCTCAAAACGGCCATGGGCAGTATAGTAACCAAACGATCTTGCGTTCGTAAAAGTTCTTCTCATCTTTAAAATAAAGATTCGATTCGTTTGCTTTAACTTTTATATAATTCTGTATTAAATTCCTAACCTTTTATATTAAAGAAACACTCCAATCCAGTCCGCCATTTAATATACAAGAGCGTTTGAAATCTGACACCTGTCATCTGTCATTGTTATAGTATGTTGTGCCAAGTAATGTGTTTTAGTGAAATTAACTGCATTTTTTGGTATTACTGTTAAGAGAAGTGTAATACATTGTTAGAAAGCCTATTAAATACAGTATTTAATGATGTTATTATTTTATTTATTTCATTTATAATATTTACGTAGTAAATTGTTAAAATATTTTTTTTATTTATTTTTTATTTTTTTCCGGGACTGGTTAGATTTGTCTTTAAAATTACATATTTTATTAATCTTTTAATTATAATTGCTCATTTTTACAAATCTGATATAGTATTAAATACTCTTCATGGTGATATTATTATTTCAGACCTAAGTACCAGGTTAATTTAAAAATTAATTAAATAAAACTAAAAAATAAAATTTCCTTGTACTAAAAATCAACGCAGAATTTTGAAAACTTCCTAAAAAAAATTTTTCCCCGGGATTATGCGTGTTTTTTATTAATATAGCTTAGGAATGTGTTTACAATGCTTTTAAAATTATAAAAAGTATAGGTCATCGTTTTATATTTAGAAATATAAGAATTTTAATAAAGCAAAATGTCAAAAATGTTAAAAAAAAAATTAATGTTGATTATTTCCTATAAGAATCGTCTAATCCAAACAACACAATAACAGATGTAGTGTAATCTTATCAGCTTCAATAAAAACAACACTTAAATGCTACGCGCGCCAACGCAGAGTCATAAATAACGTTTTTTGTAAACAATAACAACGCCGCCATTAAGTGTCGAATGACGTGGCCGGGTAGGGGCCCGTCGTGGGTGGTCCTCTTGGCCGCCTCAGCGGTTAACGAAAACGAAAAACAGATTGTTCCCATCATTACTATTACTTTCTTGTATGGAGCCATACCTGGCTGGGAACCTGATAGTTAAGGAGTTATTGAGGAACAAAGTCAGAATTTTTTTTACAGTTTTTGCGGAATCTGTTTAAAATGGTTATTAGTAAATTTTCTTCTAAAGGAACATTAGTATTTTTCTTCCATTTTCAATTAAAAAGAGACGTTTTAAGTTACAAACCGCAATGAATGTCGAAGGCACACAATAATGCGTCGGCTCGCGGCCGGCCGCGCCTCGTATCGTACGCTACGCACACTAAGTTGCACGCGTTCTATTGCGTGTCATAAATAAATAACACCTGTTTTTGATAACCAAATATAAAAGTCGTTTCCCAGCATTTATTTTTACTTAATGTTTCTTAGTTTGATGTACACTATGCGTATATTACGGCTTCGGTAAGGGTTTTTTCATACCCTGTATAGTGGTACCCTATTAGCCCCTATTAATTAGTCCTTGCTTGATTATGCTCGATGGCGCATTGAAACGCGCTCGGTCTGCGGTAGCTGAAGTTTCGCAAAGCAGCTTTCGCAAAGGCCGATCACCGGATGAGTGACCAAAAATTTGACATCTAGATTAGACAGACTAGACCAGGGATGGGCAAACTACGGCCCGCGGGCCATCTCCGGCCCGTGAATGACCGAAGTCCGGCCCGCGACCATCCAACAAAAACTCAAGTGCGCGAGTGTTTCAGAAAATGGTATGCATTTTCTGTATCAATATTTTTATTTCACAGAAAAATATTTATTTATTGAAAAAATACAGCAAAAATTCAATAGCCTGGCCCGCCATAGATTTTGTTAGTAAATATTGTCACACTAACGAAAAAGTTTGCTCATCCCTGGACTAGACATTACATAGGTTAAGAATGAGAGCTTCGCCGTGCTTCGGAAGCACGTAAAGCCGTTGGTCCCAGCTACTTTAGCAGACGTTAACAACCACTGCCCGCACTGAGTTTATAGCCAGTTCTCCCCGTGAAGTGTCTATCTGTGGGAAAGGCTCATGCCTCAGCAGTGGGGACATAAATGAGCAAATATGTGTTTGGGGTTTCATCATCATCATCATCTCAGCCAAAAGACGTCCACTGCTGGACAAAGGCCTCCCCCAAGGATCTCCACAACGACCGGTTTATCCAACCTTTATTATTTTGTTACAGAGTTGTTATTGCGAAATGCCCATACATCCGTCAGAACGACAGCACATAAGGAGTCCCCAGAAAGTTAAGTGGGGGTTAAAGTTACTCGCGTCCGTAGGTTTACCCTTGAGACCCTACACGTGACCCCTGGGTGGTGCTAAATGAGTGACACTGTCTGAGTGGTAGAGCCACGCTGCGTTGCAGCACGAAATGGGTCGGCTCGCCCGGCGTAATACCACCCTCTCACAGAATATCGGCGTAAAACAAAGGCACTCCTTGCTGTTGTGTTTCGTCCGGTGAGTGAAAGTACCGGAGGCTCATCTCTCACCCCTCCCCCCTCCCAATTCCTACTCCCTCCTCAAGATCCAACTCCTTCCTCAAGGCCGGCAACGCATCTGCGATTCCTCTAGTTTTGCGGGTGTCCATGGGCGGCGGTGATTGCTTCCTATCAGGTGACCCGCCTGCTCGTTTGCCTCCTTCTAATATTTAAAAAAAAGGAAACCTTATTCAGACCTTCTCACGGACACGGAGTCTCGGACTATCTCAGACCAGTCCGTGCGCAGCTGTAGGTTGTCTAAGTGTGCATTGCTCGAGGATGTTTGTACGAAGTTTACCCTGTGCAATCTTCTTTCTTGTGACGACACCAGTCCCTCCAAAAGTTGGATAAGAAAGACTACTTATTAAAACATTGCGAATGTCTAACCTACAAACAAAATAAGACAGACAATAGAACAAGGCCTAATTAGAAACAATAAAGGAAAATCATATCGTTATAATTTACTAAAAGCAATAAACCTGAGTTAGTATTTATTACGTTGTTAATTCTGCCAAAGTGTTATATTTCTAAGCGGGCACCATTGTTGCCGTGAGATTAGCCTTGACGCTTTCGTTCCTCCATACAAGACTAACACCATAGGACATAGTGGAAAGGTAACGGTACAATTACTTTATCAAAGTGAGTTTTGTTTACTGGTTATTCATTCGATCACGTTTACGAAAACGAAAATTAGTATGGCATCGAAGCAGTGTCTCCTGGCGATATACATAGAGAAGAGTTCAAATGTTGCCATACAAATTCTCGTTTTCGTTTAAATGGCGAATGAAACTCGCACTTGGCACCATGACTTATTCTCGTACAGTCAACAGCAAAGGTAACTGATGATTGGACAAGTTTCAAAATATGAAATCAGTATGAAAATCAAAACTTTTTAAACGCATATCGAAAAACCTTTGATTGTCCACTAGTACCTGTAGACTATGACTGTAGTTATATAGAAAATACCGACTTACACTATCGAAACTTAATTTTGAAATCTAGTAAACATCATCTACTTTTCGAAAAATTTCCAGCGCTTCGCACTAACCTGATGGTAAGTAAGGTTTACCCGAAATCCTCATCCACTGCTGAACTAGCAATCTTATCTCTAACTATCGGTACACAACAGTATTACTAACACCTATCCGAGCGCCTCGGAGATTCTAGTAGGAGACGGGACACCTTGCGTGATGCCGTCCCCTCTAGGAACCCGATGGAACCCCACTAGTATCAATCACTACGGCTTAAGGGAACGCCGCCTTTGCCGACGGCCACGAAACGTCCGGTCAACAGAAATCTTTTACCAAAAAATGCTACTAACATATTTTATTATGGCGATAAATTTAGATAAGATAGTAGTGGACTTAAAACCAGCCCTTTTTTAAAAGGTGGAAAACTCGTCGTACCACCCAACCAACCAAATCAATCACAAATAATATCATCAATCATCTCGGCCAAAAGACGTCCACTGCTGGATAAACGCCTCCCACAAGCATCTCCACCACAACGACCGAAAAATCTACATTTGTATTTCTTTTTCCTGCCTCGGTCCTCTAATATTACTCAGGGTCGGCGCAAAATGTCTGTTTCTTCCTCGTACACTTTCACTAAGGTTTTGGCAAAGTATTTACGGCCGGCCTCTTGCCTGACACCAACCCTCCTTGGGAATTCTAGTGGTGTTTTACCCGTCGCCGCGCGGGTGACCAAGGGTGCTTTTCAAGCTCCCTTAACCTTTTCACCGCCCAACTATCCTGCACGCGATGTCCCGCTGTACGCCAACGTATAAATGTATTTTAATAAAGTAGATACAAAGAAGAACTTCTATAGAAGTGCTGGCGTGGACGGCACGAAAATCTCGAACTTCTATAGAAGTTGTTGGCGGTAAAAAGGTTAATCGTCTTTTACGACACCCATGGGAAAAGATGGGTTGGTGCTATTCTTTGCGTCCGACACCATACGGACTGTATGCAGTACACTATGTCATCGATTTTGAAATTTTTAAATGTTTCCCTTTACTACTGTGGGAATGCGCATATTAATGTATACGTTTTTTGTCTCAACTAGCCGATGAAGGCTTTAATTGCTTTATTACCCGTTGATTAGCTCATCCGTAATTTATCTGCAGGAAAACATTAGTTGCCGCGAGCATTACACTAATTGGAGTGATTCGTGCGATGACTTATGAAACACTTCTTCATAGAATTCATCATACTCACTTCACTACGTCTCTTGTCAAGATCATATAATGTGATCTTGATGATCACGATGATATAATACGGTCTTGACATACATTTTGATGGTGTCAGCCTGATAGGCTATCTGATACAGGGCCGCTATTAGCTTCAGCCTAAATATTGTGCATATAAAATATTAAAACAAAACTATTAGTTGTCAAATAAAAAATTGCAACTTTCGCAATGCTGGATTATTGGATGGGTTACCATATTGAAGTATCTCGAGCTACTGCATGCTTAGGAAGGTACCTAAAGTCGTTGATCCTGGTTGCTCTCGTTGGCAGTCGTTTTAATCCACTAAACCGCAGTGGACCAGTGGGGTGGGTTATGACATAATTTTGTCAGGTTCCTTCCTCGTAATTAGAGGTTCATGGGGAAAGGCCAGCCTGCTGATGACCTATATGGGTCGATGATGATGATAATAAGAATTGCCTTCGAGCTATAAACAAATAGTTTTTATTAGCTTTAGTTTATTTTTGATTGTGTAGTGTTCAATACACAACAGTGGGACAGATCACAACCTTACCTCTAATTGATGAAATCAGCTTTAAAATAAACTTAAAGTATCGTTGAAGCACCAATCTTCGACATACGAACCAAAGATCGACAATGACAGATAGGAAGAAAGTGGTGTATGTCCAATCGATGCTTAAGTCTAAAATCAGTTGCAGACCCCAATTTATAATAATTAAATTAAATTAAATTTAAATAAATGAAAAGAGTGTCAAATACTGGTTTCTGTTGAAATCTGGTGCCACTAAAATAGTTTTATAATAATAATAGTATGAGGAAACGAAGATATTTATTATAATAGATGAGAATAATTATTTAAAAACAACTAGGAACCAAATACTTGAAACAAATAATAACACAAACGGATGAATATTTATTTGCATATGAAAGACGAAACAATGGTGCAGTTTCAATTGGAACCTACGTATCAGCTCAATAGATTTAATGAATTTCCTGTGTACTACAAGAGGATACGGATTATTTCCTCTTAGTATTTTAATTGAATTATTTGTTAAATAATTATTTATGTATAGTCCAGCCATAATACCGTAGGGCCCCGATTTAACTTGTCGAAATCAGGGAAGCGTCCCGTAGTCTGGGGCCATCGGGAAATAACCTATAAAAATATTTAATTTTTGTTACTTATTGTATTCTCGTACATATAAATGGTTCATATAAAGAGACATTGGTACTGAAAATTTAATATATTAGAAAAATTCCGCCCCGGGTCGTTTTGGTTGCATTGTTCGTAAAATCAGACGTCTCTACACCCCTATCAAGACTCTGGTCATGTCAGTAGTTGCTCAATTATCACGATCGTAACAAAAACAATCTAAAACTAAGTTAGTAAAAAGTTAATTAAACATAAACAACATTAAACAATATTTCGTTGATGTCTTTTATATGGCGCGATTAAGATTGAATTAATTTCGTGAAAATACTATATATTTTATTAATTTCTACAAGAGTCACGATGTTCCTCATATTTTGTGTAAATTCATTTATTTTAAAGATAAAGATGGCCAATTCGAACCTCCTTCGATTAGCGAGGTCGCTGGACGTTTGTGTATTTAACTTTAAGAAAAAGATAGTTTATTGTACACCACAAAATCACTTAGTTATGGCGAAAAAACATAAAAAATTGCAAAAGGTGGTCTTATCACTAACCCCCTTACAAATAAACACTATTTAAGCATTTATTTAGTTAATCATTGTTTTGTCTCTTTTTCTCAAATTGAGAACGACGTTTGTGTGACGTTAACAAAACAATGATTAACTAAGTAAATGCTTAAATAGTGTTTATTTGTAAGGGGGTAAAGGTCATCATCATCACCAGCTCACTTTATGTCCCCACTGCTGGGGCCTTCAGTATTGATGGATGGGGAATACAGGCCATAAACCACCACGCGGGCCCGATGCGATGCGGTGATTGTTAGCGAATGCTAATGCAGCAGAAGCAACGGCTTTACGTGCCTTCCGAAGCACGGAGGAGGTCAAAATGATAAATTTTTGGTCACCCATCCGATGACCGGCCTTTGCAAAAGTTGCTTAACTTCAGAAATCGCAGCCCAAGCGCTTTAACTACTGCAGCATCGAGTTCTTTGCATATGCCTACTCCCTATAAAAATGGTCATCGTTGCGAAAACAATAAAGCCGCCGCCACAGGGCCTATGCCTATCTCAATCAACGAAAGTTGGGCAAGGCCTTGATCGCATAAGGCAAGATAGCTCTTCACGTCGACCACTTAAGGACCGTATTCGGATGATTAAGACAGACATGTGGGGTAATGAGAATTGGGCACGAGATGGTGCACTTAGAATTCGACAGCCTTTTTAGGTTTTAGTGGGGCAGAAAAAGAATTTGTGGGTCCGAAGTAAATAAGTAAATTAATATACTGAACGTAGTGTTGTTGAAAGTAAGTTATATGTGAATGTTCACATATAACTTACTTTCAACAACTAATACAACAAACTGCTGAGATACCTACTGGAGCTCGATAGCGCAGCAGTAATAAACGCGCTCGGAATACGATTGCTGAAGTTAAGCAACTTTCGGTCAAAGGCCGGTCATCGGATGGGTGACCAAAAGTTTGTTATCTCAAGCTACTCCGTTCTTCAGACGGCACGTCCTGCCGTTGGTCACGGTTGCATCCACAGTCGCTAACAACCACCGCACCGCACTGGGCCCGCGTGGTGGTTTATATGTATCTTATGTATACTGCGACCTCACGCGAAAATCTAGAGTTCATTTAAAAAGTGATGTTGTACCATTTTTTTTATATGACAACACGTATTTTTTATTTTTTTTTTATATTTGGATAGGCTTTGCATTATGATGATGTGGCCTACGATGTAACATGCTTGATTAGAAGGTACCTATTCACTCGTGATTTGAAGACCCCAATGTTATATTTGATGGGAAACACAGACTGAGGCAAGAAGTTCCTCAGCTTTGCAGTTCGTAAGAAAAACGTGGACGCAAAACGCTTCGTACGCATGGGTGGAATCTCTACTGTATAACTATGGCGTCGCGCAGTTGGTCTGGTTGTCCTGTGATAAAAAGGTGATGGAGGAATCAAATTGAACAATTCCAATGCACACTCTTCGAAGTGAATCCGATAAAAATCGAAAGACTTGCGACCTGGCGCCGATGTTCTAAGCTCGGCAGGTTGGCGTTAAACAAGTCGTCATCGTTAATGAGCTTTCTGGCTCTCCTGTCAATCGACTCCAGTGCTCCTAGTTGGTATTTGGCGGAACCTTCCCAAAGGTGAGAACAATGCTCCATACACGACCGGATTTGTGCTTGATACAGAGTAAGCAGTATGCACATTTACGAACACTTGACGGTTACTAATCCAATATAATTGGTTAATTTGATTAATAATCTATCATTAATTCACATTCATATTCGATATAACACAGAATTTAGAAATTTTAACCATCGGTCGCTGTACCGCGACCGCCAAGAAGTCTACAGCTTAAGGTACTTAATTAAGTTAATTGAATGAAAATAATGAAGTAAATAATAATGATTATTTTTTCAAACCATAGACCAACCTCCTTTTCATTAATAGAAAAAAAAACAAAATACCTCATAGTCATTACTCAAATTTCGAAATTCGAACTGTATCGAGTTCATTGTTCGAAACCCGAACTCGTGGCCGACTGGTCCTTGACAGCAAGATAGTACGTGGCTGGCAGCGATTTATTCTTTGTTCTGTTCCATGTAGGGAAAGAGGTGGTAATAAAATACGTTTGGCCATTGCAGCTTGATCTATGGTATGATAATGCTGGTCGTACACATTCATTGTTAATGTTTTGGAAATAGTTACTTTTTAAGGTTTTAGGGTGGTAACATTGTTTTTTTTTTCCTCTAATCATTAAAAATAGAGTCAGCAACTGATTTTAGTCATTTGCAACAACTGAATACAGACCACCTGTCCTAGCTTTAATTCAATAAAATTTAAATAAAAATGCGTGTTATTTTTTGGCGATTTTGTCAATTTTCTCATTGCCCTGACCAACACCTCAGTCTCCTTGTGACCGAGGACCTTGTAAAGGTTTCAAAACGTCAGGATTAACCAAAAATCAAATATGTAAAAAAACCGCGAGTATATTTGCAATAGGAGATGGCAAGTGACGCCCTATGTATTTAGGATTTCAAAAATAAGGCCATTATTTTCTAACAGAACTTTTTTTTTCTCCCTTTTTTTATATTTTCAATAATTGGAAACAGCATACTTAGAAAGACCTTTCCTTCACAAACAATCAATAACAGCTAAGCATACAATTATTTATAAAATCCAATATTGAGCCAGCGTATGTGTGAAGGCCTAAGCCCAGTGGGCCGTTTAAAGGCTGATGATGAGTATAAAAAAGCAAAGATCTCGTAATACTGGTTACATGTTTACAACCAATAAAATCCACGAGAGATCCACAATGGTTGCAAATAGAGCAACAAATTGGTGGCAGTTAATGAGAGATTAGCAACGAACCTCTTTCGTGTGTATGTACTTATAGTGTTTAATTTTATAGTTCAAAATTAGCGGTTTGCTCAATGAAGTTCTTAATGTTTATATCAGTCACGAAATTCGAAGATGCAGCATGAAGAGCCAGCGAACATTCGACCCACCCTATCATCTATCTTCATTTATAAAATTTATTAAATACAGTGAAATTATTAAACGCCTACCCGACCCAGCCAGGAATTTAACCTGGGTCTTCCGCAATCCGGGCGGCTGCACTGACTGAGAAGAGTTAAAATTAAGTTTATAAATTAAATTATTTAGTAAACACTCACGTTAGGCACTCTAAATTTTTAACAATTTATAGAAATAACTAGTT
Source organism: Eudonia lacustrata (assembly GCA_947562085.1). Taxonomy (NCBI): domain Eukaryota; kingdom Metazoa; phylum Arthropoda; class Insecta; order Lepidoptera; family Crambidae; genus Eudonia; species Eudonia lacustrata. Next base: position 14,105,823 of record OX387332.1, on the reverse strand, counting down.
CATTACTATAATATAACTAAATAATCCGCAACAATCCTATTATTCTAGAAATAACATTATTATATATATAGTCAGTGTATAAGCTTTACACGTAAGAAACACCCAATACCGTTCATTTATAAATTTAATGATGATGTAATAGAAAGGGTGGAAACTGTTCGCGATTTGGGTGTTTCTCTCGACTCTAAGTTGTCGTTCTGTAGCCATGTAGATAATATTGTGAAGAGGTCATTTCGTAGTCTAGGATTCACAATGCGCACTTGTAAACCCTTTAGCTCAAATGTTAGTTTTAACATAGTATATAATGCATACGTCCGTAGTATTTTAGAATACGCTTCCCCAATCTGGTCACCCTTATATGCAATTCACAAAAATAGGATAGAAAATGTTGAAAAAAAATTTGTAAAACATCTTCAATTTAAATTACATTGCAAGAGCAAATTATCTTACGAAGTTAATTGCCGACAATTTCGTTTAATAACGCTTGAACAACGACGTACAGTTATGGACATGGGCCTACTCTTCGACGTGGTGCGTGGCCGCCTGGATTGTCCAGAGTTGTTGGAGCAAGTGATTTGGCGAACACCCAGGCGTCGTACTCGCCACACACCGCTGTTCGACAAACCCCCAACTAAACACTAATTACGCCCAAAATGCAGCGATGACCAGAATAGCTGACTCATATAACAAACTATTTAGCGAAATCGACCTAATATATATTTTTAGCGCAATAATATATATATTTTTTTTATTGTTAGGTTAGGTTAGGTACCTATTAGATACCTAATAAAAAAAATAACATTATATATATATATATATATATATATATATATATATATATATGTATACATAAGTATTCAATTTATGCATTCTATCTAGTTAGTTTTCTCACCCGTGCATTTATAACATACTTTTTTAGTTTTAGAATCCCAATGTTTTTATTTCTATTGTTTTTAGTTTAGTTTGTTCCATCATAATAATACTCATATATATATGAATAGCATAATTGGGCTAATTTAGTCTAGCTCTAAGAACTTTTGTAATAGTATTAAGTTGGTTGTTGTTATTCTTTCACAATAAAATAAATAAAATAAACAAAGCCCGACCTGGGAATTGAACCACTTACGAGCGCTTTGCGACTCGGCCTCCGAGGCCCAGCGAAAAAGAATAACACTAATGAAAAAAAATGGTGTAAGGCCAACAGGGTCCCTTATACAAATCATCATCTCATCCAAAAGACGTCCACTGCTGGACAAAGGACTCTCCCAAGGATCTTCTCAACGACCGGTTTTGTGCTGCTCGCATCCAGCGGCTTCCCGCGACCTTCACATTCTTAGCACCCCCTGCCCCGTCGCTGCCTTGGCCGCTACCATAGCTAGGGCGAGCGGGGCCGCCGGGGACTAGGGACTGGTTTTTGCTGGTGGTGTGCATATCATCAAGGGGGTATTTGCCGTAATCGCCACGCTTGGCACGCGGGTTGGCGATCGCAGTAGGTTGAGGGTAACCTCAGAGAGATGCTGCTGCCCATCCTCTGCAATTATCCCTTAATCGGCTTTTACGACACCCACGGGAAGAGATGGGGTGGTGCAATTCTTTATCCTCGGCACCACACAGGGAAAATCAAAATTCACACTAATACAAATTAAAATTCTTAATTGTAACTCTTCTAGCATGTCGCCAGGAGGTGCTGCTTCAAAGCCATACTCATTTTCGTTTTCGTTAACGTGATCAAATGTCAAATGAAAGGAGATGTTTAATTTTTTGCCAGGACCATGTACACCTACTCAAAAAATAGTATAAAATACATGTATTTAGTTGATATATTTAATATTTCGATATGCTTTACCATTTTTGCGTAAGAATAAAAAAATGAAACATAATTTTTAATAACCTGGCAACTTGAGATGTCTTTCTGAGATTAAACACAAGTGTCCAAAGCTGTAAAGAACGTAATTAAAAGTGCAACTGTCACCATGATTTAAAAAAAACCGGTGTTTTGTTTTCATTCCGTTTTTACGTGGATTCTGAGTCGTTGTGTTTTTGTGCTGTGCTGTTTTTAAATTCTGATTTGGACCGATTACCTGCTACCGTTTACTGCCTCACTTGTTGACTTCTGCCTGCTATCCTGGACTTCCGTTTGCTGCCTCACTTGTTGACTTCTGCCTGCTATCCCGGACTTCGATTTGCATTTGACCCTGCTACTGTTGATACCATTGCATTGTTGCTACTACATTCGTTGTTTTCAGGTGAGTTTTTCGTATTTTAATTAGGCATTTACCAGAGAATTAATAAAATGCTTTAAACACTTCTTTTCGAGGAAATAGATTCCGAACCAACTCAATTATCTATGACAGTAATGGAATTGATCTCAAATATTTACAGTGCTCTATTGAAATAACTATAATCAAAGTAAAATACAATAAACTAAATAAAATATCTATTTCAGCCAACAAACAATGTCTTCTTTTTGTGTGATGTGTGATGGACAGATAGATGTGTGTTCGGAAAACCATTATCTCGCATCTAATCTGGGGATAGAATTACTAATGATCTTGGAACAACATGTTGGACATGAGGTTAGTTGTTATTGCATGTAGTATTTATGTAAAACTATTTTTGTTACATTTTTATTTTCCTAATAATTAGAACCTAACACATTCTTCACAAGAAGACAAAATAAATATTAGTTTAAAACAAACTTTTGTATTTTAGGTTGACACTGATGGCATAGTTTGTCATCCATGTTTCGCAATACTAGAAGTAGGAATGTCATCAACTGAAAATGAAGCTTCTAGCCACCGAGAACATGTTTGCGTTTGGTGCAGATCAGCATTGTTTCAAAGACGAACACGTTCTATCTCAGAAGGACCTCAGAGAGAACTTATTGCTGCTAGAATTTATCCTAGACAGGTATTGATTAACTTTTAATACATAATACAAATTCATGTTGAAGTAATAATTAAAGTGAAGATTTTTTTATGAATTACTGATTTGAATTACAATCCTTTTTGTAGATTCCTGAAGGAGGATTAGTATGTTATGCATGCTGGGTCTACTTTAGTGGCCTCGTTAGTCAAAATGAGGGTCCAAATCCCAGGCCTCCTAGAACTTTGGCATCACAGGACTCAAATGCCTGTGTATGGTGCAGAAGGTCTTTAATTCAGAGAAGATCACATGCATTGTCAGAAGGTCCCGAAAGAAATGAAATCGCGAGAAGAATTAGTCCAAGACAGGTATCTTTTCATAGTTTTATTATCAAGAAATACAAGTGAGTGATCTAATTTAAAAAAATTACTTTACATTTTATGATTTCTTTGTTAACAGATACCTAATAATGGACGTGTTTGCTATGCTTGTTGGGTTGCTGCTCAGCGAAATATTCGCAGACAAGCTGCAAACAATGCTGTGAGGCAAATAGAGGAAGGAATTGTTGATAGGAGCGAGGATGAAGCAATCACGTATAATAGAAATGTTTGCGTGTGGTGCAGATCATCTTTGCTTCACAGACGGACACATATTCTGGGAGATGGTCCTGAGAGAAATATAATCTCAGAAAGAATGTTTTCAAGAGAAGTAAGTAGTTTCATTTATCAAAATTCTTTTTATATAATTGCCTTGTTACACTATGGGCCATATCTTCGTTCTAATATATGGGTGACAAAAATATCGTTTTTAGCTCAGAATCCACTAAATAGTCGATCCCTATTAGTTTTTCGAAAATATCTTCAGTGTTTTATAATAGTATAGATAGATATGGTAATAATTTTGTGTTTTCAGATTCCAGCGGATGCATTAGTTTGTATGGGGTGCTGGAGAATGGTCCAGGAGTTACGAGAGAACCCCAATATTATCGCAGTACCAGAAACAACTATGCAATTAGATGAGTTCACTCATACGACACATTCAAGTGCACACTGCTTTGTACCAGGTTGCACAGAACCAGAACGATTGAATGTGCCTCTATGTTTAAAAAAGAGAATCCTCCAATCGAAAAAAGTGTTTGTAACAGAAGATGCAAAGATCTGTCAAATGCATAGCACAGTATATGACTGGGACATTTTAGACCAATTCGAATTAAGTGACTCCTTTACTAAATATGAAGTGCAATCTTTACTGAGACTATCCACAGAGGCAGAGGATGCCAGTGGAATACCAATTAACTTTAAAAATTATAGATTGGTTCACGACAATATTTTTCATTTTTGGACTGGAGTCACGAAATCCAATTATGAATCAATATTAAGACAAATACCTAGTTTACAAGAATCATGTAAGCGTCCACATTTGGCACTAGGGCTTTACCTAATTAAGTCTCGAACAGGGGAGTCACACGACAGAATAGCTTCTCTGTTTCAAATAAGTAAAGCTCTAGTGACAATATTATTAAAAAAAGCTAGAGAAGCTTTAAAAAATGACTTTGTACCGTTACATTTAGGTATTAACCACATAAGTAGAGGTGACCTTATAAATCGAAATCTTTTGATACCCGAAGGGTTATTCGGAAATCCTAGTGCAGAGAGAAAACCAATTGTCATCTGTGATGGTACATATATATACGTCCAAAAGTCGTCTAATTATCTCTTTCAAAAAAAAACTTACAGTATACACAAGTATAGAAACTTGGTTAAACCATTTTTAATTGTCGCTACTGACGGATATATAATAGATGCTTTGGGGCCATATCCAGCAACAACATCAGATGCAGACATCACGAAAGCCCTTTTCCAAGATGAAAATGCGGAATTAAGAAACTTTTTCAGACCTCAAGATATTTTCATTTTAGACCGGGGCTTTCGTGATGCTCTGCCTCTGCTGGAATCACTAAATTATGCAGTGTATAAGCCAGAAACATTAGAAGAAGGAGAAAACCAATTATCCACCCTTATAGCAAACAAATCAAGATGTGTGACGTTATGTAGATGGGTAGTTGAAGTGGTAAATGGCAGATTTAAACGAGACTTTAGATTATTACGTAATGAATATTTTAATGTGGCTTCAAGGCATCTAATGGACGACTTTAGGATTAGTGCCGCAATAATAAATGCTTTCCATAAAGTGCTTGTGAACCGGCCAGATGCTCAAATAATTTTGGAAAGAGCAAAAACCAGAATTTTGTTGCCTAATTATTTAGCAGAATATATAATCTTAAATAATGTTAACCGTCGGCGGGCCCATTTTTACAGAATAAATGAAGAAAATGAGCAATTAAGTATCTTCCCACGAATGACCATGAGTGATCTCACACTATTTGCTCTGGGTATCTACCAAATAAAACAAGCGAGATCGTATAATGGCGAACATTTGAGACAACATGGATCATTCGTGGTGGAGATATCAACTGATTTAGAAGTTACTAACATACCAGAATTGTCCTCACATGAGACTGTGTTGCTAAGAGGACGTATAAAATCTCGCCATTTTAGTCAAAAAATATATTACACATATCCTCTTAGCAACACAAGGTAATGAATGGGAAGATGTAATAAAAGGGTATTACTGTAGTTGCATATGTGGTAAAAGAACTGTTGGAACATGCGCTCATGTTATGACAATTATTTGGTTTCTGGGATGGGCCCGTCACAAAGAAAACATAACAGCTCCAGCAACATTTTTAGATGGCATTCTTGTGAATGACATCTAAAAATGTTGCTGGAGCGAGAGAATGAAGTCAAATTGAAATAAATAAAAATATAAAACTTCATAAAACTGTTTTATTTCATCACTACCAGTTACCTTCCCTACCTACTTAAGTGTGTTTACTAGGTAGTTGATTATTCACTGCATGTTACTACAATAGGACGAGTATGTTGTGTGTTTTCTCTAATGTACATTAAGATTTGATTTGATGTAAGTACATAGAGTTCAATCGAGGTTAGCTGCTGTTCTGTTATGTGTAGGTGCAGCAGTAGGTAATACATACATATAATCACGACTATTATCCCCGAAGGGTTTGTCATTGTCAGACACTAGGCACAAAAGCAGAGGACATCAAAAGCAGTCCTCTGCCATAGTCCACTTTTCACCAAATAGCGACTGCACATGTTCTCAGCGTGCACCGCTCTATGATGTTGGATGTATGTGCAGTCTTTAGTCCGTTAGTCGCCTTTTATGACGCCTAACTAAGGAAGGAGAGTGGGTGGTAGTATTCTTTCACAGCTATGCGACATGGCAGTAGGTAATAAAAAGCTGAAATCTAGCACTTAATAGCTTAAGTTTAACTCTACTCTACCTACAAGTTATAAAAGTAATAGCCAGAAGTAAGTTAATTTATTAACATTAACAATTTTCATTCATACGGTACTTTTGTTATGACAGCTACTTGACATGACATGACATTGACAGAATACCACCATTACCCCCTGCGATCACGAAACTTGCCATTATTTGTTATTTAAAATACTTCTTACGTAAAAACTATTCATTTATTTGAAGAAAATCATTTTGAATAAGCTTATTCCATGCATAAGCTACATTTTGGTATTATGTACAAGGTGTTGGCATTTTCTCCATACAAAATTAAACATCTCCTTTACACTATTCTATCTGCGACCACAGACCATGCAAAGAGTTAAAAATTGGAAACGACAGCCTTTAAATAAAGTGCAAAATAAATGCGAGAAGATCCGTAAGAGATGTTTCGTTTCAATGTGATTGCGTATTGTTTGCATTCGTTAACACATTTTAACTGAGATCATTACAATTAGGATTAGCATAATGCGTAACATTGTCGGTTAAATACAATTTCAACATGGTGGACGCATCTCAATCTTACGGCATTGTTCTAGTTCAGCCATTTCTTTTAAACGAGTCAAGTTTGGGTGTTTTGATTTTTCATTAAATTATTTATTTATGTTTACTTTTATTAAAACGGTATCAATAAACCAATTACATTAATTAAAGATTACAATAAAATAATTATAAAATACAATTGAAAACAGGATAACTTAGCAACAATAGAATATTATTAGAAAAGAAAACAATATCAACACTTCTATTGCTTTTCTAGTTTTGATAAAAAAAATAAAGAGATTACCATTAGCGAACAAAACGGCAACTTGACCTAAAAAATAATACTATTTAAATAATAAAATATATTAAAATAACAAAGTAACATTGTAATATAATTAAAAAAAATTTAATGTATCTTTTACAAGAAATCCACATAATATAATAATAATTCGATTGATATTAAGTGATTACCAATAAATATAAATAAGAATTAGTACCAATTTAATGAATACAGCGAATATGAAGGCTAATTAATTTGGAACGAAACAACAGCATATTATAATTACTAACTACTGTAACTGTAAGTCTATTTAAAATACCTAATGACTATAAAAAGTATGAAACATTATTTCAATAAAATTTTCAAAAACCACTCCAATTTTCACAATATTAAGTGGCTTTTTAATCTTGATACCGATACCATCTGCTAATGGAGGAACGAAACGCAGTATTGCAACATTTGACATGCACTAATGACAGCAATATAATAAAACGCGCGCGTGCTAAGATGAATCCGTCAATCTTCTATCTATCTATTTATATATAAAATGAATGGCTCTTTGTTCATCTATTCATCCTACTACAATAAAACTTTGGTAAGTTAAGTTGTTTTGGTCAGGGCTTTGAAGACCGTCTAAAGTTAGTACCTATACTAACTTAATGGAATACCGTTAAGTTTGAGTAACGATTCTGCTGTCAAAGAAAAGTCAAAGTAAATGACAATTTTTTTTATTCAAACAAACATAAAAAAGTGCTTATGAGTCGTTCAAAAAGCTTTATACCTACTACCCAATTAGGACGTAGAGATACCGTTATAAGCAAAGGTAACGCTAAGCTTGGTATCGTTATCCGGGTGGCAATTTTACCGTTAAATTAACTAACCGAGAAGATATACGAATTCTATTTATTTATTTATTTGTCTTCGGAAGACCAACAGCACGCGAAACATACATACATTCAGATATAGGTTACAGATAGCCAATAACAGGTCTCCACGTTTAAAAACAGATTAATTAACAAGGTTTTTGTGGACAAAAATATAAAAAATCAAAATAAAAACTCATAAGTGGGATATAAAGTCCACTTAATCAAATATTTACTAAAGAAGTCTTAATAGCCGCCTTGCTGTTGCTATGCTAGAATAGAATAAATCAAAGTTGTTTGTTATAGAAAACTCATTTAGACTTTTGCTAGCTCGCCAAAGAAATTCATTCTGACGGTAATTTGATTAAACTAACGGCAGATGAATTGGAAAGTAATATTTTATTGATCTTGATGGAATATTAAGGTAAACTTTGGAAAGAAGCTCAGGACAATTTATTTTGTTTATTTATTTAATTTATTTTAATCAGCTCATTTTATGTCCCCACTGCTGGGGCACGAGCCTTCCCTATGGATGGATAGGGAGAACGGGCCATAAACCACCACGCGAGCCCAGTGCGGATTGCTGGTTGTTAACGACTGCTAATGCAGCCGGGACCAACGGCTTTACGTGCCTTCCGAAGCACGGTGATGATACATTTTTGGTCACCCATTGCGAAAGTAGCTTAACCTCAGCACTCGCAGACCGGGCGCGTTAACCACTGCGCCATCAAGCTCTTGATATCTTGTACGTGTGTTGTTATTAAATGTTTTTTCCCTCTTTCTTTCTTTAATTTTCTCGCCGTCCACTAAGGTCCGATTACGCTGTTAAGCCATAGACGGCCAACATCATTCTCGGGTGTACAGTCACGAGCGATAACATGTAAAGTAAACAATGTTATCTTATCTTATCTTAGTGGGGCTTGCCGTGGTTTCCCTTTCCCAGTAACACTTCGACCAATCGGGATCTTTTGTGCAACCCCATCCTTTCACTCTTCTTCCTCTGTAAAGATATATGCCATATAAGCTTGGCAACGTCCTTAAGAGCGAAGAGCTTTTTTTTGGGTATGAAGATTACCTTTTCACGCCTCCATGTTCTGGGAATGTGTCCAAAATCTATGCATGCTTTTAACAGCCTGCAGAGATGGGGTCTCAGGATGGCGCCCTGTTGTAGTAGAATGGGATAAATGCTGTCAGGCCCTGGCGCCTTAAACGGCTGGAAACTCCCCAGCGCCCATTTAACTTTACATTGACTCATTTACTACCCTAAAAGTAAACAAGTAAACAATGTTACTCTTATAATACGTAGAGCTTTATAGCTCTACCTATAATAAAAGGCGGTAAATATCACTATTATTTATATATTCAGAGAGCGTAGGTATTACAACCTTGCAAGCAAGCATAGATTATGATTATGCCATTGTCATTTTTACTAACTAAATAACTTATTAGTCATATTTTAGAATCGATCGTTGCTATCAAGCCTTGGAACTGATTCGAAAGTAACTATCGGTCATTAAACCATTTTTATTCGCACTACAATAACATAAAACCTATTTCAATCAATTAATGGAGTACCGGTGAACTAGAGCCATTTTTATAATGCCCCATTTAAATCACGCAGCCATACTATTTCACCAGCGAGCGTACACAATAAAATAAAAGTAATTGCTGTTGTTGTACACATAGTTATCATTATAACGTTAGATAGGTACCCTAGTGGCTTGCCCGCGACTTCGTTCGCGTGTACAATCACGCGTATTAACATGTTAACACTTTTGTCCACTTTTGGCTATTATTACGGTTTAAGATATTTATTTCTCAATAACAGAATACAAAATTCGCTTACACTAAGAAATACTAGTTTTTAGTAAAATATACAAAAAAAGGAGCGTCGGAACAGTTGGTCTATTCTATCTTATCTAAGTATCTACTTATATCAAGTTTACACACAAAGCAACAAAGCATAACACTGTTTTGTGGTGATCGGGTCTCCTTGCTCGGGCAGTTCTAAGGCAGACGACGTGGCCTGAGAAAAAGAAAAGAAAGCTTCAAGAAAGAAAGAGATGAAGATTGATTCGGGGTCAGCCCGCCGAGAAGTTAGGTAGGGGAAAGACATTTTGCTTTAAAGACGTTCTGCAAGTTAGGCTTTCTGATCATAACTGGTCTTAAGTAGGATCACTATTAGGGAACTAAGGTGCTTTTTCGTGTCCCTGCATGTTTAATACATAAAATTCTATTACTAATAGCTGCCCGGACAGACTTCGTTCTGTCAAACATTAAATACATATGTTTTTTTTTCTCTTTATTAATTTTCCGTGTGCCATAAGAAACATACGAAAATAAGCCATTTCGGTCCAGCCATTATCGAGTTTTGCGCTTAGCAACACTCATTTTTATTTATATATATATATATAGTATACATATATATATATATAGATAGATTTAGTGTATTTAGCATAATTAAATGTTATTATACTAAGATTTTAAACAACATGCATGTTTATACTATATCACGCATGTTGTGTTAAAATAAAGGTAGGTATAAAAAATGTGTATGTTGGATTTCCGAAGTGACTTTATTGTCCCCTCCGTCTCGCCCGGCAGATATTCTACAGATGGCAAAAAATGGTGTTTGCGTCTAGGTGTCGCCATAACAATAGATTCCATTCATCTCAAACCTATTCATCATTATGTAGACGAATAAATAACAATCAAACTACCATTCAGAAGGAACCTTCATGCCTCCTAAACGTGTATCAGAAGTATCATCAGACAAGTCCTTGCTTTCTTCCATCCAAACGTCAGGTCGTGTCAGACTCTCGTCAGATCTACATTTAAAACAATAAACAATTTGTTGTACATCTTCATGATAATTGGTACATGGCAAGAGTTGTAGCGACTGAAAATAACGCTTAAGCTTAAGGCGCAAGCGGGACAGAGACTCGTGGGACCAACCCGCTAGACACTACTTTAAAGTTTATACTGACACCCCCTACCAACCTATGCGGTTACAAAGTAGGTGTCAGATATCCTCACGCAAGCGCAAGGGACCATCTACGTCAGGTCTTAACACCAGATCAGAACACGCCGGTACGCATCCTTCATCCAGTACTTTTAAGACTAGTGTCTCAAGCTAGTCGCCCCGTGGACACGTATAGTCCACTACCTAATATCCAGTTAGGTCACCGGAGCTGTAAGCTCGCTCACTTCTCGTTGCACTAAGAGCACAACTCGCAGTGTACCACTGCTCAGCCGTACTGCTCGCTTCAGGCCCCCACCAGACCGCTACTAAGACCCGCTCGCTATGCACGAAATAGAAGACTGGCCAGACCAACCAGGCAGACGAACATTCCCACTTCTATAGCTAACCACATGCCACCACGAGTCCAACCCATGTCTGGGGCCTGCCGGAGACGACCGCGAAGGCATAACCAGCAGGGGGCCTAGGATCCAGAACTCTCGTGGTACCCTTGAAAAGACAGCCGGACCCGTAGTTCCAGCTGCCATAATTGGAGATTGGGCAATCTCCAATGGTCCCACGGGTCTCTGTCTCGCTTGCGCCGGAGATTGGGCCATTTCCAATGGTCCTATGGATCATTTCACATTTCGGCATCCCCATTCCTCATACACAAACTACAGACACTTAACCACTTTTGCCGTGGTGGTATGAGGTGACCCGGGATAGGAACGAGTAGAGATGTCGAGGGAAGGCCTTATACAAACTAAAATGAAGTATAAATATAATTTTTAATAAACACTTCTACGGCTATTTCTTATTAGGTACCTATTGTTTCATAACATCATCATCATAATTTAAAGTCATAATCATACTGAAGTTTGGAGACCAGTACACAATATAGACTTCTTAAAAACTTCTAGTTATTCAAGATATCAATATCAACATGACTATGAGAATATAGTCTGTTAAGAAACCCACGTTTGTTGGCGCAAAATAAGGAGACTGCAGAAGATAAGCTTCACTATTTATTTTTGAGGGTTCCGTACCCAAAGGCTAATACGGGAACCCCATTACTAAGACTTCCGTCCGTCTGTCTGTCCGTCTATCACCAGGCTGTATCTCATGAACCGTGATAGTAAGACAGTTTAAAATTCTCACAGATGATGTATTTCTGTTGCCGCTATAACAACAAATACTAAAAAACAGAAAAACAAATTAAAGGGGGCTCCCATACAACAGACATGATTTTATTTGCCGTTTTTATAGATAATGGTACGGAACCTTTCGTGCGCGAGTCAGACTCGCACTTGGCCGGTTTTTAACACCTAGCTCGGCAAATGACTTCACTTCACCTGATTTTAAGTGGAAACGAAGTCCAGACATCTGGTAATCACATAGGTGGTCATATAACCGCGCTTGAACACGGAATCTCGCAACAGCTGCAGCGGTATGTGTTAAGTTTACCTTCTTTATTCTGTGCTTGTTGGCCACACTTTTTAACGTGGGTGCTCAAAGGATGTTGATCATATCAGTAACGAAGAATATTTGTACTTAACCGCTTCCGCTTATGGCTCGCGCCACCGACCGCCGTCTCCGGACACAATCGGCTTATAATTGTGCCGACCTTGCTCCACATCTTGTGTAGTGCTTTGTGGTAGAATAAACATTACAGTATTGCAGATAGGTAACTGGTATTCTACCTATTTTAGGATAGAGAAGCGGATGGCGGTTTGCACGTTTAGAGTTCCTTGTGCAAGTTTTATTTTTATTTTATATTTAGCACGGCAAATGACTCCATACCACCTGATGTTAAGTGGAAATGGAGTCCAGACGCGAAGAGAACTGGTGCAGCGTGAAAACAACGCAGTATCAGTCAACCTCACTCTGCCGGCCCACAAAGTGCTTCTTTACGCCTTGTTTGAAGGGCCCCATATCATAGGAAGGAGGGAAAACGTGTGCTGGTAGACTATTCCATCTTTTGGAGTTGCGACAAAGAAACGAGTCACCAATTTCTTTGTGCGCGATGGGATATGTGTGACAGTGAAGTGATGACTCCGGAGAGCAGCACGTGTACTCCTATGGAGGAAGGGAGAAGGTGGAATTTACATGTCCAGATTTGGTTGGTTTTCTTTCAGATTTTAGTCGGTTCGATTCCCGGGTGTGGCAAGCGAATTTTCGAAAATCATTGAATGCAGTTTTCTTTCTTTTCAAAAATAAAGGAATGTTTTCTTTGAGTAAAATTTTCTATCTACAGTATTATGAGTACTTTCCCTTCAGGTGGCATTACAAAATTCCACCCTCGAAAAATGGAATATGTATACTTATGCGTCACGACGACAAATTATTCAAACTTCGATACGCTTGTGGAAATTTTGTAATTTGTTTATTCACAGGCGTTATGTCGACGATACTTATGTTAATCTAATCTAAGAATAAAATAATTATCATTCAACGTTGTAGTTTTATTCTGTAACCTTTCTCTTATCCCGACTTTCTCGTCGCTTAGTTGTCGACAATATTTTTCCGAATTCCGTAGATTCATTTCCAATGTGCTCGATCGTCGTGTGAGGCACGAAATCTGTGAATTTTTCATTTGGTCACTTTATCAAAAACGAAAATTAGTATGGCATTAATCATTCAATTACGATAACGAAAAGTATGGAAAATTTTTAACTCTTCTCATATGTCGCCAGGAGGCGCTGCTTCACTGCCAAACTGATTTTTTAACCGACTTCAGATAACAAAAAAAACTGACTTCAAAAAACAGGAAACTTAAAAAAGTAAAAACAGCTCTAGAAAGCAATAAATAATATTGAAATCATCTAATATATTAATAAACAAACGTGACATATTATTATAACATAACTAACTATATTAAAGAAAAAATTAAATAAGATAACTAAAGACAAAATAAAACCTATAATTAAAAAATGTCCTCCAGCTGTGTGCTCATGGGAACGGTTCCAAGAATGCTGGCAACATTGCCTCTTTGGATTGACAAGCTAATACGTTGGCAGAGGTAGCAAAAAATTAAAATCATTAATTGAAATCATATTATTAATCACCTAGATACCTACGCATGTTAGTTTAAAAAAATATCTATTGAAGTCGGGTGGTTGGTGTTCGGCTGGGGGACAATTTTGTTTGATTTTAAACTTTTATAGTTGTTCCATTATCTCCACTTTTTTATTGTAAATTTCTCGAACATGTTGAATGTTTTTTTTTTTAAACTTGTATAACTTGGTAACGTAACGGCATATAATTTTGTAAATGTCGTTACATATTGAATTAAAGCTGTGGAGTTTCTTGCGCCCATTCTTCTCCACAGCTAAAATATAGACGTCCTGAATGGGTAGTAGGTAAAAAAATTATGGACGATTCAAAAGCACTTTTCTAAAGTTTATTTGAATAAAGAATATTTGACTTTGACTTTGACTTTGTTCGGTTACCCCGGCTGTGGGGTATGAAATAATGTTGGCTTTACAGCCACTTTACAGTGGGATTGAAAACTGTAATCTTATTGTTTATAGTGTCGCTGGATGTCAGTCAGTACCTCAGAGAGAAAACATCAAATAAAGTTAACAGTAAACAGTCTACGCTACTTAATATTCTATTCTTTGCCAAATAAAACATGGTATGTACACAAATATTGTTACATATTGTATGGCACTATCTCAGTGTTAGTAGGCGTGTAATCTTTCAATATATGATGCACCATTGCGAAAGAACACGACCAAAACGTTCGTTCAAGTTCAGAATGGAAGGTCGTTGATGCTACCTGCAATGGTAATGGAACAATCTTTACTCTTGAGCTTTTCTGACGCAACAAACTGACAAGATTTTTTTCTATTTAATAATAACGAGTTCCAAATTTGAATTGTTTTTAAACTTATCTTTTTATTCAGTCAACTAAAAAATCTCAACCGTAACTAAAAAAGTTTTTGCGTAAAACTTTTCATACAAATCTACGGGAAAAGTTTTTTGCAATTTGTGACTTTTTGAGTACTCCAACGATGGTTGGTCCCATAGAAGTTTTTGATCAGTATTAGAAACAAGATCGATTGGCATCAAAAAATGTTTTTGTGTAAAATGGCTATTTTCTTGCCAACTGTACATTTTTTTGAACATCTTTGAATGGGGATCAAAATTCCATAAAAAATTATTGATAGTCTCCTAAGACCATTTTCGTGTAGCTGCAACGGATAAGGTACTTCCCCTTACTGCCCCGCTGAAAGTTTCCACCCTGTATAATCAAAGTGTGAATGTTACTTTTTCGTCTGTTTTTTCTAAACATAAATAATGTACTATTCCCAAGAATGACATACCGTGAATTAATTTTATTTAGCTGTGGAACATATCAATTGAAGCAAGCGAGATCTTATTAAGGCGAGCATATCAGGAATGATGGCTGTTATACCATAGAAGTATGTACGGAAAGAGCCAGCAACCTCTTAGAAGGTTTAGAATTATTAAACAATTCCAGATTATTAAGAGGCAAAATTCAAAGCAGGTACATTAGCCGGAAAATATACTTTGTATATATCTTGTATAATAATAATCTCCAGGGCAGATCTTCTATATTACAATATTATTGTAATTGCCTTGTAGGACGAAGAACAGTCGGTTGCTGTGCTCATGTAATGACAATAATTATATGGTATTTAAGCTGGGCAAGGCACGATGTGTTCGTGCCTTGCCCATATTAGGCCACCAGCACAGTTTTTAGATCACATCCTAATTACTTACGATGATTCAGAATAAAATTATCAAAACAAAACTTTTATTTGTTTTATTTCATATTTTATTCATTTATACTATTGTAGCATTATAAGTAAGATAATATATTAAACATTATTAAAACAATGGTTAGTCATTTATTTTGTTATCATAATTACATTGTATCAGCAATAATTGCAGCATTTAACAGAAACATTAAACTTGCTTATATATACAAATATTAGGTTTTCCTGCTATTATATTGCTATAATTACTTTATTTTAGATACAAAGAATTAAAAACACCAATTTTTAATAATATTGGTAAATGTTCACTATAAGCCAAAGCGCCCTAGTAAACTGAACAATTCCCTTTAAGCTTTAATAGGCCTGTACCCGTAGGCATATAGTAAGCTTGTTAGGCTCAGTGAAACACAGAAACACAAAGATTGTTCCATTACCATTGCAGGTAGCATCAACGACCTTCCATTCTGAACTTGAACGAACGTTTTGGTCGTGTTCTTTCGCAATGGTGCATCATATATTGAAAGATTACACGCCTACTAACACTGAGATAGTGCCATACAATATGTAACAATATTTGTGTACATACCATGTTTTATTTGGCAAAGAATAGAATATTAATTGGCGTAGACTGTTTACTGTTAACTTTATTTGATGTTTTCTCTCTGAGGTACTGACTGACATCCAGCGACACTATAAACAATAAGATTACAGTTTTCAATCCCACTGTAAAGTGGCTGTAAAGCCAACATTATTTCATACCCCACAGCCGGGGTAACCGAACAAAGTCAAAGTCAAAGTCAAATATTCTTTATTCAAATAAACTTTAGAAAAGTGCTTTTGAATCGTCCATAATTTTTTTACCTACTACCCATTCAGGACGTCTATATTTTAGCTGTGGAGAAGAATGGGCGCAAGAAACTCCACAGCTTTAATTCAATATGTAACGACATTTACAAAATTATATGCCGTTACGTTACCAAGTTATACAAGTTTAAAAAAAAAAAACATTCAACATGTTCGAGAAATTTACAATAAAAAAGTGGAGATAATGGAACAACTATAAAAGTTTAAAATCAAACAAAATTGTCCCCCAGCCGAACACCAACCACCCGACTTCAATAGATATTTTTTTAAACTAACATGCGTAGGTATCTAGGTGATTAATAATATGATTTCAATTAATGATTTTAATTTTTTGCTACCTCTGCCAACGTATTAGCTTGGCCTTAGCCTTTAAAGACGCCTTCGGGTTGTTCCGCTCCCAATCTAATCCGAACTCCTCGGAAAATCTAGTAGGGCGCGAGACACGCACTAGTGCGTGATGCCGTTCCCTCTAGAAAACCTCTGAGGGTGCTTCGTTTCACACGGCTTGAGGATCTCTTAAGTCTTTCGCCGCCCCCAAAAGACCCGGCAAATCTGTAAAAGCCCAGTGACAATCCGCAAACTCTCAGAAAAAAAAAAAAAAAAAAGAAAATTATATATAACAGAGTGCTACACTACTTAGTGAAACATAAGTATGTATTAAGTAAATGATAGATATGTAGGTTATACATAATTATGTATACTAGTGGTCGCTCAGTGGTGGAACTTTGACCGAAGTTTTATTAAAGCAGCACGGATTGTATCCTAAGCAATGAAAAATTAAAAAAGATAGAATGTGAGTTTGGATTGGCAATTTGGCATTGACAGATTTTGACCGAGCGGTCAAAATCTGTCTTCCATTTTTGAAATTTTTGATAAGAGTATATTTATGCGTGTGTGTCAAATACATAGTAGTGTGTGAAATGTTTGTTTTATTGATTTAATGTATTTTTTATGCATAATTTTAAAAAAATATTAACATTCTGTACTCCTTCTCTTTAGAAACTTTATGTGTGCGAAATTTCATATTTCTCCATCCGCGCAATTTTCGTAAAAAGGGGTACAAAGTTTTTGCTTCACGTATTAATATATAGATGATTCATAGGGTTAAATGCGCTCTGGACCCTCGTGGTGGTTGGTCCGTTCTCCTTATTTCATCCATTGGAAAGGCTCGTGCCCCAGCAGTGGGGTCATAAAAATGAGCTGATGATGACAGGGTTAAATACAGTTTATTCTTAATTAAAATAATTAGAATATACACAACAAAAAGAAATATACCGCAACTGAACTTAAAAAAACAGAGATTAAGAAATAGCAAATTAAAAACTAAACACCTATAAATAAAAGATGTCCAACTGTGGGCTCATGGGAACGGTCCCAAGAATGCTGGCAACGTTGCCCCTCTGGATTGCCAAGCTAATACGCTGACAGAGGTAGCTGCCAGCCTTCTTGTCACCGGAGGCCTCAATAAGGCGAGCACTTTGCTCTTTTACAAGCTGCTTTGCTTCCGGCCCCCCACCCCATCCATTGTTTCCACCGCAAACGGAACAAATAAATAATTACGACCCAGGTACGCGTATTTGTGCCGTTTGGGATTTTCAGCGCTTACCGCAGCAGCCCTCACATGAAGAGAAGTGGCGCGAACATGCGAGGGAGCCACGGTGTCAGCGCTGGTTGCATCTTACACCAACCCCCTGCCAAGCTTTCAGGGCCCAATGGTCATTCCGTCAGGTCTCTTGCCATCGCTGCGAGAGATACCCGTTGGCTCTAAGACAGCTGGTAAACCAACGGTGGCAAAAGCACTGCAGATGATGCTATTTAAAGATGAGTGGCGTAACAGACCAGCACTATGAGCACATGAGAGGCCATGGTGGCCAAGGTCGCCAACAGCCTCCCCACATACACAGCGGTGAGGGTGGACTAACCTGGCGCCTAAACGGAGGCAGACCGGTATAGTTAGAGACGGCCCGGCCCGTCCAACAATGTACCAACATTGGTTGATATGGTAATGCCTGGAGTCAGTGGTCTGACTCTCTCTCGAATAAAAGATAAGATAAAAGATAGTAATAAGTAATAATTCTTTATTGCTTACACATGTGGTACATAAGAGGTGTTAAAAAAAATAGGTAAAGATCAACACATGAACCCTGCAAGGGTATAACAACTTAGATATATAATATACAGTTAAACAAAGTAAAAACAAAAATTTCTTATTTAGGTATTACTTATGACACGTTAGTATAATATTCATTTAGTTTATAAAAGCATTTATCTAATAAATAATTATTTAAGGATGTTATAAATTTTTTATTATCTTCTATTTCTCTTATTGTGTTTGGTAATGAATTATATAATTGTACTGCCATGGAATAAGGTCCTGATCTCACTATACATAAATTAGTTTTAGGTAGAAGTAGCTTATTTTTTTGTCTGAGTCTTACGCTTTTGTTTTCAGCTCTCTGAAACAAGTCAATATTATTCCTCACTAATTTGCATGATTCTAATATATATAATGAAGTTACAGTTAAAATTTTATATAGTTTAAAATACGGTTTGCAGCTAACTAATGTGTCAATATTTGCTAATATGCGAATGCATCTCTTTTGGGCAACGAATAGCTGTTGCAGATTGGTGCTGTTGCCCCACAGTGGGATGCCGTAGCGCAGCCACGCGTGCGCATATGCGTGGTACGCAGCTTTGGCTGTGTTCGTGTCTGTGCATCTTTTGATTTCATTTAGAGCGTATATAAATCTAGACAATCTGCCTTGTATATATTCTATGTGGCTTTTCCAGTTTAAATTACTATCTATTTTTATGCCTAGCAGTGAAAAACTATCGACACAATCAAGTATAATGTTATTTATAGAAAAAATTATATTTAATGCTTTTTTTTGGTATGGTTTGAAAATCATTAATTTAGTTTTATTGCAGTTTAATATTAAATTATGTTCATTAAGCCAAGAGGTGATCTCATCTATAGTAGTTTGTAGTTTTTTATTTATTTCTGTTTCATTTTTAGTGGACAATATAACTGACATATCATCTGCGAATAATATGCATTGTTCATTTATATTTTTAGGCAAATCGTTTATGTACATTAGGAAGAGAAAGAACCCGATTACACTACCCTGGGGGATAGACTTTGTCACCATTGCTCTCTCTGATCTGACATTAGTTATGGTATTTAAGTTTGTATGTTGTATTTCTACAAATTGCATTCGATTTTTAAAATAAGAGGTAATCCAGTTATGTGCGACACCCCGGATGCCTGCGCCGTATAATTTTTGAAGTAGAATATTTGGCAGTACGCGATCATAGGCTTTACTCATGTCCAATAATATCCCCACTGCATAGTTTTTATTATTTACTAGCTGTGCTCGCGACTTCGTCCGCGTGGAATAGTGACTTTCGGCAGCATTTTATATAGCAGTGATGTTATATAGCCTAAAGCCTTTCTCGATAAATGGACTATCCAACACAAAAATAATTATTCAATTCGAACCAGTAGTTCCTGAGATTAGCGCGTTCAAACAAACAAACAAACAAACAAACAAACTCTTCAGCTTTATATATTAGTAATAGATAATGTCTAAAATTTTTTGTGTATATTTAAAAACAGCTGTTGTAGTTGACCTATTTTTCCTAAATCCATTTTGGCTATCTTCAATTATTTTAAATTTCTCGCAGAAGGAGTACAAACGGTTTGTCATGGCAGATTCGAAGATTTTAGAAAAAGATGGTAAAAGTGCTATAGGTCGGTAGTTATTCATTAAGGTAGAGTCTCCTGACTTGAGTATTGGTCTAACTATTGATATTTTTAATTTATCCGGTACTGCGCCCTCATTGAATGACTGATTTATGAGAAAGGCAAGCGGCTCTGCTAGTTCTTGCACGCATTTCTTTAAAAGCATAGGGGGTATTTCATCAAAACCATAGCTTATTTTATTTTTCAGATGTTGTATGATACGTATTATTTCTTTAGTATCTACTGGTTTTAGATAAAAGGAGTTTTGAACGCAAGGGGTTGCCGGCCTTCCGGTCGGTAGCAGTGCACCGCCTTCGGCCGTACCTACTGATATAAAGTACTCATTAAAACTATTGGCTATTGACTTAGGGTCATCTATCAGGGTTTTATTAATATTTAATGACAATTTCTTTATACGGCTTTTAGTTTGTTTGTTGTTTTTTTCCTTTATTATTGACCACATAGTTTTATTTATATTTGTTGATTTTCTCATCCTTTTTATATAGTTTAATTTTTTTGATCGTGTTACTGTATCTTTTAAAATTTTTGTATATTGTCTGTAATGTTTCTCTAGGATAGGGTTTTTATATTGAGATAACATAAGTTTTAATAGTCGTTTATGTTTACATGATTTTTTTATACCTCTCGTTAGCCATATTTTCTTTTTTGTATTTTTTAAGGTTATTTTTATTTTTGGTATATATTTATTTTGGATAAAAGATAATTTGTTTGTAAAAAACATGTGGCACTTTGGTAGAAATAAAATAAAATAAAGAATCAACATGTCTTGCCATAACTTGTTAGGCGTACAAATATAAAAAAAATATAACATATTATAAAATTAAAATACATTACAATTGGAAATATTAAATTGATTAAATCGATATAAAATTTCATTATTCCATAAATTATTACATAGCCAATGTCCAAATACAAAATAAAAAAACAAATAATAAAAAAGGATCGTAAATAAAGAAATGTCAAAAAAATAAATAAACATCAAAAACAAAAGTATCAAAATGTGTGCCGTGTCAGCCGATGTGGATAAAAGCCCCTCCAGAACTTGCTTGCATAACGGCTCGTCCCATTGCTTCTGCAATTGTGGAAGTAAAGGTAGGTAGATTAGAATTTTGACAGGTGGATAACCAAGCGTTACTCGCATCTGCCTTGCACGACAACTCTACGGAACCCAAAGATGGGTTGATAGTCTTCCTGTAGAGATTGTTCGTGCTATCAGCAGATGACAAAAACGCTGGCACAGGAAGTGAAGCCTGTAGTCATATGCGGTCGTTCACAATTTGGAATTTGAACAAGAGTATTTTTAATTAAGTTATCTAGGTTGGACAACAGAGCAGGAAAAAGCCAGATTTTTTTGTTTATTCTTCTTTTATTTAATGTTTAATGTTTATGTTAAGATTTCACCACAAAGGTTTCACTACTAGATGTCAAAAATATTTCTTGACACCTACTTTTTACGCTTAACATTGCTTAGCGCCAGTTCCCTCAAAGAGCAATCTAGATGAAATGATTGAATTAGATTACCATAAGAACACATGTTACTGTACACATCTAGATTCGGGAGACCTACATACAATTACAAGTGGATGAGTTTGTGCAATAAACGATATCAATCTGGATTTGTTTCCATTAACCGCACTATAAACCGATGACCGATGGAGTAAACGAGTTCTTGAGTGGAGACCGCGTATCAACAAATGTAGTGTACGACGCCCTCAGACTAGGTGGAGCGAAGATCTTCGCAAGGTGGCTGGCAAAAGCTGGATTAGAGTAGCCGCGAAACGTGCTCAGTAGCGTGCACTTGGAGAGGCCTATGTCCAGCAGTGGACTAGTGTAGGCTGATAATGATGATGATGAACCGCAATATTTGCCACTGCTCAGCTGGTACTCTATTTGCAACACTTAATTTGCAAATAACAGAATCTGTGGCATTACATAATAATAAAAATAGGAAATAACTTTATTTGCCTCTAACAAAAAACAGTAGACACAGGTTTAATGTATTATGTAATTCAATTACCTACTTTGTTTTTTATTTTATTTTTTTTATTTTTTTGTTTGTCGGCGTCGCGGTGCGTCGTCACTCGTCTCCCTCCGGTGGCCCTGTCAGAATAACAGCGCTCTTACGGTACTCGGCCCATCTTCGAGTGTCGTGGGGGTATTATGCTGAGACAGGGTCCTTGTTGGCCTCACACACTGCTTTTTGTTTATATTTTCATTTAATTGTTTTTTTGTCTTCCTTCTATTCTTATTAGTTCTTGCTTTATGACTGTATTGTATTTTGTGTGCGTGTGTGTGTGTCAATAAATAATTTTCTTTCTCTCTTTCAGTTTGCAGAAGTGGTAACATCCAAGTAGATTATGTAATAGTTTAGATATTAAAAAATAAAGATAAAAAAGGCCCCGAAATTACCTCTCAGGAGGATTAGAAAATATTTTTTTTAAAAGTAGAGATTATACAAAATGGTCTATGTCTATGGCTCACTGATTGCAGGAGACAACCAACCACATACCCTGTTATTCTGCCATCTATAGCCATACATTTGTGTATCAGATTTGTGTAGCACAATAATTTTTAATCCCCGATCCGATTCCATTCCCCTTCGGAGAATCTAGTAGGGCACAGGGACACGCACTTTTAAGTGTGTGATGCCGTTCCCTCTGGAAAACCTCCGAAGGTGATTCGTTTCAACACGGCTTGAGGTACCCTTTACGTACCTCGCCGCCCCCAAAATAAGCCCGGTGAAGCTGAAAATGCCGTTTGAGGCAATCAGCAATCTCTCTCCAAAAGAAAAAACAATTTTTGAACCGGTGACTATGATATCACATACGGGGTGCTCTCTTTTCACAGGTTCGAGGTCACTGGCACTGGTAACTTATTTTTGTCACCGAATATTCTCGAAATAATGCACAAAATGTTGTATTTAATAATGTATTTCACGTCACTTTAATTTCGAGGTCACCGGTGATTTTTTTTTACAAGCTTTTATTTAGTTTCACCTGTCTTGTCCCGATGTTTGTTTGTTTGTTGTTGTCTGTAATCAAATCTTGCAAGTTAAATTTGATCCACTTCCCGGTTACCGATTGAGCCGAAATTTTGCATGCATGTGTAAATCGGATGACAATGCAAAATTATTATGACATGGAGCTGATCTGGTGATGGAACCGGAAGCATAGGAGCTCGGTAGTTAAACGACATAACCCCATCGAGTTTGGACTCGTTTGATCCGTCTTGGCGAGTACTTTGTCGCTAGATGGTAACCAGGGTCTGATGATGGAGCTGGAAAATGGCCATAGGAACTCGGTAATTAAACGACACAACCCCGTCGAGTTTGGGCTCGTATGATTCGTCTTGACGAGTTTTTTGGTGCTAGATCGTTACCAGGGTCTGATGATGGAGCTGGAAAATGGACATAGAACTCGGGAAAATAAGTTCGTTCGTTCGTTCGTTCCGTTTGTTATGAATGTGGATTCTGTCTTTGATTAGATGGATTAGATGAATGATCCAATGCCAAGATGAGCACGTGCCGAGGGCTGAATGGTATGAAGGTGTATAAACATGTCATTCAAAAATACTAAAAAGTTAAAAATAAAATTAAAAGAAAAAAAACCTTTTTAAAAACAAGCTTTTATTACTGGTTAATAAAAAAAAGAACAAAAATGTAAATTAAAGTTATTACTAGTATTAGTTAGTTGAATTAAGTATTTGTAAATACTTAATTGAATTTTTTTTAATTGCGTTTTCATCACAGACCCAATTTTTTTATAAATAAAAGTGTGATACATAATGTAGGTGTAATATGCTAAACGTTTTATAATGTCCCATCAAAATATAACACACTTTTACTCATAAAAAATTTGGGTCTGTGATAAAAACGCAGAAATTTTTTGTTTTTTTTTTTTCATTTTTTTGAGAGTGTTTGATGTTTGCCTCAGGTGGCATTTTCAGCTTCATCGGGCTTTTTTGGGGGCGGCGAGAAACTTAAAGGGTTCCTCAAGCCGTGTGAAACGAATCACCATCGGAGGTTACACGCACTAGTGCGTGATGGCGTTCCCTACTAGATTCTCCGAGGGGTTCGGATCGGATCGGTCACCAGTGAGCTTCAAAAATCCCCCCCCTGATTCCCCAGTGGGAATAGAAGAACAATAGAGTCATGGACCTTTAAGAATAAGCCTCAATAACTCGCCTGCGTCGAACACTGATCAGTGCCCTAAACAATTACAATTCTATTGTATCTATATTCACAGCAGACGCCAGGGTGCCTAGCTAGTGTGAATTCTGTTTACTATCCGTATTCGATTACGAAAACGAAAACAGCAGCATACGAGAAGAGTTAACATTTTGCCATACAAACTCTCGTTTTCGTTAACGTGATCGAAGCGATGAAACTCGCACTTGGCACCCTGGTTAACGCCATACAATGGAAACGAGCGACTACACGATTTAATTATACACATACCGTGTCAGATAATCGGTGTGAACACACGCGGAAGAATAGATTTAGGATTACGCTCGTGTTGCGTTTAAGAGGAACTTTTTTATTCCCATGAGAGTTCGCATTAGGCTTTAATTATAAATTGCGACACCTCTCGTAAAGTCGTTGAATCACTTTTTTTTAATTCAGCACGAGTAAGCGCTTTATTCGCCTTCGTTTCACGTGATGTTAAGTTATGTTAAGAGATACGCCACACACTAGCGCCGCCAATGAAAAAAAAAGCATATCTAGTAAATAGAGATAGAAAATTAAATTATGCTAGATTACTAGATATGTTTTTTTTTCATTAGTGGCGCTAGTGTGCGGCGTAAACGCTCTTAAGGCGACGCACCGCTAAACAATAAATCTCATACGGAGCGTTTGCGCCCCGTGCCATAAGAAAAACTGTTTTTTTTTCCTTCAAATTAAAACTACAAATTATTTTTTAAAAATAAACTACAATATTGAAGTGTGTTAAGACTAATCTACTAAAAACATTTTGATGCTTAAATCGGTCTGGTTTGCCTGTAAAATGCAAATCTGTTTTAAAAGAGGTTTCTTTGATATTTTTTTCTCTGTTATAAAAGTTGACAAATCGTGTTTCTGCAACTAGCAAAATGAAGTCAATTAAATGAAAAATCATGTCATCAATTATCACTTTCATTTATGTTTTGTAATTGTTGGGAAAAATCAAGATCCCGCCACGTAAATTTCCAATGCGTCGCCTTAAGAGCGTTTACGCCGCACACTAGCGCCGCCAATGAAAAAAAAAACATATTTAGTAATTAGAGATAGAAAATCAAATTATGCTCAACAAACTATCTAAATGAAGTAATTTAGCATTTTTACGTCACATAATGAACACCTGACATGTTATGGTTTAGTTAAATATGGCGTTACGGCCACTTTTAACTATAACGGCGCTAGTGTGCGGCGTAAACGCTCTTAAGGCCGGAGTTGGAAGCGCACTTCACCCGCCATACTCAACTACTGAAGCACTGGCTATCTTATCTCTTGTTGGCAGAACACATTACACAATGCTACAAAATAAGGTAACCCGTTGAAGGTAAGCTTAATAAGTTATATCGCTTGAGTAGAGTTGCCAACCATACTTTAAAATAACGTATCCTACGTTATTTTCCATCCCCATACTTTATTACTCAGACTCAGGTGAAGTGAAACGAAACGCAACGCTAATTTCTGAACGCGCTATAAAACAATAAAAAAATATTAGATAGTTCCAAGAGTACAAAGAAATATGTTTTTTAAACATTTAAATAAATAAATTTGGAAAATATTTATTTTATTTATTTCTTCAAGTCCTTTTTTTATACTACTTAGTTAGTGATAGATTTACTTTAATTTCCTGAAAAATAGTTGGCAACCCTACGCTTGAGCAACGCACACATAATCTCGGAACATCTCGGAACAGCCCGAGCGAGCGCCGGCGCTGCTGCCGGACTCCGTGTCCGTGAGAGTTTGAGATTGTCTGTGTGCTAGCGCATTTGTTGAGGCTTACTTTCTGTGGGTCTTCTTATCTTATGATAATGCTACCATCATCATCATCATCATCAGCCTATACTAGTCCACTGCTGGACATAGGCCTCTCCAAGTGCACGCCACCGAGCACGATCCGCGGCTACTCTCATCCAGCCCTTGCCAGCCACCTTGCGAAGATCGTCGATCCACCTTGTCTGAGGGCGTCCTACACTACGTTTGCCGATACGCGGTCTCCACTCGAGAACTCGTTTACCCCAACGGTTGTCGGTTCTGCGGCTAATATGACCGGCCCACTGCCACTTCAGCTTGCTGATCCGACGGGCTATGTCGATTACTTTCGTTCTCTGTCGGATCACCTCATTCCGAAGTCGGTCCTTCAGAGAAACTCCGAGCATGGCCCTTTCCATAGCTCGCTGAGCGACTTTAAATTTGTGAACAGTGGCGGCCCTAGGGCGGTGCGAGCGGTGCGACCGCACCGGGCGCCGACATGGGGGGGCGCCGAAATCAACCTTTCGGCATACTTAGTAAAATTAAAATACCACCGCTGAGAGCTGAGAGTTTCACAGCACTGTAGTTCGTGGTAAAAAATTACGTGAGAAACGCACAGTAGTAGATCGCCATCAAGATGATGTGGATGGAAAGACAATCGATTGCGTGTAGTGCGGTGAAGGAAATCAGCGGCAGGATCAAACCGAACAATTTCTCAGAGCACTCCCCATGATAAAGGCGATAAAATATACAGAGAGACGCAACGTCTCTCCGAAGGGCCAGTGGATCAAACCGACCAGAGGTTACCACGTCGTCGACAATTCGAGCAGCTCTGCGTTGAATGCGGTCAAATGGGAGGAGTTGGTACTGGGGCGCTCCAGCCCAAAGATAAGAACAGTATTCCATATGAGGCCTGACCTGTACTTTGTAAAGCTGTAAGCGATGGGTCGGCGTGAAATACTGTCCAGCTCTATTGAGCACACCCAGCTTTTTCGAAGCTAATTAAGCTTTACCTTCCAAATGAACGCGAAACTGAACGTCACTCGAAATATCGACGCCAAGGATTCCAATGGTCGGTTTGGTATCAAGAGGAGCTCCTTCAAAGTTTAGAGATACGACGAAGGGATGTTTTTAGCGGTAAACACGCAAACTTGTGTTTTGGTTAAGGGTTAAAATGGACTAGATTAGTAAACAGCCTATAAATGTCCCACTGCTGGGCAAAGGCCTCCATCATTGAAATCAAGTCATCGCTACAATTGATGGGTAATGGCTTAAAAATCACCACGCTTGCCAAATGCAGGTTGGTGATCACAAACCCGGGCTATGCATCGGAAACAATCCAATAATACATATTTCTTTTGCCCGACCTGGGAATTGAACCCGGGACCTTCAGGTATTGGGCCGAGCGCTCTGCCACTCGGCCACCGAGGCGTTCCACTGGGCCACCGAGGCGTTCCACTCGGCCACCGAGGCGTTAGTTGGACTAGATTAAGTCGGCCCCAATTCGAGACATGACTTAATATGTTCTCAGTGTCAGGCACAAGTTTATTCTGGTTCTCAATGACGCTTTCCAGAGATATATTAGTACGTCCGATGTAAAGCGAAACCCCAGAACTGTCGTCTGCACAGCAATGAATGCTGTTGTTATGCAACATGTCATTGATATGCAGAAGAAATAGATTAGGCGACAGCACACACCCCTGCGGGACTCCAGCATTCACGGGCTTCAGGTCAGGGCATGATCCGTCAACTACGACTTTGATGCTACGCCCAGAAAGAAAGCTGGCGACCCACGAACACAATTTCTCACGGAGCCCGTATGATGGAAGTTTAGAGAGAAGAGCCCTGTGCCATACCCTGTCGAAGGCTTTCGCTATGTCCAAGCTAACAGCCAGTGCCTCCCCTTTCCTCACGACTGCCTCCGCCCATCGGCGAGTGAGGTACACTAAAAGATCACCAGCCGAACGACCGTGGCGAAAACTGTACTGGCAATTGCTTAGTAGCTGATTCTCTTCTAGGTACCCCAAGAGTTGGCAGTTTGTAATGGACTCCATTACTTTGGAGAGCAAAGAGGTGATGGCTATAGGCCTGTAGTTGGACGGATCCGAGCGATCGCCTTTTTTGGGAATTGGGTGGAGAAGGGCGGTCTTCCAAGAACTCGGGACAACGCCAGTAGTGTAACAGAGCCGGAAGAGGCGCGTTAGAACCAGCGCCAACTGAGGAGCACACGTCCGAAGCACAATGGGAGGGACTGCATCAGGCCCACTCGACTTATGGATGTCAAGGGAAAAAAGAGCCTTACGAACTGACCTTTGCAGGAACCGAACGTTTGGCATAGCGCAATGCGGTATGGTTGGTGGCGAGTTTTCCCCATTGTCCAAGGTAGAGTTTGATGCGAAAAGCGTACCCAAGTGATCGGCTTTCTCTTTTGCAGTATGGGCAAGGCAATCATCGGTCTTTTGCAGTGGTGGAAGTGACGGTCGACAGAAATTAGAATTAGAAGATAGATTGAGAATTAGAATTTATAGATAATGGTACGGAACCCTTCGTGCGCGAGTCCGATTGGCACTTGGCCGGTTTTTTTAAACCAAATTAGCGAAATCTAGCGCATTTTCGGGGACGTTTCAGCGCATTTCTTGGGGTAGCAGTTGGCAACACTGACTCAACTCAGTCTCACTCAGTCAGTCAGTTGTTTCGCTCCTTCATGAACTGTTTTGTCATCGAGTCATTTATTCTTGCGCACGGCAAAACAGTTCAAAATTGTGTATTTGCGAAAAGTTGCTTATCTAGGTTATTCATTAAATTGATTGTTATCTGTTTAAGTTGTCTTAAACATAACATGTAATAACTAAGAAGTTGACGAATAAAATTATGGACGGTTTTTCATTTCTCAACTACAACACAGGTTGGTTGGGGTGAAAACACCTCACCACAGCAGGGCAAGCACTGGCGTTATCGAGTGCGACCAAAGTGCGACAAAGTAGTACAACCGGGATGGACAATATTTCTTTGACGCGAATGCACCGCGCGCGCGCCCTCTAGTACCTACAATCACGGACAAGAACTGCATAGGTAGTATAGGAACATTAGGGTATTGTTTGTATTTAGAGGGGCGCCACTTTGAGATGTCGCACCACCTAAAAAAATGTCTAGGGCCGCCACTGTTTGTGAACCAGCCCAACCGTGCCAAACCATGCTACCAACATTGATATTATAGCGACATATTTAGATAATGTGGCAAGCCTGGCGGACAACAAGCTATTCCACCAGCTAAACTGAGTACACGAACGTGGGAATCGAACCCGGGACCATACCGGTGATCAGACCGGTAGCCTTATCCTCTAAATCACGGAAGCGGTTAAGGTTTATTAAATAGTTTTAACAAATTATTAAAATAAAACAAAAAACCCGACGGCTAAAACAACTATATCAAAAATAACTGCAAAGAGAAAAAACTGAAAAGAAAAAAACAAGCTCTAAGATCTCAAAATTCAATTTGAGCAATGTTGAATGCAACGTGAAATATTTCTAAGTAGGTATATTGAATATATATATAGTAGGTATATTGATAGAGCGCTCGGCCCGATACCCGAAGGTCCCGGGTTCAATTCCCAGGTCGGGCAAAATCTATTTCGGATTTTTCGATGCATAGCCCGGGTTTGTGATCACCAACCCGCACTTGGCAAGCGTGGTGATTAAGCCATTACCCACCAATTGTAGCGATGACTTGATTTCAATGATGGAGGCCTTTGCCCAGCAGTGGGACAATTATAGGCTGTTTACTTACTTACATTGAATATTGATAGTTGTCGCAGACGGGGACAATCACCAACCAAAAAGAGTGCGGATTTAATTGAGCTAGCCACGGCCGCATGGTTGATGATTTTCTTGTTGTTATTTATGTTATAGTTGTTTTAGCAGTCGGGTTTTTTGTTTTATTTTAATAATTTGGTTTATTTCAAACTTTTTATTTTTGTAAAGTAAATAACCATTGCAAAACCTACATAAAATAATTATATTAAAACGCCTTACTCTTTTAATAGCAAAGTCAAAGCGCATACACCAATGGGCGTAAAAACGAAACTCTTTGACGTCGAGTACTTTTGACTGACAAGTTCTTTGAGTTTTATAAAATCTGCTAATTTTCCCGAATTAGCCAATGTTTTTACTTTTTTATTGTTTGTTGTTTTTTTTTTATAGCCTATGTCACTCCCACAGTCAAGCAAATCTAACACCTCATAAGTTAAAATCCACCATGCCGTTTGGGCTGTAGCTGTAGGGCGTGCCAAAGAAACAGACATACAACATACATACCATAGATACACATTACACATACACTCGAAAAACATTTATGTTTTTACTTATAAGTGTAAATTTATTTTTAATGTTTTAGTTACTTTTTAGAGATGTTAACTGCCTAACCTATCAATTAATTGGTCAACAACAATCAACCATTTAATTATTTAAGTATTAGGTAGGTACCTATTCTATTAAATTTGAAGCGAAAATAAAAGAGAATAGATACATAAAGTACCTACCTAGTTAAGTAGGTACCTACCTACTAACGTTATGATTTTGAATAGGTATTCGATCGTTAGTTACAGAAACAAATTATGATTATTATTGTGATTATTATGATGTAAAATTGTATGAAAAACATTTTCAGACGTATATTATTAAACATTTTTAAAAATCACTGGCATCTAGCGACCGTTAGCAAAAGTAAATCACAAATTCACGCTCTTCACGCCCTCTACATTTCGTTTACAAGACTCATCCTTCACTTCTCGCACGCTCGTACGACTTCCATTACGTAGAAATAGAATTAAATGCAAAAAAAGGTTTTTAAATTATAAAAAATCAATTTTAATTACATATATATTTATTACACGTCGTCTAGTATTGTAAAATAAGCGTTTTCTCCAGTTTTTTTAGGAAACTAACAGCGCCATCTGTTGACGGGTAGAATAATCTGATACACGTGCGC
The DNA here is from genome assembly GCA_947562085.1 of Eudonia lacustrata. Classification (NCBI taxonomy): domain Eukaryota; kingdom Metazoa; phylum Arthropoda; class Insecta; order Lepidoptera; family Crambidae; genus Eudonia; species Eudonia lacustrata. Next base: position 14,074,677 of record OX387332.1, on the reverse strand, counting down.
GGTCGGCCACCACAAAGTACTTCGAGCCGATGCGGCTTCTTTGTGACAAAAGCCGAAAGAAGCGGCCTCCTTTGAAAAGTGAGGTAGCTTTACTTTCCAACAAGTGTTAAAAAAATTACATTAATATATAATTAATGTACTTATCAAACCCTTACTGATAGTAAACCTTACAAAAAAATGGAATACTGCGTTTCTTCCGTTGTTACCTAAGTTATTGGAAAAGTAATTTTTCATTGTAGGTAATCAACCTAGATATTTTGTACCCGATATTATTTGTTATCTCTTCCACAAAAAGCTAGTTTCAATATACATTAATCTTTTATCTCCCAGTGGATAAGGAGCCATAGAACAATTGATTTTCTATTGTGTCTGGTTTTATGGATAACGAGAGGTTAATGGTATACCGATTAATAAGTGTTATTCATAACATTTTTCATAAAAGTGTTCACCTGGCTTGAATTGCACCTTTGCGCTTGAATAAACCAATCAAAATAAAATAATACCTCGTTATTTTATGTTGATTGGTTTATTCAAGCACAAACCAAAGTTATAAGTACCTAATATCTTATAGGTAATCAGATTGTAAAGTAATTTCTTATTATAATAGTTTATTCAAGCCTTAATAAAACATTTAAAAAAATGTTATTAGTAAATAAAATAAACTGGATTCGAACTTAAACCTATCAATATAGCAAAACCACTGCGCTATTTGTGTGTTGGCGGTAGCGTTTGATATTTTGTGGAGAGCCTTGAAAAAAAATCAGTGTTTGTCCCATCGCTACAGGAGCAAGTAGTGTTTTAAAATTTCAGAAGTTTTCTTTTATTCCAAGTGAAATTGTGATTTTGTTAGTTTTGGTAAGTTTATTAGTTTCGAACAACTATCTTTTAGCTGTTTCTGTAAAATTATGCTAATTATTTTGGATTAGTGTTTGTTTGCCAGTAAATTAAATTAATTATAAACTGAAAATGCTAGCTATTATGTATCTTTAACTGATAGGTACGTTATTGTATAACTAACGTAGTAGAAACGTGAAACTAATAGATTCCAATAGTAATATTTTAAATAACAATTTCGAAAAGTGCCGCAATTTCGCTCGAAGTAGGTAGTAGATACTTTCCTAGATATATTACTTTTTCAAATCTTTGCCTTTTCGTTGTTTATAACAATAATTAATTATTCTTAATTTTATTAATTCAATAAACCATATAGACTATACATATTTTTAGTATTATTTATTAAAAATGGTTACTTCACTGATTACTGTTGTACTTTTCTAGTTTCCTGTAATGTAATTCTATAAACTTTACTAAGTGATTATCGCCCATTGAATCTTATGAAATCTGTATAGTTTTTTGTCATTATTTACAATTTTTTACAATGAAATAACTCTGTTTTTCAGATTGACAATGTTTCCCACGAAAAATATGTACGATTATATGACTGAAATAAATAGACTATTCCCAAGGGCTACAGAAAATGGTGAGTTGTTTATGAATGTTAATTTCTAAAGGAAGTCTTTAATAAATCGAAATGTATTAGACACGAAAATCGTGTGTCTACGTACTTATGTTTCACAATGAAAGAGTTGTTTAGATAAACTTTAAATAAGAAAATGGAGTGTCATTTTTAAAGTAAACAATTGAATTAATGCCTACAAAGTATTTAATTTCATCTAGAGATAAGAAACTAGGTACCTACTTAGTTCGACTTTAATCAAATCTGCATCACATTTTTCTGTTTATCGTTGTAAGATGATCATTAACATAAATTTAATGTTATTGCTTTTATTCTTTCAGAGTTGAGGATGCACCCACAAATGGTACCACCAAACTACGACACAGTGAACCTTCAATCACCATTCAACTCTACCATGGGCAACCATTCTTCTAGCTCTGCCGACTCCATCTCTCCTGAGTTTTTTCCTCACATATCTCCCCCACCAAGAATTAGAGTAGAGAACAGATCTTTCCCAGTAAAGCATACCACTTCTGAGACCCCTTTTCCAGCGAAACGCCATAGAGCCATAGTTGGAAGAAAAATTTTTGGAAACACTGAACATGCTACTCCTGCATTTGACAGTCCTATACAACTGTCTCCAGTTAAAAGCGTTGACAGTGACATGATGGACTGGCAGGAATCGCCAACCATCTCCCAGAGTCCACCTAATCGCCAAATATTTGTTGAGCAAAAAAATGTTTTCTATGAGCTTTTTCCAACAGAAACAAAGGGCTTTGAGTTCCGAACTCCTGTGAAATCTTCCAGAACATCATCCTTCACTTGCTCAACGAATATATCTCCAAATTCCACTGTGAGTGTCTCACCTGTATCTTCTAACATGGCACCATTTTATCCAACTCCGCCCCCTCCATATCGCAGAAATATTACTGCAAACTTTGGTCCTGGTCCGTCAAGAATGAGCCAAGATGCTGATACTGGAAAGATCTGCTCTTTCTGCCGTAAGAATGGGGAAACTCCAATGGTGTACATGACCCACACAGTGAAAGAAATGGTGGGCAACAGAAATGTGGTCAGGTGTCCAATTTTGAGGTCCCATGTTTGCTCAACCTGTGGTGCCTCTGGAGATGATGCCCATACTATGTAAGTATTTACAAACATTTTTTTTTAATTGAAAAACGAAGTGGTTATATTTTATTGAATGATCAACTTGGACAATACCTTATGCTGTTTCGTGTTTTGAGTTGTTAAGGTTAGGGTGTAGCAAGTGGGGGGCCCCCCATGAATCAACTTTTTCCCTAGATTTTTTTCTAAAACCCTTCCACATCCCACTAGGGGAAAATAGTGATAGACGTTTTTAAACACTTTCAAACACTTAGACAAATTTTGGTTGGATTTTTTTAATATAACGTAACTAGGTACCTATGTATTTAGGTAATCATAAGAACCATAAGAGCCGTAGCGGCTGAGGCTAGTGAAAAGGGCTAAAAAACCAAAGCTGCGTAGGCGAATGAAATGATTTGACAGAACCGAATGGGCAACACGTCGTCTGCTACAGATTCACAAATTATAGCTTTTTGTTTTTATTTAAAGTTACAATTTTTTTTCTACTTTTCAGCACCTACTGCCCAGTATTACGAAGCAATAACAATGGCAGACCTTTACAGTCTACCACCATTACTTTGAAGAATACCAGAGTCAAGAGCAACGGTAGAAAGAGGTATTAATTGGTTGGCCACTTTGATGTGCAATTATGTGCCTTAAAGCTAGTTTTTAAGTTATTGACTAAGATGTGGGGAGCACCATAATTTTAAATCTAGATTTAGGTAGCTGCGTAAATGCCTGAAGTTCATGAACTTCTAGAAACTAATATTTTAAGAAGAACAAGTGTTTTTTGTCTTTATTTTTATCTACTGTTTACCTGCCAACTGCCTTACTTCATTAAGAGCGTTTACGCCGCACACTAGCGCCGCCAATAAAAAAAACATATCTAGTATGTGTATAGTATAGTACATGTTATGGTTTAGTTAAATAAGACGTTACAGCTTAAAACGGATAACGCCGTATTTAAATAAACCATAACATCTCAGATGTTCATTAGGTGATGTAAAAATGCTAAATTACTTGATTCAAATAGTTTGTTGAGCTTAATTTGATTTTCTATCTCTAATTACTAGATATGTTTTTTTTTCATTGGCGGCGCTAGTGTGCGGCGTAAACGCTCATAATCTTAATTTAAATGGAACAATTATTTCAATCAAGTGAAAGTTATTAGACTTACTAAGGTCATTAAGAGAAAATTTAATACCCATAATAGCAACGCATAAGTACCAACCGCCTCTGTAGTCTAGTGGTTAAGACCACCGGTTTAGACTCAGAGGTCCCGGGTTCGATTCCCAGCGGGGATACATGTTTGTGTTTTCTGTTTGGTTGGTGGTAGGACTTGATTGTCCGTCTGGCTAGCTACCACCATCCTAAATAAATATGTCGCCATAACATCAATGTTTGTAGCATGGTTGCCCCGGCAGCTAGAGATAAGATAGCCAGTGCCTCACTAGCTGAGAAGCGCACTTTACCCGGGGTAAAGTGCGCTTCCACCAATTGGCCTTATCAACACTTAACATCAGGTGAGATCAAGGCACTGTGCTTACCTGTAAATATAAAAAAAAATCTATAGTTCCTAATCCAAAATATTTAAAACAAACCAAAATTTGGTTAATTATATGTTAGTTATGTGCAATTTACTTACTCTTTAAGCCACTCCATCCAAATGATTTGCTATGGTTATGTAATTGTAATCTGATCTCATAAGTCCATCATCAATTAAATACTTAATTTTTAATCTATGACAAAAGTTCATGTTTAAACTTTAATACTCTAAGTGCTTAATGCAATTACTGGTTTTATGATCTTTTAATTATTACCAAAAAAAAACGCATAATGACTTAATATAGCATGTAGTTCAAAGATACATTTAGAGGTTAATTAAAACTCTTATATTAAAATATTTAAAGTAGTTTGACACAAACTCCTTAGTATTGTATTTAGTAATACTGATGGCAGGTCTTAACATAGACCTACATTCAAGAGTTTGCGTTAAGCCCTTAAATATTATAATTTTAATTTTATTTAATAGTGTATTTTTTGTAGTCTCAAAAGTAAGTAATTTGTAATGTGTTATAAAAAAGCTTATGATCTATTACAAAAACAAAACCAATACAGCCAACAATTTATATATTGTACTAGCCCCCTCAAACCAAACTGCCCAAAGGTTCCCATGCAGCGGGGAACCTTTGGGCAGTTTGCCATACAGCGGGGTAACGCTTGCAGTGTTACCCCGCTGTGTGGCTAAGGAAACTCCTTGGACCAAGTACGCTCCGGAGCAAGGGTTGTAGCCCTTGTCCTTGCATATATTTTATACGTTGCATTGTGCATGCAAGGCCCCAATAATGTCAATAAGTAAGTACCAGATACTATACATGGTATCATTATTATCATTTCTGATTTTTTAAACAACTTTTTATAATTTTGACTATTCTAATTGAAATTATGTTCTCTCTCTCAGTACTTTACTATATTTTGACTCTCAGTACTTTATTATATTTGAATTGACTACCTATGTCACTTAAGAAATAATAATCTTGTTTTATATTCTAAATATGTTTTCTATGACCTACTTACTTTCTTTTTCATTTAAATCATGTTTTACAATTTGACTAAAGAAATTAAAAAAATTACATTATTGTAACACTATAAAAACTTGCATTTTAACAAAATATTTTGACAAATAAAATACCAACAATATTTTTTATTTGATAAGACAACTAATTTTAAATTTAAGACTGAAATCTGTCTTTAACTTTTACTTTTCATTTAAATCATGTTTTACAAAAATTACATGTATTATTGTAACACTATAAAAATTTGCATTTTATATTTTGACAAACAAAATACCAACTACAATATTTTAATTTGATAAGACAACTAATTTTATGACTGGAATCGGTCTTTAAATTATCTCTGAAGCTGGTTTCAGAGTCACGCCGACCGCCCGCGCGGGTGGCAAGTAAACGCGTCTCTTAAGCGCGCTGATGACTCGCGCGCAACTCTGAAACGAGTTTAGTACGACGCGGGTTCATCGGCTCGGACAGTCGCGATGACACCTTTCTTAATACATAATATTATGTTATTTATTACCTTTGGAAAAAAGGCAACCGCGAAGACGTATACAAACACATCCCTATAATTCTACTAGATTACTGAAAGGTGCATTTTCTACATCTTTCTCGGATTTAAGAGAACATGATGGCAAGTTTTTCAAACAGTTACTTATTTTGACGATTTGTTTTTGTCGCGCGATAGTACGTGCCAGCGCGTGCGATCAGCGTGACTGTAACGCCGCAAACTGGATACAGAGACCCATAGACTAAGTTTATTATAGGGTAAGAGAGACTCCTCGACAGCGCGCGGTTGAGTGAGATGCGCCGACTAACCGCGTTTGAATTGTTATCAGCGCGGGTGGCAAGCGCAGGTAGTTTTCAAAATGGAACGGTACAAGGCAACACCTAGCTCGTGGCCCGCGTCGCTTACCACCCGCGCGGGCGTCAGCGTGACTCTGAAACCAGCCTTATGGAAACTTATTAGGGTTTACTTTCGTCAAATATTTTAAACTATGTCTTTCTATGTTTTTGAAGTTTTTGTTGTAGTACCTATATGTTTAATAGTAGTAAGCTTTTAACCTACTTTGTTTTGAATTTTGCTCAGCAAAATACAAATTTAACATAGGTAATTAAGTTTTTGTTTTATATGAATAGTAGCAGTAGGATAATGGATAGATTGTAATTGTAATTGTTTTCAACAAGTCGTTTTAAATTTTTAATGTGGTTTCTAGTTGAACACTGCATGGCTTAGGGTTGACTGGATGTACAATTTGTATTTATTGTCAGTAGGTAGGTACCATAAGTTGTCGGCTTGCTCAAATTATTGGTTAAACTTTTTATAAATATTATGAAGCACAATACAAAACCAATCTTAATTTAATATACATTACGTGTACTGTTCATGTTTCTGTCAAATTGTTTACGCACTTATGGCCTTTTGATAAGGTCCAATTAAGTAGTATCATGGACGTATAAAAAATATAATTTTTATACGTCCATGAGTAGTATGTACTTATTCGGTTTTGCTGTAAGTAACATATTTGCCATAAAGTACTCACAAGAATTTGTAAAATTTCTAAAAAAGTAATACTTAATGAAATTATAAAAGTTAATAAGTATATGATTTCTTTGTATTATATGAATTGATTAAAATAGCTTTGTATCTTGCCTGGGTTTCGCAAGTGGGTGTTTGACTAAGATTAACTTTGATTTTTAAATGTTTAAAACTTTTAACAGAATTGTTTTTTGTTTGAATTGTTTTGTTATAAACATAATAAGTACCTACTTAGCTATATATTTCTAATACTGTTTGTACTTCACTGTACATTTTTTTTATTCTTTTTCGATGTTTTAACATGCAGATGTTTTTTAAGATTTTAATATAATACTATATTTGGAAAACATATCTTTCATTTTCAATAACTATACTTTGATCAAGGAACCTTTTTATTATGATATTTAATAGCATTATTTTATGGAACTATCCCTACAAATAATGCATTAACCCTTTAACCGCCAAGGTCGGATTAATCCAACAAATTATTATGGGGCCCCCTTTTCTACACCCGGACCGAAAATTGAAATTTTAAGGGTGGGCCGACCAAAAAATGCCAAAAATGCAGTTACGGTTAAGTAAATATAATTGAAAATACTATCATATTAAATGAACAAAATATATATTTAGTATCATAGGGAACGTGTTTACAATTTGTCAGAACCATAAATTCATAACACGCTATAGTTTTTTCTACAATATTTAAAGTTGGGCAAAGATCATGAAAACGAGTGGCGGCGTTTAGTAGATTTCTTATAGTTTGTCTGATTTTGTCTTATTTAAATAATAAATTTTTATTAAGCACCTTAATTTCCCCATACAAAATTAGTATGGCCGCGCGGCATCAAATAAATATGGACGATAAAACATATGACACTTGTCACTTACGGACGGCGCACCCTTAAGCGTGTCCGTGCATAGCATAGCTGGGACCCCGTCCCAAAGTCGAAGTGTTTATTGTTTATCGATATACCATTGAACATCCCTATTTGTTGTAGGTATTTATTTTTAGATTTTTACGTGGCTGGCGCTGAGGGCACACGACAACTGATATGAAGTGTGGCGGTTAAAGCACAAAGTACCTACCTAGGTAGGGTCTGACTCAGAGGGGTGAATCTTCCATACATTGAATAATTACAAAAATTCCATATACGGCAGCGCCATCATCCGTAAGAGGAACCTACCTAAGTTACTAACTGGATATCCATATAATGTCACTAGATGGCGGTAGTATAGATAGCATTTTAAATTATTATGTTACGTTTAGTTATTTTCTAGTAACTTTCTTATAGCCACAACTTTCGTCATATCCATTAAGAGCTCATTGGCCGAGCGGCTGCGACTACACATCGTGCACGAGAATTCCTACGTTCGATCCTTCGGGAATAATAAATAATAAATAATAATAAATCTTTATTAAATAACTTATTTTACAATATAACCAGAATACTAAACATACTATATAATCTCAAAAATACACAAGTGCCTGAACTAGGATTATCCTGTTTTCCAGGCAAAAGTAAAGGACTTACTAAAATCTTAAATTAGCAAAATACATTTTTATTCTTAGTGACTAAATAAAAATAAAAACAAAACTATATTCTTCCTAATGTATATAAATTAAATATTATTTATTTCGAACTAGGAACCTTACTAAATTCTTAAATAATAATATTAATAATGCAAACTACTCTTTTATTCTTTGTGACTAAATAAATAAATAGCAAAAACAACATTCATTTATAAACTTAACTACTTCATGTATAAAAATTTAAACAATATTCATTTTAAACTACTAGGTATAAAGATAAAAGCAACATTCATCTTAGGACAACTAATAATTTTTCTGTATCCTCGTAGGACATCTTGAGAAGGGCTTCTTTGAGTATATTCTTTGTTTTACTATAGCAATGATGATATATGCCTAATTTAGCGTTTAACCTATTATATATAAAGAAGTGGACCTAAGAACAAGTAAAATCTAGAAGAGAAGGCATGTTTTGTTGCTGTATGGAAGTGCGACGTGTTGTTTGATAACTGTGTTTAGAATAAATAACTGTCTAACCGATAATACTTTACAGGATTTATAAAGAATGTCAGTGGGGAAAAGGAAAGGACGAAAAGTAGAGACTTTTAATACCGCTCGTTGGGCTCTCTCAATGGTTAGTAATATAGTTTTAGCAGTGCCACCCCATGACGTAATGCAATAAGTTATTATTGATTGACATAAAGTTAGGTAAACTTGCCTGATTAATATTAAATCCGCAATTTTGCGTAGTTTTTTAAAAACAAATATTAATTTCCGTATTCTGCCGCATAAAGCTTCAATATGGTGCCTAAAAGCAAGTGTTTCATCAATTATAACACCCAAGTACATAATCCTGCCAGTAATAGCAATGTCCGAACACTTGCACAGTAGATTTGTGGGGTCCTTACATTGGTGAGCATAAAGTTTAGGGTTCGTTGGAGCCGATTTTGATTTACGCATAGAAAACTGTATATAATTTGTTTTATCCGCGTTCAGTGTTAGTAGATGTTGCTGAAGCCAGTTATTAACAAGATTGAAGCCCCGTTGTGCATATTTATAGACATCTTCATGAGAGTCAGCAGAGAACAGCAGAGCAGTGTCATCAGCATATGATATGATTTTGCCACCAGTTAGTTTGAGATTACTCAGGTCATTTATATATACTAAAAATAAAGTGGGACCTAAAATGCTTCCCTGAGGAACCCCAAAAGAAGTACTTTTCAGATCAGAGCTGAGGACACTGCCTATTTTTACGCATTGAGTACGGTCATGAAGATAATCTGCAAAAAGTTTAAGCTGGGTGCCTCTTATGCCTAAAGATTCAAGCTTTTGCAATAGAATAGGTATTGAAACTGAGTCGAAAGCTCTTGCGAGGTCCAGGAATATTCCCACTGTCCTTTTACCCGAGTCAAGTTCCTGAACTAAATAGTCAGTGAGTTGATGCACAGCGTCGGCAGTCGATAGTTTAGCTCTAAAACCAAATTGGCTATCTGACAATAAGGACTGTCTCTCTAAATATAGGACAAGTCTTTTATTTATAATTTTTTCTAATATTTTAGATATTGCTGGCAGTAATGAAATAGGTCTGTAGTTCGTTATGTGATCTTTACTGCCAGATTTAAATACCGGAATAATGACAGCTTTCTTCAGACATTTGGGAAAAATTCCTTCAGCCAAGCATTTTCGAAAAATGTAAGTAAGCGGTGAAACCAGTATGTGCTTAAATTGTTTTAATATTTTATTGGATATGTTATCCCACCCAGCCGCCGAGTCATCTTTAAGGCTCTGGATGATCATTTCTACCTCAGCTTCATCAATATCTAATAGCACAAACGATTTTAGATTATTGCTACAGGTTAATTGAGGCTTGCTTGAAGATGACGGTGATATATCCTTATATGGAACTTTTTCAGCTAGATTTTTTCCAACATTAACGAAAAAACTATTTGCACTGTTTACAGAAGCCAGCTGTGATGAATGCACATGTAATAATTCTGAGGGCGATTCTTGTTGTTTTGAGATATGAGTTACATTTTTTATACACTTCCATATCTTTTTACTATTAGTTCCCGCCTTTTCCAACTCCTTACTTTCGTAACTACTTTTGACTTTTTTAAGAAGGGAATTACAAAAGTTTCGGTATCTTTTATACGACGATTGTAAGATTAAGTTAGCTGGGTTAGATTTAGCCTTCATATGTAGTTTGTCTCTGTGCTTCATACAGCGAATAAGTCCCGGTGTAATCCAGGGCTTAATATTGTAGTTTTTATTACTTAAACGTATGTGCATTGTATTTCTAAAAATAGCTTGCTGAACATTGCTTATAATAAGGTACGACATACAAACATCAGCGTCATCAAAATTGAAAACTGGGTTAAAGTCAATATTGCATAAATCCACTTCAAGTTTGTTTACATTTATTTTAGATATTGTTTGCGTGCGATTTAATTTAGGCATCTTGCAGTTTAAGGTTAGTAGAACAGCTTTGTGATCGGTAATAGTCGAGTTAGTAACTAGTGCTATTGATGGGAAATTCGATTTAAGCATGATATGATCTAAACAAGAGCCGCTTTGGTGTGTAGGAAGCGTGTGCGCGGGGAGTAAGCCATGAAAGGAACATAGGTTTAGGTATTCCTGAGCATCGGAAACATTTTTGTCGGGAAGAATGTTGATATTAATATCTCCTATTATTATTGTATTTTTAAATGGTGATAATATTTGTAATGTGTTATTTAGTGAGTCAATAAATGTATTGGTATTCCTAAAAGAGGGCGGTCTGTACAAAGCTAATATTGCAAAATCAGATCCGATTTTGATTAGTAGCCGATTACAGTCTAAAATATTTGGTTCTTCGACGGTGATAATTAAATTATTCCTAGCATAAACTACTATCCCGTCATTTTGGTTATAATTTACTTTGCTGCTGTACATATTATAGCCTGGTATTCCTGGTAAATTACTATGTTTACTAAGCCAACATTCGGTTAAGACAAAGACGTCACAATTTATGTCTAGTCTTTGCTTAAAAACACTAAAGTTGTCAAAATTCTTATATATACTGCGTATGTTTTGTGTTAGTACAGTTAAAGGATTGTTGTAAGACGATAGATATTGCTTGCACATTTCAATCTCACAAACTTTAGAGTCAGATACAGAATAATTATCTAAGTCGGAAATCAACCTCTCAGCCATAATATATAGTTACTAAAATTAATGTATAAGCTCTAAAATACAGTAAAATAAAAGAGGCGCTCTTAGGCGCCGTCATAGTCTATTGAGTTGATGTACCTTTTTTCAGCCATTTTTCTCGCAGGGCAGTCGGCATCGCCAGTCTTGTGATTGTAGGGCTTTTTAAAGTGCAAACATGTAGCGCACTTTGCTGGCTCGTTCTTCTTCGTGCAATCTTTTAGAGCGTGACCTACTACGCCGCAATGACCGCAGGTGATGGCCTCCTCTCGGCATGACTTGGCCGCATGGCCATACTGCTGACACTTGAAACACCTGGTTACCAAAGTGAAGTCTCTTACAGGGCACGATGACCAATTTATAAAAACTCTATCCTTCGCAATTAAGGTCTTCCGAATATAAGCCGGGACTTCGATGATATAGTTGCAGGTCTCTGCATCTTTCTTACCCGACTTGTGGCTTAACTTGATAGAGGCCAGAAAAGTTTCAAGTGTTGTGTCTTGGAGCTTGTCGGCCAAGTTTTGTTGGTAAATGCAGTTAAAAACTTCGTTTTCCTGCATACTCGAGGGCACACCGATTACAATGATTCTGGGCTTACGTTTTAGCGGCTCATCCATAGTTAGACCAGATGTCTTCAGTTGCGCCGACTGCCTTAGCTTCTCGATGTCGTCTTTTGTATCAGTGCTGATTATAACACCGCCGTTCTTCGTCTTGCGCAAACCTCTCACGTGCAACTTCATTTGGTCAGGTCTAATAATTTTTTGTACTAGGTTTTTGGTCTCCTCGCTCGATTTCATTTTATCTGTAGGATAAATGGCTAGAGACTTGATATTATTGGGCTGAATAAAGTTATTGGTACTTTTCTTAACCATATCGGCGAAAGAAATTGTGCCCGTGAGAGGGTTGGAGGACTCTTCAATACGAAGTTTAAGGTCTTGAAGTCGCTGCGAAAGGTCTTGGTTTTCTTTAAGGACATTAATTGAAGTATGGGCTTGAATGGCTTTCAGTTTGAGCGATTGATACAGCACCGCAATCTGAGATGTGCCGTTGTTAACTTTGCGGCACAAGTTATGAATCCTGATTTTCTGGTCCGAGTTCAGTTTTCCTTCCGATGCGATAGTGCACACTTCATTGAAGCATTGTTCAATTGTTAGCATCCAGTTTTGCAGCTCAGGTGTGGACACGACTTCCGGAGGATCCTCCTTCGGTTGGCAGGGCGCGGCCGCGGGCGAGGGCGGCGGGCTGTGGCGCGTAAGCGCGCTCCGGTTAAAGGGACTACCTTCCATTTTTGTTATAGTTAAATTAAGCAAACATCATAAGTTGGAGCAAAATCACACACACACTTAACATTAAACTGAGTGACACAGATAAGTTACTTCCGTCTTATGTAGAGCTAGGTCACGATTTTGCAATTTATTATTTACTTTATAACATTAATTATTGAGCACGTCCGATCACATGAGCGATCGATGATGAATTGAATTATTTACTTTTTGATTTTATGTTCATTTATAAGTTTTTATAAATCTTACAATTAATTAACTAGTTTTTTGTAAATATTGTATTTTAGCGCCATCTATCGGGAAGAAGCGTAAACGCGCACGCAAACGTCTACTACCGCCATCTATTGTACCGGGAACCTAGTTTCCCATCTTTTTTTCTATGAGAGGTACATCTCTTTGGGGGTTAAAGTTACTCGCGTCCGTAGGTTTACCTTTGAGACCCTACACGTGACCCCTGGGTGGTGCTAAATGAGTGACACTGTCTGAGTGGTAGAGCCACGCTGCATTGCAGCACAGAATATCGGCGTAAAACAATGGCACTCGTTGCTGTTGTTTCGTCCGGTGAGTGAAAGTACCGGAGGCCCTCTCTCACCCCTCCCCCCCTCCCAATTCCTACTCCCTCCTCGAGATCCAACTCATTCCTCAAGGCTGGCAACGCATCTGCGATTACTTTGGTTTTGCGGGTGTCCATGGGCGGTGCCTACTCGTTTGCCTCCTTTTAACATTAAAAAAAAAAACTATACCCAATATTATACATAGTTTAACTGACTGATCGGTCTACTTGACTAAATGGCTACCCCGATCCGATCCGAACCCTTCGGAGACTCTGGGAGGGCACGGGGACGCGCACTTTTAAGTGTGCGATGCCGTACCCCTCTAGAAATCCTCCGAAGGTGATTCGTTTCAATCTGAGGTTTCAACACGGCTTGAGGTACCCTTTACGTACCTCGCCGCCCCTAAAACAAGCCCGGTGAAGCTGAAAATGCCCCTCGGCAATCAGCAGTCTCTCTCAAAAAAAAAAAATGGCTACTAGAAATAGATAGCCTAACCTAGTGCCGTGCCCCTAAAAAAGAATAGATAAAATACTTAAGTTAATAACTTAGATAAATGAAGATAAATAAGTTATAAGGTACCTACCTACCTACCTAGTTAGCATAATTACCTATTCTCTCTTTTGTTTCATTAATCTTAAATTGAAAAGCTAACGAGATTGAAAGCAGACTTCTATTATTAGTTCTTATTCATGGTCATATTTTAAGACGCAGTTTCAGTTCGTGTTAAAACATTATGGCATTCGGTCACAAATTATTCTTTTGTTGTTGTTATTAGGTACCTATTGTTAATTGAATAAACTAATATGGCGGCATATGATTGGCCTGTTGATACTGAAAACTTACCGGTAATGCGTATAGTTACTCCGAGAAACGCTATAATGTGTGGAACTTATGGCAGGTAAGTAGACATTTAATATTTGCTTGTTAAAAACTATATACTTACCCTACCTTTTTGATTAATAATAAATTATTATTGTAAAGCTCACAACAATGTAATCCGTATGGATTCGCATCGGAGTAAACCAACTAGGTACCTAGGTACCAACCAATATTATACATAGTCTATGGTACCAACTATTAAAAATTTCAAATCAAACTCATTTTTCACGCGATAAAATAGTAATACTATAAAAACAATTACTTTTTATTTTCAAGTGCTAATTGCTGCACTGAAGCTAAATTAAATATTTATAAAATACAGTGAAAAAATTAAACGCCTACCCGACCCAGCCAAGAATCGAACCTGGGTCTTCCGCAATCCGGGCGGCTGCACTGACCGCTATTAGTGTTGCCGCATAATCGCATGCGTTACCCCAGCGGAATGTTGTCAAATTTCTTGGATTCTTGATATAGAATAATTAGTGTTCCATCTCGTGTAATTGTGCGCGAAATCTTAAATTTGTGCGTCCAGTAGTTTTTGAGATATTCGCGAAAAACAGATGCCGCTGGGGTAACGTTACCCCAGCGACACATTTTTTTTCCTGTGGACTTATCAAAAAAAAAGTACCCAGGAAGATAGATCTTGGGGCGCTGTAAATGTGCGTGTTAGTCTTAAATTTGTGCGTCTTATAATTCCGAAGTTATTCAAAATACCGCTGGGGTAACTTTTGGGTGGTTGCTGTATCTCGCGAACGGTGAAGCGCACAAGTATGATTTTTTTTACACACAATGAAATGAATTTGTGCGTAATTTCAGCAAAAGCAGAATTTGAAAAAAATCATCGTTCTGAAGATATATTTATTTTGAAGAAAAAGGATAATCGGTCCTAGCTCCCTAAATACTAACCCTAGGGACTAATTTCTGATGGTGATTCGTACCTTATAATACCCTACAACGTCTATTAAAATCTTAAAAGCTTACTGCAAGTCGTTAATGAGTTAGGCACTTTAAATGTCACTGGCCCGTTAGGTTATTTTGGTCGTCGCTTACATGAGTTTGGTATGGACCAGCAAATCACTTATTAAACAAATAATTAGTGCCTTCATTCAACTAGCCATTTGAAAATTTTTAGCCCAATCCACCTATTATTTAAAGATTTATAGTAAAAATGGTAAATGAAGCGAAATACAGTGATAAACCGACCAAGTTAAGATAAATATCAAAAAGCGGCCGCGCCATACATGACGCTAACCTTCTTAAATTGATGGCATTATGATCGGTACAGGTGCAGACACAAGCGATAGAATATTCTTGAGAAATAAAACACCGATGCATTTTTGTTATTATTTATTAATCACTGATTGTTTATTGTATTATTATGTAGTTAGTTAGTATAGTTTGATGAAATCAAGTAGTTATCACAAAAAAAACACTATTTATTTCAGTTTCGTTATGAACTATCAGGTGTAGGGGAAATTAGGTTAAAGTGTATCAGCATTGGCACAGTATGACGCACGCACACTCGCGCGTGTTTAGGTATAAAACCAAATGTGTTTAATTAATAAATCGATTCTTTATATCAACGTCTCGTGAGTATTATTTCAAGCTTCCTTACTCGCACATGCCCGTAATAGTACAACAGTTACATTGGTGACCCCGACGTGTTTAAAAAAACGACGTGACGAAAATAAAAAAAAATTTTTTGTTCACGCCAAGACGTGACGATCAACGAATGAACGAAGCGCAGCGCCCGCGCGTTCATTCTAATAGAAATGGTATATGACGCGCACACATCAGCACTACCCCCCAGTCGTCTATGACGTAGTGAATTGAACGGTCGCCCGTGACGTCGTCTGCACAACCGCGCGCGCGCACCACCGGAAGCGACACGTACGTCGCGAACCAATCAAATCGGCATAGTGCGTTAAACGTGCTACAATCAGCTCACGCCGTGACCGGCGAGACACCACGTCACCGCCCGATCCATCCAGCACCAGAGACACATCTCCGGTAAGTCCTCCTTAGTTTCCATATCCACGTCCCCCTCAGCTCCCGTCGCTGTATCGGCACTGCCTTCCCGGCAGCCGACACATTTTGGTCACTTCGAGCCGGTGAAGATCAGTGACTTAATCAGCTCTTAATTAGTCCACTGCTCCGCCCATAATTACGACATATTGGTCGTTCGACCCGTTCGCATCCCGGTCACTCGATCCGATACATTTTGGTTTTGCCCACCTGTGGGCTACCTACAACTCTCAGCCCTTAATTTCAATAACTCTAATTTTTTTATTACCTATCTACATTCTTATTATACAGTCCACTCCCCATAATTTCTCAGCACATGATTAATTATTATACTCGTAGTAGCATTCTATTTTATTAGTACCTACGTACTGTATCAGCTCCTGTTATTATAACATACTTATTTCTGCTCGAAATTCTTTACGACGACGCCCAAGCGTACTTTATTATTTTTCTACCGCCCACTCATAGTTACAAAATTCACAGATTCGATTTGCGTTGGAAGTTTAATTTACGCAACCAATCGATACAACTTGTAATTGTTGATTTTATGTGACATAAATATTTTTTTTTTCGTATAACTTATAAGGTACATAATCTACTCACATCTAGCTCGCTGACTGGCTTGCGAGCTCGTAATCATATCAGTGTGCATACTAAGCACCTACAAAAAAAAAAAGATTTTGGTTCTTCAATTAGTTTCTTACTATAAACAAATTGCGTCTACATTAAAAGAATACGTATTTGACATAGTTTCGTCATTGTCGATTGCATTTGTTTTTTAGGTTTTAAGTTTTTATACTCGTAGTTACCTACACATACTACGCATCTATTTAAAAATTTTACCAATTTATAATAGGTTTAATACCTACTACACATCAGCTCAATTGCTATTACTTGTTTTTTCCGTTTCGATTATCGGCTAACTTACGGCGTGCTAATTGTTTGTACACGTAAAAACTTACTAAATTAACTAAAAGTGGCTAGACGTGTACAAAGGCGAGCTTATCTATAGAAGATATTTCCTCCAGCCTTTTATTAATATTTTTTGTGTTAGATTTTTTTCCGCTTATCGGCACAAATCTTGCTTGCGCTTTCTATATACCTACTTACACATACGTTTCCCACTTCTGGGCAATATACAGCGTGTTGCATCTAAGTAACTACAATTTTTTTTTATTTTTTATATCTCGGTTATCAGCTCTTTCGGCGATATACATACGTTTGCCCACCTGTGGGCTATATACAGCGTGTTTTATCTAGATAGTCAATATATTAAGTTTTTATTTACTTTCAGTTTTCAGCTCATTTAGCGTTACTTTGTGTGCTACTAATACGTTCAAGCACCTGTGGTTTATATACAGAGTGTTCCCCTTTTAAATATTTTTTTTATTGTTGCGTTTTCAATATATATATTTTTTTTCTTTCTCTTTCTCATTTTTTACACATCGTTTACACAATGCCGACCAAGTCACAAGCCGCTATTTTTAGAGAGGCCGTTAAGGCCATACATCAACTCCTTGATATAGGATCAGACATTGTTGCTGGCGGTACCACACATACCTACGCGGACTTCAACGCGCGTTTCACCCGTATTGAAGACACAAAAGCCAAAATGGACTCGGTCTTCTACGAGGTTCTAGATGATGAGGACCTGGATGAGAAGACCGAGCGCACTTACACAGAGAGTCACGCAAAGGCCTCCGAAGCGTTCCTGGAGATACTCGTGGCGAGGGAGAAAATACACACATTATCCTCATCTTCTCCAACCCCCAATAGTCAGCCCAGTCAAGGCATCAATACGCCCACGGCCGTCCTCCCCAAAATAGCGCTGCCCAAGTTCAGCTCTAAGGTAGAGGATTGGCCTTCATTCATTGCATTGTTTCGAAGTTTGACTGACGACATGGCAAACCTGTCAAACGCAGTCAAGCTACACTACCTCTTCTCCAGCCTCAGTGGTGAGGCACTCAGCATGGTGTCCCATCTCAAGATCACCAACGAAAATTTTAACGTGGCCATAGACATCCTCACCAAGCGTTACGAGAACCGTCGGGTGCTCATCGACAGCTTTGTCGATATAATATTAGCGCTCCCAAACATCCACACGCGCTCAAACATTCGCACGCTCTTCCTCACTCCGCTCATTTCCGCTCAGTGTGCCCTCAAGAACCTGGATCTGCCCATAGGGGACAACGACTACGTGTTTGTCTCGATAGTGGTGCGAAAGCTCAAGGGCGAGCTCCGGACGCTATTTGAACGCAGACACGGGTCTAGTCAGTCCCTGCCCACTTTAAGAGACCTCATCACCTACCTGGAAGAGCACGCACGCTGTGTGGAGACCGAGTTCTCCTACTCAGCCCTTTCTCAGCCCATTCAGCCCCAACCCGGCCCATCCCGTGGCCGCTCCCCCGCTCCATCACCTCACCGCGGCTATGATCAGCCCGCTTACCAACAGTTCCGCCCAATACAACCTATGCGTCCCCGCTCATCTCCCTCGCCAGCAAAAAGTCAGCACATGCCGTCCTACTCGGCGTTACAGCCGAACCGCACGTCATCACCAAACTCGGCCCCTTACTGCCCTTACTGCAAAGCCAAAGGGCATAAGCTTATAGCGTGCCCACGGTACAATGCCCAGCCAACACAAGGCCGATGGGACTTTGTACAGGCACACAAACGCTGCCAGCGCTGCCTCGGCCCGCACTACGAGAACGAGTGCAAGTCGATGAGGGCATGCAAAGAGTGTGGAAACTCTGACCACCACACATCCCTCCACAGACCAATCGACCTAGTGCTCTCAGCTCACTCATCAGCACATCTGCTTCCCCCAAACCTGAGGGAGCAGCCGAGGCAGCGTCCGGTACACAGCAGGCAGCATGTATCCGCCCATGCGATACAGTCCACCTCCACTCACAACATCAGCCCACCCACCTCGCCAAGTAGGCCCCGCGAACGCCGTCAGCAACTGTGACTGCCTACAATCACGGAACACCCTAGCGAGGAGAAACATTCAGCTCATACACACTCAGCTCATACACACTCAGTTCATACACACTCGGCTCTTACACAATCAGCACATCCCCAGTCTGTGCCCGCCGGCACACCCATTTTGTTGCCAACCGTCTCACTAAGAATCGCGGACGGACATGGCAATCTTCACACAGCCAGAGCATTATTAGACTGTGGTAGTATGCTAACTTTGATAACTTCACGCATGGCACGACTTTTGAACTTGCCATCTAAACCCACATCATTAAAAATTACAGGAGTTGGGAATCAATACACACATGAATCAAAAGCGGCAATAACAATAGTATGCCGCCCGACGCACAATGATACACCCACAATTACAGCTACAGCTCATATTTTAAAGAATGTCACTGGTTATCTGCCTTTGGAGAAAGTACCAAACATCTCACACATATTAGGCCACCCACCCATTCCATTGGCTGATCAGCACTACCACACACCAGCCCCGATCGACCTCATATTGGGGTCAGATGTACTTGGGCAGGTGTTGGACGGGACTAAGGTCTCGTTGGGCCCTGGCAAGCCCATAGCCTTCGGCACGATCTTCGACTTTGCATTAATAGGACCCATTGAGGATTTGTACGCGCAGCCTGCACAACAGGCTAACTCAGCCCATGTCGTCAGCTCGCAACCAGACTCAAGCGAATCAGCCCATGACATATGTAAAAGTCTGGAAAGGTTCTGGGAGTCTGAAGAACCCCAACCCCAACCTCACACTCACACTGATCCCTTGGAGGAACAGTGTGAGGAAATCTTCTGCTCTACCACGACACGTGACCCCTCAGGCAGATATACAGTCGCTCTGCCATTTCTGCATGACGCCCCAGAACTGGGTAAAACTCACGCCATCGCATTACGCAGATTTCTTAATATTGAGAAGAAGCTGATAGCGAACCCGCTCCTCCGCTCAAAATACGTCGACTTTATGGCCGAGTATATCAACCTAGGGCACATGGCTCCCTGTCACCCAAATATATTTGCTCATAAGCCTCATTTTTATATTCCCCACCATGGCGTATTCAAGTCAGGGTCAGACAAGTTGCGCATTGTTTTTGATGGTAGCTGCAAAGGCTCCAATGGCGTCAGCATAAACGATTGCCTACACACAGGCCCCGCCCTTCAACAGGACATTGTTGACATCATCATGTCCTTTAGAACGCACCCAGTAGTTTTTAGTACTGATATCCAGAGAATGTTCAGAAACGTGCTGGTAACCCCAGATCAGAGACGGTATCAGCTCATACTATGGCGATCCTCACCGGATCAACCGTTGCTAACATACGCTTTAAATACCGTAACCTACGGCTTAAGATCAAGTCCATATCATGCAATCCGTACATTACTTCAGTTAGCTGATGATGAGGGTCATCGATACCCTAAAGCCGCTCAAGTTCTACGCAAATCTATTTTCGTAGATGACATTCTGTGTGGTCATGACACAATAGAATCCGCCCAAGAACTCCAGGCCGAGTTAATAAGTTTACTAGCCCTAGGTGGCTTTCAGCTCAGTAAATGGACATCTAACTCGCCTAAACTTCTCGAAAGATTCCCCGACAACCAATGTGACATACCCAAGGACTTCGATATTAACCCAGACTCCACGTCTATCAAGGTCTTAGGTATACAGTGGAGCCCTCAGTTGGACGAGTTCACTTATCGTATCTCTCTGCCCCCCATAACACATGTTACAAAGCGGTCAATTTTAAGCACAGTGGCCTCACTTTATGACCCCAACGGCTGGGTCTCTCCCGTTATCTTCCGCGCAAAGCTTCTTCTTCAGAAGTTGTGGCTACTGAAACTGGAGTGGGATAAGCCTGCTCCCACTGAAGTACATACAGAGTGGCATCTCATCGCAGAGGACCTACCGCAATTATCAAACATTCGTTTCCCTCGGCACATTTGCACAAACAAAGGCTCGGCTAAATACTCGCTTCACGGGTTCGCAGACGCCTCTGAATCCGGGTTTGCCGCAGTTGTTTATCTCCATGAGCTCGATGTTAACGGAGATACTAACGTACACTTGATTGTCGCCAAGTCGCGAGTCGCACCAATCAAAAATCGCCTCACTATCCCCAAATTAGAGTTGTCGGCCGCCGCCCTACTCTCTCAGCTCATGACCCGTGTCTCAGCTCAATTATCAGCTCATATTAATATACAACAACATACATGTTGGTCAGACAGTACGATAGTCCTTGCCTGGCTAAATACATCGCCTCACCGTCTTCAACCTTTTGAAGCCAACAGGGTGGTTAAAATCAGCTCAAGCTCACCCACATGTACCTGGCGACATGTACCTTCAGAGCTCAACCCAGCAGACTGCGCAAGCAGAGGAATGTCTGCGCAATCCCTGTCCGCTCACGACCTTTGGTGGTCTCCTACGTGGCTCAAACAGCCTTGTGAAACATGGCCTACGATGCCCTCAGCCCTGGGCCATCATGCCCTGCCAGGCCTTAAGCCTAAACACATCCCGTCACTAATAACGATACCCGGTCTGGATTTTGATCTGCTCACTCGATTCAGCTCACTAGATAAGCTCGTCGGAGTGACAGCTTGCATAAGGCGATTTATATATAATTGTACACACAACCCAGACTCACGGCGCTCAGGCCCCTTGTCCGTCAGTGAACGGAGAGAGGCCTTACTTTACTGGATACGCAGTGTTCAGCACAATGAGTTTGCAGAGGATATTCATCGCCTCCAAACTAACAAAATTTGCTCCGTCAGACTCCAGCGGCTTTCACCTTTCATCAAAGACATGCTGCTGAGAGTTGGTGGACGCCTTTCCCATGCGTCTATCAGATATGACGCTCAGCATCCACTCATACTTCCCAGATCTAGCCCACTTGTGGACCTCATCGTCGACCACTACCACAAAATACACTGCCATCCAGGCGCTGACACTTTACACGCTATTCTACGCCAACAATTTTGGATATTGTCCGCGCGCCGTATTATTAGACACCGAGTATTTAAATGTATTAGGTGCTTTCGATGCCGAGCTCAACCGCAAGCTCCCCTCATGGCCGACTTGCCAGCCGATAGAGTCACGCCTCAGCCCGTATTTAGTCAAGTCTCAACCGACTTTGCCGGCCCATTTCTCGTTAAATCTAGTACTCTACGTAACGCTAAACTTCTAAAGGCTTACTTTTGTATATTCGTTTGCCTCTCAACTAAGGCAGTTCATTTAGAGCCTGTCTCGGCCCTCAGCACAGAAGCGTTTCTCGCTGCATTACAACGTTTTATCGCACGCCGTGGTGCCCCGGTTCTCATCCGCTCAGACTGCGGTACAAATTATGTAGGTGCTAGGAATCAGCTCATTGAAGTACAAAATTTTCTCGCCTCAAATAATGATGTGATTGCGCACAAGCTCGCTGGTCAGCACATTACGTGGTTACTAAATGTTCCTAAGGGACCATGGTTCGGCGCGTTACATGAAATCAACATAAAATCAACAAAGCAACTGCTCTATCGTGTAATTGGTGAGCAACACCTTACATTCGAGGAATTCTCTACGCTTCTGACGCGAATTGAGGCTGTACTTAACTCCAGACCTCTCTGCCCACTTTCGTCTGATCCTTCAGACTTCGAGCCGCTCACTGCCGGACATTTCATCATAGGCCGCCCACTAACGGCCCTACCCGAACTATCCCTAGAAGATAGGCCGGTAACCGCTTTTAAACGGTTTCAGCTCATACAGGCCCTTTCACAACGCTTTTGGACGTTGTGGACCCAATCCTACCTCCACACTCTCCAAAACCGCTCCAAATGGCTGTCCCCTTCCTCCCCTCCCCGAATTGGAGAACTTGTGCTCGTCAAGGAGGACAACCTTCCCGCCCTCCAGTGGAGAATGGGGCGTATTACCCGCACACTTCCGGGAAAGGATGGCGTCGTTCGGGTGGTGGAGTTGGACACCGCAAATGGACATTTACGGAGACCTGTCTTCAAGATAGCCAGGCTCCCATTGGATGACCACACCCTGGGCCCCGGAGGATGTTCACGCCAAGACGTGACGATCAACGAATGAACGAAGCGCAGCGCCCGCGCGTTCATTCTAATAGAAATGGTATATGACGCGCACACATCAGCACTACCCCCCAGTCGTCTATGACGTAGTGAATTGAACGGTCGCCCGTGACGTCGTCTGCACAACCGCGCGCGCGCACCACCGGAAGCGACACGTACGTCGCGAACCAATCAAATCGGCATAGTGCGTTAAACGTGCTACAATCAGCTCACGCCGTGACCGGCGAGACACCACGTCACCGCCCGATCCATCCAGCACCAGAGACACATCTCCGGTAAGTCCTCCTTAGTTTCCATATCCACGTCCCCCTCAGCTCCCGTCGCTGTATCGGCACTGCCTTCCCGGCAGCCGACACATTTTTGTTAGTAGTGTCTGTACAACTTTCGAACGGCCTCCCACCAGCGGGTCTCACCGTCCGGAGTTTCAAGAGACAGAAATCATTACTAACAAACATAGAAGAATCCGACATGTTTGTGTACGAGGAAGCGCATGCAAGTGAAGCTCAATTGCCTGTCCCGGGAACATCCAGCGGCATTGAAGCCATGTCCTTGAACACCAAAATTCCAGATTTTTGGACAACGCATCCACGACTGCGGTTTGCTCAATTTGAGTCTGTAATGAGACCTCAGAAGAAAGGGGATGAGGATAAGTTCCATTTCGTGACTTGGAAACGTAGTTTGGAGGCTTTACAACAAGTAAGCGATCTCCTGACGGACCCACCTGCCGAAAACAAGTATATGGCATTAGAAACCAGATTAATCGGTGTTTTCGAAGAGTCCGAATCAAGACAATTCCAAAAACTAGTGGGAGAAATGGAGTTGGGAGATCAGAAACCAAACCAGCTATTGCGTAAAATGCGTGACCTCGCCAAAAAGAAGGTTCCGAATGAGACTCTCCAGATGATGTGGACTGGCCACTTACCCGTATAAGCGACGTTAAAGATCTTGACAGATTAGCGCAGATAGCCGACACGGCAATGGAAAATATCCGCCCCCAGGTGGAAACATCCCAAGTCAGTCGCCCAGATAATATAGCTTTATTGACACAGAAAATCGACCAATTACACCTAGAGGTAGCCGAATTAAGGTCAAGGTATAACAACAGAGGACGATCGCCATTCCAGAGACGTTATAGATCGAGATCAAGATCAAAGTCTTATAAAGATAATCGCATGTGTTATTATCACAAGAAATTCGGTCAAGCTGCTACGAGGTGTAAAGATAGTCGCTACTACAGTTTCCAAAAGACACAGCCGGAAAACTAAAGTTGACTCCGAAAGAGGCAGTTCTCGGTGTCAACGAAATAAAAACCTGCCGTCTGTGTGTAACCGACTCAAACAGTGGTACACGTTTTTTAATAGACACAGGAGCAGGGATCTAATTCTCACGCAATAGAACTTTTTCAGTATGGTAATTTGTATGCGAAGATGTCCTTTCTACTATAAAGTTCGAACGTTTCGTATTCTGGTGCACGATCATAAAGAAAATTGTGGCACGATAGAACAATTACTCGAACTGTCTAGTGGAACGTAGCATAGACAATTTATTACGTTCCATTACGGCGTTTTTAATAACGCTAAGAAAACTATTGTAATTTCCACCTAATAATTGATAATTTTCACAAATTCGAAGTTCGTAAGATTATATATTGTTTTCTAAAGTTTACGCGAACACTACACATTGAAATGAAACAACTTTTACGGATCTACTCGCGTTTATTTTACACATTACTTATTTAATGTTTATCCTGACGTTTCGAACACTTTGCAGGGTCCGTGGTTACAGGGACCACGGGGACGCGAGTAGATCCGTAAAAGTTGTTTCATTTCAATTCGTAAGATTATTTTTTAAACTTAAAAAAATATTGTCATTACAACAAACCGTTTAAAAAAGTAAAATTCGGAATATTTCCTAAGTTATATTGCATAAAACGGAACGCATTAAAAAGTTGTCTGTGTCAATGTCAGTGATCGAAGTTTGTGTACTATTTAGTTTTGGTGCCAAACAAAACAATCTAAATTAGAATTAGATAAGTTTTGTTTGTGGAGCCGACAAACTAAATTAGAATTATAGGAAATGGATAAGAAAAAATACGCCAGTGCCGAGCAAAAGCTCCGCTTAATCCATTTGGTGTAGTCGGACGCCCAGTTAAAAAGTGGGAAGTTTAGTACTTCTTTCTCTAGCTCCTCAACTAAATTCCCAAAGAAGTCAACTATGAACTCTTCTTCGTTCATTTTTGTCAAATGAGAATATAAAATTAAACTAAACTTATCCCACTTAACCTCTACAAACTCGTTTTCATAGGTGAAGTTCGTATACGAGTTTCAACTTCGATTGGCCAATACCACTCGTTGCGTTCGAGTGATACACGATCGAAATATTTCGATTGTGAAGTTCTGAGAATACGCAAAATGTGTTGCCTTCGAAAAATATTCGAATTTCGTACTTTTTTACGTACGTGAACTTTTCTCTGTTGCGTGATAATTAGGCCCTAGAAGTTTCAGTTGTAGCAGTAAAAAATAAGCACTTGCTAACACCGAGTGATTCAAATTTATTTGCGGCTAATGGAACACCCATCAAAACGTATGGAAAGAGAATCATGAGCTTAAACTTAGAACTACGTCGGGATTTCCAGTGGACATTTATCGTAGCAGATGTCCGAAACTCTATAATCGGGGCTGACTTTCTTACGAAAAATAAGTTGTTAGTCGACCTATATTCTAAACGGTTACGCGACGAAGTCACCGACCTCAGTACAGTAGCTCAGATTTCATATTCGAGCCAGCCAACAATTCGCACAATTGATGAAAATAATTGCTACCATAGCATTTTAAAGAAATACGATGAAGTGATTAACCCGTCAATGCAGAGTCGAACGGATTTATTGCACAATATTGAACATTTTATTCATACATCGGGGCCACCTACACATGAAAAGGTGCACCCTTTGAACCCCGAGCGATACCAAGCTGCTAAACTAGAGTTCCAAAAGATGATTAAGAATGGAATATGTAGACCTTCCAGCAGCCCCTGGGCTTCTCCTCTTCACATAGTCTTTAAGAGAAATGGCGAAATCCGGCCTTGTGGAGACTATAGGCGATTGAATGCGGTGACAATCCCAGATCGCTACCCACTACCAAGATTGCAAGATTTTACATATATGCTAAAAGATAAAATAATCTTCTCCAAATTTGACATAGAAAAGGCTTACCATAGCGTAAACATAGCTGAACACGATATTCCAAAGACAGCATACAGATAATAACACCTTTCGGGTTGTTTAAATTTGTCAAAATGACGTTTGGCCTAAGAAACGCTGGCCAAACCTTCCAACGTTTCATGAATATGGTACTAAATGGTCTCGATTTCATATTCTGTTACTGTGATGACATTTTAATCAGTAGCTCCAGCGAATCGCAGCATATACAACATCTTCATCAAGTACTGGAACGATTAAAAAAATATGGAATAAAGTTAAACTTATCTAAATGCGAGTTTGGCAAAAATAACTTAGATTTTTTCGGATATCATATAAACCAAGATGGTATTCGACCTCTAGACGAAAAAATTGATGTGATAGGGACGTATCCCAGACCCGAAACGATAAAACAGTTACGTCGTTTCCTTGGCATCATCAACTTTTACCGATCCTGTCTACCACAAGCAGCAAAGCACCAGAAGGAGTTGAACAAGTTTCTTCACGACTCTAAGAAAAACGACAAAAGAAAAGTCCCATGGTCCGAAGAGACAGAGAAAGCCTTTGAGAAATGTAAAGAGAGCATAAAACGCGCTGTTACACTTTACTATACTACCCGTCAATGACGTCACCGCTCTTCTTAATGACAGACTGCTCAGCGACATGCGCTGGCGGCGTATTGCAACAGAAATGCGATGGCAAGTGGCAACCCCTGGGATTCTTTTCCAAAGCCCTAAGCCCAGCCCAGATAAAATATAGCACATACGACAGAGAGCTGTTAGCAATTTATATGTCAATAAAACATTTCCGTCACTACATCGAAGGCAAAGAGCTGACTGTTTTCACTGATCACAAGCCTTTGACATTCGCAATGATGAAATCAGGCTCCGACAACGATACTCCACGTCGACTGAGACATTTAGATTTTATTTCTCAGTTTTGTACGGAAATCAAACACATATCGGGATCAGAAAACTGTGTGGCGGACGCTCTATCAAGAATAGAAACGATATCTTTCCCAAGTTTTATTGACTATGAAGAATTAGCACAAGATCAAAACAACAATGACGAGGTTCAAAATTTACTAAAAAATAGAAAATTATCTTTCAAGCGGTATCAGTTTCCCGGATCAGAAAAAGAAATATTGTGTGAAACGTCTAGCAACAATCCCCGACCCTACTTACCACCACAATACCGTCAAACGGCCAACAACGCCGTCCACGGACTTAGCCATCCAGGCACGCGATCTACCAAAAGAATGATGACAGACAGATTTTTTTGGCCGTCAATGAACAAAGAAATAACAGCGTGGATCAAGGCGTGTATTCCATGCCAACAGTCAAAAGTACACAGACACACTGTGTCGCCTCTACGTGCATTCCCCAGAACTGAGATATTCGAACACGTTCATATCGACATAGTGGGGCCACTTCCATTATCACAAGAAGTAAAATATATACAAATAATGCCATCAATTTTAGAAGGTTAGCGTCATGTATGGCGCGGCCGCTTTTTGATATTCATCTTAATTTGGTCGGTTTATCACTGTCATCATCATCATCATCATCATCAGCTCATTTTTATGTCCCCACTGCTGGGGCACGAGCCTTCCCTATGGATGGTTAGGGAGAACGGGCCATAAACCACCACGTAGGGTCAGTGCGGATTGGTGGTTGTTAACGACTGCTAATTCAGCCGGGACCAACGGCTTTACGTGCCTTCCGAAGCACGGAGGAGCTCGAAATTTTTGGTCACCCATCCGATGACCGGCCTTTGCGAAAGTTGCTTAACCTCGGCACTCGCAGACCGGGCGCGTTTACCGCTGCGCCATCGAGCTCCTCCGCTTATCACTGTATTTCGCTTCATTTACCATTTTTACTATAAATTTTTAAATAATAGGTGGAATGGGCTGAAAATTTTCAAATAGCTAGTTGAATGAAGGTACTAATTATTTGCTTAATAAGTGATTTGCTGGTCTATACCAAACTCATATAAGCGACGACCAAAATAACCTCACGGGCCAGTGACATTTAAAGTGCCTAACTCATTAACGACTTGCAGTAAGCTTTTAAGATTTTAATAGACGTTGTAGGGTACACGCTTCCTCGTACACAAACATGTCGGATTCTTCTATGTTTGTTAGTAATGATTTCTGTCTCTTGAAACTCCGGACGGTGAGACCCGCTGGTGGGAGGCCGTTCGTAAGTTGTACAGACACTACTAACAAAAAAATTGTTTTTTGCTTTCGTCACGTCGTTTTTTTGAACACGTCGGGGTCACCAATGTAACTGTTGTACTATTACGGGCATGTGCGAGTAAGGAAGCTTGAAATAATACTCACGAGACGTTGATATAAAGAATCGATTTATTAATTAAACACATTTGGTTTTATACCTAAACACGCGCGAGTGTGCGTGCGTCATACTGTGCCAATGCTGATACACTTTAACCTAATTTCCCCTACACCTGATAGTTCATAACGAAACTGAAATAAATAGTGATTTTTTTGTGATAACTACTTGATTTCATCAAACTATACTAACTAACTACATAATAATACAATAAACAATCAGTGATTAATAAATAATAACAAAAATGCATCGGTGTTTTATTTCTCAAGAATAGTCTATCGCTTGTGTCTGCACCTGTACCGATCATAATGCCATCAATTTTAGAAGGTTAGCGTCATGTATGGCGCGGCCGCTTTTTGATCTTGACTTATCTTAACTTGGTCGGTTTATCACTGTATCTCGCTTCATTTACCATTTTTACTATAAATCTTTAAGCATGACACACTCAAGATACTCTAAATAAAAACTTAATGATCTATTTAACGCAACGCTGTTTGTTATCTGTAGGACAATGCTGTTAAAATAAAAAATGTAAGTTAACAAATTTACATCAGATAATTATGTAAAAGTTTCAATTTCCACAATGTTAGAATAAATCGATTAAATCGACACCATCGATTAAGTCAATTATATTGTTATAATAATCGTTATCGATAGTATCGATATAATCGATTATATTGGGAATTTAGACAATCATAGTCGATTAATAGATTATAATCGATAGTATTGCTGTATAATTGACATCTATAGTATCGATTATATCGAGAAAAACGATACTATCGATAGTCTAATCGATAGTACGAGTGATTTTGGGTGAACACAATCGATTAATCGATAGCCGATTATTTTGCAACACAAACCGCTATGCTACCGGGAAGGCTGACGTAAGCTCTGAATTTTGTCACTGCTTTTGTAATTTTTGAGTGCTAATAGCGGCACAGTGCGCCATCTATCCAACGGCCATTGCAACCGATGGCTATGCAGATTCATCTTTGCAGATGAAATACCACTTTTACGCCCGGATTGCGGAAGACCCAGGTTCGATTCCTGGCTGGGCCCGACCCAGCTATAGGCGTTAAATTTTTTCACTGTATTTTATAAAAATTTAGTAATATTATCCTTTACTTTTCGTAGTTAATGGCTTCGTACGGTTGGCAGATTAGCCAGTGTCAATTATTGTAACTTAAAAAATCATACAGCAATAAAATAGATTAAAATGGTAGGTACAAGATATAAACAAACAAAATTTTATTTTTTTCAACTATCATGGTCAGTCACTCGTATTAAAGTAATTTTTAACGGTATTCTGATCATGTTTGATAAGAAGATGGATTTAAATTGTCACGTGTCTGGCTCGATGGATGGATGGATCCAGTGATTATTCTGGCGAATTCTTCACTTTCCTTTCCCGCCCAGAAGTACTAACATTTACTGCATGCACTATGGAATTAATATAAATAATAAATAATGATATCATTAAAAAGGTAAGACACTTTGTTGTGACATATAATGAAATTAGAGATGCGCAAAATCGTTCACTGAAGTGAAAAGAGTGATATAGTTCTGTGGGAGTTAAGGATATGTATCACTCATCTAGTTCAATTAGTTAATTTAGTTCAGTAGATCTAGTATTATAATCTAACTCACTACTACTTCATATTCAGTTCAATTGCATTGCATAAATGTATTTATAGTGGACAGATCTATTCTAATGACTACTAATTAAACATTTAGAAGATATCAGCAGTCAAGAATTACGATTATGAAACGTATTACATATTAATACCGAAAATAATACGTAGAAAACTGATCAAGACCAGTGTCACAATTGCAACTAGCAAATAAATAACAAAAATAAACAAACTCTGTGGTAATCTAAAAATCACATTTGACATCCATCTATCATCGTCAATGAATATTAACATCTATGCTCAGCAGGTACTGAAACCAGAGTAAGTCTTAAATCATAGTCGTTAAAGAATATTTCCGCTTGCACTGTCTCAAATTTTAAGGAGTCAGATTAGGCGCAAAACTACCTAGAACTCTCACCGGGGTCACGCGAGCCGGGCCGTGCATCTGTCTCGCTCTTGCAGTACTGACAAATATATCCGTACGTTTTACTCTCATATCACTGAGTTACTGAACTAAATGAACTGCTTTGCACTAGAGTGAGTGAGTGGTACATACGAACTAGCACTAGCTATGTGAAGTACTTCAATTGTATCACTCATTCAGGAACTACCCAAGTCTAAATGGAATATTTATATATATACATATTAATAATATGTATATATATATATATATATTCCATTCTATAATATGATATTATAGAATGGATCTTACGTTATAGGATGAACACTACATTCTTTAACGTAAGCTAAATCTATATAAAGTAAAAACGTTGGTTTAATGAAGGTTTAATGCTCTAAGATAAAAACTGTCCTTAAATTGAAATATCAGCATGAAATCAAACTATCTTTGTAAATGTGGTGCAAGCAAGTAAATGTCAATGTTACTTCAATGTCATTAGTGTCAACAATAATAAATAATAAAAAAAAATCTCCGGAGCCTCGGTGTTTACAAAATTTCCGTAAAAGCTCTAATGCCCTAAATATAATAGTCAAAGCGAATCAAACATGAGTAGTCCAAGCGAGAAATCACTGAAAGCAAAATCTTCTATGAAAACCGTATCTAGATCAGACAGCAAAGATACAAAATTAAATGATGTTGTTGATGAATTCGATAGTACAACCCCTGTTTTTATATACGGAGGGCCATTCATACATATTGAGAAACCTAGCCCATTACAGGATATAGCTACTCCCATTAATCTCCAATTACAAGGAACATTCAAGAAGTATGTATAATTGTTTTATTATTTTATTAACCTTGCATTCTTCTTTTACCTTATAAGTTAAACTTATAAGATTCTGACTGGAAAAAAGTCATAGAAACCAACCCTATCTAACTCCTCACAATACCTATGTATAAATGGCGTCATTCTGTCTCTAAATTGCTGTGCCTAACAGGGTTCAATATTGTGATAATAATTTTTTTACCTACTTAGGCTGGCCTTATACATCCAGAATGGCTCTCTGGATTCATAATCTAAAATTCATAATTTAAATTCCGGCACCTTGCCTCACACATATCTGAAAAAATCAGATTGATCAGTAGTCTCGTGATTTCCGGCACATGCAAACGTCTTTAGGGAAGAGGAATTAATACTAATCGGCTACTAACTTTTGGCTCTAATAATAAAAAAAAGAAATGCAAACGCAAACACTGGATTCATCCTTAACTTTTTACCGCCAACAACTTCTATAGAAGTTCGAGATTTTCGTGCCGTCCACGCCAGCACTTCTACAGAAGTTCGTCTTTGTACCTACTTTATTAAAATACATTTATACGTTGGCGTACAGTGGGACATCACAAAAAAAAAAAAGCGGCGGTGAAAAGGTTAACAGAGTAAAGGAGAGTATCCTGACAGATTCTTCGATTACTACAGAATGTCAGTAGCATCATTTAATGATTTACTATGTTTGCTGGGGAATAAAATCCGAAAGAAAGACGCACTCATGAGAAGAGCCATTTCCAATAATTCATAATCTGATTCCAGTATGAGTGTGCCGCTCTACTAAAATGTATGGGAATACACACGCTATGAAAACATAATCTTAAATATTCTGATCCAGAATACAGAACGCTCGTCAGTATCATTATAGATTGCATACATACATACATTATATACATTACATTGGATTGATCTGGGAAATTCATAATCTGAAAAAATCAGAATGTGTGTGGAGCATACTGATATTGTATGGTATTCCGGTCTTTCTGAATTAATAATATGAATTCAGATTTTGTACCCAGAGAGCCATTCTGGATTTATGAGGCCAGTCTAAGTGTTGGTACTTAAAACTGGTCTAAAACATTTTGGAGGCAAATAATTTGAAATTTAAATCTTTACCTAGCCCAGCCAGACACCATATTTTTAAAGTAGCTTTTTCTGCAGCATTTCCACCTTTTCCTTATTTTACTTGTTTTCTTTACCACCAGAGGAGGAGAAATGTATCATTAAAAAATAAGTCATTTATGAATGCATAAATCAATCAGTGTCAGTAATTTATAGGTACTTTAATTTTCGTTGGTTATATTAGTTTATTCGTTAAATATTGCTCACAAAATACTTACAATTCTTGTTAGGTAGGTATGCACCGCAAGATTTATAATATTAAATTGAAGTCATAAAAATTTTGTACAATACCACATTTTGTACAAACAAAGTAGGGCTCCGAGGTGGAAAAGATAACGTCAGTAACAGGTTGCTAGCAGAACGCGAGCATCTTGGAACTCTTGTCCCATAGTCGGCTCTTTACACATGCATGGGAAGTTATGCAGCTGATACATTCTTTTAATAATAATAATGGACCCTGGTCCGATGCCCCTATTTTTTATATTTTTAAATGTTTGTTTTGTTTTTTAAAAAATATTTAAAAATGTAAATTAATATGTAAAAAATAAATAAAGAGACAATAATAATAAACATTATTTGCACACAAAAAAAATACAGATACAGACAAATTGATGAAAAAAAAATTGTACAAAATAGGCGGCCGTATTGCTAACAAGCAATCTCTTCCGGGCAACCTTGAGCGAAAAATAATAAAATTGAGAAAATAAAAATGGGTGCAAGTAAAAATAAACTAAATTATAATAATATTATCAAATAAACATAAACATATTTTAATATCCCAGACCAGCATGGGCAGAATTAACTTACAACAAATACAAAGTTAGGTACTATTTCGTGATTCTATTTCTTAGAAGCAATCTATTTCAGACAATCTGACAGTTTAAAAGAGAACATACACTCTATAAATTGAATGTATTTGTTTGTTTATTAGCATTTGTTTGCTTTGTATCTCATTCTCATTTGATGTAAAATGTATTGGGAAGAGTAGGTATTATATATTTTTAATTTTAACTAAAAGAAAACATACTATTTGTTTTTAAATTAATTCATCATCAGCTCATTTTACAATAGAAAAGTGCGCTAAAAGAGCTTCCTTATCAAGGATAAAGTGATTTATTTCACTTTCAAGTGCTACTCTTTCAGCGTCAGAGGGATGTATGTATATTCCCACCTCATTTTGAACTTTATGTGATTGAGTTAAGATTAAAAACCAAATGAAATATGTAGTCAAAAAATCAACCACCATGCCTCAAAGAGTTAATAAAGGTATAATTAATGATAAAATAATCATCATGTACCAAGTAAAGTCTTAAATCTTAAGTACTAGGTACCTATTTGGCACAAAATAAGGAGTCTCCCAATTTTGTGTATTTGGTCAGTGTAAAAACATGGCGAAAGAACCAGCTGACATTACCTACTTGACTTTTGTGTAAATGCAACCTTATTTCGTTATCAGTAGCAACTATTTTTAATCGGCTTAAAATATCTATTCGACTGCCATGACGTCATTCCAACTGTTGCCGCGCTAACTAAACGATAATTTGGCACGGTTCTTCGAAGCCCGGATAGCTCAGTCGGTAGAGCATTGGACTTTTAATCCAAGGGTCCAGGGTTCAAGTCCCTGTTCGGGCGGGCTGTCTTTTTGTCATTTTGTTTTAGTAATGGTTTTTAAAATATTTATTTTGCAGGAGTTATGCTTATTATTCATTGAAGGAAAGGATGCCAGTAATTTTAACGAAAATTATTGATTACTGTTCAAGAGAGGGCGCGAAAATAAAAAGTAGCGGTGCAGTAAGTTAATTTATATTATTATTTGTGGTCTTTATTTAATTAAAGAAATACAAATTGATAGGTATTTTAAAAATAAAATAAAATAATTTTGTTTTTGTTTAGTTTTGTTTTCATACAATATGATGTTTCTTTTTTTATTGTGTATATTCTAATTATGTTCTTTCATTCTAATCTTTACACATTTTTTGATATTTTATATTATGAATTGATGAATATGATAAGTATTTAATTAATTCTCGTACTTTTAAAGTACAAAAGATACTCTTCAACATTTCATAACTAAAGTTTCCGAAGTTTTCTAATAGATGGCGTTGTAACTATTATGTATTTTTAGAACGACGGCGATCTACGCGAGTACATTCACTTCGTAGGCAAACTGAAACAGGACTTGATTACTAACAAAAAGTATGAATTATTAAAAGAGGAGACACCAGACGCTAAGAAATGGAACGAATGGATCGAAGCGTCACCTTGCCAGTACTACTTTACGAATACATGGGTTTTCACTGAATGCTACATATATAGGAAGTTACGTGAAGGCTGCGAAATATAGTGAGTAGTGCCCAGTGCGAGTTTTATTTGCTATTTGATCACGTTTACCAAAATCATCATTATAACCTTATTTAACACTTAAATAACCATCAATAAATAGATTATGGATCCGCAACAAAAAGCATACGAAAATGGCTGCGTTTGCACATATAGGGGTCTACTTACCACCGGTTACAAGAAACATTACTTGCGCTGGCTGCAACCTAGTACATAATATACATCTAAATATCTTGTTTTGCATAACGTAAAAAAAAATTGTAGCTTTAACAGGTATTATGAACCTTAAATCACGTATATAAAAGTTATTTATACTTAATACTGTAACCATCCTTATTTGAAAGAAGTCCACAAAAGAATAATTGCAGTGATTCGTGTCGATGATGATGAAAATGATAATGAAAAAATTTCTGCTGCTGACTTTATTACTACTCTTCAATATCTTAATATTAAAAAAGATATTATCTTTAGAGCGCCATCTATTGACAGTTTAATGAACTTTATGCTATAACCACATGAGTAAATACCCGAACAGAGTCAAAGCTTCCTTCTAATTAGAGCGACAGGTACACTAACTACTACATAGCACAGTTTATGTGTGCGTGACCTCTAACCGACGACGACGGGTTCACGTACGCGTTGCGAGAGGACAAACCGGTTTATACCAGCACAGCCAGCGGACAATCTCTGAGTGTCACACGAGTTGTTTCGTGTTGTGAACTGTCATCGATCGTAAAATATTGTAATTATTTGAAGTTTTGTTGTTTGACTTAAGTTAGAGTAAAATATGGTTAATTACTACTTTATAGTGTGTATGAACAATGCCAGAAAAATAAAAATATAAGGTTTTTCACTTAATTTAGGGAACACTTCGATTTCAACCGCCTCTGTGGTCTAGTGGCTAAGACCACCGGTTTAGACCCAGAGGTCCCGGGTTCGATTCCCAGCGGAGAGTACATTTCTGTGTACTCGGTTTGGTTGGTGGTACGGCTTGTTTGTCCGCCTGGCTAGCTAGCACCATCTTATCTAAATATGTCGCCATAACATCAATGTTTGTAGCATTGTTGTGTTCCGACAGCTAGAGATTAGATAGCCAGTGCCTCACTAGTTAAGGATCCCGGGTGAAGTGCGCTTCCATCATTGGCCTTATCATCACTTAACATCAGGTAAGATCAAGGCACAAGCTTACTCACTGAAATCTTAGAACTTGTATATGACTGCACATTTGATGTGTGTGTTTTCCAATTCAGTATTTAAAAAAGACTATGTCTGATTAGAATTTATCTAAATCTGAAAAAAATAAATAACAAAAAAACAAGTTATTGAAAAATAAAAATAATAATAAGAAAATATTTAGACCTTTTCACCGCCAACAACTTCTATAGAAGTTCGAGATTTTCGTGCCGTCCACGCCAGCACTTCTATAGAAGTTCTTCTTTGTACCTACTTTATTAAAATACATTTATACGTTGGCGTACAGCGGGACATCGCGTGCAGGATAGTTGGGCGGTGAAAAGGTTAAGTAATTATGAATAAATTATTTTTTTGTTTCATTTATCTTATCCTATGTGACCCCTACCAAACCCACCCACCCTACCAAATTTTGTATTTTTGTGCGCTATAAGGAAGCTTGGACTCTGTCTGTTGGTATTTACTCATGTGCTATTACATTGTGTTACTGTTTACCACGTCTTGACACCAGGGGGTTTACGTGTCTTATATAGTCTTCCAAGTTTAATATTTATTGTTGTGATTATTAACTAGTTTTTGCACGCGACTTTTTTCGCGAGGACTATATAAGCTATCCCACAGAAACCTGTTGCCAAAATAAAAAGTATCCTATTTCCAAGTACGGTTTTTTTTGAGAGAGATTGCTGATTGCCTCAAACGGCATTTTCAGCTTCACTGGACCTTTCGGGGGCGGCGAGAAACTTAAAGGGTTCCTCAAGTCGTGTGAAACGGATCACCTTTGGAGGTTTTCTAGAGGGAACGGCATCACGCACTTAAGTGCGTGTCCCCGTGCCCTACTAGATTTTCCGAAGGGTTCGGATCGGATCGGGGAGCGGAACAACCCGAGGGCGCCTCTAAAGGCTCGGGCCTCGGCTCGGGTTGACCGGGCCGTGGTGGAGGAGAGAAGTGCCCAGGCACATGCCTGTACCTGGTATAGAGCGCGTGTGAACCGGTTCTTTGTAACCTTGTTCTACGAGTACGGTGTCTTGGACCTAAACTAGTGTGCATGTTTAGTGTATTCTGTAAATGTGTAGTGGCATTTAGAGGATCGGGCGGGGAAGTAGATACGGGTCAATGGTCTGTCTATGTGTAAAATTTAATCGAAATCCGTTCTAATGTTTTTTTTATATCTTACGGGTTAACACGTGGGCTTCATGTTACCTGATGCTAAGTGATGATAAGGCTGAAGGTGGAAGCGCACTTCACCCGGGATCCTCAGCTACTGAGGCACTGGCTATGCTGTCTCTAGCTGCCGGAACAACAATGCTATGGCGTATGGCGACATATTTAGATACAATGAAGTTAGTTGGCCAGCCTTTCAAATGTTTTCGAGTGATGCGCTTGCCTATAGCATTGACACTTTTAATGTTACTTATTAACTGTCGAATTACTAACATAATTTACCGCTATTTTAATGGGTTAAAGTGAATTAATACGGTTTTTTAACATTTCATAGCCTTGTTTTGAATTAAAAAAACAAAAATGTTGAAAAAATTTCCACTAGCAGGATTTAAATTTTGGGAGAGAACCTGACCCGGTATGTCAGAAGGGTGCAGGTTCAAATCCGGCTCGTGGAAATTTTTTCAACATTTGTGTTTTTGTAATTTGTTCGCAACAAAATTTGCGTTAAAAATTATATACTTACTTAAACATCTAGTTTTGAATGTTATGAATTTGGCTTATAATAGTTGTTTTCATCATTACATCATCATGACCAGCTCATTTATGTCCCCACTGCTGGGACATGAGCCACAGGAAGAACGGGGCCATAAACCACCACGCGGGCCCAGTGCGGTGCGGTGGTTGGTAAAGACTGCTAATGCAGGCGGGACCAACGGCTTCACGTCCCTTCACGAGCTCGTAACAATAAATTTTGGTCACCCATCCAACGAGCGGTCTTTGCTAAAGTGGCTTATTAGCAATCTCAGACCGCGTTAAACACTCCACTGCTCTAACGAGCTCTTCGTTTATTCTAATTACCTACTTATTATTATTTTTAGCAAATCTTTAAAG
This sequence comes from Eudonia lacustrata, assembly GCA_947562085.1. Classification (NCBI taxonomy): domain Eukaryota; kingdom Metazoa; phylum Arthropoda; class Insecta; order Lepidoptera; family Crambidae; genus Eudonia; species Eudonia lacustrata. The sequence goes on along the minus strand of OX387332.1, from coordinate 14,036,396 downwards.
AACTTCGACCCGTTCGAAGACCAGAAATCGAAGGCGTTCGCCAACAGCTTGGAGCCGATGTGCGTGGTGGCAGATAAGTTAATGACCATGCTGCCAGAGAGCGACAAGGACAAACGGAAGGCGGACTTCATCACCCTCATTAAAGTAGGTTCTTTTTTTAAAGAGTTTTGGTCTTTTCAGCTTCACCGGACTTTTTTGGGGGCGGCAAGAAAATAATTATTACTGCGTTCGTTGCGCGTTGTTGGTGCGTTGTAAAGGTAATAAATAACTAATATATGTATTAAGAAAGGTGTTATCGCGACTGTCCGAGCCGATGAACCGCGTCATACTAAACTCGACTGACCGTACTGACCGCAGCTAAGGTAGCTTAATATATGCGATCGTTACAAAGTGTTTTAACTCATTACAGATATGTTTATGGGCGAACAAATGCGACCTATCCTTGTCTGTGGGCGAAGAAGTGACGCTGACGGGAAGTGAATCCGCCAACAGCATTGTAGACCCCTTTCAGATGATCATAGACTTGAAAGATAAGGTATGTACAGTTGGCATCGCATTTTAAAATAAAAACAATTGATTATTTTATTTTTGTGGTAAATTTTTTTTTTGCATTTATTATATGACTATGATAGTTTCGGACTTCATAATTTAGGATGTAACTGTGTTGCGAACCTAAATTACAGACGCCTGTACAGCACATAAACCTATCCAAAACTCAAATTTATTTAATCAATGTTTAACCTTAAGAGCGTTTACTCCGCACACTAGCGCCGCCAATGAAAAAAAAACATAATTAGTAATTAGAGATAGAAAATCAAATTATGCTCATCAAATTATCTGAATGAAGTAATTTATATAGGATTAAACAACCTGGATTGAAACATAGGATACTTTTTATCTCAATATTCCCACGGGAACGGGAACCACGCGGGTGAAACCGCGAGCTGCCGCTAGTCTATATATAATAAAAATCGATTGCTGTTCGTTTAGTCGCTAAAACTCGAGAATGGCTGGACCGATTTGGCTAAATTTGATTTTGAAATATTTGTGGAAGTTCAGGGAAGGTTTAAAGTTAAACGGTGAGAAACATAAATATAAATAACGGAAAATACTAAAAACGACAATTTAATTTTCCAATACAAAATTATTTGTTTGTTTTGTTGTCATGGAAACTGTCAAAGCGGTACGAAGTCCGCCGGGTCAGCGAGTATTTAATAAATAACTTGATTTATATGTATTTTATTTTTGCATTCACAATCATATTTTGCAATCACAATTATATTCACATTCAAGTTCTAAATATTGCAAGTACTAAAGTAAGTTGGTCTGTTTGTTCGTCCTCCACGTCAAACGTCAAACGAAGCAACGGATCAACGTGATTTTTTTCACTTTTTATCCCGGTCATATACAATTTTACCGGGTAAAAGGCAGATGAATTAAATAAAATCCTTATTTTTTCAGATTGTAGTAGATGACTCAGCCAAAGCTGCTGATCAAATCGTCACCAAAGCTGAGAACGTAGCCAAGGCTATTGAAGGGGTATGTAGTAAATAGCCGATTTATGCTATTTAAATAATATAAAACAAAATATTACATAAAACAAATATATTAATATAAATAAATAGTAAGAATCAAAAATACAAAGTGACACAGAAAAGGATCCACTCAGCATTTGTCAGAACACCGAAGGTGTTCCAACGCAAATCTTCCGGGAAGACTAGTGAGAGAGGACCCTAGAAAGCGACATAAATACTAAGCTACTATAAATAATTAAATAGCCTATAACTGACCCACTGTTAGGCAAAGGCTTTTAAATCAAATCACCACTACAACTGATAGGTAAAGGCTTAATTACCACGCTTTTGCGAAATACGGGTTGGTGATCAAAAACCCAAGCTATGCCTATGCATAGAAAAATCCGAAACAGTTTGCTCGGCCCGGGAATTTAAGCCGGGACCTTCGAGTGTCGGGCCGAGCGCTGTGCGACTCGAGCACGGAGGCGTTACTATAACACGTTAATAACTCTTAGTGTTGGAACATACTATGCCGAAATTACGCGACCGAAGTTCTGCGTTTTCGGCCTCAGAGGTTATACGCTATAACGCAACGTAATTTCGGTATTATGTGTCGTCAGTAATTCAAATAGCATTGTAGGCGTAATCATGCCGAACTTCAGTCGCGTAACTTCGGCATAGTGTGTTTTTACACTTAGGGTTCTTTCAATTTAGACGTTTCGTATGAATATTATCATTCAATATAAACGCCAGCCGCACGACTGTTTTAATATGGAACGCTGTGCAAACGTGCGTTAGCCATCTGACAACAAACTTACACTCGTGCGCCAAATAAAAAGTTGTAACGTAGTTATAAATTATCGTATAAAAATTATAGCATAATATTTACAGAACACAACATTCAAGTACCAATGCAGTTGCCACAGATTGGCGAAACTGGCTGGCATGCCGATTTGTACAGAGGTTTGCTATTGCCATATTAAAAAATGTTGTGGTAGATTTGGTAGTTTTTATTTAAAGACATGTAATTTAATTTAATATATAATTATTTATATTTAATTTCTAGTAAAGTTAGTTTGATCTATTTAGCAAACTACAATATTGTTCAGTGTTTGTAGTTTGATAATTATAACAGTTAGTTTTGTAAATACAAAACCTATTATTTCACTAGGGGCTGATTTTTCAATCGTCATCGTCAGTTAAAGTTTATTCATTGAATAATTTGACTTAATGACAGATTCTATTTAGAAAATATGTCACAATGACAATCTTATTCTTTAGATATGTTTTATCTGAGGTTTGAAAATTAGTTATTTAAGTAATTTAACAATATTGATTATTGTTTGTATAAGTCTACTATCACTTCTATCTATTTATTTATTCAAGGCACATCAACATCATAGGCGTACGTACCGTAAATTTTTAGCAAATCGTTTAAGAAACATAGCTGACTACTGCTTAAGTGTTCATATTATTTTAGTTTGACAAGTTGTTTCGCAATGGGTTATATGTATTACGGAAGGGATGAATAATTTCAAAATAAAGTATAAGAAAAACCTCTTCCATATTAAACTCGGTAACAATTTTTGTTATAGTTGTTTTTTTTTTTAAATGTTATTTATAAAATATTTGTACTACTTACTTACTTACTTACTTTTTATTTAATAACAGATTAGGTTTCGTTTTTTTTTGCATGTTCTTTTTCATTCATTTCATTTTCATTAATTAATTCTGTTCCGTTAATTTAATCAACTTCTATCAATGTTATTGTCATCTGATGGAATGCGCCTTGTTCTTACTGTGAAGTTTCCAAACTCAGAGTGTTCTTATGCAAAAAAAAATCTAATGGCGGCCACAAAAGTGTCAGTTTCATAGTCGTAGTTTTGTTTTCTAATTAGGAGTGGAAACTATGACGTCACTATTTTGTTTCGTCAATTTGCTGTTTATTAATAACTTTCTGGTTTCATTCATGCTTAGGTCAAATACAAAATAGTTTAATGTTTTAATAACTGTCACATGATTTTATTTATATTTACGTAACTATAATGTTCTGGGATTTTTTTTTCGAGAGAGTTTGTCGGTTACCTCAGACGGCATTTTCAGCTGCACCGGGTTTTTTTGGGGGCGGCGAGAAACTTAAAGGGTTCCTCAAGCCGTGTGAAGCGAATCACCTTCGGAGGTTTTGTAGAGGGTGCCTCATGGGTGGTCCTCATGGTGCGACTAACGTGTGAAGCGGCAAAATTGCTAACACATGTGGCGTCCCAGAGCAGGCACTTTCCTTTTTGCCAAGGCACAAAGGAAATACTTAATTACTTAATTGATTTTTTTTTAAATTACGTTTTCGTCACAGACCCATTTTTTTTATTAATAAAAACGTGTTACATTGTGATTGCAATAGAAAAATAATGAAGGTGTAATATGCTAAACGTTCTATAATGTTCCATCAAAATATAACACACTTTTACTTATAAAAAAATTGGGTCTGTGATAAAAACGCAAAGATTTTTTGTTTTTTTTTCATTTATTTGAGTGTTTGATGTTTGCCTCAGGCGGCATTTTCAGCTTCATCGGGCTTTTTTGGGGGCGGCGAGAAACTTAAAGGGTTCCTCAAGCCGTGTAAAGCGAATCACCTTCGGAGGTTTTGTAGAAGGAACGGCATCACGCACTAGTGCGTGTCCCCGTGCCCTACTAGATTCTCCGGAGGGTTCGGATCGGATCGGGGTGGAATTAATTATTGTTGATGTCAACTAACAAGAGGAGCTCGATGGCGCAGTGGTTAACGCGCCCGGTCTGCGTTTGCTAAGGTTAAGGCGACGCACTGCTAAACAATTAATCTATTACGGAGCGTTTGCGCCCCGTACCATAAGAAAAACTGTTTTTTTTCTGCAAATTAAAACTACAAATAAGTTTAAAAAAATGAACTAGCATATTGAAGTGTGTGTTAAGAGCGTTTACGCCGCACACTAGCGCCGCCAATGAAAAAAAAACATATCTAGTAATTAGAGATAGAAAATCAAATTATGCTTAACAAACTATCTGAATGAATTAATTTAGCATTTCTACGTCACCTAATGAACACCTGACATGTTATGGTTTAGTTAAATATGGCATTATAGTTAAAAGTGGCCGTAATGTCTTATTTAACTAAACCATAACATGTGAGGTGTTCATTAGGTGACGTAAAAATGCTAAATCACTTCATTCAAATAGTTTGTTGAGCATAATTTGATTTTCTATCTCTAATTACTAGATATGTTTTTTTTTCATTAGTGGCGCTAGTGTGCGGCGTAAACGCTCTTAAGACTCATCTACTAATAAAATTTGGATGCTTAAATCTGGTTTGCCTGTAAAATGCAAATCTATGTTTTAAAAGAGGTTACTTTGATATTTTATTGTCTGTTATAAAAGTTGACAAATCGTGTTTCTGCAACTAGCAAAATTAAGTCAATTAAATGAAAAATCATGTCATCAAATATCACTTTCATATGTTTTGTAATTGTTGAGAAAAATCAAGATCCCCGCCACGTAAATTTCCAATGCGTCGCCATAAGCAACTTTCGCAAAGGCCGGTCATCGGATGCGTGACCAAAAGTTTTACATCTCTCACTCCGCGCTTCGGAAGGCACGTAAAGCCGTTGGTCCCGGTGGCATTAGCAGTCGTAACAACTACCAATCCGCACTGGGCCCGCGTGGTGGTTTATGGCCCGTTCTCCCTATCCATCCATAGGGAAGGCTCGTGCCCCAGCAGTGGGGACATAAAATGAGCTGATGATGATGATGATGATGATGTCAACAATCCTTTAGCCGGAGTTGGGGCCTGCGCTGTCGGCGAAGGGTAGTAAAACCGCAGCGGCGCCGCCGCCGCCGCCCGCGGAGGGCGACGAGGAACCGGAAGCACCCAAGATACCGTGCCCCGCCAAGATGACCATACCGCAGGCCACTATGTTCGGTCAGTTGTAGGCTTCTTTTATACGTATGACGCCTGCACATCGATTAAAACTGTCAAACTTTTCAATACATTTTCAACCATAATGCTACGGCCAGACTTGAAGGCGAAGATTCGTGTTCGCGTTGTCACGATAAAACTTCGTGTTCGATCTACGATGAAGTGCTTGGCCACATCAAAAAAAACATAGCTACGTCGCGATACTTAATCTAAAACGCTGCGACAATTTTAAAATATCGCGAAAAAAAAAGGGAAGAGGCGGTTGCGCTATAGTATTACATGTCGGGTAATAAATTAACTGCATCTTTATTATTTGAACAAAATAAATAAAAGGGTAAAGAAAATAAATTAAAGGCGATGTTAGATGTTATCTATACACAAAAAATCATAATTTTCTATTGATTCTAATATTCTCAAAAACCAAACAGCTCGGCGGTGCCTCGCAGTCAACTAAGCGCGCGAAGTGTAGCACGAACTTTGTCGCGATAAAATCCTTTGATGTGCGGAAATTTAACGACAGCGGCGCGATTGTTTGGCCAGACGTGTCGCGACAACGCAAATCTTCGCGTTATCGCTATAGTGTGGCCGTAGCATAATGCTACGGCCACACTTGACGGCGAAGATTCGTGTTCGCGTTGTCGCGATAAAATTGCTGGCTACATCAAAAAAACTTTGCTTCATCGCGATAATCTAGCTAGAACTTCGTGATAATTCATTTCGCGGAAAAAAATGGAAGAGGCAAATATTTTTTTAAAGTGCTAATTGCTACATTTAAGCTGAATTAAATATTCATTAAAATACAGTGAAAATAGAGAGGTGGTTGTGCTATATTAGGTACATGCCGGCAAATAATTATTTACTGTAACTTTGTTACTAGAACAAAATAAATAAAATGGTAAAGAAGAGAAATAAAAGACGATGGTGGATGTTATCTATACATATACAAAAATTCATAATTTCTATAAATTCAAATATTCTCTCATTACTCTAATCCATAATTAACACAAACCAGAATATGCAACACGTTCAAACCGCTCGGCGCATCGCAGTCAACTAAGCGGGCGCGCGAAGTGTAACCAACCGCACGAACTTTGTCGCGATAAAACCCTTTGATGTGCGGCAATTTACTGACAGCGGCGACGCGAAGGGCATTTGTATTCGCGATGACGAGAACATATAACAATGTGAAAAAAAGTTGAAAATTTTTCCACCAACGGGATTCTAACCCGAACCCTCTTCCTTCCAATTACGCTATCGTATGAATTAAAACACCATTGCCGGCGGGTTTTTTTCACAGAAGTCAAAACATTGGCACTAGCAAAAGTAACATTAAGAAAACGATAGCGAAGTTCGAAAAGATAAAATGTATGGGATTGACCTAAGATTGACCACGTGATTTAGCGCGGCTTATGTCAATCTCATACATTTTATTATTTTCGAACTTCGCTAGAGTTTTCTTAATGTTACTTTGGCTAAGCCTACATGTCGAGACAAACATTATTTAAAAGTAATGTGTAGAATAAACTCGAGTAGATCGGTAAAAGTTGTTTCATTTCAATGTCAGGGTAATCAAAAATAAATTTGAGGTATTTTTTTTCATTTAATGTGATTTTGCATATTATCACGGTGCCCTTTGTACTTGATTGCATGGCTATATTTCGGGATTATATAAATATTAGGTCCTTACCTATGAAATTGACATTTTTTTCTCACTTATTAATAATAATAATAATAATAATAAAATTTATTTAAGATAACTAGGATCCAACTGTTAGTAACAATATTCTTACATCTACTGTTAGTAACATCATCATCATCAATTTTGGTTTTTATTTAATTAACATAAAATATTTGCCCCGCCTTCGGGTTTATAAGGGCCGTGATCCAGTGCTGCCTCAGCGCACAGTCCCACCTCCCCGCCAACACCCTTAGGATACTGTTGGGACTGCCAAGCATTCTGTTTTGGATCGATGCAATTTTTTTTCTAATCAGGGCATGAAAACCGTCCACGTGAGCATCGGCGAACATGCCCGATGCACTGCAGAATCTCGGCAGTCCCACCAGCACCCGGAACATTATTATAAAGGACGCGCAAAGCGTTGTAGGTCTTTTGCGTGTAGCTAACCCACAGGCCGCTTGTGTAAAAGGATTGGCAGTGGGCCTTAAATAGTGTCACTTTTACCTCACACGTACAATGCGCAAACCTGCGGGCCAGCATGTTACCTCGTACTGACAACGCTCTGCGCTCCCTTTCCATGTCACCGTCGTCTCTCAGGTCAGCAGTGACCACGTGACCCAGGTACTTAAATGAGGGTACCACGCGTAACCGCTCACCGTTCAGCCAAATAGGAGGGACATGCCTACTGGAGACGCCGCGTTCCGTGAACACTACGACTTCGCTTTTCTTACAATTGTATTTAAGACTGTGTTTAGAAGCGTATTGTTCACAGACACGCAGCATCTCTCTCAATGAACCCACCGAAGGGCTCAGGAGCGCCATATCGTCCGCGTAACTGATGTTATTGATCATTTGACCATCTATGGAACATCCCGCATGCATACTACTGAGCCCCTTATTAAAGGTCTAAAAGTCAATACCGGTTGTAAATATTATTATACACCTTTAATTAGGACTATGTTACTTAGGCTTCAGTAATAACAATGATTATTCATTTTGTGTCTTTATCGCATTTAAAAATAAAATTTTATAAAAAATCTTCATACAAAACGTCAATTTCATATGTAAGGACCTAATATTACCAAACACCTTGTATATTTATCCGTTTTACATAAGATCTCTCCAATGGATCCGCGTGGAGGTTTGTAAAATGAGATGTTGATGATGATGAGGGCACCCTTCGGTTCGCCTAAAAATTTTAGTCCTAATATTACATGGCCAAACCGTATTGGCCTAAACTTAAAACGAACAATTATTGTTTCGCCTAACAATTGTTTTGCCACCATTATAGTTTGGTCTAAGAATTGAAAGCCCTAATTTTAGGTTAAATAATGTGAAATACCCTAAAATATATTGGCATAACGTTATTTTGGCATTACGACGATTTCAAAAATACTCCTGTAGGTCACGTGATAAGTTAGAAATTTAAGACAATCGCGAAGCGCAGCGTACTTAGTGATTGTCTTGAATTTCGAGGTTATTTTTTTTTACAAAAAAAAATGTAATTTAAATAATATGTAGTGTTAATTCCGGTACCGGGTATCGGTGTTGTCGTGCATTTTCGCTTGCACGCATTGTTTCTCCTGCATGTGCATACTTTTTGCGGGCGGGTGGGCGGTGCATGCGTACTGCATCCAAGCTGTATAAACGAGTGAGTTAGCGGAATTAACACTACATATTATTTAAATTACATTTTTTTTGTACTATGGATTTCCGCAAAATAACGCCTGATTCCATTAATTATCTTATTTTTTTTTATTAAACTACAGAAATGTAACTCCATACAAAAATATCTTTTTTATAGCTCTTATAGTTTGTGATTTTTAATTTTGTGTGAATTAATATTTAGTAATTGCAAAGCTTAGGGATTGCGAATTGTTCCGCCAAATGTCGCATTTGGTAAATAACAATATGGCGATAAAAAGTTAGGCGAAGTGAAATTAAACCAAACACGATTAAGAAGAGTGAAATTATGCGAAAAAAATTTAGGCTAACCGTTTCTGTGCCATTGCCAATTAGAAGTACAAAAAATTAGGCGACCCGATATATACCCTGATGATGATGATGATATGTACTAGATGTTGGTAATGGTTTGCGTTCTATTCCAGATATCGTTTGCGACAACGCCGGTTACGAATTATTCGCTGACTTGTGTCTAGCACATTTTGTTGTGTCACAGAAAATCGTTCAAAAGGTATGGTTATCAAAGAATTCTATGTACCACTTAAAATATTTAAAATTTGTTTTACATTTGTTTCCTATCTATTTTGCAGGTCAGATTTCATGTGAAGAGTATTCCTTGGTTCGTCTCTGACGTCACGCCGAAAGATTTCAAGTGTGTAATCATTGTTAACTTTAATTAATAGTCTCGAAAATGTAATTTATAATATTGTAATAACCAGCGACCGGAATGAAGGGGGGCTACAATACCTAAAGTTGCCGAGATAAGACATGGCCTAGAGAGGTTAAAACCAAAAGGTTGTTAATTTATTTTTATCGAATCCCGGCTCCCGGAAATAGTTTTACTTCAAAGTAAGATTTGCTGTATTTTGTAGCAATTCCAATGTCCGCATATAAAAATAATAGATTGAACAGATTAACACTATTTTATGAAAGATTTACGTTTTCAAAAGAGAATGGGCAAGTTGGTCTACCTACTCAGCACCAACTAGTCACACATCAATGAAAAGGGCATCTTTTATACTTATTTCTTTTGTATGACCGCAAATGTGTAGCTTATGGGGTTCTTTGTGAAAATGTCAAAAATAATTTCAGAGTGTAGTTTCTCCTTCGTTATATTTTTAGAGCAGACTACATTTACTGTTCTATATTACGACAGGGTTTTGAGAGAGGGCAAGGAGTGGTGTAGGGTTCAAATTCCTAACGCAAGCGCAGCCCATACAACTGCTAGCTCCCCTCCTCGCGTCGCGCTTGCTTTGTCACAAATCATATCAATCTACTTACTACGTGGTACTTTTGCTGGGCTCGCCATCAGGAAGGTTTCACACCGCCAGCTGCCCATCTGAATAATGTTATTGTGGATACTAGCATCATGTGATACCGCAATTATAATGTTATGTAATAAATCACCGAATTTTGATTTTTTGTTTTCTCTTTTTCTAAATTCTGCCAGCCCCTAGTACTTTTACGTTAATCGTTATTAGTTTATTAACATGTCATCTTATGTGGCGTTAGTGCTGAGTAGGTAGACCAAAGTTCATATATTTTGCCCATTCTTCTTTAGTCAAACTTTTTGAATATTGAAATTTTTGTCTTACTCAAACACAATCTAAGATGTATGTTTTATTTATTCTACTATATTGGTTTTTTTTTTCTATTCTCCTCCAACATAATCGGAGCTGGTTTTTGCTTTTTCTCTTTCATACTAGTTCTCGCTTTTATTCCTCTCGCACTTTCATTCTGCATACTTAACATTCATACATCATTATTTACTCAATTACGGGTGGGACTCCCGTTTCCTACTCCTACTATCTTCTGCTTCTATCTTTATTACTATACTTTAGGGACATAAGTTTTTCAAAGAGCTGTTCAGCTCAAGGATTTTTTTTTACAGTGTTGTCTTAAATCTAATACATTTTTCCTTAAAGTTATCTTACTTAGCTATTTTTGTTGCCATCTTACTTTTACAATATTTTGTTTACCTTGGTGGCCTCTTTTAGGCCCTTGTACATATTATTTTTTATACTCTACGTTTATAACATTTTTAGAACTTATTCTATTGTAATTTCTTTTTGACTTATTTTTCTAGGGAACGTCAAATATATGACAATATATTTGCGTTTTCCTTATGCTATTCGTACTTACTAGGGTGATTAGGTTCTACACAGTAAGCCAGTACATCGGAGAGCTGGTTCAAATCTCCGACGCTGTGTCTCTCAACACTTTGTCCTTCTACTATATTGGTTAGGTTGTGCAAGGTACATTAGGAACACAGCATTAGCTGGCCTGAATGATCGTGGATTCGATTCCCTCTTGAACTTTCTGAGGCTAATACCCTCGACTGTCTTTCGGCCCCATCATCAGATCGACTCCAGACCTTTATTAAATGAATAATGCGACTAAAATAATGTTTTTAATATTAATAAGTTCTATTATTTTTATTGTTTTTTTTTTTGTTTTTTTTTGTTTAGTGAAGTATAAATATATAATTGAAGGGATTTTTACAAAAACAACATAACTTTTTAGCAATATATTTTACAGGAAATAAAAAAAACTTTCTCCAATCCAAGTTTTTCGTTTCATTACTTTAAAATTTTGATTATTTATTCATGATAGTATATTGGATTGATAACGTAGCATTTTCCACTATTTATACCTACGATTATGGAGAAAGATGATAAAATGTAGTATGCACTAGTGTTATTGTTGTATGTGTATGTAGTTTTTGTAAAAATCCCTTCAAATGCAAGGAACACATTTAATTTATGTTTATTTTACAGATATGTAATCGACCATTGTAGAGGAGCTAATTTTAACAAATCGGTGACGCCGGAACCAAAGCCAGGTATTATCCGTTTAAATAAATTTGAACAAACAATATTGTATCGAAATTTTGTACACTTTCAGCATGCTACGCGCTGATTTTACTGCGTAGTTCATATTATAGACACTAGATGGCGGCAGCTTGCTTTTGTAGCATGCTAAACAAACAACCAACCTAAACAAACAACCTAGCGCCATCTATGTTGAGTTTCGCGCACTTTTTTTTAGAGGTGGAGTACATCTAAAAAAAAGTGCGCGAAACTCAACATAGATGGCGCTAGGTTGTTTGTTTCCTACATGGCGGTATAGAGATTTTTGCACGCAGAATGACCTTCCTTGCCGAACTCATTGTAATCATACTTACCTGGCGAAGGGGACACCGTGATCACGAAGGCGGTTCCCCCAGGGCGAGGCTTCTCCATTGCACTGCGGAGGGGTTGACCCATGCGATTATCCCTAATGTGGATAATTCGGACGTTATTTTTGGTAGTGCGGACTAGACATGGGCTGGATTAGGTAAAATCCGTACCTATTCCACCTGCTCCTAATATTTAAAAATACCTAATCCAAATACCTATTCCGAATATTTATTCAGTACTGCATATTAGAGATGAGACGTACTAGGCGAATTGCGTACTGAGTCTTGCAAGTACGAGTACACAAAATACTTATTCCAGAAACCTGTTCCACGAGTACTTAGAAGTATGCGTTTTTACGTACTATTTTCTTTCATACAAGCTTTTCGGTAAAGTCCGTGAACACTTACACTCAGCATAATATTCTGAATTAATAACATACATTGCTTAAATGACTTGCTATATTAGGAACTAATACTAAATAGCAAAACAAGATTCTCCCGTAAGTCAAATAAATAAATGCGCAAACACTCCAATCATCTTTTGTATCAAACTAAGGAATGACATACTAAAACGACTTGTGTTGTGTTGTGTCATATTAAAACGACGTCTTCACGTCTCTGAGAACACCCAAACACAAACCAATATAAAAACATCGTTAAAAATGTTACGTTATTAATTGCAAAAAAATATTCTGCTTAAGTTACACGACCGGGAATCGATCCTGATCGATCCAAATGGCCGTCATGGTCGTCAGTTACAAACTAGGTTAATTAATTTGAATTGAAAAATTGAAAAATTCTTTTTGGAGCCATAATAAAATGAAGAAAGAAAATAAATAAATTACCTAAAGAAATACCTACAATCAACACCAAAAACGTCTATTTACAGTTAATGTTTACCACCACTTTCACCATATACACTACCTACTTAATATTTATTTACAATCCCAAGACCACCAAAATCATCTGAACTTACATGTAATTAAAAGTATCTTCTTTATTTATAATACACATAAGTACTAAACCTTCTAACTAAACTTTTTTTTATCCGAGGATAAACAATCGTAACGTAAACAAACAATACGCCGAAATAACTGTCTGAAATTCAAATTTGCATAAAACCAACGAATAAGTAAATAATCACCGCCTAAGAAATATAGACTTTATTTCTAATGAGATACAGTCTTAATGTCCAACCGCACAAAAAAGCAAGATACACCAGACTCACTTTCGCGCAGTACTCGGAGACACTGAGACACCTACTCATGGTGCATACAAAAAGCGGTTTTAACACCTTACAATAAGGTTGATCGTAAATACATGGGAATAAACTCACTCACACTAAAATCGAACGCGTCTCGAGAACGCGTATTTGAGTTTCGGACTCGATACTTATTAGAAGCACAGAGTACATAATACGTTAGAAGTTTATGTGCGTATTTGAGTAACTGTCAACGTATGCGTCGTCGATACTTGTAAATACTCGGTACGCGTTGGACGCTGAATCGATACTGAATACTGAATCGATTCAGAATAGGCATTGTATTGGTGTAAGTAACGTTATTAGGTACTGCATAAATATTCGGAATTAGTAATGCTTACGATTAACGTTATTGAATAAATAAATAATAGGAATAGATATTATGTAGGAAACGTGTTAGTGTAAGATATGAATGTTGTTTTAATAATTTTATGTTACGTTTTTTACTTAATAGTACCAAGTTAACATGACCGTTAGCCATGAACAGATAGTTTAGGTTTAGTAGTAGTAGTTACAGTAGTAGTAGTAGATTATTATACCTTCTACCAGTATTGCTACTTCTCGGGATACTTGTAGCCGATGCTGACGGCGCCCGCGCCGCCGTGGTAGTGGATGCAGTGGTAGTAGTTGTAGTTGTAGTAGGAACTACTGCAACTGTCGCGTTCGCAGTTTCATTTAATGGTGACTGCTCTGACTGTTCTCCTCGCCCCACCGATATCATGACCAAAGGATGTATTCTTTTTAAATGTTTATTTAAATTGGACACAGTACTTTTAAATGACAGGCTTGCTTAGCATATTTTACACTGTGCCATATTGTTACCAAGATCCACGAAATGGTCCCAAGCTGCACTACTTCCTTTTGGAGCCATAATTTACAATATATTACAACTATTTACACTTTTAACTTAAACATTAAAACTTAACTTAAATATTGTTATGACTAATTACAGTTTTTAAATTGCACTACAAAATAGAGTTCCACAATAAGAACATAGGTACGAAAAAAAGTTGGCAAGGAAGGTCACAGTTCAATGCAATGCTATCGAGATGCATTGCAAATTATTACTAATGTTTGAAATGAAAACTGTGCCAGAGCGCAGCGCGCGAAGAAGTCAAGTTCAATGATTCTAGAAACAATCTTCATACAAAATAAAGCTCTAAGGGATATAATCAAACGACATTTTAATAAGATATTTTTATTTATTAGATCATAGGTACCGTTCAAAATAATGTATTCTTTTTTTACATTTGCGATGCATAAAATATTTTAAAAGAATACAATTAAGGTGTTTATTGAAACCTTCATACAAAAGTATACTCTAATGTAATCAAAATTAGGCCTATTTTTCTCTGTCTCATTCAATGGCAACAAAAATCAAACGACATTTTAATAAGACATTTTTATTTATTAGATCAAAGAAACCGTTCAAAATGTTATATTATATTTTTTAATTTGTGATAGAGATAAATGGAATACAATCAAGGTGTTTATTGCGATTGCGAGGTAGGTACCTACCTACCTACCTACTCAACAAGAACTTTTCAAAGTTCATTCCTAAAATATGACTCGATTTAGTTGATTTATTATTTTGATTTACTTTGAATATTTTTCAAAGATTTAAAAAAAAACAACACTTAAAATTACCACTTATGCATGTAAACTAAACTTTTTAATTGAATTTAACGCCATCTAAAATTAGAAAAAGATATCTTCCATAAGTTTAGCATGACCTAAAGCACATAAACATTTGCTTTAATTCCATGCTATATTAGTTATGATATTCTATCCTAGATGGCGTATGAGGGACTCTCAAATAAATTTGAAACTTACTTGTTGGACATAAAGTGTACTTTTGTTTACAACAGTAAATATTTTATGCAAAACGATCGTGGAATACAAATACCTAATCCTCGGTGGCGTGGAATAGGTAGTAGGTCGAAAAATACCAATTCCACGTACCTAATCGCATATTTATGCCTCAAGACTAGTGAGGACTGCGTACGCGCTGTCCTCCCCGTAAAACTAAAATCATTATAAGTTTTGATTAGGTGACCTGCCACTGACTATGAGCTTCTTATAGCAGTATTATTGCAATTGTGGAAAATAGACGCGAGTTTATTCGCCGGCGTCTCGTTTTCACAAATGCAATAATACTGCTTTATGAGCTTGTGGTGACCCCCCCTGTACTGTACAGAACAGTACTTACTTACTTAATCAATTTAAAATCAACCAACAACATCTAATTAGTTTGTAATTGTATGGTCGATGCGGTCTTAAACTCAAATTAAACATGTTCTATAAAAACTAACTTAGTTCATAATTTATTTCACTTTAAATGACACACTGTCAGCAGAAAGTTAAAATAGATAATAATGTTAGTCATGACCTACCGCTACCGATCACATATGGCGTGCCGCAAGGCAGTATCCTAGGCCCGAGTCTATTTCTCGCATATTTAAACGATCTCTGTGACTTAGACTTAAACGGCGGAAAAATAACTTCCTGTGCTGATGATACTATGCTGTTGTGTTCTCAGCTGAAACGTGGGAAGAAGTTTATGGAAACGCTCAGTGTGGTTTTAACAAAGTCAGCCACTGGTTAACCTTTTTACCGCCAACAACTTCTATAGAAGTTAGAGATTTTCGTGCCGTCCACGCCAGCACTTCTATAGAAGTTCTTCTTTGTACCTACTTTATTAAAATACATTTATACGTTGGCGTACAGCGGGACATCGCGTGCAGGATAGTTGGGCGGTGAAAAGGAAAAAAATAAAAGGAGAAAAATATTCTTACGCTAAACGCAGATAAAACACACTACATGATTTTCTCAATGCGCAATACCAGTCCGCCACCAGTGTCTTGCAAACTTGATTGCACACAACTGCTATAATAATATGTTATGTACTGTCCCCATATAGCTGAAACAGAATCGCTAAAATATCTTGGCATAGTTATTGACAACAACCTCTCTTTTAGACCGCATATAGAGCTACTAACATCAAGATTAAGGAAATTAATATATATTTTAAAAAATTTAAGGCATGTTGCAGCATCTAAAATAATGAAACAAGTGTATTTGGCACTCTGTCAGTCGGTATTGGGATATTGCATTACTGTCTAGGGAGGTGCTCCAAAGACCTCTATGAAATCCCTAGAAATAGCACAACGAGCCATCCTCAAAGTAAGCACTTTCCGCCCCTTTTTGTTCCCCACTCACCTACTGTATCACTCACTATCATTAAACAACACTCTAACATAAAATTTGAAAATATTCTTAAAAACCCCAGACGTCGCAGAGCTATTAGTTACATTGACACACCAAAGTTTAAACATAAATATGTACATAAGCATTTTTGCTTCCTAGGTCCTAGATCTTTATAATAAAATTAATAAAATTATCAATATCCAGGCATTAAACAAGAGACAGTGTAAACAAAAAGTAGTAGAATACATTCATAAGCTGACATACGACGAAACCGAGAACTTATTGAATATTATTGTGTATTAATTAATGTTGGAATGTTGCTGCATACAAAAAATATTTCAAAACCAAAAACTCTAAATCTCTTTTCGTTTAGCTATGTTTTTTGGCATTTCGTGAAAAAAAAATTGTGTTATTTGTTGGGGCCTCCTTTTCTACACCCGGACCTTTAGCTTCAGCAACAATTGAATACGGCCAGGCCACCTGCTCGTGTCCCTTAAAAATTTAATGAAAATCTATGTTATTTTATGGCGACCAAAATTGTGTCGGACCTTAGTGCCTGCCACTACTATACATATTTCGAAGCTACACTTACATGGAGCTGGTGCTCGTAGATGCGGAGGAGGGTGCGCCGGCGCCCGAGCCGCAAGTGGTGGGCGCCGATAACCTTCGTCGCCTCGGCGATCAGTGGTCGCAGTACGTGGATGACGGGACCTTCATAGTCATGGTGAGTATACATATACATCGCCGGCAATTTTTTTTATATCTCCATACTAGTAAGGCACAAATCAAATCAAAAATCATATCATTTATGGCATTCATGTAGTGCTAGCGGCCGCTCGCGGTTTCACCCGCGTGGTTCTCGTCCCCGTGGGAATATCGGGATAAAAAGTATCCTATGTGTTAATCCAGGTTATAAACTATCTGTATGCCGAATTTTATCCAAATCCATTAAGTAGTTTTTACGTGAAAGAGTAACAAACATCTATCCATACTTACAAACTTTCGCGTTATAATATTAGTAGGATGTTTAATTTTATGCCAAGACCCTGTACATTTACTTAAAAAATGTAAAAATATACATGTATTTAGTTAAAATAAGTAACACTTCCGCTTTATCGTTTTCATGTAAAAAGAAACCGAAAGACATACTTACGTTGTTTTGATCAGCTACTTGACATTGGCAGAATACCACTGCCGCTGCCATTGCCATCACGAGAGTTGATTTATTTTAGTGTTTCAGATAATTCTGTCATGTAAACTATTTATTTATTTGAAGAAAACCATTTCGGTACTGTGTACAAGGTGTTGGCATTTTCTCCATACAAAATTAAAGATCTCCTTTAACAAATAGATAATAAATAGTTTGTGTGTAACAAATATTAGACAATAAAAGAAACATGAGGCAGATCGCCATAGCAATAGTTACTGTTGTTTACTTAAGGGGTTAGAGGTCGAAATCTGTACAAGCTTTTCCTATGGATGGGTAGGGAGAAGTCGGGAGAACGGGCCATAAACCACCACGCGGGCCCAGTGTGGTGCGGTGGTTGTTAACGACTGTTAATGCAGCCGGGACCAACGACAAGACTAGGGAATGCAATCTCGTTCGTATTTTGCGAGATTGAATCTCGTACAAATTTCGTACGAGATCTCGCGAGATTACGAGATTGAGCGGCAGCATAATGCACGTAGAATTACAAAGAACATTGAGAACAGATCGATTAAACTTGCTTTTTAAAAATTTGTGAGGCATTAACAGCTCAAACTCAGAGCAATTCAGAGAAGTGGTTAGGTTTTTCAGGCTCTCAGTTGCTCTTAGGAATAACTGATGCCTGAAGAACAAACTATGGAACTCATTTTTGATGTACTTCTAATAAAGAAGTAACTATGGAGCTGACATAGTCGAAATCTACTAAAGTCCCATCAAAACAGCAGAAAAAAAAATTACTTACATAAATTTTCAGTGAAATTACCCAATCTCGCGAGATCTCGCGAGACTGACTTTCTGGTCTCGCGAGATCTCAGCTGGGTCCGAGGAGCAGGAGTGAGATATGATAATTTTTTGGTCACCTATCCGATGACCGGCCACTGCGAAAGTTGCTTAACCTTAGCAATCGCAGACCGGGCGCGTTAACCACTACGCCATCGAACGTTACGTTACAGCTAAAAACGGCCACTTTGAACTATAACGCCGTATTTAACTAAACCATAACATGTCAGATGTTCATTAGGTGACGTAAAAATGCTAAATTACTTCATTCAAATAGTTTGTTGAGCATAATTTGATTTTCTATCTCTAATTACTAGATATGTTTTTTTTCATTGGCAGCGCTAGAGTGCGGCGTAAACGCTCTTAAATAATTTTGAACTTTACTTTATTTTCAGAAAGATACATTCTGGACGTCGCCACACACGTACAAAGACATGAAGAAATACGAATACAATTTGTACCGGAAATTGCAAATGGCGGTGGCGATCATGTTCAAAGGCGACCTCAACTACCGGAAGCTGTTGGGTGAGAGGAGGTGCATTCCGGTGCTGGGATTCGAACCCGCACTTCAAGGTAACTTTTATTTTAATCATCATCATCATCATCATAGCCAAAACACGTCCACTGCTGGACAAAGGCCTCCCCCAATGAACTCCACAACGACCGGTTTTGTGCTGCTCGCATCGCCATGTTAATATTTATTATTTATATTATTTTATGGTTATAAATATAGGGTCTAACAATATCAATAAGCGAACGTTTAAGGGGAGCATCTATACATCACACTGAGCATGCTCACCAAATTGGTTCAAAACTACAGTCTCGTCACCGAGATAATCAACAAAACATTATCATAATTTACCAAAAAATACACCCTTTCCAAACCCGTACAGCGGTACTGCACGCACACAAAGATAGCCGTTGTGTCGTGTATCCGTACACTATCTTTTTATCGACGCCTGCGTGCGTGTTAGTAAAGATACAGCATGTTTCATTATGTGCATTTTTTTAATTGATTTAGTTTGTTAGAAAACATAACTTTAAAAAATCACTATAAAACTGGAGCCCATTTTTTGTCATTGTATTCAGAATGAATAGATACCACCCTTAAACGTTCGCTTATTAATTTTGTTAGACCCTGTATTATAAGTGCATGTTATATTATTAAAATTAAGTACATTGGATACAGACAACTATTAGTTGTTTCAACTATCTGCCTGATTTACCTTTATGTTTAATAATAAATGAGTATGATGTTAACTATAAACAGAAATAAAAGGTTTTATTAATATTATTTGTATCTAAGTATGTTTTTTTCTCAGCTTTTTTTTGAGAGTTCACTGATTGCCCCAAACGGTATATTCTGCGTCGCCGGACTTTTTTGGGGGCGTCGAGAAACTTAAAGGGTTCCTCAAACCGTGTGCATCGAAACACCTTCGGAGGTTTTCTAGAGGGAACGGCATCACGCACTAGTGCGCGTCCCCGTGCCCTACTAGATTCTCCGAGGGGTTCGGACCGGATCAGGAGCGACACAACTCTACCTCTTCGCCAAAAGTAACTGTTGCGAGCAGACGTGTTTCTGTCGTTTGAATTGTTTTTATTTAATTATTGTTTTTTTTGTGTGGAGCCCGGGGCTTCGCCCTGCATTTCTTTGGGACTTCGCATACTATCTTCGGAGCCCCCAGTCGTGGTGAGAAAATTGAGAAATTTTTATCTACAAATGAATTTTGCCTCCCGGGATTTGAACCACGGACCATTGGAGTGAGCGCTGAGCGACGCGGCGGCTTATCCGTTAGGCTACGAGCGTTGGATGCGGGCGGGCGAAATTAGTCACCGCTTACTTCTTTGTCCGGCCGTTTGAACGTAAACAGTGACACGTTGATTATAATACTCTCCAAGAAAATTATTGGTTTAGCACATTAAATTGCTTAAATCATGGTGAGTTATTTGAAAAACGTCGTTTAATGGGCAGTGTATAGATAGATAGACTATATTAACTTTACGTTAATTTACGTAATTTGTCATAAGGTAACCGAAGAAAAATTTGAATACTCGGATCACTGCCAAAGAACGTGACACAGCAACGGTGAGTGAATGCAAGTAATATCACCCGTTACCCCACCGCTACTAAGATTGTTATTTGCCTGAGGGTTGCAGCGGCATACGTCATTGCTGCGCTCGCCATACACTACGTATAATACAGACACGCGACTGCCGCAGTGCGCTGCCTATCGCCACTGAGAGTACAAAAAAAAAATGTCAAAGAATATCTGGGGGTGTTGTGTTCCCGATGTGAAAGATAATAATGAGAAGTTTATTATGTGCAATAAATGTAAAAAGAAATTTCATTTCGAATGTATTTCATTAAATGAATCAACACTTTCGGATGATAAGTGTGCTGCTTGGAGTTGTCCTGAATGTGTGTGTAACGCGCCCAAGTCCAAAAAAAACGATAGTACGCCAATTCGGAATGTATCGACAAACAGGGGTAATAAAAGACAAGCTCTTAACTCGCCGCCACTAGATACCTCTAAGGCTCAACTTACCCGTGATGATTTCCAGGATATTCTCGAGACCATGACCAAAAAAATGGATGAAAATTTTATAAAAATGAGCGAAAGTATGATTAATGTTTTTAATGAAACCCTAAAACCCATAAAAACTGAATTATCACAGATAAAAGAGTCGATGAACTTTTTAAGTAACCAGTATGATGACATGAAAAAAACGAATGAAGCTTCTCAACAAAAAGTAATGGATTTGGAAAAGGATAATTTACAATTGAAACACAATGTCGAAGACCTTAGTTTCCGCTTGGTACAAATAGAGCAACATTCGCGTCAGAGCAATATCGAAATTCAATGTGTGCCGGAGAATAAAAATGAAAATCTCATGCAAATTGTTACAGAGTTGGGCAAAACCGTTGGTTGTGAGTTGAATAGCAATGTGGTTCTGAATTATACTCGTACAGCAAAGGTGGACCGTTCCAGCACACGACCTCGGTCTATTATAGTACAACTGGTATCAATAAGATTACGGGATCAACTTCTGGCATCGATCATCAATTATAATAAGGCAAACCCAAAGAATAAACTAAACAGTACCCACTTGGGATTGTCTGGTAATTCTACTCCTGTATATGTGTCCGAGCATCTCTCTCCAACAAACAAAGCTCTGCATGCTGCAGCTCGTCTCACTGCTAAGAAAAAAGACTACAGATTCGTTTGGATAAGGAATGGTAAAATCTTTCTTAGGAAGAGTGAGGACACAGACTACATTATTGTACGAAATATGGATATCTTGAAAAACCTGCCGTAATTATTTAAATTTATTTTTGATTTTTTATGATTAGTGATTGCATGTGGTCAATAAATTGTAAAAGGAGAAAAATTCACTTAATATTTATTATCAAAATACTAGAGGTTTGAGAACAAAAACACAAAATTTTTACTGTAATATCTTGTGTAATGACTATGATGTTGTTGTTCTGACTGAGACGTGGCTAAATAGTTCCATAGCTAGTTCTGAGCTCTTTGATGACAGATATGTTGTATTTAGAAAGGATAGGTCATTAAATATACTTAGCTCTAAGCAAGACGGTGGTGGAGTTTTGATTGCCGTATCTAAACGTTTTCATGCTAAAATAATGTACAAATGGGAAACAGATTTAGAAGATCTTTGGGTTGTTATAGAACAACCAGTCTCACAAACAATTAATGAAATTGCAATTTGTGCCGTATATTTACCACCACCTGTAAAGCGCTCAATGGTGGAGTGCTTTGTAGATAACTGTAGCAGGATAGTTGAGCATACTACTAGTCATTGTGATTGGGTGATTTTAACTTGGGAAGTATCGATTGGACCTTGTTGGGTGATGGTGGCTATAATATATCTGGGATGTGTCAGCTTTTAATTGATTTCATATTATTGAATGGTTTAAAACAACATAATAGTATCGTTAATGTCTCGGGCCGAATACTTGATTTGCTTTTGTCTGATTTGCCATCTTGCATCGTAAATTTATCACTTGATCCCCTTAGTAAAATCGATCCCTTACATCCACCATTAAACATCAGTATTTCCCTGAGTAATGAAAAAAAACTGCCATATAAGAATAATATCCCTAGCCTTAATTTTTGGAAAGCTGATTACGGGGAAATTTGCGAAGAACTCTCAAAGTGTGACTGGGCTGATATATTTGGTGGAGTTGATGATGTTAATGGTATGTTGCAATTGTTCTACGATAGAATTCGAGCTGTTATTGAAGCTTATGTGCCGAAAAAGAAACCTATAACTGCGAGATATCCGCCATGGTTTGATCGTAGGTTAATTAGAGCATGAATTTAATTTAATTAGAGATAGAATTTTTATTTAAAAGAGAAATATAAAGTCAGGTGCCGCTTTAGGAAATATAAAAATCCTATGGATGAACTGGAGCTCAAACTGCTAAGTGCGCGATGCTCGTGTTTAGCTACTGACTGTTACAAAAGCTATATTACTAAAGTAGAAAAGCAAATTAACCAAAACCCGAAACTTTTTTGGTCGTATATAAAGGCTAAGCGTGGTGGAACTGGCTCCTATCCTATTCAAATGACAGACGGTACTGAATCTTCTTCAGACCCAAAAATAATTTGCGGCTTCTTCGCATCTCACTTTGCGGCTGTTTATGCTGACAATAGCGATGGTAATGCTTCACAAGCACAACATTATGCTCACTCGAATTACCTTAAGTGCATGGAAAACTATAGTGTGCTGCTATCACTTCCCCCGCTAAATCTTGATTCCGTTTTAAAGAAGTTAAAATGCATAGATGGCAATAAGGGAGCAGGTCCTGATGGAATCCCACCCATTTTTATACTGAGATGTGCGGAATGTTTGACGGAACCACTCTTAGCTATCTACAACAAGTCTTTGAATACAGGTATTTTTCCCTCATTATGGAAGACAGCTAAGATCGTTCCTGTATTTAAATCAGGCAGTGAAAATCTGGTCCATAATTATAGACCAATATCCATTATATCTTGCCTTGGTAAGGTCCTAGAATCATTGGTCTGTCCAAGTATACAAAATCACTAAACAATTCTTTAGTACATGTCAGCATGGTTTTGTTGAACACAGATCCACAAGCACTAACTTGGTAGATTTCTCTGAAAAGTTGTTTGAATCTCTTGACAATGGCAAACAAGTAGACGTTATTTATACCGACTTTAGCAAAGCTTTTGATCGAGTTCCTCATCAGATATTATTACAAAAGTTGTCGGCATATGGCCTCAGTTATGCTTTGTTGAGGTGGATAGGATCCTACTTGCGTAATCGTAAATTCTTCACAGTAGTCAATGGGTTTCAATCGGATTTGGAGTGTATCAATTCAGGCGTGCCACAGGGATCTCATTTATGGCCAATCTTATTTAATATTTTTGTGAATGATATACCGAATTGTCTTACATCATCAAAACCATATATGTATGCTGATGACTTAAAGTTTGGTAGAGAGATCAAAACTTTAGAGGACTCAGTTTTACTTCAAAGCGATCTCAATAAAATCGTTGAATGGTGCGAAGTCAACTGCATGGCATTAAACACGAATAAATGTTTTTACATTAGATTTGGTAGGAAACAGAAATTAATTGATCACAAATATACTATAGATGATACTTGTATTGAAGAAAAGGTGGTTGTTCGAGATTTAGGTGTTATGTTTGACAGTAAATTGACGTTTATTCAGCACATAGACCATATCGTGAATCGGGCCTCGAGAATGCTTGGTTTTGTCCTAAGAAATATTAAGGACCTGCGTAGTAGTAAAACAAAAATTTTACTTTTCAATAGCCTGGTGCGAAGTATATTGGAGTACTGCAGTATCGTCTGGAGGCCGCATTATGCAACACATAGCTTACGCATGGAGCGAATTCAGAAAAGATTTGTCTGGCACCTGATGTATTCTTGTGGTATCTCTAAAAAGAAACTAACTTCGTATAACAGCCGTTTAACGCACTTTAAAATAGACTCGTTGTTGAATCGTAGACTTTCAAGTGACATATCTTTCGTCTCCAAAATCTTTAATCACAAAATAGATTGTCCTCAGCTACTGGATAAAATAAAAATGCGTGTCCCGGTAAGATATCCTCGAAGCGTAATCGCACCCCTTAGAGCTCCGTTTCGTAAAACCGTTTACGGTTCAAACTCACCAATTGCAAGGATCTGTAAGCTGGTAAATGAGCATAGTAACGATATTGATATTCACTACGACTCACCCACCAAGGTCCGTAGGATAATTTTGGCCAAGCTTAACAGTGAAGCGCAATCTTAAGCTTGCCTTTTTGTCTTATTATATTTCTTGTCCCGCTTCGGTTATGTTTTTTTTTAGTTTACTTTATTTTTGGTTTATGTAATAATTTCATTTATTAGTTCCATACAATCAAAAAAGAATCATTTTTTTGTAATTTAAGTACCTATAGGAATCATAGGAATAGAATAATTTACTTTATTATTATTAGTTTCTTTTGGCAAATATAATTGTTTTAGTGCATGCTGTGTTTGCCTGTAAGAATTTGTGACAATTAGTTTTTTTTATAAGTAGTATTTAAGTGAGCTTATGTATTATTGTACACAAATGTTGGCAAACCTAATTAAATAAATAAAATAAATAAATAAAGGCTTTTCTTAGCTTTAAGGCGACGCATTGGAAATTTACGTGGCGGTATCTTGATTTTGCCCAACAATTACAAAACATATGAAAGTGATATTTGATGACATAATTTTTCATTTAATTGACTTCATTTTGCTAGTTGCAGAAACACGATTTGTCAACTTTTATAACAGAGAAAAAAAAATATCAAAGTAATCTCTTTTAAAACATAGATTTGCATTTTAGACCGATTTAAGCGTCTAAATTTTCTTAGTAGATTAGTCTTAACACACACTTCAATGCTAGATATTTTTTTTTAAATAATTTGTAGTTTTAATTAGAGGGGAAAAAAACAGTTTTTCTTATGGTACGGAGCGCAACCGCTCCGTATTAGATTAATTGTTTAGCGGTGCGTCGCCTTAAGCCGGTTTTCTCAGTAATTACGTGTACAAACCAAGTTATATTATTTATTTTTATTATTGTTTTAATGTAAATATTTGCAGGCTTCATTCCGGCGCCGATCTTGGCGGTGCGCACGGTGAAGGCGGAACTTATCTGCGGCATGCCCAAGGGGAAGTGGGAGCAAATCACCAAGATCGACGAGAAGTGGATGGAGAAGGGCGACTATGGGTGAGCATTATAGTATTTTAATTTTTATTTCGGAAGCAAAAAATATTTTAACTCCTATTTAACTGCTATTTAAAATGTACAACAAAGTATATGTTTAGTTTTTTTTAAATTTATTACTTCCTTTTTTATCATTGTTTTTTGTTAATAATCTATTATACTTTTTATTACCTATACAATTCTATTCTATTTTTATAATAAATACCTACTGCGTATTTTTTTTGTTTTTATTTATCATTATTATATTAGGCCTATGTCCATCAGTGGACTAATGATGATAATGATATAAAATAATAAAACTGATACATACACTCGGTATAAACAGTCAAAAAATATTTTGATTTCTAAATACAAAATTGTTTACAAAAAGAATTATCAGAGAAACATAAGAAATACTGACACTAGGTTTTTGGCGACGTCTTCTCTAATGGTACCTTTATATAGTATTTGAAGCTGTAAATAAAACGTTAAAAATAATTGTTTGTTAAGTTGTTAAGTTTGTTTGCCGGTTCTCGACCTATCTGGATATTAGGTAGTGGACTATACGTGTCCACGGGGCGACTAGCTTAAGACACTAGTCTTAAAAGTACTGGATGAAGGATGCGTACCGGCGTGTTCTGATCTGGCGTTAGGACATGACGTAGATGGTCCCTTGCGCTTGCGTAAGGATGTCTGACACCTACTTTGTAACCGCATAGGTTGGTAGGGGGTGTCAGTATAAACTTTAAAGTAGTGTATAGCGGGTTGTTTGCCGGTTCTCAGTCTTAGTTCCAGTCCAAGGTACTCCAGACTTACGAATTCATAAATTCATAAGAACTAAATTATTGTATTAGAATAATAATTTATTACCATGTTTTTGTTATGTGTGAGTGAATTTATTTTTTTCGTAGTTTCAAGCAAAATATGATTCGTACAAATATACGATACCGTGCAATATTGTTATTATAATAAAATTAATTTTTTGAACACTAATTGAATCATGTGATTTCATAACAACATAATGTCAAGGAGCTATAATTTTTCAGTAGATTCAAAAAAAATATTATTATTAAATAAAAAAAATATTTTATTATTAATACTTACTTATAAAAATCCATACCTCGTTTAAAGTATAAAACGTCAAAAGACATGTGTGATTTTAAGGCAAATATGTAAATAGGCCCAAAAAAAAATGTTGCGTTCAAAAATTCGATTTCTAAAAAGTGGCGTTTGTGTTATTTTAAAATCACACTATTCAATTGCAATGTTCTTGTCCCCAGCGTGATCCACTACTGTCCGAAGG
This sequence comes from Eudonia lacustrata, assembly GCA_947562085.1. Lineage (NCBI taxonomy): Eukaryota > Metazoa > Arthropoda > Insecta > Lepidoptera > Crambidae > Eudonia > Eudonia lacustrata. The sequence continues at coordinate 14,009,405 of OX387332.1, read as the reverse complement.
CTGAGCCGTTGAAGGTGTCCGAGAAGCCTTGCCTCGACTACGGGGACGAGTGCTTCGGCAAGATATGCCCCGTCCACACAGACCTATGATGAAGCTGGAACACCAATTAGAAATTAATAGGAGTTTGAGTATTGTGCGGTTTGCGTCTAACATTCAGGGTGTTTGGTAATGCCTGTTTAATGCCGAGTATGATAGATAGGATAGAACCCCGTGAAATTATGAATATGCCTGAAAAGCCCCAAAATAACAAGACTACAAAAGGTAAGTTTAATACTTACATACCGCGCTCTAGCATCGCACATAACATCAATGTTTGTAGCATTGTTGTATTCCGGCAGCTAAAGGTAAAACAGCCAGTGCCTCACTAGTTAAGGATCCCGGGTGAAGTGCGCTTCCACCATTGGCCTTATCATCACTTAACATCAGGTGAGATCAAGGCACCGTGCTTACCCGTTAATATAAAAAAAAAACAGATAGACCCTCTCACGGGCACGGAATCTCGAAATAGCTCGCAACAGTCCGAGCTATGTGTATAGATGCGAAGAAGGTTATTAACGATTTTAACCAAGCGGTTAAAAATGCATTTTTCGTTATTAACGGTTAATTAACCGCATTTTATGCTTTGTTACGGTAGCGGCTTGAAATGCGTATCGCGAGTTGCGCTGTTCCCAAACACTACCATTACTACGTGGCATGTTTAGTTCGCCAATAAGAGCTCAGCACTGCAACAAACAAACGTACCTACGCTTCTGTTCACTGTAACCGCGAGACTGAATACCTAACTCCCTCAAAGGAACGCACACTTCGTGTTAAGACCTGTTTTCACTTTGATTAGTGCGAGTACAGGTGATTAGTAATTGCGAGTGTTTAGTGCAGGTGTGTAGTGCAAGAAGTGTCCAATTTTGTCAAGTGGCTGTGTTTAGTAAATTCAGTTGTTAATTCACAAGCGAGCGTCCGACGCCAAACGCTAAACACTAAACACTGCTGTCCAGACGTGTGTAGTGCAGCGCAGTGCAGGCAGGCTGCGAGTGAGGGGAAAGGGAGGGCGCGCGGGACGTGGCTACTCGCAGTCCACTCGCAAAAAAATAGAACCCGCGTCTAATCACTTACTACGCGAGTTTACTCCTAATCACTAAGCACCTGCACTAATCACTAATCAACTCGATATGTCTACTTTGCGTGCGTTAGAATAATGCACTGCGCTCGCGCTCGCTCGCCGCGCGCGACCTGCCCGCTACCCAAACGACGACGTTGCCACTTCGTTCAGTCGGCAAAGCGGCAACGTCTCGTTCGTTCAAATTATGTAACATAGGTAGGTATGCTTAATAAGTACCTAGTTTATGTATTTTGATTACCTAAATAAATAAATATAAATAAATAATAATTACGTAAATTATTTACGTTTACGTTAAATTACTCATATTTAAAGCTGGATTATGTAAATTTGTCGCTTTAAATATGATTTATAAAATCAAAAATGGAATCTTTAATCGATATGTCACTTCACCTAGGAGTTGACTACACAATGAAAAGACAGATTATTTACCCTTTTTATTTGTCGCACTCGGATAATTAACCGTTAATAACCGCATTTTATCGGTAGCTAACCATAAATTTAGTTAAGTAACGGTAGCTAACGGGTTTATTACAACTATACCTATGTGCTCGAGCGCGTTGATGAAATGCTAAGGTTCTTTGTTAGTAAGAAAAATTGCAAAGTGAAAACCGCTGACACAATAACAGGGTGCCTAGTGTGAGTTTTGTTTCTAACCTTATTCATTCGATTACGTTTACGAAAATGAAAACTAGTATGGCATTGATGCAGCGCCTCCTGGCGGCACACGAGAAGAGTTAACATTTTGCCATACAAATTCACGTTTACGTTAACGTTATAAACGAATGGCGATGAAACCTGCACTTGGCACCCAGAGAAGAAAACATGTCAGGGCTGAGCAAAAATATTGTATAATAAAATAAATTTGAATTTTTGTATGGAATACTAAATATATGATAATATGATTTTGCATGTTTTTACGGTGTTCTGTATAGTCGATTGCATGGCTATGTTTCGGGATCATAGTCAAAGTCAAAGTCAAATATTCTTTATTCAAATAAACTTTAGAAAAGTGCTTTTGAATCGTCCATAATTTTTTTACCTACTACCCATTCAGGACGTCTATATTTTAGCTGTGGAGAAGAATGGGCGCAAGAAACTCCACAGCTTTAATTCAATATGTAACGACATTTACAAAATTATATGCCGTTACGTTACCAAGTTATACAAGTTTAAAAAAAAAAATCTTAACAATATTTTGGATTAGAAATAGATTGGAGCATTTTAAACCCATGCTGTTTTGTCTTCAATGTAATCAGACACTTTATAATAAGCTTTTTTATAAAGCTTTTCTTTAATAGCGATTTTAAATTTATTAATATCTAGTTTTTGGATATTACTTGGAACTTTATTGTAAAAACGTACACACAGGCCTCTAAATGAATTATTTACTTTGTGGAGCCTAGTATTAGGTACTGCTAGTTTGTTTTTATTTCTAGTGTTTACATTGTGAATATCACTGTTTTTAGAAAAAGTTTCAATATTTTTATATACATACATTAGGTTCTCGTAAATATATTGTGATGCAACTGTCATTATATTAATATCTTTAAATCTCACCCTAAGAGAATTACCAGCTTTTAGATTATAAATTGCTCGAATAGCCCGCTTCTGCAGCACATAGATAGTTTGAATATCGGCAGCATTGCCCCACAGTAAAATGCCGTACGACATTACGCTATGGAAATAACTAAAGTAAACAAGTCTAGCTGTTTCAATGTCAGTGATCTGACGAATTTTCATTACTGCATAAGCCGCAGAGCTCAGTCTACTCGACAATTTATCTATATGAGGGCCCCACTGTAGCTTTGCATCCAACGTAATGCCTAGAAACACTGGTGTCCACAAGGTCCACATTCTTATCTTTAATTCTTACACTGGTTTTTACCTCCTTAACGTTGGGTAATACAAATCTTATACATTTGGTTTTTTGTTCATTTAATAGCATACTATTACCTATTAGATTATTACCCTGTAGATTTTAACGTTAACTGAACTGAACTATGAATTCAGAATGAATGAATGAAGTGACGTAAATCGCACAATAAATGCTTAGTTAATAATAAAAGCAGTTACCACCCCATTGCTGGGCCCATTACTCGCTTGAACTACTCAATAATTAAATTTTATAGACTTTGCCTTAACATTTCAAAACTCATTTCATTTCAATTGTCTCAACATTCGATTTTATGATAAAAAATTGTATGTTTCTTTTTTGGCCCTAGGGGTCGATATAGGTAAACCAAAGAGAAATTCAATGTATTTAATTTTAGATACCTACTTAGCAAATTCATTTTATCAAATGGTATTATAAAAATCTTTAACACATTTTCATACAAAATTAACTACTACTTTACTACTAATTACTAGTAACTTAACTTATATTATGTTTAAAATAAAATATTTTTATAAGATTTTTTTTATCATGGTTAACCTATTAGTACTCACTATAAGAACAACATAATTAATTACTCATAGTTTTTTATTTGAATTATTTTTATTACATATTGAACTTTGTTGATAATCTGTTATACTTTTTATTACCTACATGAATAATTTTTAAAATAAATAAATTTTACAAATATGTGGTTTTTATTTTATCACTAGCTGACCCAGCAAACATTGTTTTGGGAAAATCAAAATTAATTCTAGGGAATTTGTAGGGTAGAAAAAAATAACGAACTTATTGTAAGTGTGTGAGGATGTGGTATATGAGTGAAAGAGGCATGGAGCGCTGTGAACGATGACTGAATACAAAAATAACAAAATACTAAACATTTTTTTTACTCTATTATAATTTGAGGAGCTTGGTGGCGCAGTGGTAAACGCGCCCGGTCTGCGAGTGCTGAGGTAAAGCAACTTTCGCAAAGACCGGTCATCGGATGGGTGACCGAAAGTGTATCATATCGAGCTCCTCCGTGCTTTCGGAAGGCACGTAAAGCCGTTGGTCCCGGTTGCATTAACAGTCGTTAACAACCACCAATCCGCACTAGTCCCGCGTGGTGGTTTAAAAGCCCGTTCTACTATCCATCCATTGGGAACATAAAATGAGCTGATGATGATTATAATTTATTCCTATATATTGTAATGTTGTTTTTACGAGATATCATTAATTACGACAATAACACTAACAATCAATATCAATCCATTAATGCTACAGTGTGTACAATATTTTTTGTTAGCCCATCTTTAGCTAACACAAACAAACTGGATGGTTTGCCCACTCGAGAGCATGCCGAAAAACATGGTGTGCTCAAAATCTAAGCCACAAACAGACATCGTTTGGCCTTGGGACTTATTGATAGTCATTCCTACTCCGTGCTGTTTATTTGGTGAGAAGTGACACCGGTAGACGCCTGGCGGAGACAACTGATCAAGTGATTCATATGGCTATAAAAATAGGGGTTAGTGATAGAAGGGTGAAAATTTAGGGTTGAATGTATTTTTTGATGCCACATATTTTAAGCAAAATAAATAAATCCAAAAAATAAAAATAAAATGTTTAGGATGGACCACCCTTATCAGTTTTATCACTTAGGGGTATAAAAAATAGACTACGACCAATTGTCAGACCTACCGAATAGACATATGAAACATAAAAATCGATCGAGCCGTTTCGGAGGAGTATGGCAACCTAACTTGTGACACGAGAATTTTATCACACTAATATTATAAACGCGAAAGTTTGTAAGTATGGATGTTTGTTACTCTTTCACGTAAAAACTACTGAATGCATTTGGATGAAATTCGGCCTACAGATAGTTTATAACTTGGATTAACACACATTGCTAGTATAATAATATGTACTAGCTGACCCGGCGGACTTCGTATGACCTACCGAATACACATATGAAACATAAAAATCGATGGGGCCGTTTCGGAGGAGTATGGCAACATTGGCAACCCAAATGTGACACAAGAATTTTATATAAAGGAGATGTTTAATTTTTTGCCAGGACCATGTACACCTACTCAAAAAATAGTATAAAATACATGTATTTAGTTGATATATTTAATATTCCGATATGCTTTACCATTTTTGCGTAAGAATAAAAAAATGAAACATAATTTTTAATAACCTGGCAACTTGAGATGTCTTTCTGAGATTAAACACAAGTGTCCAAAGCTGTAAAGAACGTAATTAAAAGTGCAACTGTCACCATGATTTAAAAAAAACCGGTGTTTTGTTTTCATTCCGTTTTTACGTGGATTCTGAGTCGTTGTGTTTTTGTGCTGTGCTGTTTTTAAATTCTGATTTGGACCGATTACCTGCTACCGTTTACTGCCTCACTTGTTGACTTCTGCCTGCTATCCTGGACTTCCGTTTGCTGCCTCACTTGTTGACTTCTGCCTGCTATCCCGGACTTCGATTTGCATTTGACCCTGCTACTGTTGATACCATTGCATTGTTGCTACTACATTCGTTGTTTTCAGGTGAGTTTTTCGTATTTTAATTAGGCATTTACCAGAGAATTAATAAAATGCTTTAAACACTTCTTTTCGAGGAAATAGATTCCGAACCAACTCAATTATCTATGACAGTAATGGAATTGATCTCAAATATTTACAGTGCTCTATTGAAATAACTATAATCAAAGTAAAATACAATAAACTAAATAAAATATCTATTTCAGCCAACAAACAATGTCTTCTTTTTGTGTGATGTGTGATGGACAGATAGATGTGTGTTCGGAAAACCATTATCTCGCATCTAATCTGGGGATAGAATTACTAATGATCTTGGAACAACATGTTGGACATGAGGTTAGTTGTTATTGCATGTAGTATTTATGTAAAACTATTTTTGTTACATTTTTATTTTCCTAATAATTAGAACCTAACACATTCTTCACAAGAAGACAAAATAAATATAGGAAATAGATTCCGAACCAACTCAATTATCTATGACAGTAATGGAATTGATCTCAAATATTTACTAATTAATAATAATATATAATATTAATAATAATATTTATTAATTTTTGTTTAATTTTTTTATTTTATATTAGTTTAAAACAAACTTTTGTATTTTAGGTTGACACTGATGGCATAGTTTGTCATCCATGTTTCGCAATACTAGAAGTAGGAATGTCATCAACTGAAAATGAAGCTTCTAGCCACCGAGAACATGTTTGCGTTTGGTGCAGATCAGCATTGTTTCAAAGACGAACACGTTCTATCTCAGAAGGACCTCAGAGAGAACTTATTGCTGCTAGAATTTATCCTAGACAGGTATTGATTAACTTTTAATACATAATACAAATTCATGTTGAAGTAATAATTAAAGTGAAGATTTTTTTATGAATTACTGATTTGAATTACAATCTTTTTTGTAGATTCCTGAAGGAGGATTAGTATGTTATGCATGCTGGGTCTACTTTAGTGGCCTCGTTAGTCAAAATGAGGGTCCAAATCCCAGGCCTCCTAGAATTTTGGCATCACAGGACTCAAATGCCTGTGTATGGTGCAGAAGGTCTTTAATTCAGAGAAGATCACATGCATTGTCAGAAGGTCCCGAAAGAAATGAAATCGCGAGAAGAATTAGTCCAAGACAGGTATCTTTTCATAGTTTTATTATCAAGAAATACAAGTGAGTGATCTAATTTAAAAAAATTACTTTACATTTTATGATTTCTTTGTTAACAGATACCTAATAATGGACGTGTTTGCTATGCTTGTTGGGTTGCTGCTCAGCGAAATATTCGCAGACAAGCTGCAAACAATGCTGTGAGGCAAATAGAGGAAGGAATTGTTGATAGGAGCGAGGATGAAGCAATCACGTATAATAGAAATGTTTGCGTGTGGTGCAGATCATCTTTGCTTCACAGACGGACACATATTCTGGGAGATGGTCCTGAGAGAAATATAATCTCAGAAAGAATGTTTTCAAGAGAAGTAAGTAGTTTCATTTATCAAAATTCTTTTTATATAATTGCCTTGTTACACTATGGGCCATATCTTCGTTCTAATATACGGGTGACAAAAATATCGTTTTTAGCTCAGAATCCACTAAATAGTCGATCCCTATTAGTTTTTCGAAAATATCTTCAGTGTTTTATAATAGTATAGATAGATATGGTAATAATTTTGTGTTTTCAGATTCCAGCGGATGCATTAGTTTGTATGGGGTGCTGGAGAATGGTCCAGGAGTTACGAGAGAACCCCAATATTATCGCAGTACCAGAAACAACTATGCAATTAGATGAGTTCACTCATACGACACATTCAAGTGCACACTGCTTTGTACCAGGTTGCACAGAACCAGAACGATTGAATGTGCCTCTATGTTTAAAGAAGAGAATCCTCCAATCGAAAAAAGTGTTTGTAACAGAAGATGCAAAGATCTGTCAAATGCATAGCACAGTATATGACTGGGACATTTTAGACCAATTCGAATTAAGTGACTCCTTTACTAAAAATGAAGTGCAATCTTTACTGAGACTATCCACAGAGGCAGAGGATGCCAGTGGAATACCAATTAACTTTAAAAATTATAGATTGGTTCACGACAATATTTTTCATTTTTGGACTGGAGTCACGAAATCCAATTATGAATCAATATTAAGACAAATACCTAGTTTACAAGAATCATGTAAGCGTCCACATTTGGCACTAGGGCTTTACCTAATTAAGTCTCGAACAGGGGAGTCACACGACAGAATAGCTTCTCTGTTTCAAATAAGTAAAGCTCTAGTGACAATATTATTAAAAAAAGCTAGAGAAGCTTTAAAAAATGACTTTGTACCGTTACATTTAGGTATTAACCACATAAGTAGAGGTGACCTTATAAATCGAAATCTTTTGATACCCGAAGGGTTATTCGGAAATCCTAGTGCAGAGAGAAAACCAATTGTCATCTGTGATGGTACATATATATACGTCCAAAAGTCGTCTAATTATCTCTTTCAAAAAAAAACTTACAGTATACACAAGTATAGAAACTTGGTTAAACCATTTTTAATTGTCGCTACTGACGGATATATAATAGATGCTTTGGGGCCATATCCAGCAACAACATCAGATGCAGACATCACGAAAGCCCTTTTCCAAGATGAAAATGCGGAATTAAGAAACTTTTTCAGACCTCAAGATATTTTCATTTTAGACCGGGGCTTTCGTGATGCTCTGCCTCTGCTGGAATCACTAAATTATGCAGTGTATAAGCCAGAAACATTAGAAGAAGGAGAAAACCAATTATCCACCCTTATAGCAAACAAATCAAGATGTGTGACGTTATGTAGATGGGTAGTTGAAGTGGTAAATGGCAGATTTAAACGAGACTTTAGATTATTACGTAATGAATATTTTAATGTGGCTTCAAGGCATCTAATGGACGACTTTAGGATTAGTGCCGCAATAATAAATGCTTTCCATAAAGTGCTTGTGAACCGGCCAGATGCTCAAATAATTTTGGACAGAGCAAAAACCAGAATTTTGTTGCCTAATTATTTAGCAGAATATATAATCTTAAATAATGTTAACCGTCGGCGGGCCCATTTTTACAGAATAAATGAAGAAAATGAGCAATTAAGTATCTTCCCACGAATGACCATGAGTGATCTCACACTATTTGCTCTGGGTATCTACCAAATAAAACAAGCGAGATCGTATTATGGCGAACATTTGAGACAACATGGATCATTCGTGGTGGAGATATCAACTGATTTAGAAGTTACTAACATACCAGAATTGTCCTCACATGAGACTGTGTTGCTAAGAGGACGTATAAAATCTCGCCATTTTAGTCAAAAAATATATTACACATATATCCTCTTAGCAACACAAGGTAATGAATGGGAAGATGTAATAAAAGGGTATTACTGTAGTTGCATATGTGGTAAAAGAACTGTTGGAACATGCGCTCATGTTATGACAATTATTTGGTTTCTGGGATGGGCCCGTCACGAAGAAAATATAACAGCTCCAGCAACATTTTTAGATGGCATTCTTGTGAATGACATCTAAAAATGTTGCTGGAGCGAGAGAATGAAGTCAAATTGAAATAAATAAAAATATAAAACTTCATAAAACTGTTTTATTTCATCACTACCAGTTACCTTCCCTACCTACTTAAGTGTGTTTACTAGGTAGTTGATTATTCACTGCATGTTACTACAATAGGACGAGTATGTTGTGTGTTTTCTCTAATGTACATTAAGATTTGATTTGATGTAAGTACATAGAGTTCAATCGAGGTTAGCTGCTGTTCTGTTATGTGTAGGTGCAGCAGTAGGTAATACATACATATAATCACGACTATTATCCCCGAAGGGTTTGTCATTGTCAGACACTAGGCAATGAGGACATCAAAAGCAGTCCTCTGCCATAGTCCACTTTTCACCAAATAGCGACTGCACATGTTCTCAGCGTGCACCGCTCTATGATGTTGGATGTATGTGCAGTCTTTAGTCCGTTAGTCGCCTTTTATGACGCCTAACTAAGGAAGGAGAGTGGGTGGTAGTATTCTTTCACAGCTATGCGACATGGCAGTAGGTAATAAAAAGCTGAAATCTAGCACTTAATAGCTTAAGTTTAACTCTACTCTACCTACAAGTTATAAAAGTAATAGCCAGAAGTAAGTTAATTTATTAACATTAACAATTTTCATTCATACGGTAAGTACTTTTGTTATGACAGCTACTTGACATGACATGACATTGACAGAATACCACCATTACCCCCTGCGATCACGAAACTTGCCATTATTTGTTATTTAAAATACTTCTTACGTAAAAACTATTCATTTATTTGAAGAAAATCATTTTGAATAAGCTTATTCCATGCATAAGCTACATTTTGGTATTATGTACAAGGTGTTGGCATTTTCTCCATACAAAATTAAACATCTCCTTTATATATTAAGTAGGTACAGTCAGCAACAAAATTCGTCAAACACTTTAGTACACACATACGCTACGCCCGCCGCCCGCCCCTGCACATCACCAGAAACTATCAAATTTTCCCATCAGACTTTGAACTGTATGTGTGTGTCACGTGGTTGAATATTTATTGAAGAAATTTGTCAGTTTTGGATAGGTTCATTTGCAGGTGTCTGTATTATGTCATGGCTACTACTTACCAGGGATGTACGCGGTGTACGCCCGTTCCCAATAATCTATCTATCTGTTGTTTTGCCTACTATAGATACAAATTTGACATAAGCTCCATACAAATTATGTCAAATTTCTAACTCCAGGTAAGCAAAACAGACAGATAGAATATAGGGAACGGGCGTTACGGAGCTTCGATTCTGACTCCGAAAAATTGGAACTTCGAATTGATTTTACACCTTGTGACTTCGACTTCGGCTCCGATAATTCCTCTAATCCCAATAAAATCCCCTCACGCCTCCCGCTTCTCGTCACTTTATTCATTCAGTTGTTTGTTTTGTGTGTCAGACGCGATTCTATTGAACTTGTAAATCAGAGCAGTGCAGTATTCTTGACGTGATAAGTTCCTCCGATTCCTATGCATCAAAAAATCTTCCGGTTCCAGTGAAACCGCCTCCTTCCGTAACATCCCAAACAGTAACTTAATAATTGAATAGCGCCTTTTTAATTATTGAGTTATTTTGGCTGATTTATTTATCACAATTATTTTGGTTACGGTAAACGGTAATGCATAATAATTCTTTTTAACGTACAGTGGATCGAAAAAATTCGTCACACGGCACACCGTCACGCTAACAATGAGTAATTAGATTATATATTCTGGCGGAAAGGTAGAATCAAGAAAGTAAGTATAGCTTTTCAGGGTATATCAATTATTCATTATAATGATCACTAGCATTAAGGCTGTATGGCCCAAACTCATTTGCGTTCTATACCAGATGAAGTAAATAAGAAAATATAATTGAAAAATAAATAAAACCAAACAAACAAAGTAGTACAAAACGACATACAATTTTTACGTATTTTCATGGACATTTATAATTAAATGCATAATGTTTCTTACAATTTTAAATCGTTGTGCTAATTTTCGAAAGTTTAATGTCGTCAGATTATTAATTCCAGTGCAAATACGGCTATTACAAGTTTCTTCAGGTTAGAAAGTTATGCCGCTATCTTTGTTAATTTTCGAATGTAATTTGTTGTTAATTATCGGTTTTTTGTAGGTTTAAGACATGGAGAATACGAATGGCAAGATCCGAAATCGGAAGATGAAGTGTGAGTTGATTTTCTGTATTTAACTAACTATAACTATGAGTGTCACCTTCATAATTTCCATAATTTGTGTTTTTGGTATTCTTCAGTACAACAACCCTGAGTTTTTATTGATTGCAAAAATGCTACATAAATCTTAAATAATTATAATTTTATTGTTGACTCATAGTATTAAAGAAAACTAACAAATGTTTGGTCATAGAGTGTTTTATTTTATTTTAGTTTATTTGGGAAACAAGCAATATAATACATGCAGGTTTTACGTTATGTTACGTTTTAAGTTTCCACTAATAAGCAAAGGCCTTGTCGATAAAGTCAGATTTTCCTTTGCTAGAGAAAATGAGACTTCATGCACTCCTCTTTCAATTGTAATACCAAACAAGGTTCAAAATGTTTACCATTATATTAAAAACAGCATTATTTGTTAATATTATGGTTGCAATCTCATCGCTGATATAGCCAGGCACCCTACAGCACCAATCATATCATTTACATTGTTTTATTAAAATTTCAGTGTAAATATAACTTATATTGATAAGGATGGAAAGAAAACCAAAATCAGGGGGAAAGTAGGAGATAATGCAATGTACCTAGCACACAGACATGGAATCGAAATGGAAGGTTGGTATGATGAAATATTGTGAAATTTATCTTATTTGTTTATCAATTTTTACTCTGATATCTATGACTTTAAATGTAATAAATTTTTATCTAGTTTTAAACGAAATAGTGAACCTTTTGTTTCATAGAAGAATATTTAATGAAAAGTAGACAAGTTTTGACTCCCGATGTGTCTCAACACGTAAGTCTATCTGTATCATCATCTCGTCATCTCAGCCAAAAGACGTCCACTGCTGGACAAAGGCCTCCCCCAAGGATATGAGGGGTATTTGCCGTAATCGCCACGCTTGGCAGGCGTGTTGGTGATCGCAGTAGGTTTAGGGTAACCTCAGAGAGATGCTGCTGCCCATCCTCTGGAATATTACGACACCCGGCTTTTACGACACCCACTCAATTCTTTATCCCCGGCACCACACAGGGGACACTCTCTGTATGTGTCCCAAAATTTATAAATAAAATCATTTATTATTGTCAGCCATCCTGATCCAGACCATCTGACATGTGGTTTACTTCGAGGCTGTCTCTCATCTCTGAGCCACCACTTTGTCACTTATGATAATGTATTGGTTAATTTAACATATCCTTGATTCCAGGGGCATGCGAAGCATCGTTAGCATGTACCACTTGCCACGTATACGTTCATAATGAGTACTTTGATAAGCTCCCTGCTTCGGAAGAGAAGGAGGATGACTTGTTAGATATGGCACCGTTTCTCAAGGAAAACTCTAGATTGGGCGAGTATCTTATTTATTTAAAACGTCTTTTGTCAGGCCTGTGGTAGTGTATGTTGCTCTCATATTGGGTATTTAAGCCACCAAAGATATCTGTAATAGACGCAAAGTCCTATCTTATCTATATTAATACATGAAGCAAAAACTTTGTACCCAAGTGCCAAGTGTTGTGTTGTTGTTGTATAAAAAATACATTAAATCAATAAAACAAACATTACACACACTACCATGTATTTGACACACACGCCTAAATACTCTTTTCAAAAATTTAATTTTTCATTGCTTAAGTTTTATTAGATAGATAGATAATACTTTTATTGCAACACTTTATAACATAAACATGAAAAAATTAAAAAAAAAATTACATAGTTACAATTTGGCGGTCTTATCGCTTTCAAGCGATTTCTTCCAGACAACCAGTTATTTATATCTTCCAATATAGGACACTTGACCTACATCTCACCTGATGGAATGACGATAAGGCAAGGCTGGCAATATCAGTTTCTAAACCAACATAAGTTGAACTTAAATAATGTTATATCTGTTAATAATAATTATATTGCTTTTTTTTCAGGTTGTCAAATTACACTTACCAAAGATTTAGACGGTATAGAATTAAGATTACCCAAGGCAACTAGGAATTTCTATGTCGACGGACACAAACCTACTCCACATTGAGCCTTGTGCATTTGTATTTAAGAATAAGCAGCTTGAATATGACTCAAATGAAAATTTTGAAAAACATAGCCTAGTATTTAGTATTTAAAAAACAAAACAGTCAAATTGAGAACCTCCTCCTTTTTTTGAAGTCTGTTAAAAAGCAAGTCTTGCAAAAATGTTCTTTATTTTTGTCAAGAAGGCATGTTGTGAGCTTATATTTTCAATAATTTTTTAGGTAGCTAAAAAGATTTTGTCTTAATTTTTTGACAATAGAAGTCTGCTATGAGGAAAAAAGTCTCTTGAGTATGTATTGGTTTTTTGTTTAATCATAAAATAGTTCTGTGAGCAAAATAATACCTATGATTTTATGATATCATTGTGTATATAATAGTAATTGAAATCACTGTAATTTCTTCTTGTTTTGCAAGGCTTTATGTTAGATATAGTTAAAAAGCCTTGGCTATTCTTGCTATGTTCTCCCTTCTGTTTGTTTGTGTGTACATAAATTATAAATAAATAAAACAGATATTTTATATGTTTAAAAAACAGTGCTAGTGCTAGTATTTCACTCAATATTCTCTATCAAAGACAAAATATGTTAACACTACTTTGAAAATGTTTAAAAATAAGTTTATTTAATGTAGAATGTAAATAAAATGTGTAAATTTTATTTGATAAAATGTACAGATTGTGTTATAAACAAAATAAAAATATTGTTTTGAGAATTCTTTATTTTATTAAAAACCTATTTTTACATCTATAAAGTTTTTTGGCAGACAATGTTACTATATTATGTGTTCAATACAAGTTCAAATATAATTAGTTTTAATGCTATTTCTATCATGACTACTCATATGCTTTTTAAGTGATTGCTTATATACTGTCTTAAATGTACATTTATCACAGTATACAAAGTTATTTTCCCTAAAATGTAATAAGTGATGGCTTCTAAGAGCAGCTTGAGAAGTACCTTTATATTCACAACTTCTAAAGTTACATGCATAAGATCTATTATTACTGTGAATGTTTTGATGAGCTCTTAGATTTGGCAAATAGTTTGTAGTATAATTACAATGACTACATTTTTCAGTTTTAGATTCAAAATGGGTATTAGTATGCTGTTTAAAATGGGACACTCTCCCTGTCCTATAGCCACAAATTTCACAGAAAAATAATTTTGACAATAAAATTTTGTGTTGTGATAATAGATGATCACACAATGTATTTTTACAATTGAACACTGCTCTACAGATGTGGCAGGAATTGTTGGCAGTTTGATGGGCCATAACGAAATGCTTCTTTAAATCTGTTACTACTTGGAAGATTTCTTTGCATACATGGCATTTAGTTTTTTTCTTTCTTTTGTTATTTAATATAGTGTCCTTCAATTGTTCAGCTTCTACTCTGTGTTTTAAGTAGGTGTGGTATCTTAACGATTGAACTGTGGCATATGCGAGTTCACAGAATCTGCACTGATGTCTCCCTGTATCATCTATGCATTTGTACCAAGTGTCAATGGATTTAGTTGCCTGAAACAGAAAAATATATGCTACACTTTGCTGTTGTCATCTGTTCTGCTCTACAAGCACATTAACATTTATGCTGACATTTTACTTAATGTGTTGGTCAGAAAGATAAGGAGACTGTTGAGAAATTGGGAACAGGATAGGCAAAGAAATAGGTACTTAGGTATAGATTTGTCAGAAATCATCAATAATATTATTTAATATGGCTTTGAAATATGGTCATAAGTATCATAAGTTTAAGGTGTTGAGTGCATTGTTTGTTTTATTAATATCAATGTGCTTTTAGCTCGTAATAATCCTGTTAGCCCATACGGAAATCTAATATGTTTGTGTTAGGTATGGGTTATAGTACCTAGTCTTACAGTACCTAACTGAGCTCGATTTCTCAAATTCAACCCGAGCAAGCATTATTGTTGTGTGCTTGTATTGTTTTGTTTACCTCATCATTTAATATTTTAACAGTATTGCATTCAAATTCTGATGTGTCCCGAGCGCTTTCTTCTATTCTTACGCATTTGTTCGATAAAGGATCGATGTCGCCGCTTTCTATGTATTCTACTTTAATTTCTACTTCGTCTATTTGACAATCCATCATTTTATGAACCATTTATTAAATTGTATTGGTAAAAGCGTTTTATCTATTTAGGTAAAACGAATTCACAAAAACAAGTAGTTTATTTGACGTTGACAGCAGTGTTGCCAGTGGCCGATAGTCAAAAGTAACACGAGACGGTTCAAAAAGTACATTACATTTTCACGAGAAAAGTAAATTAACTATTTTTTTATTTATTATTAGGCACTTGATTACACAATAAAAATTCTATTCCACTCCAAGCTTCGAAAGAAAAAAAAATGGATCCAATGTTGTCTAATTCATGAAGTACTTAAACCTATTATTTTTATTATTATTTATTGTCACCTAAATACAGGTAATAATTACGAAAGTGACTTCCCTGACCTCCAATACTAGGTATACTTTCGGTATTATGTTATGACCGAGGTCAGTGTCTTCCTTCAGATATCAGTAGTATCAAAACTTATTGATCGAATTAATAAAAGTAATGAATTATCCAACTTTGTTTTACAAGTTCGTTAGCTTTCTTCGCTACGTCGTAAGAAAGAAAAGAAAATGAACAAAACGTAAATAAACAAAACAAGATGAAACTATCTTGCGTTCTATTTCACGATTATGTTTGTATGCTGGAAAATATTTAATTATAGGTACCTATATTTTCATCAAGTTCTCAAAGTAACATTTTCAGTCGTGTAACATGGAAGTAACATGAGATTGTCAAAAGTAAAGTAAAATGTTACAAAAGTAACATTCTGGCAACGCTGGTTGACAGATAGTTGACTTAAATGTTGCCAGTATAAAGATATAAATAACTTATTTCATTGTCAACTTTTGTTTATCAGTTCATTCATATAAAGATTTTTGGGTTTGGTAGACTATAATCAGATATTATACAGAGACTATTATAAGATATCATCATCAGCCTATACTAGTCCACTGCTGGACATATGCCTGATACCATAGTAATCAAATAAATTATTATATGAAAATAATTAAAAGGAACAGCCCGAAAAATTTAAGCTACTTTGAAACCGTGTTAAAAGATTTATAATTATGTTTTTTTGTTCACAATCTTTAATGAGGTATCAACACAAATAAGGAAAAAATTAATATCTTAATTATCAAGATAGTTGACCCTACAACCTACAACCAGTTTGTCCACAACACTACACACAAAC
Organism: Eudonia lacustrata; assembly: GCA_947562085.1. Classification (NCBI taxonomy): domain Eukaryota; kingdom Metazoa; phylum Arthropoda; class Insecta; order Lepidoptera; family Crambidae; genus Eudonia; species Eudonia lacustrata. The sequence continues at coordinate 13,992,838 of OX387332.1, read as the reverse complement.
GACAGCTAACAGTTTACCAGTTCAAGATAAAGATAATAAAGGTGCACTTTATTTCAATGTCCTCCTCCATCCTCTTTAAAAGATGTGGGCTTTAGAATAAAACAAGAAGCTATAATCTGCGTCGCAGAATCGCAGTAATAATGATTATCGGTGAGAATAAAGTATGTTATTAATTACTGTAAAACTGCCTAATGAATGGCATAATGCCATTTTAATAATTAAATTGGAAGTGTTTAAGACATACAATCATAAGTATACAATTTTATATTATCTCTTTGTTATTCGGATTAATACAACGTAGAAGCAGCTATAAATCTTTTGTTTATCACTAATAAATATTAGAAAAGTTATAATTTTAGTACAAGGATGCAAACGCAACTAACATTAACAGTAAACATAATTAATTTATTAACACACAAACGCATGCAACTAAGAAAATTGATCAATATAAACATTCAAAATTGTTTAACCCCTCAACGCATAATATTGCAAAACACATTATAACTATTACTTCCATTTTCTTAAATCATTTTACTTTTTCTACCTGGTAACAATTTCACGCGCATCTTCATTCGCCATTCGTTCACAATTCGCATCTTTTTCATTCGTTCAATCAGTCAGCTCGCGATCGTCGTAAGAGGAGGGTGACTTTCTGGTCTCCGCTAAGCGTGTTTCGGAGTGATTTGTGTTTTGTTTTGTGGTGCACCATGGCTTACAACGGCAGTAGTGGCAAAAGACTGTGTACAGGAACTGATATCGACGTTGAAAGGGTGAGTGGCGTATTCCAGATAACCATAGTTGGGACACCAATCTACGTAGATTCTTCAAAAATGGCCGTGTTTTGAACGATTCTCGTTTCATGTTTTGCATCATTTGTTGAGAATGTTCGCGTTGCTGCCGATTTAATCAGTCGTTCACTTTCGATAGCCGGTAAGAGATTGCGATAAATAATATACAGGAGGCCACGTTATGTTGTTGATACCAATTTTGAGGTTACAATTTGTTGACACACAGTTCTCCTTTATTCTAAAATTCTCCCAACTATTGGTACACTTTACAACACTTTATTTCTTTCATAGCCGTCGAGTTTTTCTTGTTCGAAGTACGAAAATAGCGTGATGTCTACACTGACTGTCTGTCAATTATTGTGATTGACATCGCTCGCTCATTAGGATTTTTTTTCTAGGGCGGGAAACGAAATAAATGCACAGTTTTCTTTTGAGGACACCCGTAGGTAGTATGGTTGTATGATGGAACCTAATAGCACCTATTGTTTCGAAGATAATGATGAAGAGTAAATAAATCAATAATAATCTTCATTTGAATACGTTTTCATCTATTGTTATCAAAAGTACCTACTAATCTTAAATTCTTAATAATATTATTACGTTTGCCTGAGCTAGATAAACATGTGATTCAGCCTAGAATGGGCTTAAATTATACTTACTTATAGAATACGATACCTACTTTCTAGAAATCTTTCAACAGACAATTATCTCGCGGTCTTCAAAGTTACGTTTCGGAAATTGTGTAAATAAATAAAAATCTGACACGTTACTTTAAACTATTGGTCCGAAAATCGACGGAATGGAAAAAACTTAGCAAGATCTTGAAACTATTTAAAAGTTTAACATGAGGAGAGCACAGGCGGTTTCGAGCTTTTCAAAAGCGAAAATGATGATAAAAATAAAGATTACGTTTTATGAATACAAAGGTCTAATAAAAATTTAATCAAAACACTTTACAATTACTCTGCAAATGTAAACTCACTCAATTAAGCCTTTTAAGCCAATTAAGCTTCAGGGCGCCTTTGGCTTTCAAAGTAAAAAGTAAATCATCATCTCAGCCAAAAGACGTCCACTGCTGGACAAAGGCCTCCCCCAAGGATCTCCACAACGACCGGTTTTGTGCTGCTTGCATCCAGCGGCTTCCCGCGACCTTCACCAGATCGTCGGTCCACCTTGTAAATAGTAAAAAAAAAAAAAAAAAAAAAAAAAAAAAAAAAAAAAAAAAGTAAATAGTGTTGAATAATTTCGTGGTTAGAACCACGATAGCTCAATTGGAAGAGCACCTGACCCGGTATGTCAGAAGGGTGCAGGTTCAAACCCTGCTCGTGGAAATTGTTTCAACATTTGTGTTTTTTTCACTCAATTAAATTTAATAATTAAATTAAATTAAATTAAATTTTAATTATGTCTTGAGGTCAGATTTATGTTGAACATATTTATAACTATGCAAAAGACCTATCGTTGACTTTGATTTACAGTAATATTCTCAAAAAGATACCTATTATATTAAATTAAAATCACTGAAAAAAAACTCATTGTGATTAGGTAAAGAAAAAGACAATAAGAATACCGTTGAAAAGTACAATTTATTATCTTAAAAGCTTGCTGCCATTAATTTTACTAAACATAGTTTTGTAGTCTCTTCTAAAAATACAAGTGACTGTTTTGTTTTAAATCTGTAATGTGATGTACATCTGTCGTAATAAATATTCTTCAAAGCTCAGCAAATGAGATGGGAGAGTAATTTTGCTTCAAAATATCTGATGCGGATAGACAAAGACCGGCTCACAATATAAATTCTAGATAATTTAAAAACACTTTTTCAGTCTGTGAATCTTATTTACTTATTGTATGTAAAATTTGTTTAGTAGTTACATATTGTAGCAACTGTACTCTTCTCCACTAGACAAATCAATTTTACCTGTAATATGCTGAAAAGCTACTGTTTTACAATTGGTAAAATTACTAGAAACACAGTATAACCAAACAAGATAATTCTTTAAAGTGTTTTCTTCTTATATAAGATCTTAATTTTTTTGATTAAGGTTACCTTAACAATCAGTTGCAGTGTTAGAAATTATATAAAAAAATATATAGTCTATGCCTAGTAACTTTTGTTATGATTTTATTTAATGTATTAATTATTGAACTTCTAATTGAAATTGTTACCTGCTTAATTCAGTATTATAGTATATATAGGGTCGCCAACCATACTTTAAAATAATGTATCCTACTTTATTTTCCATCCCCATACTTAATTATTTTTAATAATAATAAAGTATGGAAAATACTTTATTTCCAACTAATGCGTGGGTTTGAATGAAATATTCCTGATGACTTAATTTCTGAACTACTGAATGGTACTCAGACTCAGGTGAAGTGAAACGAAACGCAACGCTTATAAATTTGGAAAATACTTTATTTTTTCTTGAAATCCTTTTTTTATACTAGTTAGTGATAGATTTACTTTATTTTCTTGAAAAATAATTGGCAACCCTATAATAATAAACCTCAGTATTATTTGTTTTGTGTATTTTTATACAGTAAATTTAGTTATAAAAATAGCTCACAATATGACAAATGATTTATTACAACCTACTTGGATGTATACATCAAAGAGTTCAATTACTCTTTGATGATTCGAATTGAATTTGTTACCAATTGAATGGTCTAAATAACTTGTTAAATTGAACTTTGATCATTATTTTAATGGCTTTTTTATGTGGAGATTACTTATTGAGTTTATAACCTTCTACCTTTTGGCTGTCTGCTAGATTTTGCTATGACTTTTATAGGTATAAGAACTGAAGTAAAATGCTGTCTCAAAAGTTAATAGTAATTTTCTTTAATTTGCTTTATTGCATGTATTGATGTTGGATAGTCAAATCCAGAATAGCTATTTTATTTATGCTCAAACATAATAAGACAGTAACTTCCTATTCTAATGCCAGTTTTACCACTTAACCAGATATAATAGAGACAGTCATTACTCAACGAGTATCGCGAACTCGGCATTCCTCTATTGTTCAAGCTCGTATACTTTGGGCACATACCTTGGCGTGGTGGTACGTCAACTGAGCGTCTTGTCGTCCAGGGCAAAGTTGAGGGCACCTGAGCGCACGGTAGATCGCCGATGAGATGGATGGACCATATTAAGAAGCCGTAGAGAACCACTTATACACGCGTGCACAAGGATGGCAATAATAATAGTCAGAGGGGAATGGCGATGGCTGGTAAAGCGGGGATCACTGTGACAAAAGTATAACGAAAGTTATTATTACCTTTTTTTAATAAACTTGTTTTGTAACACTACCGGAGGAAGAAACAGCCCTTGCCGAGTTTCTTGTGGCTTGTTCTCTGTACAAGTACTCCACCGTAGGCTTTACTTAATATTAGAAGAAGGCAAACGAGCAGGCGGGTCACCTGATGGGAAGCAATCACCGCCGCCCATGAACACCCGCAAAACATGAGGAATCGCAGATGCGTTCCCGGCCTTGAGGAAGGAGTTGGATCTTGAGGAGGGAGTAGGAATAAGGAGGGGGATTTACGAAGTCATGGCTTTGAATAGACTATAAAATTTGTTTTTTTTTTTTAATTTCTTTGACCACACTACTCTGCCAAGTTAAACGTAACCTTTACCTCCATCATACAAAGATCACGTTAATAGCAAATGTTATAATTAAATAATTAAAACAAGGTAATACCTTTACTTGGGTGGCATTTTTACCGGTAATTTAACTAACCGCTCTACGCGGACTAGGTAACGATACTACTTAGTTCTAGATAACGTTACGTCTGTATTACCGCTACCAATTAAACTTAGAAATAACGTTCACTAACGATACTTATACTAGTGTGAATTTGGTAACGTTATCAAGCTCTGATTTGAACGTTTACCCAAGAATTAGTTGGCGTAACAGATGCTTTGCTCGCTACGGAGTATTACGATTAAATTGAATTCGTATTGCAACCATTAATTGCCCGCCCATAAATTAATCTGATTCTGTCAGCTGGCAAACTTGTTTTATGGGTTGAACGTAATTATGGGCAGTGCTTACTTAGTGCAAGTTTTAGTAGCCACTCTTTTCGTTGGTCACCAGGTGTCGCTCGCTTCAAAGCCCTAAACATAAGCGTTTTCTTATTAAATATGGTCGATTGGCAAACACTAAGCACCATAATGCAAAAGATACCGATTATCCACTTAGAAATATTAACCTTTTCACCGCCCAACTATCCTGCACGCGATGTCCCGCTGTACGCCAACATATAAATGTATTTTAATAAAGTAGGTACAAAGAAGAACTTCTATAGAAGTTGTTGGCGGTAAAAAGGTTAAAAGCAGAAAAAAAATTAACCGCCTCTGTGGTCTAGTGGTTAGACCACAACCGGTCTTATACCCAAAGGTCCCAGGTTCGATTCCCAGCGTGTACATGTTTGTGTACTCGGTTTGCTTGGCGGTAGGGCTTATTTGTCCGCCTGGCTAGGTACCACCGTGTTATCTAATTACATATGTCGCCATATCTCATTGTTGTGTTCCGGTCTAGAGATAAGATAGCCAGTGCCTCAGTAGTTGAGGATTCCGGGTTAAGAGGCCTTATCACTTAACATCAGGTGAGATTCAAACTGTCAGTGGGCAACAAATTACTAGGGTACAAGTCGATCTTGAAACCTATATGGATGTACGGCCTTCAGCTTTGGGGTTAGAGCTTGTAACTCCTCTATCATACGTATACAAAGAATGCAGAACACAATTTTCAAAACAATTAGTAATGTCCCCTGGTATGTGACTAATGCTGAGATCCACGAACACCTGGAAATGCTCACAGTGAAAGAAGAAATCACTATTATCAAGACTACATACAGGAAACGGCTAGAAGCCCACCCAATACCCTTGCACAACAGCTCACAATATCCAGCTATGTTAAACGCCTTAAAAGAAAAGACATCCTATAGCGTAGAGATATATGAGTAGATGTTTTCGCTGGAGGACACACTCTGAACGAGAGAAGCATGTAACACATCTGTTAAAAGTGAATGCACTGATTGCAGATGCGACAGGGGGAAATAAAATGTGTTTTTTTTGAGAGAGATTGCTGATCGCCTCAAACGGTATTTTCAGCGTCACCGGCTTTAAAAAAAGGTGAGATGGAAGGCCAAGTGCTCACCCGTAGGTAGGGTTGCCAACCATTTTTCAAGAAATTAAAGTAAATCTATCACTAACTAGTATAAAAAAGAATTTGAAGAAAAAATAGAGTATTTTGCAAATTTATTTATTTAAGCGTTGCGTTTTGTATCACTTCACCTGAGTCTGAGTATCATTCAGTAGTTCAGAAATTAAGTCAGAATATTCGGTTCAAACGCACGCATTAGCCGGAAATAAAGTACTTTTCATACTTGATTTTTATTAAAAAGAATAAAAAGTATGGGGATGGAAAATAACGTAGGATACGTTATTTTAAAGTATGGTTGGCAACCCTACCCGTAGTAGGTAACAACAACAAATTTACAATGGTAGGTACCAGACTACCAGCTATACTTACACCAATTCGTAAATTTAATAATTAGGTAAAATACCTACTTTTAATTTCTTCAACACACTATTAAAGTAATAATTATGTAAAATACCTACTTATTTCTTCAACACACTATTATTTTAATACATGTAACGTTACCTGTAACGAATAACGAAGTAGACGGCATTTTGATTATGTACAATTTCAGAGTTAACGACGCTATTAAACCCTTAATTAATTAATATTTTAAACAAGATACTACGGTACATTTTACACGAGTTGGATAGTTAAATAATCCATAGCTAAACTATGTTTCATGTTTAATTAAATTGAAACATGTGTTTGATTTAAAATACCTTTAATTTCGTACAGTCAGCTACTTCAGCGCCTTATCATAATAGCTTTGCTAGAAACAGGGAAACTCCTACCCTAAAATAACATAAAAAAATCGTTTACAGCTACTAAACTACTACTGTAAAAACGATAGAAAGTTTTATAGCATAAAATCAGATGATAAACCGTATTTTTCTTTTTTAATTCTAAAATGTTTTCTATTAACGGTCAACTGTACTTTCCTTATGCATAGAAATATCATTTAAATTGGCTATTTATGTTAAGACTTGCCAAATTGAAGTGTGTATGGTACTTACCTATATCAAAATATAAATAAACATAAACGCCCGTCAGTAAAACATTATAAATTGTCTAATGTTTTTCCGCTCTCCAAATATGAGGTAAACGATCCTGTTGTATACTATATGTAGACATAGTAATGTCCAATCTACCTGACATTTTGTATGAATCACCCGCTCCACTGCTGCCAACTGCCGGGGAGGCGTTTGTCTGAGCTGCGCAAGAGTCGAGGAATGCTATTGGCTGGCAACACAATCGGGAATTGGCAAGCAACGCCCTTACGATATATTCGATTCTCAGTACCGATTCTTAATAATCGAGTATTTAGGCGCCGCCGCGGTAGTTTATAAGGGTGATGTTCTTCTGCCGAATCAAATCATATTTATTTGATGGAAATGCGGCACAAAAGTAAGATCGTCGTAATCAATAAATTGCTGTGCAGTTTTTTTGTGCCAATTATTTTCTACAGCTAAAACACGTCCTGAATGGGTGGGTATAGGTAAAAAAAATCGGACGATTCATAAGTACCTAATCTTAAAGTCTATTTGAATAAAAAACTTGACGTTGACTTTGAATTGTAGACAAAAAAAATAGAAATAAAATAAAACAAATATATTTTTAATAAATTCTGAAAACACCTTAACTTAATTAAAGAGTCAACACAAGATTCAACAATAATGGTTTAACAGAAGATCATAAGATTAAAATGTGCTGTAAAATGGAAAATCAAACTTTTGATCTATGTAGTTGCAGATAATTATTAAACATAGATTTCTTGTGTGTTTGCCAACTGAACTATGCCTAGACAAGTCTGGCGGTAAACAGAACGTACTGCGATATTTTATGTAATTATTCACTTTGCCACATGTTCCCGATATTGTCTTTAATTATTTTGTGAGTATGATGAGTGTGCGCGTGCAACGTGTACGCGCAAGCCGATTAGCCATCTATCTCCTTAGTTGTAATTATTTTCTCTATTTATTTAGACACATAGTCTTTTAAAAATATGTATTTTTACAATGAAGCCTGTACTAACAGACTAGAAGTGAGCAATAAAAAAAAACTTTGCAATCAGTTAGATTAGATGCTTAATAATATTTATATACTGTGAATAAAATTCCAGAGAGCTCGATGGCGTAGTGCACAACGCGCTTGGTTTGCGAATGCTGAAATTAAGGAGGTTTCGCAAAGGCCGGTTATCAGAAGGTGACCAAGGTGGTACGTTGAGCCGTTGGTCCTAGCAGCATTAGTAGCCGTTTATCACAACAAACAAACAACCAATCCGCACTGGGCCCGCGTGGTAGTTTATGAACCGTTCTTTGTTACTTAATATCTATGCTCATGCCTACCGATATTCACTGTTATTATTACATTTGAAGATATATAGAGTATGTAATGAATGGCTCAGAGTTCTGAGGCTGCACTAATTCAAAGTTATCCATTAAGATAAGCTATTCGGGATAACCATCCATGATGCTGAAACTGTGCTACACTGCAGAGTACTTGCGTGTAGTTGCGTCATGCATGCCTTCATAACCGAATGGAATTTGTTTGATGCAAGCCAGATCTAATGGCTCGAAGATACCACGGAGAATGGCCGAAATAGAATTGTAGCGCTTAACAAAAGGTGTGCCGGTAATTATTTTAATATGGAGTAGTTCCCATTTGTTCTATAGAACTGACGTCACCAGGACAAGAAAAGAAAAAACATTGTCAATTGTTCCATAGAACATTTAGTATCTATTTTTCTCAAATTGTTCTATAGAACAAGATAACAAAAAACAATGAGTAAACCTGGATGGAAAGGCAAGTATGTAGTTCTATGGAAAAAATTAATGGGAAAATTGCCCTCTTTTGTCCCGGTTACGTCAGTTCTATAGAACAAATGGGTACTACCGTTATTTTCGTTAAAAGTGCTCGAAGCACCTGGGTTCAATTCACTATATTTAAAATTTTCATTATATTTTATATTCTATTATACATATTAATATTAAAATAAATATTTAGAATATACTCTGTAATTAAAACATGTTTTTTTTTTAATATTATACCTAATATTATTTTTTTCTTAAATTTAACATCATAGACAGGGCAGTTTTGACGGAAACCTCTTTGGATACGAGAATGCAACCTTTTTTTGAAAAAATAAATAAAAGCCTACTTCTATAGATTATGTTCTATTTTAACGATGTAAATTGAAATGGATTCGTATTTATTAAAACAATTAGGTATAAAGTGAAAAAATAATATGAAAAAAACAAAATAAAAATAAATTATTAAGGAAAGCATTTTTTCAAGATTTTTCATATTTTTTTATTAAAAAAAAGTGCAGTGGCAAAAAAAATTTCTTTTTTTTCGTAGTGTTGGAATCACATAGTATCCATTAAAAAAGCTTTTTATAATCAACAAAAAATCATGTATTTAAGGGTTATTAGATTAAATACTTTAATTTTTCTAAAATTTGGTTTAAGATTGTATTGATGTAACGTCTCCCAGTGACATACGAGGATAGTTAAGAGCGTTTACGCCGCACACTAGCGCCACTAATGAAAAAAAACATATCTAGTAATTAGAGATAGAAAATCAAATTATGCTCAATAAACTATTTGAATGAAGTAATTTAGCATTTTTACGTCACCTAATGAACACCTGACACGTTATGGTTTAGTTAAATAAGACATTACGGCCACTTTTAACTATAACGCCATAAAAATAGATTTTGTTAAAGTGATCGAATGGCCAATAAATCTTTCGGCTCTAACAATAATAATAAATATAAATATAAGACAACATCACATACTTTGCTGTGACTCCAAAAACAGTAGCTTAAGCACTTGTGCTATGGAATTTAGAAACAACGACCGACGGACGGCACCACAAACCACCCAGACTCTAGAAAATATAGAAAACCAGCTCTAACTAGCACACTGGTGGCAACCCTTGCAGCAACCCTGCCAATCGATACGCCATGTCCCGTCTCCATTGTTCGCCCCGTACGCGAGCCCCCTTTATTAGTGAACAACGCTCTTTGTTTGAGCAGCAAGCGTTGCCAATGATCGGATCCGTTTGTGACGGTTTTTCGACAAATCACTGCTTAGTTGAGCGACGGGGAATGTTGGAAAGTACTACGGTTCGAATGCGAATGGGTCAATGAATGAGCTAGGAATTAGGGTTGTGACATTCGGTACTTAACTAACAGTTCATAGACGACAAACAGCGAACTCTACTCTCTAAACTAACTCGTAATACATTTTTGTTTTCATATTTCACTCCACCACTACCAGTTCATTATAAGTCCCCACTGCTGGGGCACGAGCAGTGCGGATTGGTGGTTGTTATCGACTGCTAATGCAGCCGGGACCAACGGCTTTACCAAGCGGCCGTGGCTAGCTCAATTAAATCCGCACTCTCTTTGGTTGGTGATTGTCCCCGTCTAAATACTCATTTATTATAGATTTCATTATTTAAATATAGGTATCGACCAAGGAAATATTTCACGTTCCATTCAACATTGCTCAAATTGAATTCTGGGATCGTAGAGCTTGTTTTTTTTCTTTTCAGTTTTTTCTCTTTGCCGTTATTTTTTATGTTAGTCCGGTTTTTCGGTACTAAGCCTGCTGCGGCCTGCGGGCGCCGTTATCAACTCGCTGAAGCCTAAGCTGAATCTACTATCTTTGCTCAGAAACGCGAGCTCATCTTAGCACACCTCGCTAACAATTTATCTCCAACGGGGTACAATAAAAACGCCGGTGTCTCCAGATAAATCCACTAGACGCCGACGGATCCTAACAGACGGACAGTTTGACATTGTTTATGTAAATACGCCGCGCCATCGCATATTAGATTATGCAAAACGAGTTCGGATATTCCGCTCGTCGAATAACGTTGTATGCAGTGTAGGTACTATGTCATTTGATTCGCTATGCTATCAAAATGAGATTTATGTATGCTTAATGAAAATAAATTACGTCAATTTGTTGTCTGTTACAAACTTACAAGTGTGTATCGTTTTGATTGATTGTTCCAGTTTTTTTTATAGTGGACATAAGTAATTTTTTTTAAAAAGCTATTGAGGTATATTTAAATTGATTGAATGAGCACTTGAAAAATCCCAATGCCAATGACCCTATACGTATTGGATTGTTGCCCGAATTGCAAAAGGTCGAATGTTCAAAATACTTTAAATCACTTATCTTCTTTTTTAAAACCGCCTCTTTCTGTTTGTATTTAACAGTTACGTACTAATTTAATAACTACCAGTTATAGATGGCTCGGGTTTAATCCGACAAAGCATGGTTATACCACTGCTGACAAACCCTACCCATAGAATGTTAGCTTTCTAGATGAGTTAACAGGTCAGTTATTAATGTGATAATAGCATAATAATAGAGATATAATATATAGCATTTTATTGATTAAATACTATATAACATAGAACATAAAAAATAAAAATGTTAATATCAAAAAAAAAAATCCTACAGGTAAGTACCTACTACACTTGTTTCAGTGCCTTCAACTTGACAGTTGACATAATGCCAACACAACAGTTATCAAAACATATCTTCCCGTCTGAATGAAAACGTTGATTCTTTCAATAATAAATTGGAAATGAATTGTCTGGATATCTCGAGCTTTTCTCAGACGTTTTCTAACAAGCATATCTGATTGAGTAGGGTAACCATGCTAACGATAATATAATATTCATAAGTTTACACGAATTTTTTTTCTACTCGACGTTTGTTAGTGTACGTCCGTCTGTTTTGTACCGCTTCTCAGAATTCTGTCTGTACTTAATAATTTTCATTTTCCTTTTCTTGTGTTAAAAAGCTAGGTACTTTTGTCGTCTATACAAACACATATCAAAGACTAAAAGAAAATAAGAAATCTCTTTAAGGCTACTTTTTATAACGTAGATCAATTTAATGTTCATTTAGTATAGCTTGGAGAAAAAGTTAGTCTTAATATAAATTTATATTTTACAAAAATTTACGTGTCATTAAAATTAAAATCAATTATTTACTAATCAGTCAACTCTTATGAATTAATTGACTAAATGTATAGGTAATTTAATCAAATTGAGTTTGATGCTTGGCAAACGAAGGAAACACAGCTTGAAATTACGTTCATCCATAACTGAATAGATATTTATGTTGAGTGACCTTAAATAAACTAATAATCGAGAACGCGTTGTAAAATTATTTCTATCAATAAAGAAGTAAGAAGTAGTAAAATGCACTTGTCACCCTACATAGTAAAATCTCTGATAAGAAGTTATAATGAAGGTACCATAAGGCAGAGTTTCGCAGGCGACAAACTGATAAGAATCTACACAGACGTTGCCGAATACTTGTTAGTCGATTTCTTGTCTCTGTCTGTGCAATAATGTTTTTGTGAATTTAGAATAGGAGCACTTACAATAATGTTGGAGCAATCAACATTGAAAAACCGTTTTGAGATACATATGCGTCCAAAAATTGCATTTTGCCATTATGAAATGTATACGGGATTAATACATACATATAATCACGCCTCTTTCCCGTAGGGGTAGGCAGAGACCACTTTTTCCCACTTGCTACGATCCATACATACTTGTTTCGCTTCGTCCACTTTCATTATTTCCTTCATACATGCTCTTCGGTTTAGGGTACTCTTGACCTGGCCTTTTTCCAAGACGTCCCCGATTTGGTCTCGAAACGTCCGTAATATAAGATTAATTTAAATCCTCTAAAATCGTAAATTTTTAATTGTGCTAGTACAACGCGACGCCGTCGTCGCCTGAACAGTTCAAAAATGCGTAGTAACATTATGTGATGGAACGACACAATAATGTACACATTGTACAGTACAGTCTTTATCAGAGTATTGACGAGGAGTCAGGACCTGAACAGGGTTTTCCAGACATTAGTCTCACAGAATTTAAACGGGGATTAACGCAAACAAATTAGTAATATTATACCTTTTTTATATCCGACGTTACACCGGCCGACGGGTTTAAAGAAGGTATGATACCCTTTACTAATTAGTTTGGGTTAATCCCAATTCAATTCTTTGATCAGTACGGAACGCGAAAATTTAAAAGTGTATATAACAGTCTCACAGTCTGGCACCCCTCTGGTGTGCTCAGCATACGTATTCCTTTCTTCCTATAACATGGGGACATTTAAACGAGGTCTGAAGAAGCAACTTGTGGTTGGCCATGGTGAGAGCTAGTGTGGTGTAACTTACTCCTCTAGCTGTCTTTGCATCTGGACTCCCCTTCTGCTTAAGATCAGGTGGAGAGGAGTCATCTGCCTTCTAATACAATACAAAAGTAGCTAGCCGGCTCCTTAGTAGTTGAGGGTTCCGTCTGAAAGTCACGTCCGCCTTCAGTCTTATCATCATTTACTATCAGGTGATGAAGATGAAGGCCCAACGTTATCGAATAGCATAAACACTTTACTGTACACGATTATCGCATCATTGCAGTTCGATTTAATTTTAAATGTAAAATGGAAACTCGGGCGTTGATTTAGAGATGCAGCAATCGTTAAAGTGGACGTTAAATGCCTAGCTACAATGTAGACCGTCGGATTTATTGGCAAATCGTCAAAGACCGGTGCAGTTTGCGATGATTTTATGTGTTGTTTGTGTCGTGTTTAATTTGACAGTTGACAACGTCAGTATTATTGATGCTTTTAACGGTATCAATTAGTTTGTTGTGAATTGTGAATTTTTTTTTACATAACACGTGGTGAAAATTTGTCCCGCGTGCCCGCTTCAACTTGGTTACCGGAGATAGTCTTTGGAAATGCTGAAGACGCTGAGTCGTTAACGTGTTCGAAATGTACCATTTCGAACACGTTAACGACTGTATCACTGAAGAGGTAGTCAACTAGTCATAGACTAGGCAACATTGCATTTAATCACTTAGGCTTTAATCACGTGAGGACTAATTGTACTATTTTTGTTGAATCTAAGTTTTACTTCATCGTTTGCGTCTTTCCACAACCACACACTATTGATTTTCTAGAACGTATCACGACATCCATTCTTGATCTGAAAATATAGCAAACATCACTTAAAGTTATTCGTATCCGTAAATACTGAATTTTCTGAAATTTTTATGGGTTTTTATGCTTTTAATTTTCTTTATCACCTTAATGGCCATGCCGGAAAACAGCAGAAAAATTAATACATACCATCGTCCATCTTCCATTCATAAGAAATTTAGCTCGAAAAGTTCTGTTGGTTTATACCGACTGTCGCCCACTCCATGTCTAATGGAGCTCGGTTATGCAAGTTTTGCATTTTTTATCTGCAGTTCGGATGCAAACTGCAATTTTTAAGCTGAGAGATTAATAAGTGGAATCTGACAAAGTTTGTAGTTTTTCGTAGTGGGGGAATTCATGTTGCCATCACTTTGTTTTTGGATGGAAATAATGCCAAGTGGACTTGTGCTTCCAACTTATTTTTTGTTGCATTCGTTGATGTTCCCAATGGCTCCTTTCAAGAGATGCTAACAGTCCTATTTTTGGATCTTTATAATTCAAGTAACATTGACTCCCACTATGAGCATTAATTTGTATCAGTGTCATAGGTTCATTATGGATATTAATTATTATCTCAACTATGTTTTTATTAATAATTATTCCTGAATAATCAAAAACTAGATAACTCCTGAGTCATATGCCGAACATCTTCTTTTACTATGATGATTGATTGATGATTGAATGATTTTCTTTTACTATTTCCAACTATGGGTTACATTTGAGTTTAATCTTAAAGATATCATCTAGCGTGCACACTAAAAGCGAGCAGTAATTCAAGTTGTATTTCTTTTTTACTACTAGTAATTTTGATTTGTAAAATATAATTGTGGATGTTGTATGTGTCTTATTGTTCATTAACTAAAAGTGCCATTGAAGTTTTAAATAGGAAATAATTTAGGAGCTAATTATTATGCAAGTTCTCCGTCTTAAACAGTTGGAATAAAACATTTTCTCGTGGAACGACAGTAAACAAGCTGTCCATGTAATTGGTAAAAGATGCCAACGCCAATATTAAAGTCGGGAGGGGACGTTTATTGCGTTTTGAAATTATAACAAGCGATGCAACTCTGCGTTAAACGGTTTGTTTTTGCTTAGAATGTTGTGTTCGCAGATGTTTCTAGTGATTCGTTTGAGACATTGCGTATGTATATTTTCGAATTCATTTTCATTTACTTCTTTTTTTTTAACGCTATCGTCAATGTCATTATTGTAAAGTTTTTGATTGGTATCGTTAAAACATCCTCGACAGGTGACAAGACTGGAGGACCTCAAGGAAGTATTTTAGGGCCAACATTATTGGTCCTATCATTTCATTGCGATAAATTCTTGCAACTTAAAATTTTCATCAATCAATAACAATAGTCTTACAAATAAATAAAGAACTAAGAATTTTACTGTCCTTTAAAGCTTGACAGTGTTAAATAACAATAACAAGCAAGTACCAAGAGCGATGCTACTTCTCGCTATTCTCGCTACTCGTGTCTTTTGTATTAAGCGATTTCACCTCACGATAAGCGTAGATGAGGCATGTAATGAAACACGCGGGTATAGTCAATACTATTCACCACCCGGGCACATACAGTACTCTCATTGTGTTCAAATATAACAAAGCTTAATGAGAATTGCATCTTGACGAGTAACACGTAGTGTTTAGCAAATGCTTTTGGTATTTAGGGTTGTCATCAGATTCTAATTATGACGGTCCTTAATACTTTTATTTATTCATTTATTTGTTATTTATTATGTAGAAAATACTTTATTATGGTCATAGTTATTTGAAAAGGAAGCTTAGGTAAAGTACATGACTCTGTTAGGGTGTTGCAAACATGACACACAAAATTATAATACCATTAATAAAGGCATCAGTAAAAAAAAATTACGCAATTAAAGAAACATTCTATACAGATTATATCTAATAATTTCGCCTGTAAGTTGTTAGTTTTTTTTTAAATGTTTAAGTAGGCTAGGTATTTTCGGATTCTCAGTTGAACTTGGCAATGCAATATCCGTAGACTTGGTTGGCATTGGCATTGCTATTAGGCACATTTACTTCATAAAGAAGATGTATTGCCACGTCAACATAGGACAGACCCAAAGTTTTTGTACGATGTAGACATTATTACAACTGAATTCTATCTTTACAACTGATCTTCTTTTCTTTTAGGAATATACTTTTTGATCCACAAGAGCCTGGATATGAGCTTATCCGGGCTTCGCCCCGGAGAATTGAGCAGAAGTGAAGTTCAGATGCGAGGACTTTTTATTTTATTTTATTTTGTTTATTAGACATACCAACAGTGTACATATTATTTACTATTGACATGGTTACATACACAGAGGACAAATACTGATATGTACACCTTTAATATGTACGTACAACATTTGCCAATAACTTCTTCTAACAAGATTTTCAAATTAAGTTTAAAACTACAATTTAAAGAATAACTAACACCAAAATTTTAAGTTACAAAAAATAATTAAAAATTAAGACATAAAAAATATATATAGGTAACAAAAACATTCCAAACAACCCTATGCAATAATTAAAACTATGCAAGTAGTTCCAGCACCTTTTTCTTAAAGGAGGGCAAAGAATCGTGGAATATATCCAGATTATCTACCCTACCATTAAGCATGTTATATTCATTACACATTCTAGCTATTGGAGAATTATGACCTAGATTGGTTTTTACAAGTGGCGTTGAAAATAATTTAGTAATAGCATGACGCGGCAATTTATAAGGTACGTTCAAACCTATGCGTCCAAGAATATCCGGACATCTTATGCTGTGGTTTACAACCTTGTACAGAAAAACCATATCATACAGTTTTCGACGGGTACAAAGTGGCTGAATGCTAAAAAAGTCCAGACGCTGAGCATACGTGCATCGGTGAGAAATGCCACTGGATATATATGCCAAATGCCTTGTAAACGCACGCTGAATTCCTTCAACCCGTTGAGAATGCACACTATACATTGGGTTCCAGATAATACACCCGTACTCGAGATGGCTCCGCACAAGGGAATTAAACAGCATGACCCTAGCGTGGGCGGGCATCTTTGAATTGCCTAGTATTACGCTTCAAGAATCCGAACATTCTGGAAGCCTTATTAACAACCATGTCAATGTGTGACACAAACCGTAACCTACTGTCCAAAATGATACCGAGGTCTGTAACCTGATTTATCCTGCACAATGGTGTATTTTCTACTGTGTAAGTTGACTCAAATGGATTTTTCTTTTTTGTAAATCTCATGTGGAAACATTTTTTGACATTTAATTCCATCCCATTTACACTACACCAGTTGACTACTCTAGATAAGTCCTCCTGAATAAGATTAGCATCGTGCAGGGAAGAGATTGTTTTATAGATTTTTAAATCATCTGCGAATAAGAGTGTCTTACATTTTTGAATAGCATTGGTGATGTCATTTATAAAGATCAGGAAGAGAACAGGTCCAAGATGGGATCCCTGAGGTACTCCAGATAAAGCATAATAAGGCAGGGACTCGAAATTTACAATTAGAAGGCCAATTATGACTATCCACATTTTACATTTTCAATAATACCTAGTAGGCGAACATTAACAATTAATTTTACAGAAAGTATATATTATATAATAAATCATATGCAAAACACGACCTGACCTTATGACATAACTTTTTTCTAAATAAGGGAGTAAAGCAGACAATTATAAACAATATATAGGTTTATATATAGGTGTTTTTGGTTAATATTTATTTGTTTTTTTGATTAGCCGGAAAACCAATAACTAATATTAGTTTTCTTTAACTCTCTTAACATACATATACATTAAGAGACTTATTAAAGAAAGCCAACTATAAAAGTCTTTAAATGTAACTAAAAAAAAATCTCTTTTTAAAAAATACAAAAGGTGGACTTTATACCAAAAGGAATTCTCTAACAGTCAACCAAAGAGTTCTAAACCAAAGATGCGTGTCTATGAATTCTGCACGGCCCTAGTTGAGGCAACTGCCTTCTTCTCCAAAGTAAACATTGCAACCGCTGAGCGCTGTATGACAAATTATCATATGAAATGTCGGCCGCATTTAGGTACGGTGCCTATTAATATTTATTAGGCATAGATCATCAAACATTACATGACATTTACCGCACGCCGGTGAGTGTTGCTTGCTTTGGCTCGAGAATTGTTTGTTGCGAGTTCTAAATTTACTTTATATGCAGATTTAGATGTGCTAAGATGTTCGGTGGCGTAGTTTAGCGTGTTTGGTAGCGATCGCGAAAGCTTAGGAGCTCTCGTAATGGTTGGCTTTAAGATGTGTGGTCAATGGACCTAATATTTCACATCCATCTTCATAATCAACTAATACTAAATTATATTATTTTAACGGGGTCAATTCCCGATTAGGTATGAAGGATTTTGAAAATTTTGGTCATGTAATTATACTTCACTTAAAATTGACGACAGGGTTCCTTTAAACCAACCTTATCTCGTATAGTTTGGTACCTCTCCATATCATCATCATCATCATCAGCCTAGATACTAGTCCACTGCTGGACATAGGCCTCTCCAAGTGCACGCCGCCGAGCACGATCCGCGGCAACTCCATATACAATGACCTATTTAAATTACTCACCCTCTATGAAGAAGTTACACAAACAATTCTCTTCAATTTCCACTAAATCTCTAAATCAACTGAACTGCACTTTCCATACGAGCTCCAAACCTGTCCGCATCCACGCCATTTTAATTAAACATGAAATTCAGATTTCGCGTCAGAAATTAAATTCAAATTTGAAATGTCTCATTGCACGATATTTTCGCTTACGTGAATCATATGGGGCCATATTTGCTGCCAAATTAGTTGAATGGTTATAGAATGCTCAGCCGAGATATCATGTGGGATTAAGCTGTCTTATGAGTGGATGTTGCCCGTCTGTAGTTATATTATTAAACACAAGTTCATTCTCAGTAAGAAGGAATCTGACATCCATCTCATCTTGAGATGTACTTGCGTGGACTCTCAACAGTATGTATGCAAATAAATTTTGGTGACTCGTTTTTTTGTCCCCTCCAAAAGATGGAGTAGTTACTAACGCCGCGGTGGCCGAGTGGCAGAGCGCTCGGCCCGATACCCGAAGGTCCCGGGTTCAATTCCCAGGTCGGGCAAAGTGTGTTTCGGATTTTTTTATGCATATCCTGGGTTTGGCAAGCGTGGTGATTAAGCCATTACCCATAAATTGTAGTGATGACTTGATTTCAATGATGGTGGTCTTTGCCCAGCAGTGGGATAGTTATAGGCTATTTACTTACATTAGCACACGTTTCCTCTCCTTCTTATGACAAAGGGTGGCGTGAAGAGGCACCTTGTGGGCCGGCATGATGAGGGTGACTGATGCTGCGTTGTTTTCACGCTGTACCAGTTGTCTTCACGTTTGACATCAGGTGGACTGGAGTCAATTGCTGTACACACTATTTAAAAAAATGTAGGAACGAAGTTGGACGACCCCTCAGTCGTTAGCCCTCGACATTGCCAACCATGCAGTTCGAGGTTATGTCCTTGTATTCGGTTGATGTGACTAAAGAATTTCAGGATCCTTCGCATAGATAACCAAAAATTTATTATTTCGAGCTCCTCCCTGCTTCGGAAGGCACGTAAAGCCATTGGTCCCGGCAGCATTAGCAGTCGTTAACAACCACCAATCCGCACTGGGCTCGCTTGCTGGTTTATGGCCCGTTCTCCCTGTGTTGTTTTTATTTTCTCGTGCCCTAGAAATCACACTAATACTATAAATGCGAAAGTTTGTGTGTATATTTGTTGCTACTTCACGCTGCAACAGATGAATGGATTTGGATGAAATTCGGCACACAGATAGTTTATAACCTGGATTAAAACATAGGATACTTTTTATCCCGATATTCCCACGGGAACGGGAACCACGCGGGTGAAACCGCGAACGGCCGCTAGTGGGTACATAAAATGAGCGGTTGATAATGAATAAGAGTCACAATCTGTGAAGTGTTAACTTCTTTGTGAAGACTAGTAACGCTTTTTGAGCGATTGGCGGCTCACAAATCACTTTGCGCTGCGCATCGTGCGATTACTATACAGTACCCATGTTGGAGATTCTTAAACCCCATCTTGGAAATTTGCAGACGTGCCGGGAATTGAACACTCCGAATTGGATGTATTGAAATTTGCAAAACAGATTTGAACCGAGCTTTGTTTCAAATGGAGCTAAAAGATTTTTAGTGTAAAAGAATCGTTGAATCGGTGAAACTTGTTGGAAGTTTAGATTTTACTTTTAAGAATTGAAAATTTATTTATTAGTTTTTAGTTTTTTTTTGTAAACCCTTTAGTTGAAATTGTTTAGTAGGTTATCGGCACCTAGTGGTTGCAATGAAAAAAAAAATGTTTTATGTAACTTGTGGATAGCGCTGTGGGCTGCATTATTCATAAGTAAATTTTTTTTACTACTGTTTATTTGTATTAATAATGCTCTTGTTTGCTTTCTTAATAAACAAAAAAAAATTATTTTATTTCTGTACACAGAATAATAATACAAAATAAAATTTGAATATAAAAAAAAATCAAACAGTCTCAGGAGCTCGATTGGGAATCAATCGACCCTTGGATTACCGGTCAATTGCTCTCACCGCTGAGCTACTGAGCTACCGAGTTAGGGGTATATTCCTAGAAGCTGCTTAGAGTACATTATATACCTATGTATTTTTTTACGTCTAACTGTCATATGTGTCTGTATAAATTGAACTTCATTGATAAACATTCTTATTTTTCTTGGTTTAATTCGTCAACTCGCCCCACATGCCTACAACCCATTTGGGATTTTTTTATTATTTTAAAATAACACTTTTGCTACTGATTGTACCTTTTATCATATTGTTAGCAACGTGGGACGAGTTGCACAATGAAAATATAATTTATGTGATATTCTATAACTCATCCCAAATGGGCCGTAGGCACGTGTGACGAGTTGACGAATTACTCTTTTCTTAAAACACCTATTGTTTACAATACAAACGAGTAAAGAAAATGTAATAATCCCAATTCCTTTTCAACACTGTCTAATCGGGTTACTCCATAATTATGAGCGAAGGAACCATTTTCTCATTTTGTAAAGTAGGGTAGAGTGAAGGTGCGTTTGTCGCGGGAAATCGCCTATTAGCGCGACAGTGTCACGAGTCACGCGATCCGGGGTTCGAATACTGAGTGGGTCTGATAATAATTCTTCTGCAAGGAATGTAGGGGGACTATTTATTATAAGAGCAAAATATTTTGCTGATTAAAAGTAATTTAATGACTCATCTAAAGTCAACATTACAATGGTCCTCAATAAAAGACTAGCTTGAAGATTCCCAAGCCGCAAAAGAAACTCATTTAAAAATATGTGTTTCTATTCTCCGATTTCGTGTTAGTAAAATCCACGTAACTTCAACTCAACTGTAACTCGAATGAGGCTTGCCCCTCGGGAAATATCCGCGTAAGAACCCCACATAACGCATTAAATAGTTGCGAAGGACACGAGAAGTACTTTATGAGACCGGACAAGTTAAATATTCCCTTTGTCTTTTCTTCACAAACCGTGATTAGGGAGACAATGTAGAAAGTCTTACTTTTCTCAGCGTACTTCTAGGGTTTACTCTTCAGAAAGAATTTTCTCCTGTATAAAAAGAGCCTTGTAGATAGAAGACGAGTGATGACCAAGAAATGGTTGTCGATCGGCCGGCAGACCTCCAGTTCGGTAGTCGGACGACCTAGTCCAGGTGGCGGGCAGGGGATGGACGATGATAGCGCAAGACCGTGAAAGTGGCGTGCGAGGAAAAAGGCCCTTAACCCTGCAATTAGGCTGATGGTGCTAATGTCAAAATAGAAGGAATGATATTACTAAGTTTGGATTTGGAATCTTTGGAATTTTAAGCATTTATTAACAAAACCGGTCGTTGTGGAGATCCTTGGGGGAGGCCTTTGTCCAGCAGTGGACGTCTTTTGGCTGAAATGATGATGATGATGATAAACATTTATCAACACCGATGAAAATAAGATAGATAGATAACACTAACATGAAGATTTTATTGTTTTCTAAAGTTTACGCGAACACTACACATTGAAATGAAACAACTTTTACGAATCCACTCGCGTTTATTTTACACATTGATTTTATTTAGTTTTATCCTGGTATCTCGACTCGACGAACTCTTTGCGGGGTCCGTGGTGGTAGGAAGACTAAGTTGTTGTCTTCTCATAATTAGTTAGTAACTTGCATACCGTGATAAATTCGTTAAAATAAATCCGTCATAACCACAACGTACAATTCGCCCTGAAAAATAATACCTATTTGGTTTTGATGCTGCCATTATTTAAATTACTAAAATTAAATTGCATGCATCAATATAGTTAACGACTAGGCCCCAAAATTCAATCGCTAACAAATTGAATTAGCTTTATAACACCAGCGATAACGGGAACTCTTAATGAATATTAATTGTCCAACATTGTTTTTGGCACAAACAGATCAGAATAATATGCTCATATTTTGTCAGCTAACTGGAGATAGTGAGATTGGTTGTCTTCAAGTTGCCAAAAAAACGTATTATTATAGGGATCTTGGTTCTGCACATTTTGAATCGTCTACAATAATAAGTATCTCAGTGAAGTGATTCTGTATTTTTTCTGCTATAGTTGAGAGAATTTGAAAAAGTGACGTTTCGTTTTATTTGCGAACACTCATGTCATGCACGTTACGAACACTTAAAGGGAAAATATAATGAATATGCGAATAAGACGCCCACAAACAAGTGTATTGTTTGAATATGGTAATATATCTTGTGATTTCCCAATAATCCAATACCTCCAATTACACCCTGCTCAGTTACTCAGTTGAACATTCTGTTGAATATTTAACGAACTTACCTATAAGGTTAATATGTGGAACCGATGTGGTTCAAAAGTCCAAGTCTGTTGTCATAACGACAATGTTGTGTTCCCACTGTTAATCTAGATAGCTAGACTATTAAGTCATCAATTTTAAATACAAACAATAAATAAATTAAAAAATAGTAGGTAAAATACGCTTTTCATATGTTGAGGTATACAAATTAAAACAATCGGCAATCGACTCTCAACTTCTCCAACGAACGAACCAACAAAGTAATTTTTACATCGTTCAACCGAAATGGGTTGTCATTATATACCGATGCCTTTAACGTTTATGAATTTCGAAAGTATGCTACCAACTTCATAATCGTTATCTTGTTACAAATTTCCGTTGCGATGCTTACGTAATGATAACTTTGGCGATCTATCAAAGGGGGCTTCATCAAGTTTTTCCTTTCCGTCATTTGCAGATGTTTTAGGAATCTGTGTAATGAATTTCAAAAGAAGCGCGATGGCGCAGTGGTAGACGCGCTAGGTCTGCGATTGTCGAAGTTAAGCCACTTTTGCAAAAGGCCGGCCTTCGGATCGGATGAATGACCAAACTCGAGCTGAATTTTCTGTGCTTCGGAAGGCATGTCAAGCCGTTGGTCTTTGGTCGTGGTGGCTTATGGTCTGTTCTCTGTGGTGTTTCCATCTATATGAAAGGCTCGTGCCCCAGCAGAAGGGACTTTTAAAAAGCTGGTGATGTCTTGATAATTAATTTGTAGGCGTTCTTCATTGAAAAATGCGTTAGTATATATTATCACACTAATATTATAAATGCGAAAGTTTGTGTGTATGTATGTGTGTATATTTGTTGCTTCTTCACGCTGCAACGGAGGGATGGATTTGGATGAAATTCGGCATACAGATAGTTTATAACCTGGATTAACACATAGGATAGTTTTTATCCCGATATTCCCACGAAAACGGGAACCACGCGGGTGAAACCGCGAGCGCCCGCTAGTGTAAAATAAAATTCTCATTTCAATATAAATCAAACTTGTTTGTACTTAGCAAGCAAATGTTATTTAAATTTAACTTTAAACCCTTTTCTCCGCGTCTCGTCTTGACCTACCTGAAAGTTTATTAACTTGAAGCTACTTTTAACTTATTGGCAAGTTCAAGTTTTAAAACTTGAGGCTGAGGAAACCAGACAATATGGCTTCCCCAAGTTTCTGTTGCGAATGCTGGGCGGTTGAGTTTTGTACGTAATTTAAGTTGCAGACACTCGGTGCGATTCATATTAATTGTGGCTTTGAGACTCAAGTCATTAGTTGTCGGCCGATTAATTAATTGTATCTAATGAAAATTTGATAAATTTTTGCTGTCTTAGTGTAACGGTTTTTTTTTACTGTTTTTTATTATTGATTCGGCAAACGGGCATTTGGTCCGCCTAATGCTAAGGCCGAATGCTCACGACGAGCGTGTTTTACATAAGTAATGAGTTTAATTCTTGTAAAGCAGACTCTGTATTCTTTCAATACAAACGCGCTAAAAATGCGCGTGCGAAGGGCTGTTTGTTGCCGCTTTGCACAACGCGTTTTTCATGAGAAGTTTTTTTTTAACTTTTTCGTTTTTGGTTGGACTTTGGAGTTTATATCTGATGCTTTTCAAATAAAAATATGTATAATCAACATTTAATTTTCACTACTGCGTCTCATAATACAGAAGAAGTCGCACGCGACAATAATTAATTAATTATAAATATCTCAATAAAAGATACAGTTATTTTTCATTTACTTATAAAATTTAATTAAACGAACCACTCCAGTCGCGGTATCTTAATTATAAATATTAAAGTTGTATGCAACACTATAATTAGCTTCGGAAACCTACGCGTTTTATAAATAGCCGTGTTTATTCGTACCACACACGACAGGTCGTAATATCACGACATTAATTTAAACTGCTTTTAAACGCAGATGAAAGGGATTTCTCGGTATTTGTGTATGAGTCATATGATTTTCTTTTCAAGTATCTGCATTTGATACAACTTTGCATGCAATTCCCTTCTAAAATGTTTATATAATTTTTAACGCAAATTTTGTTGCGAACAAATTACTTAAACATAAATGTTGAAAAAATTTCCACGAGCAGGATTTGAACCTGCCCCCTTCTGACATACCGGGTCAGGTGCTCTCCCAATTGAGCTATCGTGGTTCTAACCAGCCCGCCGAAATTCAACACTATTTACTTTTTTACTTTGAAAGCCAAAGGCGCCCATTCAAATTCCCTTCTAATTACATTTATCTCTTTTTGATATGAGTTTAAAATTAAGAATATATTTTCAAGTTTTTTTTTTATATATTAGACAACATCACATGTATATTGTTCTGGGTGCCTAATGCTAGTTTCAGACTTTCAGTCGCCACTCGACCACGTTAACGAAAACGAGAATTTGTTTTAACTTTTTTAAAGACGAAGTTTTAACTCTTCTCGTATGTCGCTGGCGAGGCGCTGCTTCAATGCCATACTAATTTTCGTTTTCGTAAACGTTTCCGAATGAATACGGATAGTAAACAAAACTCACAAGGCACCTGATACCAACAAGGTATAAGCAGCTAAACCAATCATTTATGGAATGAGGAACTCAAAAACAAATATGGAAATCAGAAACAACGACGGCACCACAACCACCCAGATCCGACGCAATAGCGAAAAGTTCATCGACATTGACCCGACCGGGAATCGAACCCGGGACCTCAGAGTCAGCGCCGCCCAAAGTCCGGTGTGCTAGCCACTCGGCTACGGAGGTCGTCAAAGTTGTGTATTGGATTGTGTCTCTGCTTTTAGCTTAGCTTTTATTTACACATTTTCATACATAACGTTTAACCCTTTACAAGGACTTCTTGGCGGGAAAGTGAAGAGTCATGTCTGCGGTTTTGTTTTGTTTTCTAAAATTTGTGTTATGTCGAATTTTAATGTGAAATAATGGTGGATTATTAACTGTTAACTGTTCGTGAGTGTGCATGGGTGTTGGCAAATGAAACAAAACAGTGCAACGTCACTTTTCAAATTCTCTCAAGAACTCCGCGTGAGGACTTAGTAAAGCCCCACATCTTTACTGAGATACTCGAGGGGTTGAGGGGTATATCATTTCTCACTTATCATTTCTATGATCATTCATCATCATTACTGGAGGAAGAAGGAAATATTGTTTATTTATGTATTACATAAAGGAAAAATTACTTTGACACTGGCTAATTGTGCTAATCGCACGAAGCCATCAATTAAAGGAAAAAAAAACCCTTTATAAGGCAGTGGCATACCTGTACAACGTGTAACAGAAACGTGTAGTCAAAATGAAAGGGTCCAAAGTGTATCTGATCTAGATCTTGTATGTATAGTTACTTACACATTATTAATAACTTTAATTTGTTATGCAATTTTTAATTAAATATTTGAATCGTGACGTTACAATCAAAATAAACAAGTTACATCCCTAGTGGCTTAGTAACCTCTGTGTACTTACATTCATGATCACTGCTGCTTGCTTATGCGCGCCTGACGCGCATGATTTCACTAATACAGGGTGTCCCAGAACTCAACGTCAAACCGAAACGGGCTGAAAAAATTCAAGCTGTTCTATACATTTTGGTCGAATGAATAGGTATTGATGTTTTGTTTAGAACAGCTGAATTTTATTTTCGAGTTAGGGAGTTGGTCCAATAGTAAGAGTTGTTCGTTTGTATCACGAGAGTCACCCCGTTTCGGCTTGACGTTGATTTCTGGGACAACCTGTATAAGTATTTAATTTACAATGCATGACAAACGAAAGTTAATAATTACGTCTCAGTAACTCTGTATACAAGATCTAGATCGGATACACTTTGGATCTCTTCATTTTGACCACACCTTTCTGTTACACTGTATATTGCCACCGTATTTTGAACTTTATTCAATTGAGATAAGATCGAAAACTAATGAAAAATTTGAACATGCTGTGCCCGTTAAAGGGTTAACATCATCATCACAGAACACTGTCCGCGGCTACTTACATCCGGCTCTTGCCAGCCTTGCAATGATCGTCGCTCCACCATGTCTGAGGGCGTCTTACATTATCATAGGACCAATAACTTGTTGACATGCAAATGTTTGGGCAGCTTGAGATTAAGCAAATAGGTAATTAGGCTCTGTCTTATCTATTTGGATGATTTAGTTGTATACAACAGTGGTTGTAATCACCGTAGACACGATAAACTTATACCATAATCATTAATTCGAAGACGTATCGTTATGTTTACCGCTAACTACAGTTGGGTGGAACTTTGATCAATCTCCTTAGATTTACACCAGCGAGATTGTGCATCATTAATCTTGTGTTTGTAATTAATAATTTATTTAGTGTTCACAGGTGCGATGTATGTGTGCCGTTTGGCTTGGATCCTTTATTTATTTCTTTAATTAGTTACAATAACAGTTACAGCCATGATTTATAATGACATTGTAACAAAGACTTGCTATTTCTTGGGTGCTTTGTATGGAATAATTAAAAATTAAAATAATAGAAAACGTGTTAATAGTAATTATACTTATAGGTATATAATAGAGCCTATTATATTATGTGTATGTACACAGCTTATTCAGATGGCGTATATGCCTATAAAGAACATACTTAAATGACCGGTAGTTAGCGCTTATACTTTTGTTTGTTTGTGATCTCAACGAGACATGTCTTCCAGTGCACCTATAGGTATTTTCTATTTCGGCGATTATCGCATCAGTCATCCCGCCGACGTCCGGAGTTCGGACTTGTCAGCGTTGATTTATTGTCGTTGAAACGGTCACTCGACGCGATAACTTCGCTTTTTTTTATTTTTTTCTTGGCTATTGACGTATCCTATGTACTGAACCTATGGACTATGGAAGCACACATAATACAACACTGTGTGTGCTTCCTTTTCAGTTAAAGTTTTCTTTAAATAGGTATTTATTATTTCTAGTGGTCGCCCAGTGGTCGAAATTCGACCGTAATTTTATTAAGGCTGCACGGATTGTATCCTAAGCAATAAAAAGATAGAAATGTGAGTTTGAATTAGCATTGACATATATCAGCCGCTCCTCTTCCATTTTTAAAATTTTTGAAAAGAGTATTGCGTGTGTGTCAAATACATGGTAGTGTGTGTGTAATGTTTGTTTTATTGATTTAATGTATTTTTATGCATAATTAAAAAAAAATTAACATTCTGAACTCCTTCTCTATATAAACTATATAAGTGTGTGAAATTACATACTCCTCCGTCCGCGCAATTTTCGTAAAAAGGAGTACAAAGTTTTTGCTTCACGTATTAATATATTGTGCGATGGAGGTTAAACCAAATGCTTACCAAATATATAATAGGTTATGATGGTATTGGAACAAAACAATTTAACATGAACAATAAGATATACTTAGTCAGCCGTGCATCGTAGTAGTACTAGTAGGCACAGACTTTTTTTTTTCTTAGTTGATGGCTTCGTGCGTTTAGCATATTTAGCCAGTGTCAGAGTAATTTTAAGATGATGAATGATAATAGTAATGAGCACAGACTTCGCAGGGATGCTGACGCATTGTATCGGTTTGTGTCAGGCTGCTTGATGATACTAAATGTCACGTCTCGTCTCGATTCGAGCATGGACTCGGGGTAATGGCAGCTTTATACACGTCTATATAATCTACTGTACTCTGCCCGCGACTTTTTATTAAAATATAGCCTTACTCGCAAGATCCTTCCCGGTAGCATAATGGTCAGTGCAGCCGCCCGGATTGCGGAAGACCCAGGTTCGATTCCTGTCCTCCGACCGCCTAACCGATCGCTTTGACTACGCGTATAGTTTATGACGTCATTTTGCCACCTCGCACCGCCTATGAAAGCAATATCAAAAGCTAAAGGCTATAGCTTTCGATATTGCTATCATAGGCGGCACAAAACGACAAGATGATGTCATAAACCACACACGATGTCAAAGCGATCGGTTAGGCGGTCGGGCCCCTGGCTGGGTCGGGTAGGCATTTAATTTTTTTACTGTATTTCATAAATATTTATTTCAGCTTCAGTGCAGCAATTAGCACTTAAAAATAAAAAGTAAACAGTAATACAGTTATCTGAAAGTTGCTTAATTATCCTAATGTACAATATTCGAATAGCAGTTTTGATCGGAATCATCCGTCGGCCCCATTTATCGCCTATATTTATCGAGCCTGGAACGAAGCACTTCAATTAATTAAATTTGCCAGCATTTGTTCGATTCATACCAAGGCTGTCATAATACGGTACGGAAATGTTGCCTATTTGTAGCAAAGCAAATATTAATACCGAATACAACACAACAAAATTGTAAATGTTTATTTCTTTCTCATAGTGTTTGATGATAGGTGTATAATCTTAAAACATAGCAATGCAACCAAGTATGAAGTGTTTGATGATAGGTGTATAATCTTAAAACATAGCAATGCAACCAAGTATGAAGAACACAATACAAACATGCAAAATCATATTACGAGTAGGTACCTACATAGATTTACTTTTACGAAAACTATTGAGTATTTTTTTATTATTATTGGTTTTACTCTGACGTGTGACTTCTATTTTTCTTTGACCATGAGGTTGACGACCAAGAACAAAGTATCGGCTTGGACCTAGGGTTGTCACTTTGCTATTTAACTTAGTTATAAACAACCTCAATATCTCGACTATATACCTAGTGCTTTTCAAGCATGTTTGTAATCTTCCAGGGTTCTAAGAACGAAATACCTGTAATATTGGGTAATGTACAGGTTTCACCAAACATCCTGTATACACATTTCATATCATGGCGTTATAGAATTAATAAATAAATAAACTTTCCTACACTCACACCAATTATCTAGCCCAAGAGAAGTGTCGTTATGAAACTCGTTAAATGGTTACTAGACAATGGATAAACATACTTAACCCCTCGCGCGATAAGGCACCGCGGTGGTGCCTAACTTTTTTACACCGGACGCGATTAAGCACCACCGTGGTGCCTAACGGCATTTGTTTATTTATGGCGTGTTGTGAATTTATTTTGTATCTGTATCCGGTCATGAGTATTGTAAAAGTTATCCTCTGTCGAATAGTATAATAATCATAATGCTTTGCCAAATAAAATTACCGGAAGAAAATAAAACAAAAATTTGCTGTGAAGGCCTACGCGCCATTACTAATTTCGCTGCTTGACGTGTTGTGTTTTGGTGTAAATTATGAGTTCCCTTCGTAAACGGTAAGTGAATTGTATATCAATCTATTGGAAATTTAACGTAGAATGTGTTTTAGTTATTAGTTTGAGTCGTTTCTAGATTTTAGTCCAGTAAAAATGTCTGCAACTTTTTGGTTGCGGTTTTGCAATGTCGTTAGGAATTGCGTCATGTCTTTGAAAAAAATATTTATTTTACACATTGTGTGTTCAGATATAGATAAGTTTGTTGTAAATTTATCCAGGAATCAGAAAGTAGAATCAGTTTTGTGATATATAATATGAATGTAACACAATTGTGTTTTCAATTCAACACGGTCCCAAAATTCATTACAATACGGTACTATTGGACGAAAAAGTGTTACTAAAGTGTTATGATAAAAATTTATTTGATAGTTATTTGGTATAAAATAAAGTCAGTTTGTGTTTGTAAAAAGTAAAAAACAATTTGTGCACAATGTTTTTTTTCTATTTACATAATTCTTTTTATAATTAATTAATAATTAAAATTATTAATTTTTTATTATGTATTTTTTAGATCACGGTCGAGGTCAGTTACCCCGGGGGCCATTGAGGCTCCCCGGCCGATCCTGGCAGCTCGGCGGCAGCTAATTTTAAAGTTCTAGTTATAAAGTTTGTCTGTACATATGAAGCTGTATATTAGATTGTTTCTTATTTTTCATACCATTGTTTGCCGTATTGCAGTATGTACAAAACTGCAGGATAATAATGTCATAAAGTACCTACTTGAAAACATGTATTATGTTATGATCACCTCTAGTTATAAAGTTTGTCTGTACGTATGAAGCTGTATATCAGATTGTTTGTGTTGTTTGTTTTTTTTATTATATTAATATTTTACCCTTTTTTTGTCGTTTTTCTTACACGAGTACCTTTTCTTTCTTTATAATATGTAGCAGACAGCGGCAGAAATATGTTCTAATGCTTCTACTGACTGTTTCGTAAGTATCTCGTAAGTATTTATCTTTTAATCTTGAAAACGTTATGTGGATTCGAATCCCGCTACTAAGCACGTACCAATCTTAGACACGTACTGGGCGTTCGACCCCCCCGTAAGTACATTGTGTAAACTTTTGCTATGAAAATTTATTACTACTAGGTATAACCAAATTTGTTTCGTAAAAATCTACTAATCTTGACGTAGTGTGGGTTCGAATATCGCTACTAAGCACCTACTAGGCGTTCGCCCCCTGTAAGTACATTGTGTAATCTTATGCTAAAAACAAAAAATATAAAACCAAAGTTTCATAAGAATCACTAGTATGGAAAACGTAGTGTGACCCCACATGTAAGTACATTATTTTATAAAAACTTGTGTACTACATTGAATGCCAATAGCGTATTGCCAATACTCTTTCATCTGTCCCTTCATAACAGAATATCAAATATCCATACGTTCAAATTAGTAAGTAATTTATCGACCGTTATCTATTTTATAAAAAAAATCTATGAAATCGAATATTACTACATTGCTTGTAATAATTTGTTTTTGCAACTACAATCGTAAAATAATGAAAACAATATAAAAAGTTAACTAAAAAAAACACATTGATATTTACTACCAAATTTGAACAGAACGTGTGAATGACTTTTGCAGTGAACAGTACTCTGAACTCCGGCTATGAAGTTCGCGCGCAAGCGGGCTCGAGAAATGGCGGTCTGCATTTGTTTCGCAGTAAAATTGTGATTGTGAAGTAATTAGAGTGTTTTGTGATGATGTGAGTTATGTAAATGAAAGATGAAGTGACAATAGTGATTTTTAGTGATAGTGGCGATGTGAAATGTGCGTAGTTTCTTCTCTTCGAACCTTGGGTGAGTGTAGGCATAAAAAAAAATAACAACATTAAAACTTTGTAAATTATTGTAATATTTTATATAAATAATTATGTATAAATGATGTTTTTGTCGCAAAGCTTATTCTTTTGCCAATCTAACGATATATGACACTGTCTCTTTTTATTTACGGAATTGGACAAATTTCGACAATTTCCTAGTGAAGGCGTAAAATATTTTTAAATTGAATAAAACTATATCGTGCTATGACTATTAGTACTGGGGGTTTTGTCGTTCGAAGGGTTAATACATACTTATTATACATAGAAAACACCCAGACTCGAGACAATTTAGAAAACAATAATTTCTAAATTGACCCGACCGGGAATCGAACCCGGGACCTCAGAGATGGCGACACCATGACAACCGGTGTACAAACCACTCGACCAAGGAGGTCGTCGAATTAATATTTTCACTTTTTTGTATCGTTATTGATTCTTTTTAGTAAATTTTACGACTTGAATGATTTTTTTAAATTGCTTGAATTTTGAAAATTAACTGTCAATGTAATGGCAATTTTACAAAAGCAGTACAATTTCTTCACTGGAAGTGAAAAAAATTGCAACGATATGGAGCGACGGCGGCGGCGTACTTAACAGGGAAGAGATATTGAGTGCCGTTGTTGGAATGTTGCAACTGCACTGTGGCTACCGCCATTGGCAATACACAGAGTATGTCATAGGTCGCCTCTGGACTCGCTATCGTATCACGAGCAGCGTGGCCGAGCGACATGGAGGTAGATCTCGTATCACCACTCAAAGACAAGACCGGTACATCCAAAATACTGCTCGACGGAATCGTACCATGACCACAAGGCTTCACAGCGCTTCAGGCTTGCTGATAAGCGACCAAACCATCCGTAATCGTTTACGCAAAGTGAGACTGCGTTTCTGAAGGCCACTGAGGGTTCCACCCATAACACCCAACAAACGTTTGACCCGTTTACAATGGGCTCGCGAACACCGAAATTGGGAGGAAGAAGACTGGCGCTGTATTTGCTTCTCTGATGAATCACGTTTCGGTATGAGGCCGGATACAAGACGCACTCGAGTTTGGAGGGCCTCTGGACGTCAAGAACGTTTGAGATTTTGTCAGGAAGTTCATCCATATGGAGGGGGAACAATCATGGTTTGGGCCGGTATTTGGATCGGTGGAAGAACCGGTTTCATTTGAATCAGGGGCAACCTCAATGCTCAAATCTACGCAGAGAGGATTGTTTCAGATGTGATCATCCCCTTGCGAGGCCGATTGGGTGATTCGTTTCGACTAATGCTTGACAATGCACGTCCACACACGGCTAGAGTCGTAACAAGCACTCTTGCCGATTCTCATATCAACGTCCTGCCGTGGCCTGCACAATCACCAGACCTCTACCCAATTGAGCATGCATGGGACATACTCCAAAGAAGAGTTCTGCCGAGTATGGATGCCGTGCACACAGCACAACCACTTTTTGACTTGTTAGAAAAAACGTGGGCGGCTATTCATCAAAGTGATTTGGATGAACTGATTTTAAGCATGCCAAATCACTGTGCTTGTGTGATTCGGGTGAATGGTAGTGTATTTCTATAATTTTTTTATTTTTGAAATAATTTTTTTAAAAATCAACATTGTTCTTGTTTTTTTTTGTCAATTAGATGACGACCTTAACGTAAGCTAATTTTCCCCAATTTGTTAAAATTGCATTCTTAATTTTTTCAACATAATAGGGATAAAATTGTTTACTAAAACATAAAAAATAGAGCAAAAAGCCAGTCTGGAAAACCAGATTGGGTAAATATTATTAGATATTTTTTTTTATAGCTAACAAAGTACTTGACCCCTAGACATTTTTGATGTGTGTGTATATACTCGTAATATAACATTGCCTCCCACTTTTTAAGTTTGACCTTTCGAAAAACTTAGGGTGCGTGGGAGCTATAAGTAGGACTGACTGAAATAGCTATAGAAAACAATATATGTAAGCAAAAATAAAAATAGCGGATTTTTTAATAGTTTAGTTTTATCACCAACCCGCATTTGGCAAGCGTGGTGAATCAATTGTAACGAGATGACTTGATTTCAGTGATGGAGGCTTTTGCCCAGCATAGGGGCAATGTGATGTTGAGAAGCCATTCAATGCGATTAGTCCTCGAAGGTCTTCAAGTCTTAGGTTCCTGCATAAAATCTTTTGCGCTGAAATGACGTTTTTTTAAATATCTGGGCCAATGAACAACCTCATTTGAAGTCGGTCGCTAGCTAGAGTGCTTATAAAACATATAGCACATACAAATGTGCTATATGTTTTATAAGTACCCACAATTTTTCTAAATTCTGACGACCTCCGTAGCAGAGTGTCTTGCACGCCGGACTTTGGGCGACGCTAACTCTGAGGTCCCAGATTCGATTCCCGGTCGAGTCAATGACGAAAACGAACTTTTCGATGTTGTGTCGGCTCTAGGTGGTTGTGGTACCGTCGTTGTTTCTGATTTCCATAAAACAAGTGCTTTAGCTACTTACCTTGGGATCAGAACAATGTACCTATGTGATGTTGTCTAATATATAAAAATAGCCTGAGTAAATATAAATAAACAGCATCTTTGTGTTTCGTCAATATAATGTAATATAGCCTGTGGATATCTTATATGTATATAAATATATTTGAAAACTTCGTACCCCAATTTAAAGCTCGCAGTGAGGAGTGAGATTTGGTATAGTTAAAGTTTATATGGAGAAACAGAACCAAAAGATATAAAAAAAAATGTGTTACAATAACATTGTATATTTTGAGAATGTCGGTAGATTTCCGTTCTATGGGCGACCACTAGCCAATATCAAATCAATCTACTGTATATTCCTCTCAAGTATTAAACATTAACCCTTTTATTATGAAACAGTGTTTAAAGTTAAACAATGACTAATACGTGTTGAATATATTGTGTCTGTTAAGGGTGCGCCAACCAAAAAATGCCAAAAATGCAGTTACAGTTAAGTAGATATAATTGAAAATACTATCGTATTAAATGAACAAAATATATATTTAGTATCATAGGGAACGTGTTTACAATTTGTCAGAACCATAAATTCATAACACGCTATAGTTTTTTCTACAATATCATTTAAAGTTGGGCAAAAATCATGAAAACGAGTGGCGGCGTTTAGTAAATTTCTTATAGTTTATCTAAATTATTGTACCTCTGATTTTGTCTAAACAATCATCAATGGATAAACTACAAATTGCTAGACTACATTTTCGGTTCATCAAGTGGTTATTTAAATAATTATTTTTTATTAAGCACCTTAAATTCTCCATACAAAATTAGTATGGCCGCGCGGCATCAAATAAATATGGACGACGACATTTCAAATAAAACATATGACACTTGTCACTTACGGACGGCGCACCCTTAATGTCTGTCTATAATACTAACTAAAAAGTGACAACATCTGTTTTTATCACTGTCTAACTTTATCCATCGTTTTGTGGTAAAGCAGTAAACATTTAGTTGTTTTAGAAAACAGTCGTTTCTATGCAACGGAACGACCCAATGTTTTATTTGTGCTCTCTTTTAGTAATGCTGCAGAATTGTAAGATAAATCTTTGTTATCCGCGTCAGACATCGTGAGCTGAATCCTAAGTCGTATTAACATTAAGCCCTAGTTTCAACATGGGATGAAAGAATTAAAAATTGAAAAGGTTCTTTACGATGTTCTTGGTGTACATTCAATTGAACATACATACATATGATTGAACAATGTTAGCTAATTAGCGTATTCGCTGATATTGAACTTTGATTTCTCTAGTTACTTATTAGTGA
Source organism: Eudonia lacustrata (assembly GCA_947562085.1). Classification (NCBI taxonomy): domain Eukaryota; kingdom Metazoa; phylum Arthropoda; class Insecta; order Lepidoptera; family Crambidae; genus Eudonia; species Eudonia lacustrata. The sequence goes on along the minus strand of OX387332.1, from coordinate 13,957,105 downwards.
CTAGACTAAATTAAACAGGGTTAATATTAATACCTCAGCAGCTGAATAAACAATACAAATAAACTATACAAATAGCTAATTGATCAAAAATCAATGACAATAGAATTATTAGACTTTAATACTAATTACAATATGTTTTTGACCGTTTATAACTTTATTTAAGTAACATATTTTTATTCTTTTTGTTTCAGGTAATTATTAATTCTGCTTGGCATGGATACCTAAAAGACCACGAATTTGGTAGTGAGTATATTTACCAAGGTTTTGCGATCGATTAAATTAGTAAGTATACCCAGATTTTGCGAAAGAGACGATTTCATATACGCGACTATTAAGACATTGCCTGGATGGCCACAATAGGATTAATAGAAAAATAACAAGCCTTTTTAGGTTTAACCAAATTTGAGTGAACACTGGATGTGAACATTTAGCATTCCATTCATACAAAACGCAGCTCTGAAAACACAGAGTTCATTCAATCAGAAGCATTCAAAAATGTGTCAAACTAAATCCCTGGCTTTAATCTCTCGCTTTGGCACACAAAAGTTTAATTTGCACGCGTGCACGTAGAACAAGCTATCACAGTCAACATGGCCCTGGCTGAGTGCACAGGGCGGTTTACACTGAGCGACTGTGCAATGACGACGCCTCGGACTGTGTAAACAGACCTTTTCATTATTAAAAAGTTTAGGATGTTTTAAAAAAGTCTTTAATAAAATATTAAAAAATAACAACCATTTTATATAAATATGCTGAAAGTGAACTGCATCTTTATTGTAATCATTCGGCCTCAGTGGTCGAGTGGTAAAGCGCTCGGCCCGATACCCAAAGGGCCCGGGTTCAATTCCCAGATCGGGCAAAGTGTGTTTCAGATTTTTCGATGCATATCCCGGGTTTGTGATCACCAACCCGCTTTTGGCAAGCGCGGTGATAAAGCCTTTACCTACTAATTGTAGTGAGTTTTTGTAATGACTTGATTCCAATGGGACATTTGCCCAGCAGTGGAACAGTTATAGTCTATTTACTTTACTTTTTTTTATTTACGTACAATTTTTTTGTTATTTTTTTTTTTGTTTTTTTTTTGTAAATATCAAATTCATAATTAGTTCTAATATTTATAAAAATGTAAAAAGATTTTTGATAAAAATTACTTTTATCTACTATTATATTTGAATAATGTTTGGTTGTATACCTACTAATATCATTCTCCATACTAATAATAATAAGCGATTTAATGTCCTCATTATTATATTCTCCACTCAGTTAATAAGACAAAGCTCAAAGGAATGTTAATTATCAAATCAAGGCCCACCAAGAAACCTGCATCGTCTAATTACTCTGTATTATAATATCGTACGACCCTTTGACATAACGGCTTTTATAGAAGGGTCAGATTTAGGGCACGCCCGCCCCCCGATCTACGTTTTAATGATTTAATAAAGTCGTAAAATTGGGTCCCTTGTCATAAGAAATGTTTGCTGCGAAAACGGGATTTACCTTTACTCAAACATTTGCAATTTGATTAAAAATGATGTATATTGTAAGCAAATAACCCAGAACAGGGCGAAAGCCTTCATCATTGAAATTACCACATATCTTGTGGGCTTTGCATTAAATGATTTTAAAGTTAAACACACTCTGCCCAACCTGGAAGTTTAACTCAAACCTCCGGATAACGAGTCGAGTCAAGCGTTTTACCACTCGGCCAACTTCGACGCTTTTTAATACTTATTATATATGTAAGTAAGTTTAGTTTTCGTGGGCTGTACTAGTGACTTCGTTTATTGTGGACTCTGACCTCGGTTTTATCTAGTTTTCATCATCAAAATAATCAACGTGTGATCGTCCCACATGGCTGAGCCTTTCCACATAAACAATAACACATACGTTTTTAAACTAGGTACTGGGTTTTTTTTTGCCTAGGTTCTTCTTAGTAGAAACAACCTTCTGTACCAGCAGTACTTACTTACTTACTACGCCGGCTCAGCGATCCGAAGTGGATCTTGGCCTCCGACATCAGAGTGCGCGAGTGTACCAGCAGTAGAATCGCATTAAATTTATACATTTTATAGTATATTAAATTATATATTATTACTATTATTGTGTGTGCTCATATATTTTTTATCTTTAAGACATGTACTTCAAGTTTATAAAAGCACTATTGTTTAAAAATATATCGATTTTTTAAATATATATCGATCCAAATTCCACCACGCAGTAGCGTAATGCGAGTTGGTGTGTATCTAGTTTTACTTAACCACATTCTGCGGACAGTGTTTCTCAGTCTAGCTGTGGCCCTATATATTTACTTGACACTAAGTAGTGGATCGTAAAATGTTTAAAGTCGAGTCACGGAGTTTGTCTATAACTCGATTTGGCCGAAGTTCCTGCCTTGTGCCACTGTCTGTCTGTTAGGTCGGTTTTGTATCTATTGTTCTATCGATTCGAATAAAATTACTTACTGGAGAAGCTCAACGTGGCATTCATTAACTCCTTATTACGTTGAAGTTGAATCTAATGTACAGTTTGTGAGGCTGTTTTAAATAATTATCGATTTTGACGACCTGCCTACTACCCACCCACTTACGTTTTTGTTTTTAATATTACTTTGTCTTCGTACAGACAAATATATGTTAGAGGATCATTGCCAATTTTACATTACATTTTATGTTCGTTCATTCATTATCATTACACACTAATAGATAATAAATATTTATATACAATAATAATTAATTATTCGGTTTACCTATTGTCTTATTCAACATTACATTATTATTAAACCACAACCAACATTGTACATCCTTTACCTCCTGTAAAGGTGATATTAAACTAAGAATTTACGCCCTGCACATTCCAAGTACGGGCCTGTGCTAGTTTATAGGTAACAAAAGCCCTAGAACGTGCGAGATTGAGACGAAAACTTTAACCATTAGACCGCTTGTTAAATGCCAAACGACTTTTGTCTTTGATTGTACTGCTCCCAAGTTTCGGCTTTCGCTTGATATGTGTACAGTTATTGAATTGACTCGGTGCCGATTTGGGCAATCTGTCTGTGATCTGTAATATCACAATGCTTAATTGGAATATTTCGATTTTACGCACAATTGTTTTCAAAATACTAGATAGGTATGCAGCGCCAATTTTAATGCTATAAGCATTCTATGTACGCTTATAGCATTAAAATTGCCAAAAAACTAAAGTCAAAGTACTTTTTTTTTTAAATATCTATCGGTTAAGCACAATGCCTTCGTCTCACCTGATGTTAAGTGATGATAAGGCCGGGTAGAAGCACACTTCACCCGGAATCCTCAACTACTGAGGCACTGGCTATCTTATCTCTAGCTGCCGGAACACAAAGATGCTACAAACATAGATGTTATAGCGACATACTAACCAAACCGAGTACACAAACATGTATCACCGTTGGGAATCGAACCCGGTAATGTACCTACATCTGTACATATTTGAGTTTATAGAACTAAGATTTGAGTGTAGGTGTTTATTTTCACAATTAAAGACTGCATTGTGTGTGTTAGATTCACTATTAAAATATAAAAAAAAGCTGTGACCTTATTTAGAAAAAAGCATGAATTATCAACAAGCCACTGTTTTACGATATTGGGGATATTTGACATTTAAATAATCATGACAGTCAAACTATGAGATGCTTGGGTTGATTTCGAGAATTCGCTGTTCAATCACAAATAAAAAATAACTATTATTTAAATAAAACACTATTTTGCGTTTCATTTGCATATTAATTTTATCCTGACATTTAGAACCATTTACAGGTGCACAGGGATAACTAGAATAATCATATTAATGTTAACAGCACATTCATCGTCATCAGCTTATTTTTTATGTCCCCACTACACCACTGGATATGGAGAACGGGTCATAAACCACCACGCCCGCCGCCGGCCCAGTGCGGTGCGATAGTTGTTAATGACTGCTAATGCAGCCGGGACCAATGGCTTTACGTTACTTTAAGCGCGGAGGACCTCAAGAAGATAAAAACTTTTGGTCACTTATCCGATAAACCAGTCTTTGCGAAAGTAGCCTTAACCTTAGCAAATGTAGACGGAGGCGTTACCCACTGCGCCATCGAGCTCCTTCATAGCACATTATTAATCCTACTAATATTATAAACGCGAAAGTTTGTAAGTATGGATGGATGTTTGTTACTCTTCCACGTTAAAACTACTGAATGGATTTGGATGAAATTCGGCATACAGATAATTTATAACCTGGATTAACACATAGGATAGTTTTTATCCCGATATTCCCACGGGAACGGGAAAAATGCGGGCGAAACCGCGAGCGGCCGCTAGTAACATTTAAAAAAGAAAACCTAAACGGACTTTTTAGGTCTACAGAGCTTGTTGTTATACGGCCCAAGGTTCTTTGTACGACGGATGTCCGTAGACAAGTAAAAAATATCGTTTTTTTTTTGTTATCCAGTGTCCGCTTGAATGACACGTTTCTCTCGCGAGAGATGAATCGATGCGGGTTCGCTGAACATAAATGAACCAGGTTTTGGGGATCAGTGATTACCCTAAACAAAATTTTTAAGAAAAAGTACGGTTGGTAAGCTTAGTTGGTAGTGCACCTGACCCGGCACTTTGTCTTTTTTCAAATTGTAAAGAAAAATAGTTGTATGTAGTATTTTTTTCTTAATTAATGGCATGGTGTTGTTGGTAAATTTAGCCAGTGTCAAAGTTTCCCGTCTAGAAGTTCGTAGTCGAAGTAATTATTTAAAAACTAGCGGCCGCTCGCGGTTTCACCCGCGTGGTTCCCGTTCCCGTGGGAATATCTGGATAAAATAAATGTTTTTATTATTATTATTATTAATAAAGGTATCCTATGTGTTATTCTAGGTTATAAACTATCTGTATGCCGAATTTCATCCAAATCTATTCATCCGTTGCAGCGTGAAGAAGCAACAAATATACGAACATACATACACACAAACTTTCGCATTTATATATTAGTAGGATAACATAATAACAAAACAGTGCCTAACTTACGTTATAAACCTCGATTGGCTCCATATTAGTTCTCATAGACTGTAAGGTATTTGTTTATGGCCTATCGGTGCCTGAAATAAGCATGTACCTTTATTATTATTATTTAAAAGAGATATTCATCGTCGTGTTAAAAAAGTTTTTTTTACTAAATATGCTACAGTAGCATTATAAAACTTTCAAAAGGAAAATCGCTGAAACTCGGTTCGATGGGAACTCTACACAAATTGATCGTAGCACACTTTATTGTACGCGGTGCGTGATAAAAATTGTCAAAACGGAGGACGCAAGTCGGCCATTATTGATTATACTACCTCCATGGTGACTGTCATACGATAATGGTGGAACCGTGCGGCTCGGCGGGGCTTCGTGACCGATTTTTGAATAGTGCCAATCAATATTTACCTAGCGGTACGTAGTAATTAGCCTGTATACTGTGCCGATGCTAAGCAAATATGTTTTTTTTTGGAGAATGAGTTTGCTGATTGCCTCAAACGGCATTTTCAGCTTCACCGGGCTTTTTTGGGGGCGGCGAGAAACTTAAAGGGTTCTAGATCACGCACTAGTGCGTGTCCCCGTACCCTACTAGATTCTCCGAAAGGTTCGGATCGGATTGGGGAGCGGAACAACCCGAGGGCGCCTCTGGCTCGTCTCGGGTTGACCGGGCCGTGGTGGTGGTGGGGAGAATCACCCATGTTCATATCTGTATCTGGTATAGAACGCTTGTGAACTGGCTCGTCGTACCCTTGTTCTGCGAGTACGGTGTCCTGGGCCTAAACTAGTGTGCATGTTTTGTGTATTCTGTAAATGTGTCGTCGTGGCATTTAGAGGATTGGGCGGGGGGCAAATAGGTGCCTTCTTTGAAGTCAAGTCGTTACTGCTGAAAACTAGTCTTTTTTTATTTATTTTTTAGATTGAGACATGTGTTTTTGTTATAAAATACTTACTGGTGTTAAATGATATTGGTTACAAACTCCAAACTGCTACATGATACTGATAAGGAAATAAATCAAAGATTGAAGTGATCCCAATGCCAGATTAGTTTTATTCAAATATACAATATTCTCACCTGTATAATTTTAGTACAACAAGGAATTATTTACCTTAAATTCTATGGTACATAGCTTACACTGAATCTTGGTTGTTTCTTAAAATTTAGATTTATCCTAATACATTATGAGCATGTCATAAGACAGTAATCTTTAGCGGAGAACCAGTACCAATTTAAATTATTAAAAAATGTTATGCAAAAGACAATTAAACTCAGGGTCGCTAACCGAGTTCGCGTTTGTGATTAAACCAATCCCAAATTGTGGAACAAAATCTAAAGTGAATCTACTAACTTAATAAGACCATTGCGAAGAACACTGACCTGGTGAAATCCTACGAAGACCATCCTGTTACCTGGCCAGACTATCCCGAACCGTGGCGGCTCTGCGAGCTGACTTTTCAGTCTCAACGGGCAGAGCGTCCCCGGATCCGAATGAGGCACGGGTAGCTATCTTCAGACTCTCAGCATTCCAAGAGGAGAACAGCCTTCCTCACCCATGTGGATAGGGAGCGTTTATGACTAAGTGTCTCCTTACTTTATAACCTCTGAACGATCAGAGATCCAATGAAGTGTTGTAAAAGTGAACTCAGATGTTCATTAAAATGCAAACATCATTGTAGATGTAACTATAAATGTAAATATCAATATAAAGATGAATATAAAGATGAATATAAAGATCCCATTCTGAAACAACAACCATGTTGATGAGTATACGAATTACAACTATACCTTTTCAGATTTCAAATTGGAAATTTAGAAAATTGCTAACTTACATGCAGGCGTCGTTTGATCCTTCAAACTTATGCGGCTATTTCAAATTTCAGCCTAAGACATCCTGCAATTTCCCTCTCCTGACCCTGGAAGACACATGGCCATGATAACGAAATCTAACCAAAAAAATAAACGAATGAAATTTTCAGAAATGAACTTACCAAACTTTTAAATATTTTATCGGCTCATTTTGATGGAAATGAGGGCCGATGTGTAAGGATTCCCTTAAGCCCTAGTGCTTCACGTTTTATCAATCAACGGTGTCTCCTTTCTACACCATCGTAACAAATGCCATCCGGAGCTCGCTGTCTCCCTGACAGTTGTCATGTCACTCGACTTTTTACTTTTTAAATTATCTATACCAAAGACGACAGAGATCGATCCATATCGAATCCCTTACATTTTCAAGACTGCTCACGCCATCTATTGAGACACTTCGGAACTAAACTCAACAAAACTACAACGATTGTTTTGAAATGTATTTTCTGCTATTCTATAAATCTATAACGTTAAAATTGCAACGTTACACTGCATTAAAAATGCTGAGTTAAATGAGGAGCTCGATGGCGCAGTGGTTAACGCGCCCGGTCTGTGATTGCTGAGGTTAAGCAACTTTCGCAAAGGCCGGTCATCGGACGGGTACACCAAATATTTATCAGCTGGTGCTCCTCCGTGCTTCGGAAGGCACGTAAAACCGTTGACAACACCAAACAACAACCACCAATCCGCACTGGGCCCGCGTGGTGGTTTATGCCCGTTCTCCTTCCCCATCCATAGGGAATGCTCGAGCCCCAGCAGTGGGGACATATAATGAGCTGTTGATGAAATGGTTAAATGCGAGCGAGAAATCGTTTAATCTGCATAGCTCTGTCAGACTGGTATCTCTAATTTAAATTATTTAAAGTTATTTGAATTTTGTAAATGTCGTTACTTATATTAAGGCTGTGGAGTTTCTTGCGCCCATTCTTCTCCATAGCTAAAAAAATAGACGTCCTAATTGAGTAGTACTAGTCGTAGTACTATTATTTATTCTGTGGTACTAGTAAGTAGGTAAAAATTGTTTGGAAGATTCAAAAGCACTTTTCTAAAGTTTATTTGGATAATAAGAAATACTTTGACTACTGTTAGGCATGGGCTCACGTTAGTATGCTTGTACATATTAACATTATCACCTACAAAGCTAAAATGCACGAGCAAGGAATAACAGGACTGCTATGCTATAATGTGATTAAGCTAATATCTAGCTTTAAATTGTAACGATGCTTTGATTTTAATGATGAAGACCTTTGTCCAGCAGATATATAGACTCCTAACTACCGACTCTACCACAACTCCTTAAAAAATAAAAAAAATAATTATGGTTAATATATAATTTTACGCTAAGGTTGCAAACAAATTACAATTTGAAAAAAAAGACTTGGAAAAACCAGCTATATATGCTGTCGTGGCGACTATGCCAGCGTGTTTTTTTTCTAATAAAATAATCGCTTCATGTAGAATTTCGGGAAAGACAAGCTATGGTACGAAATAGGTTAAAAAAATCAGTGTGGCACAGATACAGTACACAGCCCACTACACATCTCATCACCAGAAAAGCATCTCAATTCGTACGAAATCACGAAAACAATAATCGATAAAACTCAAAAGTATTAAAACATATTACCTTAATGTTACATTAGTAACCCAAGGCCTTTCCGCTAAACCGATATTAAAATAATAGTTTTCCTATCCCAGATCTCCGCTTCGCTCCAAGCACCACGTGTAAATAAATATACCAACGTGTCTCATTGAACCCAGCGTCAAGCGTGTCCGCTAATAAAAAGCAAGAGCTTTCCCAAATCCTGCGCCTATAAAACTTTTCAAGGGCAACATTCATAACGAAACAATCGAGAAACGACCTTAAATACTCCCACGTTTAGTATCTAAATTCTTTACGCCACATCCATACATTTGTTTGGCGACATAATAAACGACACAATCTAAATTCGACCCAATTGCTAGAACACTAAAAACTCTAATTCTAAACAGCTAATCTTTTTAAATTTCTTAGGGTGTTTCTAATAATGAACTCAGTGCTTATTGTGTGAAGAGTCAAATTGGTGTGAAATGTGAAGTCTCAACATTTGCGCCAATTTGTCTTATTTAATGTTTGGTCACTTGATGCCTGTCCGTCTTGCGTCCCAGCGTGTTCGGATTTACTCTAGAGATGGGAGTGGGGCCAGGAAACGTGGTGTAGACAAATAGACTTTGAGACGTTAAATAAATATATGATGACTCATTTTTAGTTTTTAACTTTTATATGCAGAACGTGTTTTTAAGCATGTTGTGTCTTTTTAGACAGTCATCTAAATGTTTGTGTTTCTATTTATAGTATTTATTGTGTTTAGTAGTGGTTTTCTTTATTTATAGGATGTAGTGTTATCGCTACGCTGGCAGTTAGGTCGGTTAAAAAGGTGGATCGAAAATTCCAAACCCGTACAAAAGATTTCATTGTAATGTATAGTATTCGCAAACATTTTTCAAAATAATATATGAGTTCGTGTTTGCATTATTATGCTGGAAAACTGTACATTTCAAGACCATCAAAAGCCAAGATAATCCAAAAATCAAATCAAACAAATACAAAAAATATATTTTAAAAACTAAGTGTACAAAGAATATATATAAATGGAACCTGTAGTACTTGGTCACTTAATAAAGGACACACAACTGCAGCAACTAATTGCGAGTAGCGCCCTCGGTCGTATAAATCCGGCGACGATGAAAATCAGCGAACTCCAAAAAAAAAAACCATCTGTCATGTCAAGAAACTCCTCGCAGTAGCCCTATGTTATGCTCGCTCGTTTCGTGGCCCCACATGGTTCAGTCAGCTGTTTCCTTCTACATTAGCGCGGCGAGTGGGCCGCGGCGCGGGCGCGGCGGGTATGCGACACGCGTGCCTCACAACTGTTTTAATTAGAAATTCATAATTGACCAAGATTTGGTGAGCTTTAACTAGGAAGTGATTCGAAGTGTACCCTTTCATTGGATACTGTGAAACGGGCCATTAATATGTCAAAGAAGTTTTTTTTCATAATTTAAATATTTAACATTTGTCATTTTGTCTAAACTTTTGTTTGTATTGTACCTTTATCTAAGGTGGTAATGTAGTGAAACTAATACACGTCACGATGCCTTATACGCCTTAGATATAAGCGAATATCACCTAGAGGAGCTCGATGGCACAGTGGTTAACGCGCCCGGTCTGCGATTGCTAAGGTTAGGCAACTTTCGAAAATGCCGGTCACCGGATGGGTGACCAAAAATATATCAACTCAAGCTCCTCCGTGCTTCGGAAGACACGTAAAGTCGTTGGTCCCGGCTGCGTTAGCATTCGTTAACAACCACCGCACCGTACTGAGCCCGCGTACGGCTCGTTCTCCTTATCAATCCATAGGGAAGGCTCTGCCCCAGCGGTGGGGACATACAATGAGTTGGTGATGATGATGAATATCACCAGCTCTATTCCACTTTGGTCATCTACGCCAAAGTAGCTGCTAGGCTAAGCCGAGAAAAACTGACAATAACTCATCATGACTGATGGTAATATTACAATAGACCAACGTGAAACTCATATTCGTATTAGTACTTAAACATCACAAAACCAAACACTATTGGTATAGTTTTGATCTGGTGATCAATCTGTTCAAGTCTTAGCCATCTAACCACATACACCTTACACCTTTAAGAATAAGAGCCATAATCAATTGCATTCTTATTCTACGTTATTGAAACCACTTCGGTATGCGCAACAATCGCCAGTATATCGATTACTTATTCGATATCTGGTTCAATATGAAGATGGAAGAGTTATCGGCTATAGCTCTTTGTGCATATTTAAATCGATTGCATTGTATTTTAATTTATGCCTTTTATAACGTGTAGCAAGACTAATCCATAGTCTAAACGTCAGTGAAAAAATCAAAAATAACTCCTTAAGCGGAAATAAAAAAGGTCGAATGTGGCGAACGCTACATCATCCCGAAACAACACAAAAAAAAATCTGAACCTTGACCAACGGAACCCAGGAAGAAGAGATGTTTACTTTTTCTTAGGAGAATTGTTTACTTTTTCAATCATAGCAAGCTGGCGGTATAAGTGCCTAGCTAGCCTACACAGTCAGCCCCACCAACTATAACGTGCTTATTTAAATTCTCTTGTATAATTATTTTTTTATTACTTGACATATTCATAAAGAGCGTCATAAGCTAAATTCTTTAAATATAAAATATTTTAGCAGTCTTAAATTAGAAGCAGCAAAATTAACATAAACTGCTATGTACACAGGCCTCATTAAAAATTGCGAGACATACAAACAAACTACCTAGTAATAATATAAATCTTATTATTAACCACTTATTAATATTCACAAAAGTTTCATCTACACTCCAAGTGAAATAGAAAAGCTTACAACATTGAACAACACTATATTCAAATAGTCTAAAAGGCTTGAATGTATAAACGTAACGTAACGTTACGTCACGTAATTTGGCATCAGTATCTCTTTGGCACTTTTGAACTAAATCAATTAAAAGTTTTGGTTTTTACACACTGTCAAGATGAAGAGCAAACGCTAGAGCTCTAGCCCGTGGAACATGAGCATCACTTCACTGCACACCAAATGTATTCCAAGCGTAGAATATTTATGTTTGGTAAATGAGAAAATAGCACACTCCCACCGCTGAGGGTATGGTAAGGATGATGGAGAAGAAAAAAGGGAATTTGACCTTGCGAATAACAAAAAAAACAATTCTTTAAAATCTAAATCAAATTCACCAAAAACCTCCAAGCAAAAAGCCAAACGTCGAAATCATAATCTGACAAATTCAAAAGACTAATCCATAGGCTAAAAGTCAGTGAAAAAATGAAAAAGGACTCCATGCTGAAATAAAAAAGGTCGAATGTGGCGAACGCTACACTTTGTATTAATAGTAAATGGTGTGGGAAATAGATTTGTGTCAATTAATAAATATCAAGTACATCAATATAAGGCAAGCATGTTACATCGTACATCGTCACTTTTCATTGGGTGAGATAGTAGTCAAATGCGGCTTGCATTTACCTAATTATAAAAAAAATATACATAAATGAAAGAATTTCGTTAATGAGGAATTTATTGCAAAAAGGCGAAGTCATAAAATAACATTCTCTATCGAGAAAGAACCTAAATGGCTCAAAAATAATAGATTAAATTCCCTCACGAAGGTCACTTGGTTAATAAGCATTTTATTCAAATGTTTAAGTAGCAAAATTGGAATTCCTTTGCCAGCGAAAAGTCAAAAAGAAATTGTATCAATGAAAAAAGAAAAGAAGAAATCTTTTTAGCAGTCCCAACGATAAAATAGAAATACTTTATCGAAACACAGCATTACATTGCGAAAATTGAATAAACTCATTCATCGGAGGCATTCCCCGGGGTCTATTCTGGGTTCTGAGACAGTCGACGTCTCGACTTGTTATCCACGTTATAACCTCCGCCAATATTACGATAAATAGTGCTAAAAATGTTTCTGTAACTTTTAGATGGCCGACTATATAATTACTGAAACACATGCATTTTAATTAAAATGAAAAGGAATGGAGCTTGGTAGCGCATCCGCTAGTATGTTTAAATTGCGATCTTGCAACTTTAGCAAGACAAGTCGCCGTATGGGTGACCAAGTACCAGTCGATGATGTTAAGTGGAAGTCGTTAAAACTCGCCAATTCAGATTGGCCCTTTGGCATGGTGGGTTGTCATTATGGCTATTTTCCGTTTTCCACATACTTTTATGTGGGAAGGCCTTAACCCAGCCATGTGACCTTAATTATTAATTTGATAATGAAAAAAGAAATAAAGTTCAAACACGTTACTATCGATAAAGCTGTGTGAAAACTGTTCCTTCTTCAATACATAAATAAGAGATTCCATTTATTTACAGCAGCGTATTTTCTGGCTAAAGATGAAGCTTTAATATGTTTCTTGACAGACATTGCTCGAAGAATATATCAACATTTTCATAGAATCAATATTTCATATAATATAATATTTCAATCAATATTTCGCAAACTCCCTAAGTTTGCAAAATATCGGTAACATCTATAAAATTATGAAAAAATCGAAAGACATAATTCATCTTTTTAAAATAGCTTTATCAAAAAATATACTCGTGCTCGTACATTATTTATACACGCTTTTATTAGTTTGTCATTTTATTTTTGAAGCAATAACGAATAATGGCGATGACACGCTTAATTTATCTAATTATTTTCATTTGTGTTTGGTAAAAAGAAAACGGCGAAGTGTTTTGCGTAGTGTTTTCATTTGCTATATAAATGAGATCATTGTTATGTAATAAATTAATAAAAACGTCACTTCGAAAGTACAACAACACTCGATCGATACTTCGGCTTTCGTAGTAGCACCCGTTCGCCGCTGTAACCTTGCCTTGTCGCAATGTTTATTCCTTTTCGATGCAATACTTAAAATAGAAGTTTATGCTCCTGCCTTTGCAGATATAATTTAGAAACAGTAGGTCGAGCATTAGGAAATTGGAGAAATGGAAAGGCGTTGATAGCAGTTGGATCACGAACGTATTGATTCTTGATTAGCTGAAACAGTATGTCTTCTATTGAATTTTTCTATACTTTTTTTTACACAATGAAACAATTGTGTAAGACTATCATCATCATCATCACTAGCAAATTTTGTCCCCACTGCTGGAGCACGAGCCTTCCCTGTGGATGAAAACACCACACAGGGACGGTGCCATAAACCACCACGCATGACGCAGGCCCAGTACGGTGCAGTGGTTGTTAACGACTGCTAATGCAGACGGGATCTTTGCGCGCATTCGAAGTACGGTCAGAGTGAACGAGAGTGCGGCAACAGTGCCGTGATCTTGAATCGACGTACCGAGCTGTAGCTACCGGCTAGGGTTGAGTCACATAGTTAATTTATTATTGTGTGAATTTAGGTGTCTTTTATATTGTGAACTTGCCTTATTATATCTGTCGACAAAGTAAAAAAGGGCAAACTGGGCGACAAAGTAAAAAATTATAGTTGTGTGTGTGTGTGTTGAGACATCCTCATACACAACAGGTTTATTTTTCCAGACATTTTCAATAGGCACCTATATGCAACAAAACTCACAATCGCGACACCCGAACCAAGCAAAATACGTGTATACTGATCGGCAGGACATACTTGTTATTCTCCGTTACTACAGAAACATACACTGCCCTATCCGCGTTAGCGGGGACAGCCCGCGTCATCGCGTACTCCTTTCGCGCGCTTTTTTCTGTGTGCTAGAGGTGAACTACGAGCTTGTGTGCGTGCGTTTCGAAGCGCTTGTATGAAGTTGCCGCACTCTCGTTCACTCTGGTACGGAGGTTACCCATCCGATGACCGGCCTTTGCGAAAGTAGCTTATTTACACATTTGATTTTATCATAACCCATCAGGGTCCGACCTTCTACAGGGTCTGTGGTCACAGGGAGACCGAGGTGTTTGTCATTTTATAATTGATTTGTTATTTGCATGCCGTATTCTTATTTTGATCAAAATAAATTAGCTCCATAGTTTTCTTTTCGGTTTAAACTACAGTATTGAAATAAAATTTGGCGACGATGACGTAGTTGTCGACATTGAATGCTCCTTTGGCTTACAGTGTTAAAGTAGAAGTGTTTAATTATTAATAATTATTAATTTCGGCGAGTTGGATTGAGCCACGATAGCATAGTTGGTAGTGCACCTGACCCGGCATGTCATGGGGTGCGAGTTCGAATCCCGCCCAGGGATTTTTTTCAACACTGTCTTTTTAAATTTGAATTTGTTCACAACAAAAATTTGCGTTAAATTATACAATCTGTATTGCCATGCACTGTACAAACTTGAGGGGTGGATTCTACACTTAAATATACATGATAAAAAAATATTTTAAAAATCCAAACTCCACGTAGTAAATTGGTTACTTTGTGTTTTTTCGTAAATTTTCTTGTTGAAACCCTACATATTTGTTTTTTTTTGTCCTATTGATGTTCGAACTTTTGGCTACTTTACTGATTGTTATTTAGTTGCGACTAGTTTCACCTTTTTAGCACCTGCAAAAATCGAAGACATTAAAATAAAAAAGGCTGCCATTTCTAAACTACTGAGCTTGAAATTTTTTAGGTATTTTTTTATAATGTATATTTGAGTGTAGAATCCACCCCTCAAGTTTGTACAGTGCATGCCAATACAGATTGTATATAGGTAACCATAATAATGAGGATACATTAATCCACGAATGTTCTAAGACAACCTACTTAATATGCCGTACAACAATGCTAAATTTGGCGTGCCGTTCATCGTACGCATAAATCTCGGCACCAGAATAGTGCGACCTTTGTGGGCAGGTATCTGACCCGACAACGTTATTTATAGCGTTCGGAACGCCACAGTTTGATAGTGGATACCGTTCCGAGTGGGAACTGGGAATGATAGATAGATAATAGAGGCGGTCTTATCGCTTTAAACCGGTTTCTTCCAGGCAACCAGTCGGATGGAGAGAGCTTTAAACTGTAAGGTCAGATGTGAAACTTTTAAAACGTACGAGAATAGTATGTATTTATAGGGAGAATAGTGTGTATATTTATAATGGATATTTAGATGCCTCTTTCTGCAGAACTGAGACATATAATACATAACAGTCATATTGTTACAAGATTTTTTTCTAAAATTAACTTTGCACTTTGAAATTAACCAATAATGTTTTAAATATAAGTATATATCATCATCGTGTTTATATCATATTGCCGTTAGACGTCCACTGCTGGACAAAAGCCTCCCCCAAGGAGCTCAACGACCGGTTCTGCTCGCATCCAGCGGCAACCCGCGAACTTAAAGTTTGCATAAGTTATGCCAAACAGAGTAGCACTTAGAAACCGCTAAGGTTTATATCTAAGAACTGTACACAATATGTATAGTTTCATAATGTTTTACTGTGTGATCTATGATTGCTATATATTTATCTACATCGAGAAAACTTAAATTAGTTTATGCTGTACCTTTTTGTAAAACATATGTTATGTTTTGTTAATAAATAAATAATAAATAAAAAAACAATCTTTATCTTTATATACAATGTTATTTTTAGTTTATACGAAACCTGAAAACTGTTTGTTCAGATTCAGTAATAGAATCGACTTCAATATTTTTTATACCATGTTACATTTTGACCAAATAATATTTACAAAATCTCAATTATAGTATAACCTACTAAAAACACACAACGGGACAGCACAAAAAGCTTGTAACTTGGTGAGTTTTCAAGATATTATTTTATTTTCTTTTGTACTGATTCTTTAAATGAAAATATTTGACCCGTGTTTCGGTTATCGTATAAACTAAAAATAAGGTTGTATATAAATGTTCTATGCGTGTTTGTAATTGAACTCTTTCTAAACGGCTGGACCGATTTTGATAAATTTTTTTGGTGTGTGTTCAAGTGGGTTCGATAATGGTTTAGATTTACAATTGGACCCGGTAGGTGGCGCTGCAATAAGGGTCCGTCATGGGATACGGATGTTCTTAAGCGGACTAAGTCGCGAGCGGGCCACTAGTAGACAAATAAACATACAAACAGAAAGAAATGGTTGATACAATATATATTTTTTTTAACCGACTTCAAAAAAGGAGGAAGTTTCTCAATTCGACTCGTATATATATTTTTTTATGTGTTCGCGGATAACTTCGTCGTTTATAAACCGTTTTGATGATTTTTTTTTTGTTAGAAAGGAGATATCCCAAGGGTGGTACCATGATAAGGAAACCAGGATCTGATGATGGCATCCCAGAAAAACCGAGGGGAACCTTCGCAAATCTTAGTGACGACTAGTGCGTTTGTTAATGTTGTCATTAAGTAGTTTAAAGCACTACTATTTAATGAAGGTCTGGAGTCGATGTGATGATGGAGCCGAAAGACAGTCGAGGGAACTCCTCAACGATTTACAGCAATTACATGGTGTTTGGGCTTGATAATTTGTATTGATGAGAACTTTACACCTGGATGGGTTGTGACTGTCATTAGGGGTCTGATGATAAAGACGAAGGACAGTCAAGGGAACTCCTCAACGTTTTACAGTACTACCTTGTTATACTGACGTTTCGATCTCCTTGCAGGGTTCGTGGTAATAAGCAAACAGGTGATGGTCGTCTCATAATTAATTTTAAACTCATATAATGTAAAGTAAACTAAATAACCTATAGACTATTCCACTGCTAGACAAAGGGCTCCAGCATTGAGATCATATAATCTATATAAATAAAAATAAATCGCTAAATGTGTTGCTAATCGCAAAACTCGAGAACGGCTGAGCCGATTTGGCTGATTTCTTTTTTGTTGTATTTGGAGAAGTCTGAGGAAGGTTCTTATGGAGAGAAAAAACGTAAAAAATACGAGGAAAATAGTAAAAACAACAATTTTCTTTTCCCATACAAACCACTCTGACCCCAGCTGTCAAACATTTGACTTCAATCAAAACAAAACAAAAGCGCGTTAGGAATATCTTTGGTATGCCTTCATGTTGATTAGAGGTCAGATTTATTTATTTACGCGCGAAGTAATCAAACAAAAAATATCGTGTACCCTAAGGCATTACTATAAAAATATCATCACATTAGTTATTACGGGTTAGTTTCTAAATTCTTATTTCATTTCTATTAGACTGCGACAGGCCAATTACTTTTGACAGAACGAAATCTAACGAAATCTGTCGGGGCAACTATTATCATAAAAAAATCAATGTAACTTTGTTTTAGAGAAATAGGGCAGAACAAGGTCTGCCGGGTTCGTTGGTATCGCTAAAACTCGAGAATTGCTGGACCGATTTGGCTAATTTTGATTTTGAAATATTTGTGGAAGTTCAGGAAAGGTTTCAACGGTGAGAAACATAAATAATAAGTAACGGAAAATACTAAAAACGACAATTAAATTTTCCAATACAAAATGATTTGTTTGTTTTGTTGTCATGGAAACAGTCAAAGCGGTGCTAAGTCCGCCGGGCCAAAATATTTACAAGCTTTTATTTAACTTGCAATGTATGTATGTTTGTCCGGGTAGAATGAATTTTAAATCAGATATCTTTAACTGATTGAGCTGAAATTTTGTATACATGTTCAGATCGGATGACAATGCATGGTTAATTGTGTGACATCATTCTAAATCCGATATGCCGGACTAATTATTTTTAATGCATTCCTACAATATGGGTATCAAATAAAAGTACTTGCTGAGAATAACTCGAAAAATAAAGTAACGTCACTCTAAATCCAATGTGGCGGACTTCTAAAGCTTGAAACTCAATTTTGAAGCAGATATCTTCAACCGATTGAAATTTTGTATAGGTACTTACATGTCAAAGTCAAAGTCAAATATTCTTTATTAAAATAAACTTTAGAAAAGTGCTTTTGAATCGTCCATAATTTTTTTACCTACTACCCATTCAGGACGTCTATTTTTTAGCTGTGGAGAAGAATGGGCGCAAGAAACTCCACAGCTTTAATTCAATATGTAACGACATTTAGAAAATTATATGCCGTTACGTTACCAAGTTATACAAGTTTAAAAAACCTTAACAATATTTTGGATTAGAAATAGATTGGAGCATTTTAAACCCATGCTGTTTTGTCTTCAATGTAATCAGACACTTTATAATAAGCTTTTTTATAAAGCTTTTCTTTAATAGCGATTTTAAATTTATTAATATCTAGTTTTTGGATATTACTTGGAACTTTATTGTAAAAACGTACACACAGGCCTCTAAATGAATTATTTACTTTGTGGAGCCTAGTATTAGGTACTGCTAGTTTGTTTTTATTTCTAGTGTTTACATTGCATGCTCAATTCGGATGACTATGCATTACTTGTGTAGAGATAAACAAGTAAATTAACAGGTTGACCGCCGCCGACAGGCCCAGACACAACAGAAATTCAATTGTTTGTCGGACATATGGCGTTTAAGGTGTTAAATAACTTAATGTGATTGATTTTAACTATTAAATTTTTCAATCTAAGTAATTACGAGTAGGTACTTAAATCTCGCTACAAGCTTTTATATCATATAAATTGTGTAGTGACGTTATAAGTTGACAGTAAAAGTTTAAAAGTAAAAGATCATTTTTTTCTTTTTAGCGCATTTAAACGAAAGCTTGTTTTTAAAAAGGTTTTTGTTAAAATAACGAGAGTATATTTTTAATAAGTCCGTCGTCTGCCGTGAATCATCGTGCATCATAGAATTTTATTGTTTTGCGGAGGCGCTGATCAGCGCTCGCTCATATCAAAGGTTGATATCAATGTGTACATTCGATAGATATTCCATTAACGAAGCATGCAAAATGGCGCTGCTCAACAGTAAGTTATTATTTTATTCGTTTATTGAATGTAAAATTAAAATATTTTAATTAAAATACAAAGCGTCTTTGTTAAGGTTTGTACAAGTCTTTTGTTTGTCAACGACTATGGTATGGAATGATTTGGGGAAGGCTTTTGCCCTCTGCAGCAGTGGAACACTATTAAATAAATATAAATAAATAAATGTTTCCCACACTCACACCAACTATCTAGCCCCAAGAAAATTTCTTCCTTAAGAAACTCGATAAATGGATAACTAACAACGGATAAACATATTTAATATATTTAAATACATACATATTATACATAGAAAACACCTAGACCCGAAACAATATAGAAAAACAGTATTTCTAAATTGATCCGACCGGGGATCGAACCCGGGACCTCAGAGATAGCGACACCATGAAAACCGGTGTGCAAGTTACTCGACCAAGGAGGTCGTCAAAATTATTATCAATATATTAAATATGGACCTGTTGCAATTTTTTCTTTTTATAACAGCAATGCTAAAATCTTGTGACATAAGTCTTGCGACAAGTATCTTCATAAAAGCTCCTAGTTTATCCGTTTGATGTGTCATAATCATAGATCGGAATATGTAGAGTTTTTTCTGTGATTTGCGTCATAACGTTATCAATAGTATGGATAACCCGATAAAATAATAAGAGAAAATACACTTTTAACTCTTTTCCACGTCAGACTATCAAGGTGTAATTTAGGTGATCGTTACTGGAGATTATTTTCAAAAATCTTATAGGTACTTTGTTTTATCCAAATTTTGGAAAAAACTAAGTTTGCCTAAGATTATCCATGATATGCTAACATTGCAAAGGTATGTCAAAAAACTCTACCTAATCCGATCTCGATCTATGGTCATAATAATACATTTGAGATAGCTCACATAGTTGCTTTTAAAAAAAATGTACCAAATTGCTTAGCTTGCATCACCACAACATCGCCAGCCCATTTTATGTCCCCACTGCAGGGCACAAGCCTTCCCTATGAATAGAAACACCACGAGAACAGTTCATAAACCACCACCCAGGCCCAGGCAGATTGGTGGTTGTTAACGACTACTAATGCAGCCGGGACCAACGGCTTTACGTGCCTTCCGAAGCACGGATAAGCTCTCGAGATGAAAAAATATTGGTCACCCATCCGTTACCCGACTTTTGCGAAAGTTGCTTAACTTCAGCAATCGCAAAACGGGCGCATTTAACACTGCCACTGCGCCATCAAGCTTCTCGATCTCGTGTAAACTGGCAGGAGTTATAGGAACTTTAATCTTTATTTACCTTAAAAATTATTAGAACGCTTTTAAACAATTTTTCATAAAACTAAATGTATCCTTGACATTCCAAACCCACCTCTTGCGCCGTGGTCCGTGACACATTCTGGTCGCGCCTGCTTTACATCTTCGTCAGCTGTCAAGATTGACATTAGTAACGTCAACGGCTTATAATAATTTCCTCTATGAAATAAATGCATGGAGATTTATTAGTTAATACGGGACGGGAATGTTTTGACGTTTGTAGGTTTTTTTTTGGTGTTTTAAATTTTTGATGTTGAATTCTATTGGCTGCTGTTGAATAGTGTTGGGCTATTTACAACAATTTCGTTTACTTTACGAAGTAAGATAAAACACATGTAAAAGTAATTTTCACTCGAGGATTCATAGTACTACTACTACGTTGAGGTGAGCACATTTTTTAAAATAATTTTAATTGTATTAGCTAATTGGACTTTATCGAATAACATAAAGTGGGATTAATTTTATAATCAATGTAAACTCGGGAATCGTACTGCGCCCTCCAAAGTCTGAGAGATCAGAGACTGGCAAACTGTCTATTAAACCACAGAAGCGGTTAAAATAGTAACATAGGTATGCTAGTCATCACAATTCAGGATATCACACAAAAGTCTAACTAATTTTTTTGCTGCATTCGCTATGATCACAAAGTACCTAGTTACTAAAAAATTCATCCGTGATCATCGTGCACACAACTGTGCCCAAATACAGTATAATACTCATTATCAACAAAAAACAATATACCTTCTAATCCTGTGATTAAGTAGGTACTTGCTGTTAAAAATAAGCTTTTTTCAATCCAAACTAACTTATCAGACTGATATCAAAGTTAGAACGTACAGAAATAGAATTTGAACAGAGCTATACTCTCAACCCCCTGCTGACTGGTACAGCGTATTATATGTTACATTGGTGTTCAACCCTATTTGCAACTGTATAAAACTCAAATTATTGTGGCATCTGTATTCGCGTGATAAATTTTTCAGCCTGATAGTTTGACGGGCCTGGTCCAGACCTCAATGTCTAGACTACACTCTATTCCGACATCGCCAGGAATAGTCCCGTCCAACTCTATTCAGGCATTGTGAGAGATGACTATTCGTGAACTGCCCCGTATATGACCCGATCGTTCGCGAATGGTCTGATTCTGAATTATAAATGGACAACGCTTCCGACGCTCTAGCTTAAGCACAATTGAGAATTGCAAAGACGGGTTATAAATAGAAGGTCATCTTGCAATGTTTTACCGATAGAGGCACTAGCACAATTATGTAAATAAATATTGATAGGTAGGTAGGTATAATAAAACAAGCTGACAGATGCAAAATCGGTTGATTTTTTAGGTAGCCATTTTATCGTCCACCCAAACGGATACCACAGTTTTATGTATATATATATAATATATATATATATAATATATATAACGATAATGTAACAAATGATTTAAAAGGGTAAAATCGAGGCGCTTCTTGCCGCTTCTGCTTCTGCTTCTGCTGGTCCACACACACAAACAATGGGGCTCCGCATATTATCAGCGTCGCAGGTGATGTTCATGCTGCAACGGGTTTCAGTTTCTATATTTAATATTTATTTTAATTTGAAACTGAATAAATATTTTGATTTGATTTGATTTCAAAAAAAGCCAGGCGAGGCTGAAAATGTCTAGTGGCAATCAACAAACTGTCAAAAAGAAAAAATGCTACTAAATAAACCGGTTGTTTACCGATTTGTGTTGCCGCCTGTACACTCCCCAATCGTGTTCATTAAAGTAATTTAACTACGCCGTTATATATAGTGTCCAAATAAACAGTGGGTGTTGAAACGGTTAACCGTCTTCCGTTACTGACGCTGAAAACTGATTCGCTTCAGTAGTTAGTTGCGTTGAGAAGCGGTGGGCGGTATGTTTGTAAAGGGTTTGGCCAAACAGTTCATTATTAAGAGCTTTACTTCAGTCGAGAACCAATATTTTGAATACTAATTAATTTATTTAAAAAATGCGCCAGCGATTCTCCAGTGCTGGTCTCTGCAAAAACCTGGATGCGATAGATTTGGTAGATTTTTGTGAGATATCCACTGGCTCTTCGGAGAGACGTTGCGTCTCTCTGTATATATCATGGGGAGTGTTCTGAGGAATTGTTCGGCTTGATCCCTGCCGCTGATTTCCTTCACCGCACTACACGCAATCGACTGTCATTCAATCCACATCACCTTGATCGACGGTCTACTACTGTGCGTTTTTCACGAAATTTCTTGCCTCGAACTACAGTGTTGTGGAACCAGCTCTCGGCGGCGGTATTTCCGGACTGTTACGACCTTGCGGTTGGGATCTTCAAGAAACAAGCCTATTGCTTCCTTAAAGGCCGGCAACGCGTCTACGATTCCTCTGATTTTGAGGGTGTCCATGGGCACCGGTGAGTACTCTCCATCAGATGACCCGCCTAATCGTTTAAAATTCGTAAGACGGATGGAGAGTAGACAGCCGGCGCGGCGTAGGAGAGGAAGAATCCCCCTCTCTTTCTACGGCGCAGCGAAAATGTATGCCTGCTGTTTCGTTTAGACGGCGCAGGGCGCTTGCGCGAATGTTCGTGTGTGTTTATGTTACAGCGTGCCACGCGCATCCATGGATGGTGACAGCTGATGGCTGTCAATAAATATTGTATTCTACCACATAAATGATAGTACTTTTACATGGTAATAATCCCGTTAATAACATTTATTATAATGTAAGTGACCATGATAGTTTAAAAAGATTCCTATTTCAAAAATGTAAAGACAGGGAAGGAGTAAAACATTTAATGCCTTAAACAATGGCTTACAGCTATCTAGGAAGTCTGCTCCACAGATTGACCTAATACATTTCTTTTGTACCCTAAACGCTCTGATGATGTCAACAGAGCTTCCCCATAGAATAAGCCCATACCTCAGCAATGACGACACGTAGCCGTGATATGCCATTAGAGCTGCTTCTTTAGATGCAACATTCGTGATTCTAATAAGAACATAAATATATCTTTCCAATTTAGATACTAATGTGTCAACACTGGCATATGTTACGCCAGACCAGTTGTTTCCAGCTCAATATGCCTCAGCCTCAGCCCCCGTGCGTAGGGTTGCCCCAAAATACAATAGCCGGACACGCCGCTATAATAAACTGGACATTTGGTCCCAAAAGTCGGACATTTATAGATTCATATCTCTTATAATTTAGTTGATTTTCATTTTCAAGCTGCAAGTTGCAATTAACTAAGTCTTGATTTCAGTTTTAACAATGGTTTACGAATTAGGCTTCTTAATGTTTCGTCTAATTACGTAAGTCTGCATCTATTTTGCACAAATTATTCTCAATGAAATGTTATATATTTAGATTTTACCTTGCTTTAATAAAGATATGCAGAGAAAACTTTTATCATGAAAATTCCACATTATATCGGTAACAAAATTCCTAAATCATTAAATCCGGACAGACCGGACACGTCTAAAAGCCATATAAACATATCGGGATAGACTCTTACAAAAATCCTTCGAACAGGCCGGACACGCCATAATACCAACCGTATCCGGGTCCGGACAAAGTCGGACAGCCGGCAACCCTAACCGGGCCGCATTGACGTTATTGTCATCGCGTCCTTTGTCCGTTGATTGTGCACGATGCATTATTCTGCGGAAAGCATTCTTGCAGAGTGAAACTGGGTAAGCTAATTACTGATACATGTTGCCGGAGAAAGTACGAGTAGCGTAGTCACAATAGTCGCGTTCAAATGTGACTTATATTCGCATATTGTTTTCTAAAAATTAAGCGAACTCAACACCTTTTCTACAATTGACCACGGCAACTACGGACACTGTATGTAAAGGGTTCGTTATTATATTTAGCTTATATTATTTATATTTTTGCATTCAAAATGCTATAATGTTATGTAAAGTTCCAAGATAATGTTATATAATATAGTATTGTTACTAGAAAAAATCAACCAGTTTAAGGTACCTAGCTTGAGTGGGAATCAATACATTGATTTCCAAATAATTTTTTTTTTATTAATGTAAAATATAGGCTATGTTATCCGCGAGGAAAACATTCTATCAGTGGAAGAATTGGCCCAGTAGTTTCAGAGATCACCCTCCTCAAACAAACGAGCTCATAAACTTTACCTCTTGATTAAGCCCCTTACAAATAAACAAAGAATATGGCCCGAATAGTTATTCCCTGTTTTGTTCCTGTCATGTAAACGTCATTTCAAATTAGAGTAAAAAGAGACAAAACACGGAATAATTATTCGGAACTTAATCTTTGTTTATTTCTAAGGCACTAATAGTATAGATTAGACTTATGATATTCAAAGTTTCATACTTTTTTAGTGATTTGTTTGAGAGGTCTAGAACGTTTTTACATCATCTCTCCATCACATCATCATCCATCTTTTAGGGTCCCTACTTTTAACGCCCAAGAACTCCGACACTATTATTTCCAAGTCACAAAACACAATAAGCTTTTAATGCAATCAAGATGGTGGGATTGTTATATTTGTTATTGTACAAATACCATTGAGAGGTTTTCCTATAAACGGTCCAAAGTAAATCCCATTCTAAACCAATTAAAACTTAGACTTAAAATCACAATCCTCGGTGTAACTAACTAGGGAACAATATCTAAATCCTATCTCGGATGCGTTGTGTTTATCAAGCCTTTTATCTTGTCACAGTTACTGTATTCGTCAGTATAGAACTGCTTCAGGAAAATTAATCTTTTGAGCGGAATTAGAACTGCTATCAGAACACGCTGGGTACTAAATACCTAACACTTTTAATACGCAAATGGCAATTGGAAAGCTAATATTTTTTTCGTTTCTAAAAACTTGTTTAATTTTTTATTATTATTATTATTATTATTATTATTATATTTTACGGGTAAGCACGGTGCCTTGATCTCACCTAATGTTAAGTGATGATAAGGCCAATGGTGGAAGCGCACTTCACCCGGGATCCTCAACTAGTGAGGCACTGGCTGTCTTATCTCTAGCTGCCGGAACACAACAATGCTACACTACAAACATTGATGATATGGCGACACATTTAGATAAGATGGTCGTAGCTAGCTAGGCAGACAAATAAGCCTTACCACCAACCAAACCGAGCACACAGACATGTACCCCTCGCTGGTAATCGAACCGGTCTAAACCGGTGGTCTTAATTACTAGACCACATAGACTGTTTGTATATTGTGGGCTGTCCTTGACTTTTACAGCGTAAACAGTGGCTTATTAGAGAGTTGTAAAGTTTTCCGCACCGCTCTGATGAATACCTATTTCTCTCGGTAAGCAGTAATTTTTCAGTTTGTAAGTATATTGTTGTCACAAAATAAATTAACAAATAAGATTAAGTAAAATTATGAAGCATATACATGAATAATGAATAACTAGGACAACAGGGGTCGGCAACTCGCGAGTTGTGGTGACCGTTTTTTTTTTTATTAATCCAGACGCATGCTTCATTAAAGACTCGGTTGAAATATCATGTGTTAGTTTATACTTTGGAGTTTTGACATGTTTGCCAAAACAAACTATAACAAATAGTGAATAATGAATGAATAAATCACTTTGGAGTATAACATATAACAAATCGTAGTAGTAAGTCAGCCATTGAACAGTCTCGTTCGGAGCGCATTAAACACGATTACATCAACACTGTTGAGTAAATTATTGTCACAGTGCTGTTGTGAGGCAGTATCTTGAATTCATTATGGCGTAAAATTGTCAGATGCATCGTACGTTTTTTTTTTGTTATTATTTTTAGTGTTAGTATTATAATAGTAGTTTATGCAACTGTCATATAATGAAGGGTATTAAAACACTAGTGTGAGTTTATGAAACGAGCGCAGCGAGTTTCATAATAGTAACGAGTGTTTTAATACCCGTGTTATATGCAGTTGCATACACTACTTTATCTTCACTAATGCAATTAGTGAAGATATTTAGTTAGAGTTAGAGTTATTTTCGGCGTACGTTTCTCGTTACAAGCGGTCGTGTCGCAGCTTAAATAGTAAATTATTTAAATAAAGTTTTTAAATTGTTAATTTTTGTTGGAGCCCCGGACTTCGCCCTTACTGGTGTTCAGACTTCATACAAAGTCTCCAGCAGCGCAAACTGAAGATCATAATTTGGAGCGGCTCTGGCTGGGATCGATCTTTCGGACCTCTGGCGTGAGTGGTTAACTCTTATCCGTTGTGCCACGGCCACTGGGTCGGTCGCGCGCGAAATTACGTATCAATATCTACGGCTACGCTACGGCTTTACATTGCCGGCTACGGATCTACTACCCGCTACGATCAGCTACGACCACTGCTCCGTGGCTACGACTATAAATCGCATGCACATGCGGTATAGCATGCTATAACAGCACCACCGCTTGCTTTTTGCGTGATGCTATTTACTACCTCTGCTTGAACCCGAGATACTAGCTTATTTAAAATCCGCGAGATGGCAAACAAATGCGCGGCTTGTTTGGAAGCTATACCACATAGAAGGTTTTTGGTTTGCTCAGCATGTACAGAAAAATATGATTTGCTTTGCGTAAACGTATCCGAAAAAATATTTTATTTAATGACTGCTGAAAAAAAACTTGCCTGGAAATGTCCACAATGTAAGTCAAAACAACCGAAACGTGATAACACAAATACTCCAGTAAAAGATCAAGGAAATTACGACTCTAGTTACGTTACAACAAGGCAAAAAAGCCATACGAAACACAGTACTGATGATTTAGAATTTTTAGATGATACACTTCCCGGAGGCGACACCATGGTGGTTAACTCTAAGACTGAAACAGAATCTACCTTACTAGCGGAACTACGTGAGCTACGAATGGCAATTAATATGCAGTCAGAGAAACAGGAAGCTCGTGACCAAGAACTCACAAAAACAATCAAATTGCTTCAAACTTGTTTATTAGATATCACAAGTAAACAATCAAACTTAGAAACAGAAATGAAGCAATTACGGCAAATTACAGAAGCGAATACCCAGCGGATTAATTGTTTAGAAAAAGAGAATAAGCAACTTTCGGAGCAAATAAAGAAAACTAATACAAGTTCGTTTAACACTAGTGATATAAAGACACCATATCAAAAAACCTATGCAGACTGTATGACCGCTTCTGAATCGGAGTGTCGTAATAAAACAATTGTTTTGTATGGGCTTAACGAATTTAGATATGAAACAGAATACGACTTACATGAACGAGCTGTAAACGTTTTCTATGATATAGCTGGCATAGACATCTCAGGATATATAGAAGAAATAAGCCGCATAGGAAGGTATGGAAACAGACGACCATTAAAAATAGAATTACTAAGCAAAAAAGTTACAAAACATATTTTGGAATGTGTAGGTTATTTTAAGGGTACTGGACTCTGGCTGTCAACTTTCCTTGATGAGAAAGGGCTTCAGCGTAGAAAGCATGAAAGACAACATTTTAGAAATCCAAATAAACCCTCGCCCGAAGGCACTAATAAACATTTAAATAACACGACCATAGACGCCCACTGTGCGACGCAGGAGCACAATAAGACTCATTCCTTTCGCATCAAATAAAGGTAAAGAAGTTTCATTCTTCTTCCAAAATATCCGCAGTTTGCAAAATAAATTACATTTAGTAGAGGACCTTACTGAAGAATTTGATTACTCTGTACTCTGTTTTTCTGAAACGTGGATTACGCCTGACAAGTCGGATCTGGTGGCGCTGGAGGGTTACACTCTGGCCAGCCAGTTCTACAGAAGCAATCGTGAGGGTGGTGGTGTCTGCACATTTGTGAAAAACAGAATACATTTTATTGAGCTCGAAGATGTTAAAAAATTATCGTTAGAATATATCATAGAATTTTGTGGAATAGAGATACCTAGTTTAAATTTAATATTAATAGTTCTATATTGGCCAAGTAATACGAGAGAAGAAAGTTTGGTTAAAACGCAATTAGAAAAAATGTTAAATATTTTATGCACTAAATATGTAAAGAAAAACATAATTATAGGTGGAGATTTAAACGTAGATTTTCTTGTTAAAACAACACAATCAAAAGATATGATCAACTTATTTAAAAGTGCAAATTTTTATCAAAATATTAATGAACCTACTCGAATTACTCCCACTAGCGCTACTGGCTTAGATGTAATCTTTACCAATTTTGACACAAACTGTATTCATGTTAATGTAAAAGAACATGGGTTTTCAGATCATAGAGGTATTTCCATTACATACAAAAAACCCGGAGTAAGTATAAACACTAAGCAAGGGCATTACAAAGAAAAAAGGAAATATAATAATTGTAATATTATAGTATTCAAAGAGAAACTCCAAAGTATAAATTGGGAAAATATTATCAAATCTAACAGAAATATTAACGAAAATTATAAAGCATTTCATGATAAATTGACTAATCTACTTGATATGTGTATTCCAAAACGAAAAATATTTGTAAAAATGAAATTTAAAACTTGGTTAACTAAGGGCATAAAAGTCTCGTGTAAAAATAAACGTATACTTAAAGAACTAAAATTACAAACTAATAGCTATGTTTTAAATGATTACTATAAAAAATATGTAAAAATGTTAAAAAATATTGTAAATTTATTTAAAAAACGCCAAAACATAAAAAGACTAAAAACATCAAAAAATGTCACTAAAACAATGTGGACAATTATTAAAGAAGTTACAAATAAAATAAATAAAAATACATATAAAAACATCACTTTAAAGAACCAAAGCCAGGACGTTAAAGACCCTCATATAATATCAAACACATTAAATAATTACTTTGTTTCAGTAGGATCAGACATAAAAACCAATAACGACCCTCAAAATAAACCAAATTGCCAAGTTATAAATAACTCAATTTATCTGACTCCTGTTAGCACAAATGAGGTGGATAAAATCATAAAGTTGCTAAAAAATAAATGTAGTCATGGTTCCGATGAATTCCCACCCACTTTAATTAAACAATGTAGGGAAGAACTTGTCACACCTATAACATTTTTAATCAATCAGTCTTTCACTGAAGCAGTTTTTCCAGATTTATTAAAAATAACATTAGTTAAACCTGTACCTAAGAAAAGAAATGCTAAAGAACCCTCAGATTTTAGACCAATAGCCCTTTTATCTACTTTCTCTAAAATTTTTGAAACTGCTATGGCAAACCGTATCAAGTCTTTCTGTGAAAAATACAATATTTTTAACGAAAGTCAGCATGGTTTCCGAAAGCAAAAATCAACCGTTACGGCACTTTTTAAGTTTATGAACGAAGTATTAAATATAATAAACACCAATCGTTATGCAATAGCAATAATGTTAGATATGAGTAAGGCATATGACCGAGTGTCACATGTAATTCTTCTTAAAAAATTATATGAAATAGGAATACGTGGTCCAGCACACGCTTGGCTAAAATCCTATTTAAATGACCGTCAGCAATTTGTGCAAGTAGAGTTTTATGACGATAAAAAGAATACTATCAATAGTGTTAGGTCTGACAAATTAGATATACAACATTCCATCCCACAGGGAAGTATATTGGGATGTCTTCTGTTTTTAATATATATTAATAGCATAGTTGAAAGCATAGATAAACAATGTATATTGTATGCGGATGACATCTCAATTATATTCCCATGTTCCTATGCCCAGGATCTGCAAATAGAGTCCCATAGCACACTACAACATATAAGTAAATGGTTGGAAGACCATAATTTAAAAATTAATATATCAAAAACAAAATTAATGCAGTTTAAACCCAGACAAAAACAACCAATAGATACTTATATTTCACATAATAATTATAATATACACTTTGAAAACTCATGCACCTTATTAGGATTAGAATTAGATACGAATATTGATTGGAAAACACATGTAGAAAAAATTGCCGCTAAACTCTCTAAATTTACATACGCTTTATATGAATTAAAAAAATGTACCGACTTAAGTGCCGCTATGACTGCTTATTATGCTTACGCCAATGCATGGCTGAGCTATGGGATCGTCCTTTGGGGAAATAGCGCACACGTAAATCAGCTTTTTATCCTCCAAAAACGATGTATAAGGTTACTAGCAAATATAGACAATATGGAAACATGTAGACCTCATTTTGTTAGAC
Organism: Eudonia lacustrata; assembly: GCA_947562085.1. Lineage (NCBI taxonomy): Eukaryota > Metazoa > Arthropoda > Insecta > Lepidoptera > Crambidae > Eudonia > Eudonia lacustrata. Next base: position 13,926,401 of record OX387332.1, on the reverse strand, counting down.
TTAGAGTACTCACACTTGTCTCATTATATATATTTGAAATATGTAAATTTGTCAAACAAAACATTCATTTGTATTCACAAGCAAAAGATTTTTATCGACAACCACGTAACTTAAGGTACAAAAATAGACTGGCTTTACCCCTTACAAAACTACATATGGTGAGCTCAGGGACTTACCATATGTCAATTAAAATATTTAATAAAATACCGAAAGAGTTCCAGGAAATCCAAACAGAAAAAATCTTTTGCTCAAAACTGAAGGAATATCTGATACAAAAATGTTATTATACCATGAAAGAATTTTTTGATGTTACTTAAAATGTTTTTGTTTTTGTTTTATGTTTTTAGATCTTATACTTATAAAATTTAAAAATTGCCATACCCTTACAGGGTCATGTTTATGGGTCATTTTTTATGTATTTACCATCTGTAATAACCAACATGTTGCAATAAATATTATGACTATGACTATGACTATAATTAGTCAAACAACAAGAGTAAAAGCTGACAATAGTTTATTTATAATAATTGTTCAAATTTTGGATGGTACAATTTTGAAAGTTAATGTTAATTATTGATCCAGCAGCTGTAGCGGTCGCGGGGCAAGCAGTAGAGCTCGTAGACGGAGTTGGAATATTTATAATTACTTCATTCGTCTTGTTTTCTATACTGTTCAAGATCGTATTTGAGACTTGAATTTTATTCATTAAAGACTCATCAATGTAGCTTTCAGCCACAGTAGAAGACTTCCACCCCCCGTGTCGTTTCAGTGCGGTCAAATCACCACCGCTATCTATGAGAAGGGTCGCCGAGGTGCGCCGGAAGCAATGCCCCGTGTACAACGCTGGGTTAGGCAGATTCAAAAAACTTGCGATAGTTTTTCCCAGAGCACCAAATTTATTAATACCAGTTCTTTGATCGACGCACTTCCCCGATCTATAGCTCAAGAAAAAGGCAGGGTTACGACAGGGGGTGGGTCGAAGTTCCATGTATTTTTTACATACGGCATAGCAGTTGCCCGTCACAACGAAAGAACGATCTATTTTCGTTTTTGTTTTCGAAACTTTCACCATGATTGTACTGTCGTCTATGTTAGAGACTTCATCGAACTGGATGTTGTATAGCTCTTGCCTTCGGCATGCCCCCATTATGCCGAAGATTAGTGCAACCTGTAACAATAAACGATATAATAAGTTTGAGGTACATAGCCAAGGCAAAAACTATGATTTATGAAGTAGTAAAGTGTAGGTACCTACTACCTAATTTATACACAAAGCGCTTAAACGGAGTGTCTAGATAACTTGCGTGTGTAGTACGTAAGTACTAGGTAGATTAAATAACAGAACTAAAATACACTTACCTTTTCAAAAAGATACAAAATATCTGGTGAATCTTTCAGGAACATCTTTATTTGACCTGATGTAAACGTCAAGGACTTTTTTTCCTTGTGTCCTTCTGAACTGCGTTTCAGGAACGCTATGACTTTTGAATACTTCGCGATATCAATATTGTTGTAGATACTCAGTGTGGACTTGAGCATAGAATATTTAGCCTACATAGAAGATGGCTTGAATTTGTCGGAGAGGTCTTTGAGATACACAAGAATGACATTTTCAGAAAATGATGTAGTTTTCTTTTCGATCTTCCATGCCAAAAAGTTATTATATTCTTTTTCATATAATTTTCTAGATTTTTCTGGCAAAAGATTGTGAGTTACTTTTGTTGCCAATTCTAGAATATCCGGAGGCGTACAAATATCATCGTCGCTGTCCATTTTTAACTTTTAATTTGTATTTTAAAAACAAAACACATTGCGAAACATTAAATTTACGCGTACGTGTATTGTCACAGTGAACTTGCCGCCATTAAAATCTAACCAATGAGAGCGCAGCTGCGCGCGCATGGCCAATCAGGAGCGAGCGCGCGCTGTTCTTTTTTTATTTAATTGGCACAAGATCTTACCAAAGAGTTTTGTGTATGTAAGTTTAGTAGTTTCGACGAAGTTTTCACGTATAACCCAACTGTTTTCAAAAGCCAGCCTAATATCAAAATTTTATACAACTTGTATGAGGACTTTGACATAAGACTCGCCAGGTTAATTGGTCGCATTTTATTGATGTTATAATGAGATTTTACGATATCGATGTGGATATTATACCATCATGTGAAATTGCTTAAATTGAGTGTTTTGTTGTCTGCGCTATAACAGTAGTAATTATAAGTCAAGTATTGGAAACATAAGTAGAATGTTACAACATTAGTGTAGATAAAACTCTTTATTGAACGAGACAAACACATACTTGAGAAAGATAGGACAGCTAAAAGAACAAAGGAAGACTAGGTATTCTCGACATACATCTTTAGTATTTTTTTCAGTTGTGTATATTTACCTGATTTAAAATGACTCCTCGGGAAGCTAATGCATCATAATCATCATCGCAGACCGAAAGACGTCCACTGCTGGACAAAAGCCATCCCCAAGATTCTCCACAACAACCGGTTCTGTACTGGTCACATACAGCGGCTACTTGCGAGCTTCACAAGATCGTCATTATTAATGAATAATTTATTAATCGTTGATGGATGCGGTAGCAAAATTACGAAAATATCTCCCTTAATCGATCGTTGTAATCGTATCTGATGTATGAGATGTGCTACAGATTTCCTAATCGCTTCGAAACTTGTAAAGACCTGTATTGGCACATTTTCGGGGTTATCGTGTTTTACATTTGATTCAAGCAGACGATGTATGGTTTTTAATATAATTCTGAAGGTTTTGTGAAAGTATATAAAGGGAGGCATAAACGTTAACCGCCAACGTTAACATTAACCAATTTGTTTTTATTCGCTGTTCAATAAACATGATAATAAGTATTTGTAGGTAAGGGATTTGTAGACTTAATTGCATCGATATATATGTAAGTCAATGCTTAATTGGTTATTAACGGTGTTCTAATAAGTTTTGTTATTTTAGGTTAACTTATTGTTACAATATTACCAGTTTATTTGTATTGTGCTTTGTTTTATTATTCTCATGGAAAAAGTTAATTGCACAACTGTGCAGTATTTTGCTAGAATGTAAATATCTGTACTGTTTCTGAGAGTTCCTCAGATAATCCTCACTTCATCCACCTTCAAAACTTACGATGAATCGTAAAATGTGTTGTTCTATTTACGTCCAATTTCAATTCTTCGCTAATATAATGCATACTTGTTGTATTGACCTTGTTTTGTGGTATTGCAAATTGCAATAGGTGTAAACGCTGCATCTCACTTTGCGTTCCGGAACGATATTATATGTTGCCAAATCGTACGTTTAGTGCGTCTACAAATGGACTATGAAACTACCATTCCTCACCTAACGTGTAACGAACATCAAGTGTGTTGTAAAGTTAATAATAGCAGGGATCACACTTGCTCTGTATGAATAAACTAGCGGCTCGTCCCGGCTTCGCTCGGGTGGACATTTCTTCTTTATATAGCCTATGTTACTCAGCGCTAATGTAGCATTGTAATGGTGAAAGAATTTTTTAAATCGGCCCAGTAGTTTTTTGAGTTTATTCGTTCCAAACATACATAAATACAATAATATAAAGCTTTCCTCTTTATAATATTAGCACAGTCTATATAGTTTGTAACACTGTGATATTAGTATGATATGAATAAAAAAAAAAATGAACGATGAGATCCTTGGGGGAGGCCTTTGTCCAGCAGTGGACGTCTTTTGGCTGACATGATGATGATGATGATGATGAATAAATATTGTTAAATTTTTCTTTAAGTAGGAATCGACCAGAATCGTAAGAAGGTTTTGTTGACCAGTTCTTTGCATAAACTTGCAATCAAGAATAAAAACTTTTCTTTCCTAAATTACATGTTGTTTATTCAATCGAATTAAAGAAATGCATTTCTTTATATTTCTTTATCAGATTTTCAGTCAAGTGACGTTGAAAATGTTAATATCTTATCTCATCTCTCACCGGCTTAGCGATAATGCTTCGCAAAATAGCGTTGACTTCTTGTCCGATTGTTTCAAGACAAAATGTAAGAAATTTCGGTTAATACAGGTTGACTTTTTTATCACCGTCCAAAACTTCTGAGATGATTCCCGTGATACAAACGAACCGCTTAAGGCTCTTTCAATTTAGACGTTTGTTGTCGGACTGCTAACGCACGTTTGCAGTGAGTTCCATATTAAAACAGAAGCGCGCGAGCGCGCGACGACGGCGGCGGCGGCGGCGGCGCAGCGGCGGCGCAGCGGCGCGACCGTTAATTGAAAGAGCTCTTACTATTGGACCAACTCCCTAACTCGAAAATAGAATTCAGCTGTTCCATACATTTTGGTCGAATATATATTGATGTTTTGTATGGAACAGCTGAATTTTATTTTCGAGTTAGGGAGTTGGTCCAATAGTAAGAGTTGTTCGTTTGTATCACGGGAGACATCTCAGAAGGTTTGGAAGGAAGGTGATAAAAAAGTGACCCTGTATATTATGTCAGATATGTTGTATGCCTTAAATAAAATCAGGTGAGATCAAGGCAGTGTGCTTACCCGTTAATATATAAAAAATATAATTTTAAAACTTCAAAACATAACTTGGTCAAAAATAAAAATATTATAAAACAATAACATTATTAAAATATCGATTGTCTTCAGCTATATTTGTATTAATTCGCTCACAATAATAGCGTTTTACTGCAACGTCTCTGGTATACTGTGACAGAAAATATGAATTCTAAGAGTTGGCCTTCCGCCAAAAGTGATTTCTTCTGCCATAGGTTTGGAATACAACAGATACGTTTTTTTTTTGAAGTTTCGTTGAACTCTTAATTGGTCTGCCCTTGTAAGAGTTTCAATAGTCTTCCTGAGTTTAGTAATTAACATTTTTGAAATATTTTCTTTGTGTATTGCTTATTGAACCTAAAAATATATGGAATGAACGGCTTATCTTCCCTATATCATGGCGTTATTTATGATATTCGGTAATCAGGTTGATAATGATATCGAAACTGTTATTAAAAAGGGGTACTCTGCCCTATTTTGTTTGTGTAAATTTAAATTTAAATAATTGAAGATTCCCTTCAGAGGAATTATTAACGGAATTATTAGCATGTTTTTCGTTTGCTTTCAATACCCAATTTTCAGTCAGTTGCATGCGCCATCATGATCACGCATGAACTACTAAAAATCAACAAGTAACATGAAAATTATTTTGTCAATAATAACGCTAATGTTAGTGGCATGAGGGATTGTGCAGGCGACGGAATTTTGTCAGCGGACTTTCTTGTCCGTCAAAAATACAACTCCATTGACGCCTAACGCACACGAGGTACTAAAAGAAACAAAGCCAGCGACAAAAGTCCGTCGTCTGCGCACTCCCTGATAGATCAAAAAGCGAAAGTCATCGCAGTAACATAGAGGTTTGTCTACCTTTTCGGTTCGCGCCGAGCCAGAACTGTCCAGCCGTATGCGTCACGCATTCCTCTAATGTAAGGGGAATGCGCGTGCGCAGTTGCGCGCCCACGTGCCCGCGCGCAGATTTACGCGTGTTTTTGTGAGGCGGCCCAGTGTGCCATCATTGCAGCGGTGCACCCGGTGATTCATTCATTGTGTATTACTACGTGTTGTACAGTGTCATAACTTTTGTTTTTATATTGTTTCGGGTAACAAGCTTTTTTGATCGTTCGTGAACCGAATACTGAAATCTTTTTTGGGAATGCAATATTTTAAAAATCGAACGTTTTAAGAATTGTTAATTTCAATAACCAATGCGGAAAGCTACTACGCTTTTTAAGGTATGGCTTCTCGTCAGCAGTCTAACGGAGCTATGGGGGATTGATCCACGATTTCTCGCATTTATTCAATGTTATTCGTAATTCGGGCACAATTGCACAAAAGATCTACTGGGAGAGTGAAACCTCAGCAGGCCCCACTAAGATAAGATAAGATCCTCGGGCACATAGCCCAATTACATCATTATATCGGGTTGCATTCAACCATATCAAATATACGTTCGGACGCTTCAAATATTATGATGGTAATGATGATGTAATCTTTTGAATTGAAACAAATTCTCTCATGTCCGGAGCAGTGGGATATTATAGGTTTTCTCTGAAAACAAAAAGTCTTTGACTGATTTTATAGTACACAGTAAAATTACCGCAATCCTCTGATTTACGCGCTAACGTGAAATGATGTCAAGAAGACGTGTGTTTTTGTTGTTGTTAATTCTTCAGAGATCCTTGACTGTTGCTCGCATTAACGACTGTCGGCTCGTAAAATGCTAACGTACTATTAAATATAGGGCTGTCTGTTTTGCATTAGAAATACTTACCTAGAACATTCTATAAAGATACACAGAAAACAAACAACGAAGTTTTTTAAACAGGGATAAGCAAAGGCGGTCTTATTGCGTAAACGATCTGTTTCAGACAACCTTTGAGGCATAGGACAATTGAGAGAAAATTAAAGATAGTGCATCTGCAACAAGCAAAAAATAAAATAAGACATATTTACTTTATAAAGCTGAGTGTAGGTACTTAATAAGCTTACACAAAATAAAAATATAAGTTAATTTTTTTAGTTACGACGAGGGAGAGTGCTTTTAGTTTTCTCTGTTCTTTAGTTAGTTCAATTCTGGGTAAAGGCCTTCACTTAACTCTTCCACTTCTCTCGATTCCTGGCTGTTTTCCACCATCCCTCGTATAAAGGCATTGAAATCATCCCGCTAACGCTTTCGCGGCCGACCCCATTTACTGTTTTTTTTGCAAGCCATTGGTGTACCATTACCAATCCATTTGTCCATATGCTGTGTGATACCTACTGAATAAATGTTTTTCTATTTCTATTTCTACTTATCAGAAGTTTCTCATAAAGGACTTTTATAAAAATAGGCGTGACCAGTGTGGAACAACCCACCTCAAGTTTTGGTTTTCTACCCACAAAGTTTTTTTTAAAAGTTATTATACATATGCGATACGTACACTTATATTCACCTAGTCGCGTATGTTTAATAGTGTACAAACCTGCAACAGATTAATAAGACATCATTAAGTTCAAATAACTTGTGACATAAACGCGAGTGATACAATGTTTTATTCCAATAATGTGAAGTGGTTGCGCAAAAGTTCATAAATAAAAGGTCCCCTTTTTACCTTTTGTGACAACCCTATAAATATGCTACTGTCTGTCTTAGAACGTAAACGTCAACATTAAATGTATAGATAGATGCTACTTTTACAGGTGAATCCCTAAGAAAACCATTATGTCTATAAGTATCCAAGTAGACAGTTGCAGCTATTCCAGGTGTATATCCAAAACCTAACATAATGGTTTGTTGTGGAGATCCTTGATATGTTTAGTAGTATTAAATGCAAACATGTAGTATTTAAAATAAAATAAGTAAAGTAAAATTTAAATAAAAAAAATAAACATTCAACCATGCAAAATATATTAGAATTGAGACTAAGATTACAATATATCCCAAATTTTACTATACTGGCAAACCATTTACTTTTTATCTCTCTACAAATTACAATTATTAATAAATCACTATGAAACTTCAAGTAATAACATATATATTATTATATTAGCCATAAATGTCCGAGTCTTAAATAAAAATAAAAATAAATTCCTTCTTTCCTCTTCTCAGCTTTCGTCAACCATGTCAGTTGTAAGCCTCTTTCAAATTTCTCCACTTAATTCTATCTTGACCAAATAGGAAAAAAACATTTATAATTTCTTTATTGCGCAAAGAAATAAAGTTAATAGAAACGTTTCACAATACACATATAAAAGGAAAAATGAACAGACATACTTAAGGGTGCGCCGATCAAAAAATGCCAAAAATGCAGTTACGGTTAAGTAAATATAATTGAAAATACTATCGTATTAAATGAACAAAATATATATTTAGTATCATAGGGAACGTGTTTACAATTTGTCAGAACCATAAATTCATAACACGCTATAGTTTTTTCTACAATATAAAAATCATGAAAACGAGTGGCGGCGTTTAGTAGCTTTCTTATAGTTTATCTAAATTATTGTACCTCTGATTTTGTCTAAACAATCATCAATGGATAAACTACAAATTGCTAGACTACATTTTCGATTCATTAAGTGGTTATTTAAATAATTATTTTTTATTAAGCACCTTAAATTCCCCATACAAAATTAGTATGGCCGCGCGGCATCAATTAAATATGGACGACGACATTTCAAATAAAACATACACTTGTCACTTACGGACGGCGCACCCTTAAGACATATACTATACATAAAAGAAAAATCGACTGAATAGAAAATAATTTAAAAAAACCTTAGATACAAACCGAAATTCACCTTTCCGCGTGCCATACGCATTCTTTATTCCCGAAGCTTCACTATAATCGTATCTTGTTTATTTAAAGATATTTTATGATTAGATCGTCCACACACGTGTTGACGGAGAGAGGAAAGAATTATTACTTGAGTGTATTGCAACTTCCTTCGGCAATGTTTTGAATAATTTAATTTATTAAAAACCTGTTCGAAATTGTTAGAAGCAAAGCTGTAAATAATGCTGCCTATGCTGTTAAAAAGGCCTTATTTATTGAAATCATTTCATCACTACAATTGATGAGTGTTGGCTGAGGAGATCGATGGCGCTCGAAGCTCGAAGCAACTTTCGCAAGGGCCGGTCATCGGATGGGTGGCCAAAAGTGTATCATCTCGAGCTCCTCCGTGCTTCGAAAGGCACGTAAAGACGTTGGTCCCGGTTGCATTGGCAGTCGTTAACAACCACCAACCCGCACTGGGCCCGCGTGGTTTATGGCCTGTTCTCCCTATTCATCTATAGGGAAGGCTCGTGCCCCAGCGGTGGGGACATAAAATAAGCTGATGATGAAATGATAAGGCTTAATCAACACGCTTGCCAAATGCGGGTTGGTGATCACAGTCCGGGCTATGCATCGAATACTCCGGAACACGCTTTTTAAGACATTGAATTAAACCCAGGACCTCCTCAGGCCGAGCACTTCGGCACTCAGCCACTGAAGCGGTAAAGAAGTAATAAAGTCAGTAATGTAATATAATCACACTAATATTATAAATGCGAAAATTTGTGTGTATATTTGTTGCTTCTTCACGCTGCAACGGATGGATGGATTTGGATGAAATTCGGCATACATATAGTTTATAACCTGGATTAAAACATTCGATACTTTTTATCCCGATATTCCCACGGGAATGGGAAACACGCGGTTGAAACCGCGAGCAGCCGCTAGTATACTATAAGGCCAATAATTTGATTCGGGAGAAGAAGAAGCATCAGTTGTACACACGGCGGCAGATCAACCTACCCAAAGCTGTCAAATTTCTTCAATCAATTTTGAACTTTATTGTTTGGTTATAAGGATCAATGTTCATTGGAGGAATTTGACAGGTTTGGGTAGGTTGATCTGCCGCCGACTGTACAATCTCTGGATATGGGGGGATTGCCTGAACTTTAACTCCTGTCTTGTCTTTCAACAGTGGCACATTCAACATAATTGAAAATGCAATCGTTACCTTATTTTAAAATAGCTTTATCTCATAAATCCTCATAACATTAAAACGTTTATTCCCAATAAATTGCTACACCGCGTCAAAACTTCATTTCGCGACAGTTATCATTTTAGCGAGTCAATAAACGTCTCGCTCAATGACATTTACAGTTTTGAGACCAACAGGATTTTGCATTACGATCTATAAACACACATAATAATCCTGGAATAAGCAGACTCGCATCAGACGGCCATCAAAATAGCTGCATGTTCAGTTAACCTAATATCGACTTTTCATTTATATGGCTGTATGGTTCAAACTCCTTTGCCTCGCTCCAGTTGTATTAAAAGCAGATTCGCACCGTTTAATAAGCATCAAGTGCTTTACAACATTTTGATAGTTTGAGGATTTCAATCAGATGTCGTGTCGGGGAGTAATTTAATGGAGCATAGTAACTTCGGAGTACATGTTTTTTATTTATTTATTTATTACTAGCTGACCCGGCGGACTTCGCTTTGACAGTTTCCATGACAACAAAACAAACAAATCATTTTGTATATATTTTCCGTTACTTATTATTTGTTTCTCACCGTTTAAACCTTACCCTTCCCCCCAAAATTAGCCAAATCGGTCCAGCCATTCTCGAGTTTTAGCGAGGCAAACGAACAGCAATTGATTTTTATATATATAGATTTATGTACACACATATATTACTGTAATGTCGGTATTCATAAATATTATTTAGTAAACTGTGAAGATGATGATGATGAAACTGTGAAGGTATATATGACGTCAACTTGCCACCTTGCCATCAAAAGCTAAAGGCTATAGCTTTCGATATTGTTTTCATAGGCGGCACGAAACGACAAGATGACGTCATAAACCACACACGAAGTCAAAGCGATCGGTTAGGCGGTCGGGCCCCTTGTTTTAATAAATTAAATCATTCAAAACATTGCCAAAGGAAGTTGCAATACATTCATTATTACAATTCAGAGTAATACTAATGATTCAGATTCATGCAGACGTCAGTTGCGCTTTTGATTGTAAATTGGTTTAAAAGATGGAAGATAAAGAAAAAAGCCTCTCGAGTTTCTTCTCGGTCTAAGGCTCTCCCAAATTCCAAACTGGTGATGGATTCAGTTGTTTAGTTCCATCCTATGAACGGCCTTTCGAAAGTTGCCTTACTTCAGCAATCGCAGACCGGGCGCGTTAACCTCTGCGACATCGAGTTCCTCATTTTATATCATACTAGTTGGCCCGCTCGTGATTTCGTCCGAACATCCGTGTCCCGTGATGGACCCCTATTGCAGCGCCACCTACCGAGTCCATTTGTAAATCTAAACCATTCTCGAAGCCACTTGAACACACACAAAAAATTTCATCAAAATCGGTCCAGCCGTTTAGAAGGTGTTTTATAGATGAAGCAATAAAGTTATGATTAGTTTATTTTTCTGTTACATAAAGACGCGTAACCGTATAGGAAATACCATACTGAATAAAACCACCAGAGTAAGCCGCAAGCTGTCTCATAATCAAGCTAACATTAAATTGTAACCTTTCGTAAGTATCGCGCGGTTACATTTGAACCCACGAAATGTGCCCCCAACCGTAATTTATTACGGTTCTTTCACTTAACCGAGATCTTTGGATTATCGAATGACACATTGGGTATAGTTATGAAGATATATGGCTGATCATCCTTCTGTGTTGGACCATTAACTTTGTAGCTTTAGTACTCATTTCACTTTTTTATTTTCAAGTTTCCCACGCGAGATTTACTTACTTTCGACCTTACTTACGACTTTACGAACTTAGATTTTCTGACTACTTTTTTTATAGCCTTGTACTGTACTGCTTGGCAAAAGCCTCCATCATTGGAACCAAGTCATCACTACAAATGATGGGTATTCGCCTAATCAACACGCTTGCCAAATGCGGGTTGGTGATCACAAACCTGCCCCCCGACCGCCTAACCGATCGCTTTGACTACGCGTATAGTTTATGACGTCATCTTGCCACCTCGGACCGCCTATGAAAGCAATATCAAAAGCTAAAGGCTATAATAGCTTTCGATATTGCTTTCATAGGCGGCACGAAACGACAAGATGACGTCATAAACCACATACGAAGTCAAAGCGATCGGTTAGGCTGTCGGGCCCCAGGGCTATGCATCGAAAAATACCGAAACACACTTTGCCCGACCTGGGAATTGAACCAGGGACCTTTGTGTATCAGGCCGGGTGCTTTGCCACTCGGCCACTGCAGCGTTACTATTTAAAAGTATCATAAATGTGAAGGTAGTTACACATTAGGTTAGCTTCTATCAGCTCGATAACGTTACCAAAATCACACTATAAATATCGTTATGTAACTTTATTTCTATAAAGTTTTTCTGGTAGCGGTAATGTAGGTAACGTTATCTAGTGAAGGTATCGTTACTTAATGCGCTTTAACCAATCCGCGTAGAATGGTTCATTAATTTACTGGTAATAATGCCACACAGGTAATGATACCAAGCATTACAAGTGCAAGTAAAGTACCAAGCATACGAGGGTAGTAAGCATACCGCATAAAGCACATTCAAACATTCAAAATCACTTTTCGTCAGTTTATTTGAATAAAAAAAATTGACTTTGACGTTACATTCGCTGTTAACTTTATCTTTGTATGATAGAAAAAAAGTTGTCTAATTTTTAACATTATTAACTATTCTTGTCTGACCATATTAATTTATATCTCTAGCGCTAAAATTTATTGTAAAATTGTAATTGTTAATCCTTACTAGTATAATTTTGTGATAATAAAAGAAGAATAAAACTGTATTAGACATGTCAATTCTTCATCATCATCATCATAATCATAATCATTATCGTTATATACCCTATAAACGTCCCACATCAGGTCTTCTCACATTAATATACAATATACAATTAATAGCACAAAAGATACAATTTAATATTTAAGCGAAATAACTTCTTTAATTAATGAATAGTATGAACTATGCTTGTTGCTTCTGCAACTTGGCAAAGCTAATCTGTCCCACCATATCTATGTGGCTCGTTCTTTGAAGTGCCTTTAAACATTCGCAAAGGCTGCTTGCTTATCAGTATGCTTCCGAACTGATTTAATTAAAATTTAATAAACTCGTAACTTCCCTCAGTCAAACTTTGCTTAAACAGTTTGCTCATTGAGCTAACTTTTATAATTGCAGTTCTACGAATCCAGTTAGTTGATTCCTCTTCTTGTTAAAGATATAAGAGTAGTGGACTGCGCCCAGTGTGTCGATGTTAGGCAATTCCTAGACATTGACTCTAGACCCAGAACTTGGAGAAAATACTTAGGCAGACTACCGGTCAGATGGTCTGATACTAAAATGTCAGCAGGCCCGACCAGGATCAGAACAGCCACAAACCGCACCATTTGAAAGAAAGTTGGAAAACCTTTTTTTTTCCTTTTTTGGAGAGAGTGGATGGCGAGAAACCTAAAGTGTTTTTCTAGCCGTGTGAAATGAATCGCCTTCGGAGGTTTCTTTAGAGGGAATGACACCACGCACTAGTGCGTGTCCCCGTGCCCTAATAGATTCTCCGAGGGGTTCGGTTCGGATCGGATCGGGGGATTTTATTTTTATTTTTTATAGTTAGCTCGGCAAATGACTCCATCCCACCTGATGTTAAGTGGAAATTGAGTCCAGACGCGAAGATAACTGGTGCAGCGTGGAAACAAACGTAGCATCAGTTAACTACACTCTCCCGGCCCACAAGGTGCTTCTTCACGCCTCTCTTGAAGGACCCCATATCATAGGAAGGAAGGAAAACGGTCCATGCCATGAGCCATGCGTCCAGCAATGGACAACTATGCCGAAAGGAAGGAGGGTTGGAACTTCTTCACATTTTTCTCAAACCTCTCCAAGAGTCTAGTAGAACACGTTTACGTGATGCCAACACCTGAAACCTATGGGTTTTGTCTTTGGTCCTTCGGTTACACTACAAAAGCTAGATAATGGGTGACGTGAAACTTAAGGTTCTTCAAGCCGTAGTGAAGTGACTTCATAATCCTTGGAGGTCTTATGGCTGCTGCCATTACATCAAGCGTATCCCCGTTCCTAAATAGACACCCTGAGTTGTTTGAATTGGATGACGAGAGCGAAAACCTGGGGACGCCTCAGACTGGACTTGGGGTTGACTATGTCATGAAGGGAGATCATATTGTAGTACATTTTGACTAAATTAAATCTAACTCAAAGCACGACGCGATTCAGAACGCTACAGGGTTACTTGTGATTGATTACTTATATACATAGTTTGTACAATAGTACATACATAAATATATGTATATACTTTGACATTTATTGTATTTCCTTATGACGAAAACGACCATTTTAAAAGTCATTGGGCGTTTCCCGACGACCTTATTAGTGAAATTTTGCGGCCTGAAACCAAAGTGGTATTAAATAGTGCTTTTGGGATCAGGTTTTACAAAAGTTACTAAAGTTATAACTTAGATTGTTTATAAACGACCTCAAAAAAAGAGAAGATAATCTTTCTTTCTGGAGGTAAATTCCTTTCGGCACATGCTATCCGTTTCCCAAAACACCCGTTCCCATCATTATATTTTCCTAAATTACCCTCTTCACAAAATATAATTTGACTGATATGTATATATAAATACCTAGCTTTGTCTTTCAGCCCGTGAGCAGTTACTGCTTGGTATAAGCTTCCCCTTTTACATATGATTTATTTTAAAGGGGAGGCTCATATTATTTATTATATGAGCCTGCGATATGATTTTGTTTAATTTGTGTTGGTATTATTGTTGATGTTGATGATGAACTTAAATCTGAGAAAACAAGATTCAATGAGTCCATCCTAAAACACTCATTATAATTATAATATTACGTTTAATACATTATTGAGGGTCAGCTACAATAATTACCAATAATTGGTCCAATTATTGCCATTTTGTAAGAATATTCAGTACCAAATGACCATGATGAATTGATACATAGACGTACTTTACTTCATGATCATAGATGTAAGAATACTAGTCAAAATCAAAAGTAAGCAAGGGTTTCTTAAAAATGTTATTATATCGAATATGTGAACTAATAGACATGAATAATATATCATCATCATCATCTCAGCCAAAAGACGTTCACTGCTGCACAAAAACCTCCCCTAAGGATCTCCACAACGACCGGTTTTGTGCTGCTCGCATCCAGCGATAATAATATATATTTCTTTACGAATTACATCGTTCCTTATAACATCTTTAAGAGTCCGAACTTCATGTACTTACAATGTTATTTAGTCATCTATCCGATTGATCTTTAAGATGCTGCTTAGCTTTCACAATGCATTGTCACTGGAGCTCGGCATTACCCCAACGAGCTTTTAGATAATAGCTCTGTGAAATGTTGAAGAAGTGTAAAGAATTCTCAAGCCCGAGTTTCTCATTCAATCCCGGTTGTATTGTGAGCTTGTCCCGCTCTAGCTGTCCAGGTGTAGTCAAATGGAATTCCAGTTTTCCGAACTTTCTGATCTATTGTTCTTAGTTCTGGCTGATTGGTGCTTAAGGGGGATTGTGAATTTATATGTGTAATAATAAATAGTTTATGTTAAGATTTATGATTTCATAATCACAACATGAATGTTTTCTCTAGTGTATATATTTTTTAAGTTTTGTAAGTGCTATTTATGAGATATACGCTTGGACCTTTGTGCGTGTATATTTCTTCGTTATTGTTTTATTTGGCATTAAGTAGTAGATTGTAAATGAGATACGTTGTTTCTGAATATTAACCTAAATCCAAATTATCAAAGAAATTAGATTTTCTAGTAAAAGTAGTAGTTAATTTAATTATTCGTCACTTTTTATGGGAATAATAACGAACGACCGCCGAAGCTGCGTCTTTAATGTCGTGAAACGTATCAGTGCTCAAGATATCAAATTGAATAGTCATACTGAAGTTTATATCGAATTTTAAGATGGTACAGTAAAACATTTCCGTATCGCTTCGCATTTATAGCATTTTTAAAATGCTTCACTTGAATATGCTCAATCCCCAATACTAATATTATTAACTCCAATTTTATACGTTACCCCCTAGATAGAGGTATTAAACGGCGCACTTAAACCGTCCAGCACTGAATTTGTGAATCATCACTAGGGTTGTCGGTATAGTAAAGCCGATTTGACCGTTTTAGTGCTTTTCAATATTGCTCTTTTATTATCCTACCGGTTTCTATACTATTCATACAGGCTGAATAATCTAAATAGGTCAGTGTTGGAAGTTTTAAACTAAAAGGGGCAGTTTGGTCTAAGGAATCATGTCTTCAGTTTTTATAGTTAAGTATATTTTGTTTCATTTTTGAAGTATTCATAATAATAATCATCTCGACGGGTATTGGCCATACCCGTCGAGATGATTATTATTATGATTCTGGCCTGTGTCAAAGCCAGAGATCTCGAGATCGTTTCTCAGCGGGGTTATTTACATATTTTTAATGTATTACTTCTGTCTGTATCATAGTCATAATATTTAACTCCATCTTACAACAAATGTTACGACTTATTGATCTTACGTCACTTCGGTTACCATCAGGTGAAATGAAGACAAAACGTTACCTCACTATTAGAAAAAAAAAAAAAAGTTTTTTTTTTAAACACAAACAACAACAAAAAACATGGTAATAATCCCGTTAATAATATTTATTGTAATGTAAGTGACCATGATAGTTTAAAAAGTAATTTTTTTTTTCGTTGGCTATAAAGTGTCTGTAAAAGTTTATATTATCGCTAATTGATAATTATTGATTGATTAATCCCTAGCTTTATATTATAAAAATAACACAACGTAACCATTTGGTGTTATTTTTATAATTTACCAAGTTAGTTATTATAAACATGATACATGTAGCATGTACACACTGTTTGTAAATGTAATTTAATAGAAAGTTGTTTTTTTTTCGTTTTAATATTATAAGGTTAGTTTTTAAGAAATTTATGTAACTACTAGCTGTTCCCTGGCCCACCGCGTCGCATCGTGTCGCCCGAATGCGCTAGTACTTCGTTTTTTTTTGTTGATGGCTTTGTGCGATTAGCACATTAAGCCAGTGTCAAAGTAATTTTTCTTACAAGTAATACATAAACAGACAATATTTCCTGTATGATGATGATGAATGATAACAGAAATGATCTGAGAAATGATATTACCGCCAACCCCTCGAGTAGCTTAGTAAAGATGTGGGGCTTTACTAAGTCCTCATGCGGCGGACTTTTTGAGAGAATTTGAAAAGTGCCGTTGCACTGTTTTGTTTCATTTGCCAACACTCATGCACACTCACGAACACTTAACGGTTAATAATCCACCATTCTTTCACATTAATATTCGATATAACACAACCGATATAACAACAATAAAATAAAACAAAACCGCAGACATGACTTCACTTTCCCGCCAAGAAGTCCTACTTCGTATTTACTTAGCGTTTTTCCTGATTTTTTTTTGCTCGGCCCTTCTTAATGTTATAAATAGCCTTGCCTTCCACAAAAATTGGGCTATCAAATTCAAAAATATTTTTTCAAATTCGACTGGTAGTTGTACAGATTAAAAGTACAAACTCTTCAGCCTTAATAAATTAGTATAGATGAGCACAGATAATGGGCCATTGTTACCTCATTCAAATAAAATACAATGGAACATAATATTTTGGGCAGCCCTGCCCGGTCAGCCTTGTAACGTGCTTGTAGGGTGCAACGCGGATACTTAGCGGTGCACTTGGTTGTATAGTGTTGTTTACGTCTCGGGACCAGTAATAAATTTGATATAAGTGCCTACTGAGGGAATTAAATCCCGGTACATTGGCGGCCGTTACAGAAAATTCAATTTCAGTGTGGACGTTCGAACTATATTGCACGTAAAAGTAGATAGAAATAGACTATATAGTCTTAAAGTTTTATTTCCTGAGAGAATATGCTGTTGGTCTTTACAGCGTCACCGGACTCTTGAGGACAGAGAGAAACTTAAAGGGTTCCTCTCGAAACACCGTCAGAGGGTTTCTAGAGGGAATGGCACCACGGAAACGTCCCCGTTCCCTAGAATCTCCTCCAAGGAGTTCGGTTCAGATCGGATAGTATTGAGGAGCTTGTTTGTGTAGCGGTATACGTAGGGAATGCAATCTCGACTCGAGATTGACAAATCGAGATCTCGCGCCATAATCATAGGGTCAAGATTAGGCCATTCGATGTCTCGATCGTAAAAGAGTCGAGATCTAGCGAGATTTCGATATTATCGAGATTTCTAAAAAAATATGTTACTTTTACTCAATCTCAAACCCTTATACTCTGTATAAGAATCATGGACAACTACGAAGTATAAAACTAATATGATATTGCTGTGATGTTTTGTTAATAAAACAATATATTTTACTATTAAATCAC
This sequence comes from Eudonia lacustrata, assembly GCA_947562085.1. Taxonomy (NCBI): domain Eukaryota; kingdom Metazoa; phylum Arthropoda; class Insecta; order Lepidoptera; family Crambidae; genus Eudonia; species Eudonia lacustrata. The sequence goes on along the minus strand of OX387332.1, from coordinate 13,908,434 downwards.
GTAAATCTTTAATTTAAGGGAACGAAATATTTCTATATAATCTGAAGAAAATTATCAATGAAATGGAAACCGTGGTTTTGAAAATAGCTTCTTAAGAAGCACAGCATCTTCAAAGTTTCATCTGCTAAGCGACACCTAATATCAGTAGCTAAATAGCCTGCAGCTGATAAAGCCCCTCCACCCTTGTAGGGACTACTTTAAGTAAGCTGTTGTAAACTGCCCTCTTTCGCCACCATACTCGTAAAGATTCATTTCTTTCTTTAAAAGTCTGTCAATGTCAAACCTGTCTCTTATCAGAGCTTGGGGTTGAGTATCTTTACTCGTCTTTAAAGCTTCTTCCAACTCTTTCTGGAGAGAATAAGCCGTCGATTCAGTCCCCGGACTTTCAGGGACTGAATTAAGGGCTTGTTGCATATGTGAGAGGGGTAAATCGTCTTCATCATCATCCGTTTGAAATAAAAGCACACGCATGATTCGCGCACTCTCATGTCCCAAAATCTCGATAATCTCGATCAATATTGTCGAGATTTCGATCGATATCACACATATCGATATGTGATTACAGATCGTCGAGATTGAATATCGAGAGTGTCGAGATTGCATTCCCTAGGTATACGTGGCCCGTGTGCGAAAGTTTTTGAAATGTCGTGTCATCGAATGGGTGACCGATAGTATATCTTTTAACTACTCTGTGCTTCGAATGATCAGAATCGAGATTTGATGTCATTTCAATTATAGAGACCGCCCACCTGTGGGACAGACAGACTAACTAACTTACATCATAATTACCACTTTATCAAACAACTTATAGATCGCACGATTACACGAACTCCTAACAGTCTGCGTAGGCAACTAATAATTCACGGCACGTTTACAAAAAGTTTGTTACATCGATACTGTTCCACGTTATCTGTCGATTCCAGCCACTACGTTATACCGAATAGGTATAAATTATGCGTCTCTAAACACATTACTTACAGATACTCTTCGGTGTTTATGTGCGCCTGGTAGATAGCTCAAAATTCTCTTACGTATTTAATGATTATTGCTTTGAGCTTTTAAAGTTTTGATTTAAAACATTATTTGCTGCGTTTAGTCATACGAATGGGTAAATTGCTTTTGCAGTTCTACATTTAGTTTGCTTAGAAAATAAAATACCTAATACTGTACTGGATTTATCTTTAGATAAGTTTAAAAAACGAGCGAGGCTTACAGTAGTCGCATAATCATATGCGACTACTGTAAGCCTCGCTCGTCACATCAGTGTAACATTTGACATCTCACCTTAGTAATAAGCAATTTTTAACCTTTTTACCGCCAACAACTTCTATAGAAGTTCGAGATTTTCGTGCCGCCCACGCCAGCACTTCTATAGAAGTTCTTTGTACCTACTTTATTAAAATACATTTATACGTTGGCGTACATCGGGACATCGCGTGCAGGATAGTTGGGCGGTGAAAAGGTTAACTTTATATTCTAAAAAAATGGGTCAGGTATTACATCATTTCATAACTATAAAGTAAATAATGATAAAGTCACATACGAAAGGGTTGAAATCAATATCACAATAGAATATAGAATGACGTATATTTTTTTATCTACACTAATGTTGTAACATTCTACTTATGTTTCCAATACTTGACTTATAATTACTACTGTTATAGCGCAGACAACAAAACACTCAATTTAAGCAATTTCACATGATGGTATAATATCCACATCGATATCGTAAAATCTCATTATAACATCAATAAAACGCGACCAATTAACCTGGCGAGCCTTATGTCAAAATCCTCATACAAGTTGTATAAAATTTTGATATTAGGCTGGCTTTTGAAAACAGTTGGGTTATACGTGAAAACTTCGTCGAAACTACTAAACTTACATACACAAAACTCTTTGGTAAGATCTTGTGCCAATTAAATAAAAAAAAACAGCGCGCGCTCGCTCCTGATTGGCCCTGCGCGCGCAGCTGCGCTCTCATTGGTTAGATTTTAATGGCGGAAATTTGAACAATAATTATTATAAATAAACTATTGTCAGCTTTTACTCTTGTTGTTTGACTAATTGCATTAGTGAAGATAAAGTAGTGTATGCAACTGCATATAACACGGGTATTAAAACACTCGTTACTATTATGAAACTCGCTGCGCTCGTTTCATAAACTCACACTCGTGTTTTAATACCCTTCATTATATGACAGTTGCATAAACTACTATTACAAATCAGAGAATGCAGTAAATACTTATTAGAAGACATTTGACATAATTATCTAAACTAGTGGTCGCCCGTGGTAGTGGTGGATTTGTCGAAACTCGACCGTAATTTTATTAAGGCTGCACGGATTGTATCCGCAATGAAAACATAAGAAAAGAAAGAAAAAATTAAGAATTATACATAAGTTAAGTTAAGATGATTTCGACGTTTTTTCATATGTGCTTTTGCTTTGTTTCAGGTATGTTTGCGTTAAAAACTCAGCGCCCAAGGCAGCGAAACGGAAAGCTCTATTCTACATAATACGTTTTGTGCTAAGCAAATCCGTTTTCAATTCAAAGTATCAGGGCGGCAGACACATTGAGGAGTATCTGACGAGGTTCGCTCCGGTTTGTATATTCGAAACTTTGTGGAGATATCAACTTTAGGCTTTCTAAGAAATTGCGCCATATCCTCTTGTCCGTTTGTTTTATGCAACCTACTTTTAGACTCTGTTGGAGTTGATTCATAGGATTTATAGTTTTATTCATTTGCCTTACATTACCAAATGTCATCGGTAAAACTGGCGCCTTTTTGATGTGTATATTTGGTCAGCGGTAATAATTGTAGAAGTTAACAAAATAAATTAACTCATAGTTTATCAAGATTTATTATTTAATAGTAAAATACTTAGTAGTCGTAGACAGAACTCTTGACCAGGTTATACATGTTCTTTTAGTATTTTACTATGTTACTATATTACATTTTTCTATCAAAATAAAATGTTGATTTTTTTTTTTAAATAAAAAAAACTTTTCAAGCTAAAAACTTTTTATACTTTTTATACGCGCTTGGTCTTTATTTCAATGTGTAGGGTTCTCGTACACTTTAGAAAGCAATGTGATGATTTTACTCTGAAAGTAATTGGCTTCATCGGCAACGCATGTAAATCAATGGTAGAAATCAATACAATTGGTTAGGTTTTAAAAGCTTTCTCCTTATTGCCCTAATAAAGATATTATTCATGCGACCGTTTCGTTAGCAAAACGTTTACTTTGCCAAAGTTTACGACGGCATAAACCGGGCGTGTCTCCGTAAGTACATATATAAATAGTACTCGTTCATTCATGTACGTTATCTAAAGACTACAATATTCTTGAAAATAGCGAATGAATGTGAGTAAATTTCTTCTCGTGACTCGTTGAACTGGAGGCGAGGTTCTAGGCTTTAGAGGCGTCTTCGGGTTGCTCTGTTCTCCCTTTTGATCCAAACTCCTCGGAAAATCTTGGGACGGGCACGTGATGCATGCCATCTCCTCTAGAAACCCTGAGGATGCGCGATCACGGTACTAACAATACTACTACTACTACTTATAAAATAATACTAAGCAGCCTGTATATTAATATATCATCATCATCATCATCTCAGCCAAAAGACGTCCACTGCTGGACAAAGGCCTCCCCCAAGGATCTCCACAACGACCGGATTGTGCTGCTCGCATCCAGCGGCTTCCCGCGACCTTCACCAGATCGTCGGTCCACCTTGTTGGAGGCCTGCCCACACTGCGCTTTCCGGTACGCCGTCGCCACTTCAGGACTATCCCGCCCCAGCGGCCATCAGTCCTGCGAGCAATGTGCCCTGCCCACTGCCACAGGGGCAGGGCACAAATAATAATATAATTGTCTTAATATATACCGGCTAAATTTTTACTCTTTATTTTCAAGTGCTAATTGCTGCACTGAAGCTGAATTAAATATTTATAAAATTTATAATTTATAAAATACAGTGAAAAAATTAAACGCCTACCCGACCCAGCCAGGAATCGAACCTGGGTCTTCCGCAATCCGGGCGGCTGCACTGACCGCTATGCTACCGGGAAGGCTGACGTATACGCTGAATTTAGTCACTGCTTTTTTTTTAAAATTTTTTGAGTGCTAATAGCGGCACAGTGCGCCATCTATCCAACGGTCATTGCAACCGATGGCTATGCAGATTCATCTTTGCAGATGAAATACCACGAAATTTGATAACACAACGCTATAGTAATTTTTTACTCTTTATTTTCAAGTGCTAAATGCTGCACTGAAGCTAAATTAAATATTTATAAAATAAAGTGAAAAAATTAAACGCTTACCCGACCCAGCCAGGAATCGAACCTGGGTCTTCCCCAATCCGGGCGGCTGCACTGACCGCTATGCTACCGGGAAGGCTGACGTAAGTATACAGGCTGCTTAGTATTATTTTATTTTTATTTATGATCTTAGGAAGACTATCGACTTATGCAATAAATGTATAGCTACAAACTTATAGGTAAAACAGAAAAGTCATTAAAAGTCTCCACTGTTAGAAACGAGTTAAATAACAAAGGAGCAATACTCGCAAAAAAGCACAGTTGTAAAAAAATGCTTAACGTTAAAGCTAACTACAATCACATTAGTAAATTTCGGGTATTTACTCATGTGCTCTATATTTAATTATATTTTCATATTTAATCTTATTACAAAAAAAAAGTTATCCTTATTTACATACTAAATAATTTTTTTTATGAAGAAGCCTTTACGAAGTTGCCTTCTCAGTGAAGGTAAGCCGGTATTGAAAAGATCAATGTTGAAATTGCTGTCTTCACACTTGTCATTAAAGGTTTTAGTTGTTCTGTAAATAAAACTATTTTGACGATAATTGGTACAAACTTTAGAAAGATAGAAGAGAGAGAGAGCTGCTGCGAAAGGATCTAATTGGTATGTAGGACATGATTTTTTCCAGTAGTCCCGGACAGTCGATCGACAAAGTAACTATTTTGTGTAAAAAAATTAAATCTGCAAGTAATAGGTAATAGGTCTATAATCGTAATCGTCGTAATAAGTAGTAATAGTATGTAATAGGTGTATAATCCCGAAACATAGCCATGTAAACAAGTATAAAGGACACCGTGAACACCACAATATGCAAAATAATATTTAACACTGAAATTAAATTAAATGAATGAAATGAAAATAAATTTATTTTGGACAAAAAAGTAAATATACAGATAAAAATGGAAAAAAGCATAGGAGTGTCCCGAAACGGTTCCGACTCAGCGAAATGCTAGCCTTGAGGTTAGCGCTGATCTTCCGTCGGAACCGGTTTAGGTGATGGTGCGATGGCAACACAAAAAGAACACACAGAAATTAAAATAAAAAATAATAATAAAAGTATAAAAAACTAAAATAGCAGCCATATCAAAAATGGAATAGATTGATAAAAAAAAAAAAAACGGAGGGTCTGCCGGCACTCCGGGAGTGCCGGCAGAAGTGAAAACTTGAATATTAACGTTGTACATTTTTGATATTTTAGAATGGTTAGGGAATAATTTTGCACGAATTGCTTCAATTATCAGTATCATTTATGTGGTAGAATACAATATTTATTTATTGCGCTATCGTACACAAAAATGACAATTTATATTACATTAAAAAGCACTCGAACATTCGCGCAAGCGCCCTGCGCCGCCTAAACGAAACAGCAGGCATACATTTTCGCCGCGCCGTAGAAAGAGATGGGGATACTTCCTCTCCTACGCCGCGCCGGCTGTCATTCGTCTTACGAATTTTCGATCAGGCCACGTGGCCTGACGCGAATTTAACATTTTTTACCCATTACAAAAAAAGTGTACAACGCCGCTAAAGAAGTTTTCACTTCAAAAAATCAATGTATCAGATGGGCCTAGAGTTGTTGATTTGTCCTTTGAATTTTTCTTATTAACGAAAACCTCAATCTCTCGACTATATTATGGTACTTTTCAGGCATGTCTTTCCTACAACATGGAGTACTTTGAACGAGGTGTGAAGAAGCAACTTGCAGGTCGGCAATTCTAGGGTAGCTATTAAGCTGTCCACACTCTGCTGACTCTGCTTCTGTTAATATCAGGTAGAGAAGAGACATTTGCCAACCTTTCTATATATATTTAAAAAAAAAACACTTTTCAAAAATATTAAAAAAAGGTTAAAAGCGGCCAGTAGCGATTACTTTATAAAAAAAAACAAATAAATTTGACAACATTGTCATATTTGTTATTCAAACATTGGCGCGAACACTGCATATTGAAATAGGGAGACCCCATGCGACCACTTACCTTGCAATTGGTGCAAATTGTCTGACGTTGCGGGTAAAGAAAATTGAATACTAGCAGCCTTCCCGCGAATTCGGCCGCGTCAACACACATGTCCCGTTACCCTGATGGGTTTTTTTTAAATCTTTCGTAGCTGATGTTATCACCTCATATAAATTATCACCTGACATATAATCTATACTGTATATATACAGTAGATATACAGAGCAGTTATTTGCCAAACGTTTTATATATAAAAATATATAGTACAAGATACAGCCTTTATTCTGTCCCACTGCAAAGGCCTCCATCATTGAAATCAAGTCAACGCTGCAATACTTATCTGGTTTTTGAAAAACTGGTGATGAAAAATTAGGTCTACATAAACTGCTTACGGTTGTCTAAAATTCACTTCGCCTGACCTGATACAATTTAATTGTTATTAATATGGCAATGTTTATACATATAATTAGGTTGGTTGCAATGCAAAAAGAATGTGTCATCCATATGTCAATGTTGGTATTACTTTTTTTTTGCTTCTCTCATCATCATCATCATCATTATCATCAGCCTACACACGTCCACTGCTGGACATAGGCCTCTCCAAGTGCTCGCCACTAGGAATCATAAAAAAACCATTTTAGCTTCACTGAATTAAAACATTTTCAATTCTGTTATTTTTAAAATACTTTTTTGTCCCCACCAAAATAGTATGGTCTTTAATTTGTGACGAATTGAATTGATTGTGATTTCTGTTAACGTACGACGTCGACTTCAGGTATGGTATCGTTCTGGTATGCAATTAAAATATGATGAGTATTTACGGTTCTCCGATTTTTATTACTACGTTTAATTCATTTATTATGGACTATTTTATAGTTTCCATGACATGCCGACGTTATTTGAAATAATATTTTTTATTACATTTATTAACCTACTGCGATCGCCAACCCGCCTGCCAAGCGTGGCGATTACGGCAAATATTACATTTATTAATTTTATTATTGGTATTGGTATCTACCTACACTTAAAGTTTCGTGTATATGGAAATAAACTTTTAAGCCCCTTCATATAAACAAAGAATAAGGATCGAATAGTTTATTCCGTGTTTAGTTTCTGTCATGTAAACGTGTTTTCAAATAAGACTAAACACGGAATAACTATTCGGACCTTATTCTTTGTTTATTTGTAGGGGAGTAATTTGTATTAAATTGATTGATTGACACTATTACACATTTTTTTTGCAAAGTAAATAATTCAAAAGTGTTTATATTTTATAAATATTAACTTTCCTATATCTTCTGACAAATAATAATAATAATAAATTCGTTTATGACAACCATTTAAGCTGTCGTGGCTGCGTACGCCCTGTGCAAACTTTGATAAAATTATTTACTTTATAAGATCCGATTTTTCAATCCTCAGATAAGTTTTATCCAAATAATAATATTGTCATTTTGACATATTTTCTAAGGAGAATCTGTCATTATGTCAATATTATTCAATGAATAAATTTTAACTGACGATTGAAAAATCAGCCCTAGTCAAATAATTGGACTTTGACTTTGGCTAATAAGTAAACAACACGATACACCTCCTTTTAATAAAAAAAGTATCTAAAGACAGCATATTTCATTGGACGCCGCTCGCGGATAGATAATGGCCGCGGTGTCGTAAACACGGCAACACGCGCTGATATTAAATTCCGCCCGTGAAATATGGTGGCCGATTTAAAATTGCTTGCACACCATACTGGTAGGGAGACACCATGATGGGTGGCTGATGGGAGACTGATGGGACTCCTAGCTAGGATGTTACCGATACATACACACACGATAGCATAGTTGATAGTGCTCCTGACCCGGCATGTCATAGGGTGCGGGTTCGAAACCCGCTCGTGGAATTTTTTCAACACAACAAAATTTGCGTAAAATTATAATTAACTATAATCATAGGATGTTACCGTTAGGACTTAAGTACAGATGCCTGCCCATCAACCTATACAAAACTGTTTTTCTTGAAAAAATATTGAACCACTCGTGGCTACCCGCGACTTCGTCTGCGTACCTATATATCTTTAGAAATGATCGCCTATTCTATTGTATGAGTTAATTATATTTTTTGTCATCTATTTACCGTAATATACTACTATAAACTATGTTAAAGGATTTTTTTAGAAACACGTAAGCAAGACACGTAGAGCTGACCGTGGGAAAAAATGTTATATAATAATTTTGTTAAGAATCAATTTGTTACTACAAAATGTGCACTGGAACTGTAGTATAAAATTTTATCGTGTTTTTGGATAACTGTTTTGACATTAATGGCTTACATATAAAAGATAAGATAAGATAGATATTATGCTGTCGCGGACTTTTTATAAGACAATCAAAGAACCACTTTTCCACCGTAGGCATATTCGTATAACTCTTTACAATAATAAAATATCCTTATAAATTATAGTCTATATGTTATTCTGGAGTAAGAATTATATTAGTGTAAAGTTTCATTTAAATCCATCCCGTATTTTTTTCATGAAAGAGTAACAAACATCCATCCTCACAAACTTTCGCATTTATAATATTAGTAGGGATTTATGCCATATATATAAAGTTTAAAGGCTATGAATGTGGAGAGTTTGTAGTAGTCTGGGGGGTAACCACGAGCTCTTATAGCAGTATTATTGCAGTTGTGAAAACGAGACGCGTGTAGCGGCGAATATACTCGCGTCTCTTTTCCACAACTGCAATAATACTGCTATAAGAGCTCATAGTCAGGGGGCTGATGTGCGGGCGTGTGGACCTTGAACTTGGTGCTTTCCAACGCTTAACCTAAACATTAGCATACAGATCTTTGCAGAAATATATTGTCATTTTTATGTATACAGTCGCAAAGTGAGCCTGTTTGTATCAAAATAACGAGGTGGGCGCTTAGATGTGCCCTGAGTGTACATAAGAAAGCAAAAAAGAAATTGAACTAGAAATACTTAAAATTTGGTGTAAAATTCATAGTAAGCCAACAGCTAGGAGTAATGGCCTAAAAGTACACTGTGCCACAAAATACCAGTTTGGAATAAAAAGGCAAAGAAAGTCCCTCCTCTTCATTACCGTCTTTTTTGGTTACACTAGCTGCATTATTCAACGAATTTGCCTTGCAAACAAACATTTCGTCAGTCACAGATAAAAAGAAAAAGTCTCGCTCTTTCCCGCGCCGCACTGTTTTTGCTGTCACCCCACAACTCGTATGTCTGTAAATGCACTTATTTGTAAACATGCAAAAGGACGAAAAAATACGTTTGGCTTGAGTATACAACCCATGTGCGATACGAGTAGCGGCCGATGTCGGAATCCAGGGAATTTATGGGGAAGCTCTCTTTTGTGTCTGTTTTAGAACGTTGGCATGCTTGACGCTGGTCAGGCGCCCCGTGGCGGCTAGGCCTCAATGCGGCAATCGCAAATGTTAAGCTACTTTACAATGGTTGGTCTTTAGATGGGTGATCGAATATTGTGTGATTTTTTATTTGTATTGGTAGGACCTGTGAGTAGGACCTAAGATCTAGTCTATCATTTGTAATCTTATGCCTTTCTACATCCTTCAGTTCTACTCGTATATAAAATGTTATGATATGACCTTACGCGCTTTGAAAAAAAAATCTAATGATAATCATTAATCATTAGATTTTTTTTTCAAAACTGAAGGATATAGAAAGGCATAAGATTACAAATGATAGACTAGAACCACAAAAACTTTTTTAAAATAAATAATAAAATTGTTTCTTAGTTTATTTTCAACTATATTAATGTACTAAACTATTGGTCGCCAACTAGGTTAATTTTAATTATATTCAATTAATTTTAGTTTTCAAAATGATTCATCAATAAATAATTTTTCTTTCTTTCTTTCCTTATTTTTAAATTTTTTGTTGTTTGAGTAGATCATTTCGACGCATACTGCCAGAAACGCAAATTAACTGATACTCAGATGACCATGATTATTAACGCGTCTTACCATCTACGCAGAATACCAGAATTTCATTTCGCAAATGAACGGATGCTCAAATTACCAGACCAAGCAATCTACGCATAGTGCCAGAAACTTAAAGTACCTGATACGCGATGCCCATGACTACAGTCATACATACCTACGCATATCATCAGCTACGTAAATCAGAATTTATATGTACCTAACAAGCTTTTGCGGAATTAGTAATTTAGATACCCACCCACCCCCTTTTCTCTGCATGTAATATGTATAACTGCAATAATAGAGTAACAGCGCTGGACACACAGAAAAGACGTAAGACGCAAATGGGGCGCAGACAAATGTCTCTTCCGCGTCCCTTTCATACAAAATGTATAGAAGCGTCGCAACGCAAAACATATATAGAAAAGATAGGGCCCCGGGCACGACGCTTACTCGTCTGCGCCCTATTGTAAAACATACAGAAAGGACAGGGCACGGGCGCGAGCGGACGAGGGAGGGGAGCGGGCGGGACTCGCTCGTCGCTACCACACACTAGGGTTTCCACCCGTACTTTATTACAAAGTATTGTACGTTATTTCGGGTAATTGTACTCTATAAGTATAGAGTACAATTACCCGAAATAACGGGCGCGCGTACTTTATTGTTCTCATAAAGTTATGAGAACAATAAAGTACGCGAAAATACTTTATTTCACATATTTTATTTGTCTGGGATTCTTTTTGCTTCAACTTCTTGGCAGTATTGGGCTTAGTTTCCTTAGCCTTTCCCGAAAGGGATAAATTCAAAAAACAACAATAAACGTCAACTATTCAGAAATAATTATAGTTAATTAAATTATTGAAATTAAACAACTTTTACGGATCTACTCGTGTTTATTTTACACATTAAAAAATAAAATAAAATAAAATGATTATTATCCTGACGTTTCGAACCCTTTGCAGGGTCCGTGGTCACAGGGAGATTGAGATGTTAGTCGTCTCATAATTAGTTGGTAGCTTGTATAGTGGTATACCCTCCTTTAAATTTAGTCAGGTGCGTTCCGTTTTACGCAGAAAGAGCTTACAGTATCTTTTGGTCTGGTGATCAGTATGGTGATGGGGCTGGGATTCAATATTTTGTATGATGGGATCCCAGGCTGGTGGTAGATTCCAACCATCTTCTCTATTGAAATTAGGATGTTTTTTAAGTTCAATAGTCTCGCGTATCATCCTAGGGATGAATCGTTGTTCTCTAGCGAGTATGTGGTTTTTCAAATCTGATGTAATGGTTGGGCCCCTCTAGGGAATGTTCGCATACTGCAGACTTATTTTCGCGCCTATGCTTGACGTCGGCCATATGTTCTTTAACGCGGGTCCTACACATCTCTTTGTTTGTCCGATGTAAGAGAGCCCACAGTCGCAGTCCAGTTTGTACAGTCGGCTGCAGATCAACCTACCCAAATCTGTCAAATTTCTCCAATGAATATTGATCCTTAACACTAAACAATAAAGTTCAAAATTGATTATAGAAATTTGACAGTTTTGGGTAGGTTGATCTGCCGCCGTGTGTACACGGTCGTAAAAATTGGTTGTTTTTCTTCGGCGGCTTGAAGTTTGTGTTGATTGAAGCTCGCTTTAAGATATGTCCAATCTTGTCAGTGACACCTTTCATATATGGAAGTACAGAAGGTTGGCGCTCGACTGTGGTTGGTTTATTGCGTTTTCTGTGACGAAGCCGTGGTACTTTCAGTTTATTATCCTGTAGTACGTGTTTGACATGCTGAAGGTCAGCAGCCAGGTGTCACAGATTTCCCTACAGTAGCCAACTGTCTAGGATGGTGGTAAAAGTTGTTTCATTTCAATGTGTAGTGTTCGCGTAAACTTAAGAAAACAATAATTAAATTATTTCAAAAATCACGGAAATAACGGACTTTTACGGAAAGATTTTTTTTCCGTAATTAATATAAAATGGGGAGGAATAGGGCCTCTATTAATTTATTTAAACACGAATTGTCAATTTAATTAATTATGGATCTAAATTGCTCAGATTCCTATAATCATTTTTAAAATAATAACACTTTGTTAACCAACCCTAAGACTAATAACAAATACACATGGAAAAATAAATAATTAATTACTAAAAATAAATGGGTACTATTTTTTTTTCTTGAATTTCCCAATAGTACTATATTATTAGCAATGTTTTGAAAAAAATACTATTTTAAAAAAAGGTGGCAACCCTACGCGTCACGTCCGTGTGTCGTCTTTTCTATATGTTTTAAAAAGTCGCGACGGCGCCGGCGCCCCGTCTGCGCCCCGTCCGCGCCCCGTCCGCGCCCCGTCCGCACCCCTTCCGCGCCTCGTCAGCGTCTTACGACATTTTTGTGTGTCCCGTGCCTAAGGCTTCTCTGATAAAAGTAAAAAAGAACTTCCATTTTGCGCGATTGGGTACTATAAGCGTTTACTTGACATTCCTCGACATTCCTTCCTTCGACCGTGTTTCTTTTTTTGTGCTAAAAGAATACCGATAAATCGTGTGTCGTTTAAGCGAGGCTTTAAAAGCGAAATGACAGTTCATAATGTAGTTCATGTAAATTTTATAAAATTTTAAAATATATTTTCATTTTTGCGCCCCCACGAGAATTGTGTGTACTGAAGTTAATTACTTTGTTACCTTCATTGGGCCAACACTGGATATAATTAGTTTTGTTTTGTATTTTATTTTCGCTCCGTTATACTAGTGTGTGTTCTGCTGGCGTAAAGTTTAACTTTTCGATTAATTGTTTTATGTTCGATGTTTGGTTTGAAACAAACATAATTATGTTCAAGTCAGGGACTATCCTATTTGCTGCGAAATGGAAAACTTTAAAGTTTGACATTTGCTTCGATATCCCCTGATATTTTAATCGCCTTTGTGGTCTAGTGGTTTAGACCACCGGTTTAGACCCAGAGGTCCCGAGTTCGATTCCCAGCGGTAGGTACATGTTTGTGTACTCGGTTTGGTTGGTGGTAGGGCTTGTTTGCCCGCCTGGCTAGCTACCACCATCTTATCTAAATATGTCACCATAACATCAATGTCTGTAACATCGTTGTGTTCCGGCAGCTAGAGAGAAGATAGCCAGTGCCTCAGTAGATGAGGATTCAGGTGTGATGAAGACCCAAGTGCTTATCCGTAAGATTTTAAAAAAAATTGTCTTTAGTGATATTTTCTTTATTACATCAGGTGGATGTTAAGTGATGACCATCATCAATCAGGTAATATGAAAACACTGCGCTTTCCTATATATAAAAAAAACCTCTTTTAAATCACGGCAATTCTGAAGGCGCTGCTTCATTATGCCCTCATTATTTTATTGGTTGCAATACCATAGAAATTCAAGAAACAAGGGTGATTTTTTGCAAAAAAAAAATATATGCTCTGTCTTCTACTGTTTGAGAGAAAAACATGTGAGTATGTATGTATTTATATAGACATCCTATGCTCTTATTTGCAATTGTACAGTACCATCTAATCATGCAAACGGGCATCAAAAGCGTTGTTCAAATTTACGTAAACGCGAGGCCATTTTGTTCTGTATCGGTTAGCCGCAAGCGTTCGTTCAATTCAAATCTCGCTAGTTACGGACCTAATTTAAGTCTATGTTCATCAAATTGCTTTTGGGTAATATACATTTTACGCAATTGTAATTCCAAACAAATAAAACGCTTGCGGTGTACCTAACTTTCTTCAAAGGCTAATGAAGGATAATGAATGATTACTTTCCATCAGGTGAGCCCCTGGCTCGTTTGCCATCAACATTTGATTGGTAGAAGGGCGTGTTTTAAGTCCGCCTAGCTAGCTACCACCATCTTATCTAAATATTAGGTCCTTACCTATGAAATTGACGTTTTGAATGAAGTAAAGTAAAGTAAGTAAAAAATGTCCTTTTTATACTAACGTTTTTTTTAAATTTTCTTAGCATCTATTTATGTTAACACTATAAAAATTGTAGAGTAGTGTGTTTGTTTCATTAGCTAAATATAACAGTCATTAAAAAGAAAAAAAATCAAGTCCCCTCAAAGCTGCAATAAAACAAAAGGACAATTCTGCGAACAAAAAAAGTAGTCAATTTAATAAAAAAAAATTGGGCGATAAAGACACAAAATTAATAATCATTGTTATTACTGAAGCCTAAGTAACATAGTCCGAATTAAAGGTGTATAATAATATTAACAACCGGTATTGACTTTTAGAAGTAATACACCTATAAGTAAGTGAGAAAAAAATGTCAATTTCATAGGTACACGGTAAAAACAGATTATTTAAAATAAGACAAATTTATTCCAGTGAAAGCAAGTTTATTAAATTCAACAAAATGATTCACTCATATATACTGAAAATAATATTTTCTCAAATATAAATTTAACATAATCTTGGTTATTATTTTAGAATGAGTTTAGTTTTGTTTGTTTCGATTAAATATTTTATTCTCTATTCAAATTATTATTTTCTTGAATCCACATATTTACTTTCTTTAATTGAATCCTTGCCTTTGTTGACACAATAGGTGGAAGTATTATTCCAAGATTAGATGCAATTTATAATAAGTTAATAATAATTTGGAATAAGTAAATATTTTCTTGGAATGAAAAAATGGTTTTTCTTTATTTAGTTCTATAAATTCTCAAACTAAATGAATGTTGTTTTTTTATTAAAGAAAATGTGTTTTTCTTTTAACTACAATAACGCCTTCTCTCAATAACTGTTGTAATTTATATCAAATCAACTCTATTTCTTGTTTTAAGATAATACAACTGTTTTCTCTGAAGACGTTAATGTTTTGAAATAACATGATAAATTCTTCGGTCAAATAGAGAGATGTTGTTCATTCAAAACGTTTTATTTTTGGAAGTTTAGAATGTTACCGCACCTTCTATTCTTTTTTACATAGCATGGCTAGGGTGACATTATCAGTATCATAGTATAAGATTCTTAAACACTGTTTAAGATTGCATTGCTATGGCACTGGCAAGTAATGTCATACTACCCATGGTATATTAAAAAGACTGAAGGTGCAGGAACATCCTAAATTTTCATATAAATAAATGTTTACTTACAAATTTGATAAAAATCGATAAAAACCTCTTTATACAAAGCTATAAAACGTTTTAAATGGAACACTTACAAATACATATAATAATTGAAAGTCATTATTACAAATTTACTGTTTATTTATAATTTTACTTATACTTAATTAATTGCGTTTTGAACTTTTCATGTCATGTAATTAATAAAAAATATTTATTGATATCTCCGGGAACATTATCTGCTGGTTTTTTCAAACTTTTCAATGAAGCCTTTTCTTTCTGTAGGTATGGCAATCATGTTGTCAACGTCACCAGCAATATGTAAATAATTATGTTTATTATTCACTAGCTAATTTGATTATATTAGCACGCACTAGTTTTGCCTATGAACTCAGTAGATAATTGTAATAATGTAAAATAAAATAATACAATACACACCTTAGCAGTTTGGCACTGACAAAATATGCTATCGATAGCTTTTTTGTCGAGAATTTAACTTTCTTCGTGAGCCTTCCTGGTACTTGATGTCCCAACTTCCAATACATTTGTGAGGATCATTTGCTGAAATAAAAAGATGACCTTCATTTATACCAAATTAACTACGGCAATATTATTAAAGAGTTGATTTTATAAAAAATAATAAACCAAAGATTTGCTAAGCTAGCTGTGAAGCGAGGCATGTGTACATGATATCCACCAATAGGATCGTTTGATTTTATGCTATGCTATGAGAATAATAAAATATACTTACAAACGTCACTTCTTTGGTCAAAGAATATTCGATTCTCCCAGGACATTGTAAAGAGTGTCATAGTCAGTCTTCGTTCTTAAAACAAAGCTCTCCATTTTTGTCCACTTCGTCCCATGGCTCTGTATTGTTTTGCAACCATAACTGCTTGATTGCTTTCTGCAAAATAGATATTTTTATTATAAAAAATAAAGAGTATAAAAATAGATAGGCGCAGCACCAGCTACGAATCCGACTTTTCCGCAAGGGTGACGGGTTCTATTCCTGCATCGGAAAAAACATGTCTTTTATTTAAACATGCATTTGTTTCAAGTCGGGGTGGATGTGGTGCCTTGTTGATTCTAATTTTGATAGCACAAACGCTTTAGCTACTTACTTTAGATCAGAGCAATGTATTTGATGTTGTCTTACATCTATATTAATTTAAAATTACATCCTTTACAATACTTTAAATGACTGAAGGACATTAATTTAAACAGTCTTTTGCATTACTTAATAAAATTAGTTTAGATTACTTCCATCATTAAAAAACAGCACTAACATTGGCTTAAACCTTGGAATAGGTACAACACACAACAACAAAGGCATATAAACAGCGCGTAATCTGATGGATGGATACGAACTGAAATATCAGTAAATATTTTTGTTTTAAATACTAGGTTTTGGAAAATAAATTAGGAAGGTACTTACCTATGAAAGTTTTAACAATTTCATCGGGAACTAGTCACGACTCACGATCGTAGCAGCTCCGTAAGTTCGTTCATTCTAACGTTCTTAGGTAGGTAAGGCACAAACTACCAATGTAGTACTGACTGACACACACTTTACACTCGGTGAGTGCATGCCCACAGCGCGCGCGTCGAAAAGCGGCCGGCCGGCCTGAATGTAAAAGCCTCATAACAATAATAAATAAGTAAAGGTAAAAACTAACAGCGCATCAGTGACCAACCAAACCCAGAAAGCTCAAGACAGTGAATAACGACTCGTGGAACCAGTTCAAAGCATTTTAATCTTAACTACAGGCTAATGTTATTTCGTTTTAGTATTGTATAATTTAAGTCAAAAACATGCTTTATTATATCAAGAGACATATGTTATATTAATTTAAGATTTCTATTGTATCAAATCGAATTGATATCCTCTAGGTTTAAATAAATATATGTTAATTGCAATAGTCTGATCTTTTTGTAATCACAAATAAGATGTTGAATTGAAATAACAGGTTAATTCGATTCAACAAAACCATTTTTGTGGATTAAGATATTGTCTTTACTTGAGGCAAAAAAATATATTCTTGCAGTCCAGAAAGCTTGAGCGAAAGCAATATTTAGTTGATCCAATAAAATTGCTATTTAGATTCAAGAAAAGAGTTTATCAGATTGAATTAAATATTTTTATTTGACTTCAGTATGTTCTGAATGCAAGTAACTTATTTCTTGGTTTTAAAAAGTATTCTTTATTTTGACGAAATTTCTGGTTTTGGTTTAAAAAACTCGATCACACTTCAATCAAATAAACAAGCAACTCAAATTAAATATGTTGGTTTTAAATTTAGAAAATCAAACAAGAAAATATGGGTTTTTGTTTCAAAATATGCATATGCAAATATGCTCGAATTGAGCTAATATTACTAAGAAAATCACATTTCTTGACCAGAGAAATCGTTTTTACCCGTGTAAGGACCCAATATGTCGTCTTTACATTATTGTGCCCCTAATGTAAAAGATAAAAATGCTTCAGTAGTTTCGTGATTCCTGGTGAAGTGCGTTTCCAGCTTCGGCGTTATCATCACTAATCATCATGCAATGAAAGCAAAGTGCTGTTGTACATTTAGCGCCATCTGGCACCGACAAAGGGAAACTAATTATGTTGCAATCAATTTAGACTATGTATCACTTATGAGTAGGTCCTATATTTCCCGCAAACAGCGACAGTCTGCCAACCAATATATAAGGGCCTGCGCGCCCGCACTCGTTCTCTTTTCACGGCTGCAACAAGGTTGAGCACAAATGTACCTTAATAGTTACAGGTGGTTTTACTCGCCCAAGCTCCTCACAAGTGCTTACCCGTAAAAAGTAAAGTAAATAGCTTATGACTGTCCCACTGCTGAGCAAAGGTCTCCATCATTAAAATTAAATCATCACTACAATTGATCAAAGGGCTTACCCGTAAAAAAAAATACTTAAATTTCTTACCAAAGCTGATGTCTTTAAGTAAAAGAAAGTCCGTCCCTCATCTCTTTGCCGGCAGACTTGCCCCTTCTTATGAGTCATAACACACGCCGAGAGAATTAAATTGGATCCCTGCCAATCTTGGACGCAACAGTTTCCCTGGATGCGCCATGTTTGAATGTTTGCATAATGTACCTGTTGAATGCGCACCGTTAGCGATTTGACGAGAAATTTTTGAGACTTTTTTGCTTTTTAAATCAATTTTGATTTATTGCACAGTTGTTCTTTTGAGCGGTTCTCAGTTTCAGTATCTTTAAGCGTTACACGTTTTGTAAATAAAATTTAAGCACAGTTTATTGGTGGTCGTTTTATTACTAGTTTTAGTTAATTCTTACCTGATGTTGTTTTAAAGCAAGTTGTTGAGTAATCTATACTAATATTATAAAGCTGAAGAGTTTGTTTGTTTGTTTGTTTGTTTGTTTGAACGCGCTAATCTCAGGAACTACTGGTTCGAATTGAATAATTCTTTTTGTGTTGGATAGTCCATTTATCGAGGAAGGCTTTAGGCTATATAACATCACGCTGCGACCAATAGGAGCGAAGCATCAGTGAAAAATGTTGCAAAAACGGGAAAAGAGCCTAAAAAATTAAAAATGCTGCCGAAAGTCACTATTCCACGCGGACGAAGTCGCGAGCACAGCTAGTTTACTGATAATTTTGATAAAAGTGTTAAACGAACATTTTTGCACCCCATGACAGAGGACATTTTTTTTAACACTGTTTTCAAATTGTGATGTGTTCGCAACGAAATTTGCTTAGAATTATATATACAACTATAATCATACCTGATCACTGTTTATTTTAATTGAGATTGAATCACTTGGTATTTCGCATTTCATACTGTACTTTTTTATTCTTTTTCGAAATTATAAAAAAAAAACATTTCTCTCAACAGTTTAATGTTTAATGGATTGTATAATATACTAGCTGACCCAGCAGACTTCGTATCGTTTTGACAGTTTCTATGACAACAAAACAAACAAGTCGTGGAACATTTTGTATTGAAAAAAAAAAATGTTTGGGGTGGACCACTCTTATCACTTAGGGGTATGAAAAATAGATTACGTCCGATTGTCAGACCTACCGAATATACATATTTTTTTTTATAAAAATCGATTGAGTCGTTTCGGAGGAGTATGGCAACTAACATGTGACACGAGAATTTTATTAGATATCTATCTATCTAGATTTACAGTAAAATTTTATTCTTTGCCACTTCTAGTATACATGCATGTTGAAACAGAAAAAAACAGTCGCCCAGATCTGATGAAGTGGTATATAAAAATTGTCTATGTATTTTGTCTCTCTTAGATGTGCCGTTGAAAATTTATTGTTTTCATGGGACGCCACCGGTCGAGCGCGCTACTGACTCGGCGTTATCACGCGTCGTTACCACCATGAGTTAGTATTACTGGTTCGGTCACACTCGACCGCTCGCTATTATATGTTTTGTCAGACTTATCAGAAACTCAGCTAGGTCAGTTCTTTTCTCCCTTTCTCAAATATTGAAAAGGTCCTGAGTTTCATAAAATACACTTTCCATTACAATACTACTTGCTCCGCTGGCTCAGTGACCCGTCTTGGCCTCCGACATAACAAGACGCCAATCTTCCCTACTTTCTGCCCCCTCAGACCACTGTCTGGGCCCTTGATGTGTGTGTTCATTACACTATACACAACGCCAACAACAGCGGAATGTAAGACAGTCGCCGTAGCCGAAATCGGCTAGGAGTATGTATGTATTGGGTTGGGGAAAATGTCTTTTCGCATATAGTATGTATGAACTTGTAATAAAATCTCCTTGGTTATACTATTTGTATCTGGCTGGTTTTCTGGAAGAAACTTTTTCCCCAACCTATTATGTATGTATACACACAAAATATATAGGCAACTACATCAACAACATTTAATAGAGTAGATACTCTAATTTGGCTTACTCTAATCCACAATGTCATTCAATACGAATACAGCTCGTAGTGACTACGAATTGTGACTACGCCACCTCTCGACTCGGTATTATGGGAGAGTACGCGACAAATTCGGCGTTATCACGCGTCGTTACCGCCATGAGTTATTGTATTACTGGTTCGGTCACACTCGACCGTTCGCTTTTATACGTTTTGTCATACTTATCATATTGGGAACTGAGAAGAACCGTTAAGAAACTGAGCAAGGGCAGTTCTTTTCTCGCTTTCTCTTACAGCGCCAAATATTGAAAATTTCCTTTCCCTTTTTATAAAAGGACTCTTTTCATTACAATAAACACACTAACTATAAAAGACAAAATAACAACAGCGTGCCTAAAATATAAAGTTTTACTAATTAAATTTAAATGCAATGTCATTCATTGTACATGGTTATGATTTACATAAAGATTTATGAAGTAAGTGCAACCACCGATTTGTGTAAGCAACATGCTTAATTACCAAATAGTTCAATAAAATTTGTAATAATATTAATAATGCATATTAATATTATTTGATCTAGTTAATGCTTGTCTTATAAATAAAATAAAATAAATTATTTGTTCTAGTTATTGCTTGTTTTATAAATAAAATAAAATATATGTATTTTTTTATTGCTGGCTACGGTGGCCCATATACAAAAACCTTAGAGTCTAACATACATATGTAAAGTCAAAGTCAAATATTCTTTATTCAAATAAACTTTAGAAAAGTGCTTTTGAATCGTTAATAATTTTTTTACCTACTACCCATTCAGGACGTCTATTTTTTAGCTGTGGAGAAGAATGGGCGCAAGAAACTCCAAACAATTTTTGTTAGTAATATAATACTTAATACTAATTATGGTATCGTATTAGGTAATTATTTCAAAAAATCGGTATCGTATTGATATCGATAAATAAAGGGTGAACGCAATAAATAAAACATTGAAATTAAATACTGATTTCTACTCTCTTACATTTGACATATATATATTAGTCTCTCTACGACCACGATAAAATGCGTATACTCAGTGTATATTATACCTGTTTCATGTGGTTTTGTGATTTAGATAGACTTGGTTTATATATGTTTTGCCTGGTGTAGTACTTTTCTGTCCAAACTGGATGGCGACTACCCTAATACCTAATATATAAAAAAAGGGTTAGGCCGTATACTCGTTTGCCGGCTCTGTAACATATAGAACGAATAAGATGTGCCCGCCATAAACAGTATTCTATTACATTCCATTCGTTCAGCTATTTCAGCCTGATTGCTGAAAGAATAAACAAAATAAAGTAAATCCTACTAATATTATAAACGCGAATGTTTGTAAGTATGGATGGATGTTTGTTACTCTTTCACGTAAAAACTACTGAATGGATTTGGATGAAATTCGGCATACAGATAGAATATAACCTAGATTAACACATAGGATACTTTTTATCCCGGTATTCCCACGGGAACGGAAACCTAGCGGGTGAAACCGCGAGCGGCCGCTAGTACTGTATATTGTCACACAGCTAGGCAAAAGCTTTCATCATTGTAATCAAGTCATCGCTACAAATCATCTGTATTGGCTTAGGCACACTATCCACAGACGCGTCATTTGACAAACCTACAAATGACGATTAGCGTATTTTGCATATTTGTTATGTCCACGTAATCTGCATGCAATCGTCAAACACGCTACAAAACGCTTCAGTTTTATTTAAAGTGGCATCGCGAGAGCACGTCCCTTCGTTGGGAAAATGTGAAGTGATGATGATGATGTGATTATAGCATACACCTTTATTAGAAGACGACGAAACAGGCGAAGAATGTACTGGCTTCATCCATACATCGAAGGAAATATAAATTGTAGATTGTTTGTTGCTGCCAGAGAGTTATCTGAAGATGATTCTGTATTTCAATCATTTTATCGAATGACTAAAAATTATTAGTTATTATGGATATTGTTCAATAACTTGAACAAAATTCGCCGCTGAGACCGCCATTTGCAACACAAACAGGTGTTTGCGTCTCGCAAGCCTGTCGAGTAGTGACACCTCACCTCATGACTAAAGGCCTGTTTTCACTTTGATTAGTGCGAGTGCAGGTGATTAGTAATTGCGAGTGTTTAGTGCAGGTGTGTAGTGCAAGAAGTGTCCAACTTTGTCAAGTGGCTGTGTTTAGTAAATTCAGTTGTTAATTCACAAGCGAGCGTCCGACGCCAAACGCTAAACACTAAACACTGCTGTCCAGACGTGTGTAGTGCAGCGCAGTGCAAGCAGGCTGCGAGTGAGGGGAAAGGGAGGGCGCGCGGGACGTGGCTACTCGCAGTCCACTCGCAAAAAAATAGAACCCGCGTCTAATCACTTACTACGCAGGTTACTAATCAATCACTCGCACTAATCAATCGCTGTCCACACGAGTTTACTCCTAATCACTAAGCACCTGTACTCATCACCTGCACTAATCACTAATCAAAGTGAAAACAGGCCTTAACGCAAGACGAGAGGCAGACGCGACGTTGCCGCTCCGTGGACAGTTTCGTTTGTATCTATGAAATATGCAAGCAAGCTGCAACCAATCGTCAATTGACGAAAGCGTGCGCATGACGTACGGTTTACGTGGACAGTACGCCTAAATCACCACGCTTGCCAAATGCTGGTTTTCGCAACAGTATGCATCAAAAAAAAAATTTAAACACATTTTGTCCGACTGCGGACAACCCAAGACCCTAGATGTTGCCTCTAGACTTTACCACTCGGCTACCGAAATGTTAAAATAATATAGCATTAGTATAATTATAATTAGAACCAACACAACGCTTCTAAGATAAACGCGTAAGCAACAGTAAAACTGAATATTTGCATCACACAACGCATTTAAGCCAAAACTATAATAATCCCGACCATTGTAATGTTAATCTTCTCGTATTGCATTGGGTTACATAATGCATTTCGTGCCGTCACTAATTGAACGTACGAATATACGGAGATGTGTCCCTAATCGACGACAAAATACCCAAATGTCTCAGCATTGTGTTACGTGAAGGGTGACGAGGTTAACGTAGAATGTGGGACATTCCTGTATCGCGTGTTTGATAGACTTGCAATGGGTTAGTACATTTGCCAAGTAGTTGATGGTTGTATTTATCAAGTACTAAATGGTTTCCTTTTGTACTTTTATATTTTTTTTTATCCATACAGTCCGTCGGAAGATGTGGCGTCCGTCAAACGGCTTCACTATTTCAGTATTACGGGAGCTATCTCTCAATCAACATAGATTGAGAAATATATTTTTTAGCGGCAATTTCACTTATAATCTCGCTATCGCTATTACCTTACTATTATCTTAAATAGTATAAGAAAAAAAATTTAAGCTATGCTACCATACGTTACTCGAAAAATATTGAATAATCTATAATAAAACTTAGCTAGCAAAATCATCAATCGAAACTAGTGTAGTTTTTAAAAACAATGAGAATCAGATCGCATACGTTGGTAGCGAAATCTTCAAGGACGCTATAAAAAAATGGTCCCATTTATACATTTTCTAGTTCTGATATGTAAAGTGTGGTCACTCACTCGCGTTCCAGTGGTGTGTAGTTACCGGTCGTGTTGCCAAATGCTACCGTTTATTGGGGACGACCGCTGTAATTGAATCTAGGCTGTAGCCATGATCATTTCCTAAATTAATACTGTGCATATATTATTTGGGCTGCCCTGTTTACATAATTAACACATAGGCTTCTTTATTGCTATACTCGTATTGAATACAATAGAGGTTCTCTTCATAAAGTAGAATCCTAACTAATATTATAATGCGAAAATGAGTTTGTTTGTTTTGTTGTCATAGAAACTATCGAAGCGGTACGAAGTCCGCCGGGTCAGCTAGTATTATTATAAAAAAACAAAGTGACCTACACTTTGCGCGAATAGCTTTACATGAGATAAAGATGTAATGAATTTTAATGAAATTAAACTTGTTTCCTTTATGGAAACAAGTTCTATCTATAAACTGTTTTTGTTTAGTTTATATATTTTTTAACGTAAATTTTGTTGCGAACAAATTACAAAAACACAAATCCTGCTTGTGGAAATTTTTTCAACATTTGTGTTTTTGTAATTTGTTCGCAACAAAATTTGCGTTAAAAATTATATAAACAAAACAAAAACCTTTTATAAATAGCTTGCCTACTTTTTATCTGATCTTTGATTTTTTTTTACTTAGTATTTGTAAAAATATTATGATCGGATGTTAATGACGGTAGTTGTTGACATTGAATGGGCGCCTTTGCCTTTCAAAGTAAAAGACTAAATAGTGTTAAATAATTTCGGCGGGCTGGTTAGAACCACGACAGCTCAATTGGGAAAGCACCTGACCCGGTATGTCAGAAGGGTGCAGGTTCAAATCCTGGTCGTAAATTTTTTTTCAATATTTGTGTTTATGTTCTATCTAGAAAAAAAAGAAACTAAATAGTGGCAATACTTTTGGAGTGCCAAAAATGACATTAGCTTCATTCAGTATTGCCACTATTAAATTTCTACTTATTTTTGACGGATTATAAACACAAGAATACTTTTAGAGCCACGATAGCATAGTTGGCAGTGCACCTGACCCGGCATGTCATGGGGTGCGGGTTCGAATCCCGCTCGGGGAATTTTTTCAACACTTTGTTTTTTTTTCAAATTGTAATTTGTACGCAACAATAATTGCGTAAAATTATATGTAAATAAATTACAAGAATACTTAACCATAGAGTATAGAGGAACTGAAATTTGGTGGTTTTTAAGATAATTTATTATGAGATATAAATAAATAGATAGAAAATTATTAAGTAGTTACTATTTTAATAAGCTTAACGAATGCTAAATGGTTATACATGTGTAAAGCTATTATTATATAATTTGTGTGGGCTTTTACTCCGATCTTGAATTACGGTTTATTATAATTCTTGACGTAGCTTAGCATTAACCGTCGATGTTATCTGCCAACACTTAAGTTGGGGCCTGCGTTCGGTCCGAGTCAGGGATGACGATAAAAATATCAATTAACATCAAAATTGTTATTTTATAGCGAAATTTCCCATATAAAATGTAACGGTCTAATAAAGAATCTAGAGTAATTATGTTGGCTTAGCGAAATTGGATTATAAATTTATTAATTTACTATGTAGCTTGACTTTGTCTGTTTCAATATCTATATATAGTAATCCCGACAGGCTTTGAAAACATTTACAGCGAAAGGCTTACCCTATAAAAAGATATCTGTGAAATTTCTATTTCAAGGTTTTTCAGTTACTACACAATCGTTAATACTAAGTACATATGTATGTACATACATATACATATATACATACATATGTACTTAGTATTAACGATTGTTATTTTTATTTTATTACAACAAGCGGGACATTAACGTACCTTGTAAACCATATGTAAACCATATGTAAACTTAACTTATTATTTATTGCAAGTTAAATGTGTGGTAAGACTGCGTTTGATGATCTGAAATATTTTTAAAAAGAAAATCTTTTTTCCGAAACACGAAAACATCTTTGGAACGAACTTGGCCTGTCGTGTCCCGTTATATTTATAGGAAGTTTTATCGAATTTTTCATATCAGTCACTCGTTCGTTTCTACAGATAAGGATAGGGAAGGAGGACGACAGCTTTTGTGAATGGATGGGGGTTGATAGACATAATAACCCATACACTGAATATACGCAACGGAAACCTGACGTAATGAATTTCCATAAAACACAATTGATATTCAACCCTAGCCTGAAGTTACACTGTCCATTTTCACGTGACATTTTATTCAGTTTTTCCTTCCCGTGTCATAAAGTGAGACACTTTATTTCGAAGCACGTAGAGTTTACTTTAACGCAGGAAAGGAAATTATGACTTATTAGCAACAGTGCTGGCAACAAATGCACTCTGTTGTTTCAAGGATACGGTCCATTTTGTAATGTCCGATTGTAAGTATTAAAGGAAAGATGGTGGTTCGCAATCACACCACGTAGCGAAACTATTTACTACTTTATCATTGAATACTTTAGGACCATTTTGCAGGACAGGTGCGTCTGTAATTCTCTGGTGGGAAGGTTGGTATTATTTTTCCCTTTGAATGTCAGGGTAATTTGAGTAATAAATGGTTGCATTATACGTGATATTGTCTGCCGTTTTCGTTGCTAATATTTCCTTGTATTATGGTAAAGGGAGGTGTGTTGATTCCGTCGTTAATTTAGGCAAGAATGGATGGCGAACGTGTGATATGATCGTTTAATGGAAAATGTAAACAAATATTCTGTACGAGCTATAGTAATAGCTGTCGGTAAAGTGTTATTGTAATCTTGTAGTTGTTTGAACGAGCAGACTTTGTTATTATTATACAGCGGAGATTTGCTTTACCTTCTCACCTGATTGTGGGAGAGAGTGGTAGCTGGCTAGGCGGACTTAAGACATACCACCAACCGACTGAGTACAATAATATGTACCGGTGGCTTAACCACTTAACTGCAGACGCGAACAAAATACATAGTGTACACTCAATCGTTTGATAAGAATAAGAAGAAAAAAAGATGAAAACATTTATTTCAACACAGTCACAAACAAGAACAAAGTAGTGTCTCGCGGCTGCGTCAAAATAATAGGTCCTTACCTATAAAATTGGAGTTGTGTATGAAGATTTTTATAAAATTTTATTTGTCATACTAACATTTTTTTAATTTTCTTACCATCTATTTATGTTAACACTATAAAAATTGTAGAGTAGTGTGTTTGTTTCACTAGCTAAATATAGCAGACATTAAAAAGAAAAAAAAAATAAAGACCCTTCAAAGCTACAAACAATGAAACAAAAGATCAATTCCGCAAACAAAAAAAGAAGTCAATTAAAAAAAAATATTGGGCGACAAAGACCCAAAATTGATAATCATTGTTATTACTGAAGCCTAAGTAACATAGTCCTAATTAAAGGTGTATATAATATTAACAACCGGTATTGACTTTTAAAGTAATACACCTATTAATAAGTGAGAAAAAAACTCCAATTTCATAGGTAAGTACTTATTATTAACCTTATACTTGATTATTATTATCATACAAAATAATTACCAAAATTTTCTGTTACAGGTACGTTCCCTCGATTTTATTGCTACGGAAAGGGTATGTATATTTATAATTATTATATACGGTTTCTAGTCTCAATTTATTTAGAATAAATAGAATAAAATACTTTATTGTACACATAAAAACATATACATGACAAAGAATTCAAAAAATTAAAAATTGGAGTCGTACAAAGGGCGGCCTTATCACTAACAGCGATATCTTCCAGGCAACCTAAGGATGGAGAGGATTGATAATAAATAAAATGGAATATTGTTTGTTTAAGAAAAAGTATAAATACTAGTCCCTATACTAATATGAATCCTTACCCGTTATTTACTCGGATTACGTATGTAACAAAGATTAATGCAGTAGAAACAATGTTATCTAAACAATCAAACCAATAAAGTTCTCATTACTGTCACCATACACTTCACTGCTTATCCCCAGAAGTCATATGACGTCTTTATATTGAGAGTCATTTGTCGACCATCATCTTTACTTTAATAATGTAGTACACATACCTAAATGTTTTATTCTAAACAATATGTTATTACAGCAATATTATTGTTACAATGGTATTGTGTCAATTTTAAATAAATAAAATAAATAAATTTTTCCTACACTCACACCAATTATCTAGCCCAAGAGAAGCTTCGTTATGAAACTCGTTATATGGTAGCTAGACAACGTTTAAACATACTTAAAATACTTAAATACATAATTATTATACATAGAAAACACCCAGACCCGAGAAAATTTAGAAAAACAATATTTCCTAAATTGACCCGACCGGGGATCGAACCCGGGACCTCAGAGATGGCGACACCATGAAAACCGGTGTACAAACCACTCGACCAAGGAGGTCGTCAATTTTATTATTTACTTGCGTATGATCGGATGGCAATTAGCCTATACTAGTTAGTCCACTGCTGGACATAGGCCTCTCCGCGTGCACGTCACTGAGCACGATCCGCGGCTACTCTCATCCAGCTCTTGCCAGCCATCTTGCGAAGATCGCTCCACCTCTGAGTGCGCCCTACACTACGTTTGCCAATATACGCGGTCGCCACTCGAAAACTAGTTTACCCCAACGGGTATCAGTTCTGCGACTTCACCAGCTCAATTTAGGTTCCCACTGCTGGGGCACGATCCTTGCCTAAAAATGGATAGGGAGCCTGGCCTTATATCACTACGCGGGCCCAGAGTGGATTGGTGGTTGTCGACGACTACTAATGCAGCCGGTACCAATGGCTTTACGCGCCTTCCGAAGAACAGAGAAGATTGTGATGATAATTTTTTGGATACCCATTCGTTGACCGGCCTCTGCGAAAGTTGCTTAACGATTGCGTTAACCACTGCGTCATCAAGATCCAGTTCTGCGACTAATATAGGGTCTATTAACTTTAAAACTTTTTAATTTTGGAAGATGCGTTAAAAAGGTGTTTAATTTCAATTAAATGACTCTTTCAGTGATTAAATTTAAGGTTGGCACACATAATCTTGAGGTACGCTTGTTAAGTGACTTACGGTGTCCCTCTCAGTACACAAGCCCGTCATAAAAGATCAATTTTGGTAGGTAAAGCGACTCTCCGCGGCAAACACCTTCGAGGACACGTGATCTTGGCTGTTTGCTTAGGACCGGACGAGGGCTGTGTTGCCGATCGATATAGCTGTAAGCAAAAAAAGAGAAGTCTTGTCATTATTATATACTAACTTCGTGGTTGCCGTTTGTGGTGTCGTGTAAATCTTTAAGGTTGACATCTCTCGCATAATAGGAACGAAGGGGGACGACTACTCTAGAATTTTCGAGCGAAACGACCCGAGGACGCTTTTAAAAGCTAGGACTTCGGCTCGGGTTGACCGGGTCGTGGGATGGGGAGGCTACCCTAGAGGTCATACACACGACGCATCAAGACGATTCACTTGCAGGCAGAGAAGGGATCGTACATTAACAACCACCAATTAGCACTGGGCCCGCGTAGAGAACTGGCTATACATCCCGTTCTTCGCCTTCCTGTGGTGCTTCCATCCAAAGGGAAGGCTCGTGCCCCAACAGTGCGAGATAGGAATGAGCTGGTGACGTTGGTGAGGCTTCTTCTTCGTGAGTCTGCTTTTCGTCGCTGGATGAGACAAGGGCAGTAGACCAGTAAACCCACATAACCCAGGGGTGTTGATAATGTAAAGTGAAGTAAAGCAAATAACTATAACTGTCCTGTTGGTGGGTAAAGGCGCCCATCATTGCAAGTCATCATCACTACAATTGATGGGTAATGGCTTCATCACCACACTTGCCAAATGCGGGTTGGTGATCATATACCTGGGCTACTTATGCATCGAAAGAACCGAAACACACTGGACTGACCTGGGAATTGAACCCGGGACATTCGTCACTCGGTCACCGAGGTTGTAATAATTCAAATATTTCGACTACAGGTTTACTTTCTCCATACAAAAAGTACTTTGAAACTTTTCCAACTACGAAAAAGTAAAGTATAGATATCCATTCCGTACATGATGTTGGTTTAGGATCGGGGCACATTAAAAGTGCCTCCGAGTGCCCTGTTCAACCTGAGGACGAGGTCGGGTTGGGTGTACGCGCCTCACAAATGGAGAGGACACCTATGCCGCTCAACTGGAAGTTAAATAAGTTTTCATTTGAGTGAGAGGATTTTGATTTCATCATTTAAAATATATTTTTTTAAATTCCTTACCGGTAAGAACTTGTCCTCCATTTCGCCTGGTGTTAAGTAAGTGTTGAAAAGGCTGAGTCACTGGTTATCTTTTTTTTTATACGTAGCACTGCAAATAACTCTCGTTCTCGTATCTCGTTTATCTTATCTCTATCTGCCGGAACACTACAATAATGCTTCAAACATTGATGTTTTGAAATGAAACAACTTTTACGGATAATAATACTCGCGTTAATTTTACACATTACTTATTTAATAATAATAAGCCTACTAATAATATAAATGCGAAAGTTTTTGTGTATGTATGTTCGTATATTTGTTGCTTCTTCACGCTGCAACGGATGGATGGATTTGGATGAAATTTGGCATACAGATAGTTTATAACCTGGAATAAGACATAGGATACTTTTTATCCAAATATTCCCACGGGAACGGGAACCACGCGGGTGAAACCGCGAGCGGCAGCTAGTAATATAATATAATAATTGATGTTTTGGCGACATATTTAGAAAAGATGGTGGTCTGGTGGTCTTAACTACTAGACAGAGGTGGTTAAAGTTGAACTCGTTCGTGATCACAAAGTAACATTGCCTTCCGAAGCCAAAGTTCGTTAGGTTGTGGTCCTAATTTGGCCGTGCGTCGTTAAAACCTGCCACCAGATAGTTCCATCAGATTCCTTTATTTTTCAATTTGAAAAATGATTTCTAATGTTTTTTTAAGCACGTTCATTGTTTTATGAGAGATTTCGCATTATTTGTACGAATTATTAGGAAGGACACTACACAAGCAGTTAGTTAATATAAAAGTAATTTAACCTCTTTGTAAACTAAGTTTTTTTTTAAATGCCGTCAGTTTTTCGGTTACGCTTAATTAAACAGAAATATCTTAGCAACAGAGCGTTTCGGATTTGGCCTGTTTATCCTGTGTGCGGCCGAGTGAATCCACTCTCGGATCGACTATCAAAACATCAATTACAAGAAGCGATTGCACCGACAGACAGACGGATCAACAAATCCCGGGATCACCGCTGAAGTCTCTATATGCTGTTTGTGTTGGATTCAGTACTTGCTTGTCTTGAAGCAAAGTGCTCAACGGGAAAAGCCAACAATTTGATATTGGTATATATTTATTTATAAAGGCACAATAACAGACATTAGACAGAAACCATATGCTATGTTACAAATCAAATTTAATAAATATGTTAATGCCCAATTAAAATTATTAATGTTGGTGCATTAATAAAACCTTTCACGTATAGTCCCACCACATTTTGAACTTTATGTGATTGAGATAAAATTGAAATATTCAAACATATTCTGTCCGTTAAAGGGTAATTTTTTTATATTTTTTTTTTATATTGGCACGTCCTAGTGACTAACTACTTCTTGCTTATGGTAAGCAGCCGATGCAGTCCAAAATAATGAGAGCTCGCCACCGTGGTACAAGCACGGTAACAAACGCACCCATTCATGACGGCCTGCATAAATGCCGTTTCACGCCCCGCTTAAAAAAAACTAAACTAAATAAGTAAAACCACTTTTAAATAAATAAATGTCATATAAAAGCAATTTTCGCAATACCGTCTCACAACAAAAGTCTCCAAATACAATTCTCGATTACTGTAGTCTCAGTAGTAGGTGCTCCTGTATGGTTAGTGAGAGTTTTAGTCACTATTCAATCACTTTACCGAAATCGAAAATTTATAAAATAAGGCAAATATTAGCCACCTTTCATTTTACCCTTATATGCCCCATGGCTCAAAGGATGTCTTTTTTTTTCTTTATTTATTTAAGGACTTTTGTCTTTATGTAGACATGTCAGTCCTATTATAACCTAATCTAAATACATACAATATTTAACTTATAACTACTTTATGATGTTTGATTAATTGAACTAAACTAATATTATGATATTTATAAATAGGCTAATATAAAATATTTACTCCGATCTTACAAAGGCGCATAGAAATTTAGCTGAATCGGAAAACGGTTCAGCTTAAAATGCTCTGAAAAATGCCGACATCTAACCGATTTAATTTAAACGACATCAACGGCTGCCGCTGTCTTTCGTTCCGAGCACACTCCGACAACAAGTGTAGGACATCTTCAATTGTTCCACAAACATCACAATCAGGGGAGTCAGTTTTTTTCATAGGAAGCTAAACTTGTTTGTCGGATAGTGTCCAGATCGAAGCCGAAGCATTGTTACCACATAAGATCTGCTTAACCTCACATTTAAAAACCATGCCCATTGGAGAGGCTCACATTAGATAGTTTTGTACCATATACCTTTGTAACGTGATCATACATGGAATAATGTAAACATACGCGATCCCACGGAAGAGTCGAATTTGTCATACTCAGCATTACCCTTTCTCTCCCCCCCCCCGCGCTCCCCGCAAAGCGTGTGAACTTATTGAGAATCATTATAACTTTGGATCTTGTACTGAAAACAAATGTTTCTTTTAATTACCAAATCCCTAGAAGACCAGCCATGTGGTGGAGCTGATCTAATTCTACTACTAATGGTGGAGTACCCAACCTGCTGCAGACGCGGTTGTGGTCATTCAGGGGCAGTTCCGTAATGGGTGTAATGCGGATTGTCTGGTTCCGACGCCCTGTCGTCGAGTGGTAAACGGCTGCAAGGGCCAATCACAGTGATATCTCCCGAAAGGGATCGCGAGGTTACACCTTTATCTCTAGATCGCAAATTAAACCCAGCTATTGTAACCCAGTTGTTTGTACTCATGCAGAACTTCGGAGTAAAATGGTAATATGCTAAAGTGTGTTCCCTCTGAAGCAGCTAGTTTTGCCAGTCGATCTGCCTCTTCATTTCCTCTTAATCCAATATGCGATGGAACCCACTGCAGTCGTATGCGTATTTCATTACAATTAAACTCATGAAGTTTTAAGCGATAAGACTGCCTTTGCCCATTCCTGTATAAACATTTTCGTTGTTAAATGCATAGAGGTAAGCATTATTTGTATAAGCGGGCTCTTGACAGTTTTTAATTGTAAATTGTAATGATTAAGTAACGTCAATTTTTTTTTTTGTAAATTTTGTAACTTCTATTAAAGCTGTGGAGTTTCTTGCGCCCATTATTCTCCACAGCTAAAAACTAGACGTCCTGAATGGGTAGTTGGTAAAACATGTAAGGACGATTCAAAAGCACTTCGTAAGTTTATTTGAATAAAAAAATGTGGTTTTCGACTTTAACTTTGACTTTGACTTTTGACTTTTTTGTTTGTTTTACTTTACTTTTCACTAGTAGGCGCTGCTTCAATCAATTCCAATTAAATTTGAGTTTTTTATATTTTTTTTATATTAGAAGGAGGCAAACGAGCAGGCAGGTCACCTGATGGTAAGCAATCACCGCCGCCCATGGACACCCCCGCAAAACCAAAGGAATCACAGATGCGTTGCCGGCCTTTAAGGAAGGAATAGGCTCGTTTCTTGAAGATCCCTAAGTCGTATTGGTCCGGAAATACCGCCGCTGAGAGCTGGTTCGTTAGTTTCTGTTAACGTGATCGAATGAATTCGAACTAGTCACTCAGTTTTAATTCTAGTTCACATTGTTTTAACAAATGGGTTAAAGTCTATACGTCAAGGTTGTTAGACATGACCCGGGGCTAGGGTGTAAAAAATTCACGCCAACGACTGCCCGTCGGCGGGCGGCGGCTGCGAGCGGCGATTGTCACACACGGGCGTGAATGTTTGATGATCCGTTGTGGCCACTTGCGGTTTCGGCATTTGTTTTACCATTTGTGCTATTTGTTTACCCTTTTTTGGGCTTTTAAATAACGAATATGGTACACACGCCTGTAAATTACTACCACAAACTGTCAAATTTCCTTAATAGACTATGAACTTTATGTATTTTCCGCATATGGTTGAATATTAATTGGAGAAATTTGAAATTTTGGACAGGTTGATGTGACAGGCGTCTGGTACGTCAATATAAATGTAGGTAATGTTTGTGTGTGTGGAGCACCTGAAAGTGTTTGTTCACATTGAAGGTTCAGTTATTGATGTACCATTTTGTTTTTTTAACCTGCCATCTTGAATCTCGGTCCTTACGATTTGGGGTATTTCTATAACAATAATTATTTATATAGGTCACAAAAAAAGAATAGAGTCAATAGATAAAGCAATTGTTCTTCTATAGGTATTGTTTCCTGCAATTTATTAGTATTTATTGATATTCCAACATCTTTAATACTACATATGAATCTGTAACTTGCTTTTATGTGTTTGGCTTTACGTTAGCCTTGATAATAAAATAATAACAAATATTTTTCCTGATCCATCCATAGGCAGGGCTTGTGCCCCAGCAGTGGGGACATTAATTGAGCTGGTGATGATATACACACATCAAAAATGTCTCGGGAAAGTACACTTTAATTTAAAGTATCGTTGCGTTATAGAATTAATATTTTAACTTGTTTAGATCGTTATCACAACTTTTTGACTTGTTATAAAGAACGTGGGCGGCTATTCATCAAAGTGATTTTGATGAACTGATTTTAAGCATGCCAAATCGATGTGCTTGTGTGATTCGTGTGTATGGTAGAAATACAGATTATTATTATTTTTATTTTAACAATAAAACTTTTAAAAATCTACCTTGTTCTTGCTTTTTTTTGCCAATTAGGTGACGACCTTAACGTAAGCTAATTTTCCCCAATTTGTTAAAATATTGCATTTTTTCTTAATTTTTTCAACATAATAGGAATATATATATATATATATATTGTTTATATATCTTAATAGGAATAAAATAAAAACATTTTTGATGTGTGTATTAAACTCGTCTATTTCAATCCGAATGTAGGTACTCAAATAGTCAATGGACTTGTTATTACACAATAATCTAATTTACAAATCTCAATCGCACCCATGTCCCTTAGACTACGATCATGGAGAAGTGGTATTAATTTATTTGGCCAATAAATAAGCATGAATATACATTTGATTCCAAACCCCTCGGAGTATTCAAGTGTTTACCGATGGAACTCTCTCGATGAATTTATTTTCGACGAATAAAAGCTCTTATATTGACAGCGCTTGAAAACGCTTATGGAGGATTGGAAATAATTTATCGTCTGTGCAAAGAACAGAGAGGTTTGATAACTGCGGACTCATTCGTTTGTCTATTATTTTCATTGGAAACTCTTTGCTGGGTCCCCCTATTAGAAGTTGAATTTGGAGTCATAGCTTTTCATAAAGCTTAGTGGGTAGTTACGTATTTGTAGGAGGGTGTGATTTAAAAATAATATTTTTAGAATGACTGTGCAAACTGTTGGATCTAGTTATGAAAAATTATAATGCAGTATAACCTGCAATAATGTACACTTTTTAAAGCAAATCTAGAAAAATATTTTTTTGCCAAAATTTAAGCTTGAAATTGAACATTTAACTGGTTATCGGTTTGTGTTTGTCCAAATTAACAAATAAATTATTTCGATGTTATTCAATTTAGACACCCATCCGAGAAACCTTACAAAAGTTGCTTAGCCTACCAGAAAAAAAATAGTAAATGAAATATAAAGTACCTATTCTAACAGTCTTATTGCTATATGTGATCTTTTTCAGACAACCTCTTTATCACGTTCTCATAGTTTCTTATTATTATGACAAGAATACTTAATCCGTGTATAAAGCCGGGGCCACTGTTCTCGTAAGTCTTTCGACTTCATTTCACGGTCTTTGGTACGTGGATGTAAGTAGATGCAAGCTCCTTTATGGCTCGCGCGTACATAGGATGACGTCAGGAATTTAATATGGCGTCCATATTGTATTACTACGAGCACACACACGGTATTATCTTCTTTCGACAGATGCATTCTCTTTGTGCGGGAACGCAAATTCGAAATGTTGCGGAGCGTTCGATTTTTCTCTTTTTGAAATTGGAATTTGTTCTAATTTTAATAAGGTTTTTCTTTTATGGTTCGCTATGTTTATTCAGCCAGTGCAGACTGCAGTGTTATGTTGTGATATGTTTGCGCGTTTACATAAAAATCATTTACATTTTCCAATGTTTTATAAATTATATAAAGTCGATCACAACGTTTGTAAAAAAAGCGGCCAAGTGCGAGTCGGACTCGCCCATGAAGGGTTCCGTAGCAGCAAGTAACATAATATAAAAGTTCTTGTAGTCCGTTTAGTTTATGAAATTATATGTTTTTTTTATATATTTGAGTTGATTGAATGAAAGGTAAATTTTAGTTTTATCATTCTCTTATTTTAAAAGTTACAGGGGGGGGGGGGGCACATTTTTTACCACTTTGGAAGTGTCTTTCGCTCAAACTATTCAGTTAAGAAAAAAAATTATATTAGAAACCTCAATATCATTTTTGAAGACCTATCCATACCCTACACGTATGGGTTTGATGAAAAATTTTAGTTCTAAATATGGGGAATCCCTAAAATTTATTGTTTTTTTTCTATTTTTGTGTGAAAATCTTAATGCGGTTCACAGATTACATCTACTTACCAAGTTTCAACAGTATAGTTCTTATAGTTTCGGAAAAAAGTGGCTGTGACATACGGACGGACAGACAGACAGACATGACGAATCCATAAAGGTTCCGTTAATTTGCCATTTGACTACGGAACCCTAAAAAAGAGATTGGTATGTTGGTAGTCAGTACCTTACTGTCTTACGCCCGATTTCAATAACCTATCTCTGGTAAGAGATAGGCCTATCTTAGTTTAGTTACCAAGCAACCGCTGTTATTTTCCGATAATTAACAGAAATAACTAAAGCTCTAGTAGGCTTATCTCTTGCTGAGGATATGTTATATTGAAACTGGTCGTTAGTGCTACGCCGTAGCCGCACCAACCGTGGCTGCAACGGTTACGGCTACGGTCGCAACGCAGATACTTGTGACGTGCATTTCAGCGACGATGTGACATCACATTTGTTTTTGAAGAAAGAGAAAAACAATAGTCTCCAGAGTTTCTTTAAAACTTTTCTCACGTTGGAGGCTCACTCAAATTCAGAACTGGTGCTCGGTTTAGTTGAAACAAAAATTATTTGGTAATGTTAATAGCTTTTGACTTGAATTTGACTTGTTGACCAAACTTTTCGGTTAAACTTAGAATGCTATGGTGAAAATGTAAAATTAGGAGACGTTGTTTTGTTTATATTTTTAGTGGAGGAATGACATGGACTAAGTTCGTACCTATTTTGTTTTGACAGAACCAGTAGTCATTACTGGCGCTGTGCTACGCCGTAGCCACGCTTACCGTCACTGCTACGGTCAAGGCTGCTACGTCGTAACGCCAACGCCAATATCATTGTTGCGTTTTTGTGTCGACACGCATCGCTTTGTGTGCTACGAGTACCACGACACGACCCTTGACTAAGGCCAGCCGCACTTTTGATGCGTTTTCGTACGAATACGCACGATATATCCATATCCTCCGACTGTTATGGTACCTCGTACACTAGATGCGAGCTAGTCGTGCGACTCGTGCGTGTACGCACGTATAGTTACGAGTTCTGACGTCCGAAATCAATCCTAACTTGTTCGAATTTCTTATGCGTTCGTACAAATACACAGTATGGATATAGAAACAATTATGTCACCAGTGACGCGTCGCAGTCACTACTGGCATTTCAACTGAGATAAATGCAACCAATGTACTCGTTTCGTGGTTAGGACCACCGGTTTAGACCTAGATGTCCCGGGTTTGATTCCCAGCGGGGAATACTCGGTTTGGTTGGTGGTAGGACTTATTTGTCCGCCTGGCTAGCTACCACCATGTCGCTATAACAAGCAAGCAAGCAATGTTGTGTTCCGGCAGCTAGAGGTAAGATAGCAAGTGCCTCAGTAGTCAAGGATCCCGGGTGAAGTGCGCTTCCAACTTCGCCCTTATCATCACTTAACATCAGGTGAGATGAAGGCCACGTGCTAACCGTAAGATATATAAAAAAAGTTTGTTTATTGTTTACGTACGAAGTAAATTCGCGTTCAAGGTGCGGCCGGCCTAGACTGCCGTAGTATAACGCGCGATGTACTAGGAATCCGCTCGCCGCGTCGCGAGACGCTCGTGCTCGCGGCAGAGGCGTAAGGCTTGTTTCACACGTACCACAACCACAACCACACCACACCATTGCGACAAAAGGTGGTCAAGTTGTGGTTACGTGTGAATACTGTCGCTGCGACTTCTTACGGTTGCGTTGTGTTATCTATAAGATGTTTACGATATAAAAAAAAAAGGTTAAAGTCACTCGCGTCCGTAGGTTTACCCTTGAGACCCGAGACACGAGAGCCCTGGGTGGTGCTAAATGAGTGACACTGTCTGAGTGGTAGAGCCACGCTGCGTTACAGCACGAAATGGGCCGGCTCGCTCGGCTCGTAATACCACCCTCTCGCAGAATATCGGCGTGAAACAATGGCACTCGTTGCTGTTGTGTTTCGTCCGGTGAGTGAAAGTACCGGAGGCCTATCTCTCACCCCTCCCCCCTCCCAATACCTACTCCCTCCTCAAGATCCAACTCCTTCCTCAAGGCCGGCAACGCATCTGCGATTACTTTGGTTTTGCGGGTGTCCATAGGCGGCGGTGATTACTTTCCATCAGGTGACCCCGCCTTCTCGTTTGCCTCCTTTTAACATTAAAAAAAAATCTGGCCGGCCGCTAGATCGCGGTGTCGCTGGGGTTGCGTTGTGGTTGCGACGTGGCTGCGATGTAATCGGTATCTAACACACGGTCAATAATGACGGCAAAATGTGGCCTTTGTGAATTCAACTATAAATTTTCATACAAATTACGGTACGTGTGAAACAAGCCTTGTAATCAAGCCCGCCCGTACGCTACACACACTAATAGTGAATAAAGTTCAAATTTGCATAACCGCGTCACGATTATTGTTATTCGTGCACGGTACATGACAACCAGCTCGGGAATTTAATATAAAGTCGTCGTGCAATCGTCTACCCCTCCTGTGGGTACATAGGTACTGGTTGCGTGCTTGATGCTACTATGAGATGCTGTTACGTTCTATGTACGTTTGTCTATGTTTGGTGACCGTTCTGTTATTGTTTGGTTTCGTGATTAGAGACAATAGTAAATTTTATTGGAAAATAGTAAATATACTTAAGGATCTACCGTCACTTAGATATCTCGTGTGATTTTTAATGTCCGGATATATATTTCCTTCCTTTTTTTAAATAGTGTAAGGATTTATATGCGTTTTACAGTACTCTCCACGCCCAAAGGATTAATGGCGTTGCAATGTTGTCATGTTACAACATTAATTATGTGCCAACGACCAAATGACAGCTTTAAAATGTGATGCTGCGTCGCGTCGTCGGTGGGGTTCGGCCGCTGTGAAATTGTTACTGTGGATAATAAAAAACACAACATGCTTTAAAAGGAAATTTTTTTATACAGTTTTTATTTATACAATTCGGTATTTCAAACTGTATTCTGTATCACCTATATTGTAACTTCGAAGTTTAAAATTTCTTTTAACCTAAAAGCCAATTTTAGTAAAACTTTCTACTTTGAATGAAAATACAGAGATCTACAGTAAACATTTTAAGTATTTCAACAAATTTTTATTTCATGCGATTTAATGCTTTCCATAATTTAATAAATGTATATTGTTTATTCCGGATGCGAGCAGCACAAAACCGGTCGCTGTGAAGATCCTTGGGAAAAGCGTTTGTCCAGCAGTGGACGTCTTGGCTGAGATGATAAAGGATCGCCAAAGATGATACACAAAAATACAGCAAAATAAAAAAATAAAAACAACCACGTAATGTGCTCATCCAGTTAAGTTTTCTTTATTTAAATCGCAAAAATTAAGGTAATTTAAGGTATTTTTTAATGATTACTAAGTACTTAGTATTTAGACATCTGGAATTCGTTTAAGTAAATTTGGTTTGGTTTGAAAGAAAATTAAACCTAACTCTCGGAATTGGTCACGATTGTACTACAACTTAGAATGCAGTCTGCTACCGACAATAAGAGATTGAGGGCACAGTATCAATTTACCGAATCTTGATGTCTGTTTGCGTTGGACAATCTCGAGGTTAACAGGTTCGCGCTGTAGATATAGGTAAGGTATTCAAGAGTAGCGAATCACGTGAACTTCTAATTGAGTTACGGATTAGATTCAGATGGGATCGGGTACAAAGTGAATGCGGGGTGCGATTTGTTGTTTAATATTCTCAATGATGTTCCTGAAATTATGTACACACGCCTACCACAAACTGTCAAAATTCCTCAACAGATTTTGAACTTTATGCCTTAATGCTGTGGTTGAAAATGTATTGAAGAATTTTGTCAGTTTTTGATAGGTTTTAGTGCAGGCGTCTCTGTACGTAACGCCGGCCCCGCCGGTGAGCGTACGAGACCGCGTAGAGCAGTTTGTGACAACCGCGTATCTGCGTTTGCACACGTCGAAAAAAGTGAATATTTTGGTAATTCAAATAAATTTTGGTAATTTAAATTGGTAGCTACTTCTTTGAGGCAAATAACAGCAACAACAACATATTGTTAGCGACGCGTCGTATTTAACGTATAAAATAAGTTAGATTTACGTAAAAATAGTATTTATGCATTAATTTTAAATTGTAAATACGAACGAATCTTTGTAAGGAAGTTTCTAGAAAGTTGTAGAAATGTATAGAATAATCTTAGTAAGGTCAACCGATCATAAAAAAGTCCAAACACCGCATCGAACTTTCGAGAAACGCGTGGACTCTCAGAGTGAAAGAGACGGCAATAGGTTAGAGAGTGAGGTATATATTCGCGGGCCTATAAATACGCGGGACTTTTCTGTGGACGGCAGTCAGTATGCATTTAGTACTCGCATCTATAGTTAGAATTCAAGCCGATAGAAAAGAATAGTCTAGTTTCATACGCGATACTGGAATCGGTAGAATCCACGCCGATAAGCATTATACTGGAATCGCTCGATAGAAATAAAACCAAATACTTTTAATGAAGAGTCTTATTTAAAATAAAGTACTGGAAGTTTCTGCGGTTAATTTCTAGCAGATTTTGGATCTGTCTGGCATCACGGCATCATTGTCCCAGCTAGCTCGAACTTAAGACAAGTCAACCGCTACATACAGTCCAATATTGACGGACGGCCACCGTTTAGCCTGGCTTCTACTCTGCTTTCACAGAACGCGTCATAGCACAGCCGCCGCCGTTATAATACGTCGCCGCCCGCCACTCATATATATAGTTAAATTACCAAGATATTCACTGTTTTCGTTTTTTTGCAAAATTACGCAAAAGCACATACGCAGTTTTTACAAGCTCTTATGCGGTCTTGCACGCCCACCCACGATATAACTGTCGGAACACAACAATGCTACCAACATTGATGTTATGGCGACATATTTAGATAATATGGTGGTAGCTAGCCAGGTCTCGTTTAAAAGATGTTGGTGTTTACGTTTGATGTGTGGCCTTATGTACAATGAGAAATTACCTTACCCCGGCAAAGCCTCGTAAGTTCCCGCCGAAGTTGTGGGGGTGTGATAAGATTGCAAATTTCCGAGATTCCGACTAGTTACCGGGCTAGTGCCCACAAATGCTCTTAAAACTTAAAATCTTCGCCGGTAACTTTGTTAACTTGGAAAACTTGCAGTCTTGTAATTTTATTTTGGGTGACTACTATTTTTTTCTGTTAAAATTTTACATTAAAACACAGCTAAAGATGTATTTAAATTTCATTATTATTCTAAAGTCATAATACGCCTGCCTGCCTTGGGACGGCAAAATATGTTGTCTTCTCCCAATGTCCTCGATCAGCCGTCATCTCCACCTTTAATTATGTCCTCTCTTCATTAACAAGTACCTACGTTATAAAAAATACGGGGTTACCAGTTACCAAAACGTATCGGTAACTCAGTTGGAAGCTTTTGTGTGTGACCATACGAAAGATCACCAACAAATTGAATGATCATATCATTGATCTAAATTTTTTACCAGACAAGTTTGACTAAATCTTGTTTCGTTTCGCTACCCAACTGACCAAGCAATGTTGATTCTAAAATCACACCTAATATCACCAATTATAACTGTTAAAACATGCCACAATATTGCACCCACCCACAAAGGCACTGTTTAGCATTCCTTCTAACGTGGAGCTACCATTGCATCAGTAATTTACTAACACACGCGACACGTGGTGATTCGCTTCCAAAACAGCTTTGCCCATTTGGCAGAGGTCGTCATAACACAAGGCAATTCCAACTTCTAGAATTGAGTCGCTATAAGTATGCTTAGCAAACAAACGTAGTGCGTCGACTGCTAAATCATTTATTTTCTATAGAAATTTGATGAATCTATTATTATTATTGCTAACCTTTTCACCGCCCAACTATCCTGCACGCGATGTCCCGCTGTACGCCAACGTATAAATGTATTTTAATAAAGTAGTTACAAAGAAGAACTTCTATAGAAGTGCTGGCGTGGACGGCACGAAAATCTCGAACTTCTATAGAAGTTGTTGGCGGTAAAAAGGTTAAATAGTTGTTGTGTCTCTTCATAGTCATTTTCAGCACGTATCTGTCCACTGCTGGATATAAGACATAGGCCTATTCCATATTACGCCATTCCCTTTATAAATGTAAACGTTTATCAAATTGATAATAAGCAAAATCATTAGTAATTATGAGACATTACAGACATTAATCTAGGGAATCGAAACAATTTTCAATAAAAATAATAATTTACCTTGTTTTCACTAAGTATATTATTTTTAAAATTTAATTATCCTTTTGCTAACAAAAGGATATATAAATTTTAAAAATAATAATAATGCCTAAGCATTGGACTTTTGTTATTTATCTTCCTTCGTGATTGTTGTAATAGTTGGCTGCTAAATTGCTGACTCTGTCGAATAAAAAAAAAAAAAATTAATGGCAACTTTTTCCGAGGAGTTCTCAAATGGAATAAAACCTTCGTAATTATATCGGCGTCATTTAGGGCGTCGAAGCCTTTTCGTGGACGTGACTTATTTAGTAAATATCTTTTGGCCGGAGAAAGAATACTAAGCTACTTTACTTAACTCAGATGCGTACAGACGGCATTGGCGTTTAAAGAATACTCTACTTAATTTTAATACTGTTAGAGTTACATTTTGTTAAAATTATGTCAACGTGACGACTTATTTCTTTTTATGTTAAAATATTTTTGAACAGTTAAATTACTTGTAATTGTAAGAGAACTCGTAGTACCAATCTTAACGTTTTAACCCTCTTCTTGGCAAAGTGGAATATTTGAGTCACTTAACTTACAAAGCAAACTGGCAAAAGAAGGCCAGGCCGCCCTCGCACCACCTGGAGGCGGTCAGTTGAGAAAGAGGCCGCAACAACTGGTTGGAAAGACATACTCAATACTCAATAGTTTATTGCATTCCACAATGATAAGAAGATGGTAGGTAAAATTTCATTAAGTACATTGTAGACCCTGAACAGGGCACAGCAATTATTTGAGAGGACGACTTACTCTATTACATTAACACTAATTTTAATTTTTTTAATTCTTTATCTTGTATAAATTCACTATAGTAACATTTCCCTAAAAGTTGCTTTTTTTTAACTTTTTAATGAACACATTGTGACGTTTTTCATCAGCTAACTCTTTTGGCAACTTATTATATAATAGAAGCTGCAGCGCAAAATCGGAAGGAGTGGAAGTCCCTTCTACGAGCCCTATGTCCCTGATAAGGGATAAAAGGATGGCATCGTCATCATCATCACTCAACTTAAAAAAAAATCGAGTAGTGAAAAAAGAACACATTTTATACAAAAAATATATATACCTACAATCCAAAAAAAAAACTGCCAAGGACACGGTTAAATACGGGTGTACCTATATACATTTTATGCCACAGTTGCGAAATGATTACAATTTGCATAAAGGATTGAAAATGTTCTATTTATAAATATGACTTGCCTATTCTTAACTCATTTCTCAGATTCAACTCGAGCTTTCTATCCGTTTGGCTATCGTCGCTTTAAGGGTGGGCCGACCAAAAAATGCCAAAAATGCAGTTACGGTTAAGTAAATATAATTGAAAATACTATCGTATTAAATGAACAAAATATATATTTAGTATCATAGGGAACGTGTTTACAATTTGTCAGAACCATAAATTCATAAAACGCTATAGTTTTTTCTACAATATCATTTAAAGTTGGGCAAAAATCATAAAAACGAGTGGCGGCGTTTAGTAGATTTCTTTTGTATATCTAAATTATTGTACCTCTGATTTTGTCTAAACAGTCATCAATGGATAAACTACAAATTGCTAGACTACATTTTCGATTCATCAAGTGGTTATTTAAATAATTATTTTTTATTAAGCACCTTAAATTCCCCATACAAAATTAGTATGGCCGCGCGGCATCAAATAAATATGGACGACGACATTTCAAATAAAACATATGACACTTGTCACTTATGGACGGCGCACCCTTAAACTAATTAAAATTTAGAGTAATTATTGAGGGGTTCTTACCATGTTTATTATTTTGAGTATCCGACATTTGAGGAGCTCGATGGCGCAGTGGTTAACACGCCCGGTCTACCATTGCTAAGGTTAAGCAACTTACGCAAACGCCGGTCATCGGATGGGTGACCAAAAATTTATTATCTCGAGCTCCTCCATGCTTCGGTTGGTTCCGGCTGCATTAGCCAACAACCACTAATCCGCACTGGACCCGCGTGGTGGTTTATGGCCCGTTCTGCCTATCCATCCATAGGGAAGGCACGTGCCCCAGCAGTGGGAATATAGAATGAGCTGGTGATGATCCGATATTACGGCACAGCTGCATGCGCCATAATCACGGATTGTAATAAAGTTATTGTTATAAGATTGTTGTTATATTATATTATATTCATAATATATTTTTATGAATATATTTAGTAAATTAATAAATTATTGTTAATTAATAATATTTAGATTAATATAAGAATCCTGTTAATAAT
Organism: Eudonia lacustrata; assembly: GCA_947562085.1. Taxonomy (NCBI): domain Eukaryota; kingdom Metazoa; phylum Arthropoda; class Insecta; order Lepidoptera; family Crambidae; genus Eudonia; species Eudonia lacustrata. Next base: position 13,863,446 of record OX387332.1, on the reverse strand, counting down.
TACTAAGGCAAGTGATCATTAATAAAATATTTGTTTAGAAAGAAAGCGTGTACCTTCTTACGAGTAACATAACTATGGTTTAGCTAACCCTAAATTATTGAGCCATACAAACACTGTCCCGTGGAATATGTTTAGATTTAGTTGCTCACTTTTAATCAAACTAGATAAACATGTCAGTGAGCCTATAATTTAGTTCTTGCCCACATACTGTAAATTAAGTTCAGCAATATTCTATTAATAATTGGATTTTGACCAGAATCCCATTTAATGTCGACCACTTTAATTCCTATTTCTGCCGGCAAGCAATGTTTTGCATTACTCTGATTCGGTTTGTAGGGTGTATTAGTGAAACACAGGGCACATGAAATTAAGTCTTCAACTCGTGCGTAATACTTACCTCTTTGGTGTTGCAAGCGTCCATGGATTGCGGTGGCCCCTTTTCATCATCATCATCATCAGCCTACACACGTCCACTGCTGGACATAGGCCTCTCCAAGTGCACGCCACTGAACATTTCATCAGCTTTCCATCAGGCGGGCGATTTAAGGTCGTTTACCGACTCAGACAAAAAATAGGTGGACTATTAATCAGGGCGATTAAAAGTCTCACAATTCGATCACGTTAATGACAACGAAAATTAGGCATTGAAACAGCGTCTCCTAGTAGATCACGAAGAGAGTTGGTTGGTCCAGTGTAACATATTTTTTACTATGGTGATGAAGATGACGAAAATGATGATGATTATGGTGGTGTTGGTGGTGATTAAGGTGATGATGATGATATTGTTCCGACCGATATCGGTCATAGCGACCACATCGACTCCTAGTCGGTACGGCTAACATAGCCAATCCTATTAATGTAACTGTAGTCTTATAAGTGTCTTTACAAAATAGAATTCAAATAAACATGAAGAAAGTATTCCTAAACATGTAGGCACTGGCAACTGGGCTTTAGAGCAAAGTCACGCGTAGGCTGGAACGTCGGAATATCGCATTTGCGGTTTTGCTCGCGACAAATGAGCTTACATATATCTTGACCTCATCTGTTGCAGATGGGAGATATACTGAAATTGTGGGTAGTACGTGAGGTATAAAGAAATCTAGTTTGAAAAGCTAGTCGGGTAGTCATCTACGTGGTATGGGCGTTAGGGGAATGTTTGTTAAAATATTTTCAATTGAAGTAAAATGTTGTAGGTACTTTATCAAATTATGTAGCACTTTCCAAGGATACCACCTTAGTCTCATTCCAGCTTTAAATGTATCTGTAGTTACTTTTGCATTAATAAATTATATTTAGGTTAGATATAAGTAAAACACACAATTGTTAGAAATCTAATTTAATCAGTCACATTGTATAAGAAAGTTACTATCACAAAATTCTCACTCGCAAAAGTGACGTCCCCGCAACGAAAAGCTATCTTTTAACTAATGAGTGTGTTCTGAAAGACAATATGTCGAACAAAGGGCCGCTCGAGGGCCACGTCTTGTGCCGGCACTTAATTGAGTGCGGCTCGAGGCACAACAGACGACTTTTAAATGACGTATATGAAATTTTGACTTTTTAAACAATGGCTTTCATTAGACTTATGTGTGTTTTAAGAATGGCAGTATGTCGAGCTAAAGTCCGACCCAGGGCCGCGTCTTGTGTCGGCACTTAAAGAGGACTATTGAAGGAGCGGTTGAATGCGAAGGAGACGTCTATTGAGTCATATGATTTTATGAACTGAATTGTTTTCAAATTGCTTCTTAGTATAGCTGTCTTTATACTTATGAGTGTATTCTAAGAGCTGCTCGAGCGTCGCATCTTGTGCCGGCACTTAATAAAGTGGCTGATGAAGGACTAGTGAAAGCGGCAAGGCCGAAAGCAAAACAGACATCTTTTGAAATATATGACTTCTTAAACAACAATGGCTGAAGTGCTTGTGGTATTAAACTTATCAGTGAATTCTAAAAGGTAGTGCGTAGAACAAAAGGCCGCGCCTTGAGCCGGCACTTACTGATGTAGAACTAGTGGAAGCGGCGAAAGAGCAAAATAGACGTCTTTTGAATTTTATGTAATCGTGATATTTTTTTTAGCACTTGTGACTTCAAAGGACGGTATGTCATAAGATTGGCTCTACATTATACAAAGGAAAAGAAAATGAGACATGCCATTTTACAACTTATTTATTGCGATCTAAATTTACATAGCTAGGTAGCCTCTTGAGTTCAAGTCCAATCGAGTGAGGCAGTCGTGGGTGGCAATTTCTTATCCTCAGGTATGGTTAAAGAGTTTGTAAATGCATTCCTAATCGCGTGTAGATCTGATTAAGATAAGACACGGCATCCTCCCTCCAACATCTACATAGTTTATATTGTATAAATAGTCTTGTAAGGTTTAGATAACAAGTTAGTCACAATGTAGTCACTGAAATATACAACTTCATATAAAGAGACGTAGTTGTTATTTTCCATCGCCATGAAACCCTCCATCATCACTACCTCCCATACGTCAACCACACATACCTCGACCAACGGAACAGTATGGAGGGAACATATGATATAATTTTCTATGTAAATTTAATAATACAATACTACTTACTTTACTCTCCATCAGGTGACCCGCCTGCTCGTTTGCCTCCTTTTAGAAAAAAAAAAACAATAGCTATTGTAGGAAAACAGTTATAAAGTTGCAGTCTGGAGTCTAGTAGCTAAAACACCCCAGCAGTGGGATGTCAGTAATAAAGTAATAGAGAGTGGTAGTACCACCTGTAGGGAGGCTTTGGACAATACATTTATTTAGCAACAACAATAATTCGTTTATAAAGGATGTTACCTGATGTTACCTGTTATTCATATCGATTTTAATATCTAGTTTCAAATATTTTCAAGGCCAGCGACGCTGTAAAGGCTGTTTGAGGCCAACAGAAAACGGCAAAAAAATGTTTCAAATAGGTACAGTCGTCAACAAAAATCGATAATCACTTTAGTACTTTGTTAAAACCAAGTAATTGAGTAAAGAGGAGCCCGATGGCTCAGTGGTTAACGCGCCCGGTCTGCGAGTGCTGAAATTAAGCAACATTTGCAAAGGCCGGTCATCTGATGGGTGACCAAAAATGTATCATCTCGAGCTCCTCCGTGCTTCGGAAGGCACGTAAAGCCGTTGGTCCCGTCTGCATTAGCAGTCGTTAACAATGACCATCCATCATTAAACGGGCGTTTATAAACATTTAATTATATTATTTGACACGGTACTTTTAGCAACTTTCGTTGATGACCGTACCTCATTATAAACAAACAGCGTGATTTCAGATCATCAGTGTAAGGATTTAGATCTAATCCGGCGCGAGATTGGATTCCCAGTGGATTGTTGATGGGGTAGGGGCGTCATCTAATCTGCGAGATACTCATTTGTTTAACCGAGTGAAGGTTAATTAAAACGCATACGTTTAGAAGAACCGATTGGGTCAAACAATCGTTGGGTATGACAAAGTCAATAATTTATTCATTAAAAGCCTTTAGAGGCACTTATTGACGTCATAAAAAACGTAAAATGAAGTTTAAACTAAATAACTAAATCTACCACTATTTTGGGTTAGTATTCGACCGAGATTAACTGGCAAGAAACTCGAGCTTTATTTATCAAAGTTACATTTTTGTTGTACAGGAGAATTATTCTCTATCTCTTCTTCTTCAGCCTATAGTCACCCACTGCTGAGTGTAGGCCTCCTCATATGCACGCCATCTTGTCCGGTCTCGGGCTTTTTTCATGCAATTAATACAATTCTCTACTAATTGATAATAATCAGGCCAGTGAGCTATTTGTTTTCGAAGTATGTTTTGTGAGATGTGATGAGATGGGTATATTTCAATTTACGGATATTTTTTTGCGATCAAATTACTATTGTTGGTAGAAGTTCTGTTTTTATCGATTATGTAGTTGTAGTTGTTTATCCGTAGGACCAAATTTTAGCCATTATATAGGTAAAATAGTTAAACCTACAATGACAAAAATATATCGACAAACCTTAATTTTATGATCATCATCATAATCAGCCCACATCCGTCCACTGCTGCTCTCCCAATGCATGCCACTGAGACCGATCTTCGGCTACTTCAACCAACCGCTGTCAGCCATTTTGCGTATATCGTCGCTCCACCGCGCCGGAGGGCGTCCTACACTACGTCTGCCAAGTCGCGGTCTCCACTAGAATGAGAATAAGAATTAATTTATTTTCTGTATAAAACTCAGTCTAGATATACTCAAACTTATAAAATATCGTTTATTTACATAATGGGATATAACTGATACATACTAATTATCCTTCCGGATTATACCTAATGTTGAACTTGCAAAATGTTGAATTTGCAAAATGTTGAATTCCCAAAATGTTGGATCCCAAAATGTTGAATTTGCAAAATATTGGATTCCCAAAATGTTGGATCCCAAAATGTTGAATTTGCTAAATGTTGAATTCACAAAATGATGTACCTACTGTACTCTAGAACACGTCTACCCCAACGGTTATCGGTCTTGCGACCTATATGACCAGCCCGTTGCCACTCACTCATCATCATTTAGCGCCATCTTCACTGAGTATGGAGATCAGTATACAACATTTTCTGCGATCCCATAAAGCTTGTTTTAACTGGCGATAGCTAAATCGCCTTCGCCGGAATGCTCATGTGCTCTCATGCTTTACAGTATTCTTTTTAACCCGACCACTCCCTCTGGGATCTTAAGAATCGATTCCGATTCCTGTGCGACTCACACTCACGATCATTAAGATCGTCGAATAACATGACGCTTGAGATACCAATCCATTCCACAAAATTCTACGATAAATCTGTTACTGTGCTGGCTGCTCGATTGTAGGGATGCATTACCTATAACAATCAGAAATGCTAAAACGTTAGCAACTTTTAAGAGGCTACTGAAGGATCATTACTTGTCCCAAAAACCATCGTCACTGTAATATGTTTTTATGTTGTATTATGCATTCTTATGTACTTATAATTATAACTTTTATGTTTGTATCAATAGTATATTAAGTACTAGCGGCCGCTCGCGGTTTCACCCGCGAGGTTCCTGGTCCCGTGGGAATATCGTGATAAAAACTATCCTATGTGTCCAGGTCCAGGTCATAAACTATCTGCATGCCGAATTTCATCCAAATCCATTCAGTAGTTTTTACGTGAAAGAGTAACAAACATCCATCGATACTTACAAACTTTCGCGATTATAATATTAGTAGGATTTATTATTATTTATTGCTCTGTTAGTTATACTATAATTTATTTATGGTGCACCGACACAACGACAAGCCCATTTAAAACTAAAATATATTTTTTTCCATCCAAAGGTTCTGGACGAGATCACTCATTGTGATAAGACCGCCCTTTGTACTTGTATTTTTATGTAGTTTTTTGTCAAATGCTTTATTTTTGGTGTACAATAAAGTTTATTTATCTTTATCTTTATCTAAGTTCAGTCCACTTTTTGATGTCGTCCAGCCACTGCCAATTTAGCTTGCTAATTCTTTAATACGTTTCATAAACAATCTGTATGACTTTTAAGACGTATAACGTCCCTTGTGGTCCACGAGCCTTAAGTTGTGGCTCCTTTAATATGTGCCTTTGATCTGATATTCGTCACTAAAGGACTCGGCCGTTTCAAGTTCAAAACTACTAAGATAACAGTGAAGGTCACTTTCGTACATACATACGTGCTCGCCTGTCTGCTACCCTCGTCGTTATCGCACCAGCTCTAATTGAGAGCTCCCCCCTCTAATTAGTAAAGGGGGTAAGGCTCTTGGACGATGCCCTGATTGCTGATGCATTCATACGGGCAGCTGGGAGATATGGTAGGCAGGTTATTTGTTAGTTCAACCAACTGTATTAGTCTAGATTAATACGGAGACATGAGCTGTGCAAGAGCATCGCAGAAACCTTAATCTAAATATTTACTTACTGATATATATTTTTTAATTGCAATTTTTTTTTTTACAAAATATACCTGTTTGTCCAGCAGAGATCTTGAAATTCTTTTGACTGAGATGATGATGATAATAGAGGTTTCTCTTTCTATTTAAAAAATAGATTATAATCAATAACTTGAAAACTTTCAACGTTCGCAAGCTCAAACCGCTGTGCAGCGCCATATAGCTCCCCTGTGCATCGTTATCCTCATTACTGAGGGTCGTGACCTCCTTCAGCATGTTTGTGACGCTTGGTGATAGAGCGCCATCTCGACCGGTTGCCGGCGACGGACGTGCAGACCATCAAGCACAGAGGTGTCCAATGCGGTACGGATTTGATCAGACCAACGCATAAGTAGGGCTGCTTCGACCAGGAGCTCTTCTTCCTTCTATTTTGCCGGTGACAATGAATTGCCATCTAGACCAAGTTAGATATTATGAAAAATAAATATTTGAGTAAGTTATACTACTATCAAGTACTATCTCTCCAATGTATGTTTTCGTCAATTTAAACGAAAGGGACTCGCCATTATCTATGTTCAGTGTGCTACTTTTACTACTTCTAAGTGTGATTTGTTACTTAAAAAGTAATATTTTGGAAGATATCATTTTTAGTCATAAAGCTGCCCATTGTACGACTCCTATTTTTTTTCTTTTAACTTTTTTTTTGTTTTTTTTTTTGTGTAAAATATTTTTTTCTATTCTATTCTTTTTTTTTTGGTAACAATATTTCTTTTAATAATTATTCGTTTGTTTATTTCCAGGTACGTTTCTAATGGTTTCTACTGCAGCAGATGGTTTTTGAGGTAACACAACTGGTAACCGCGAATAATGATACATAATGTAACGTAATGATTGATTGAATGCGTTGTAGGAACAGTGATCGGCCACAGTTGCTGAATACTTCGGCACTTTAGTAAACTAAACATAGTTTTAAAACGTAAGTGTAACTGAAGACATAAAAACAGTGGAATCAGTTATTGGGGTGAAAAAATATCCCTGAATGGGATTTGAATTCGTTACCACAGATATAACGATATGGCATTCAAAAAGGCCACGATAGCATATTGTAAGTGCACACGACCTCGTATCACAGAGGGTTGTTATCACATCACCAGCCCAATTTATTTCCCCGCTGCTGAGACACAAGCCTTCTCTATGGATGAAAGCACCACAGGAAGAAGGGGCTATAAACCACCACACGGGCCCAGTGATACGATGCGGTGGTTGAAAACGACTGCTAGTGCAGCCGGGACCAACGGCTTTACGTGCCTTCCGAAGCACGGAGAAGCTTGCGATGATACACTTTGGTCACCCATCCGATGACCGGCCATCGCGAAAGTTGCTTAACTTCAGCAATCGCAGATCAAGCGCGTTAACCACCCACCATCCAAGCGCCATCGAGCTTCTCAGAGGGTGCGAGTTCAAATTTATATGTACCCGTATTTACAGTCATATAGGTGTCCTGCTGTAGTTATTGTCGGTCCCAAAGCTAATATCTTCACGTAACATTACTGTTTAAACCCCCAAAGAGTTCAGTCGTAAAGAACCGTCGCCGTAAATACGCGGACAATGCTGTAGTTATATTGTGTTTAAATTTCTTTGTCATGTTTAGACGACGACGCTTGCTGCTGGCGGGGTAGGGGCGGCCCAGGTTTGTTTACGACTTATAATTTATTTACAACTAAAGGGGCGAATAACGTTAAAGAAAGTATTTATATATAAATAAATGTCAACTACACCATTCTAGTCCAGGTAAACAAGGCTTTTACTTAATTTTTGCTACTAGATAACGAAATTCTCGTGTATAAGTAAATTCAATACAGATAGAAGTGTTATTGTTTTATTTTATCAACTGTAACTACTCAAAGATGGTTTGGTTCACGAACAGCCGAAACAAAGTTCTCAAGTGGGAAATACGATCAAGTGCAGACTCATTAGGTTACGTATTTACGTAACCTAATGAGTGTGTAAAGTGACGACTATTATATTGTTTAAGGATAGTTATCTCATGTAAGTGATAATAATTGTCTTAATGAGAATAAAAATCTTTGAACTGAACCTAGTCAGTCGTTCTTACCAAAATAAAATTAGTTTTTACCCATCTAGTGCATTTTTGTTACATTAGGATTCTTCAACATACAGAGCCAGTTTAGTTTTGAATTGAAATTATATCAACATTTAATAAATAGCTTGCCTACTTCTTAACTGATCTTTAGTATTTGTAAAAATATTATGATCAGATGTTAATGACGGTAGTTGTTGACATTGAATGGGCGCCTTTGGCTTTCAAAGTAAAAAGTAAATAGTGTTGAATAATTTCGGCGTGCTGGTAAGAACCTCGATAGGTATGTCGGAAGAGTGCGGGTTCAAATCCTGCTCGTGGAAATTTTTTCAACATTTGCGTTTTTGTAATTGGTTCGCATTAAAATTTGCGTTAAAAAATATATAAACATTTTGAATACACTAAATAAGTTTTTGATATGCTTGTGGCTATCTTAAAAAGAAACTGTGAACAATAGTTTTGTACTTGACTAAATCCACTTTTACCAACAAAAGCTTTTAAAACAAACTGCTGATTCCTCCAACACTGACAGTGTTCCGACTGACACGTTTTTTTTTCGTTCGAATCAGCAGCCATTAGCTGACCTTGTCACTTGTCGCCCAAACCGAGTTCCACCCCCGACGACGTCTGTAGGGTCGTAGCAAAATCGAAATTTAAGTCTAAAGACTCTGCTTTTTAATTTGTTTAAGAATTTACGCCTATTCTTGACGTCTTGAAATATTTTGAGTCATTAAATTTATAACACCGGCCTGGAATCCCATCATATTAAATCCCAGCCCTAGCACCATACTGCCAGATCAAAGGATACTGTAAGCTCTTACTGAATGAAACGGAATGATGATGCAATAAATAATTACTAGTGGTCGCCCAGTGGTCAAAATTAGACAGTAATTTTTTTCTGATTCAATTTTTTGAAACAATATTTTAATAAGGCTGGACGGATTGTATCCTAAGCAATGAAAAATTAAAAAAGATAGAATGTGACTGTATTGGCATTGACAGATTTCGGCCGCTCCTATTCTATTTTTGAAATTTAAAAAAAAAATATGATGTTTATATAATTTAATGTAATTTATATGCATATTTTTTTTTAAATATTAGCATTCTGCACTCCTTCTCTATATAAACTTTAATTGTGCGAAATTTCATACTCCTCCGTCCGCGCAATTTTCGTAAAAAGGGGTACAAAGTTTTTGCTTCACGTATTAATATATAGATGACTATATGACTAAGACTAAATGAGGGGATTAATCCATTACCCATCAATTGTAGGATCATCAATGATTTGATTTCAATGATGGAGGCCTTTGCCCAACAGTGGGACAGTCATAGGCTATTTACTATATGCAAGCTACCAACTAATTATGAGACGACCAACACCTCAGTCTCCCTGTGACCATGGACCCTGCAAAGGGTTCGAAACGTCAGGATAAACATTTAATCAATTTAATGTGTAAAGTAAATGCGAGTAGATAAATGCGTATGCGTATAAATATTTAAGTAGGCAAATAACTCCACTTAAGTTCATGAGCTCTTTATAAGAGTCTTATCAAAAGTTTTGAAAATGAACCGTTCGATGACGCGAGTAATCCAAGTGGTTAAGTAGTGTGTTTGTGTATTAAATGATTTTATCGGTTTAATAACAACTGTGTTGAATACTATTATATGAGAATATAAATATATCAATTAAAAATATTAATAAATATATCGTTCTATTAACTAGTCTTTTAATAAAAGACACCATACTCATTACTTGAATTTAGAGTCTAATTTTTAAAAAGATTTACGATTTATACAACTTTAGATGTCCTGGGATAACCCTGGTTTTTTTTTGCACTTTCCCAATGAAAATCGGCAATTCTTATTTCATTGATAAAACAATGAAATAAGAAAATGGGGGAACACGCACGCTGAAACATTTTGAACGCAACTGACTTAAAGATAAAGTTCAAAAGTTTCCTAACATTGAACTAGCATTCGTTTTTTAACATCCTCCGCACTCTTATAAATGAAACGAGCCAAAGCGAAGTTGATTTCTATTCTATCACTTTAACAATAATGTCTTTATTCCTTTGGTGTGCTAGTGTCGACGATACTTTTAATGCGATAATAAAGTCTTACGTAGGCGTGGCGAGTAGTTGGTTTGTCAGCGAAAAGTCTAGACGATAACCTCTAAATCAGCACTGTTTGTCCTTTGTCCGCTTGTCCTCTATCGAATGACTAGCTACAGCCCGCCACTTCGTTCTCGTAAAAACCTTTGGCCCGTGATCCCGGAGGAAATTCTTAAATCCCGTCTTATCTCTTGCCTACGTCATGAAAGGGACCTGTCTACAATTGCTGTGTACTTCTAATCGACGTTGATCGCTCCACTGTCAGTCAGTCTGTCAGGACTTCTTTTTTATATGTATAGATGTTTAGGGAAGTTACTCCATTAAAGGGGCATTACAAAGCGTACCTACTATTTTATTTTACTTCAAACTGCCGCAACCAGAAACGTCAAATACCATAATTACTTTGCAACTAAGATTTCCTATTGTAAACAAGTCTCTATTATCTATATTAATATTATAAAGCTGAAGAGTTTGTTTGAACGCGCTAATTTCAGGAAGTACTAGTTCGAATTGAAAAATTATTTTTGTGTTGGATAGTCCATTTATCGAGAAAGGCTTTAGGCTATATAACATCACGCTGCGACCAATAGGAGCGAAGCATCAGTGAAAAATGTTGCAAAAACGGGAACAAAAGCCTAAAAAATTAAAAATGCTGCCGAAAGTCACTATTCCACGCGGACGAAGTCGCGAGCACAGCTAGTTATAAATAAGCATGAATGTAATGAAAGTAATAAGTATGCATGTTGCAATTATTAAATACTAGCACTTCGCGACTTCGTCCGCATGTATTTGAAATTTTTAAAATAAACTATTTTTTACAATAAAATTGCCTATGTTACTCGCAAGGAATATAGCATTCTATCAGTGAAAGAATTTTTGGAATTAGACAAGTAGTTCCAGAGATTACCCTCCACAAACATACAAACAAAGTCACAAACTTTACCTCTTTATTAATTGGCTAGCGACCCGCCCTGGCTTCGCACGGGTGCAATGCTGATATACATATAAAACTTCTTCTTGAATCACTCTTATCTATTAAAAAAAACCGCATCAAAATCCGTTGCGCAGTTTTAAAGATCAAGCATACATACATAGGGACAGACAGACAACGGGAAGCGACTTTGTTTTTGATGAAGAATTGTAGGTGCTTTGTATTAGACGTTTCTGAGTGCGGCAGTAAGATTATGGTTACCATAACACAGATAAAGATAGTCTTCTTTGTTAGATGAATAGGACTACGGGTGAAGAAGAAGTACACCTTCGTTTTCGTAGTATTCCGTATGGAATAAGTTTTCCAAACTTTCACTTATGTCCGTTTCACTTTTACTGTAGCTTTGTAAATCTAATAATGAATTTACAAGTCGCCCACGCTGTCGTATCGTATCGATATAGGTTCGACCACAGAGAAGGGTCGGTAAAGGATTAATGTACTGTAAGAACTATCAACAGCTAGGTTATATCATTCCAAAAGCATATCTCTTATACTCGGTGGACGTATTTGGCCTGGGTTCAGTCCCCAGGTAAAACAAAGTTTGTTTCGGATTCTTCGGTACATATCCCGGGCTTGTGATCACCAACCAGTATTCGGCATATGAGGAATTAGTCATTACTTATGATAGAGGCTTTTGCCCAGCTGTGGGACAGTATTAGGCTAACTACTTTCCTATTTGTTGTTGTAGCTCACATACTTCAATAGGCACCAACTGATGTAGACATGTGTTTTGTTTAATCTTGTTTTATATACATACATACATACATACTCTCGCGTCCTTCTCCCAAAATGTGGTCCTTCGATCAGAGCATCAAAATCACCTATTTTGAGTAAACTCGCTGTTAGTTCGACGACACATTTCGCCGCATTTTATAAAGCTCTGAGGTGGAATAAATAACATCAGTAATGGGTTGCTAGCCTATCACCTGATGTGCGAGCATCCTGGAGCTCTTGCCTCTTAGTCGGCTCTTACGACATGCACGAGAAGCTAGGCAGCTGAGCTGATACCTTATTTTCACGTCCCAGACCAGCACGGGATGGGAGTGTTTATTTATGTAAGTTAACAAATAAATGACTTATGTCTATTTAGTTACTCTACACAGTTATTAGTTTAATACACCTTACGCGAGGTGGCGAGGAATATCCGAATAAAACCGGCCAAGGGTTCCGTACCATTATCTATAAAAACGGCAAAAAAAAACATGTCTCTTGTATGGGAGCCCCCTTAAATATTTATTTTATTCTGTTTTTTAGTATTTGTTGTTATAGCGGCAACAGAAACACATCATCTGTGACAGCCTGGTGACAGACGGACAGACGGACGGACAGACGGATGGACGGACAGCGGAGTCTTAGTAACAGGGTTCCCGTTTTGGGTACGGAACCCCAAAAAGGTATACCTTTTTTACCCACACCGCCCTGTTTGTGAATTGTGAATAAAAACCCATTTAGCTGCAGAGGAGACAATGGCTGTCTAATAAAATTTCGAGATTACGTTTTATTACCTCCTCATCCTTCAACCTCCATCCCCCATCCCCCTGGTTATCCTTATCCGATAAGCGATCGGTTTCCTTCACTGGCACTCCATTTCTATATCGACCCAGTTTGCGTTGACTCTTGGAGAAAATTGCCAATGAAATATTATTCAAACGTGAACCTTTAATTGCGTCTCTGGTTCAGTGGTTAGTTAGTGGTGCTCTTTGGTTGTTGATAGGTCTTATATCGATCATATCTAAGTCTGTAGCCGTACTTTTACACGCGTTTTATTTGGTTTTATCCTGATGTTTTGACCATTTACTTCATCAATTAAAAAAATCGATGATTTACTTATATGGTTTAGTAGCATTTTTGTGTTCTGTTAGTTAAAGGTGAGGTGAAGTGGATAACGTGTTTTCAATCTTCTGCTTCATCGTCACTTATCATCAGTAGGTATATGTATTTTTGTGTTGTTTTTTGTATGTTGTATGTATGTAGTCTAGACAACGACTAACGGTCCGGCCGTTGTTGTGGATAATAAAATAAAATTTTGTCTTAAAACAGTTTCTTGGTGTTTTGTTTGTTTTTAAGCTAATAAGATTATTTTTCTGTCAGTCTTTTTTCTACCGTTTGTCGAGAATGCTCTCCTTTGTAGACATTGAAGAAATTAGCTGGTTCCACGAAAAGGTTCTTGGGAGACAATATTGCATTAACTACTAGCGACCCTCGTAATTACTTGAAAGACTGCTAATGCCCCGTAAAGGTAAACTACGGTATTCGATTAAGAAACTGCGCGGTTTAGTTGTAAAGTTTATCTTGGGCTACCCACCCTTATTACTTTTGGTGCGATTTGGCAGGCTGAGCAGACGCGCGACTATGCGAATTTTTGAACTATAAATAATACCTACTTTTTTTATTGAAACAGACGTTACACGAGCGTTTTTCTTATCTTATCTATATCTAGGAGAGTTCCCTTCTAGAGACTTTGGAACTAATCCTTGACAAAACTATCATGGTCACAATTTTATGTATGTCTATAATGAGCCCTTACATCATTTATTGTTGCTTCTGTAAGTACCTTTATTTGACGAGACACAGCAAATAGTGTCGTTTTTTATTTATATTTGACGTATTATTTTCGTGTCAGTCTGTTTGTACTGATCTAATAAAACTTCTTTTAATGTAATTTTTCTATTTACTGGTTCATTTGAAAAAAGTGGTTCGTTATATTAATAAATAGTATTTTTGTTAAATACTCTGTTTATACAAAGTTAAACACTACTTGCATGTTGTTGCGACAGTCGAAAAAGAAACGAAATATTTGAAACAACATAAATGGCATAAACTGTAAAATCGTCCATCAATAGATAAACATGAATATACTTCATAAAATTTTCTAAATGGTTATTATATTATATTTATATTATATTATAGTAACCATCTTATAATATTTAGTTAGTAGTGCTCGCATAAACTCATAAACAATGTACCGAGTAATATGATGACGGGTCGCACTCATTCCATTTGCGATTTGCGTCCCGTCTGCACCCCTCTATAAACGCACACTCACGCGCCTAACCTAATAGGGTTTCTGCGAATATATTAAATCTCCGTTTCGTTATTAAATCCCGTGCCATCGAGGACTTATTATTGGATGTTTTTACCGGATAATAAGCTATATTTGGCCTTCTGCTCTCTGGCTTGAGAGACCCTCGCGTAGGAGGAACACCGGTATTTCTACTTCCCACGACCGCGACCCCAACACGGATCGCACGAGCTGATAATTTATTAGTGATATCGTTATCGCTTGATATCATAATCGTTATATGTGTTTTAAGCTCCTTTATTATATAACTTTAAAGTAAAAATTGATAATAATACCATTTTATATAATTTGAAAAATAACAAAGTGTTGAAAAAATTCCACGAGCGGGATTCGAACCCGCACCCATGACGTGCCGGGTCAGGTGCACTGCCAACTATGCTATTGTGGCTCAATCCAACTCGCCGAAATTAATCAAGACTAGTCTAAGAGATGAGGTAAGTTAATCCTGCATTCTAACGTATCACGTTTCTTAAGCGGTTTCCTATCAATCCCATATTTCTGATTGACAATAATTGTTTTTTTTTAACTAGCTGTCCCGGCAGACCTTGGTCTGCCGTATTTCTTTAAAACAAAGTTACATTGATTTTTATGTTAATAGCTGCCCCGAAAGATTTCGTTTTGTCAAAAATTATTGGCCTGTCGCAGTTTAAAAGAAATAAAATAACATTGAAAGACTTTAGTAATATCTAATGTGATGATATTTTTTTTGTAATCCCATAAGGAACACGATATTTTTTTGTTTGATTACTTGGCGCGTAAATAAATAAATCTGACCTCTAATCAACTTGAAGGCATACCAAAGATAATCCTAACGCGCCTTTGTTTTGTTTTGATCGACGTCAGATGTTTGACAGCTGGGGAGGGGACAGAGTGGTTTGTATGGGAAAAGTAAATTGTTATTTTTACTATTTTCCTCGATTTTTTTTTACATTTTTCTCTTCATAATAACCTTCCTCAGACTTCATCAAACACAACAAAAAAGAAATCAGCCAAATCGGCTCAGCCGTTCTCGAGTTTTACGATTAGCAACACATTTAGCGATTCATTTTTATTTATATAAATTGTATGTCAATAAATGTTACTTCATATATATCTCTCTCTCTGTCCTCTCTCTCTCCTCTCTTTCTCACGCCGCATTTAGAGTAATCAAAGTAGGGCTCCGATGTGGAATATCAGTGATGGGTTGCAGTTGCAGCCGATCGCCTGATGTGCGAGCATCTTGGAACCCTTGGTCCTTAGTCCGCTCTTAGGACATGCACGGGAAGTTAGGCAGCTGATACATTGTTTTCATGTCCCAGATCAGCATCAAACTATGGGCAGTACAGTCTCTTACATTATACCTAAAGGTCGAGATCTACCCTCCAAAGATTTCTCGACTGATCCTTACGCCTACTAAAGGTCGTCCCACACAAAAGTATACTATTGATTGATTTTGCATTATTTATAATTTATTTTTTTAGGTTGAGGCTTCAGAATGTACAATGTTAAAATACAATAAAATACCGCGTGACTTAGAATACGAATTTTGGATCTTAATGGCGTATTTTGAAAGTTGTATAGTACATCTTGGTCTAATTATTAATAGAAAGAAATTAGATGACTTGTTTCTTTATCGCACCTCGAAAAGATCGTATAGTCTACCAGCACACGTTTTCCCTCCTTCCTATGATATGGGGTCTTCAAAAGAGGCGTGAAGAAGCACCTTGTGAGCCGGCAGAGTGAGGTTAACTGGTGCTACGTTTGTTTTCACGCTGCACCAGTTATCTTCGCGTCTGGACTCCATTTCCACTTAACATCAGGTGGGATGGAGTCATTTGCCGAGCTATCTATAAAAAAAAATAAAAAAAAGACTCGAAGTAGGTGGCAATGTCAACATAGGGGTTCGCAGTATTGTGCTTATTATGTATATTCCCAGCGTAATTTTCACAAGAAATTGCCGATAATAATATATCTCGCTGCGATTCGATTTTCATGGAAACAAACGCCTCAAATTGAGCATTAATTAACTCTATTCAAAAGTGAAAAGCGAATGATTCACTCCGAAATAACTTTGGGCCAAAAATGGCGGCACAATGAATAGTGGCGGTCGGTGCCGCAGGATCGTTTTAATTGTTGATTTCATTAATGGCTTTAATTAATTATGCTTTTCGCGACTGAAATGTGATTTTCCATTTTAATTATTAAGTGCTTTGTACAAGGTTGGCTCAAATCTTTTTTATTTGTATTTTTTTTTAAATATTGTTGGGCTGCGACTTAAAAAAAATGTGCCGTCTATCTATCTAGAAGGCGACTAATGTGATATTGGGTTTGTGTTTAGGTATGTAGGCGATGGGCTAGTCACCTATCAGTGTTTTCAAAATTTTCCATATAAACTCATGCTTTTAATTATTTTTTTATATCTTACGGCCTTCATCTCACCTGATGATAAAGCCGAAGGTGGAAAAGCACTTCATCCGAAATTTTTGACTAGTGAAACACTGGCTATCTTATCTGTAGCTTCCGAAACACAACAATGCTGCAAACATTTATGTTATGGCGACATTTAGATCAGATGGTGGTAGCTATATCCAGGCGGACAAATAAGCCCTACCACCAACCAAACCGAGTACGCAAACATTACCCCCCTGACGGGAATCGAACCCGGGACCTCTGAGTCTAAACCGGCGGCTTAACCACTACACCATAATTGCCATTATTGAGCTGTGTTTTAGCTTAGCTTTTATGAATTCCCGCTGGTTAGACAGAGCCACGAAAGTCTAATTGTTAGTGCGTCTGACCCGGCACGTCAGAAGCCTAGTTCGGATCCCGTCCGTCGGTGTAATTTTTTGTAACACTTTACCGTATTGTTATTTGTTTTTGTTTAATCCGCCACAATTTGGATCGTGTCCTGTTTTCGTCCGTGGAACAACAGCACAGTAAATGTTACACAACACGATAAGCGGATTAGTCGATATTTACGGTTCAGGTAGGGTTGTCAATCCCGAATTGTCCTTATGGCAAAAGGGATAGTACCTACTTGTGTTTTTGTTGGTCCCAACGAGCTTTTAGAAGCTTGCCCGCACCTTCGGAGACAGTACCCTATGGAAGCTTGCAGTATAGCTATAGATGTTAGTCAGCATCACCTTTTATACGTCCCGCAGCTAGATTCATGTCTTCCTATATAAACATACTGTTAACAAACTGGTCTTCGGTGGCACCGATTTGCTGTGGCAACTATTCCGTCGCGAACTACGAAATTTGGTGCATTATATATTTCCATTCCTATTCCCTCTCAGAACTCGTTTAAAAACTAAATAAAAAAATAAATGCAGGAATCCTTTTATTTTATTATTTAGTTTTTATGTTGCCAACAATATGTTAACCCATTCAATTCATCAGTGAGAGACTGACTGACTGGCATAATTCATTCAGTGAGTGACACGGTTTGCCAAAGCAACCCGAACGCGCAAGCTTCAAAGTCAAAGTCAAATCTATAAGACCCAAATAGCAACAAAAAAAAAATTAAAACTAAACTACTGAATCTACTACCAGATTTGATTTTGGGAGAGCCTTCGACCGAGAAGAGAATTCAGGCGGCTTATTTCATAGGTGCTGCGCTATCGAGCTCTTCTTTATATTAAACTCGCGCTTTCCCAACCCCCATACTTAATATGCGGTGCCGTGCGGTGCCGGCCTAGAATTGCACCACCCCAACTCTTCCCGTGGGTGTCGTAAGAGGCGACAAAGGGACAAAACCGGGGGGCGAGCAGCAGCGCCCTCTGTAGAACAACCACACACTGAACTGCGATCCCCAACCCGCATGCCCAGCGTGGGGATTATGGGCACTACCCCCCCTTATGATAAAACAAAGAAAGAAATGGCCCCTAGTTCCCGGCCGCCTCGCTATTCCTGGCCATGGCAGCGGCCATGGTAACGGCGGGGCAGGGGGTGCTAACAATCACCGGGCTACCTCAGGCTGCCACAAACAACTGACCCTGGCTACGTTCAACGGACGCACTCTGAGGCTTGACCACCATCTAGCGCAGTTGGAAGTGGAGTTAGAGAACATAAAATGGCATGTTCTGGGGTTATGTGAAGTCCGTAGAGAGGGGGAGGACACCGTAACCCTAGACTCGGGCCATCTTCTCTACTTTCGCGAGGGTGATAAAACATCCCAGGGCGGCGTAGGCTTCCTCGTCAATAAGGTCCTCTCGAACAACGTTGAAGAAATCTCCAGTGTGTCGACCAGGGTAGCGTACCTGATCATTCGGCTGTCCAAGCGTTACAGCATGAAGGTCATTCAGGTTTACGCACCGACCTCGGCACACTCAGATGATGAAGTGGAGGATATGTACGAAGACATATCCAAAGCCTTACATAACACCACTAAGGCTCATTTCAACGTTGTTATGGGGGACTTTAACGGCAAGGTGGGAACCCAGACTGGCAACGAATCCCGGATAGGACCGCATGGTTATGGAGTTAGGAATCACAGGGGGCAAATGCTTGTCAACTTCCTCGAGAAAGAGAGGCTGTTCTTAATGAACTCCTTCTTTAAGAAACAGCCTCAAAGGAAGTGGACATGGCAAAGTCCCGACACTGTGACCAAAAATGAGATCGACTTTATTATGACGGATAGCAAGCACATATTCAGAGATGTCTCAGTGATCAACAGGTTCAATACCGGATCTGATCACCGACTCCTGCGAGGCTCTCTGAATATCAACTTGAAGCTTGAAAGACACCGTCTGATGAAGTCCACGCTCCGTCCTAACGCAATTCAAATCATGGCGGGCACCGAGAAATTCCAGCAGCTTCTCGGGGACAGATTTGTTGCCTTGGAACCCACTGATGACGCTAACGAGACCCTACACAATCTGGTCGAAACGTTGAGGGACGAAGGCATTAAGCTCTGCAAAAAACAGCGTATTGGCAAGAAATCCAAACTCTCGGCTGAGACTCTCGGGCTGATGACAAGAAGACGGGAAACCACCCAAGCGACTTCGTCGGAGAGGTCAGACCTGAACCAGCAAATTGCGAAGATGGTACGGCGCGATCTTCGGAGCTCCAACACACGCCTCATTGAAGAGGCGATAGAGCGAAACCGAGGGTCCAAAGTTTTCACTCAGCAGCTTGGCAGGAGCCACCTGACGAAACTTAAAACGCACGACGGGAGGACCGTATTGTCGAAGCCGGAGATCACCGCCGAGATAGAGGATTTCTATGGTCGATTATACGCTGCACATGCCCCTCGTTCCCGACGAGACGTCCACGATTCCAGAGCCACCCTGACACGCCACTACACCGAGGAACTGCCAGACATCAGTCAAGACGAGATCGTGTTAGCTCTGAGACAGCTTAGAAATGGAAAAGCCCCCGGTGAGAACGGAATTACATCTGAGCTTCTGGAAGCTGGAGGAGCCCCTGTTATACAGGAATTGCAGAAGCTCTTCAACGCCGTCCTTCACAGTGGGAGAACTCCAAAGGCGTGGAGCGGGAGCTTGGTGGTGCTCTTTTTTAAGAAGGGAGATAAAACTCTCCTTAAAAATTACAGGCCCATCTCGCTCCTGAGCCATGTCTATAAGCTTTTCTCACGAGTGATCACGAATCGTCTCGCCAGGAGACTCGACGAGTTCCAGCCACCGGAACAGGCCGGGTTTCGCGGAGGATATGGTACCATAGACCACATTCACACAGTAAGGCAGATTATACAGAAGTCTGGAAAATATAATCAGCCCCTGTGTCTGGCTTTTGTGGACTATGAGAAGGCCTTTGACTCTGTTGAAACCTGGGCTGTTCTGGAATCCTTACAGCGATGCCAAGTGGACTGTCGTTATATCGAGGTGTTGAGATGTCTTTACGAATCCGCCACCATGAGTGTCCAAGTACAGGGCCAGCAGTCCAAACCCATCCAATTGCGCCGAGGAGTGAGACAGGGGGATGTCATATCCCCGAAACTGTTCACAAGCGCGTTGGAAGATATGTTTAAGACGCTGGACTGGAAAGGAAAGGGCATTAATATAAACGGTGACTACATCTCACACCTGCGATTCGCTGATGACGTAGTTCTGATGGCGGAGTCGCTAGAGGAGCTGAACCAGATGCTGGACGGCCTAGCTTCAGCCTCGCGACGCATCGGTCTTGGCATGAATTTGGATAAAACCAAAGTCATGATCAATGGCCACATTGATCCGATACCGGTCGTCGTACATGGTCACCTTCTTGAAATTGTTTCCGAATACACTTACCTCGGGCAGATTCTGCAATTAGGTAAAAACAATTTTGAGAAGGAGGCCAAGAGGAGGATCCAGCTGGGCTGGGCAGCGTTTGGGAAACTACGTCAAGTCTTCTCGTCATCCATACCGCAATGCTTAAAAACGAAAGTTTTTAATCAGTGCGTCCTACCTGTCATGACCTACGGAGCTGAGACGTGGACACTCACGGTAGGGCTGGTCCACCAGTTTAAAGTCGCTCAGCGAGCTATGGAAAGAGCTATGCTCGGAGTTTCTCTGAAGGATAGGATTCGTAACGAATACATTCGACAGAGAACCAAAGTCATCGACATAGCTCTAAGAATTAGCAAGTTGAAGTGGCAGTGGGCCGGCCATATCTGGCGAAGAACCGACAACCGCTGGGGTAAACGTGTTCTTGAGTGGAGACCACGACTCGGTAAACGTAGTGTAGGGCGCCCTCCGGCCAGGTGGCATGATGACCTGCGAAAGACTGCAGGCAGATGCTGGATGCGTCAAGCCGAGGACAGGGCGCTATGGCGCTCATTAGGGGAGGCCTATGTCCAGCTGTGGACTAATATAGGCTGATGATGATGATACTTAATATGCATTTATGCCCAGTTACGAGGCTGGATTTCATATCTCATATTAAAATTAAAACTTTTTCGAATGTTAGCTTAAAAAATATATTTTACCTCAAAGTTAGTAACCCTAGGTGCTACTGAGATTATTCTGCATTAATGTTTCAAATAAAATTTTGTGTGTACACTTTTTAACGAAGCAAATTGAGCTTTTTTAATCTGTTCATATAAAGCTTTCGGAAATTGGATAATTATTATAAAAAAAAGCACAAATAATTGTTTGCCCGCTTTACGTTATTGGCTTCCATAGTTTATGATTGTTCATTGTACAATGTTGTACAGACGGTTTTAACGTATTATTTTACTGTATTGCTGAGCCAGTAACTTCTCACTTATTAAAAAGAAAGGCTATCATAACTTACTGTAGTTTTATTCAAGTTACAATACAATGAAGTACCTACAAATACAAAAGAGAAAATATTATTGGCACAATTCGAAATCGGATTTTATACTTGGACTAACTGCCGCATTCAGAAATGTCAAATAGTCATTAATGATTAACTTAGAAACTATAATTGGTTAAAAGAAGTAGTTTGTAAGACAGAAAGTTCGTCCTAAACACTATTGATAAAAAAAATATAGGTTCGCAAACATTAATGTTAATTGACGTCTCTGACTGCAGCAGTCTTGCGGCAATCTTGCCCTTGTATTGTATACATATGTTTGGAGCTTTGCCTTTCTGTGCCTTACAGAGTTGTGAACACCTTGTTAACGAGTGTCCACTCGGCAGATATCTACAAAATCAGACGCGTAAATCTCAATTCGTAGTACTTTTAGATTGTCTTACTTCGAAGGTTACCAATGCAATACTTATTATAGTTTGAAAAAACTAGTGTTGAAAAAAGTTCCACGTACTTATCCCGTGTATCGTACAGAACGTAACTCCACTGTGGTAATACTTTGTGTTACCTTCACCTCATAGTTAGTGGAAGGCAAAGCGATTATCAGACCAAATATAAGGCCCAAGACGGAAAAGCATTTTACCCGGATTTTTAAATCACAAAGCTACTGGTTACCTTATCTCTAATTGTTATAACAGAACAAGGCTATTAAGTTTTTTTTTTGCAACAGATTCAAATAAGCTTTTGATAGCTAGCCAGGCGAATGTAGCACAATAACATTATATCGTTCCACTAGGAATCGAACCCATGAACTCTTGAGTTTAAAAACTGTGGTTTTACTGTTAAACCGGTAACACATATGTCATACGAGCACCGATATTATCGAGCGCTGGACTTAAATGTGCAGAAGTGACTTTAGATAGGTTTTCCGTGCTCGCACAGAAATTGGCTCCTCAATAAAGACATGTATTGTGATTGGCTCGCCGGTCATTACGGTCCGTTTTGATTGGCTTGTTAGTTCACACTTGCGTAAGCTATCCCTATCACTTACGTTGACCGCTGTGGATCTGTATCCGTGCTTTGTGCTTTGCGTGCTTTGCTCATTACTAGTTAATGATAGTGATAACAATCACAGCAATTTCAATTACTGCCGCAATCAGAGACTATTTTTGTTAGAGTTTGTTGATTGCCTCTGGCGTCATTTTCAGCCGTAATATATTTTCCGAGGGTTTTGGATCGGATCGGGACTTGGAGACTCCGGTACTAACCGGTAATCCGGTAATAACAGAAATAATACTTATCTATTGCCGAACTCAGAGATGTCCATTAACCTAAATAATTACTTGCCACTGTTTTTCCATTGCAGGACAAAAGTCTCTCATTTACTTATATCTGAACTCTTTGGGCCATTCCTTTTGTGAGAGTCCAGATCATCCTATTGTCATTGAAAAAAATGAATGTGCGTTGCGTTGCAAATGACTGACGTTCCCAGTGATTTTGTTTATTTTTCTCTTTCAAGCAAAATGTAATAATTTTGCATATTGAACACTATAACATTGTTGCAAACATAGTCTTTTATAAATTATAACATATATATTTCTTCGCTTTGTATTATGTATATACCTTTTTATATAAACCGTGCATAAGTGAAGCGTATTTCATAGTTGTCATTGCTTAAGGGTCTTACAAATAAACAAAGAATGAGCTTCGAATAATTATTCCGTGTTTTGTCTTTTTTACTGTTATTTTAAATGACGTTTACGTGGCAGGAACAAGACACGGAATAACTGTTCGGACCTTATTCTTTGTTTATTTGTAAGGGGGTTAGAGTATAGACTCTTTACTCTATACTATAGTAGGTATAGAGGGTGGTGGCCATGTAGAACACGTGCAAGAATGTTCACATGCTACAGGCATGCTCTATCTGTGCAATCTACACCATACGCGCGGACAAGGAACTATGTGCCCAGCAATTAGTAGACACGGGTTTTGGAGGATGTGGTTAATCACAGTGTGTACGGA
The DNA here is from genome assembly GCA_947562085.1 of Eudonia lacustrata. Classification (NCBI taxonomy): domain Eukaryota; kingdom Metazoa; phylum Arthropoda; class Insecta; order Lepidoptera; family Crambidae; genus Eudonia; species Eudonia lacustrata. The sequence continues at coordinate 13,840,028 of OX387332.1, read as the reverse complement.
GTGAGTTTGTAGATAGTGTGGTATTGTGTGGAGATTAAGGTAAAACATGTTTTTATATTTAAGTATGCTCACACTTAGTGGCATTTTTAAATGTTCTGATTCTAAAAGCTGTTTCTAACGCAATCATCTATCGATAAGAGTTCGGTATAATAAACTCAAAAGTTACTATTACAAACGAATAATAATTACAAAATATAAGTAAATATAGGTAAGTTGAAGAACATTTGGTATGTTAGGACCTCAAGTAGACATCATCATCCGTTCCTAATCTTAATTTGGGCCGGCCATATTTTATTTTTCCATATGATATTATAAGTATCATAAATAATATGCCAGTATTTTTGTACCTTTTTATATTAAATAATACACTTCTTTAACAAGAGTTATGTTTTGTTCTATGACAATGTAGTATGTGTCGTAATTCGTTAGTTAAGTGTCTGCCACATTGGCGAACGTTGTAATTAGTATTATGGCGTCTTCTTATTATAATGATCCCATGATCATACATACATACCATGTCAAATTATCATCCTACTGGTTTTATTATTTTATTTTATTTTTATTTTATTGTGAAAGAATAACAACAGCCAACTTAATACTATTATAAATGATCTTAGTGCTAAACTAAATAAGGCCAATTATGTTATTAATATTTGAGTAATTACGATGATGAAACAAACTAAACTAAAACAATAGAAAAAAAATGGATTCTAAAGCTTACAAAGTATGTTACAAATTCACGGGTGAGAAAATTAACTAAATAAGTAGATTGTATAAAAAAAAAACAACAAAATTTTCGCCTATGTTAGTGCACATTATTTAAGTTATTATAATTAATTTTTGTGTCTTTGACGAGGTGGACGCAGGTCCAGTGCCGCATAATGGTACTATCTACGTCCAGTCTCGTCGCGACTGTCCTCAGGATGCTGTTGGCGCTGCCCCGCACCCGATGCATCAGCGACGCGATGCGCTTTCTAATGATAGCACTGCAATGTCGAGGCAGCGCCATCAGCCCCCTGAATGCATTGTTATATTGAGTGCGCAGGGCCCCGTACGCTGCTTGGGTATAATTCATCCACAGGCTGCACGTGTATAGTGAGTGACAATAGGCTTTGAAAAGTGTAATTTTTACATTTTTTGTGCAACGTGCAAACCTGCGGGAGAGCATATTAGCCCTTACGCACAAAGCCCTGCGCTCCCTTTCCATGTCGCGGTCATCCTTAAGTGACTCAGTGACCCAATGTCCCAGGTATTTAAAACTCTGTACTTGCTTTAATGGAGCGCCATTGAGCTTAACAGGTGGAACTTGATAGGTCTTATTGTTTGATTTAAAAACTAGCAACTCACTTTTAGCAGAATTATACCTGAGACCGTGTGCCACCGCGTACCGCTCACAGATACCAAGTAGCTTATTGAGAGCACTGATCGATGGGCACAGCAGTACCATGTCGTCGGCATAACTTATATTGTTAACAAATATACCGTCAACAGAACAACCAACTCCAGCACTGCTGAGACCACCGATCAGCTCGTTCATGTACAGATTGAAAAGGGTTGGTGATCTGATCCCCCCTTGCCTCACTCCGCATTCCAAGGTGTACATGCTCGAGAGCTCTCCCGACCAATTTACATAGTTACACTGTTTCGCATACCAATATTGTAGAATAGCAATGTAATCATGAGGCAAATCAGTGTCATCATAGAGCTTCCTCCAAAGAACATCGTACTGAACGAGGTCAAAGGCCTTTGATAAATCCAGGAACACTGCGTATACAGGTGTGTTTCTTGTGGTATAGTACTGCACAGTCTGCTTGAGGCATAGGACTGCAGCTTCAGTAGATAGACCTGGTCTAAAGCCGAATTGAGCATCATGAAGCTTGACATGTTTACTCAGCTGCCGTTCAAGCAGCTGTCCAGCACCTTTGCCACTATGGTAGCCAAAGATATTGGCCTATAGTTAGTTTTATCGCCAGTATTGCCAGTTTTATTTTTAACAATAGGTATAACTAGAGTTTTCAAAACGCTATCTGGTAAGTATTGATGATATGACTTAAGCAAAGGGAATAGAATAACGCTAGGACCCGAGGCAGGTGGGCACCAGCATATAGCAGATGTTCAATACTTAAGTGATCGTGGCCCGGTGATTTACCTCGTCTCATTTTTTCTAACACTAATCTAACTTCCCCCGCCATAATAACAACTGACTTTTTACGAGAGCCGCGCTCATCGGAACGACCATGTATCTTGTTCCGGTGAGCACAGTCAATCCCAGTTGACCCTAACGGTGATTGAACCTTAAAATGATCTTTGAACATTTCAGCTATTTGTGAGGGTTCATTCAACCCCTCAACACTAACCGGAATGGTTGGCTTGGGATTAAGCTTTTTTGTATGTTTCCAAAAACTAGAAAACTCCTTATTAGAATGGTGCATAGCCAGAATGTTCATCTTTATTTGCTGCTTATTTGTTTGACACCATTTCAATTTAGACTTAAAAATGTTTCTAGACTCACACATCATCTTATAAACATACCCATCTCGAGGTTTGTTATATAACACCCAATAGTGAAACCACATGCGAGCCTCACTATGCGCTGCCCTTACATATTTATTCCAACCGCATACATACTTATTTTTATTATTGCAATGCTTCTTATTAGAACTATAAACCGAAGCCTCATTAAACACATTTACAATTTGATTATACATTTCATCCAAAATTTTTCTATGATTATAATTAATACATTTACCATCTGCACATCCAGCAAACACTTCAGGGAAATCAATATGCTTTAATTTATTATTACAATATTCAGTGTATAGCGATATTTGAGATGCATCCTGTTCTCCTATAATGTATGGTTAATGCTAACATTAGAGTACACAGTTTTCAACCGTAATACACTGAGATTACATACCACCTCCAGCGGCAAGTGATCAGACCAAAACATATTGCAATTAATAGATGCACTCATCACCGTGTGCCTAGTACCTTATAATCTATACATACATAAAATATGCAATGTACACAATGTGCAATATACATAGTACAATAATTGTAGAATAAGTAAGTAATAGTAATAGTTAAGTAATATTCATCATCATCATCATCTCAGCCAAAAGACGTCCACTGCTGGACAAAGGCCTCCCCCAAGGATCTCCACAACGACCGGTTTTGTGCTGCTCGCATCCAGCGGCTTCAAGTAATATTGTTAAGTAATTATTACTTAACCTCTACATTCCTCAACATTCACGAGTTGTGCATCAGTGCAAACGTTCTATATTATTGGAATATCATTAAACTACTTAAGTCTAGTTTCAAGTCTAATCCTCCAACACAGCCTGTCAAAGGCTTTTCGTGGCAAATCTTAATTGACAAAGTATTCCTTCTATCGGAGATCACATTCAGACGAACATTCAGACGGTAAATTAGCATCTAACCGGAGAGTAAATTGTCGGAGACTGCTCTGCAAATTCTGCAATGGCGCTAAGTTAGCTCCGAGTTTAGACTTAACTGATGCGCCGACTAACTAGCGGCCGCGTGGGAAGCTGCGATAACTTTAACTTAATGGTTTTCGATGAGTCGATTTGAATGACGTTGTTCTCTGTTAATATATTTTTTATCTAATACGCTGTGTCTACATTCAAGACGTCTTTAGCGGTGGAGCAGAATAATAAATAAACTTTCCTACACTCACACCAATTATATAGCCCAAGAGAAGCTTCGTTATGGAACTCGTTAAATGGTTACTAGACAACGGATAAACATACTTAAAATACTTAAATACATACTTATTATACATAGAAAACACCCAGACCCAAGACTATTTAGAACCCGGGACCTCAGAGATTGCGACACCATGAAAACCGGTGTGCAAACCACTCGACCAAGGAGGTCGTCATGAGCGGACACTGCACATCTTTATAGAAGTATCGATATCTACAAATTAAATGTATAACGACATATTGGACATTTTATATTTTCATCATTTTACCGACATACACTTACATACGAGGAGCTTGATGGCGCAGTGGTTAACGCGCCCGGTCTGCGAGTGCTGAGGTTAAGCAACTTTCGCAAAGGCCGGTCATCGGATGGGTGACCAAAAATTTATCATCTCTCGCTCCTCCGTGCTTCGTCGTGCATGTAAAGCCGCTGGTCCCGGCTGCATTAGCAGTCGCTAACAACCACCAACCCGCAGTGGGCCCGCGTGGTGGTTTATGACCCGTTCTCCCTATCCATCCATAGGGAAGGTTCGTGCCCCAGCAGTGGGGACATAAAAATGAGCTGATAATGATGTTGATGATACACACGCGCCTGCACATCAAACTACCGCAAACGGTCAAATTTCCTTGAGCTTTACGTATATAACCTCCGATTTATTGACCATCTGAGGCGGCTATCCGGGGCGCGCCATAGCTTTAATTTTAGGTGTGCGAAAATGATTATAGCTCCAACAATACCAGGCATTTTGAAAATAAGTTATATTTAATTTAAATGCTAAAATTCAAAAAATTCATTTCAAAATTCAAAATCATTTATTCAGTTTAGGCTACAAATAGCTCTTATGAACGTCATTATGCCATCGGTTCGTAAGTCTATCTACTCTGGGCGGGAGATCTTGTACTGAGAAGAACCGGCAAGAAACTCAGCAAGTGTCCAGCTCTTTTCTCCCTTACAGCGTCATAGGTAAATATTGGAAAATGCCCTATCATAAAAGGACACTTTCCATCACAAATAAAAACACAAAATACAAAGGACACGTAAAAAAACCCAAAAAAAAATAAAAAAATAAAGTTTGCAAAAACATCATTTACCAGTTTAATTTTTTACAATGTCATACAGTACTAGTAAAAGTCAAAACCTCTCTAAGAAAAAACAAAGTTAATCTATAGTTAATAAAAAACTAAGTACGATATACACCTATAAGTAGTTTTTTAAGATCACTTAGGTATTATACACACGTTATTTGGTAATTTCAAAAAGTACGGCATCTATCCGTGAGTTTTTTTTTAAGTATTAGTACGAGGCAAACGAGCAGGCGGGTCACCTGATGGGAAGCAATCATCGCCGCCCATGCACACCCGCAAAACCAGAGGAGTCGCAGATGCGTTGCCGCCCTTTAAGGAACGAATAGGCTCGTTTCTTAAAGATTCCTAAGTCGTAATAGTGGTAGTTACCCTATGGTGAACTTTTTTGAAGATATTTGACAGTTTTGAATAGGTTGAGGCGTCTGTACCAGAACATACAATACATGCAATTCTCTGCATTACTGGGTCTCCGGTTGTTTCACATATTAGGTCAAATTAAAATATCATTGACTCCGACGTGCTTCGGGAGGCAGGTTAACCCTTTGGTGCCGGTGGTAATTGTTTTCATAAGATGGCCGACTGATTAGGATACCTGTATATGCCACATCAACTGGGTAAGGATTTGCCACCTCGTGTAACAACTTAGATCCAAATATGGATTCCATAAATCGTAGACTAGGTTTTCAAATACTAAGAGCAAGTTTAAAAAATAACATTGGCTATTATGAAGAAAGTATTATTACCTCTTTTAATCTTATGTGAGCAGTACACAGAGAATATTTGCAGGACAAAAGAGGCATGTTAAAATAATGAACAAAGATGGCGGACTTTGTGTCCCTCCTTCCGCTACTTAAGGACATAGTTGAAGAGAGGCTGGTATGACTTGTTTGTGAACAACCCTTCTTTACAATTTAAGTTTTATACTGGCACCCTTTACCAAACGCTTAGGTTATACAAAAGTTTTATTTTTTAGGAGAGAGTTGGCTAATTGCCTTGAGTTAAGCGGCATTTTCAGCGTCACCCAACGCTGGAAAAGGAATGGCATCACGCACTTTTGCGTGTCCCCGTTCCTTGCTAGATTGTCCGAGGAGTTCGGGTCGAAAGGGGAGAGGAACAATGCAATTGTGGCGGCTCCACCTACCGCATACGCCGCACATTAATCGACACAAAGCAAACACCTTCTCAACCGTGTCAACAGATGGCGCCACAAACGCATACCAACGACGTTCGCCATACTACGACGATGAAATAGTATGGGAAGCCTGCATCGCGGTAGCGAAGTGTCACCATCTCCTTCGCTACATATAACACCTCCAACTAACATCCGTTGGACTTCGGTCCCCGAGCTATACCACCCAGCTCGGAGGAGGACCATACCTTTGGCCTTCCTCAGGTGGCATTCTCCCTACCATCCGCTTTCTACAGTGGTGACCCCTACGGAGCACAGAAGCACCTTTAACATCGTCGCAGCAGCGCACATTCATCACTCCTCATCCATCATCTACCTTCGCCAGCAGTTACAGCAAGCCAGCAATCGAGCCACAAGATTCCACCGCAGCATCTTGGACGACACTTCCTGGACCTCCGGCACACTCGTAGGCATCATCCCGACCTGGTCTCCGCAGCCCACTAACGGTGCATCAATGTCGGCCGCATCACTCCGGCGTGGCAGCCCTGCACACCAGCAGCTCGGACCCACCGTCATCATCACCTGTCTCGACTCACTGCAGACAGGAGCAGCACACTGAATCACTGGCAACGCGCCTTCACCCCACCCGTCTCGACTCACCGTAGACTAGGGCATCCTGCAGCAGCACTCTCCACTGGCACTTGCAAGCTCTGACGCACGAGCACACTTACTGACATCGACCTCCGGTCTCAGGGGAGAGTGATGTGGCGGCTCCACCTACCGCATACGCCGCACATTAATCGACACGAAGACAAACATCTTCTCAACCGTGTCAACAGATGGCGCCACAAACGCAAACCAACGACGTTCGCCATACTACGACGATGAAATAGTATGGGAAGCCTGCATCGCGGTAGCGAAGTGACACCATCTCTTTCGCTACATATAATACCTTCAACTAACATCCGTTGGACCTCGGTCCCCGAGCTATACCACCCAGCTCGGAAGAAGATTTTCCCTGTGCCTTCCTCAATATGGCACTCTACCTACCATCGGCTCCCTACAGTGGTGACCCCGACGTGATTACTTACCACTGGCTCCCTACTCAATTAAAACTCGCACAGGGTACCATTTGCGTCAGGTCATAAAGTCTCCTCAGCAGGGTGCGCTGTAGCGTCATTAGCATCCTGAACATCATGGCATAAGGGAGGAAAAGGATTGCCCCATCCAGAAATACTGGGTAATCACTGGTGTAAATCATGTTTTAACACTATTGTGTCGGGTCTGGGTGGTTGTGGTACCGCCGTTGTTTCTGATTTCCATAAAACGAGTGCTTTAGCTTACCTTGGGATCAGAACAATGTATGTGCTGTTGTCTAATATATATTTATTTATTTATTACTGGTGGTCGTCCAGTGGTCGAACTTCGTCTGTAATTTTTGTAAAACCTTGGGATCAGAACAATGTATGTGCTGTTGTCTAATATGTATTTATTTATTTATTTATTTATTTGTTACTGGTGGTCGTCCAGTGGTCGAACTTCGACCGTAATTTTTGTAAAAAGCTGTTTACTAAACAATATTTTAATAAGGCTGCACGGACTGTATCCTAAGCAATGAAAAATTAAAAAAGATAAAATGTGAGTTTGGATTGGTTGGCATTGATAGAAAAATGTATTAAACAATGTTTATTTAATTCAATGTATTTTTATGCATAATTAAAAAAAAAATTGCATTCTGCACTCCTTCTCTATATAAACTATAAGTGTGCGAAATTTCATACTCCTCCGTCCGCGCAATTTTCGTAAAAAGGGGTACAAAGTTTTTGCTTCACGTCTAATATACCTATAGATTTATTACTGTTGGACTCGACTGTATGTTGTTTTCTATTGTTGTGTACACTGCGCGACGATTCCGTTCAGCTGTTTTGACCTCATTCGGGGGTGAAGGACAAGTCCGATATTATTATGTGGCTCGTTAAAATTTCGCATGTTTCGCCTGCGTGCGGTATTTGCGAGATTGTTATCAGCGTTTGCTTTTGGAAAGGTCGCGTTTTTGCTTAAAAAAAAACAAATGTAAACAATGAGTATTTTTTTAAATGTTAGTTTATTTACTGTATGTAAATATTTTTTTAGTAATATATAAGTAATAGACTAGCTTTTGTTCGCGGCTTTGCTCACGTGGGCTACACGTAATAAAAGCCATACTTATTAATGGTAAATATTATAAGGAAATTTAAGGTATGACAGATTTGCATACAAACTTTCCACCCTCATTTCACCCCTCCAGGGGAGATTTTACGAAAAATGCAAAAACCCATTCTTTATTTTTATAAAAAAATCTATACATCGATTTAATTATTAATTCTTATAGATAATACTTTACAAATAACAATTTCTCAAAAAAACCTTTTTCGCTTTTTTACTCCTTTAAAGGAAAATAAACAAAATTCCTGAGACATGTCATTCTTTATTTGTTTTCAAAATGCTAAATACCAATTTTCATGTATTTTACTTCAAAACTAACTTTCATACAAACTTTCATCTCCTATTTGACCCTTAGGGTATGTTTTCCTTAAAATCCTTTTTATAGTGGTTACCTTACTCAATTAACCTACATTAACCTACCGAATGTTTATAAAGTTTTGTTTTTCCACTACATCGACTGGATAAAAAATATATGATTTGAAAAAACATTGAACCAACACATTTTGTTTTTGTGTATTTTTTGTCATAAAGAAGATCCGGTGTTTTTTAAACTTCGTATCAATAAGGTTAGGTTAGGTAGCCAACTTTTGCAAATACTCTATTAAATGACAAACTACTAGAAAAAGTCAACGAGTCTTCTGGGGCCTCGGTAGCTCAGCGGTCAGAGCATTGGATCGGTTATCCAAAGGTCGTGGGTTCGATTCCCACTCGAGCTTCCTAAGTCTGGTATTATACTAATATTAAATTGCACTAATATTATAAATGCGATAGTTTGCGTGTATGTATGTCTGTATATTTGTTCCTTCTTCACGCTGCAAAGGTTGGATGGAATTGGATGAAATTCGGCATACAGATAGTTTATAACCTGGATTAACACATAGGATAGTTTTTATCCCGATATTCCCACAGGAAACACTATAAATATATTAAAAACGACAATTTAATTTTCCAATACAAAATGATTTGTTTGTTTTGTTGTCATGGAAACCAAAGAGAATTAAATCGCTTGATGAAAACTGTCAAAGAGGTACGAAGTCCGCCCGGTCCACTAGTACTCTAATAAGTCCAAAAACTGTCAATTTAAAAAAAAGTTACAGTTTTGTAACTCGGCTCGACATGGGTCTTTCATCCCGAGTGTTGCCGACGATTTCCCGCCTTTTGACGTCAAAATGAGACGTAATGAGCGTTCATTCATACCAGATTGAAGGAAAGTGGGGCGCGATGCAACATTGAATACTTTTTGCCTATCCTACTCTTTTGTGTTGTAACAAAAAGAGACAAAACTTGAAGACTTATGCTTGTTTGTGGATATCCTAAGAATGAAGTAAAGCAAATAGTTTACATACGATCCCACTGCTGGGGCAAAGGCCTCCATAATTTCAATTAATTTATCTTTACAATTGATAGGTATTGGCTTAATCACCACGCTTGCCAAAATGCGGGTTCTTGATCGATCACAAACTTGGACAATGCATCGGAAAATCCGATGCATTGCCCTGGAATGGAACCCAGAATCTCCGGTTATCGGGCCAAGCGTTTAGCCACTCGGACACCGAGAGTTAAAAAGGTAATATGAAATCAATGTAAAAAGGACAGATGATTTAGTAATATTTTTATCATCAACCTGTAACCGACCCTACTGTGCTAAGGCATTACCACAGACTATCCACATAATAGATCAGACGTAAAACCCACAACGCTGATTATAGGCCAAGGCCCTTACCGGCATTTAGAGTAGTATTAATGCAAGTTGTTAAAGGCGTTTCGTTTTCACAACCGTAACAACACTGCTACTATAGTGCTTTATGAGAAAAAAAAAAGAAATAAAAACATTAGTAACAAGATAATTAAAAAAAATAAGAAGCAGAATAAAACGGAGTACAAATAGAACACAAAAACAGAAACCAAAAATTAAAAAAAAAATTACATAAAAAATTTGAAACGCTAAACAGTACAAAAATAAATATTAAAAATAAAAACTTAACAAATAAAGCAAACAAATTAAAAAATAAAACAATTTTTTTATATTGATTCTTCATAAATCAGTAAACATCATTTATTGCATTCTATAGCTTAGGGTTACCCACCCAGCCTTTCTTACATTTCGGAAAAGCCTGTGCTTAGTAGTGCAACATCTAATTAAGCCAATGATGATAATGAACGCATTACAAAAGTCCATAATGGAACCATTAAAAATTTGACTATCTAATCACTTAAACGTTAATTAGCAGTTTGAATCTGGCGAGTACCGGCTAATCACACATGAGGGTAGACCGTTAAAAGATAAAAGGACAAACTCGGGACTCCAACAGCGAATAACGGAATGAAGTTCACGTGGCAGTAGGGGCACCTCGCTTGTAGCTGGCTTAAAGACAATAAGGACTTTCACGATATTCAAATTTTTAACAGAAATAGTAACATTTACCTATTGATGAAACGTAAAAACTTGCAATGTCTGATGTCATGATGTTTTTGTCTTGTTTTAAACAAACATTTGATTTGATGCAAAATGTCTTTACATATATGTTTGATACCTCAGTAATTGTGGATTCCGGGTGTAGTGCGCTTCCACTTTCGACTTATCATCATTTAACATCTGGTGAAATGAAGGAAATGTGCTTACTACTACTAGTAAGATGTTCAAAAAAAGTTTTATTGCACAGCAAAAAAATGCATTTTTACTATATTAGGCATAAGCTATTTGATAGGAACTCAATGGAGCGGCTTGTAATTCAGGGCAGAGTGAGGGCAAAAGATCCCGCGGCCGATCGCCAACGAGATGGACTGAAACCATAAAATCTGTCACTGGGACTCTTATGACGAAGTGCGTTCGCCATGCGGCCAAGAGAGACCGGTGGAGAAGGCTTGCAAGGGCAGCAACTGCTGCGAGCAGCTCTGTCAAGAGTGACCGACTAAGAAGAAGAAGATTTGATGACACAATGAGACTGGCTATGACTATGAAGATTATGCTAGTACCTATTTTGTAAATATAAATAATTTTATTTAGTAACTAGCTGTGCTCGCGACTTCGTCCGCGTGGAATAGTGACTTTCGGCAGCATTTTTAATTTTTTAGGCTTTTGTTCCCGTTTTTGCAACATTTTTCACTGATGCTTCGCTCCTATTGGTCGCAGCGTGATGTTATATAGCCTAAAGCCTTCCTCGATAAATGGACTATCCAACACAAAAAGAATTATTCAATTCGAACCAGTAGTTCCTGAGATTAGCGCGTTCAAACAAACAAACAAACAAACAAACAAACTCTTCAGCTTTATAATATTATAGTATAGATTACATCAAAGACTTAAAATTTCTTAAATAAAAACGTTATTTCCAATACGCCAGGGTCAAGAAGTTGTAAATAAGGTTACGAATATTAATATTTCCAGATTATTCTCGGAATATTAATAAAACTCATACAGTTCACTGGTGCAGCGACCCGTGCCCTCCGTTGACATTGGCAAGAATAAAAAACCGTTTTTAGCGCGTCATAAAAAGTAATGTGATTTAATTTAATTACATCTTATAGTGAAATGCATTATGCATCCTTTTAGGTATATGCACGAAATGGCATTAGTGAAACTTTCACCAGGGTTCACTGCTGCGGTGGCCGCCCAGTGCCCCGATTCCCGTAACGAAAACCGTAACATATTATTAGTTAGTATGAGAGTAGCCGCGGATCGTGCTCAGTGGCGTGCACTTTGAGAGACCTATGTCCAGCAGTGGACGTGTATGGGCTATGATGATGATGAAAAAGGTTTCAACGAATAAGTCGCTACGAAATCGTTCCGGTTTTACAACATACTTACCCTTTAATTAGTCCTAGTGATCACCCAGTGGTCGAAATTCGACCGTAATTTTATTAAGGCTGCACAGATTGCATCCTACACAATGAAAATTTAAAATAACATAGAATGTGAGTTTGAATTGGCATTGACAGAATTCGGCCGCTCCACTTCCATTTTTGAAATTTTTGAAAAGAGTATAATATGTGTGTATGTCAAATACATGGTAGTGTGTGTAATGTTTGTTTTATTGATTTAATGTATTAAAATTAACATTCTTTACTCCTTCGCTATATTAACTATAAGTGTGCGATATTTCATACTCCTCCGTCCGCGCAATTTTTGTAAAAAGGGGTACAAAGTTTTTGGTTCACGTATTAATATATAGATTAAGATGTTAGACGAACCCTGCTTTGTATGTGATTATTTTAACCTTCGAAATTTGACATTGACTTTCGACGTTCCTCACGATTAATGCTTTTTCTTGACAACATCTCGTCTGATTTCTGTACATAAAACAAATAAAGCCCATTATCATAATAATGATTTAAGCGACGCCATTAGCCTGCATAACTTTGCGGAACACTAGGCAAATGTTTGCATACACAGAGATCTTCCATTATACAAGTGCACTGATTGGTTCCTGATTATAAAACTGTCAAGGTCTGAGACAATACTGCATAACTACACTCTAGAAACGTCGGGTATTTATAAAGTGACGCCGCGGTGGTAATCCAGCCAATACCAACGGTTTTACGTGCCTTCCGAAGCACGGACGGAGAAGCTGGAGGTAATAGGTTCATTTTTGATCACCCATCCGATTTTATTTTTTTTTATGTTAAAAGGAGGCAAACGAGCAGGCAGGTCACCTGATGGAAAGCAATCACCGCCGCCCATGGACACCCGCAAAACCAAAGTAATCGCGGATGCGTTGCCGACCTTGAGGAAGGAGTTGGATCTTGAGGAGGGAGTAGGAATTGGGAGGACCGGTCTTTGCGAAAGTTGCAGAAATTCAAACCAAGCGCGTCTCCGAGCTCCTCAAATTGTATTTACAAACGGTTAACAAGTATAATTGAACTGCTGTCATACACTATAGTCTCATTGTCCCACGGTTTACGAATACCATGGTACCCTTAGCAGGAAGGGCTGACCCGACCCATAATCCATCGTCGCGCCGACATTCTGATGGGATTACACGGGGGCTAACTCGATTTATTACACGCGGCACACATACGAAGTGGTACTATGTTTTAATTTAAATCTATTGCCACAACATTGGTTGTATAAAAGTATAATATATTAATAATTTTAATTACATTTTGATATGCCATACAAACTTCAAAGTTCAATTTTTTTCAAAACAAGAAGCAAGTTTTCATGAAATTCTCTATGCTTAATGAAAATACAGATATTATCGATATCTGTATTTTCCTTACTAGTAAGATAAGAAATCCTTTATAAAATGCAGAATTTATTCGATTTGTAACTTTCCATAATGGACATTAAATCGCATAAATATTTTTGTTTTTAATCCAGTAAGTACTAAACAATAATTTCATCTATTGTATTAGTTTATTCATTATGTATCAGTAGAACAGTTCCAATAAAAAACAAAAAAGTATAATGTTTTTGTTTTGTTCATATAATTTTTAACGCAAATTTTGTTACGAAAAAATTACAAAAACACAAATGTTGAAAGAATGGTGCAGGTTCAAATCCTGCTCGTGGAATTCTTTTCAACATTTGTATTTTTGTAAAAAAGTAGAATTTGAAAAGTGGTGAAAAATTCCACGAGCGGGATTCGTACCCGCACCCCATGACATGCCGGGTCAGGTGCATTACCAACTATGCTATCGTGGCTCAATCCAACTCTCCGAAATTAATCAACACTATATTTACCTACTCTTACATTACAGTGTAGCCGAAGGAGCCCTATTCAATGTCGACAACTACGTCTTTTTCTACACTTTGTCTTTTCTCAAATTGTAAGTTCGCAACAATTTTTGCGTAAAATTATAAGCTTTTATACAAACTTTTCTTGCAATGTTGGTTCGTGCAGCGCTATGTTAGAAATGAATTGTAGTCATACTACGGCTATAATCGCGTCAATAAGTCGTTAAACAGCTCTACAAAACGGGCACAAAGCATTAATTCTATCAGCGCATCTAAATATGAATTGTTGTATAATTTTAGTGCACTTGTGCTGCTTATGAGCTGCATTAGAGAACAAGGCAAAATACAAAACAATACGTACTTTTAGATTATTTAATTGGTTTGACAACGTGCTAAAGTGTTCAATGACCTTTACTCCACTAGAAATCAACACTCAGGTTAGTCTTATAACAGCAACACAGAGTAAGCAACTGTATCTAGTAACTTTGCTGGATCTTACATAACCTTTAAACCAAAACACGAACAAAATATGAGGATAGATAGAGATGGTAGCCATTCAGACAAGTTCTTCGAACAGACGATCCTTACGCTGCACTCATGGTTAATGGTTGATAACTCTGTCCACGTGGACATAAGATCCCTTCTCAGCTAATAAAAACTGGTGAATATGTTAATTGAAGACCATTATGCATTATTAATGAGTTTCGTCGTTTTATAATGTGAGAAGGATAAGTTATACATATTTGTTTTATTTTTTATTAATAAATGGGTGCGTTTTGCATTTTTGCTGTTCATTTATAAGACTTACCAAGACTACACGCGGACTCATGCACGGTCACGAACACATAGTGCTTTATATTTATCATTATTTCACATTACTATATGGCAAACACATTTTTAAAATAAAAAATAACTGCAAACAGGTCTTTGCACTCTCCCGACGAAAAGTATAAATATATTTGTAAATTTGTAGATGTAACTCCCTTATGACAAATAGCTTTCGTCTTCAATAGTTCAAACAAAGTCATATAAGCGTCAACGTATAAGCTTTTATTTGACTTTATCTGTACTGTCGACAGTTTTATATAAATACAAATTTAACAGATAGATAACGGGTTAAATAGGCTGAAATTTATTTTTATGTCTGTTGTTAAGATTTTTTGTTCGTGTGTATTGTATTGGTGCGGTGTGAAAGGATTTATAGTGATGAAACGATTGTTTGGTCGGTAGCAGATGTAATTTTTAGCTCTAGAATAGAATAGAATACTTAATTGTACACATACCTAAACAAAATACGGACACGTTAAAACAAATTAAAAATAATGCCGTAAAACCCGGCTTCCTTCACTACTGAGGCACTGGCTATCTTATTTCTTTTTGTCTAGTTTTTATGTTTGTACGCTCTTTAATGTTAGTATTTTATCTTACCAACTTAGAAAATAATGATTTCTATTCTCTATTTCTATTCTTCTATACTATTCTATTCATTTATTAGCCACACATAACAGAGTTACAACAGAAAATAAAATAAAACAAACAAGGACACAGTAACATTGACTATTGATTTATTGATTTACTAACTCTCCTTTACGTAAAATTACCCACTGCTGCGGGCTGGCTGGCCTGACATAATGCTTTCCTAATTATCGCGCCTTTCTTTTAAAAATTGCAGATTTTTCACTAATATTTGCAGGTGCAAGTTTCCTATCTGGAACAGCAAGCAAATGTTGGCATTGCTATCCGATAAGCGCTAATACTCAAACTCAAACCGCTATTATAACAAAGACAATGTAAATCTCTTATGAACGTTCGTTATTATGACGCTGAAAAGCAATAAATATATTAACCAATTCCTCGAAACATTAACGACATAGTTCGCAGTGAACGGGCTCAAATCAAAACATCTTTGCTGAAAACTCATCTCGAACAAGTATTAGCAATTAACATTCGAACTTAAACAGTGCCAGCTAGAACCCATAGTTGATTTTTGTTTAACATTCCAAATTTAATTCTGGAACGTACTTAGTAATAATCTCCAATAATAGCGCTGATTTTCAACCCTAATCCCTTTTGTATGAAGTCGATATTATCGCGACTGAAATAAGAGGTTCATTGTAAAACAAGTTGTAATGCGAAAAAGATAAGGTCGCCGTTCAAATGGGAGGGAAAGGTTCGCGAAAGAGATTGTCGCCGTTCAAGCGCAAAATTCAAATAAGGCACGGTTTGAATCTTGTTAAGGGTTATGTTGATATTTTGAACTATTTTGTTTGCGAGTCACGAGGGGGCTTCTATAATTAATAAGCGGCCCACTCGCGACTTCGTCCGCGTAAATACTTCTGCATATTGATATACCCTGATTCCGAAGATTTTTAAAATCCTTTATTAAATGTCTACATTCTATAAGGACCGGCTACCAGCTTTATTTCAGTTTTTTGATTACGGCTCCCGACCACGACCGCCTTTTTGTAGGACCGATAGTCAGACCGATTTTTTTGCAGTTTTATCATCTATCTCATATCTCAACGCCCTGAGAACAGGGGCTTATTCTGTAATTTCAACCTATATCACGATACATTTCTAAGGTATTTACGCTTGCCATTTAGCATAGACGATTCCAAATAAATGTCAAATTGAAGGATGTCGTTCATTCAACATCATTTCGCATTTTCAACGCGTCGCGATCGCACAAAAGGTGGTCAAGCTGTGGTTACGTGTGAATAGTGTCGCTGCGGCTTCTTGCGGTTGCGTTGTGTTACCTACAAAATGTTTGCGATATGGCCGGCCGCTAGTTCGCGGTGTTGCTGTTGGTTGCGTTGCCGTTGTGGTTGCGACGTGGCTGCGATGTAGTCGGTATAAAATACGCGGTCAATAATGACGGCAAAATATGTATGTGGCCTGTGTGAATTCAACTATTAATTTTCATACAAATTAGCGACCGCGCACGTGTTGTGGTTGTGGTTGTGGTGTGGTTGTGTTACGTGTGAAACAAGCCTTAGTTTAAAGGTCTTGAATAGCAAATGTCAAATTGAAAGGTATTGCGATAGGTATTACGAGTAGAGTTAGACAATATGGGGGCATGAAACACCACATCACTAGCAGGCACTTAGGCGTAGGTGATCTAAGTGGAGTTGTTCAGGTGATATTCAATTGGGTGATTGAAGTGAAAAACCTAACTTCTTGGTCACATAATATACGTTCACTGTATTGTAAATGTTGTAATATTAGAATACGTTTTATGAATAGGTACTCCCGCCGCATTAAGATTTCCATAGCGGCTTCAACTAATTTAAAGTTCAACTAAATTAAATGAGATACTGAACAACATTCGCCATTCTCGTTGCGATCTTATCTCGCGTTACGTGGGTGGGTGCAATTCATAAGCTTTCGATCAGGATAATTGTGTTGTCTACTTAGTGCTAGTTTGTGATAGTTTGACAGTTTTGAATCTACTCGTTATAAAAATCTTCGAGTTATCGAGTTATCTATCTATCTACTTGTAGCAACCACCATCTTATCTAAAATATGTCGCCATAAAATTTATGTAGCTAGCATTGTGTTCCGGCAGCCAGAGATAATAGCCAGTGCATTAGTAGTTAAGGTTTTCGAGTGAAGTGCGCCCTTCTGCAACAAATTTTTAGCTTCTCCTTTGTCACCAGTAGGCTTAGCCAAAGTAACATCAAGAAAACGATAGCGAAGTTCGTAAATAATAAAATGTATGGGATTGACATAAGCCACGCTAAATCACGTGGTCATGTTATGTCAATCCCATACATTTTATTCTTTTCGAACTTCGCTATCGTTTTTGTAATGTTACTTTGGCTACTGCCACAGGAAACGCTGCTTCATTGCGATAAAAAATCTCGTTTACTGTAACGTGCTCAAATGACAGACCATAACCGCTCACTTCTAAATCAAGATGCTCTTTTCGCTCGCAACTTGGACCCTACACCAGTTCCGTGTCTTGTCGTCGATTCGTTATGATGAATATTCATACGGCGACGCCTTATTTAGTGTTCCAAATTTGTTTGTTTTTGATTCCACGGCCGCCGTCGGCCCACGTGCCTGTATAGCAATGTGCTTAAAGATTCGGCACGTATTCTGCTCGTTGCGGACTAGCTTTATGCCGCGAGTAGCGCGAAGGGTGACAAAGCTATATTACATGGAGTATATTAAGATAGCACGAAGACATCGAGAAGCTCGATGGCGCAGTTGTTAACGCGCTCTGTCTGTGATTGCTAAGTTTGAGCAACTTTCGCAAAAGCCGGTTATTGGATTGGGTGATCAAAAGTTCATCTCGAACTCCTCAGTGCTACGGAAGGCACGTTAAGATGTTGTTCCCGTCGTGCAGTCGCTAACAACCACCAATCCACACTAGGCCCGCGTGGTGGTTTATGGCCCATTCTTCCTATCCATCCATAGGGAAGGCTCGTGCTCCCGCACATAAAATGAGCTGGTGAGATATTGAGATACGAGCTTCTTTCAAAGTATTGGTACTCCGCCAGTGATACCTATTCCAGGACTTTATGCATTAATATTATTGAAGTGTAAGCATATAACTCTGCTCCACCCGATGTTAAGCAGAAGCGAAGTCTTGATGCTCCACAGTCAGTGGAGCAGGTTGGCGCTTCACTACCCGTCCTCACTTTACAGACCCGCAAGTAGCTTCTTCACACCTCGTTTAAAGGACCCCATATTGTAGCAAGGAGATTATGGCTGCTGGGAGAGCATTCCAATTTTGATGGTGCGACAAAAAAATATTCTCTAAATGTCTTCGTCTACGACGGAATAGTGGTTTTGCTGCTTAAATAAATGTGCTGCACACTATTTTGGTGGAATCGTACCTATAAGTGCAGTGTGGCGTGCTGTTTGTCACCACGTTCGCACGAGGACAACGGGACAGCACAAAAAGCTTGTAAGTCTTGATGCTCCACAGTTAGTGGAGCAGGATTGCGCTTCACTACCCGTCCTCACTTTACAGACCCGCAAGAAACTTCTTCATACCTCGAATAAAGGACCCCATATTGTAGCAAGGAGGTTATATGGCTGCTGGGAGAGCATTCCATTTTTGATGGTGCGAAAAAAAAATATTCTCTAAATGTTTTCGTTCACGACGGAATAGTTGTTTTTGTGCTTATGTACTACAACAAATGAAGCAACACTACTTCGGACCATTCGATCGGTCCGAAAATAACTTGACAGTACGTACGGCGTAGCGTAGCCCCCTACAGTAGCCACGTGGAGTCGTAAGCTTCACTTTTCATTCTCATCCTCGTCCCGGACGATTATAGATTCGCGACGATCGCGCGACCGGCGCGGTGATTCATAGCGATCAGTCGCCGGCTGCTTGTTTTATGTATAAATCACTTTACCGTCCCTGGTACGGTCGCTTATAGACGATGGGAGTCATTGAAATCGTTGGGTTTTGCATTTTTAAATTTGGGTATTATTCTGTGTGCTTGGGTGCCATTTTTTTAAACGTTCCGGTTCTCTATGGAACGAGAGTCTGGCTAGCATTAATTATTTGTTTTATGCTGGCTAATTAGAGCGTATTCAATCTTCATTGAAAGTACCTGCATGGTCACCTAAAATTTAAAGGGTTCTATAGTAGAGAGAGAATGGGCGCCATTTTTTTATGGTAGGGTTGGCAAATGACTGCTTGGCCTGATGGAAAACAGAAGCAGAGTCCAGATGCGAGGAAAGCTAGTGGAAATATGATCTTGGAATTAAGGCGAGGGTTTCCAAAAAAACGGTGTTTTTAAATGAGTTATATTCGAAATATATAAGGATTTTAAATCCAAAAATATATATATTTTATTCATTGGCCTTTTATCTAGTAATTTCGGCCGGTATTTTCACGATATTTCACAATTTCCTGCATCGAATATAATATCAAACATACGTCTTATTAATAAACTAAATATCATTTTATTCAGGCTATACACCGTTTTAGACAAAGATAAATATACCTAAGCTATTGTCTTTGAATATGTAATAGTTGTCGGCCATTATAATTTTAATAATATGTAAACGTTCAATAAAATCCACATTATTGCCTAATTCGACGCTCGCACCATCATTCAGTCCCGAGCGGAACGCTTTGGAAATCTCACAGTCGGAAACGCTCGCCTTAAGACACTTTCGCAATGTAAGGTCGAGATGTGTGACCATATTATAATAGTTTGACTACCACTTTGTTTCGGAATGCTCGCTAAGCTTGATCGTTTATTAATTATAATGTATTATTATTTATTTGTTTTATCTATTTTAGAAATACAAAAATTTTACAACATTTTGAAATGATCATTATGAAATATAATATTTATAATTTGATTATTAAGATAAAATACAGTTCGAGAATTTTCGTTGACAAAACTAAGTAGTTGACGTATTTGATATCATAGCGTGTGAATTAGGCACCGGTTCAAAAATCGCCTCCCAGAGCCCAACAGCAAGACGATTATAAGCAGACGGCGATGTCATTGGTCCACCCGCGTATCAACTGTCATACAATTGGAGACACTCCATTCGCATTAAAACTCTCAATTAGCCTTTTGACAGGCTCACCAGTTCCACACCATTAGTAAGAACAATCAGAAAACGTCACATCAACAAAGTGTCATATTAAAGCGTGCTCCTCATCCGTAGCTAGTAGACATGATATATTCGCGACCGTTTGATTTGTTTGCCGACGCCCGTCAGTAAATTTATGGGAGACCTTTCGTCATACGACGTTAATAGTCGGTGTTGATGAGACAACGGGGCGCAGGAACGGGCAACTAGTCATCAAGTGTACAGCGACTCATTTACAATGAGGTGTTCCGTTGGAGACGACGTTGAAGCAAATTTACGATTCATTAACATCATCATCACTGCTGGGGTACGAGCCTTCCTTTTAGATGGGTAGGGTACCGGCCATAAACCACCACGCGGGCCCAGTGCGGTGCGGTTGTTATCGACTGCTAATGCAGCCGGGACCACTGGCTTTACGTGCCTTCCGAAGCACGGAGGAGCTAGAGATGACAAATTTACGAAGCCAATTTACGAAGCGTGTCTTGTGTGTTGCCGTATTAAAACAAAAATAAAAATAGGTATATAACCTATTCTTTGTATGACTTCATACATCGTCCGTCACCAGTTTCAATTTCTACAATTTTATACAAATTATGAAAATGCAATATTTATGAAAAAAAACATGTTTCAACTGTAACCCTCGAATGACCTTAAGCTTTCCTTGTTGCAGAGTAATGGCAACAGCTACATGTCGAGCGAGCCGCGGCGCAAGCGCGAACTGCCCGCGCGGCCCAACCACATCCTGCTGTACACCATCATCAACCCGGCATACCCCATCACTGTGGTGAGTACCAACCTTCACGCCTTTAAAGAACAGGTGGACTGTTTTTCCTGTGCCGTATAAATAAAGGCACCCGCCGGAGGCAGGAAGTGATTACATCCCGTATATATCACTCAGGCGACTGATTGAAATTATTTCAGACTACTTAGCTACACTTCAGTCACGTCAGTCAATCAGAGTATACGCCGTGCAAGAAACCAGCGCTCCCTTGAGTAGGGCGCGCTCTATCAGCAGTGATGCTGCTTTTGTCAGGATGACTTGACTATGCCGCCGACCCGCGCCGCGCCGCGCCGACGCGCACACAAACCGCTAATTTTGCTCGTTACAAGTCGACCCAAGCCATCAGGCTACTTAACGCCTTGATTGCACAGGAGCCAGATCTAGACATCTTTAATACGAAATTGTATGTGTTTAGTGATTTTTGAGTTAGTTTTTGAAGTTGTTAATTTGTTAGTTTTAATTCATTTTTTTATCGCGTTGCTGTAACTGAAGCAGGTATTTGATTTTTAAATAAATGAATGCGGCTGCGCGTCCTATGCCTCTAGTAGGCGATCAAGGTCACGCGAAAGATGATTGGGGGATCTTATAGGATAGAATAGGCCTTCGGTATTACTATAAGCTCTTAGCAGTATTGTAGCAATGTTTTTGCAGTTGCGTAAACGACACGCGTGTAGCCGAGTATATACAAGCATCTCGTTTGCACAACACGTAAACGTATCTTCAGCGCAAACGAACGCCTAAAAACGCATACGTCGCGTAAACGTTGTTCGTGTCGCGCAGTATGACGGATGTCGATCACCCATGGAACTAATAGTGAAGCATACAAATATTTCTCTTTTAAATGTCGTAATGTCTCAATTTACTAGAAGATGAAAAAAAATTAAACGCCTAAGTTTTGACTTCTCGGCACCGAGTAAAATTAGAAAACTATTACGTATACATAAACATAATTTCGTTTTAAAAAAGCCGACATCAAAAGGGATTTTAAAGTAAAGGTTTTTTCTATTTACGTGGTCCTACTTTAGAAATTATATGGTTACTCCTGACTGGGCGAGCATCAAAGCCTCGTTGTTTTCTTTTTTATTCTGTTGTATTGTAGATTCTCTACATTGTCAAATATAAACAAATGCTGCCATTTTCATTGTATGTCATATATTAATGATTACTGTATTATGTACTAGCTGTGCTCGCGACTTCGTCCGCGTGGAATAGTGACTTTCGGCAGCATTTTTAATTTTTTAGGCTCTTTTCCCGTTTTTGCAACATTTTTCACTGATGCTTCGCTCCTATTGGTCGCAGCGTGATGTTATATAGCCTAAAGCCTTCCTCGATAAATGGACTATCCAACACAAAAAGAATTATTCAATTCGAACCAGTACTTCCTGAGATTAGCGCGTTCAAACAAACAAACAAACAAACAAACAAACTCTTCAGCTTTATATATTAGTATATAGATTGATTTCTTAAGTTAATGTAGACGCTATTAACGGTTCAAATAAACACAAGTTGAAAGAGACGTTGTTACGCTGGCGATACTCTTCATTGCATCGTGAGACAAATATTCTTGGAACTCACTAAACTGAATTGTGCACTCCATCGGTATCATCAAAAATAATACTAACTTGAATCTTCCGAGCGATTGCGTCAGACGAAATTGCTGCTGCGAGCTCGCTCGACTTGTCGCAACATTTTATTCGAGCAACTCTACTTCGCAAAACTTAAATTACTTACCATCCCCGAAGGAAGTTCGGCGGGGAGACGCGGCGCGGCTGGTATCGCGAATTCGCGACGCAACGACGCGTGATGTCGCCGGGTGCGCGCAACAGGTTGCTTGCTGACTTGCTGTGCGCTTGTAGTACGGTTGGCCAAAAATGGCGTCGCCATGCAGGGATTGATAACGTCAACACATTCACACTACAAGATTAACTGGCGCACTCATAGACTTCAATTGTCATTAATGATTACATAGCACCAACAATAAAATTGTTTAGTCGAAAATGTGCTTATAACATTATCATCATCATCATCATTAAAGAGACTATTTTACAATTTTAGATGCCAAGTAATCATTAATGATAATTGACGCCTATGAATGCGGCAGTAAGTGTCGTTAAGTAACGTTATTTCTATAAAGTTAAACTGGTACTTAATGCAGGTAACGTTATCTATCCAAGTATCGTTACTTCTTTCGTTTTACCAAAAACCAGTTAGATAAGTAGAATTTAGATTCGATAAATGTCTTTAAACCGTAAGTATAGTTTTGCTTGCAACAATAAACCGTCTACAACTGTTTTACATTGTCCAATTTTCCATTTGCAGTTAGTAATGGCAAAAATGCAATGTATAGTGAAATCGGGCGTGAGTGCCGAGTTTCAAGCTTTAAGAAACAAGTGGTTTTATTAGTGGACCATTCGTGGCCAAGCCGGTAGGCAAAACAAAATTCGCAAATTCGCCATAATCTTAAAGGAAAAACAAAATACCTAGAGATACAGAAAAATAAACATATGTTGATTTCTGTTTCAGCGCTTCTTCAGTTTGGAAACGATTCAAAAGTACTTAGCAAACTAATAAAGATATCTAGATTTGATTTAATATGTTAAGCTTGATACCCTTCAAACATGTACTAGTAGTAGTGTGTACAAAGATAGGACCTCATCTCAAGTCGCCAATGTCACCATGACAAAGTGTTTAGAGCCGGAACAAAACCCGATTTTTAAAGTTACGTGTCTGACATAACCTCTACAAACGTGTACCACAAAACTACACGTATCGGTACAGACAAACGGCGAATGGCCGCTACATTCCTACTGGCGCGTTAATTCAACTTTAACCCTATTCTTGGCATAGTGGATTATTTGAGACACTTAACTTACAAAAGAATTCGAGTAGTGAAAAAAGAACATATTTTTTACAATAAATATACCTATATAATTCCACAAAAAAAAAAGCTCTGCCAAGCAAAAACTTAATTTAGGCAAAACCAAATTCGCTAATCTGCCATAATCTTACAGGTAAAACAAATGGCCTAGATATAGAAACAAAATCCTTTTGTTCGTATTCTCTGTTTCAGTGCTTCTTCAACTTGGAGACGATTCAAATGTAATTAGTGAATAAGTTAAGTTGTTTTTTTTATAGAAAGTTAGGCAAATTACTCTACTCTTCCTGATGTTATGCAGACGCAATTAGAGCAGGATTTTGTCCCAAAGATATTTTGATTTAAAATGTCAAAGATTGAAACCCTACAAAGTTATATTGTGTACTAAGAAAGTAACTCATCTCATGTCGCCAATGTCGCTATGACAAAGTGTTTTACACCCACAAGGAATCGGAACAAAACCCGATTTCAGAAGATATGTGTGATATAAACTCGCCAACCGTGTACCACAAAACTACACGTCAGCGCTGACAAACGGTGAATGGCCGCTACATTCCTACTGGCGCGTTAATACAACTTGGTAGCCGCTCGAACACAATTTTAAGTTCACACGAGCCCGTACGTCACTTTTCACGCCCTATGAAACTTTGGTGAGTCGGCGATAAAAGTTTCGTGGTACGGGTGGCGGCACGTTGTGTGGGAGGAAGCGGTTTTGGTGTAAACAGCGGATGGAGATGAAGTACACTCCCAAACGATTTAAACAGTTTATTATTACTTTACGCCTAGGTGGCCGAGTGGCAAAGCGCTCGGCCCGATACCTGAAGGTCCTGGGTTCACTTCTCAGGTCGGGCAAAGTGTGTTTCAGATTTTTCGATGCGTAGCCCGGGTTTGAGATCACCAACCCGCATTTGGCCAGCGTGGTGATTAAGCCATTACCCATCAATTGTAGTGATGACTTGATTTTAATGATGGAGGCTTATGCCCAGCAATAGGACAGTTATAGGCTTTTTACTTTAACTATTTTACTTTTCACCCAACATGAAATCTAGCGCGGACGGTCGCAGACTACCGCGTCGGCGCGGAGGGCACGGCGATTTATGAGTCACATTGAAAAAAACAATTAAAGATTATCTACAATCACAATAACAACATTTATAGGAGCGCGTTGTCGGTAACAAGCCGTATAACTTTTTGAGTAAAATCTTTTAATAGGTATACCTTTTTATTTTGCGCTCAAAACGCAATTTAGTTAGCATATTTTGGTGTAAGTTTGTGTTTCAGCAGCCGTTAAAAAAAAATGACTATAATTGGTACATTTCTATGAAAAAACGTTATGAACAATTTTTTCAGAATGAAGGACAATAAGTAAATATTAATAATAAAATATTTTGTAAAGGCATTGTGACTTAAATTTAGATGTAATGGTGATTTACCTATTGTGTGTTTTATATTTAAGTATGTCGCTTCTCTCGCATCTCTGTCCTAACCCTGCACGAAAGCGGGAAACTTTAGTCTGGTCGGCATATCGTGCGGGTCTCATCGACCGCACTCGACTCCCGTCTGTTTCGCACCACCGCACCGCACCGGCGCGGCGGGTTAACAGTTATTGGATAATGGCAATGGAAGTTTTCAGTTTACGACCACCATCCTATTGCTTTTGGTATTGCGTTCGCACGTGGCGGACGCATTTTGTATGCTGAAGTTACCATTATGCAAAGAAAATTAATCTCTCTCTTTTCCCGACTATACATATCAGGCAGGGTCAGCCTTCCTTATCTGTTTCCTTCAGTTCGGTTTATCCTCAACATCTTGTTCGGTTGTATGGCAGTTCCTCATGTCCTTTTGCACTACATCCTTCCATTTTGGCTTAGGTCTGCCTCTCGATCTTGGACCGGGGACAGAAAGAAAATTGATATCACAGACATTTGGATTGTATTAAAAATTAAACACTTTTTAATACAATCCTAATATCTGTTTCATAACGCCTCTCTAGGCGAGGAAAATTTTTTTTTTTTTTTTCTATTCAATTATTTAATTTGAAACGTTCATTCAACAAAACTTATCCGATTTAAAGTGAACCTTCGCAAAAATTCAGTTATAAAACCCTTTTTTTTTGTCTTTTAACGTTTATTCAAATGAATTCATACAATTAAGTCCACTATAGAAAGATTCAATTCACAAAAATTCATGTTAACAAACTTTTTGTCTTTTAAGTTTCAAAAGTAAAACCATGCATTTGTCCGCTCCGAGCGAATAAATTTTGAGATTTATTTTTCGTTAGAAAAATGCGAAATAACAAACAATAACTGTCATTTTCTTTTTTATTGCTTTCATTACGCTATCCCTTTTACATCATTTGAAAATTCAAATAAATACATAGTTGAAACTAAAAAAGTGTCTTTGTATTGTCGCTGCGTTCGAAATTCGAACGAAAAACTTCGAAGCATTTTTGCTGTTGTTTTGTATGCAAACGTATAGCTGTCTTTATAATATCAATCTAATCAAATCAAATCAAATCAAATCAAATTATTTATTCACTGAAAATAGAGTAGGTACAATGATGGTAGTTTAAATATATAGTTCGTCTATTTTACCAACGCAGGGCATGTGAATGTGGGTAATGGAACAAAAAAGAATTTATTTAATTATAATATGTTAATTTACATCATCAATACAATTTATACATTAATACAATTTTATATGTCAATAATTATTATAATAGAATAAAATTTATATAATATCAACTTTACAATTTAGATATTCCTTAATTGAGTAAAAACATTTAAATTTAAGCCAGTCAAACAGTCTTCTCTTAAATGTAAAAACATTAAGCTCAGTTAATGAGAGTGGTAACTTATTATATATTTTAATGCAAGTAGGATAACAATTTCTCTTATAGAAGTCCGTGTGCATTTTGGGTAACAACAGCTGTAGTTTTTGTGATATGAAAGCTCTATTCAGGTTTGTTGAATTTCCCCACAGAATTAAGCCGTATCTAAGATTCGATGCCACGTATCCATGATAGGCAATCAAAGAGGTTTTTTGATTTATTTGCGTCGTTAGCCGCCACAACGCGTAAGCAAATCTATTTATTTTAGAACATACTTTCTTAATATGATTTTTCCATGAGCACTGTCTGTCAATAACTATGCCTAAGAAAACTGCTTCATCTGATTCCATTATGGGTTCATTATTAAGAAGCACATTAAGATCATTAACTTTAGGTTTTCTATTATAAAATCGTATGTATTTAGTTTTATTAATATTGACATTTAAACTATTCGCTGTCAGCCATTTTGCAATATCATTAATGGTATTATTTATATCTTCATTAAAGTTCACGCCCGGATTTCTAGGTATTACCACAGATATATCGTCGGCGAATAAATTGCACCGATGAGTAGTCACATGAGGTAGGTCGTTAATGTAAATTATGAATAATAGCGGTCCCAGGATCGTTCCTTGTGGGACACCTACATTATTTTCGACAACTAATGATTTTGAGGACATTTCCTCCTTATTTTTATCAACGTATTTAAGTTCAACATATTGCGTACGATTTCGAAGATAAGTATCCAACCATTTCAGCGCATTCCCTCTCAAACCATATTTCTCGCATTTGGATAAAAGTTTGTCGTGTGAGACAAAGTCAAAAGCTTTGCTCATATCGAAGAATATCGCTGTAGTATCGACATTCTTATCAATATTTTCAGTTACATTTTTTATTAAGAGCGTTTACGCCGAGCGCGAGACCTTAAGTTTAGGTTTTTAAGTCCAAATATCACGCACACAGAAGCGGGCTGTGAGCGCGCGCGAGTGTGTGCGTAGAGTAGGCTAGTTCTGCTCACTATAGTCAAACTCACTACTTTGATCCGTTCGAATTTAGTTTTTCGGTATACTTAGAAATTATTGAAGTGAAAACTTCTTTAGCGGCGTTGTACACTTTTTTTGTAATGGGTAAAAAATGTTAAATTCGCGTCAGGACACGTGACCTGATCGAAAATGTAAGACGTAAAATCGTAAGACGGATGGAGAGTAGACAGCCGGCGCGGCGTAGGAGAGGAAGTATCCCCCTGTCTTTCTACGGCGCGGCGAAAATGTATGCCTGCTGTTTCGTTTAGGCGGCGCAGGGCGCTTGCGCGAATAAATTGTCATGTTTGTGTACGATAGCACAATAAATAAATATTGTATTCTACCACATAAATGATAGTACTTTTATACTGATAATTGAAGCAATTCGTGCAAAATTATTCCCTAACCATTCCAAAATATCAAAAATGCACAACGTTAATATTCAAGTTTTCACTTCTGCCGGCACTCCCGGGGTGCAACCCGTCGTTTTTTTATTTTTAACTATGGGCGTAAGCAGATGACTAAACTACGGATACATGAAATAAGTACTTAAGTATAATATTATATTGTATGTATTTTTATTAATGTTGTAATTAACCTTATATCACAAAATTATAATCAATACCTATCTGTTCCTCAACGATTTATTTTGGACGAATTGATTTGACGACAACACATTTTATTTTATTTTATTCATAGCTCGGCAAATGTCTTCACTCCACTTGATGTTAAGTGGAAATAGAGTCCCTGTTGTTCCCTGCATGACGTTGACAATTGACAGTTTGTTGATGGTTTGAGATACGAAACATTTAAGAATCCTTCTTATTTAAGTTTTTCTTCCAATATTTTACAAAGAAATGATTAATTGTATGGGCAGTCAAATAAATTGACCGAGTTTTTAGAATATATCAATAATAATATGTTGTTTATTACCAAGCCTTATTTTGCTAATCTCCTTTTAAAATAAATTTTGTATAAAAACTACTGGGAAAATATGAGCCACATAAGCACAAAGCGCATCATGCAGCAATAAAATAGGTGCTGTCAAAACTCGGTCAAGTTATTTGACTGCCCATACAATTGTTTCGTTGAATTTGTTACCCATTATCTCTACAACATAATATATGTACGTTGTCAGTTTAAAAAATTTATTTGTTTATGCTCTCACCAATTATCTTGCTCAAGATAAGTATTCTTAAGAAACTCGTTAGTATAGTAAGATAATGAATAAATGCATGCATAAACATAGAAAAAACACCTAGACCCGAAATAAATTTAGAAAAACAGTCCTTCTCTAAATTAACCCGACCGGGAATTGAACCCGGGGCTTCGGAGACGGCGCAACGCCCGATCCGGCACGCTAACCACTCGACCACGGAGGTCGTCCAATTTTAAAATGTTGCAATTCATCAAAAGTAACATAAAATAATTTATTCACTAAAGTACTAAGATTTGCTTATCGCGCTATAAATTTGAACTATCTTCTAAATTACGGCAATTGTTCGACAATCGTCGGGTAGAGCGTCGAGCGACGTGACCACTCTCTCAGAGGCTTCGCGGCGGACTGATTTGATACTAATAGAACGCAGAGTTTTGTAGTAGTTTTAGAGCAGTTTTAAAATATTTATAGAAAAATTATAGAGCTAATTTAGTAAAAAAAAATTTGCGCATAATTTAAAGAACACTTTTTTCTATAGTAAAAAGCTTTTATCTTATATTTATATAGTAAGTATATTAGAGAAAACAACTATTTTATCACCTATAATTTCTTTAAAAATTCACAATGTTTGGATTTTTATAGTTTTTGTTAGTAACCAAAATCTAAAAATGTTTTCAACAAACTATTTTGCTGAAGATCTTTCAAATTGAAATAAAATTTTTGTTCTTAGGTTTGTCAGTAATTTAAACACATTTCGCTTCGAAGTTGACGCGGAAAGTCAAATTATGAAAACCTCTGTTCAATTATCTTGTTATAAATTCCAATATATCCATAAATCTAAAAATGTTTTCAACAAACTATTTTGATGACAAGATCGCCTAATGATATAAGTAATGAACACATTTATAAAGTAAATATTCATAGATATTAAGAGGTTTGAATAGTACAGTTTTTGAGCAAAACGGCGTAAACGCTCTTAAGTTAAAAGCTGCTAATGTGGTTGATTTACCTTTCCGAAAACCATTTTGTTCTTTGGTCAGTATTTTGAATTTTTCTAAAAACTCATAGATCCTTTTGTGCATAACCTTTTCAAAGACTTTAGCCAGTACTGGTATTAAAGCAATAGGTCTGTAATTATCCATTGTATCCATTTCACCTTTTTTATGTATCGGCCTTATGATCGATAATTTAAGGGCGTCGGGGAACGTGCCTTCAGTCATTGAAAGGTTAACTAAATAGCTTAATATGTCACAGAGGATTAATACGCAGTACTTTAGAATCTTTGTGGGTATTTCATCGTAGCCCACCGATGTTATGTTTTTGAGAGATCATACTACTTTAAATATTTCCTCTGGTGTAGTTGGGTATAAAAAGATGCTAGTGTCCAAATGTTGAATATTATTATCAGATGTCTTAATTGTATTAGATGATTGATTTGAAATATAAGTAAAAAAATTATTAAAATTATTAGAAATGTCAATAGGATCTGTAATATTAACATTGTTATATCTTATTTTGCTTATGTAATTATTATTAAATTCTGGTTGTTCATACGATTTAATCAGGTTCCATGTTGTTAAACAAACATTTTTACTATTTTTTAGCTGCGCTTCGTTGTTTAGTTTTCTAGATTTATTTATACATGTCTTTAGAATAGAAGAATACCTACGGTACCTGTATTTATGGGACTGATTCTTTTTTAAATAATATATGATGGATAGATGTCAACAAGATAAGAATGCCTGGTTGCGAGTTGCTACGAGACACCACGTAGCTCGTAGCTACAGCGTTGGTACGTTGGAGCTGCTACGGAACAAAAACAAATGTGTGCTTACTACCGTAGCCGTAGCGAGCCCGTGCTCGCTACGGCTACTTTAAATCTTAACTTTGTTTTAACCTCGATTGATTTGTTTGTACATAATCCAATCATACAAAGAAATAAATTATTATTCAATACTATAAGAAGTGGGTATACTATTCTTACGTTATTCTAGATATCTTTGTCCAGTTCCAAGAAGTAAAAACAATTTGATTTTATATCAACACATATTTGTATTCATCTTTACATGCTATCCTTATAATTAAACATGTGTGCACTGTACAAATTCTTTAACAAGTTTATAACGTGTTTTAAGCAAATTAATCTATTTCTTATTCTTATCATCAAAATCACATAAACACGACGATATCGAATCCCGTGTGAGTGATATTTTTTAACACTTTAGCAATTACTTTACAAAAAAATTATGGCTTATTTAGGCCCCCCCATGCCTACTCCCAATGGTCTTGCACATAATCATTCTAACATTTGTTGAACTAACAAATTATTTCCACACATAGTTTTTTGTTTAACCCTCCTCTAGTGCTGGCCTAAGAACTCCCTCGGGAAATATACCTCTATGCTGCCGTGTAATTGGATTCGGGGGAAGAATTGTTTTCGAACGCGAAGTATTTTTTAAAATTTACTTTACATACATTTTGAATTTTTGACGTTTGAATATCAATAGGAAACGTCTTCTCATGTGAAGAAACCAGGGGCCCGACCGCCTAACCGATCGCTTTGACTTCGTGTGTGGTTTATGACGTCATCTTGTCGTTTCGTGCCGCCTATGAAAGCAATATCGAAAGCTATAGCCTTTAGCTTTTGATATTGCTTTCATAGGTGGTGCGAGGTGGCAAGATAACGTCATAAACCACACACGAAGTCAAAGCGATCGGTTAGGCGGTCGGGGGGCAGAAGTACGTATACGTACTTTTTTGCCTGCTCCACTGTAGTCATAGTTCCAAATCATCGCTACTATTGATGGCTATTGGTTTAATCACCACGCTTGCCAAATGCGGGTTGGTGGTCGAGTAGCAAAGATTTTTCGATGCATAGCCCGAGTTCGTGGTCAGGAACTTTCATTTGGCAAGCATGGTAGTTAAGGCAATACCCATCAATTGAAGCGATTGATTTTAGTAATGGAGGCCTATGCCCAGCAGTGGGACAGCACATAGGCTGTTAATATAATTTACTTTTGTTGACTATTTAAAAGTACTAATCAATCAAGATACCTATTTTAAACAATGGCTTAAAATCTTAATAAAAAAATAAAAAAATCATAAACTCCACAGTCGCGCACGTGTCGGTACAAGCGTCAATTTTAACGGCATTCTTCGAACAACTCTCGTCCAAGTTGTGCGCAAGTCGAATAAAACTCGTACCGCAACGCCCCACGTCTCCGTTGAACCACAAAACAAGGTCACCGCAGAAGGTAAGTTTACATATATACATACCGCGCTTGATCGACGCACACGTAGACCGCTTGCACGGGCACGGATCTCTGAACAGCTTGGAACAGTCCTCAGGCTTATTAACTAAAAAAGCAACCAGTGTTTGATTGTACAGACGCCAAACACATTAACCTATCCAAAACTGTCAAATTTCTTCAATACATTTTCAACCATATCATTAAGGCATAAAGCTCAAAGTCTATTGAGTAAATTTGACAGTTTGTGGTAGGTTGATGTGCAGGCGTGTGTACAATTGCAACGCGACTGCTCTAGTTGCGTCAGCTTAGTGCATTTACGTTTAAAATGTATGTAATAGTTAACGTCCATCGCACCAATGTGTCCATATTGAAGGAAATCAAAATAAAGCAGCGACTGTCATCGCTTGTACAATGGAGCGGCTTGTAATTCAGGGCAGAGTCGAAGGCAAAAGATCCCGCGGCCGATCGCCAACGAGATGGACTGACACCATAAAATCCGTCACTGGGACTCTGACAGAGTGCGTTCGCCATGCGGCCAACAGAGACCGGTGGAGAAGGCTTGCAAGGGCAGCATCTGCTGCTAGCACGAAGGGCGACCACTCTGTCAAGAGTGACCGACTAAGAAGGAGAATAGTTTACGTACATTGAGCGATTTGTGTCCGTAATACCAACTTATCAACCGCAACTAAAGCAGTCGCTTTACAATAGTACAATTAACAAATGCTTGTTTTTTTCGGTAATAACCCTGCCGAGCGCAGGTGTTGCGAGATTCCGTGTCGGTGAGAGGTTGTCTATGTGGGCGTTGCCCGAGCGTGTTAGCACATGAGTACAGAGTCCAAGCTGCCTATAAGCGGCCCGCTGTTGGTACACTCACACATAGCGCGGCCGATGTCCGCGTGACCTCTCACCGACGGGTTCATAATAATTTTGACATAATGACAGATTCTTTTTAGAAAATAGGTACGTCACAATGACAATGTTATTCGTTGGATAAATCTTACCTAAAGGTTGAAAAATCGTGCCTAAGGGAAATTAGTGTTTTATCTAAATATATAAAACAAAGTCGGGTTAGTTACGAAAATATGCAAAAATATGCTTACTTAAACTGATACTGTTTTTTTTAGAAGGAAAGTTATACAAATATCATTAGTAAACGATTTTCAGTAAGTAATTAAAAATAATTCATTCACTCATGTGTTTTTTTTATTACTGTGAAATGACCCTAATTGTTCTATTTTGTTATTTTTTGTAATTAATTTGGCGCGTTTTTAGAAAGCTTGGTCTCTGTATCGTATTTACTCATGTGGTGTTAGTATGATGGTAACCTTCTGCAGTGTACTTATTTTTTGTGGTTGAACACAGTTTAATACGCTCCAGACACAATGAGACGAGCCGATGTCACTTGTACAAACTGATTTGCGGATAATAGCTGTATTAGATTGGATCGAGATTGTTATTGTCGATCTCGAGAGGTTCCTCTAAAGTTGCGCGTGTGTTACAACTTTGGATGATGAGTTAGAAAGTATAACTTTGGGTTTTGGTTTGGATTTTTCGATTAAGAAGACCCTTGAAAGAAATTAAGTAGCCATGAGCAGGTGGAATAAGGTCTAGAGCAAGCTATATCGCCATTTTTTGATGCAAAGAATTAGTTACGTTTATTTGGCAATCACATATAAGTGTTAGTACTGGTTCGAATAGTTGTTCCTACTAAGAAAGAACTAAGCTGTATGCCAGTTTTTTTACCATCCATCGACACAAATATATATAAAAAAACCATTAGTTCCTTGTACCAAATAAGCTTATGAAGCGTTTCTGTTTGAGGTTTGTGGATTCACGTCAAAAATACAACATGACAACGAAAAATTATTTATCCACACCCATTTCGTGGACACACAATGACGCGTTTAAAAAGGCTATGAGGTTAATGACCTGCCTTACGTCAACTATTTTTCGTAGTAACTCTATTAAAGGTACGTATGACACGGCTAAGTGTTTTTTTCTTTTTGGAAAGAGTTTGCTAATTACTAATAATGTTAATTGCCTCAGCTTAATTTTTAGAAGCGGCGAGAAACTTTAAAGTTTTCAAACCGTGTTTAACGAAACACGGTCAAAGGTTTTCTAGAGGGTATGACATCTCGCATTAATGCGTGAATCCCAACTAGATTCGGGGTTCGGACCCGATCGGGAACGGGAAAGCTGTGTTGAAAATCTGTTCCATCGCCTTCTGGTGTTTGACACCTCATTTTTTTTTTTTTTGTTTGGTTACTAAACAATGTGAAGATATTAAAATTTTAATTAGCTACAGCATTGTTAAAGCAAATGTGTCCACTTTACCCGATTTGAGCGGAAATGAAGACCTAATGCGGCATGGTGTGCTAAACGTTACCCGCTCGTTATCTTGCATACGCGTATATATGAAGTTGTATAAATACATAGTTAACTAGTTGCCGCTCGCGGTTTCACCCGCGTGGTTCCCGTTCCCGTGGGAATATCTGGATGAAAAGTATCCTGTGTTATTCCCGATTATAAACTATCTGCATGCCGACTTTCATCCATATCCATTCAGTAGTTTTTACGTGAAAGAGTAACAAACATCCATATTTACAAACTTTCGCGTTTATAATATTAGTAGGATTGAGCTTTTAAAAAAACATTTAAAGCCAGCGTCTTTCGTAGTCATGTTTGCTCAATCATACACAATAATGTTGTATTGTATAGTGACAACGAGTAGAAAGCAATCTCCTTCAAACCAGAACACAGCAATGTAAGGCAATGGTGGTTGGCGGTAGAAATAGCGTCATCAGGTCGAATTTTGGGCGGAATCCTAGCAATCTTATCCTAAATGTATAAAGGTGTAACTACTATTTAAATTGATCCGTTAACGCACGTTCAGTCTTCCGTAAACCCGTATCCATATAGTATTTAGCCAATCGACACGCAGCGATCATGTTCATTGGCCTAATTGGTTTAATTCTGGGAACAGCCGTGGCTTCCGTAATACAATACCTGCGTATTATTAGTTGGCCCCGTATTTATATATCAGCTAGCAAACCGCCCGTGGCTTTGTCTGTGAATACACTCGTATCTTGTGATGGGGTTGTGTAAAGTAAGTAGTAAGTAGGAAGAGCGAGGCTTCCCCAACTCAAGTATCTTTTGATTACCTTCTGGTGTGCCCCGGAAACTTTATTGTAAATGATTTACAGAAATAAAACATATTTTAATTATTATTTTTTTTATTTTTTTAAAAGTTTCAGCGTTTTATGTCCAGCCATTTAAGCTGCTTATTTAAGCTTAGCTATTTAAGACTCGTCATAACTTATATACATATAATCATTATCATCATCACCAGCTCATTGTATGTCCCCACTGCTGGGGCACGAGCCCACCCTATGGATGGATAGGGAAAACGGGCCATAAACCACCACGCGGGCCCAATGCGGTGCGGTGGTTGTTAACGACTGCGACATGCAGCCGGGACCAACGGCTTTACATTCCGATCGCTCATGTGGTCTAGTGATTAACCACCGGTTTAGACTCAGAGGTTCGATTCCCAGCGGGTGGTACATGTTTTTGTACTCGGTTTGGTTTGTGGTAGAGCTTGTTTATCCGCCTGGCTAGCTACCACCATCTTAGCTAAATATGTCGCCATAACATCAAGGTTTATGGCATTGTTGTGTTCCGGCAGCTAGAGATAAGATAGCCAGTGCCTTAGTAGTTGAGGATTCCGGGTGAAGTGCACTTCTACCAATTGACCTTATCATCACTTAACATCAGGATGGAGGCCAAGATATTAAAAAAAAAAACAAAAAAATCACGGAGGAGCTCGATATGATAGTTTTATGGTCACCCATCCGATGAACGGCCTATGCGAAAGTTACTTAACCTTAGCAATCGCAGACCGGCAGCGTTAACGTCTTATTTATCACGATGCAACCAGTATTTACGCGAACGAAGTCACAGGGAGTCGCTAGTTACATAATATTCACAGTAAGCTTTTCTACTCGTAAACTCGTAGCACGTTATATACGATTCTCCCTTTCATACGAAACGCCATTCTGCTTCCAGATATTTATTGTAACTAAAATCCTTCGTGTTTACTTAGGCGCGAGGTAAAAGTAGATTATCTCATTACTTTACGTTTACGTTTTGACGCAAAACTCCTTACTTGTTTTAAGGATTCGTTTCATATCAGTGATGTAGCTTGGGATGTTATTTTAAAATTAGCTTTGTTATGGCGCCTTAGATGTGAGATCTTATATTTGTAAAAACATTTTAGTACTGTATTTAACCGCGAACGAATATATTTTATTTTTATTGTAAAAATGCGAATTGAATGAAAAAAATTT
The DNA here is from genome assembly GCA_947562085.1 of Eudonia lacustrata. Taxonomy (NCBI): domain Eukaryota; kingdom Metazoa; phylum Arthropoda; class Insecta; order Lepidoptera; family Crambidae; genus Eudonia; species Eudonia lacustrata. Next base: position 13,803,372 of record OX387332.1, on the reverse strand, counting down.
GTATTAATATAATATAATGAATCATTGATAATAAATATATGTACATGAAATTTGAGAGAGAGCCTACATATTTATGTTAGCAATTTTATAGCGAATTTAGTTTTATATTTTATATCTGCACCTTGCCCGAAATGTTTTAAAGTGCTAATAAATGTTTTCTATTATATTCTAAGCATAGGTGTGTGTCCGCAAATCCTATTAAGTGTTTACTGTACGCCAGTAAATAGAAAAATATAAAGTAATTTACTAGGTATTTAAATAAACTTAGGTGCGATTATTAAAAATGAAAGAAAATCCTGCGCCTGCAATGGCGTCCTTCTATTTGGCAAGGTAGTATAATATTCTCGATGGAGCTCGGTGGCTCAGTAGTTTATGCGCCCGAGTTGCGAATGCTAAGATAAAGCTTCTTCAGGATGGGTGACCAAAGATTTATCATTTCGAGCTTTTCCGTGCTTCGGAAGGCACGTTGTCGTTGTCCATAATATTATTATCACCAGCTCATTGCATGTCCCCACTGCTGGAGCACGAGCCTTCCCTATGGATGGATATGAAGTACGGGCCATAATTCACTAAGCAAGCCCAGTGCGGATTGGTGGTTGTTAACGACTGCTAATTCAGCCGGGTCCAACGGCTTTACGTGCCTTCCGAAGAACGAAGGAGCTCGAGATGATAAATGTTTGGTCACCCATCCGATGACCGGCCTTTGCCAAAGTTGCTTAACCTCAGCAATTGCGGACCGGGCGCGTTAACCACTGCGCCATCGAGCTTTTCCATCTTCATCCATTAGTATAATAAATAAACTTATAAATAATAGTTAGTGTTGTATTGTGATTTGTGACGTATCCCCATTTTAAAACGGAAGTTGTTACCACCTCCTCTAACGGATGTGTCGTTGCGTCAATTTGTTGTTGATCGATTATATGCGATGCGTGGATGCGGGCTTATTTTACTTGCAGGACAAAGTTTTGCTCCTTTGACGAATAGAGAATTCGTGACGGTACACTTATTAGGCCTTGTCCTCACTTGAAGGAACAATTTACATTTTTAAACAACTCAACTAAACGACGTCAACGTTAACGCACGTTCAGTCTTCCGTAAACCCGTATCCATATAGTATTTAGCCAATCGACACGCAGCGATCATGTTCATTGGCCTAATTGGTTTAATTCTGGGAACAGCCGTGGCTTCCGTAATACAATACCTGCGTATTATTAGTTGGCCCCGTATTTATATATCAGCTAGCAAACCGCCCGTGGCTTTGTCTGTGAATACACTCGTATCTTGTGATGGGGTTGTGTAAAGTAAGTAGTAAGTAGGAAGAGCGAGGCTTCCCCAACTCAAGTATCTTTTGATTACCTTCTGGTGTGCCCCGGAAACTTTATTGTAAATGATTTACAGAAATAAAACATATTTTAATTATTATTTTTTTTATTTTTTTAAAAGTTTCAGCGTTTTATGTCCAGCCATTTAAGCTGCTTATTTAAGCTTAGCTATTTAAGACTCGTCATAACTTATATACATATAATCATTATCATCATCACCAGCTCATTGTATGTCCCCACTGCTGGGGCACGAGCCCACCCTATGGATGGATAGGGAAAACGGGCCATAAACCACCACGCGGGCCCAATGCGGTGCGGTGGTTGTTAACGACTGCGACATGCAGCCGGGACCAACGGCTTTACATTCCGATCGCTCATGTGGTCTAGTGATTAACCACCGGTTTAGACTCAGAGGTTCGATTCCCAGCGGGTGGTACATGTTTTTGTACTCGGTTTGGTTTGTGGTAGAGCTTGTTTATCCGCCTGGCTAGCTACCACCATCTTAGCTAAATATGTCGCCATAACATCAAGGTTTATGGCATTGTTGTGTTCCGGCAGCTAGAGATAAGATAGCCAGTGCCTTAGTAGTTGAGGATTCCGGGTGAAGTGCACTTCTACCAATTGACCTTATCATCACTTAACATCAGGATGGAGGCCAAGATATTAAAAAAAAAAACAAAAAAATCACGGAGGAGCTCGATATGATAGTTTTATGGTCACCCATCCGATGAACGGCCTATGCGAAAGTTACTTAACCTTAGCAATCGCAGACCGGCAGCGTTAACGTCTTATTTATCACGATGCAACCAGTATTTACGCGAACGAAGTCACAGGGAGTCGCTAGTTACATAATATTCACAGTAAGCTTTTCTACTCGTAAACTCGTAGCACGTTATATACGATTCTCCCTTTCATACGAAACGCCATTCTGCTTCCAGATATTTATTGTAACTAAAATCCTTCGTGTTTACTTAGGCGCGAGGTAAAAGTAGATTATCTCATTACTTTACGTTTACGTTTTGACGCAAAACTCCTTACTTGTTTTAAGGATTCGTTTCATATCAGTGATGTAGCTTGGGATGTTATTTTAAAATTAGCTTTGTTATGGCGCCTTAGATGTGAGATCTTATATTTGTAAAAACATTTTAGTACTGTATTTAACCGCGAACGAATATATTTTATTTTTATTGTAAAAATGCGAATTGAATGAAAAAAATTTGTATTAATATAATATAATGAATCATTGATAATAAATATATGTACATGAAATTTGAGAGAGAGCCTACATATTTATGTTAGCAATTTTATAGCGAATTTAGTTTTATATTTTATATCTGCACCTTGCCCGAAATGTTTTAAAGTGCTAATAAATGTTTTCTATTATATTCTAAGCATAGGTGTGTGTCCGCAAATCCTATTAAGTGTTTACTGTACGCCAGTAAATAGAAAAATATAAAGTAATTTACTAGGTATTTAAATAAACTTAGGTGCGATTATTAAAAATGAAAGAAAATCCTGCGCCTGCAATGGCGTCCTTCTATTTGGCAAGGTAGTATAATATTCTCGATGGAGCTCGGTGGCTCAGTAGTTTATGCGCCCGAGTTGCGAATGCTAAGATAAAGCTTCTTCAGGATGGGTGACCAAAGATTTATCATTTCGAGCTTTTCCGTGCTTCGGAAGGCACGTTGTCGTTGTCCATAATATTATTATCACCAGCTCATTGCATGTCCCCACTGCTGGAGCACGAGCCTTCCCTATGGATGGATATGAAGTACGGGCCATAATTCACTAAGCAAGCCCAGTGCGGATTGGTGGTTGTTAACGACTGCTAATTCAGCCGGGTCCAACGGCTTTACGTGCCTTCCGAAGAACGAAGGAGCTCGAGATGATAAATGTTTGGTCACCCATCCGATGACCGGCCTTTGCCAAAGTTGCTTAACCTCAGCAATTGCGGACCGGGCGCGTTAACCACTGCGCCATCGAGCTTTTCCATCTTCATCCATTAGTATAATAAATAAACTTATAAATAATAGTTAGTGTTGTATTGTGATTTGTGACGTATCCCCATTTTAAAACGGAAGTTGTTACCACCTCCTCTAACGGATGTGTCGTTGCGTCAATTTGTTGTTGATCGATTATATGCGATGCGTGGATGCGGGCTTATTTTACTTGCAGGACAAAGTTTTGCTCCTTTGACGAATAGAGAATTCGTGACGGTACACTTATTAGGCCTTGTCCTCACTTGAAGGAACAATTTACATTTTTAAACAACTCAACTACCTACGTAGATTTTTTATTGCATACAAAATAAAAAAAACCTTGTTTAAGGACTTGTTAAATTTAAAGTATTTGTAATTGAAAGTTCTAAAGCTATAGTGCCTTAGTAAAATCTTTATCCTGACCTACATTCTCGTCAGTACCGTCTATGGAAGAGGTCTATTCCGTTGATACTTACCCCTTTGATAAGTTACTACGAAATAGGCCTGAACTTCCTACAGAACTAAGGGCTTGTTAAAATTTCACTCATGACTTCGTCCCAATCAAATGCCTTCGTTACAGCATATTTACTTAGTACGCTCCCTACTAGCTCCTATGGAACGGAAGTTATTATGTTAATATTATCATATCATACTTCATATACCTACTAATATTATAAAGAGGAATGCTTTGTATTTTTGTATGTTTGCAACGAATAAACTCAAAAACTACTGGACCGATGCAAAAAAATCTTTTACCATTAGAATGCTACATTAGCGCTGAGTAACATAGGCTATATTAAAAAAGAAATGTCCACCCGTGCGAAGCCGGGACGGGCTGCTAGTACTAATATAACAACTTCCTATTATACTACGTGTAACCGAAAGGTGTGGTAAAAATTATGTATTCGATAAAAATATCGCATGTATGTGTAGAATTACTCTAATTATTAACTGTAATTTGTCAAGCAATTTTTAATCATATACTTCTGTTGTGACGTTACATTAAAATAAACAAGTCACAGCCCTATTGGTTTAATAATCTCTGAGTACTTACATTTATGATCACTGCGGCTTGCTTATGCGTGCATGACGCGCATGACTTCATTAATATAAATAACTATTTAATTTACAATGGCATGATAAAATAAAGTTAATCATTGTAACGACACTTAAGTAGATCGGATACACTTTCATTTTTATCACACCTTTTTGTTACACTTTGTATTACACTTGTGGAGGACATGAGAATCACCTTTAAACTGAAAGTATGATGGTCGCAACGAACGACGAACAGAGACGCATTTCTACTTAAGACCAGATTCTACTTAGGGTTGCCAACTATTTTTCAGGAAATTAAAGTAAATCACTAACTAGTATAAAAAAAAGGATTTGAATCAAGAATAAAGTGTTTTCCAAATTTATTTATTTAAATGTTTAAAAACATATTTCTTTGTACTCTTGGCACTATCTGATATTTTTTTATTGTTTTGTAGCGCGTTCAGAAATTAGCGTTGCGTTTCGTTTCACTTCACCTGAGTCTGAGTATCATTCAGTAGTTCAGAAATTAAGTCAACAGGAATATTCCGTTCAAACGCACGCATTTGTCGGAAATAAAGTATTTTCCATACTTTATTTTTATTAAAAATAATAAAGTATGGGGATGGAAAATAACGTAGGATACGTTATTTTAAAGTATGGTTGGCAACCCTAATTCTACTAAGATTTTTGGAGTGGGTTTTTTAAACCACTTACAGCGGCACTGTAATTTTTTGGGGCAAAGAAACTTCAAGGGTTTATCAGGCTGTGTGATAAAATAACCATCAGAGGGTTTCTAAAGGGGATTAGTGTCACGTAAACTATGGCTAATGTGTAGTTAAGTTACACGATAAAATTTTACTAGAAAAAAATCAACCAGTCTGAGGGAATCGAACCCACGACCTTTGGATAACCGGTCCAATGCTCTGACCGCTAAGCTACCGGGTTCGGTTCCTACTCGAGCTGACCCAGGAAGCTCTGGTTGGATTTCATCTAGTAAATATGCAAAAATTAAAATAATAGTATGACTAATGAACGCCTCGGTGGCCGATTGGCAAAGCGCTCGGCTTGATACCCCGAAGGTCCCGGGTTCAATTCCCAGGTCGTGCAAAATGTGTTTCGGATTTTTCGATGCATAGCCCCGGGTTTGTGATCACCAACCAGCATTTGGCAAGCGTGGTGATTAAGACTTGATTTCAATGATGGAGGCCTTTGCCCAGCAGTGGGACAGTTATAGGCTATTTACTTTACTTCATGACTAATGTGGAATAACCCATCACGGGATACTAACTAAATAAACTAATAAACTTTCCTACACTCACACCAATTATCTAGCCCAAGAGAAGCTTCGTTATGAAACTCATTATATGGTTACTAGACAACGGATAAACATACTTAAAATACTTAAATACACACTTATTATACATAGAAAACACCCAGACCCGAGACAATTTAGAAAAACAATAATTTCTAAATTGACCCCCTCAGAGATGGCGACATCATGAAAACCGGTGTACAAACCACTCGGCCAAGGAGGTCGCTAGTGTTACCATTAAAAAAGAACATATTCGCCCGCAATCGTTCAAGTTGTGTTTTACGATGTCGATGTTACTCCCGCTTGTAAAATATGATGCGAAAGGAAACCGATAGTCGCATATTATTCATATAAACCTTTACGATCGTTCGTAATATCAAACACATATGTAGGAGTGAGTTTATTTGAAAATATCAGATGCTTTGATAGAGGTGAACAGATTGAGCTGTGTATGGCGCGTGTGTTACGCTTCTATATTTTACTTTGTGTATATAAATTCGGCTCTGATATGACATACAAAAGCCTAATGGTAGAATATCTGGTCATGATTGCCAGAATGTGAAGGTACAAGTACAGGTAATTGAGAAAAGAAATGCTTTTGCTGGGTTTCTTGACGGTTCTTCTCAGTACAAGAAAGAAAAGAAAGAAAGTCTTTCGCCCTGTGTAGATTTAAAAACCATCTAAGATTGAAATTTCGACGAGTTTTTGTTTATAAACACTCAGAAAGTTTTGACTAACAAAACGTACTTAGAATGTATTTTTAAATACAGTGTTTTTTATTTCATTACTTAATAGTTGTTTTGTAAGTGGTTAAATTGTGACTTCTCCAAAAGATGTTTTTTAAAAGAAAAAATAAGTCTTAGATATGGTCGATTTCTTAAAATTACCACTAATTAAACCACTTAAAATAAGAAAACTGAGGCATTTCTCAAAAATGTAAGCAAGTAAGATTATTGTAAAGGATTGAAGAATAAATGTTATCTGAATACATTTCGTGTTTTTGCCATAATTTTTACGTGACGTGTGCATGAATTAGATCTTCAATGCGCAGAACGTAAACATTTAAAGCCTAACAAAGTGATTAAAAGTAACATCAAAGTAAATAAACTAATATGTTTAGGAAACTCGAAACCCCACACTGTAAAGTGATGTGAAATAAATTTCATTTGTAGCTTTTTTAACCTTTTCACCGCCCAACTATCCTGCACGCGATGTCCCGCTGTACGCCAACGTATAAATGTATTTTAATAAAGTAGGTACAAAGAAGAACTTCTATAGAAGTGCTGGCGTGGACGGCACGAAAATCTCGAACTTCTATAGAAGTTGTTGGCGGTAAAAAGGTTAATAACACTTCAATATGCTAGTTCATTTTTTTTTAATAATTTGTAGTTTTAATTGGAAGGAAAAGAAACAGTTTTTCTTATGGTACGGGGCGCAAACGCTCCGTATTAGATTAATTGCGGTGCGTCGCCTGAAATGGTCTGTCTACCCCCTTTTAGAAGAATTTTTTCGTATGTACTGTTTTATATAAAACTAGCTGACCCGGCGGACTTCGTATCGCTTTGACAGTTTCTATGTCAACAATACAATTAAATCGTTTCTATGACAACAAAACAAACAAATCGTGAAACATTTTGTATTGGAAAAAAAATTTTTGGGGTGAACCACCCTTATCACTTAGGGGTATGAAAAATAGATTACAACCGATTGTCAGACCTACCGCATATACATATAAAATTTCATAAAATTCGATCGAGCCGTTTCGGAGGAGTATGGCAACTAACATGTGACACGAGAATTTTATATATGTAGATTTCTTTAATTTCTGTAATAAATAAAGGTTGTCTATTTTAACTGATCCTTGATGTTTGTAAATGTGTGTTAAGATCGGATGTCTTTGATCTTGTTAGTATTCACTGAGTTTGCACGGGTCGGATAGAACCACGACCGCCTAGTGGTAGAGATCAGACTCATATTGCCATAAGATGCAAGCTTGCGTCCTGCTTATATATATTTTCGTTTCATCTACAAATAGGATGTGAAACGTAAAGATAATATAAATTAAATAGAACCTTATAATGTTTCAATTCAGCTGCACAATGCACAATTAAAATAAAAAAATATTAGTTTCAAGTTGAAAACCATTTTAAAATATCAGTTTTAAACGTTCGGTGACCCCTTGCGTGCTCTATCTATACAAACCTTTTACAGAATATATTCTAAAATGCACCTCCTTTGTCGTTCCGGCTTGGACACGACACGGCGATGTGGTTGTGCATGCACAAAGCCTGCGGTTTTAAGCTGCCTGGATTTGAGTGCTCTAGCTTTTAGATGTATTCTTTTTACCCGACTGCGTCAGAAGGAGGGTTATGTTTTTCGAGTGTATGGATGTATGTATGTATGTATGTATGTATGTATGTATGTATGTATGTATGTATGTATGTATGTATGTATGTATGTATGTATGTATGTATGTATATGTCTGTATATGTCTGTTTCTTTGGCACGCCCTACAGCCCAAACGGCATGGTGGATTTTAACATATGAGGTGTCGTTAGATTTGTTTTGACTGTGGGAGTGACATAGGCTATTAAAAACTTTAAAAAAAAAGTTTAAAAAATTGGCCGGGTTAGCTAATTAGCAGATTTTATTCCCATGGGAATCCGCTGGATTCGAGCAGCACAAAACCGTTGTGGAGATCCTTGGGGGAGGCCTTTGTCCAGCAGTGGACGTCTTTTGGCTGAGATGATGATGATGATGATTCCCATGTTTAAAAAAACTCAAAGAACTTGTCAGTCAAAAGTACTAGACGTCAAGAGTTTCGTTTTTACGCCAATTGGTGTATGCGCTATGACTTTGCTATTTAAAAGAGTAAGGCGTTTTAATATAATTATTTTATGTAGGTTTTGAAATGCTTGGTTATTTACTTTACAAAACTAAAAAGTTTGAAATAAACCAAATTATTAAAATAAAACATAAAACCCGACTGCTAAAACAACTATTTAAAAATAACTGCAAAGAGAAAAATCTGAAAAGAAAAAAAACAAGCTCTATGACCGCAGAATTCAATTTGAGCAATGTTGAACGCAACGTGAAATATTTCTAAGTACATTGAATATTGATTAGTTCAAAATTCAAAAATTCAAAATTCAAAATCATTTATTCAGTTTAGGCTACAAATAGCTCTTATGAACGTCATTTTATGCCATCGGTTCGTAAGTCTATCTACTCTGGGTAAGAGATCTTGTACTGAGAAGAACCGGCAAGAAACTCAGCAAATGTTATCAATGTTGACTCTCAGCAGCGTCATAAATATTGGAAAATGCTCTATCATAAAAGGACACTTTCCATCACAAATAAAAACACAAAATGTAAAGGACAATCACAACATGTAAAAAAACACAAAAAAATAAAAAATAACTAACTAAAATATTCAAGTCTGCAAAAACATAATTTTCAAAAACATATTTTTTAAGTTGTCGCAGACAGGGACAATAATCAACCAAGCGGCCGCGGCTACCTCAATTAAATCCGCACTCTCTTTGGTTGGTGATTGTCCCCCGCCTTTTTTCTTTTCAGTTTTTTCTCTTTGCAGTTATTTTTATATACCTAGTTGTTTTTGTAGGGTTTTTTGTTTATTTGTTTATGTATACCAATAAAAGCTGTGAGTTGCCAGCTTTATTGTATTTGTGGTGTTGTGGTTATGTGTTTGATCTAGTATAATTAACTCGATAGTGAAACGCTTGACACACCTGTCTGCGATTGCTAAGATTAAACAACATTCGCAAAGGCCAGTCATAGGATGGGTGGCTAAAATTTATCATCTTCCCCGTGCGTTCGATAGGCACGTAGAGCCATTGGTCCCGGTTGCATTAGCAGTCGTTAACAACTACCAATCCGCAATGGACCCGCGTGGTGGTTTATGGCCCGTACTTCCTATCCGTCCTTGGAAGGCACTAAATGATTTTTTATTGGCTAATACTCTTAGACAGACACAAATACGTATTTAGCCATTGTTTAACTTTAAACACTCTAAATAAATCTCTGTAGCGAGCTTTTAAATCAAATCTAAATTTCTTTGCCAACACCGGATCAAAGGTGGAACGAAATGTATTCAAGTTGTGAAATGTGGCAGTCACGGTATTGTGGATACGAACGCCTTTAGCCATACCACAGTGTAACCATAATAGTAATACAAGTTAAAGACTATGAACATCAATATAGGCCATCAATACATCATCATTATCATAGAGGCCTATAATTTGTGCAGCTTTCGTAAGCAATTTTAAGTAAGCAAAAAAATTTTATTCCTTTGTTTTCATTTCCTGCGGTCTTCATTCCTCTCTTTCAATCATGGGTTCCGTGTCCTCTTAAATGTGTTAAAGAAGAAATTGTATACGAGATACAATTTCTTCTTTAACATATTTAAGAGGACTCACGAATTAACATTGAGCCAGTGTAGTAAGTACTATTGTTCCTGTAAATGCTTGTGATATGATGATGATAAATCGTTAATCAAAACAATGTAAACCAACTAATTTTAATTAACTAACTAAAATGGCGTAGCGATCCAAAGTCAGTCTTGACCTCCGATGATACAAGTCTCTATCTTAACCACTTAAATTAATGCGGGTTCAAATCCTGCTCGTGGAAATTTTTTCAACATTTGTGTTTTTGTAATTTGTTCGCAACAAAATTTGCGTTAAAAAAATTATATAAACACTTAAATTAAGTTGAATTAAAATACTTTACTATTTTTATTCCGGAGATGACCTACTGTTTCAATTTACACTTTGACAATGTAAATACGACCGCCTTCGGTGAGACGTTCAGCAATATTTGCCGATACAAAAGGAACAGATACTGCGTGGTCATGTGGAATATTTCGTGACGCTTTTGAATCATTTGCCGCGTGCTCCGTGTCCCGTATTTCGGGGCGTGCGCACCGTTTGTTACCGGTGTTCCCTTTACAAATACTACGAGTATATGTTGCGAGATTTGTATGTGTTTAAAATGTGTTAAATGCTGTTCAAATATCAATTTGTTTCTTAGTCTAATAAAATACGGATCTAAATTTAATTATTTTGTATAGGTATACTAAAGTTAAAAAACCGTTTCTGTCAGTAAGCAGTAGGACAGATAGTTTGCTGCAACTTGGGTTTTTTCTCTTTATATGTGTATAGTAAGTCAATTCGTATGCATTTTCTGTTCGCATGTATGTTTTATTTTTTACAGTTTTCTACCCCAAAATTCTACTAACTATGAAGATCTTTATTTCCAATAAGTATATAGAAATAAAAAAGAGCTTTGGAGTTTGTATGAGATACCGAAATGTGGCTTTAAATATTAAAAAAAAAACAATTCAAGTATGCTGATATTAGTAGTAACTTCATGAATATGGTAGTTTCGGATTCCCTTCACATATTCCGTTTGAAGCCGGCATGAACTTGCGACAACTTTCGATCTGGCGAAGTTTTTAATCCAGTATTCAAGATGTATCGACAAACAGACTTTAAAACGAGAGAACAGCGGAATTCTTTTCTCTTAATTTTTTTTACTCAATTTATTCTTAAGTAATGCAATAAACACAAACTGCTTTAACCAAAACGATGGCTAAAGTTAGACAATGCTTAAAACAGATGTTGTCACTTTTTAGCTAATATTTCTAGACAGAGACACAATATTTTAAACACGGTCGTATTTAACCATTGTTTAAGGCGACGCATTGGAAATTTACGTGGCGGGATCTTGATTTTTCCCAACAATTACAAAACATATGAAAGTCATATTTGATGACATGATTTTTCATTTAATTGACTTCATTTTGCTAGTTGCAGAAACACGATTTGTCAACTTTTATAACAGAGAAAAAAATATCAAAGTAACCTCTTGTAAAACATAGATTTGCATTTTACAGGCTAACCAGACCGATTATTTAAGCATCTAAATTTTCTTAGTAGATTAGTCTAAACACACTCTTCAATATGCTAGTTCATTTTTTTTAAATAATTTGTAGTTTTAGTTTGAAGGAAAAAAAAAACAGTTTTTCTTATGGTACGGGGCCCAAACGCTCCGCATTAGATTAATATTTTAGCGCGATATTGTGCAAGGGCTAATATGTTCTCCTCTCGCCAAAGTTTTGCTGTCTCTGACGGGATCCATATTGTTTCTTATTGTTATTTTTAAAATCCTAATGTTACATTAATATATAATATAGGAAAACAAGAAAGACATTGTAATTGTAAATTGAAATAATTTCAAAACAATTCCCTACGCATATTTTCTAAAATTTGTGTTATGTCGAATATTAATGTGTAATAATGGTGGATTATTAACCGTTAAGTGTTTGTAAGTGTGCATGAGTGTTGGCAAATGAAACAAAACATTGCAACGGCACTTTTCAAATTCTCTCAAGAAGTTGCGTGAGGACTTAGTAAAGCACCACATCTCTACCGAGATACTCGAGGGGTTGGGGGGTGTATCATTTCTCACTTTTCATTTCTATTATCATTCATCATCATCCTATATAGAGTTTAAACGTATCAATTAAGTTTTCGACTGAAAGAACAGTATCCATGATCATGAACTAATTAAAAAAAAAAACATGAACAAAATAAAAAAAGGGAAAAATAACAAAGTTACAATTTGGCGGTCGAATGGAGAGAGCTAATAAACTTTAAGATCAGAGGTGAAACTATGAAAACATACTAGAATGATGTGTATTTTATAAATGAAGCAATATAATAATAATAATAATAATGATTATAAATATAGCTATATTATTTGACGGCCTCTGTAGTCGAGTGGCTCGTACGCCGGTTTCTGGTATTGTCCTCTCCGAGGTCCTGGGTTCGATTCCCGGTCGGGTCAATGTAGAAAACGAATATTTTCTACATTTTCTCGGATCTGGGTGGTTGTGGTACCGTTCGTTGTTCCTGATTTTCATAACACAAGTGCTTAAGCTACTTTCTTTGAAATCAGAGCAATGTATTTGATGTTGTCAAATATTTAATTTTATTATTCATTTAATATTTAATATAGCTTAGCTTATCTTTAAAGCCACTTCTAAACAACCTGTCTAAAGAAACGTAAAATATAAATCCAAGAGCTACTTACCGTAAAGAGTGGCGCATGCAGCCTGCTTCAAAGTCCTGACTCTGACAAATTGGCCAAGTTTCCTTTGACGGTGCCCTGCAAGATTGATGAGTGAGCACGCGATAAAAACAAACACCAAGTTTTAATAAAATACAGTAACATTTTTTTTGTTATAATTTTGTTTCAGTGGTGCAATGGCATGTACCATAATAACCATTAAAATACGTACTTACAAGGAGGTAGGTATTTAGGTATAGCAGAATTTATTTATCAGCATAGGTATATATTGTTTTTGTGTTTTATAGCATGTTTTACAATTTGGAATAGTGTTGTTCGTAACGTCAAGTCAAAATAATTTGTAAATTAAACGCGAGTTAATTTCAAGTGTTATGTTATTGTGTATGGTAAATATACCTATGCTAGTTAACATAATATAGGATTAGGTATATATTTTTAGGGTGCTTATGCTTTAGTCACGTGTACAGTTATATAATAACTTTTTATTGTTGATTTTTTCCAGTAAAATTTTATCATTTAGCATTGTGAATGCAAAAATTAAATTAGTTATAATAAATTATGTCTTTAAAAAGTGTAAAAGTGTTCATTCCCCTGGAAGGGCACAACTTCACAGTGTCTTGCAGTGTAAATAAAAAAGTGCTAGAAAAAAACAACGAGTCTTTTGAAGTCTCGGTAGCTCAGCGGTGAGAGCGTTGGACCGGTAATCCAAAGATCGTAGGTTTGATTCCCTCTCAAGCATTCTTCGACTAGTTGATTTTTTCTACATGGTAAAATTTTATCCTGCGATTGTTATTAAGTTAACACACCCTTAACTGTATAGTACATTAAACACTATTTGTATCCTTGCTTTGGTCGTTCGTACCCCAGCGGGTACGTATTAATATTTGAGCGGCGCGGCGGTGGCGGCGAAGCGATAGTCGCCGGCAGACCAGACTTCCGCTGCAATATCTGCTGACATCCTTGCATTCTGTACGGTTTACCGTATGCGCGATTCGATGTTTCATGTTAGTTTATATTGTAGGGTTTTTATTTAATTGAAGTTAATATATTTGATTTGTATTCGTTAGAAACATAAAATCAATAAAAAGGTATAAGTTTGTTCTGCCGACTGGCAACACCAACCTGGTTATTTCTGAGGTATCCTATAATATTTAAATTAAACGAAATCCTAAGTAAGGTTTACCATTTTTTTATTAAAGGTAAGTAGAAAACTCACACTTGACCAATTATTTTGCTATGCCAAAATGGTTTTTACAAAAAAAAGTAACCTTACGGTTCCTAAGACAAATTGCCTATCTCTTATAGTTTCAGATTGTCCCATACTGTCCCAGTAAAAAAAACACACTGTATATAGATAGATTTATTAATGACTGTTTTAATTTCTTTTATTTCAGGTAAGTTTACATTGTCTTTATCAAAGTCTGCGCGAAGCTGTTGAAGCATTTATAATTTGGTAAGTATTATACAATATAGCAATAAGTATTATTTAGTTAAAATATCGTACTATGGCTATACGGTACGCACAACGTATAATAGGATTCTTTTGAAGTAACATCCAAAAAAACTTTAGTTCAACGATTTATATATATTTATGATAATAAATAAATGACACCTTAGTAAACATAGCTAAGAAATTGAATATAAAAAATTACTTCGAACCTAACCTTTCAAATACTGTAACGTGCGAGCAAGAATGCCCTTGGCTAAAGTATTCATGACATATGAGCTGCACACAGATATGTGAGAGTCGCACATAAATCATATAATTTCAGTGTATGTTCCAGTGAACAAAAGAGGACTAGTGTAAATATATATTTTTAAAATAATGATCAGCGCCGTACCTAACGCGCCTGGTCTGCGACCGCTAAGGTCAAGCAGCATTCGCAAAGGCCTGTCATCAAATGGGTGACCAACAATATGTATCATCTTGAGCTCCTCCGTGTTTCGACAAGCACGTAAAGCTGCACGTAAATCTGCACGTGAATCCGCACTGGGCCCGCGTCGTAGTTTATGGCCCGTTCTCCCTATCCGGGAAGGCCACGGGACTAAATTGAGCTGATGATTAACAAACACCCGCGACTACGCCGTCCGGAGAAAGCAGATAGAAAGAGAGAGAGAGAGCAGCGTGTGAAAAGTACACATGCCTGCATATCAGATTTTAACCGCCTCTGTGGTCTAGTGGTTAAGACCACCGGTTTAGACCCAGAGCACAAAGTAAAGAAACGGAACAGAGACAAAGCTTCATACAACCGCGCTGTCGTAGCCAAACTACTACAAGCATACGGCGCATGTGTGCGTGTCAACTAGCCGCTGCGTCGCGTACCGGTTTATGCTCGCTCGGCCAGTGGACAAACTGAGGGCCTGCACAAAGCACATCTTATTTGTTGTGTGCTCCTGTATATTTCTTACGATATTGTTTTAAGTGGAATAAACTGTAAAAAGTTATAAAAGTGTAAATAATTAGTTCTGGACTTGTAAAATGGTTGTTTACCGTAGGTACCGTTTGTAGGAATAATATTAGAAAAAAAAAAGATATTTCTTATTTAAATTATCTCAAGGAGTCTACTAGGTAAGTAAATGAAAACCAGATTATACCTATTTAAAGATAGATGTTTAAGTATGTAGGTATGTGTGTTACGTAGGTAATTGTTATTTTTATTACATAACTAATTGGGTGAATCTACAAATATTTTGGTATTTTGATTCCGAATCGTCATTACCTTACCTTACCTTAGGTATAGTCAAGTGTTTCTTTCTCAATGTAGGTTAATATTCGATTGCATACGTACGGCTGGTAATGATGCAATTCGTGTAAGGAAACGGACAGCGTCGAAAAAGCAACCGCATTAATTTTGGAGATTCACCCATTTTCACACTATTATCGATGTAATTATGCAGTAATAATTGTAAGTATTTGTATTTCAAAAAGAAGTTATCTCGTTTCAAAATTCGCGCGTCAGCATAAATTAACAGTCAAGTGCACATAATCTTTACACTTTTGTTAAAAGCCAATGGTAACCTAATAAAAAGCTCATAAAAGTTTGTTTATTTTATTCTCTTTTGCCAACCCTACTAAAATAGGTAAGAATTTCGTATGCTCCTTAGAAGCTTTGTCTCTGTTCCGTTTCTTTACTTTGTGCCCTGAGGTCCCGGGTTCGATTCCCAGCGAGGGTTACATGTTTGTGTACTCGGTTCGGTTGGTGGCAGGGCTTGTTTGTCCGCCTGGCTAGCTTAGCTACCACCATCTTATCTAAGTACCTATGTCGCTATAACATCAATGTTTGTAGCATTGTTGTGTTCTGGCAGCTAGAGATAAGATAGCCAGTGGCTCACTAGTTGAGGATCCCGGGTGAAGTGCGCTTTCACCATTGGCCTTATCATCACTTAACAAGACCAAGACAAACGTGAGATCAAGGCACTGTGCTTACCCGTAAAATATAAAAAATAAAAAAAAGTCTACCACTAACTGTCAAATTTTCTCAATAGATTTTGAACTGTATCGTTTAGTCTTAAGGTTGAAATTTTTTTGAATTGATGTTCAGTCGTCAGTACAATAGGTATTTCTTCTTTATTTACTTAAGAAATTGGTTTAAAAATTAAAACTTTAATGACATTGGTTATTGACAATTATGCAAATTCGTCATGCTATTTCAATAACAGCATGTGACGAGAAAGGTGATGAGTATTAAAGTGAAATGCTATGTAATAAAAAAAATGGATGAGCTGTGTTAAATTTGATATAACAAAGAAAAAAGTAAATGTTGATGTATGTATGTATGACGACTGATCGTGGTGAATGCACGAAGTAAACATGTTACGCCGACCAATAATAACAATTGGAACAGGGTAAGCATATGATGATACTTCCAATAACCTACGTAATATTGACACCCCTAATATCTAAATACTTATACGAGTACATACAAAATACGCCTTCGTACCCAGACTATTTGAGGTGCAGGCTCTCTTATCAGGAACATATTTCTGCCTAAGTGAAGCGGCGCTCTGTCGCCACTAGACGCTCGGGTTTATCTCCGGATATCCTGTGTCGTCGCATTATCGATATCTTCGCACACAGAGACGCTACAATATCATTTTTGGTATATGTTACAAACCCTTTTGATTTGTCAGCTGAATGGTTTTTATTCTTCTTAATAAGGTCTATAAGTTTACGGCCTACTTCAAACTGGCTTCAAAATCAGCTTTTGAATGGATTAGATCACCCATCTCTGGCCGGACACGTAAGGTGTGACACCAAAGAGTGTTTTATTGCTGACGGGTTAGCACTTGGCCTTATGATTAGGCCGAAAGTGCAAGCTCATTTCGCTCGGAGTCTTCAACTACTGAGGCACTGGCTATCATATCTCTAGCTGCTGGAACACAACAATGCTACAAACATTGATGTTATAGCGACATAATCTATATTGCTTCACGTATTAATAACACAGGCCTACAACCATTTTGGTGCCGGGGATTTTAGACCTGATTTTAAGTATGTCTCACATGGCGATATCAAAAATGTTACAGGATTTTTCTGTCAGTTCTAGTTCCCGAGATAAAAAAAAAACTCTTCACAAAAAAATCTTATTTTATTGGCATTAAACATCAAGAAATGGCCTATTGAGTGATTTTCTAGAATTAAACTGACTTCGGCAATCTCGCATGATTACCCAGCAATAGTCTGCCATCATTATGAGTGTCTCACCTTCCTTGGTATCTATTCTCCATCGTTTTATGTCTTGGTGGAAACGTTCTCCTTGTTCTTCGCTTAGATCTCCTAAATTGTGTTGGAATTGATCTAGATGACTATTGAGATCTAAGTCTCTGATGAGGTCATTAAGCTCAATCTGCGAAAATGGCTTAGGATTTGATATTTTCCGCAGTATTCAAAGTCATCGTCTACTAGAGAAGAAATAGGTATTTCAGCTTGATCCTCCTGAGATTGCTGCACTACCTGGTGTAAAGCTGGTATTGGAACATTTTCTGAATGAGGAGTAGGTCTTTGTGCTGAAGAAATATTAGGGTATTTCCATTTATGGCGATTGTTTTTGTTGATGTCCACTATATTAGTCATACAAAAGTAACAGTTGTAATGATATTTTTGTTCTCGCCATATCATAGGCACTCCAAACATCAAAGACTTCCGTGTCCATTTCTCCCATTGTCGCAAATGTTCAACGCATATTTTACATACACTATGAGGCACCCACACTTTATATTAGTGTCGAATTTCAATACCGAAGTAAGCAAAATACAAACGACTCACAGTGTTTGTAATCGATTTACGCTGATTTTTCAGTATGTATTCACCATAAACATAACAAAATATATCAGAATCGTTAACACAACATCTGGACGTAGAGCCATAATGAAATAGTAACATAAACTTTATCGATATTATTGTAATAATGACTATTTAGGAACAAGACCGGCAAAAATTTAAAATGAGGGTAGTAGGTAAACTAGAGCTGATGAGTTTAAATGAATTATGGCATTATACTGTACATTACCTACTTTATCGACCATAGACACAAACAGAGCTGCACCAAAAAAATTTTTTTTTTGTAGGCCTGTGTAATCTATATATTAATACGTGAAGCAAAAACTTTGTACCCCTTTTTTACGAAAATTGCGCGGACGAAGGAGTATGAAATTTCACATACTTATAGTTTATATAGAGAAGGTTATCCAATGTTAATATATTTTTTTAATTTGCATAAAAATACTAACATTACACACACTAAAATGTATTTGAGACACACACATATGTATTTGACACACACGCATATATTATATTCTTTACAGAAATTTCAAAAATGGAGCGGCCGAAATCTGTCAATGCCAATATTACCAATCCAAACTCACATTCTATCTTTTTAATTTTTCATTGCTTACGATACAATCCGTGCAGCCTTAATAAATTACGGTCGAATTTCGACCACTGGGCGACCGTTAGTATTAAGATAATATTGTGGTAGCTAGCCAAGAAGACAAACAAGCCCTTCCACCAACCAAACCGAGTTCACAAACATGAACCCCCCGTTGGGAATCGATCCCGCGACCTCTGGGTCTGAGACCGCTGATTTTAACCACTAGACCACAGCGGTGGTCTGGTATGCTGTCTTTGCGTTTAGGTATATTGGCTTAGTTACGTGTATTTTAAATCTTCACTTAGATCCGGCTTTAACGTCATTGTATTTCTATCAGTAGTTTGTTTATGTTCATAGAGAGAGAATGCCGATTTAATCTGGATTAAATTTAATCTAGATTAAAGTATTTGCGCATTTAGCAGCTTAACTACAAACTAAGCTCGTGTTTTACATGAGTTTCTGTCTAATGTCTTGGTTGCTGCATTTTCACACTTGGAACATCGAAATGAAATTAGTTTATTTTTATCGACTCAAAATATTTTACCTACCACTTCACCATTCCATACCTTTACATACCATACCATACTTTACCATTCAGGACATCTTTTAGCTGTTCAGAAGAACGGGCGTATGAAGCGAAGAAGCAGAAGAAGCGACATTTAGAACATCATGAAAAGTCATGTAGAATTTACTCCATGTTCCTTTGATACAAGACATCCGGTATGATGACGTTGTACAACGTTAACCCTAACCACTACATAAAGATTGTGTAGATACACAAATGACTCCCCAGGGGTAGTTATCTCAAGACGATTTTGTCGAGTGTCGATGTACGCGGAGGGTTTATCTGAGGATGTCCGGGGTACTATCGACCTACGCGAACCATCGGGAGGGTTATGTCGCAGATAAGCTGAGAAGTTAAACGACTTGCAGTGTTATACCTACAGTAGGAGTGCTTGGGATATCGTCAATGATCTTTGGACGAGTTTAGAAGTGGTGATGATGATTACGTTTTAATTTTAACTAGTGGTCGCCCAGTGATCGAAATTCGACCGTAATTTTATTAAGGCTGCACGGATTGTATCCTAAGTAATTAAAAATTTAAAAAAAAGATAGAATGTGAGTTTCGATTGACATTGACAGATTTCGGCCGCTCCTCTTCCATTTTTGAATTTTTTGAAAAGAGTAGATACGTGTGAGTCAAATACATATACCTACATGCTAGTGTGTGTGTAATGTTTGTTTTATTGATTTTATGTACTTTTATGCATAATAAAAAAATATTAACATTGGGATAACCTTCTCTATATAAACTATAAGTGTGATAAATTTCATACTCTTCCGTCCGCGCAATTTTCGTAATAAAGGGGTACAAAGTTTTTGCTTCACGTATTAATATTTAGATTAGGGCATATATTGTATTCAGTCAGAGATGCAGGTATCCGATTACAATATTATAGTTTTTAGTATTTGGTTAAGCTTACCTATTTATTTATTTTATTTTAGGAAGACCAACAGCTATTATAAATAAATAAACATTTAAATAGCTACGGAAAGCCATTAACAGGTCCTCACAAATGAAAACATTATAAATTAAAGTGATACACAAACAAAATACACATAAGGCTACTTAAACATGACAAGCTTACAAAATTACACAAAAATAGGATCCTATATTTATTTATTTATAAGCATGCGAGTCTGCTGGCTTACAGCTTGGGCCAAGACGCCAGCAAACTAATTATTACACTTAATTACTTCGATCAAATAATAGTGACAAAATTAAAATAGCTAATTATACAAAATTAAAATAATACGAGTTAAAAATAACTTAATATAATACTACTGATCAAAGAACATCTGACTTAGACGGCGCCTAATCGACACCTCGCTAGTGTTGAACAGATCAAGCTTAGAAACTTCTTTAGATAAATTATGTTACGTCGAATAAATGCTTTGATTTTGATTTATGTTTACTTGGCATACAGTGTCTTCAATATAACTTTTGAAACTGTCACCAACTGTTAAATAGTCACTTACATTAGAATATATAGGTAATAATTAGTATAAATTAGTATCTTCAAATCTGTAGCTATAGGTACACGATAAGATCATGAGAACCTTCTAATCAACCATCTATTACATCTAAGTATTAGCTGATTATGACAGTAGTTCTTTTACAACGACGAAGTTCTTGATCTTTATTTCATTCTAATAAAGATGGAACCGCACTACATCTGGAATTCTCAAAAACTTAAGAACTGGCTACGTTCCTGGAACTGTGTCCTGAATATCTCTATGTATCCATAGGGAAGACTCGACCTAGCAGTGGGGTACATAAAAATGAGTCTGTGGATGGTGATGAAACGACCTCGTCCTGCCAAGTGTCAAGTGTTATTTCCTTAAGTTTACGCAAAAACTTAACATTCAAATGAAACACTTTACTTTTCATTATTTTAATCCAATTAAGTTTCCTAGGACTGACAAGAACAATGTGTAAAAACTATGACACATTCAAATTTATTATAAAAAATAATAAAAACGATTTGACCGAATGCGATAGTCTTCGAAATCCTACTAGAAACTGTGTTAAAAGATATATATGTCTACCCGTCAGCCATCAGACATCTAATAAGATCTAAGCAGCCAACGCTTTTTGGTTGCGTTCTTCATAAATTGTTCATTTCAACCCTAAAAAGGGATATGTATAGATGATTTGGGGTCGCGTTGTAAGATAAATGCGGGGAATAACGTTTGAGTATCGTTCCATTTGGGAAAGACGCCCTTAATGGATCGGATATGTTTGGAGAACGTGAAAAGGTTCAACAAATTGATGAACATTCAATACAGATTTATTTAAAAGAAAAACATAAGTACCTTGATGAGCTCGATCGTGCAGTGGTTATAATGCGCCCGATCTGAGATTGCTGCTTTCTGGTTTAGCAACTTTCGCTGGTCATTGGATTGTTAACCAAAAGTTTATCATCTCTATAAATAAATAAATAAATAAATTTTCTTACACTCACACCAATAAAATTATCTAGCCCAAGATAAGCTTCGTTATGAAACTCGTTATATGGTTACTAGACAACGGATAAACATACTTAAAATACTTAAATACACACCTTATTATACATAGAAAACACCCAGACCCAAGACAATTTAGAAAATCAATAATTTCTAAATTGACCCGACCGGGATCGAACCCGGGACCTCAGAGATGTCGTGTGCTTCAAGCTGTAATTTGAAGCATCAATGAAATTCCTCATATTTGAAATCTCAATGAAAACGAATTTTGACAATGCTAAAAAATAGTCATAAAACACTGCTGGACAGCGAAGTAAACCGAAAGCTTCACTGTTCCGGTATAGTGTTCTGTAACGCTGCTACAAAAAAAACATGATGACCTGGAGATGACTTGAAGGATTACAGGCACGGCGTAAATTCTAAGTTTAACCATCTTCTCTATTGAAAAAACGTGCAGATCTCAAATTCACAACTACCTATTTGTCATAGCGAGCCATCAAACGAGAGATCGTATTATATCTGTCTATAGTTTTACAATCATAAACACAATACGTAATGTTGCGTACAATCGTTACTCGCCAACGATAGCCGTTCATCGCCAAATGTGAGCAATCTCCGTATCGCAGGCACATTAGCCCTAAGACCCCTATCTTCAGTGGGCAGGCGCCGCACGTTCCAGATCATCCGGCGATAATGGACAGGCATAACAGATTAATATAGCTCGTAATTGGATACCAATGTGGTTCATTTTCGTTCATAACAAGCAATATGAATAGTAGAAGAAAAATGCTACCAAACAAATACGTACCAGTAAAAAAAAACTGCTGGCTGCCGGCGGGATGGTCTGAACCACGATAGCTCAATCGGGAGAGCACCTGACCCGGTATGTCAGAAGGGTGCAGTTTCAAATCCTGCTCTTGGATTTTTTTTCAACATTTGTGTTTTTGTAATTTGTTCGCAACAAAATGGGTTTGCGTTAAAAATTATATAAACAAAACAAAAACATTTTAAGTACCAGTAATTTAAGAAAAAACATATTTCAACATATTTTATTCATTATTGGGTATAAAAATTCGTTTAGTCGCAGAATGTATATTTTGTTAAGACTATTTTGCGAAACGCCTACTAAGTCTCGAATGGAATGAATCCTAAAAAAGCTAATTCGTCAAATGCCAAATTTTTAAAAGGTCTGATTTGCGAAATGCCTATTTCACAAAGTGTTTAGCTCTTATGAATGTCACTACGCCGCCATCGTTAATAATTTGTAAGTTTAGAGAGCAGTCAGCAAGAGCATTTCTTTTTCTTCAAGTATAATTATAACTAAATACAGTCGACAAAAAATTATATTATCTTTATAATCACCAGCTTATTTTTTATCCCCACTGCTGGGGCACGAGCCTTCCGTAAGGATAGATAGGGAGAAGCAACATTTTTGAGCAACTGTCTCAAAGGCTTGTCATCGGATGTGTGACCAAAAAATTATTATGTCAAGCTCCTCCATGCTTCGGAAGGCACGTAAAGCCGTTGGACCCGCGTGGTGGTTTACGACCCGTTTCCCTATTTATCTTGCTATCCATCCATAGCAGGAACTAACTCCGACAGTCAATTGTTGATTGCACTTCTACTTCCAACTTCTTCCTTTAAATAGTTTGTATAAGATATCAACAATTGGAGCTTGATGGCGTAGTGGTTAACGCACCCGGTCTGCGATTCCTAAGGTTAAAAATGATATATGGGGTTTTAATTAATCACCAGCGAACCCTACACATTGTATGACCTAGATCTGTGACTAACGCCATTAAAGTTTCCATGAATGAAACCTGGAGCACCGAGCGCCCACTCGTCGGGTTTATGACTCGTAAAATGTTCCTATTCCGTCTTGCCGCTGCATTCAGAAAAATTGTTTGTTATGATATTATGATACACTGTTATAAATATGGTTGACACAACACTGATTTATGTTTGACATAATAGTCGCACTATAATTACAAAACTGTTGTAACTTAAAATATACTGAAAATATATTATATTTGAAATTAAACCGTACTGTTATTACAATACGGTAAAATCTCAAATATCAGTATATTGGTAGTGCGAAATCACTACATAGTATAAATGTTTAATATAGTATGCTTTATTGCAATAAGAGCACACTTTGATAACGCTTTTGATAAGTGTTTTAGTCTATATTCTATAGAGGGTATCAGGTTAACTATTGCGATTATGTTTATGCCTTGTTGATTTGTGTTTTAAGAGCGTTTACGCCGCACACTAGCGCCACTAATGAAAAAAAAAACATATCTAGTAATTAGAGATAGAAAATCAAATTATGCTCAACAAACTGTCTGAATGAAGTAATTTAGAATTTTTACGTCACCTAATGAACACCTGACATGTTATGGTTTAGTTAAATACCGCGTTATAGTTAAAAGTGGCCGTAACGTCTTATTTAACTAAACCATAACATGTGAGGTGTTCATTAGGTGCTGTAAAAATGCTAAATTACTTGTTGAGCATAATTTGATTTTCTATCTCTAATTACTAGATATGTTTTTTTTTTTCATTAGTGGCGCTAGTGTGCGGCGTAAACACTCTTAATATTATTAAAATATTATTATGTACTTAATGTTGATTATTAAAATTAAGTAAAAATACTATATACTTAAAACAAGATACTGAAAATTTATAGTTAAGCTGTTATGTGACAAAAACATATAATAAATTTTATTTCGCATTTGTAATAATCAATTATTAGTATCAGTATCATCATCATCATCATCATCATCATCATCATCATCATCATCATCATCATCAGCCTCTAAAAGTCCCGCTGCTTAGCACGGGCCTTCTCACACGCGCAATGTATTTACTTGAGAAATAACATACAACGTCACTTTTTGAACGTTTTAATCCTGCAGGTGGGTTGATCAGACCATGACACTGAACAACTTTTCCCAAGAAGCATAAGTCAAAAAACGAGATTATTTTTAAACATTCCCATACAAACCATGCTCGGTCAATAGAGGCTTTCCTGGGAAACGTTCAAAAATTGACGGTGTATAATAATATGTAGTAAAGCATGGTAGGGAGGACTAAGGACTCATAGTATTCTCCACAAAAAAATATATTTAAACCACATTATTTCCTATTCGCATAGGTAGTGGCCGTCTCATTTCAGCAGAAGTGCAATAAACGTTTTACGGCCCATCAAATGTTTCTATTTCAATCGACGCGTCGTCGTCGACCGAATCGGTAACGAGCTCGCCCGTAAGCCAACTTTGTACTCATAATAGCGTATTTATGTAATAGAAATATTACATGGGAATTAATATTTTCTTGATCAAGTAGCTCGATTTTGCGATTGCTGAGGTTAAGCAACTTTCTCAAAAGCCGGTCATTAGATGGGTGACCAAAAATTTATCATCTAAAGCTCCTTGTGCTTCGGAAGACACGTAAAGCTGTTGGAACCGGCTGCATGTCGCAGTCGTTAACAACCACCGCACCGCACTGGGCCCGCGTGGTGGTTTATGGCCCGTTCTCCCTACCCATTCATAGGGAGGCTCCTACCCCCAGCAGTGAAGACATTAATATAGCGATAATGGTGATATAATATTTAGTTTTTAATTCCGTATGCGTTCGATTTCATTGGATTGCATAACACGTTGCAGCCAAGTAACGTAGTTTTGCTGTGTCCACTATGTTTTTTTCCGGTAACTCTCTGTAAGGCTGCCAACTATACAACGTGTAACGGAAAGGTGTGCTAAAAATGAGACTATCCAAAGTATATCCGATCTAAATCTTGTATGCAGAGTTACTAAGTCTTAATTATCAACTTTTATTAGTTAAAAAAAAATGTGTTGAATAATTTCGGCGGGCTGGTTAGAACCACGATAGCTCAATTGGGAGAGCACCTGACCCGGCATGTCAGAAGGGTGCAGGTTCAAATCCTGCTCGTGGAAATTTTTTCAACATTTTTGTGTTTTTGTAATTTGTTCGCAACAAAATTTGCGTTAAAAATTATATAAACAAAACAAAAACATTTTATTGGTTATGCGATTTTTATTAAATTATTATATTGTTACGTCGTCACATCAAAATTACCAAGTCACAGCCACCAGTAGTAGTTTAATAACCTCTGTGTACTTGCTCTGTGTTGTGCTTATTTATGATTACTGCTGCTTGCTTTGCACGCCTGACGCTCATAACTTCACCAATATAAATATTTAATTTATAACTGCATGACTTTTAATAAAGTTAATAATTATTTTTTCGTAACAACACATACAATATCTAAATAGGATTCGCTTTGGATCTTCTCCTTTTTACCACATCTTTGTGTTATGCGTTTTTTACTCTATCACATAAAAATAATCAGAAATGGCCTTATAATTGTAAGAAAATACGAATCATTACCCGACTGCGTCAGAAGGAGGGTTATTTTAATAATGCTAAATACCATTTGTTAACGGTATTTATATACCGACTAAGCGTGCTAAAAAAAATTTGTCAAACATCCAAATTAAAAGAGCATAAAACGTAAACAAATGTACGTTGACAATAATTTTAATTGCTAATAAAATTTTCATAATTTACGAGTATTATTATAGTTCACTAGTAATTATGATTCATTCGTTGATGTCGTAAAATTTACGAGTTGTTAAGGGGAGCTGTTAAAAATAATTTAACGGCATTTTTGATGTTTCCCGTCGTGAAAATGTTAAGTGGCGTAGTGGCCTTTGTGTTGGAGATATAGGTTTTACCCGTGACTCTGCCCGTGTTGTATTAGTTTTTTTATAATAAAGGGAACCCTACTTTCTACTGATTTTTTAAAAATAGTTTGCACGGCAAATGGCTCCACTTTATCTGATGTGAAGTGGGAATGGAGTCCAGACGCGAAGACATTTGGTGCAGCGTAAAAAAAGCAGCGTCGGTCACCCTCACTCTGCCGGCCTACAAGGTGCCTCTTCACGCCTCGTTTTGAAGGATCGCATATCATAGGAAGGAGGGAGATCTCCAAATTTTTTAATACTCCAGATCTAAAGTATGTATCCGATGCCGGCCGATGTTTTGATACTTCTATAGAATATAAAAGCCTTACCAGGCTATACTTATGAACGTCAGAACTATAAAATCCAAATAATAATAAAAAACTGAAAAAATTACAGAGAGAGAGAGAGAGGGAGAGAACTGAAAAGTGCTGGCAAGAAACTCAGGAGGTTTATTTCTTATTCTCCATCA
Organism: Eudonia lacustrata; assembly: GCA_947562085.1. NCBI lineage: Eukaryota > Metazoa > Arthropoda > Insecta > Lepidoptera > Crambidae > Eudonia > Eudonia lacustrata. Next base: position 13,776,473 of record OX387332.1, on the reverse strand, counting down.
TTTCAACCAAATTACAATTATGTAATCTTTATATAATATATAAATATTCTGTGCATGTGTATGTCATTGAACTCCTTCTAAACGGCTGGACCGATTTGAATGAAATTTTCTGAGTGTGTTCAAGTGGATTCGAGAATGGTTTAGATTTACAATTGTATTGTAAATCTAAACCATGGTGGCGCTGCTGTAGGGGTCCGTCATGGCATACGGGTGTTCTTAAGCGGACGAATGATTTGTTTGTTCTGTTGTCATGGAAACTGTCAAAGCGGTACGAAGTCGGCCGGTCAGCTAGTATACATATAATTTTTGTATAATTTTGTACTAGTTAATAATCTAAAGCTGTCTCCCATCTGGTTCCCATCATCCCATCGTAAATGTATAAAGGTAAGCATTATTTGTGATTCCGGGCTCTTTAAATTTTTTACTTCTCCACAGCTAAAAATAGAAGTCCTGAATGTATTATTACGTAAACAATTTATGAACGATTCAAAAGCACTTAAAAATAAAAATAAATAAAAAATACTTTGATTTTGACCATCAGGTGATGGAAATATGTCGGCTTTACAGTGAATGTTTTATAAAAGGAAATTTTATTTTCTAATAAGATTAGATGGTTTGATAATTACACAATAGCGTTAACATTAACAAACTTTTTATGTCTTCTAAACGAGGGATGTCGTGCAATCGCCGTAAACTTTGGATTTTAAAGTATTATATCGCTCGTAAAGTGCAAGCATGAATTATGTAATGTCACAAGAGTTATAGCGCATCGCGCACCAAGAAAATGAGTTTAATTAAACCCTACTATAAAACAGGGGAGGAGGAGGGCGACACGAAAACCGCCGGTGCGTCCGCGGAGATGTTCGCGAAATAATGATGGCGGCGCGAGTCATGAGCGGAAGCGGAATAATAATAATAATAATATACTTACATACATACACATACATACATACATACACATACATACATACATACACATACATACATACATACTGGTACTGAGATATTCAACTAGTAAAACTGCGAGATGCTGTCGATTATTTTCATTCAAATCTCATTAGATACCAATACGACTAATCAAATTATCTGATTCAGAAGCCCTTGGTTTTTGAAAAAAAAAAACCCGTACTACAGTGCATCAGTGCTAATAGAATATGGTGCTAGTGAAATATGACTATGAAACCAAAAGCGCGCCGTTCCTTCATTTCATTTCCTGGGTGCCTAGTGTGAGTTTTCTTTACTACCCGTATTCATTCGATTACGTTTACGAAAACGAAAATTAGTATGGCATTGAAGCTGCGCCTCCTGGCTACATACGAGAAGAGTTAAAATTTTGCTATACAAATTTTACACAGATTGTTTAAACGCAATAACTGATACATGGGCATAACTTTGTAAGTATCAAAATACCTATGTCTGTAAAATGTTTTTTATTGTTTATGTATGAATACTATGTGTAATAGGCGAATGTATGTAAAATATGCTGTGTATAACAAAACCTACTACGTATATATTACGTATTTTTATTTTAATGTTTTTTTTTATTTACAAGTGCGTAACCGACTGTGTAGTTCGGTTGTTAGACCACGGCCTGATTACCAGCGTGATAAACTTACTTTACTCGGTTTAGTGGTCGCTTATGTCTCAATCCCCTTAGCGATATTATCCATGTGGAACTCGGATTTAAGAATAATAACATACAATGCAAATATAAAAAGCAAAGCAATGCAAAGTAGACTAGTCTAGTCGGAACTATAATACCCTGCTCACCTCCTGTCCCTTATACCATCCTCTAACCATTATCGAGCTTAAATTGGAAGAAAGCAATTAGTTACGAGCGGCACCAGCTACAAATAACTGGGACGCTCCGGCGAATTAAAACCAAGGAAATTCGGCGGCCATTGATTAAAGTCACCTGGCTACGGGAGTTGAGGCATGCCGAATGTTTATTTCCGCTCTGGTGACGGTTTAAGAGGTAAAAAGAGCCGCAAAAGAGTATCATACTGTGGAGGGGGGAGCCTTTGAATTGAGCTGAGGTCTTCCTACAAATATATTCGGTAGCCATTGATTAAATTTTTCTGACATTCATCCTCCGTGCTTCGGAGGGCATGTAAAGCCGTTGGTCCTGGCTGCATTAGCAGTCGTCAACAATCACCATCTCCTTGTGGTGTTTCATCCATAGGAAAGGCTTGTGCCCCAGCAGTGGGGACGTAAAATGAGCTGTGATGATGATGACGTGGCAGTGGGAGTTAAGGTATGCCGAATGTTTATTTCCTCTTTGGTAACGGTTTAAGACTCAGAATAATAACTAAAGCTATAGAAACCGGACTAAAATAACAACACAAATTCATCAGTTCGCACTATTTTAACTAATGAACCTAGGTGATGTATTGATAAGAGATCGATTGTCCCTTTTTTTTCGTTATATCGAAGATGTCACCAGATTTGTGAAACTAACTGTCAGCTTTTAAATCAATGTACTTCTGATTTTGGCCGGGCAAAAGGACTCGAGATTTTATTTTTCTGATGACCGAATGACATAACAATACAAAAAATAAAAACTAAGTGTCAACCATGTATCGCACTCCAACCTCTTTTTCTAGCCATAAGATAGAACGGAACTAAACATGGTTGCACGTTTTTTACTTTAACCGTCCTTCTATAGCTTTAGTTATTGTTCTGAGGTTTAAGAGGTAAAAAGAGCTGCAAAAGCTGTGAACGGAGCCTTATTGGTGATTCGTCACCGGCCTATAAACGATTAACTTAAATTTTGTGCCGGCCATTGCGAGTATAAAAAGTATTAAAAGCACAAGGCTGAAAATAACACTTCATAAAAGACGTTTTTCTTCATATTTTTTTCTAGAGAAAGTCGGGTAGCGATTTTCAGTTTCAGCATAGAAAAAAACTGGCCCCGCGTGGTTTACGGCCCGTTTACCCTGACCAACAATAAGGAAGGCTCGTGCCCCAGCAGTGGGGACATAATGATAATGATGAGAATGATGATGAATGCAAAATAATGTAGACTTAAGTAAGTGAAGTGACTAGACTGTCTTTAATAAATAGCATTTTTAGCTCACACGATACTTTGAAGATCGGCAGTCAGCGATTTTACGACTGCATCAATGCTGTATAGCGTTGTAGCGACTTGTTGCGTTCAATCACCGCTTCGAAATGAACGTTTTAGCGGCTTGAACGAAATCTCGGTATCGGCGACTATATCGCCGATCGACAAAGAAGCCAACGCCAACGATTGCTAACAGTAGCAAGTCTGAAGTGACCCTAAGAGAACGTATTGTAATTAAGTGAATTTTAATAATTTTTTTGTTAAGAAATTCTTTATAGGTAGGTACGTCTTTATAAGATTTAGAATAAATCTTTCTTTATTCCATAAGGTGAAATGGCAAACAAATATCCCATCCCTCCCTCCCCCTCCCCACCCCCACTTCCCTGTTCGAGTGCACAAAGAGTTTGCACAACTCACAGCACACACAGCACAATGTGACGTCATTTCCCCATTAGACGCGCGAAGGTGACATAAGAGCTGAGAGCTTTCCCTATGAGGCAGATGATAACTTAGGATGAGCGTAGTTAGTAATTTACACCCGACGTTGTGGGGCCACGAAGTATTGCAAGATAGGTGCAGCAATACTTAAAATATCCTTGATATTTTTTATGTTGTTTTAGTTGTTGACATTGTTATAAAGTTTCTTTGACTTACAAGGTAAGAGTAGAGTGTTGATACATTTGCACGAGTCTGACTTAGAATGTGAGCTGCGATATTATTGTAAATCCCGTTCGTGGATTTGTTTCAACTCTTTTCCAAGATGATTATCTTTTAAAACATTAATACGAGCGGGCAAGCGATAAGAGTCTAAACGAAAATAAATGTATTTTTCTGGTTCTTTCTAGTAAATATTTATACTCAAACAGACATTTTGGGGCCATTTGTGAAATTATTATGAACACTTTGATATTGTACTTTAAAAAAGGTCTATATACTAACAACCTCGATATATAGTTGAATATTGACGTGTCAGTCTTCACTTAAATTTAAAAAAAAGTCTTTTTAGCATTAATAAATTTTCAATTATATATTGAGAATTGTAAAATCGCTCTTTTCCAGGCCCTACTCTTGAAAATCCTGTCCCGAGCTTCGTCATGTAATAACTGTTTTAATAGCCTTGTTAAAGTGTCACACGTTAAAATAACTGCCATGCAACGTTCTGTTATGATGCTACCTTTATAGTATACCTGGTACTTTAGCAAAAATGTAAATTTCTTCCCTTTTTTAGGGCAAGCTGCGTGGGATTGGTCCTTACACGTCGCTCGTATGTTGAATATATTGTGGGCGAAGACTGCCACATCACGATAACATTAAAGCCTAGATGAAGCGGATGGATGGTATGAGCTGGACTCCTACACAAAAGATGGGCCTGAAATAGCCTTGTTAGGAAACAGGGTTTTTTTTTTACCCTGCAGTGAGACAATAGTTAGTCGACAATGAAATTGCTTTACCACCTTAGCAGTGAATTTTGTTTGCATATAACAAAACAACAAGTTCTATTTTTGTTTAAAAGACCAAGTGACAGATACGTTGTCATTATTGACAATGAGCCTTAGCGAAATTTTATTGATAAGGAAGTTTTTGTCAAAAGTGATAAAGCAATTTTATGGTCGACTAAGTATACATTGAAGTATATCTTTAGACTCTGAAAAGTGAAAAGTAAAGTAAAACGTATTTGATTTTATTTTAATTTAATTAAATAGGTGAATCCGAACGCAGTCATCTAATCGAGATGGGCCGACAATAATACTTATCGATGGTTGCTTATTTCGAAAAATTACATGTAATGTTGAAATTTAAGTTTGATTTGAACATGAAATCGGTTCAGATGTTGGAACTTAGGCACTATGTACGAAAAAAACTACTAAATTAGCACTGCATATCTATTTAATGTGGGAATTGGAACTTGCCTAGCATTTTTGTCATTGATGTATTTATCCACAATTTATGCGAGATAAGATAGCAAATTTGTCATTGTTTTGAGATTTCGTCAGTGCGCTGTGCCATTGTAAAGAAAAAAAGTGAGTAATAACAAAAGTATTCCATTTTTTTTGTTGTTCTTGATTTCTTTTTCTGCTAAGTATTCCGCCACCATCTCAGCACTTAAAAATGCATAAGATTCATCGTTTCCTGTACTAAACTCAACCCTCTCACTCCTAACTAAATTGAAGGCCGTATAAATAATGGCTAATGGCGCCGCGATATCGCTGATTTATCGCCGAAACCAATTAGTCCGCCAATTAATATCGTGTTGCCGAAAGAACATCCATATAGCTTCTCCAACCCGCGAGGTGCGAAGTGCTTGGGTTACGTGCGAAATAAGTTTAGAGATGCTGTTAATTTAGCATTTAAACAGTTGTAACTTAATCAGAGCTTCGGAAGGCACGTAAAGCCGTTGGTCCCGGCTGCATTAGCAGTCGTTAACAACCACCAACCCGCACTGGGCCCGCGTGGTGGTATCCATCCATAGGGAAGGCTCGTGCCCCAGCGGTGGAGACAAAATGAGCTGATGATGATGATGATAACTCAAGTTAAGTTATTTGCCTATATTCCGTCACATTGCTGAGCACACCCCTTTATCATTTTAATCAAGTCATCGCTACACTTGATAGGTATTGGCGTCGTCAAAAATTGAGCAAGTTTAATGAAAATGCATTTGTAAAATTAATTTACCCGCTCGTTCTGCACGTCTTGCTTGGCGCAGGTTTGAGATCGCATCCTATTGCCGTAGAGGCAAGCAATTCTTTTTCCTCCTTCCCGCATTCTTTGCCTGACTTCCATAGCGTCCCACTAAGTCTGTGCCTCCATCCAACATTCGCTTGCCACGTCATCAACTCAAGTCTGGCTGTGGCTGTCCACGTGGCCCACATGTGGCCAAATATTACGTGCTAACGTGGCATATACAATTTTCTTTATGCGTGGCATCTTGCTATCTATCTATCTATCAACACACACAACTCAAACCACATCTGTCATGTTACCTTCCACATTGACAACTTACACGACACACAGGGGTTACTCCATACAGCCTAGATTTTAAATTTCATATTATATCCAGAAATATATTTATTTATGTCCTTAAATATTTTTTTTTCACTTTTATAAATTTAATGTAGTAATTCAATTACCTACTTTGTTTTTTTTATTTTTATTTTATTTTATTTATTTATTGTTTATTTTGTTTGTCGGCGTCGCGGTGCGTCGTCACTCGTCTGATCGTCTCCCTCCGGCGGCCCTGTCAGAATAACAGCGCTCCTACGGTACTCGGCCCATCTTCGAGTGTCGTGGGGGTATTATGCTGAGACAGGGTCCTTGTTGGCCTCACACACTGCTTTTTGTTTATTTTTTCTTTTAATTGTTTTTTTTTTGTTTGTTTTCCTTCTATTGTTATTAGTTCTTGCTTTGTTTTGACTGCATTGTATTTTGTGTGCGTGTGTGTGTATAAATATTTTTCTTTCTTTCTTTAATAAGTGGTTTAATTCATTGTGAAATGACCGCGGTAAGTTTATAAAACTCTACTTGTAGCTAACTTAACAACATAAATATCTAAAGCAATTAAAAACTTCATCAAAACAACACAAAGAACTAAAAGAGCCATACATTTGGTTTTTAAAGCTTCAACTTACAACAGTGTACAGTCGAGGTAGTTGGTGGTAATGCATTTTGTCAACCGAAATGACTTAAACCGAGCTTACAATTGATATATGTAGCACTAGTTACTTATTCGTTTGTCATTTGGATGCAGCATATGCGAGCATCACCTGAAAATATGTGCACATGCATGCACAAAAAACAAAAGCAGGCATACATGCACACCTAACCCGATACCCCTTAAGCTGGAGCGTTTAGTCAACAGCTTTTGTGGATGCCCGTGGAAGGAAAAAACATGTGTCAGATTTAGGTTTGGTTCGTATGTCTTTTTGCATTGGTTACTCTTTCTTTATATGCATAAATTTACTTGTTTGTATACTGCATCAAAACTTGATAAACAAATCAGTTAGCGAAGTTACGTATTTTAATTCCATTTTATAAATAAATAAATAAATAAATTGGTAGATCTAAAATCTTTTATTTCTTATTAGATATGTTGATCATGATAACGGTCCGTACGGATGTATCCTTTTTATACAATTTCTACTTACAATATCAGTTCCTCTTTCCACATTTCATCATCATCATCATCATCATCATCTCAGCCAAAAGACGTCCACTGCTGGACAAAGGCCCTCCCCCAAGGATACATGAGGGGATTTGCCATAATCGCCACGCTTGGCAGGCGGGTTGGCGATCGCAGTAAGTTGAGACTTAACCTCTTTTTTTATTTTTTTATTGTGAGATGGGCTTGCTCTTGGCCTCATTCTAATCCCTAGGGCTAAGAAGAGGCCGACGATGGAACAAGCTTGCCCAGAAATAGCCTATTCACTCGGGCTTTAAAAACTTTAGGGTTATATGCACTCGGGAACACAGATTCTCTACAGATGCAACAAAGCAACTAGAGATAGGAGCGACCACTGGCAACAATCGCCTTAAAGATGGCCGACAGTGATTTACCCCGACTGCACTAACAACACTATCAAATTAATCAGAACTTGGCCGGCTCGCGCTATTGCCCACGCCATCTTGAATCATGGCGTTGTTACCGTGAAAAAGTGTTGGGGCTCCCATCCCGCATTTAATAACCGCCATTTAAACGTTCACTAGCTGGTCTAGGGCATTTTTTAGTGTATGAAGTCCGTTTCGTGCAGGATTTTGTTTTCTGTAACTGTAAATTGTTTTCCAATTATTAATTGCATGTGAAGAAAGAACAGAGTCACGCGTAGTTTGCGTTGGGTTATTATCACTAGTGTTCGAAGCCGGTTTTTGTTGCCAAAAATAATACTTAATTTCATTTTAATTTCACACCGCTAACCAACCGCCTCTGTGGTCCAGTGGTTTAGACCCAGAGGGCCCGGGTTCGACTCCCAGCAGGGGGTACACATGTTTGTGTACTCGGTTTGGTTGGTGTAAGGACTTGTTTGTCCGCCTGGCTAGCTACCACCATCTTATCTAATCTATCTATCAATATAATATATATATATATATTATATTTATCTAAAAATGTCGCCGTAACGTGTTTGTAGCATTGTTGTGTTCCGGCATCTAGAGATAAGATAGCCAGTGCCTCTCTAGTTGAGGATCCCGGGTGAAGTGCGCTTCCACCAATTGGCCTTATCATCACTTAACATCACGTGAGATCAAGGCACTGTGCTTACCCGTAAATATATTTAAAAAAAACCACAAACCCCTAACTGTCGGAATACAACACTAATGCTTCTAACATTAATGTTATAGCGACATACTTAAGTATAAGTAAATAAGATGTTGATAGCTAACCAGCTAGACTTAAGAATGCCCTGCTACCAACTAAACCGTGTACAAATATTTGCGTAGGTACGGTGTTCTAGCCACTAGATCACAGAGATTTTATATATATATTAATACGTGAAGCAAAAACTTTGTACCCCTTTTTACGAAAATTGCGCGGACGGAGGAGTGTGAAATTTCGCACGCTTATAGTTTATATAGAAAAAGTTATCCGAATGTTAATATTTTTTTTAATTATGCATAAAAATACTTTAAATCCAACAAACATTACACACACTACCATGTATTTGACACACGTATCTATATTCTCTTCAAAAATTTCAAAAATGGAAGAGGAGCGGCCGAAATCTGTCAATGCCAATCCAAACTCACATTCTATCTTTTTTTAATTTTTCATTGCTTAGGATACAATCTGTGCAGCCTTAATAAAATTACGGTCTCTTACGGTCACTGGGCGGACCACTAGTAATATATAATTGCATAAAAGGCCCTTACCTAGGGCCAAAACACATTCACGACACGACGACGTCGCGTCGTAGCACGATGCGGCGTCTGTCTAGTATTTGACATGCAATAAGGTTTGTACTATTCTGGCGCAATCTCAGAATAATAACTAAAGCTATAGAAACCGGACTAAAATAGCAAAGGTGACACCAGATTTGTGACGTCATATTTGAGGTAATGTAGTGAGTGACTTTATGAAGGACTCAAGATTTTTTTTGATCACCGATTATCTGATGACCGTTTGACATAACAATACAAAAAATAAAAACTAAGTGTCAACCATTTGTCGCACTCCAACCTCCTTTTCTAGCCATAAGATAGAACGGAACTAAACATAGTTGCACGATTTTTATTTTAGCCATCCTTCTACAGCTTTAGTTATTGTTCTGAGGGCGCAACGCTTATTTTTGCGGTGCGACGTCGTATCGTGTTTGTGTTTCGGCCCTAAGCTACTTCACATTTTTTTTTTTTTTATATTAGAAGGAGGCAAACGAGCAGGCGGGTGGGTCACCTGATGGAAAGCAATCACCGCCGCCCATGGACACCCGCAAAACCAGAGGAATCACAGATGCGTTGCCGGCCTTTAAGGAAGGAATAGGCTCGTTTCTTGAAGATTCCTAAGTCATATTGGTCCGGAAATACCGCCGCTGAGAGCTGGTTCCACAGCACTGTAGTTCGTGGTAAAAAATTACGTGAGAAACGCACAGTAGTAGATCGCCATCCATCAAGATGGTGTGGATGGAAAGACAGTCGATTGCGTGTAGTGCGGTGAAGGAAATCAGCGGCAGGGATCAAACCGAACAATTCCTCAGAGCACTCCCCATGATAAAGGCGATAAAATATACAGAGAGATGCAACGTCTCTCCGAAGGGCCAGTGGATCGAGCCGACCAGAGGTTACCACGTCGCCGACAACTCGAGCAGCTCTGCGTTGAATGCGGTCAAATGGGAGGAGTTGGTACTGGGGCGCTCCAGCCCAAAGATGGGAACAGTATTCCATATGAGGCCTGACCTGTGCTTTGTAAAGCTGTAAGCGATGGGTCGGCGTGAAATACTGTCCCGCTCTATTGAGCACACCCAGCTTTTTCGAAGCTAATTTAGCTTTACCTTCCAAATGACCGCGAAATTGAACGTCACTCGAAATATCGACGCCAAGGATTCCAATGGTCGGTTTGGTATCAAGGGGAGCTCCTTCAAAGATTAGAGATACGACGAAGGGATGTTTTTTAGCGGTAAACACGCAAACTTGTGTTTTGGAAGGGTTAAAATGGACTAGATTAAGTCGGCCCCAATTCGAGACATGACTTAACATGTTCTCAGTGTCAGTCACAAGTTTATTCCGGTTCTCGATGACGCTTTTCAGAGAAATATTAGTACGTCCGGTGTAAAGCGTATCCCCAGTACTGTCGTCTGCATAGCAATGAATGCTGTTGTTATGCAACATGTCATTGATATGCAGAAGAAACAGTGTAGGCGACAGCAAACACCCCTGCGAGTCTCCAGCATTCACGGGCTTCAGGTCAGAGCATGATCCGTCAACTACGACTTTGATGCTACGCCCAGAAAGAAAGCTGGCGACCCACGCACACAATTTCTCAGGGAGCCCGTATGATGGAAGTTTCGAGAGAAGAGCCCTGTGCCATACCCTGTCGAAGGCTTTCGCTATGTCCAAGCTAACTGCCAGTGCCTCCCCTTTCCTCTCGACTGCCTCCGCCCATCGGTGAGTGAGGTACACTAAAAGATCAAGGGCTGTCTTCCAAGAACTCGGGACAACGCCAGTCGTGTAAGAGAGCCGGAAGAGGCGCGTTAGAACCGGCGCCAACTCAGGAGCACACGTCCGAAGCACAATGGGAGGGACTGCATCAGGCCCACTCGACTTATGAATGTCAAGGGAAAAAAGAGCCTTACGAACTGACCTTTGCAGGAACCGAACGTTTGGCATAGAACAAGCGCAATGCGGTATTGTTGGTGGCGAGTTTTCCCCATCGTCCAAGGTCGAGTTTGATGCGAAAAGAGTACCCAAGAGATCGGCTTTCTCTTTTGCAGTATGGGCAAGGCAATCATCGGTCTTGTGCAGTGGTGGAAGCGACGGCCGACAGAAATTCCCCAAGACAGCCTTGGCGAGAGACCAGAATGCACGCGTACCCGAAGGAAGACGCACTAGCCTCTCCCCAATTCTACCTATAAATGATGACTTCGCCTTGGCAATGTCCTTCTTAAAAGACCTGGCAGCAAAGTTGTACTTCTTTTTGAGCACACTGGTACTTGGGATCCTTTGATGACACCGCATTAGCCCAGGCTTGGTAATGCTCGCGCTTCTGGCGAGATGTTATTTTGCAACATCGACCAAACCATGGTTGGGATCTGCCGCCAACGGGAACCATAGAGTTTGGAATAAAGAGTTCCATTCCCTGCAGTATCACATCAACGACAGAATCGGCGGCGACATCAGGATCATCCAGCGAGAAGCAAATTCGCCACCATGGGTACGACGCAAAGAAACTTCGCATCCCATCCCAGTCCGCTGACCTATAATGCCAGACCCGACGGCTGACCGCACGTTGCGATTTTAAAGTTTCTGTGAGAGGCACTGTGCTCCGAATCAGGCAATGATCTGATGAGCCTAGTGGTGCATCAACGGACACTTGATAGCCGTCTGGGTGCGAGGTTAACAAGAGGTCCAGTAAGGAAGGTGTATGGCCCTCCACATCTGGTACCCGCGTAGGCTCGGCACATTCACATTCACATCACATTTTTAAGTTTCAAGGTAGTTTTTTTTTACGAGTCATTAATAAACTATCAGCTTTGTCACCGAAGTACTTACGCTGTAGCAAATCAGCGTGACAGATAGTCAAGCGCTTAAAGATAGGAAGGTAATAAATTATTAAAATCTCTCGGCAGATATGAACAAAAACACTTTTTTTCGAGACAAGCGACAATCATAATCTATACTGTTTTCATCAAAATATATGCAGTATACTGAAAAAAAAGGATCAACTTGAAATTGCACTTTCTAACGAATTTAAAGCTAGTAAGAGAACCATGGATATAATATGTCTGTCAGAAACTTTTATCCTAAGAGGTCACGAACAAAATTTAAAATTACCAAATTATAAAATAGGATCCATATGGTCTCGTGAACACGAAAAAAGAGGAGGCTCTTGTATTTTAGTTGCAAATCACATATGCTGCACGAAATTACAAATAGCAGATCAATTATCAGATAACAACAATTTTGAGTGTTGCGGTTTAACTATTAAAGATTTGAACTTAATTGTAATTTGTGTGTATAGAACCCCTGATTCTAATGTATTCATATTTTTTGACAAACTAGACAAATTATTGCACAAAATAAACAATAAACAAAAAAATATAATAATATGTGGGGATTGGAACATTAACACCCTAAAAAATAATAAAAATACCCAGACTTTAATCAGTATCATGCAAAATTATAACCTACAGATACATATTACAACACCTTCCAGAAAAAAAGCCTGCTTAGATTTGATAGCTAGCAATTTAAAAGGAGCCACAGGATATAATAAAGAAATATCATTGTCTGATCATACAAAATGTCAAATTCTATCAGTTTACCTAGAAAACTACAATAAAAAGCTGTATTGGTATGAACTGCAAAGAGATTTAAGTAATGAGAATGAAGAACAGTTTCTTAGACATATAAATTCCCTGACATTTAATAATGTGTTTGAGGAAACAGAGCCTAATGAGGCCTTTAACGCATTTCATGAAGTCTTCTCTCTTTTTTATTATCTTTGCTTTCCCATCACAAGAATAAAGAAAGATCTTAATTTTAAAAAAATAAAATGGGTTACAAAAGGACTCAAAAAAAGCTGTGTAATAAAACGCAAATTATACTACAACTATATATACTCAAATAAAAAAAAATAAAGAAAATAATAAGAGACTATATCAGAACTACACTAAATTACTACATAAATGTACGAACGCTGCGCAAAGAATTAATAATTCTAAATACATATTTAATGCAAAAAACAAATGCATAGCGTCCTGGAATATAATAAATAATAATATAAACAAAAATCCTAAGAACAATGAATTAAAATCAATCAAATATAAAAATAATATAATTAATAATATAAATGACATAGCTGAACTTTTTAATGACTATTTTATTGACATTGCACAAAATACGGGTAATAAATTAGTAAATACGAATAAAAATAGATTAAATAATAGTATGTTTTTGTACCCTACAACTGAAAGTGAGGTACAAAAAATCATTAGGAGCCTGAAACCCACAAAATCAGTGGGTTATGATGAAATTCGAACTGATATTCTTAAAATGTGCTCATCAAAAATCTGTGTTCCCTTGGCATACATAATCAACTTGTGTATGGAAAAAGGAAGTTTTCCAGAAAAACAAATTATCAGTAGTTAAACCTTTATTTAAAAAAGGAGATGATAGTGATATGGGTAACTATAGGCCCATCACACTTATACCTGTGATATCAAAAATATTTGAAAAAGTGATAGCGACACGCCTTTACTCTTTTATTACCAAGCAAAACATTTTATACAAACAACAATACGGGTTTCAGGAAGGTAAATCGACTTCACTAGCTTGCTTCTCATTAATCAAAAAAGTTACAGAAGGAATTAATGACAAGATACCAACAATAGCAGTATTTCTTGACATGTCAAAAGCTTTTGATCACGTAAATCATGAAATACTGTTACAAAAGCTTTATGACTATGGTGTAAGAGGAATAGCACATCAATGGTTCGCTAACTATTTGTCCAACAGACAACAATGTACTGAAACAACATGGATTGAAAACCAAACACGAGTAAATGCTAGATCAAAATACCGACAAATAAGTAACGGAGTTCCCCAAGGTAGCATCTTGGGGCCATTGCTATTCATTCTATATATCAACGATCTTCCCGATATAACTAAAAATGATTGCTTTTTATTTGCAGATGACTGCACACTTCTATTTAAAAACAAAAATATCGATCAACTTGAATATGACATTAATAAAACACTTTGTGACATAATTAATTGGATGAATAAAAATGACCTTAAAATCAATATATTAAAAACTAAAGCTATACAATTTCATACATACAAAGCAAAAAAACTTAATATTGACATACACTACAATAATAATAAAGTTGACATCGTAGACAGCACAGTATTCTTAGGTATACATTTAGATGAACACTGCAGTTGGAAAAAGCACATAGATACAGTCTGCACTAAAGTAAACAAGTTTGTATTTGCACTAAATAGAATCAAAAATATTGCGTCTTTTCAAGTAGCTTTACAAGCATACCACGGATACGTTTCTTCCTTACTGCGTTACGGCATAGTAATGTGGGGTAACAGCGTAGATTTCGAAAGAGCTTTTAGATCACAAAAAAAGTGTATTCGTGCCTTATGCGGGATAAAAAAAGAAGAATCTTGTTCACCTTTATTTCAAAAACATAGAATATTACCTCTACCGTGCATGTATATACTAGAAATATGTCTGTTAGTAAGGAAACACCCAGAATACTTTCCAAAATGTAACACTAGTGTGTTCGTAGAGTGTAGATCAAATATACTAGGTTCGAGAAAGAATAAATTGGCTATACCCAAATGTAAATTAACTTTATTTCAAAAAAATGCTTACTATATGGCTATCAAAATACTTAATAAACTACCGTTGGACATTATTGATCTGCCACTAGACAAAAATGTATTTAAAAAAAAGTTATTTCAATGGCTCTTACAGCACAACTTTTACTCCATTAGTGAGTACATGAATAAAAAATTATAATTGTAGTCTATTTATTTCTAATTACTTCATTGCAATACTAAATTACAAATTTTAGTATCTAATTAGATTAATAATTTTTATTTCTATTGACATTTTATTATATAATTTATTAAGCTAAAAATTTGCATTTATGTAGTTATGTATATGTTTTATAATATTTTATACTGTGTTGACATTTGCATGCCTACAAAATTAAGGCAGAATATTGTTGACCCTGCTCAACATTGTCGCTCATCTCAATGTATTGTACACAATATTGTGCAAATAAATGTTTGAATTTGAATTTTGAATTTGAATTATATGTTTACGAGCGGTGAAGTTTTTAATACCTAGATAAGTTTATGGCGGCGCATCGCAGTCCTATGTGTGCCCTAAGACATTTTGTAACTTGTATCGCACATTTTGATATCAAGAAATAAACTTTCATGTACAACAAGAAGCAATCAAGATTATCATTATTATGTTTGAATAAAATATTTCTGTATCCAACAAGCCAACTTTGAAAATTTCCAATGCTTGAAGAAAATGCAGAGATCTACTTAATATAGTAAGCTATGAATAGCATCGTTACAACGTTATTTTGTAATAGTTGGCGTACCTAGATACCATATTATTTTTACCATTAGTTGAGGATACCGGGTGAAGTGAGCTTCTTACGGCTATATCTATTAGCTGTGATGACGACCAAACGCTTCCCTGACGCTGCATAAACATAAACGTTAATTTAACTTTCCACGTCGTGGGACGGTTTAAAGTAAAATCGCTCATAACTCCACGGCGGTACGCATGCAATTCGCCTTTTCCAATATCGGGACTCGTGTGTGAGCGCGGCGTCGCTGCGCATACATTAAGCTACCAAAGTATACTAATAAAAGTCGGAAATTGAAGCTTGTGATAAAGTTTCGCTTGTCTTACGGCACACACGGAATGGTAAACTGCACCGGCCTATGTTTAACTTAAGTATCGCAAACGTAATAAGAAAAAGCATTAAAAATAAAATAAAAATGGAGAAGAAATAAGATTTATTAACAACACACATAATCAGGGGGGAGGCTCTTAGAACACAATTATTCGCTCGTGATTTCAATGTTGGTAAATGTAACAGCATTCTCGCCTCGCCTTTATCTGACGAGGCGAAGATGCTGTATAGTTTTGTAAATGTGATTGTTGGTAATAGAGAATAAGTAAATCTGTTTTGTGTTAAATGTGCTCTCACGGGGGTGGCATTGTCACTGTGTGACAAAACCCTCTTTCAAAAATAAAGAATAAAAAATAAAAAAAACCACAGACATTATATACAAAAATAATAAATGAGGCAGACGTACCTACACAAAAGAGAAAAAATAAAATGAAACAAAAAAGAGTAGGTATTAAAAAAAGATGCTGATAATGAATAAAAAGCCGGCCAGGTGCGGGTCGGACTCGCGCACGAAGAGTTCCGTACCATTATCTATAAAAACGGCAACAATATCATGTCTGTTGTATGGGAACTCCACTTAAATACCTATTTATTTTATTCTGTTTTAGTATTTGTTGTTAAAGCGGCAACAGAAATACATCATCTGTGAAAATTTCAACTGTCTTACTATCACGGTTCATGAGATACAGCCGGAGACAGACGGATAGACAGACAGACGGACGGACAGCGGAGTCTTAGTAATAGGGTCCCGTTTTACTCTTTAGGTACGGAACCCTAAAAAAGCGGTTGCTGGATGGATCAGAAAACGATATGACAGAAAATAATCTCGAAAATGATTTTTTGTTTATTTAGAAACAAACTTGCTTTTGGCTGTCTACGGCCTTTTTTACGGCTGAAACATTTTTTTCGACTGAACTCACATTTTTTTGTCAATGATTCTGCCACCACCCGGTTTGGAAGGCAGTTTACCACTATAACGAATCACGTCCACCATGGCCACTATACAGCATAATTAGCTGGTGATGCACCTGACCCGGCATGTCATGGGGCGCGGGTTCGAATCCCGCTCGTGGAATTTATTCAGCACTTTGTCTTTTTTCAAATTGTTATTTGTTCGCAACAAAATTTGCGTTAAATTATATATGAAATGAAATGAAAAATAAATAAATAAATGTAATATATAATCAAAATCATGCAGTTTACCATCGAAAACAAACTGTAACCAACATTATAACTGTTTTTCTTTTAAATCATCATTATCTTCAGTTTATGCCCATGATGAGAACGAACCATAACCCACTATCCACCACTTTACCTAATGGGGGGTTGTATGTAACAACTGCCAAAAACAACTCTAAGACTGATCGCTTATCATGCCTATGGAAGCAAAAGGCGCTGTAATTTAGTGACACTGTTTAACTGACGTTAAGATTTTTCACATACATAATCTTCTTGTTCTTAACGTAATCGAATGGATAATATTTTTTTTATTTTCGCACTTCCAAAATATTAAATTGTCTACCAGTACATGTTTTCCCTCGGTCCCATGACATGAGGTCCTTCAAACGAGGCGTGAAGAGGCACCTTGTGGACCGGCAGGGTGATGGTGACTGATGCTGGATTGTTTTCATGCCGCACCAGTTGTTTTCGTGCTCCATTTACATTAAACCATCAGGCGGAGTGAACCCATTTACCGTGCAATCTATAAAATAAAAACTCGTAGGTAGGTTAACTATTCCTATACGGAAACTAATACACAGGTTGTAACAGTTTCCGTATAGGAATAGTTAATTTACAAAATAAAAAATAATTATTAAATTAAGGTTGTTAACTGTGCACGCAATTGTTTCTACAGGCTTAAATTGCTATATAAAATAAGACCATACCTTAGTGAGAAGTTAAGGGTTACACTATGCGAGTCGCTTGTTTTGTCTAAGTTTAATTACTGTGACACAGTTTATGGACCATGTCTGCTGTCAAAAACAGCTAAGCTCATTCAGCGAGTACAAAACGCGTGCGCACGCTTCTGCTTCAACGTCCCGCGGCGGTCACATGTCACTCCTTTCTTGAATGCGGGAAACCTCATCAAAATGGCAGCGCGCAGAAGACTTCATCTTGCCACTCTTATGTTTGGTGTCATTGATACGGGGAAGCCGCGTTATCTTTATGATAAGTTTATGTGGGCAAATGATAACAGTAGATATGCCAGGAGAGCCTGTACACACACTTTTGCAACCATAAAACATCGTACTGTAGTTTTCCGGGGCTCTTTCCGATTTGCTGCTACTCGGTGCTGGAACGACTTGCCCCCGCCGATACGTGACCTAAAAACCATTTCAACATTTAGAAAACGTATTAAAGATCACCTTATGGCATTGCAAAAAGCCTCACTCGTACCTTCAGGTTCTGCACGACACCATCCACGCGGGTCGTGGGGGCACGCGTCCCGGCACCGATAACGCGGCACAATCGCACAATCGTCTCTTTCCGCTACAGTCATGGTGTCGAACTTGTAGACTTACGTTTGGTTTTTGTCACGATAGGCGTTACCTATACTTGTCCATTTATTCGAGTGGCCTGTCTGTACTGTCCATGTAATTGTAATATAAATGTTTCCGTAATATTAATTTCCTCTTTGTGTAAATGTAAATTATTGCAAATCAAATTACACATCTTGCCGTTTCTGTTTGGTTTCTTCTGTGCTGTCAAATGTCACTCCTACGTCATCCATAGTGCATCTTCAGTTTTTTTTTCTTTTTTTATTTTTTTTTTATTTTCTGTTTTAAGCACGGGAAGGCAAGCGGGCGGCCAGGATGGTGCTGAGTCCTATTTATTGTTTTTTTTTTTTTTGTGTTATTATTGTATATGTTTTTTATTGTCTATGTTGGTTCCTCTTTGTTTTGTGGACACGTCACCAATTTAGGCCCCTCCAGAATACCAGCGTTGCAGCGGCTCTATGTCGCTGTAGCATGTGCTGAGACTGGGGCCTAGTTGGCCACACTTCGTCTGTCTTTGTTTTGTATTGTTATTGTGAGTATCGTGTGATTTTGTAGTGTGTGCCAATAAATGTATTTCATTTCATTTCATTTCAATTATGAAGTCATGAATTTAGGTATTTCATCATATTATATTACATATCATATTTTATTAGTTTGCCGCATCTAGTGGTTGACAGTCTTTGTAAACAGCACACAGTGCTAATAATCGACGCAGTTTTATTTGGTGGCCCTGTTATTATGGTGTGTATATTACCCCCTAAGTTTGATTTGTATAATAAGTTAGTTGTTTCGTTTTTTTATAACTTAGTTAAGCAGCTTCACGTATTTTTGTACGACAACAAATTTATTTTTTTAATATACCTATGTACCATCCATCATACGAGTGAAATGACTAGTTCTTGTGAGAAAATAAAGTTCTTAAACCCACAATATTTTCTTTACGCTTATTTGTATGGCGTCTATAATTAAAAACCACGTTCCAACATTTACCGCACAAAAGTTTTCCTAAACGCCTTTCTTCTTCCGTAATTGAAAGTTGTCCAACGCGGGCGCGTTATACCCGCCCCTGAGTCCCCACTCGCGACGGTTACCTTAACGGGGGGTTTAAAATTAAATTTGGCGACGTTCGCCGACGATAATTTTAATTACTTACACGCTGTATAATAAATAACCGGGAATACAGAGCAGAGTGGGCTAATATGTTTCATATCTATACTAACATTAGAAAGAGGAAAGCTTTGTATTTTTGTATGTTTTTGAGTTTATTCGTTACAAACATACATGTACTTATGTATGTATACATTAGTAACGAATAAACTCAAAAACTAGTAGATTGATTAAAAAATAAAGTCACGATTAGAATGCTACATTAGCGCTGAGTAACATAGGCTATGTTCAAAAAAAAAATCCACCCGTGTGAAGCAGAGACGGGCTGCTAGTATGTAGTTTTGTATGTTTGCAACGAATAAACTCAAAAACTACTGGACCGATTTAAAAAATCTTTCACCATTAGAATGCTACATTAGCGCTGAGTAACGTAGACTATATTAAAAAAGAAATGTCCACCCGTGCGAAGCCGGGACGGGCCGCTAGTATTATATAACGTGCAAGTTTTTAATGCGTGCGTGTGCTGAGATGCTTGAAGAGTTTGCTTCTTCAAATTGTTGATGAAGTTTTGCAACATTATAACTTTACTTCACTTTACCAGCTCACTGTATGTCTCCACTGCTGGACGAGCTTTCCCTTTGCATGAATAGAGAGAACGGGTCAAAATATAAGAATAGTCTATCTATTGGTCTTCTTATGACCACGGACCCTGCAAAGGGTTCGAGACGTCAGGTGTAACTTAATGTGTAAAATAAACGCGAGTAGATCCGCAAAATGTGTAGTGTATTCGCGTAAGCTTTAGAAAACAATAGTCTATCTATAAGTTGTTATAATAAAATTCTTCTCGGGGTCATTACCGATCGTCCGCTTATGACTTTCTCCACGTAAGTACCCGTATGTCAAGATCACGAGGGAATTTCGTAAAATCCCGTCTTAATGAAGCATAAAACGTCATGAAACGGACCTGGTATGTAGTTAAACATTTTAGCGTTCTAGAATATTATTCTAACAACTAATAGATATACATACTATTGTTCAAGCTCCAGTGGTTTGGACTGTGCGATCTTAATCTTTCTTCACAGTCAGGACTTCTGTTTTACATTTCAGTTAATAGTTAATCCCGAAACACAGCCATGCAATTATGTTAAAAGAACACTGTGTCAATATGCTAAATCATATTTTTTTTACGTAGATTACTTTTCCATTCAAAACTCAAATTAATGTTTTTTTACATTGTTTTCTTTAAACCTGACATGTTTAGACTCCCATTTATTACGGACCATGAGGTTCAGGTTGACGATCAAGAAGCTAGGGTTCTTACTTTGCAATTTAAGTATCAAACAACCGCAATATCTTGGCCATATGGTGCTTTTTAGGCATGTTCATAATTTTCCGGGGTTCTATACACGTCACTCTATTCGGGATTATACTGGTATTACCAAATACCCTATATGTAGATAATGATAGACCACTGATCCCAGCCGTGATATGTATTTTAAACTACGTTCTAATGCTCACTACATTTGGGTACACGCGCTGTCAATACTGAAATAGAACAAAATCCATTTTCACCAACCGTTCGTCACAGTCTGAAAAACCTTTGTTATAAAATAGGAACAATGCCGTGTCCATTATGTCGGACACCGGATCGGGACGTCACTCTGACGTGTTAGGGGTGATGCACGCTGCTACGAGCCCTCAAGCCGAGTTTGCGCCGCGGCTAGGCGGCTCGCGGGTGACTACCCGCGAGCCGCCTAGCCGCTACGCCTGTAGCGTGGACGACCGATGGATCATTATCACAGCTAATTGAGTGAGGCTATTTGAACTTGTTTTATGATAAGAAATTCTTTGATAGGCACAATCGCTCAAATGACTGACCAGAATAACATGTATTGCATTATGATGGGATCCGTCACACTGTGGCGGTCATAATAATGTCATAATTTTTTTTTATTTATAAAAAAAATACATACGAGTGAACAGAAAAATAAATTACAACATTGAAAAGCGGTATACATTAGGCAATCATTTATGGCAAAAATTTGACAGAGTATTTACCAATGCAAAACTTGTGCTGATTGGTAATGTGATTGATCAGGCTCAGTAGTGAATCGTTTATTTATTTATTTATAAATCAAATACCTGCTGCACTTATAGCAACGCCAAGGTGTGCAACAGGGTATTACAAGAATATATATACTTAGTATGTAGATATAGATATATATACAAGGTGAGGCAAAAGTAATCACCCTATTGGAAGACGCTATCTTTTTTGCAAATGGCGTCAAATGGCAAATCGGTTTTGACATATAGATGTAAAATACATGTCGACAAGCCATGAATCGCTATACTCCTCAAGAACGCGGAATAATTGTAACCGACATTTTGAAGCAGACATTTCCTGGTCGCCTAATCTTTCGTTTTGACGATTTGGACTGGCCGCCAAGATCGCCCGATTTTACCGTACCAGACTTCTTTTTCTGGGGGTTTTTGAAGTCTCGTGTTTACGTGAACACGCCTCAGACTCTGGAAGCCCTCAAGGACAACATCCGACACGAATGCGCGAACCTATCGCCTGAAGATCTGGCAAAAGTGATGGAAAATGCTATAAAAAGGGCCCGTATGGTCATCAATGCTGGCGGCGGCGGCGCCGGCGGCCACTTGTGCGATATCATCTTCTCGACTTGATGGGAAAAATTCTAATGAATTAAACATAAGTAATCCACAAACAGAACCAAAGTATTTCATTTTTTAAAAAATGTGACCTTATATATGGAATAAAACTAACAAATTAACAACTTAAAAATCTAACACAATCAATAAACACATACAATTTCATATTAAAGACGTCTATAATATATATGTAATATTAATACTATAATATAATAATATTATATATAATATTATAGTCTGATAATGATGATAAGGACTCAATATGGCTCATACTTGATTCCCCGAGGATTTTTATAACGAAGCTTCATAACGAAGCTTCTCTTGGGCTAGATAATTGAGTGTAAGAAAGTTTATTTATTAACCGACTTCAAAAAAGGAAGAGGTTTCTCAATTCGACTCGTATTTTATAACGAGAGATCGCGAGCTGTTCGCAACCAGTGCCTGCTTTTACCAACGCAGTTCTGTTTCCGTATTTTACTGGCTCTACGTAGTTTGTTTATTGATTAGTAAAGTTTGTATATCTTTTTTTTAAACCGGCGGCTGTAGCAAACTGTTGTATTTTTGTTGTGTTCAAATTCCAAGTTGGGAATAGTTTATATCTATTGTGCTGTGTTGAAAACCTATTAACCCATTGTGAAGTCTAATTGATTAAGTGTATTTTTTTGCACAAACACTTCCAAAACATCACTCACTGGTAAAGAAAGCGTGACTGGCAATAGCCCGAATCATCCTTAACACCGAATATCAAATCCATTCGACGAGCGAGCCGCTTTGACGTGCCCGCGTCTGGGCGCGCGTCAAATTTGACGCGACTCGAGTTTCCCGATAGATTAGCTGGACACAGACTGCACATCAGACAGATGTCCCGATCTAGTTATTTGAATATGGGGTCGGGTGTTCTGGTTTGAATGCCCAATCAATCATCTCGGATATCGGAACAAACATGTATTGGAGACTAGGTATAAATAAATAACCTCTGTGGTCTTGTGTTAGTACGCGATTCGGTTAAGGGAAGGGCTTGTTTCAATTCCGCTTAGCTAACTTAGATAAGTTGGTCGTCATCTTATCCAAATATGTCACTATGATATAGTGACCTACTTATTACTAGTAAAGAAGGATTGAAATCTAATATACTCGTACAAGATTTAAGTCTATTGATAATTAATTAAGTAGCTTTTTCGTGTGCGCTAAAAAAACTTGTAAATTTTTTTTCATGGTCATTCTTAATTTAAATTTTCCTCATATCTTGGCTTTTAATACTGTTGTTTGGATTCAATTATTAAGTTAGAAGACGCTCGCGGTAGAGTTATTATGCTAGTCGGCTCTAAATTACATTTTCTTTTACCGCAATTAAGTAAGCTTTCTTCATTCCTCACTGTAATTAGCCCTTTGTCTTCGTTTGGCTTTTTATTTTTTTTTAGAATCTACAAATAGGTTGGCCACTTGGCGGTAATGCATTTTTCAACTTAAATTAATTCATTTCCATCATTGAAAGTAACATTATAGCAAGATAACTTTAAATATAGATTGAGAGATAGCGTCGGTGCTAATCTTAATAATAATTCCGTATGATTTTGTTAATCAAATCAATCAATCAAATGTCAATTTTTTTTTTTATATCCCCACGACTAAGAACTTGGCCGTCATCTCACCTGATTTTGAGTGATGATAAGGCCGAAGGTGGAAGCGCATTTCACCAGGAACCCTTAACCACTGAGCCTTTTCACAGTTCCTAGTACGAGCCTTAGAGTAGTGAGAGGGGCACGCGCCTTCTGCTACTTACCGACTCAGGCAACTAAGGAATCGCGATTGCAATTTTAATCAGGGTCAACCTTGACAAATTAAAATCAATTATCACTTGGCATCGTTCCCTGTCCTGCTCACGTCCAGCAGTAGGGTTGTTGTACGAGTAAATCCGTTCGCTAAGGACGTTACTGCTTACAGCTTTCTAAATCCAAGGGTTTTGGCTGAGCTTTATCAGTAGGACAGTGAGATGTCAGTACTTTTCCTTTTATTATGTATTGATTATCTTTGAGGAAACCGACTCCAAATTCGACTGTAATACGAAGAGATAATCAGCACGTGACGAATGTGATGAGAAGTTAGGCTACATGGGAAAAGGAAGATCGAAGTAAAGATACATAAACAGAAAATGATATAGCAAAGAAAGTAGTCATTTAGTGATGAATGGCTGACCGAGGAAAATTAAACCAGAAAACATGTTGCGCCAAACCCATGTAAAAGTTGAACAAGGCAGGCAAATTATGACATTAAAATCTTTTATTGATCCGCATCAAAGGTAATATGAAGAATTTGACAGAAAATAATAGGATTTTAGACTTTGTGAAACGAAATTATTATGGCAAAGATTATCCATCTTCTATCTATCTGGAAACAAAGAAAGGAGTAAATATTGCGATGACGACTGATCGAGGCGAATGTAAGCCGAAAACAAGTTGCGCCGAACCCAAATAAGAATTGATTATTATCATTATTATCCTTCCTAATTCCTAAATCTTTCGTTTATTTTTACATCTCAGAAAAGATGTAAAAATAAACATTTTACATCTCAGAAAAGATGTAAAAATAAACAGAAAGGGGCTTTGGCGTATGAACTCGCAAGTCTGTAGTCTGTGGTGGAAGCTTGGACGAAGCATGATATGTGATTTGTTCGGAAAATTGCGACTGGAAAATTAATTGATGCCTATTGCCAATATGTCGCTCAACAATGACGGCGTGACGCTATATTTTTAAATACATACATACACAGACAGAGTATCGACACCACCAATTTTGAGTATATTCGCCATTAGTGAACCGACGCCACATTTAGCATTATTAAAGTAGGGCTGCGATGCGGAATAGATACTATCAGCTGATACGTTATGTTCACGTCCCGGACCAGAGTGGCATAACAGAAGTAGTATTGGGTCCTTACCTATGAAATTGACTTGTATTTCTCACTTATTAATAGGTGTATTACTTCTAAAAGTCAATACCGGTTGTTAATATGATTATACACTTTTAATTAGGCCTATGTTACTTAGGCTTCAGTAATAACAATGATTATTAATTTTGTGTCTGTAACGCCCAATATTTTTTTTAAATTGACTTCTTTTTTTGTTCGCGGAATTGACCTTTTGTTTCATTGTAGCTTTGAAGGGTCTTGATTTTCTTTTCTTTTTAATGTCTGCTATATAGGTATATTCAGCTAGTGAAACAAACACACTAGGTACTCTACAATTTTTTTAGTGTTCACATAAATAGATGCTAAGAAAATTAAAAAAAACGTTAGCATGATAAATTAAATTTTATAAAAAATCTTCATACAAAACGTCAATTTTATAGATAAGAACCTAATAGTAAATAGCCTATATACTGTCCCACTACTAGGCAAAAGCCTCCATCGTTAAAATCAAGTCATCGCTACACTTCATGGGTATTGGCTTAATAACCACGAACGAGTGTCTAACGTAGATCGGTGATCACAAACCCGGGCTATGCTTCAAAAAATTCGAAACACACATTGTCCGAATTGAACCCAAGCACTTCGGGTATCAGGCCGAGCGTTGGCCACTCGGCGATGATGATGATGATCATTTCAGCCAAAGGACATGCAGTGCTGAGCTGGACAAAGGTCTCCCCCAAGGATCTCCACAACGACCGGTTTTGTGCTGCTCTCATACAGCGGCTATCCACCACCTTCACCAGATCGTCGGTCCTACTTGTCGAAGGCCTATCGATGATGATGATAAAAACTTTTAATGTTCTCTCCATTTTGACGAACAGTTTTGCGTTCATCCATTTCAGTTTGAATGTAAAATTGTGAAGTGCAATTTTCCATTCTTTCCTTCGCGTCAAACATTTTTATGAAGTATTATTTTCAGAATCCCCCTGGCGCGTTTCTCACCCACTCTAGCTGAAGTTGGCAATAAAAAAAGAATGCTCAATTACGTTACTAAACGTAGTTCATTATATAGTCACAGTGTAACAGTGACAGTAGTAACACTTAACTCGCTTTGTTGTCTATTCGAAACACAAAAATCCCAAATTCATTATCATTTGTTCAGTTTAGGCTACAAATTAGCTCTTATGAATTCGTAATCATCGGTTCGTAAGTCTACTCTGGGCGGGAGACCTTGTACTGAGATGAACTGGCAAGAAACTCAGCAATGGCGTTTCTTTTCTCCCTTACAGTGTCTTAATATTGGAAAATGCCCTATCATAGAAGGACATTTTCCATTACAAACTAACACAGACAATAGACAAACACCACAGGGAGAACTGTCCATCACCACGCAGGTCCAGTGCGGTGCGGTAATGAGTACTTAATTTCATCATCATCATCTAATTTTTATGTCCCCACTGCTGGGGCACGAGCCTTCCCTATATGGATAGGGAGAACGGGCCATATAGTTATAGCCGTGGTAGTCCACGCGTGCCCAGTGCGGATTGGTGGTTGTTAACGACTGCTAATGCAGCCGACACCAACGGCTTTACGTGCCTACCGAAGCACGGAGCAGCTCGACATGATACATTTTTGGTCACCCATCCGATGACCGGCCATTGCGAAAGTTGCTTAACCTCAGCACTCGCAGACCGGGCGCGTTAATCACTGCGCCATCGAGCTCCTGGTATACAGTATTTAATTTACGTAAGTAGCATTCCCCAAGGATGGAGATCCTTGGGGGAGGCCTTTGTCCAGCAGTGGACGTCTTTTGGCTGAGATGATGATGATGATGATGATGATGATGATGATGATGATGAAGTAGCATTCGAATCATTTTTATACTGGCGTCGCAACCTAACTGTGGCGACTTCAGTCGCGTTTCAGCGTTTCTAATGAAACCGTTATTACCGTGACCGGACGGAATGGTAAAAAACAACATGGCAAAAATGAACTACACAGAATGCCCGTACATCAAACGCGGTCACGCTTATTACGTACCGTCACAGTCGAGGTGCGGGCGTCATTGACAGCTCTATACCCGTCACCCGTAATAGTGGGTAGAGAATTTGACACTGCAGAGTGCGGTCTGGTCGGATGACGTCAGCGGATGCGTTGGAAAAATTTATGTTGCTTTGTTTCGTATTTCTTGGAAGCGCTTGGCCTTGGTCGTAGGAATCCGGCTCGAAGGACCACAGTACGCATAACGTTACGTAAAAGTACATTAATAAAATGCTTTTTTTAAGAGAGATTTTCAGCTTCACCGAGCTTTTTTGGGGGCGGCGAGAAACTTAAAGCCGTGTAAATCGAATAGCCTTCAGAGGTTATCTAGAGGGAACGGCATCACGCACTTTTTTTTTTGTATGGTAAAAGGAGGCAAACGAGCTGGCGGGTCACCTGATGGAAAGCAATCACCGCCGCCCATGGACACCCGCAAAACCAAAGTTATCGCAGATGCGTTGCCAACCCTGAGGAAGGAGTTGGATCTTGAGGAGAGAGTAGGAATTGGGACACTTGTGCGTGTCCACGGGGACACGCACAAGTGTCCCAATTCCTACTCCTGGAAAACTCCTGGAAAAATGTATGTTGCTTTGTTTCGTATTTCGTGGAAGCTTGCCTTGATCATAGGTATCCGGCTCGAAGGACCACAGTACTTCATTCTTCTTCGTCTTCGTTCTCAAATGTTATACACCCAATGCTGAGTTTAGGTCTATTCCAAAACACGGCATTCTTTCCAGTCTTGCGCTTTCCTCATCCAATTCTTCCCCGCCACCTTGCTTAACTAACTTACTAACATTATACACATGAAAAATATAAAATACCTATTCGTCCTTTTATCTATATGTCCAAAATTGTCAGTTCCTAGCTCTAATCCTGATTATTGGATTAGAGCCTATTATCTTTATAAATGACTTCCCCCACAAAACCGACCTAATATTATCTCCACAAGTAGTAAGGCTTTAAGTAAAACAAAATCACATACAAATCTACATACAGACAGATACAGGCTTCAAACTTGTTATTGGCGGCCTGCGGTCGCCACATAATTTTTTATCCTCACGTACGGTTAAAGAGTTTGTAAACGCATTCCTAATCGCGTGTAGATCTTATTTAGATAAGACACGGCATCCTCCCTCCAACATCTACACAGTTTATATTGTATAAATAGTCTTGTGAGGTTTAGATAATAAGTCAGTCACAATGTAGTCACTGTAAATATACATCACATAAAGAGACGCAGACGTTATTTACCATCGCCATGGAACCCTACATAATCTCCATCGTCACATACCTCGACCTCGGGAACATTACACATACCCCTGTCTTCTAAGCGTTAAAAACTATCAATCCTACCTTCACAATTCAGAAGAAACTATTCCAAAAACTCAAGCATTTAATAGTATTTTTTTTCGACCGCGAAGCACCATCCTGGGAATCAAACACGAATCCACTTAACCGAACAAACTTACGCTGGCCATTGCAAAACAGCTCTTGTGCGTAACGGTACAAGGTCGTCAGCCGTTCCCGCATTTAGATAGAGCGGACAATTGCGAGGGCCCTCCAACTAAATGTATATTGGAGTGTTCCGTGCTTAAAAAGGGCTCCGTCCACTTCGGTGTATTGAATTACAAATAGCGTTGCGACATTGTTCTTTGCGTTACCGACGAGCTAGACGCTGGGAGAACTAACAAAGAGAGCGGCGAAAGTTTAAGCTCGAGATTGACATTTGTTTATAATTAACCCCTGTATCATTGACATTGGCCTCCATCATTGAAATCAAATCATCGTTACAGTGGATGGGTGAATGGCTTAATCACCACGCTTGCCAAATGCGGGTTGGTGATCCCGAGCTTATTGCATCGAAAACTCCGAAACTTTTAGCCCGACCTGGGACTTGAACCCGAGACCTTCGGGTATCGGGCCGAGTGCTTTACCACTCGGCCAACGAGGCGTTCCCTCGAAAACCTTGTATTCCTAGGGAATGTCAATATAATTTGTAAAAACCTTATTCCTTCTTTGCATCTAAAGCGAACCTCTATATAAGGTTTCAGCTTTCTAGGACCAAGGGCTGAGCGTTGATTAGTCAATCAGTACTTTACTTTTTTTATTATAAACTAGTGGTCGCCCAGTGGTCAAAATTCGGCCGTAATTGTTATAAAAAGTTGTTTACTAAACAATATTTTATTAAGGCTGCACGGATTGTATCCTAAAGCAATGAAAAATTGAAAAAGATAGAATGTGAGTTTCGATTGGCATTGACAGATTTCGGCCGCTCCTCTTCCATTTTTGAAATTATTGAAAATAAATGAGACAATGTTTATTTTATTTTATTTATTTTTTAGGCATAACCATACCATTAGAGTTTTTCCCACCTTCCTATGATATGGGGTCCATCAAACGAGGCGAGAAGAGGCACCTTGTGGACCGGCAGAGTGAGGGTAACTGATGCTGCTTTGTTTTCACGCTGCACCAGTTGTCGTCGCATCTGGATTCCATATTCATTTATTATCAGGTGAAATGGAGTCATTTGCCTTGCTACATATAAAAATATTTAAAAAAATATGTCATACTCCTCCATCCGCGTAATTTTCGGAAAAAAAGGGGTACAAAGTTTTTGTTTCACGTATTAATATACAGATATAAATAGGTTGTTAACTTCATCATCATCTTGTTATTATCCTACTGACTCATGCCTTCCCACATAAACAAAAGCGCAACAAGAGATCGAGGACCCACAACAACAGTAGCATATATGGCATATGGGCAATATATAAATAAGCTTTAAAAAATATATCTTCCTAAAAATTTTACAGCTAGGATAGAAACCAGATCAATGTCTTTTGAATGATTTACTTATTTAAATTCACTTTTTATATTAAAGAAGTTTTTATCCTAAACATCATGTTACCATGGCTACAAACTGAAGTGTAACAGTTTTGTATGAATGTTCTCGCATTTACCTACTGTACTCTGTAGCCGGACGCTTAGACCCCACAGCTGGGTCAATGCTCATCAGCTTGCTACAAATTAATTCTACCTGTAGCCTTGTTAAAGTAAAAAAAACAGTATTTGCCCGCAGACCCGCTCGTGTTCAAAATCTTTCTATCACCGAGAGGCCAATTGGGACAGTTTATTTAATGTATATACGCTGTTGCAAACAAAATGTCTTAAAAATCAATTGTTGGAATGTTACCCAACACTAGTAATGTACAAAGACAACACTAGCCGCGCGATATACCTACAACGGTCTATTTAAGCTTTGGGCGCCGGCTTGTCTGCCCTCTCTCTTACCGGCAACGCACACAAAGACGGTCCTGTTTTCTCTGTAATATTAATGTGTAAAGTAATAAATCTCATTTGCTCACTATTTCAATCAGCATTATTATTTCAACGTGGAACAGCCACTACAACCCCGAGCGCAGCCTACCGCGCCGCATGGTCCTTCGAGCCGGATTGGCCATACCGGAAACGGATGACAGAGCTTGAAACACTTATTTTTTTATATACTTAGCTCGGCAAATGACTCCATCCCACCTGATGTTAAGTAGAAATGAAGTCCAGACGCGAAGACAACTGGTGCAGCGTGGAAACAAACTTCACTCTGCCGGCCCACAAGGTGCTTCTTCACGCCTCTCTTGAAGGACCCCATATCATAGGAAGGAGGGAAAACGTGTGCTGGTAGACTATTCCATCTTTTGGAGGTGCGACAAAGAAACGAGTCACCAAGTTTCTTGAAATATATAAAGAATCTAGGTTATGTACTTATAAAATTATGAGCGTAAAAATAAGTATCAATAAAATTACTGACGTTTTTAAGTACTGTGACTACCTATCATTGTCATTAATGCAAACAGAAAAACCTTTTTTTTTTTTTTGTACGCTGAGATTTTCTGATTTTCTTAAAACTGTCACAAAGTGGCCTGCCGAATGTTGTCTTGACGTTGATTTTTGGGACGTTCTGTATAAACTTGGTATAATATGTTGTACTCGTATACGTGAAAAGAAAATATACTTAGTCCCCTTTTTAAACACATTGCGCGCACGGATTATTGTGAGTTTTGGCATAACTAAGGTTCAAATGAAGGAGTGTAAAAAGAAATAAAAATGTAGTGTTACATTACATTATGTAACACTACATAATATTGTATATTTTGTGAATTACGGCCCATCGACCACTGGGCGACCATTAGTTAGAGTAAGAAAATCATCGTCATTCTCATTTTATGTCCCTGCTGCTGGGGCACGAGCCTGCCCTATAGATAGATAGGGAGAACGGGCCATAAACCACTACGCGGCCCCAGTTCGGTGCGGTGGTTGTTAACGACTGCTAATGCAGCCAGGACCAACGGCTTTACGTGCCTTCCGAAGCACGGAGGAGCTCGGAGGAGATGATACATTTTTGGTCACCTATCCAATTACTGGCCTTTGCGAAAGTTGCTTAACCTCAGCACTTGCAGACCGGACGCGTTAACCACTGCGCCGTCGAGCTCCTATCGAGAGTAAAACAATAATTGTTGTTTATTCGTTAACTTGATAAATTGTTTATTGTTGTTGTTTCCTTGTTTCAGGTAAGTGGATTGTTGGAGGGCATCTTGGGGTGCGGTAATGTTGACATCTGGTTTGTATATTGTGTAAGATTAAAAGTTGGGGATCGGTTTTAAACCGGATTTTGATGAAACACCTACTTGGTAGTTCAATACTTTCTTATATTGTAAGTTTTGTCTCAGTTATACTTACTTGTACAATAAATATCTATCTGTTTTTATTTATCTTTTTTTACCGTTTTTAAGTTTAAATATATTATACAAATAGTTGTAGTTTGCCTAGTTTCCACATTACAAGATTCATCGTCTCCGTGTCATAAAACATAGACCAAAATGTTTTGTTTTGTTTCATACGAGTATATGAAAATATACTATATATACCCCTCATATCCTTGGGGGAGGCCTTTGTCCAGCAGTGGACGTCTTTGGCTGAGATGATGATGATGATGATGATATGAAAATAATGATATCCCCTCCTATTCCATATACATCAGAGATCGCGTTCCATAAAATGCAAATGTCAATTAAATTGTTTCAATCGAATGTTCCTTTGATATCATCAGCTCTTCAATGGAGCAGCCCTTCGGGTGTAGGTTGACTCTTGAAAGCGTGAATTCGTAAATATTTTTGTCAATTTCAACCATCACGGGGGTGTTGGTGTAGTGGTGTGACAACGGCTTGTGACTTTTGTGAGACCTCTCTTGTGATAATGAAAAAGTAAAATATGTTATTTTATGAGGGAATCTCTGTGGTCTGGTTATACCACCGGTTTTAGACTTGGTGGTTTCGGATTCGATTCACAGCGCTGATTGCTATGTATTGCTACGTGTGATCTGACCTGAAGCTCAGTGTGAATTAGAAGTTCTTTTAGTTTCGTTGAATTGGTTTATGGTTTTGAAAAGTATTACATGGTTAAGGGACATTTCTGTTATACACTTTGTGAAATTTTAAAATTAACTTGCAGAATAGGTAGTTTATCAAGTATTGTTTCAACGCTTGTTTGTTGCTGCCACTCCCTTTATAAAGTAAAAATCATTAGGAGCTTTTAATATAATGTTATATTTTTATAAAGAAATACTCGTATTAGCAATACCCTTGTTACTTGTCAATTTATTTAATAAATGGTTCCGAGATTTAGTATTGTCCATAGATAATACAGTAAAGTAGAGAGATGCGGTGATGAAGTCATTTTCATAATAGAGGTCTGCACTTACTGTTCATTACTTAACGCTTTTAACACGTTAATAAACATGACGTAATTGGGAAAAAGTGTCCTTCCCACTTTAATGGCACCCCAAGCGGTGGCTGTTTGTATTTTTTCGCGTTTAAGAGTCTCTGTAAACAAGATGGCTTCGGTAATATGGTTATTAACTTGCCCGAGTGGTTTGTTAGATGATCCCTTGCCGTAGGCTCAAGTTCAATAGATTTTTGCCTTTATCACGCAATACCCAACGCCGCCGGAGGCTCTAATTGATTAGAGTTGTTTTTTAGGGGAACAACGTTTGAGATGGCCGCCTTTGACAATAACGTTGAGTGGAGCTGTTGATGTGGTTTTGATGCGAAGTTTTTTTTATTATTTGAAACCGGTAAGAAGCTTTTGCACAGACTTTTTTCTTGTTTTGTAATGGAAACAAAGCTGGATTGCATTGCAGCATGCTTTACCGCTATTAGATCTTAAATGCATAATGTACGAAAGGAATTTCTTTGCCAAGAAGAATGCCAGCAGCCAGTCAGTGCTCGTTCGAATATTTGTTGGCTTTAATCAATTCATGTAGAAAACACCTGGATTTTTAACGGTAATAATAATACCGGTAATATTGCCCACCGGTAGTGTCGTGATGGAGAATGGGTGTAAAGTTCTCCGACCACGATGTGGGTACAAGCTAAGTGATGTGAGGACTTACCTATTTCTACTTGCTTCGTCACTATGTTTTATTTGGTTGTAATTCTAATCCTAGCCCTGCAGTGTCGTGTTGTGAAGCCTCTTGTTTAGGTTAGATCATCCTCCTGTAATTATAAGTAAGTATAACGCGACTGTTTTACGCGTCCTAAGTATTTAAGAAGTTAAAGTACCTATATTCTAGTAAGCCTTCCTCATTAGGACGCTCAGTAATTGTTAATTGTTATATGATGTTAACAAGGTTTTCTTTATAATCTTAATCCTACATCTGTGACGCTATAAGGCTACCAGAGGACCTCTGCTCACTACTCTAGGGAAGATCACATCCATTCCCAAGTAGTGGTCTTCGAGTAGGTACTATGCTGCTAGTATCCTCCGGATTGTAATATGTAAGAATTGTTATCTGTGCTCTTCTATTAACTTATGTCAACACTGTGACGTAGGTGATCTGGTCTTATTAAGCTCTCGTTATTAAAGAATATTCTATTCCTTGTTTTACAGTCATCATTTATTATTATCACCCACTTGAAGTAGCACCAAAGAGGATGTTCCATCCATGACGTATCTCATTCCCCCTTTACTTCATAGAAATTATGTATATAAATTGAGTTACGCCATAGATCACATCCCAAATCTGATCAGATTTCTTGTAAAGCCAAATATACACAGTCAACATAATTTTAGGTTAGTTTGAGTAAATGTAACAATTCTAAGTTAATTAATACTGAAGTAATCGTCTTGTTAAGGTATAAATACTTAGCTTTATTTCCAGCCAGATCTCCTCAAGATCACTAAACTTTATATTCACTTTATAACTTGGAATACAAACTTTATAAACATGTTACTTACTGTAAATATAGTTAAATTGGTGGTAGTATAGTAGGCTTCAGAAATGACAGTCGTGACGTCACTCCTTTGGCGCCAAATTTAAATATCGCGTTCGTCGCGACACTCCCCCCCTCAGTAAAGTTATAGTAATGTTGTGAGATTGCGCGTCCATTCCCTGATTTTTTCCTGGGCTCGTAACGCTGCGTGTCTCTTCGGTCTTTCGTGGATGTCCTTTTCTTCGCTTTCAGTTAGTAACTCAATTTCGGGAATTATAACTTCGCTCTCAGGTAAGTCCATGTTTATTAGTATCTGTTCTTGTTCCTGTTCAGTCTGTTCTATGTTTCCTCCTAAATCATAAGCATTCTCATAACTTTGTGCTACATCGGATTCAGTTGTATGAGACTCTTGAATTGGTATTTTCTTGTTATTAATTTCAGCAGGGATTTTCGCTTCGTCTTCCTCTTCAATTTCCAGCGGGTATAATTGTGATATTGATCTAATGTATTCTGAGTTTCCTACTTTCACTTTTGCTACACGACAGTGTCCCTCCTTGTCTTTCGTAAGATATATAATCCTCCCTACTTTCCAGCTTTCTCTATTCTTGTCTTCTTTGATTTGTACGATTTGATTAATGTGAGGAATTTGTCGGGATTTGATTCTGGGCTCCTTTGGCGAGTTCCCGTATCTTTCCCGAAGACTGAGCAAATATCTGTTAACAAACATAGCTTTGAATTCTTCTAATATTTTCATTGTCCTTTTCCAACCTTTAATTAACTCCTTCTTGGTAATTGTTCCTTGAACTTCAGTTTTTTCTGAAGATTCGGTCACTGTGATGCATCTTCCCATCGTCAAGAAGTCCGATGGTTTGAGTATGTGTTCCATCTCTGAGTCTATTGTAGTGAGGGGTCTGGTGTTAAGTACAGCTTCTATCTCTTTTATGATGGTGAGGAGTTGACTGTCGTTTAGAAGATGTTTACTCAGGCTCCTTTTCATACAGTGTTTAACAAGTGCGACTAGACGCTCATAGAAGCCGCCAAACCAAGGTGCCAATTGTGGTATAAATCTCCACTTAATGTTGTTATCAATGCAGTATGGTTGGCTAAGAATGTCTGACATTAGTTGGAAGTTTGTGGCGTTATCTGAAGTTATGAGTGAAGGTACTCCCCTTGTGGCTACCATCCTTCGTAGGGCTAGTAGTCCTTCTTCTGATGAGAGGTCCTTCACAACTTCTAGATGTAAAGCCCGTACTGCTAAACAAGTGTAGAGGCAGATCCATCGTTTTTGTAGGCCTTTTTCTGTATCAACTTGCATTGGTCCTAGGTAGTCGATTCCGGTGAAGGTGAATGGTGCGCTGTAATTTACCCTTTCAGGTGGTAATGCTGGGGTAGGTGGTAACTTAAATGGCCCGCCTCCATGTTTTATACAGCTTTGGCATAGTTTAATAACTTTTTTCACTCGTTCTTTCCCTTGCGGAATCCAGTAGTTTTCTCTTATCGCACTGAGTGTGTGGTTAGCTCCAACATGTTTATTTTTTTCATGTATCTCCTTGATAAGACTGTTGGTGAACTCACTGTTCTTTGGAATCAATATGGGGTATCTCTTATCATATGTCCAATCCGCATATTGCATTCTTCCCTCGCACCTTAATATTCCATCTTTGTCTTTGAATAATTTTAAGTTTCTGCTGAGGTCTGTCTCTTTTCCTTTGCATTCTTCAGGGAAGTGTTTTTCTTGTATTTGTTTTATTATTATCATTCTACTCTCTATCTGAATTATTTGGTCCTTTTTTATCGTATCGTTCTCATCTTTCATGGTGTCATCTTCTCTCTCAATGAGACCCTCCCCAGCTCCAGAAATAACAACCAGAGATTTTATGTTAGTAACTTCTGGTACAGTCTTCTGTGATGGCCAATATGTGGGATTCATCGTTAAGAAGTTCGGTCCTTTAATCCAAATTTTATTATTGTCGGGTGTGTTAATTGGTCTCGTGCCTTTATCTGCTGGGTTGTGTTCTGAAGGAACATATCTCGTAATAAGATTATCAATTTTTTTGATGTCTTTAACTCTCCTGCTTATAAATGGTTGTAGTGTTTTTCCTGTGTTCAACCAGCTTAATACGATTTCACTGTCTGTCCATAAGTATCGGTTTTGTATTTTAAGATGTAAATGGTTCTCAGAGTATTTCAGAAGTTTGCTTCCTATTAGTGCTCCTAACAGTTCTAGTTTAGGTATCCGCAGATCAAGCATTGATTTCAGTGGAGCTACTCTTGATTTCCCTATGACGAAGCTGATTATATTATCATCATTCGTTTCGTTATATGTTCTCAAATATACTACTGCTGCATAAGCTTGAATGGATGCGTCTGAGAAACAATGAAGCTCATATTGTTTCTTTCGCGATGATGTGTTTCCATAGGGTCTTGGGATTTCCATTTCCTTTATGTATTGAAATTCGGAGGTTATTTGGTTCCACTGATCTATTATTTCTTTGGGTAAAATTTCGTCCCATTTTCTCTTCTGTTCCCATAAGCGTTGGATTAGTAGTTTTGCTGGTAATAAGATTGGAGCAACTAGTCCGCATGGATCGAAAATGGACGCGGTGACTTTTAATACTCCTCTCATTGTTTTTTCTGGTGTTATTTCTTTGTTTTTAATTTTCAATGTGTCTGTTGTGACTTTCCATTCGAGACCGAGTACTTTTATTGCGTCTCCTTCTACTCCATCAGGTATGCACGTCATAAACTCTTTTGAGTTTGAACACCATTCTCTTAGGTTCATCGATATTTCATGGAAAGAATTTTTTGTTTCTTCGTATAACGTTTGTGCTTGCTCTAGCGTTTCTGTTCCTGTAACCATGTTATCCACATATATGTCGTAAGATATTCTTCTCAGGATTTCTGCATTCGCTGACATCAAGTGGTGTCTAATAGTGGCGTTGAGAAGGAAAGGGCTACTTATGATTCCAAAGGGTACGCGACAGAATCTTAAATATTGAATGTTGTCTTTGGTGGGTCCCTTTTCGAAATTGTGAAGCCACAAGAACCTAGTTACATCTTTGTCCTTTTCATGTAATGCGATTTGTAAAAAAGCTTTTTCCACATCGGCAATTATTCCAATTCTGTGGGTTCTGAATCTTAGTATTAAACCAGTGAGATCTTCAAGCATCATTGGTCCACGGTGCAAGCATTCATTAAGACTTTTATTTCCTTTAATCTTCGCCGAAGCATCGTAAACAATGCGAAGAGCTTTTCCTGATTGTTGAACACAATGGTGTGGTAAGTAATGGACGGGATGTTCTTTTATTTCGTCATGAGCTTCGGGTATGATCTCGATAATTCCTTTCTTTAGTTGTTCTTTTAATGTCTGATCATAAACTCTTAATGTTTCTTTGTCGAGTCTCTTGAGAAGATTTGTCAGGCGACCATATGCTAGACCTAAACTTGTTGGTAGTTCAGGTGGATATTGACTCCATGGCCAGCATACGGTATATCTGTTGTTTATGATTTCTGTGGTTTCTTTGAAGTTTAGGATCGCTTGCTCGTCCTTAGTGATTGTTGGTGAGTCGATGATACCTATGGTTTCAAGATCAAATAAGCTTTTGAGGTTTGTATTATCTATGGGTAAATCCGGCAGGTTAAATTTTGTTTCCGAGCATGACTGCACATACGTTATAAAGGAGAGTTCGTCTACTGATGGTGTAGTCGTCTTTCCTGATAGCATCCACCCAAATTCGGTATGTACGAGGAAAAGGTTTTCATTAATTTGGTGTTTCTCTGTGGTCATGAAAGTAAAATAATAGTCATTGCCTATCAAGACATCTATTTGGTCGCCTAAAGAGCCATCGTCAGCTAATTCATTTTTATTGATTTCTCCTATCTCTTGGTAAGGTATGGTGTTCGTTATTGTTGGGACTACATTTGCGAATATAGTTTTTACATCACCTCTCTTAAGTAGGATATTCAACTTAACGAGTGGACTATCATACTCTTGAGGTTTATTTGTTCCGAAAGTGAATACTGAGAGCAAGTTATTCTCTTCTGCAGGTAGGTTTAATTCTTTCATTACCCTCTGGGATATATAAGTTCTCTCACTTCCGGAGTCTAGTAATGCTCTCCATCTTGAGGCATTTGGTTTACTCTTATCTTTTGATAGGTTTACTATAGCAGTTTGTAGGATGGTTTTAGTTCCTGGAAGGTTTATATGCATGTTATTTGTAGATTTACTTTCTTCCTTAGAAGTTGGCCTTGTGCTGTTTCTCTTTGGACACAGCGCTCTGTTGTGTCTGGCTCGTTCAAGACAATGTGGGCATCTCCTAACCATTTCACATGATGAAGCTCTGTGTCCTAATCTAAGACAGCAAAAACAACGATCCTTCAATATCTTTCTCCTTTCTTCAAGTCTGGTGACTTTCTCACATTGGTCGTTATAATGGGAGTCTCCACAGAAAATACAAGTAAACCTTTCTCTCTTTCCATATTGTTCTCTTGTTTTGTCTCTTTGGTAACTGTTATTTTCTCTTTGTCTTTTATTAAGGTATCTATTATCTCTTGCTTGTTGATTGGAATGTTCTCCTCTTTGTCTATCTATATTATTTTCCTTCTCCTTTATTATTGTGTGTAATGCTTCAGTCGTGTACATTATGGGTTTTATTTCTTCTTTACCTTTACGCTCCTTTATGCTATTAGCTTCTTCTTTCGCCGATATAATCTGTTCTAAATTTTTTCGCATCTCGTCTATTGTGTAGTTGGTGCTTTTCGATCTCACTTCGTAGATTACGTCCTCAGGGAATTTTTCAATTAATAAGAACCGTAGGTTATTGTGGTTAACGTCTTCTTTAAGAGATTGTAGTATTCTCAAGTGTTTCTCAATTTCGTTGAGTGCTCGTCTACAGTCTTGTGGGTTAACACCAGCAGTCTTGACCTTATAGAGAGCTGAGTAATGTGCGTCTATTATCAGCATTTCCTTCCCGAACCTTTCCTTTAAATTTCTAACAGCTATTTGGTAGTTGAGGTTACGCATTTCTAAACCGTCTATAGCTTCTCGGGCTACACCTTGTAGTGATGACTTCAGGTACATCAACTTATCAACCTCAGGTAACTTTTTACTATCTATATTTGACACAAACGTGTCCCAGAAACTAGGCCACTCTAACGGATCTCCATTAAATTGGGGCAATTCAAGCCTTGGTAACTTTGCTGTTATAACAGAGTCATTGTTATAAGGTGGGTTATGTGATTGTGGTTTCAATTTTAGAACAAGTTCGTTAAGTACTTCTTCTCCTTTAAGTTGTAATTCACTTAATTGAGATATAACATCAGGTGATGGGTCTTGACTGGTACGGAAATATTCATGAAGTTCTGTATTAAATCGTTTGATAAAAGTTTCCAAGTTAACTTTTACTAATTCAGCTGCTTTCTGTGTTGGGGAATCAATTTCTTCTAATCCAATGTACTTGAGAGCTAGTTCTGTATTCCTTTCAATAGTCTCAGCAACTAACTGCAATCTTTTTATAAGTATGGCCTCCATTGCTATACTAAAAAAAAAGAAAAATTAAAATTTTATTTTAATTATTAATCGATGATGGCTGTTGAAGGGTTAAAAAGAGAATTTTCGTTCTTTGAAAGTTTCAAGTATAGTACTCCGTAGAACAGTTTATGAGTAAAGCATTAATTACATAATTTTATTAATAATATTAATAGTAGGACTTTGTTATTTTATTTGATTACTGCGGCTTGCTTGGTCACATATATGACCAATAATAATATTATTGATTTATCTGACAAATTTTGTTTCAGATAAATATGACGACAAACATATTAACTATTCCTAGCTTATGTTTAGAATCTACATGTTTGGTTACTTATCTTATACAATAAATGTTACCGCAACATAGCATTGTGATTTCAAAGAAATTTAGGGTCAAAGTTAACAACTCAATTGGTCAGTTCGTGGGGTCTGTAAGCAGAGTTCCTAGAAGCAGCCTCAATAGTGTGGTGGAAATTGATAGTGTTTGTTTTTTGTTGACTAACTGTCACATTATGAAATTTGAATTTTAACTAAGTAGGTAGGCCATTTCAATAACTCGAATCTGGATAAAGGTTTAATTTAGGTATATAAAGGCACTTTATTCCTCCTTTTAATATCTCATTCAAACGATCTAATAGCTAGTACATGACTAAAATTGAAGTGAATTTCATCAAAACAATAAAATCGCTTGAGTCTGTGTATCATTGAGTTAAATCTTAGCAACTTGTATATGACTGTAACTTCTTTATTTTGATAGTCTTTAACAGGTCTCTCATCCCTACGAGTGGCAGGCAGCCTGCTGTAAGCTGATATCAAAAAAAAATGCGTGTGAGGTATGCGGTATACTGTATGTTAAATGTTGCAAGTCGATTTACAGTAGGTATCAACACCTACTAACAGTGAATTCTATGTAATGTTTTATATGTGCTGACTTTAATACCCTTTAAACTAGGTACTTAACCTTTTTACCGCCAACAACTTTTATAGAAGTTCGAGATTTTCGTGCCGTCCACGCCAGCACTTCTGTAGAAGATCTTCTTTGTACCTACTTTATTAAAATACATTTATACGTTGGCGTACAGCGGGACATCGTGTGCAGGACAGTTGGGCGGTGAAAAGGTTAAAGTGAATGAGGTAACAAACTTTGTTTGTTAGTGTTTAAAAAATTACCAAGACAGGATTGAACAATTTTTTACTTGATTACTAAATAAAACTTGTTTTTAGGATAACTAATCGTCGTGTCATGTGAATGATTAAAGATGATTTCAACTTAAATCTGTTTTGGTATGTAAATTGAAAGATAGAAAGTTTTCGTACAATGATGGTGAGACTAAGTATTTTCTACATAATAGAATGGATGTAAGATCTATTTTACTGTGAAATACTAGGAGATCCACTTACCAAGGTTTTTCACAAGTTCTTTATTACTTTTTTAAAACTTTTCTTATTTATAAACAGGTGTTTCTAAGATAAAATTGTACTTTTCACAATTTACGCGCAAACCCAAAGATCAACGACCATATTGTTTTAAACCCAATAATGCCAACCATACCATACAAATAATTGGGTAGTTGATTGGTTAGTCAATAAAGAAACTTTTTAACAACTGTCAACCGATTAATTTTTTGATAGAAATTGTATGGGATTAGTTCAGCTATTTGCCACTAGATGACGCTGTATCGTATTGAAAAAAAATTATATACGTTTTTTGAAATGGGTTCTAGATCCTGCACAATATGTGCTATATGTGTTTATGTGCTGGCTGAATTTCATCCGATAGTTTCTTCACACACAACACTGCAGGGTTTTGTGTCATAAGAGCATATTGGAGTTATTTTAGTATTCTTTGCTTATTTAGTATCTATCTCTTCGCAAGGCCCTGTGTTTATATCCCAGTACCTCCACCATGTCGTGATGGAGAATGGGTGTAAAGTTCTCCGACCACGATGTGGGTACAAGCTAAGTGATGTGAGGACTTACCTATTTCTACTTGCTTCGTCACTATGTTTTATTTGGTTGTAATTCTAATCCTAGCCCTGCAGTGTCGTGTTGTGAAGCCTCTTGTTTAGGTTAGATCATCCTCCTGTAATTATAAGTAAGTATAACGCGACTGTTTTACGCGTCCTAAGTATTTAAGAAGTTAAAGTACCTATATTCTAGTAAGCCTTCCTCATTAGGACGCTCAGTAATTGTTAATTGTTATATGATGTTAACAAGGTTTTCTTTATAATCTTAATCCTACATCTGTGACGCTATAAGGCTACCAGAGGACCTCTGCTCACTACTCTAGGGAAGATCACATCCATTCCCAAGTAGTGGTCTTCGAGTAGGTACTATGCTGCTAGTATCCTCCGGATTGTAATATGTAAGAATTGTTATCTGTGCTCTTCTATTAACTTATGTCAACACTGTGACGTAGGTGATCTGGTCTTATTAAGCTCTCGTTATTAAAGAATATTCTATTCCTTGTTTTACAGTCATCATTTATTATTATCACCCACTTGAAGTAGCACCAAAGAGGATGTTCCATCCATGACGTATCTCATTCCCCCTTTACTTCATAGAAATTATGTATATAAATTGAGTTACGCCATAGATCACATCCCAAATCTGATCAGATTTCTTGTAAAGCCAAATATACACAGTCAACATAATTTTAGGTTAGTTTGAGTAAATGTAACAATTCTAAGTTAATTAATACTGAAGTAATCGTCTTGTTAAGGTATAAATACTTAGCTTTATTTCCAGCCAGATCTCCTCAAGATCACTAAACTTTATATTCACTTTATAACTTGGAATACAAACTTTATAAACATGTTACTTACTGTAAATATAGTTAAATTGGTGGTAGTATAGTAGGCTTCAGAAATGACAGTCGTGACGTCACTCCTTTGGCGCCAAATTTAAATATCGCGTTCGTCGCGACAGGTAGTTTGGGCCCTGCATCGCTGCTGGCGATACTCTATGATTAGGTTTTTATAATGTTTTATTGTTTTTATATTAAAATATTGTAAAAATCTAGTTTTGAGATAGAAAATAAATATAGAGTATAATAATAATAAAAAGATTTATTTGTTTTTTCAGTTGGGTACTTATAGCTAAAACTATATTTAAAAAACATTAGTAAAAGCCCATATTGTGAGGAACTGGGGCCTGAAATAGGTTTCCAAAAAGAAAATCTGTTCCTACAGGTCACTAGACCCCCCACTCGCAAACGGTGTTTATAAGATATTAAAGATTTCAATTCAATTCAATCAACCAAGTTGTCATCTATGTAGAATGTCTACTTAAATCTGTACTGTCATTAATATAATACTGTATTAATGTACCTAAATAATACCAGAAAAATTCATAACCTTTGGCGATATCACTGATGCTATAAGTTGGCACGTACAATTTTTTTAAGTGATTCGTTTAATGATTTTATCATTTCATAACTTAGTAGTCCTAAACACGCCTGATTTTTATACCTTTATCTTCAAAATGTACAAATATAATAGATCTTATTCCTTCTCCAGTGGGTGTCATATAATGTAGTCCTAAACCCAACACCCTACTTCAGAAGTCACGTCACCGCGTATTATCCGCAGCGGTCATTTCCACACGTCGATCCTTTTAAGCTAGCGTAGTGGGAAATGGGAATACAGGTTTGATACTACATTCACGTTCGGCACGATAAGAATTTCCATTTCATTATTATCAGCCTACACAAAACCCTTTTCAAATTGTTTTTATATTTAATATGAAATTGATATCCCTAGAAAATGTAGTTTTATAAGGGGATCACTGTAAATATTATAAGAAGCGAATACTCAATCTGTATTAAACGGGAAATATTTATATACTTGGTTTTAAAATTTTACGTTGCCTTTACAGAACTTATTCACTAAATGAATTATGTTTTGCAAAAATAATAAAGCTATTTGCCTTTTCGACGTTTCGTTTGACAGTGTTAAAAACATCAGCCATGGACAAAGGTAGATGAAAAAGGAACTTGGAAGGCTTTTAATATATGATTCTGAATGTAATTTTTTGTGTTAAAGAGAAGCAACAAAGGTTTACTTACTTACATGCATGCTTGTAAATACAAAGTACACTCGAAGAGCACTTTATTTCATAACCATGTGTTGCAGAATTCCTTCAATATATTAACAGTTAAAGACGCGCCTCGTTCATAATCTATTTATAGACGAACAAATCAATCCGTCTTGTTTTAAGTTAAAACACGTTATATTTTGATCCCGTCGCAACCTTAAGTCCGTAACGTCATTCATCCTTTTAACCTTTTGTTTAATGGACTATTTAACAGGCAACCCCGAAGCCTCTCGCCTAAACAATAACATAACTTGTTTATTTTTAAAAGCTCAAGAATATAAACATCGCTTGTTTATTTCACTCTGGCAGCATTTAACGGTCGGATTGTAAGTGATCAGGGTCCGAGTTAATGACTCGTAAAATAAACGAAACGTGGTCACCCTGTTGTTAATCGGCCATTTTGTTTTCGTGTATTTTTCAGTGTTACTGTTGACGTAAACAAAATAGCTAGTTTGATTGATTTTGATTGATTGTTGTAGGAGTTTATTTATACAAATTTAAAATAGGTGTTTTCTTAGTCTCCCGGTCTGGGTGTTGGTTGGCTTCGAAACACGACTAAAATCTGGGTACGGTCTGTCAACGTAGACGTAGACGTTGATAGCTGTAGTGATTAGCGGTGAGGGTACTCAGCTGTTAAATTAGGGCAACATGATAATTAACTTTAATGTTATCGTCAAAATAAATTCTCGGTACTATCGTAGATATAGTAGACTTAAACTGACTTACACCAACACCATATGAAAGGTAATGTTAGTTATGCAACATAATTGGTAGCATTACATACTTACCCTTAGTCTGTCGCCATAAAACCAAAATGTTAGTAATGGCAGTGTTGTTCTCCGACTGTTTTACTAAATG
Source organism: Eudonia lacustrata (assembly GCA_947562085.1). Taxonomy (NCBI): domain Eukaryota; kingdom Metazoa; phylum Arthropoda; class Insecta; order Lepidoptera; family Crambidae; genus Eudonia; species Eudonia lacustrata. The sequence continues at coordinate 13,731,839 of OX387332.1, read as the reverse complement.
CTATTCATTCATCAATCATCGATCGCTCATGTGATCGGACGTGCTCAATAATTAATGTTATAAAGTAAATAATAAATTGCAAAATCGTGACCTAGCTCTACATAAGACGGAAGTAACTTATCTGTGTCATTCAGTTTAATGTTAAGTGTGTGTGTGATTTTGCTCCAACTTATGATGTTTGCTTAATTTACCTATAACAAAAATGGAAGGTAGTCCCTTTAACCGGAGCGCGCTTACGCGCCACAGCCCGCCGCCCTCGCCCGCGGCCGCGCCCTGCCAACCGAAGGAGGATCCTCGTGTCCACACCTGAGCTGCAAAACTGGATGCTAACAATTGAACAATGCCTCAATGAAGTGTGCACTATCGCATCGGAAGGAAAACTGAACTCGGACCAGAAAATCAGGATTCATAACTTGTGCCGCAAAGTTAACAACGGCACATCTCAGATTGCCGTGCTGTATCAATCGCTCAAACTGAAAGCCATTCAAGCCCATACTTCAATTAATGTCCTTAAAGAAAACCAAGACCTTTCGCAGCGACTTCAAGACCTTAAACTTCGTATTGAAGAGTCCTCCAACCCTCTCACGGGCACAATTTCTTTCGCCGATATGGTTAAGAAAAGTACCAATAACTTTATTCAGCCCAATAATATCAAGTCTTTAGCCATTTATCCTACAGATAAAATGAAATCGAGCGAGGAGACAAAAAACCTAGTACAAAAAATTATTAGACCTGACCAAATGAAGTTGCACGTGAGAGGTTTGCGCAAGACGAAGAACGGCGGTGTTATAATCAGCACTGATACAAAAGACGACATCGAGAAGCTAAGGCAGTCGGCGCAACTGAAGACATCTGGTCTGACTATGGATGAGCCGCTAAAACGTAAGCCCAGAATCATTGTAATCGGTGTGCCCTCGAGTATGCAGGAAAACGAAGTTTTTAACAGCATTTACCTACAAAACTTGGCCGACAAGCTCCAAGACACAACACTTGAAACTTTTCTGGCCTCTATCAAGTTAAGCCACAAGTCGGGTAAGAAAGATGCATAGACCTGCAACTATATCATCGAAGTCCCGGCTCATATTCGGAAGACCTTAATTGCGAAGGATAGAGTTTTTATAAATTGGTCATCGTGCCCTGTAAGAGACTTCACTTTGGTAACCAGGTGTTTCAAGTGTCAGCAGTATGGCCATGCGGCCAAGTCATGCCGAGAGGAGGCCATCACCTGCGGTCATTGCGGCGTAGTAGGTCACGCTCTAAAAGATTGCACGAAGAAGGACGAGCCAGCAAAGTGCGCTACATGTTTGCACTTTAAAAAGCCCTACAATCACAAGACTGGCGATGCCGACTGTCCTGCGAGAAAAATGGCTGAAAAAAGGTACATCAACTCAATAGACTATGACGGCGCCTAAGAGCGCCTCTTTTATTTTACTGTATTTTAGAGCTTATACATTAATTTTAGTAACTATATATTATGGCTGAGAGGTTGATTTCCGACTTAGATAATTATTCTGTATCTGACTCTAAAGTTTGTGAGATTGAAATGTGCAAGCAATATCTATCGTCTTACAACAATCCTTTAACTGTACTAACACAAAACATACGCAGTATATATAAGAATTTTGACAACTTTAGTGTTTTTAAGCAAAGACTAGACATAAATTGTGACGTCTTTGTCTTAACCGAATGTTGGCTTAGTAAACATAGTAATTTGCCAGGAATACCAGGCTATAATATGTACAGCAGCAAGGTAAATTATAACCAAAATGACGGGATAGTAGTTTATGCTAGGAATAATTTAATTATCACCGTCGAAGAACCAAATATTTTAGACTGTAATCGGCTACTAATCAAAATCGGATCTGATTTTGCAATATTAGCTTTGTACAGACCGCCCTCTTTTAGGAATACCAATACATTTATTGACTCACTAAATAACACATTACGAATGTTATCACCATTTAAAAATACAATAATAATTGGAGATATTAATATCAACATTCTTCCCGACAATAATGTTTCCGATGCTCAGGAATACCTAAACCTATGTTCCTTTCATGGCTTACTCCCCGCGCACACGCTTCCTACACACCAAAGCGGCTCTTGTTTAGATCATATCATGCTTAAATCGAATTTCCCATCAATAGCACTAGTTACTAACTCGACTATTACCGATCACAAAGCTGTTCTACTAACCTTAAACTGCAAGATGCCTAAATTAAATCGCACGCAAACAATATCTAAAATAAATGTAAACAAACTTGAAGTGGATTTATGCAATATTGACTTTAACCCAGTTTTCAATTTTGATGACGCTGATGTTTGTATGTCGTACCTTATAAGCAATGTTCAGCAAGCTATTTTTAGAAATACAATGCACATACGTTTAAGTAATAAAAACTACAATATTAAGCCCTGGATTACACCGGGACTTATTCGCTGTATGAAGCACAGAGACAAACTACATATGAAGGCTAAATCTAACCCAGCTAATTTAATCTTACAATCGTCGTATAAAAGATACCGAAACTTTTGTAATTCCCTTCTTAAAAAAGTCAAAAGTAGTTACGAAAGTAAGGAGTTGGAAAAGGAGGGAACTAACAGTAAAAAGATATGGAAGTGTATAAAAAATGTAACTCATATCTCAAAACAACAAGAATCGCCCTCAGAATTATTACATGTGCATTCATCACAGCTGGCTTCTGTAAACAGTGCAAATAGTTTTTTCGTTAATGTTGGAAAAAATCTAGCTGAAAAAGTTCCATATAAGGATATATCACCGTCATCTTCAAGCAAGCCTCAATTAACCTGTAGCAATAATCTAAAATTGTTTGTGCTATTAGATACTGATGAAGCTGAGGTAGAAATGATCATCCAGAGCCTTAAAGATGACTCGGCGGCTGGGTGGGATAACATATCCAATAAAATATTAAAACAATTTAAGCACATACTGGTTTCACCGCTTACTTACATTTTTCGAAAATGCTTGGCTGAAGGAATTTTTCTCAAATGTCTGTAGAAAGCTGTCATTATTCCGGTATTTAAATCTGGCAGTAAAGATCACATAACGAACTATAGACCTATTTCATTACTGCCAGCAATATCTAAAATATTAGAAAAAATTATAAATAAAAGACTTGTCCTATATTTAGAGAGACAGTCCTTATTGTCAGATAGCCAATTTGGTTTTAGAGCTAAACTATCGACTGCCGTCGCTGTGCATCAACTCACTGACTATTTAGTTCAGGAACTTGACTCGGGTAAAAGGACAGTGGGAATATTCCTGGACCTCGCAAAAGCTTTCGACTCAGTTTCAATACCTATTCTATTGCAAAAGCTTGAATCTTTAGGCATAAGAGGCACCCAGCTTAAACTTTTTGCAGATTATCTTCATGACCGTACTCAATGCGTAAAAATAGGCAGTGTCCTCAGCTCTGATCTGAAAAGTACTTCTTTTGGGGTTCCTCAGGAAAGCATTTTAGGTCCCACTTTATTTTTAGTATATATAAATGACCTGTGTAATCTCAAACTAACTGGTGGCAAAATCATATCATATGCTGATGACACTGCTCTGCTGTTCTCTGCTGACTCTCATGAAGATGTCTATAAATATGCACAACGGGGCTTCAATCTTGTTAATAACTGGCTTCAGCAACATCTACTAACACTGAACGCGGATAAAACAAATTATATACAGTTTTCTATGCGTAAATCAAAATCGGCTCCAACGAACCCTAAACTTTATGCTCACCAATGTAAGGACCCCACAAATCTGCTGTGCAAGTGTTCGGACATTGCTATTACTGGCAGGATTAAGTACTTGGGTGTTATAATTGACGAAACCCTTGCTTTTAGGCACCATATTGAAGCTTTATGCGGCAGAATACGGAAATTAATATTTGTTTTCAAAAAACTACGCAAAATTGCGGATTTAACATTAATCAGGCAAGTTTACCTAACTTTATGTCAATCAATAATAACTTACTGCATTACGTCATGGGGTGGCACTGCTAAAACTATATTACTAACCATTGAGAGAGCCCAACGAGCGGTTATTAAAAGTCTCTACTTTTCGTCCTTTCCTTTTCCCCACTGACATTCTTTATAAATCCTGTAAAGTATTTTCGGTTAGACAGTTATTTATTCAAAACACAGTTATCAAACAACACGTCGCACTTCCATACAGCACTGAAACTACTAACAAAAGACGAAAAGATATAGTTTGCCCTCAAAATACAGCAACAAAACATGCCTTCTCTTCTAGATTTTACTTGTTCTTAGGTCCACTTCTTTATAATAGGTTAAACGCTAAATTAGGCATATATCATCATTGCTACAGTAAAACAAAGAATATACTCAAAGAAGCCCTTCTCAATATGTCCTACGAGGATACAGAAAAATTATTAGTTGTCCTAAGATGAATGTTGCTTTTATCTTTATACCTAGTAGTTTAAAATGAATATTGTTTAAATTTTTATACATGAAGTAGTTAAGTTTATAAATGAATGTTGTTTTTGCTATTTATTTATTTAGTCACAAAGAATAAAAGAGTAGTTTGCATCATTAATATTATTATTTAAGAATTTAGTAAGGTTCCTAGTTCGAAATAAATAATATTTAATTTATATACATTAGGAAGATAAGCTTATAAATGAATATAGTTTTGTTTTTATTTTTATTTAGTCACTAAGAATAAAAATGTATTTTGCTAATTTAAGATTTTAGTAAGTCCTTTACTTTTGCCTGGAAAACAGGATAATCCTAGTTCAGGCACTTGTGTATTTTTGAGATTATATAGTATGTTTAGTATTCTGGTTATATTGTAAAATAAGTTATTTAATAAAGATTTATTATTATTATTATTATTATTATTATCTCTCTATTTATTTTTTTACATATTAATTTACATTTTTAAATATTTTCTAAAAAACAAAACAAACATTTAAAAATATAAAAATAGGGGTCCACCGGCATCGGGACCAGGGTCCAAACTACCGGTGATTAGGGCTCCAGAGACAGGAACCTCCTCACAATGCGTGCCGTATCGAGGAGAACTGCCTTCTGAATCAGGCCCTTGATCCAGCCGCCTAACGAGAGCCTCATGAGATGTTGATCGAGGCTCTTGGCCATCAGGCCGTTGGCCGTAACAACAATCGGCGCGATGACAGCCGAGTCCACATTCCACATGTCGACAACCTCATGTGCTAAGTCGAGATATTTGATTTGTTTCTCTTTCTCAGCTTTCACGAGGTTCTCGTCATGGGGAATGGTGATATCGACAATCATCGTGCGGCGCGCTAATCGATCTATCACTACAATGTCTGGCTTATTAGCTACAATAGTCCTGTCGGTGATGATAGATCGATCCCAGTACAACGTGACATGATCATTTTCGAGAACTGGGTCGGGCACATACTTGTAGTACGGTACCTCAGAATCCACAAGTTTGTATTTCAAAGCAAGTTGCTGGTGTATAATCCTGGCCACTTGATTATGCCTGTGCAAGTACTCGCCGTTAGCCAGACGAGAACAGCCAGAAATAATATGTCTGATAGACTCACCCGGACGGTGACATGCCCGACATATGTCAACCGTCCCGTCCTTCATAATAAATTTCCGGTAGTTATTCGTTAGCATAACTTCGTCCATAATTGCACAGACTAAACCTTCAGTTTCCCCGAAGAGGTCACCGAAACGCAGCCAGGATACGGACGCTAAAAAGTCTACATCGGGTCCGTGGAGGGCCCGATAAAAGCGCCCGTGGAGCTCCTTGCCTTGCCATACCTCCCTGCGGTCATTGGCACTAAGTACTACGGGTTTGTGCCAGTTCTCTTTAGCCAAGGACAGCGGGGTGAGTCCCTTGTCCACTGATACCACATCTCGGTGCATACCCACATCGGCTTTTAGGAAATATTCCCTGAGACTGCACACCTCACGGTTGTAGAGGGTCTTAGCATTTAAAAAACCTCGACCCCCGCACTTCCGCGGGATGTACAGCCTCATTACCGACGATCGTGGGTGATGCATCCGATTTGCGGTCAGCAATGTACGGACTCGCCTATCCAGGGCATCCAGTTCTGTCTGAGTCCACTTGAGTACGCCGAAGGAGTACATCAGGACTGGCATGACCCAACCGTTGAAGGCGCGCACCTTATTGCCGCCTGATAAGGAGCTTATGAGCGCCTTTTTCAGGCGACCAAAGAAACGCTCCAGCAACGATTGCTTCATGTCAGCCACACTTATTCCTAACCCCTCTGACATACCCAGATTTGCGGAGAGCGATTTCAGGTTTATAGAATCTGAGAGTTGTAATCCCTCAGATTATTATTATTATTATTATTATTATTATTATTATTATTATTATAGGCTGTATGGGCTTGATCTCTGCCATATCCCAAACGGCAGAAAAAACTTAAAAACAGGAACTCAAAAATAGCAGTAATTTGTAAGTTTTAAGTCTGTATTATCATTATTGTGGTTATTGGTGACCCACTGGTGATGTAATATAGCCGTTTGCATCTCATTGGTTGAAAGAGATTTGGAGCTTTGCTCTTTTCGGCGCGATGCGAGTTACAGCAAAGTAAAATGCTAAATACGTAACAAGATTTCATCTCTTTGACGGAGCAGTGGCACTGAGAGCATTTCTGCTTTTCTTTTTGTGCCACCTGTGGATGGTCTAGTGACTTGGCATAGTAAATGGATACTAGATAGAGGAGTTTTAAGGATAAAAGATATGAAATTAAAAAACAATAACATTAATTTATCTATGTTTATATAATTTTTAACGCAAATTTTGTTGCGAACAAATTACAAAAACACAAATGTTGAAAAAATTTCCACGAGCAGGGTTTGAACCTGCACCCTTCTGACATACCGGGTCAGGTGCTCTTCCAATTGAGCTATCGTGGTTCTAACCAGCCCGCCGAAATTATTCAACACTATTTACTTTTTACTTTGAAAGCCAAAGGCGCCCATTCAATGTTAACAACTACCGTCATTAACTACCTACTTCTTAACTGATCTTTAGTATTTGTAAAAATATTATGATCGGATGTTAATGACGGTAGTTGTTAACATTGAATGGGCGCCTTTGGCTTTAAAAGTAAAAAGTAAATAGTGTTGAATAATTTCGGCGGGCTGGTTAGAACCACGATAGCTCAATTGGAAGAGCACCTGACCCGGTATGTCAGAAGGGTGCAGGTTCAAACCCTGCTCGTGGAAATTTTTTCAACATTTGTGTTTTTATTAATTTATCTATATAAATAAAAATGAATTGCTTTCGTTAGTCTCGCTTAAGCTCAAAAACGGCTAAACCAATTTGAACAATTTTTATTTGGTTTTGTTCGCTCTAATACAAGGATGGTTTAGAAAAATAAAACAAAAAACAGCTGTGTTAACGAAAAAAATTAAAATTAATATTTTTTGTATGAGAATAACCTCTTTGGATCACTCTTAATATATGGCGTTCGTGGCACATATTTATATTTAAACTTAGACAGGTCAACGTCTGTCGGGTGAGCTAGTTTGTCATAAAATGTGAGTGTAAACTTAACTGTTTTAGCACTTGTATAAATAGATAAAGTGGACTGGACTTAGTCATCGCCAGTTTAAAATATGGGATCGCAGAAAATTTTGTATACTGATCTCCAAACTTCAGTATGAAGATGGCACTAAATGATAATGATGAATAGATGTAGGTGTCGAATTTTCTGCACCTAAGTACATAGTTAGGTGCAGAAAATTCATACATCTATTCATTCATACAATTTATTTGTGCATTAAGAGATTAATTAATTAATAATACAGATAAAAGGACTGATCAAGATACTGTTCAAAAAATAAGAAAAAAGGTAAAAAAAATAATGAAAAGTGATATTGTTGCTTTCGTAATTTTGTAGTTTTATATTAAAAGGTGAGTCCACGTTAAGTAACATGTTACATAACTATGCTGTATGATACGTTACCAAACAAAAAGTATAAGGTTGTTTTATTGACACTTCCGTCCACACTATCTAATTAATAAAACATGCTACATATATCTATGCTAATAGAGGTATGAATTTTGTGCACCTAACTATTTAGGTGCAGAAAACTCGACACCTACTATTCATCATAGTCATTTAGTGCCATCTTCATACTGAAGTTTGGAGATCAGTATACAACATTTTGTGCGCGACTATTATAGGTATAGCACATCAAACTATCACAAACTGTTGAATTTTCTCAATCGATTTTGAACTTTATGTCTATAGCATATGGTTGAATATTTATTGAAGAAAGTTATCAGTTCTGGATAGGACAGGATAGATGGATTTTGATGTGCAGGCGTCTGTACTGTACCAATAACAACGCTAGTATTTTCATGCCCTTTTCTATTGAAGCACACTTCGCAACGGAAAAATGATTAATCACAGCTGGAAGCGTGGAAACTATTTTTAATTGGCAGCACCTGGCCATTCTATTTGTCCACTGCGACACAGTGTGCGTGCAGTAACTCAACGTAATGGTGTATTTGTTGGTTCCGTCCGGATGTTACATGGTTGTTGAAGTTTATCAGTGAATTGTTTTAGAGTTTTAAATATAAGAAAAATTATAAAAACAAAGTTGTGTTCGGACTATATGACAAAGCATGTTATATTAGCATAAATATGTAGCGTGTTTTATTAATTAGTGTGTACGATAAGTGTCAATAAAACAACCTTATGCTTTTTGTTATGTAACAGTTACTTAATGTGGACTCACCTTTTGATACAAAACTACAAAATTACGAAAGCAACAATATCACTTCTCTTTATATTTTTACCTTTTTTCTTATTTTTTGACCAATATCTTGATCAGTCCTTTTATCTGTATTATTAATTAATTAATCTTTTATTGCACAAATAAATTAATTTTTATTTTAAACACGACAATTTAAACATTTTTTTGTATTTAGTTAATGAATAATAGTGGATGAGCCTTGCACGCGACCGGCTAAGTTGGTCGTTTGACGCAATAGACGATTTTACCCTTAGATTGTATAATAATCTAAGGTATCACCAAACAGGTTTACGTTGTCATATAGGTATTGGCGTAACAGCATAAAGGGTTAACGCGCTTCGCTTGTGTAACGTGCACCATACGGGTCCATGTTTACTGAAAATATTCTCAAAAGAAATCTTTAACAATCTCATGACGCTTATCTGAAATACGTAGTGACATTGTATGGGGGAATATCTTCCCCCATAGTGCCCTACGCGTGCATGAACGATTCTGTTTATACACCCCAAGCCCCAACCGTCCCTGGGGATTGTGAATTTTTGCATACTTTTTTATCTTTACGCCTTTGTGGAAATCCATTCGTGTAAATTTTATAGTTTCACTTGATTTATTTTGTACGGAAGTTGTTCATGAAAACAAGTGCTGGGTGAAAACGACTATACTCGTACTACTAACATTAAAGGTGCGAAAATGTGAATGTTTGTTTGTGTTTCAATCACGTTAAAACAACTGTGCGTATATGGTTGAACATTTGTGTGCGACTACAGCGTATTCTGGTGTAATACATAGAGTGCTTTTTATCTTAGGAGAATGTCTTATTTCCTCGGAATTTTGCATTTTATGACATCCTGAATTTTACGTAGTGCAAAGCCGCAGTCAGAAGCTAGGCTTATAATATTTTATCCGATCCATATTTAAGTCGGTGCTGGAGTTTCTAGTGATTCAGCCCATCAGTTATAGCGATGATTTTATTTTCAGTTATTGAGGTATTTGCCTTCATGTGGTACTATTAATAGATACTACGGATACGGATATTTTACGGATATTTTATCCGTGCGGCGACGGAGAAAGAATACAATTCGCCGCCCCTCTCCTCCGGTGGTTGTCGTAAGAGGCGACTAACGGATTTTCGAGCTTCCATATGCTCCACTGCGTGGTAGGGCTTGCCCGTCTGGTTAGTGACCACCGTACGCATGGTGTAAAACCCGTCAAGTGACCGCTTGTCGGTCGCGTTTCGGGATCAGCCAGCGTATAACCAGAGCTCGAGTGGATGTTGCTGCGATGCATTTGGTCTGTGGAGGCTTCCGTCAAACCAGTGCCAGGAGGACTTTGTTAACCCGCCGGCCAGGGAGACCCGTAGAAACGGCTGTCCCGCTGGCCGCCCGTGGCACAGTACAGGGGCCCAAGCGAGCCTAACCAGCTCGTGAGGCTGCCTCACCATGCCACGCATAATCTCGGGGTGGTCCGTCGTGCCGGTTGGTGACCGGAAGGTGGGGTCCCGGCGGCCATTCCCGGAGGGGTTCGGGGGCCCTTCCGTCCGGCGGGTTAGTGAAACTCTTTTGTAGGCAGTTCCCTGGTGAGACATGTCGCCACACTTTGACCATTTGCAAAGCAGCAGCATTTCCTCGATTCACGCCTCCCTCCTTTCATACAACATGACAGCGCATAACATTAGAACTGGTAATTCAGCGGTGCACACCCCCACCACAACCTTACCGTTTGAGGTCGAGTTCGCTAACATCCGCGGACTCCATGCAAACCTCAATGCCGTCCATCACCATCTTGAGACGGCACGGCCAGCAATGTTATTCTTGACGGAGACGCAAATAATCTGTCCGGCTGACACCACTTACCTGCACTATCCGGGCTTTGTGCTTGAAGAATCCTTCAAATCCAAAGCCGGAGTTTGCTTGTTCGTTCGGACGGATGTTTGCTGTCGCCGTCTGCGCTGTCTGGAAGACCCTTCCTTTTCCCTCCTTATGATACACGTCGACTTGGGCTCTCATAACCGTGTCTACGTCTGCGTCTACCGATCCCATAATGGCGACATGGAGACAACTCGACTTATTGAACACCTTAGTCGGGTGGCAGATAAAGCGCAGGAGCGGTTTCCATCGGCGGAATTGGTGTTTTTGGGGGACTTCAATGCTCACCACGAGTTGTGGTTAAGTTCCTCCAAAACTGACCATGCTGGTAGAACTGCCCACGCGTTCGCTCTCACGCACGACCTGACTCAACTGGTGAACCAGCCCACCAGGATCCCAGACGTAGTCGGTCACGCGCCCTCTTTGTTGGACCTTTTGCTGACGAGTCGCCCAGCTGGCTACCGAGTGGAGGTTCGAGCTCCTTTGGGATCTTCGGATCACTGCTTGGTATCCAGTAAAGTGCCTCTGGTCCCGCTACCGCCTTTAGCGGTATCGAAACGCCAGATTTGGCACTACTCGTCGGCAGATTGGGATGGTATGCGGGACTATTTCGCATCCGTCTCTCGCTCTCTTCAGGTTGTGTGCCGGAATCTTGGAGAGAGGCTAATGTGCAACCGGTCCCCAAAAAAGGTGATCGGTCAGATCCATCGAATTACCGCCCCATAGCCGTAACTTCAGTTTTGTGCAAAGTAATGGAGCGCATTTTAAATAAACAACTTGTCCACTACCTAGAAAAACACTCCATCATTCACGATCGTCAATACGGGTTTCGGCCGAAGCGGTCAACGGGTGATCTTCTAGCGTACGTCGCACATCTCTGGGGTGAGGCTATTGACAAGCGTGGTGAGTCGGTGGCTGTTAGCCTCGACATAGCCAAGGCATTTGATTGGGTCTGGCACAAAGCTCTTCTCTCCAAGCTCCCGGCATACGGTCTGCCTGCACAGTTCTGCAACTGGGTCGCTGGCTTCCTGCACGAGCGTAGAATTCGTGTCCGTTCTGATGGATGCGCTTCGCGGCTCATGTCAGTGAACGCTGGTGTCCCTCAGGGTTCCGTTCTGTCACCCACGTTGTTTCTTCTGCATATCAATGATATGCTTCCACTTGGAAATATTCATTGCTATGCAGATGATAGTACAGTGCACGGTGGGTATAACGGTCACCCTGCGGCTGGGCAAGTCGAAACTGAAGAGAAACGAGTGAATCTTGTCATTGAGCTCAATCGGGTATTGGACCTCATATCTAATTGGGGCTCCAATAATCTTGTTGAGTTCAATGCCAAGAAAACACAGGTATGTGCGTTTACGGCCAAGAAGTCACCATTCCTTCCCCTTCCAACTCTTCAGGGCACATCTCTAAGCCTGCAGAGCAATATCAACATGCTCGGTATGACGATTCGCTGTGATCTGAATCAAAAGGACTACATCGAAGCCGTGATCAAAACTGCCTCACGAAAACTCGGTGTCCTGAACAGAGTGCGGCGATTCTTTACGCCTGACCAGTTGTGTCTTTTGTACAAGACTCAGGTACGGTCTTGCGTGGAGTATTGCTCGCACATCTGGGACGGTTCCGCAAAGTACCTTCTCGATGCCTTAGACAGATTGCAGCGTCGCGCTGTACGCATTATCGGCAATGCAGAGGTCACTAATACTCTCGAACCCCTACAATTGCGTAGAGATATAGCGTCACTCAGCGTTTTCTATCGCTTGTACCACGGCGAGTGCTCTGAAGAACTCTTTGACCTTATCCCACCTTCTCCCTTCCTCCATAGAAGTACACGTGCTGCTCTCCGGAGTCATCGCTTTACTGTCACAAATATCCCATCGCGTACAAAGAAATTTGGTGACTCGTTTCTTTGTCGCACCTCCAAAAGATGGAATAGTCTACCAGCACACGTTTTTCCTCCTTCCTATGATATTGGGTCCTTCAAACGAGGCGTGAAGAAGCACCTTGTGGGCCGGCAGAGTGAGGTTGACTGATGCTGCGTTGTTGTCACGCTGCACCAGTTGTCTTCGCGTCTGGACTCCATTTCCACTTAACATCAGGTGGTATGGAGTCATTTGCCGTGCTAAGTATAAAAAAAAAATACTTCATTAAATTATATTACTATTACGAAACAAGTAGGGGTTAGTCTGGACATTTATTTATTGTCTGTCTTTCAAAACTTACTTTAAAATGTAAATTTCCTTGAAACCTGGTTTTATTTTGAAATTGCTTCAATCCCACGGGTCGTCACTCCTAACGATTAAGCGTAACACATCTATATAAAAACGTCGCGCTCACATAATTACCCCGTGAAATCTTGATACACAGACAGACGGAAATCGCGTGCTAATGCTAAAGCGGTACGCTTCACTTGTTGCGAGGAAAGTGAACGGATGTGTGTAATGAAATCGATACAACAGACGAACAAAAGCTGAGGACCTAGCTGTATGGAATTAATCAAATCAAATACCTTATTTTGCGAGAATACAGTTTATACAGTTACAGTTGTTAGGTTATTTTTTTCGAGGCAATGCATTCTACCAGTTTACTGGTGTGCAAATATTTTAAAATTGAATTAATAACAATATCTACTAAATACAAATCGACCCTTTATGACGAAGACTAGGCAAAAAAGTCATGGATTATGGATCATACAGCGGACTTGCTTAGATTTTGGCATTTCAGCGGCACGCTCCACTTGCTGTAACGAAAGTGAACGGATGAGTGTAACAAAATCGATACGTCAGACGGACAGAGGCTGGGACTGAATTGTATAGAGTAATTGATCAGACAGCTAGACCCCGTTGCAAGACCTGCTGGGCCTAGATTTTGCTCTTTTAGCGGCACGCTCCACTTGCTGTGATGAAAGTGAACGGATGTATGTAACGAAATCGATACGTCAGACTGACAGAGGCGGAGACTGAGCTACATGGAATTATAAACCATACAGCAAGACTTGCTGGGCTTCGATTTTGCTGTTTTAGCGGCACGCTACACTTGCTGCGACGAACTGAACAGATGTGTGTAACGAAAGCGATACGTCAAACGGGCAGAGGGTGAGACCGAGCTGCGCTGTATGGAATTATGGATCATACAGTTAGACCCCGTCACTAGACTTGCTGGGCCTATATTTTGCTATTTTGGCGGGACGCTCCACTTACTGCAACGAAAGTGAACTGTAAAATATTTTGAGACGATTCTAAAGCGCTTATCTAATAAGTTTACCTAAATAAAGGTTATTTTATTTAAATTTCATTTCAATTCGATGTGTGTAACGAAATCGATACGTCAGAGGGACAGAGCCTGAGACTGTATGGAATTATGGAATAAAACCTTGCTGGGCCCTGATTTAAATTAATTTTAACACTGCTTAAGAGCATTCGAATGTCCTGATGGGAAGTGGTTATCTATATAATATGGTACGTCTCATAGGCAGCGCGCTGCTCATGGACATCTTCAGCATCCGAAGAGCTGCCTAGGCGTTTCTGACTTTGAGAATGCCACTGACACATGATTGTAGACGTTCTAAAAAGCAGATTTGATACCCACGTGGAACATATTCATTGGCCTACATATCTCTAAATTAATACGTGAAGCAAAAACTTGGTACCCCTTTTTACGATAATTGCGCGGGCGAAGGAGTATGAAATTACGCACACGTATATAGAGAAAGACTGCAGAATGCTAATATTTTTTTTAAAATTAAGCATAGAAAATACATTAAATTAAATAAACATTGTTTAAAAATCTCAAAAATGGAAGAGGAGCGGCCGAAGTCTGTCAATGTCAATCCAAACTCACATTCTATCTTTTCTAATTTTTCATTGCTTAGAATACAATCCGTGCAGCCTTAATAAAATATTGTTTAGTAAACAGCTTTTTATAACAATTACGGTGGGATTTCGGCCACTGGGCGACCACTAGTAAGTACATATAAAAAGCAATCTTACCTCCAACTAATATAACACATCTCCAGCCGCTAATAAATCAATTCCACTCTTAACCCTCGTAGGTTTACAAGTTGGGCCGAAGCACCCGTAAACAGGTCATCTGTATTCACATCACGGGGCGCAGTCCGAAATCTCTTTAATAACATTAAGCTAGCGAGCTGTTTGTTTAGCACAGGCACTAAATAATGGAGGCTGCCGAAGGTAGGCTCCATAAAAACGCGCTGGAGCAACGCACACATACAACTTCATACAAGCGCTCCGAAACGCACGCACACAAGCTCGTAGTTCACCTACATTAGCACACGGAAAAAAGCACGGGAAAAGAGTACGCGATGACGCGGGCTGTCCCCGCAAACGCGGATCGGGCAGCGTATGTTGCTGTAGCAACGGAGAATTACAAGTATGTCACTGAGCGCTGCCAATCAGTATACCGCGTATTTTTCTTGGTTTGGGTGTCGCGATTGCGAGTTTTGTTGCATATAGGTGGGTGCCTATAGAAAATGTCTTGAAAAAAAACCTGTTGTGTATGAGGATGTCTCAACACACACAACCATAATACCAGTTTGTCCTTTTTTACTTTACCGACAGATATAACAAGGTAAGTTTACAATATAAAAGACACCTAAATTCACACAATAATAAATTAACTATGTGTGACTTAACCCTAGCCGGTAGGTACAGCTCGGTACATCGATTCAAGGTCACGGCACTGTTGCCGCACTCTCGTTCAATCTGACAGTTGCGCTGGGACTGGTGCAAAACAAAGTAAAGAGACTGCAGAAGGCAAACTTCGTACGGAACGATTAATCATAGGTATACCAAAAACACAAATGTTGAAAAAATTTCCACGAGCAGGGTTTGAACCTGCACCCTTCTGACATACCGGGTCAGGTGCTCTTCCAATTGAGCTATCGTGGTTCTAACCAGCCCGCCAAAATTATTCAACACTATTTACTTTTTATTTTGAAAGCCAAAGGCGCCCATTCAATGTTAACAACTACCGTCATTAACATCCGATCATAATATTTTTACAAATACTAAAGATCAGTTAAGAAGTAGGCAAGCTATTTATAAATGTTTATATAATTTTTAACGCAAATTTTGTTGCGAACAAATTACAAAAACACAAATGTTGAAAAAATTTCCACGAGCAGGGTTTGAACCTGCACCCTTCTGACATACCGGGTCAGGTGCTCTTCCAATTGAGCTATCGTGGTTCTAACCAGCCCGCCGAAATTATTCAACACTATTTACTTTTTACTTTGAAAGCCAAAGGCGCCCATTCAATGTTAACAACTGCCGTCATTAACATCCGATCATAATATTTTTACAAATACTAAAGATCAGTTAAGAAGTAGGCAAGCTATTTATAAATGTTTATATAATTTTTAACACAAATTTTGTTGCGAACAAATTACAAAAACACAAATGTTGAAAAAATTTCCACGAGCAGGGTTTGAACTGCACCCTTCTGACATACCGGGTCAGGTGCTCTTCCAATTGAGCTATCGTGGTTCTAACCAGCCTGTATGTGATAACCTGTATTTAATGGAAACTTCCTAGTTCAGGTATCGATCGCCCCCCACAATCTATAAGTTGTACGACTCTTATTTTTTTGTAACTTTAATATTTTGTCCGCCTTACAAATAAACAAAAAATAAGGTCCGAATAGTTATTCCATGTTTTGTTCCTGTCATGTAAACGTCATTTCAAATTAGAGTAAAAGAGACAAAACACTGAATAACTATTCGGACCTTATTCTTTGTTTATTTAAAATAAATAAATAAAAGTTGCTTACTTACTAACTCACATACAAACGCACTCGATCAACGCACACATAGACAACTATTCACGGGCACGGAATCTCGGAACTGCAGCGCTCGAACTGTTTCGAGCTGTTCCGAGACACGTGTATGTACAAGGGGCCTATGATGTGAGTTGCTCTAATGGGGTATGTATTATTGCCTTCTGAGTCCTTCTTACTTTGTGGTTCCGAGCTGTTCCGAGATTCGTGTCCGTGAGAGGGTGGGTCTATGTGTGCGTTGCTCTATCGCGGTACAGTCAACAGCAAAAGTAGTTTTTTTTTAATTGTTTTTATTGTGAGATGGGCTTGGTATTGGCCTCATTCTAATCCCTAGAGCTAAGAAGAGGCCGCCAATGGAACAAGCTTGCCTAGAAACAGCCTATTCACTCGGGCTTTAAAAACTTTAGTTATATGATAGGGGTAGATGATGTTTACTAGATTTCAAAATTAAGTTTCGATAATGATGTAAGTCGGTTTTTCTATATAACTGCAGTCAAAGTCTGTAGGTACTGTTGACACTCGAAGGTTTTTCGATATGCGTTTAAACAGTTTTGATTTTCATACTAATTTCATACTTTGAAACTTGACCAACCATCAGTTACTTTTGCTGTTGACTGTACGTATTAAGCATACCTTCTGGCTCTACTTGATTTGTGGCACAGGTGTTGGGATGAGCCGTGGCAGCCAGCGGTCGCTTAGCAACGGATTAACAGGCATTGTTGCCAAGAAAATAATATGCTTCCTCAACCTTCGTAAGGGATTAGGCGGGTGATAATAAATTCTCAAAATATGTCGGCTTAGGTACATGAGTGCAGAACAATGGTATATGCTAAATTATTTATTGTTAAATCCTCAACGAGGATGTGCTTAGCCATCATCTTACCTGATGGAAAGGGCTTATCCCCATCATGTCTTCATGTCATTAATCATCATCATCATGTCATCACCAGCTAATCTTTATGACCCCACTGCTGGGGCACGAGCCTTCCCTAAGAATGGATAGGGAGAACGGGCCATAAACCACCACGCGGGCTTAGTGCGGATTGATGGTTGTTAACGACAGCTAATGTAGCCGGGACCAACGGTTTTACGTGCCTTCCGAAGTACGGTGGAGCTCGAGATGATCAACTTTTTGGTCACCCATCCGATGACCGGCCTTTGTGAAAGTTGCTTAACTTTAGCAATCGCAGACCGGGCGCGTCAAGCACTACGTGATCGAGCTCCTCTGGTGGTAATATATTGGTACAAACAGTGTTGTTTGACAATGTAAACTTACAGCTGTACTTAGTACCTATATAACAATGCGCTTATATGATGGGATCATATAGGATATGATTTAGCAATTTGCGTTATGTAGGGAGGTTATTTGGAAACTTTTCTCTTACGACACACTATGACGCGGAAATAACGCGTTTACTTTTTGGAATCGTTTTGCAAGTGACTTCACTACGTGACGGAACTCTTTTCGGTTTTATTGTTTCTCGTGTAGGTGTATCAAAAAGGCATATTCTATAGGGCTGTCAAAACCAACCTATTTTTATTGAATTATTAAGTACCATTTTATTTGCCATTCGATTACATTAAAGAGTGCGTGAATTTGTATGGTATTTAAGCAGCGACTTGTTATTGGGAACTCATTTTTTTGTCGCACCACAAAAAAATGGATTGCTCTCAAAACACACGTTTTCTTTCCTTCTTATAATATGTGGTTGTCCTAAAAAATAATATAATAAAAATAAAAATAAATTATAATAACAAAAAAATAACTAAAAAAAAAATTAACGAGGTATGAAGAATAATCTTGCTTCATTAACTGTCTTCATATCTGGACTCCGCTTCCGCTCATCATCAGGTGGAGCGAAGTCATATGATTGCTTACTATTTAAATTATTAAAAAACGATTTAATCGGGATTAAAGAGCGTTTAATCCTGCTAAAAACTTTTTTATAATTTATTTTAATTTAGCTTTTTTGTAGGTCAGTCATTTATACTTGATGTTGCCTATATTAAGCAGTTTGCATTATTAAACCTCGTTAAAAAACTTAGTTTTAAATGGAACGCGAACTTTTAAAAGTGTATAATAAAAAAAGGTTTTCTTTTAGCGAATAATTATATTTCGTTGTTAACGTCTCGGTGACCAAGTGACAAAGCGCTGGGCCTGATACCCAAAGTTCCCGGGTTCAATTCCCAGGTCGGACAAAGAGTGTTTCGGATTTTTCGATGCATACCCCGGGTTTGTGAAGCACCCCGCATTTGCAACCGTGGTGATTAAGCCATTACCCTTCAATTATAGCGATGACTTGATTTTAATTATGGAGGCCTTTGCCCAGCAGTAAGGCAGTTATGGGCTTTTTTTCTTATATTTTGTTATTTGTGCCAGCCCTGTACAAGTGCACACGTTACTATAAAACACGCAACCGATCGTAACGCGCTTTAAACCCCCCCGCTCGGAAGGGCCCGGTTTATTCGGGGATTTATCTTTTGCCCGCTTTTATGGGAACTTTTACTGTCTCTCGATGCTTTTATCTTGCCGTTGCGTTGGTTTCGAGGTAGCGTCGGGATTCGGTGGTGGCGCCAGCCGCAGACTCGGCGAATCTGTTTACGGGGATCACAGTTTACTTTGGACTATTGGTTATTTTTTAATATCACCGCGGTGATGTGAAAATCAGAACTGTAATAAAATATTCTGGAGTATTTTTTGCATTGCACACAATTTGTTTTTTTTTTGGCATAAGAGCTTCAAGATCGGCGTCTGTATTCAATAATATTATGTGTACCTTGCGTATACGTACCTATGCGTTTTTAATTGTTTGCGCATCACCACAAAGTAAGGAGACTGAAGAAGGCAAGTGTGACGGCCTGCGGTCGCCACATAATTTCTTATCCACACGTGTGGTTAAAGAGTTTGTAAACGCATTCCTAATTGCGTGTAGATCTGAATAAGATATGACACGGCATACTCCCTCCAACATCTACACAGTTTATATTGTATAAATAGTCTTGTAAGGTTTAGTTCATAAGTCAGTCACAATGTAGTAAATAAACAACATCACATAAAGAGGCGCTCGTTATTTAGTCGATAGTTTAGTTGAGTCGTTAATCACCATCGCAATGGAACCCTCCATCTTCACAACCACACATACCTCGACTACGGAACACTGACGTTTTCCGCGGTAGCAGACGCTCGTCTCGACTCACCGTAGACTGGAGAACGCTCGTCTTGTCAACGAAGACTTGAGCACGCTCATCACGACTCACCGTAGATTAGAGCACTACTGGCATTTGCAAGCGGAAAACGCAAAAGAAGTCCTGAACGATTATTTTTCCTTTTCTAGACGGGTAGTACTGTGGCGGCAGTTTATATTGTATAAATAGTAAATATACAACATCACATAAAGAGACGCAGTCGTTATTTACCATCGCCATGGAACCCTCCATCATCACAATCGTCACATAACGCGCTCGAGCGACGCACACACATAGTCAACCTCTCACGCGCACGGAATCTCGGAATTTCTATGAACTTTACCTTCTGCAGAATAAGGAGACCCTTATTCTATGGCATTATTGAAGTTAGAGCAGAGTCGCAAAAATTATTCACATAAAAAAAAAATTTAATACTCCATTTAACAAGTGTCAAAATAGTAGGTGAATCCAGAGTGCGGGTATTATGGGAAGGAGTACTCGTCATTGATCGTCATCCAGTTAAAAAAGTAGTAAATAAATAGCCTATAACTGTCCCAACGCTGGGCAAAAGCCTGCATCATTGAAATCAAGTCATCACTACAGTTGATGGGTAATGGCTTAATCACCACGCTTGGCAAATGCGGGCTGGTGATCACGAAGAACCCGGGGTACTTACCTGCAACGAAAAACCGAAACACACTTTGTCAGACCTAGGAAATGAACCCGGTACCTTCGGGTGCCGGGCGATTAGCCAGTCGGTGTTAAAGAATTAAAAAGTAATCCCTTTGTACGACTCCAATTTTAATTTTAGAATTCTTTGTCATGTATATGTTTTTATGTGTACAATAATAGTAGTTTATGCAACTGTCATATAATGAAGGGTATTAAAACACGAGTGTGAATTTATGAAACGAGCGCAGCGAGTTTCATAATAGTAACGAGTGTTTTAATACCCGTGTTATATGCAGTTGCATACACTACTTTATCTTCACTAATGCAATTAGTCAAACAACAAGAGTAAAAGCTGACAATAGTTTATTTATAATAATAGTTCAAATTTTGGATGGTACAATTTTGAAAGAATACATACATATGCCACATAGAAGATGGCTTGAATTTGTCGGAGAGGTCTTTGAGATACACAAGAATGACATTTTCAGAAAATGATGTAGTTTTCTTTTCGATCTTCCATGCCAAAAAGTTATTATATTCTTTTTCATATAATTTTCTAGATTTTTCTGGCAAAAGATTGTGAGTTACTTTTGTTGCCAATTCTAGAATATCCGGAGGCGTACAAATATCATCGTCGCTGTCCATTTTTAACTTTTAATTTGTATTTTAAAAACAAAACACATTGCGAAACATTAAATTCACGCGTACGTGTATTGTCACAGTGAACTTGCCGCCATTAAAATCTAACCAATGAGAGCGCAGCTGCGCGCGCAGGGCCAATCAGGAGCGAGCGCGCGCTGTTCTTTTTTTATTTAATTGGCACAAGATCTTACCAAAGAGTTTTGTGTATGTAAGTTTAGTAGTTTCGACGAAGTTTTCACGTATAACCCAACTGTTTTCAAAAGCCAGCCTAATATCAAAATTTTATACAACTTGTATGAGGATTTTGACATAAGGCTCGCCAGGTTAATTGGTCGCGTTTTATTGATGTTATAATGAGATTTTACGATATCGATGTGGATATTATACCATCATGTGAAATTGCTTAAATTGAGTGTTTTGTTGTCTGCGCTATAACAGTAGTAATTATAAGTCAAGTATTGGAAACATAAGTAGAATGTTACAACATTAGTGTAGATAAAGTATTTTATTCTATTTATTCTATTCTAATCTCACTTTTGTATTTATTCTCAACTAATGCACCCGGCGGACTTCGTACCGCTTTGACAGTTTCCATCAAGTGATTAAATTCTCTTTGGTTTCCATGACAACAAAACAAACAAATCATTTTGTACTGGAAAATTAAATTGTCGTTTTTAGTATATTTATAGTGTGATTCCCGTGGGAATATCGGGATAAAAACTACTATTCTATGTGTTAATCCAGGCTATAAACTATTTGTATACCGAATTTTATCCAAATCCATCCATCCGTTGCAGCGTAAAGAAGGAACAAATATACAGACATACACACAAACTTTCGCATTTATAATATTAGTGTGATTTGCTTTAGTTGGTTTTATGTATGTTCCTCCTGCTTGATATTCTTGCTAACAAAGTCACCAGGAAAATGTTAATATAACCTTTAACGTTAACGAAACCATTTTATTATATTTTTGCTTATGATATTGTTGGAATTCTTGGCCGTAACTTGCCCTTACTTCGACGTATAATTTGGAAAAGTAAACAGGGTATCGCAAGAAGTCAATGTAAACAAATTGACTTGATATACCAGAGCGACCACACTGTCACCTCAGATACGGGACAGATTGTAGACTAAATCCTTGGACGAGTATATCGTCAGCTTACAGCAAGACCCAAAAAAATACTTAAGAAATCAATTGTATATATTCCTTTAATCGTTTATGATAAAGCTTTAATAAAAAAAAAGTTTTTCTCATGGTCATCTAAAACATCTAGTGCCTTATAAATAAATAAAGAAAGAATAAGCTCTGAACAGTTTTTCCGTGTTTTGGTCCTGTCATGTAAACGTCATTTTAAGTTAGTTAGTAAGCCAACGATATGTTTCCTTGTTTGTATCGTATGCATCATTCATCATTATGCAAGTTCAAATAAAGTAATATACTAGCCATCCACCCCTTTGTACGCGCGAACACCCGTATTCCGTGTTTGTTACAGCAACGCTGAATCATTCGCGAGCACGGGCGTCGCACAACTTACCAAAGTTTCATCGCAATCGGATGAATGGTATACAAACAATCTATTTTTGGTTTGAAAAAAATGAAATAAGTTGTATTTTCATTTTATTATGGTCGTATTATGTTTTTGGGTTGGACTAAGAAGCTATTAATATATGTAAAAAATGTTTGAAATCGATTAATTTACCGATTATGAACAAACAACCTTCTGACTACAGTTTGAAAGATGGTGAAAGTGATTGATACAGTGTCATCATTATCATTTAGTGCCATCTTCATACTGAAGTTTGGAGATCAGTATACAACATTTTCTGCGATCCCCATATAGCTTGTTTTAAATGGCGATAACTAAGTCCAGTCTACTTTTTGATGTCGTCCAGCCATTTGCGTCGCGGACATTTTGCCTTCGAGGATTAGCCGTGGGAACTCGTATAAGAATCCTCTCTGCATTTGTCTGAAAAAGGCGACCTTGTGTCTCATGAATGTAGACATAAGCTCTCTTCTGCAGTTGGCCTTCTCAAGTACCTTGGCGTTAGAGGTAAAACTAGTTCATGGTATCTGGAACATCTTGCGTAGATATATAGGGTGCGCGTTTATTATGCACATGTTGTATACACGTCCTGCCCACACCTGAAATGTTGGCGACCCGACGTCATAACCGTTTATACCGAGTGGCCGCAGTGTTTGCCCCACGATTGCAATCTATCCCCCATTTAATAAGCTTAAGCCAGTAGCTTTGCAAACATCGTCCGTCGCCTTCGCACCACTGTGCACACATACGGGCGAGAAGGAGATATCGATTAGCGATTCTAAAGACGATTGTGAAAGTTTCAAGTGGATTGTTTGAGTTACGAGTTTGAAAATGCATCTCAACGAATTGTTTTGTAAGATTTTCTTTCAGTTTGATCATCCTATTAAATTATAAACGCTAAAATTGTTTGGATGTTTGTTACTCTTTCACGTAAAAACTACTGAATGGATTTGGATGAAATTTGGCATACAGATAGTTTATAACCGGGAATAACACATAGGATAAATTTATCCCGATATTCCCATGGGAACAGGAACAACGCGGGTGAAACCGCGAGCGGCCACTAGTAATCTATAATTATATCCTACTAATATTATAAACGCGAAAGTTTGTAAGTATGGATGGATGTTTGTTACTCTTTCACGTAAAAACTACAAAATGGATTTGGATGAAACTCGGCATACAGATAGTTTATAACTTGGATTAGGACAGGACACATAGGATACTTTTTATCCCGATATTCCCACGGAAACGGGAACCAAGCGGGTGAAACCGCGAGCGGCCGCTAGTAATCT
Source organism: Eudonia lacustrata (assembly GCA_947562085.1). NCBI lineage: Eukaryota > Metazoa > Arthropoda > Insecta > Lepidoptera > Crambidae > Eudonia > Eudonia lacustrata. The sequence continues at coordinate 13,708,076 of OX387332.1, read as the reverse complement.
ATAATTTCACTATCTTCAAATTATTGTCAGTTTGATAGAAATAATATTCATATACCTACCATATTTGTCTCTTAAGGTTTTTGTTTCGCAACAGGGAATCGCATTAGTTGCGATAAGGCCAAATATAAAATAGAAATTTGCCCGGAATCCTTAATAACTGTGAAACTGACAAAATATTTTATTTAAGGACTCCTTTAAAAATAATAGCAAATTATGCTTAAATGTTAACTTCATCATCATCATCATCAGCTTGTACTAGTCCACTGCTGACACAGGCTTAAAATGTTAACTTAATTTAATTTTGACTTGGCCGCTAATACGTATTACGTACGTTTAAAACGCTATTTTTATAGCGTTGCAATTTAATACTACAAATGCGACAATGTTATTCAATATCTGAATGCACAGTCCGACCCACAAGAGTTTTATTTAATAATTCACCAAATCAAAATGGCCTTTGCCCAACTTCCGTCCACTGCAGCTTGCGAAGTTTGGAGAAGTTTTCACGAATGACATCACAATTAGGAAGTCGCTCAGAGAACTAAGTTGTGCCTAGGACGTAAATACAGTTGTGAAGGGTATTAGATAAATCATCCTATATGTCTCGACTGTGAGGAGCTCGATGGCGCAGCGGTTAACGCGCCCGGTCTGCGAGTGCTGAGGTTAAACAACTTTCGCAAAGGCTGGTCATCGGATGGGTGACCAAAAATGTATCATCTCGAGCTCCTCCGTGCTTCAGAAGGCACGTAAAGCCGTTGGTCCCGGCTGCATTAGCAGTCGTTAACAACCACCAATCTGTACTGTATCCATCCATAGGGAAGACTCGTGCCCCACCAGTGGGGACATAAAATGAGCTGATGATGATGATGATATGTCTCGACTCTTGCCTGACGCGTCGGTGGCAGAGGGCCAAAGCGCTAGGTCCGATACCGGAGCTTCCCAACTTCAATTCAAAGTGAGTTTCGGATGTTTTCGATAAATAGTCTAGATCACCAACCTGCATTTGTCAAGCGTGGTCGTTAAGCAACACCCACTAGTTGTAGCTATGACTTGGATGCCTTTACCCAGCAAGGACGGTATAAAAGCTCTCTCTCTATCTCATTCTCAACCGTTATCCAACCAATGTTGAGTGTCTTGTGTTGGCTAGTTACTACTTAATTATGTGTAGTCGACCATGAAATTGCTTTACCGAATTTGTCAAAAACTTCCTATTCTAATAAAATTTAGCTAAGGTTCATTGTCAATGATGAAAAAATATCTGTCTATTGGTCTTGTGTAAGCAAAAGTAGACCTTGTTGTTTTATGATATGCAAACAATATTCTTTTTTAAGATGGTAAAGCAATTCCATGTTTGACTATAACAATAGAAGTACTGGCTAAAGAACGCTGAAATGCTGCAGGTAAACTCCCTTTCATGACGAAGGCAAAGGATGAGTTGGCATTTTCGAAATTCCCCGGGGATCACAGGCTACAGGTCTTTACGATGCTGACGCTAGTTTATCAGTATACTCGTTTAGTTGTATTGTGAGTTAATAAAAGACAGAAAGACGAAAGACCGAAAACGTAACATTAAATACTGTGGACTTCATTTTAACTGCCATCTTGCTTGCATTTCTTAACAGGCTTGCCTGCATGTAAAAATAATTAAATCTCGTCACCCATCCGGAGATCTGACATCACGAAAGTGGCTGAGCTTACGCGATCGATCGTAACCCGTAAACGTCAACAAGTTGTCGACAAGTCAAATGATTAACTCCTGACTTTTTCGAGAGACGGCGAACTACAAAGGTGCAGAAAGGTCAGGAATAAATCCCCTGTTCGAGAGCTAATATGAATAAGTACATTCCGGATGAGGGTCGGGTGGGGACACACGGCCCCGACGACGGGTATTAGATAAATCATTCATTAATATATTCATTCAGTCGTATGGTTGAGTTGGATGAAGAAGAAAAGAAAGTCTTGGAAATGCTTAACTTTGAATTCATGAATCTTCATTTTTTTCTATTTAAAGGTAAGTACTTGACCTTCATCTCAGCTGAAGTTGAGCAATGGTAATTTCTGATAACACGAAATTTCTGATAACAAAAATACTAATGACGTTGATGTTATTATGGTGACATATTTAGATGAGATGGTGGCAGCTAGCCTAATTAATACAAATTCAAAGTCAAATCATTTATTCAACATAAGCCCTCACGCCTGTGAGATTGATTAAGTAGTGTGATTTTATAGTTTTGACGTCAATAAGTGCCTACTTATTGACGTCAAAACTATAAAAACTATAAAAATAATGTGGACTAAACTACAGAATTTACCACCAGTTCGGATTTTGGGATACAAGCTCTAGACATCAACCGAACCTAATACGAACATGTACCCATCGCTAGGAACCCCTGATCTCTGGGTCTAATGCCCGATTTCACCAACGATTCTTAACATTTAGGTAACCCCTTAGACCAGTAGGTGACAGTTGCTGGAGTAAAACGGTCACCTTACATTGCTAAAAGGTTACCTAAATGTTAAGAGTCGTTGGTGAAATCGGGCATAAGGCTTGTTTAATTAACCAGTACCACAGAGGTATTATTATTATATTAAACGGTTGTATTTTGATACGTTGCCACCCACAGCCCGACTTCAAGGGCTAGTCTCGTTTATCCTTGTTCTCGTTTTTTTCCGTTCTTGTTTTTTCCCCGTATAGTCAATACAAACAAGAAGAACAATAGAAACCTCCGAGCATTGTTCGGTCTTCGGTTACGGCTTGAGAAACCTGTTAAAGGTGAAGCAAAAGCTTTAATAAAAATAATAATCTCAGTTTACCCCCGAAGTCGAAACTATATTAGAAAAGATTGTTACTAGTAAGAATACAGTTCCCCCCACCCCCACGACCAGGTCAACCCGAGCCGAGGTCCGAGCCTTAAGAGGCACCCTCGGGTTGTTCCGCTCCCGATCCGATCCGGACCCCCCGGAGAATCTAGTAGGGCACGGGGACACGTACTAGTGCGTGATGCCGTTCCCTCTAGAAAACCTCTGACGGAGATTACTTTCACACGGCTTGAGGAACCCTTTAAGTTCTCGCCGCCCCCAAAAAGCCCGGTGAAGCTGAAAATGTCTGGTGGCAATCAGGGTGGCAATCTAGTGGGCTCAGTGCGGTGCGGTGATAACAACTGTTAGCTCTTGCAACCAGGACCAACGGCTTTGTGTACTGCTTTTCAATGACCGGCCTTTGCGAAAGTTGCTTGGCTTCAGCAATCGCAGACTAGGCGCGTTAAGGCCTATTACTATGACAATAGTTGTTAGTATAATTCGTATATTCGGCCTCGGTTTTTGCAATTTTCCCTTATCTATTTATATAAAGCCAAAATTACGAAGCTAGTTTTCAATTAAATACGCTGACGGCAATTTTCAAGCTCATGGATTGAACTACTGTACTAAGCAAATGAAATAAAAATATATAATAATGTTTCTTAAATAGTGGTTAAATTCGTAGCGGCCTCGGAATTTCGAAATATGAATGGAGTTTCTACAAAACAATCCCATTCAAAGCCATAAAACGTTCAGAATTAGCTGTAAATATCTCCTTACTTCATTAATATTATTAAGTAAAATGTACACCAGAATTAACGTTAGTTTATAAGATTTCAAATTATATATACCTACTTTGAACGATAAAAAATTATTTAAGGTAAAGTCCCTTTCAGGACGACGACAAAGGATGAGATGGCATTTTTCAAAGTTTCGGTGTCACTGGCAGGCTTAAAATAATTTGCTTGAATTTAAAAAAAGCAGTAACTCTGTAAGCACGTAGTTCATGTAAAATACACCTGTGTCACAAAACAACGCACCCAACTGTTTTCATTAAAAGGTAAAGCGCGCGCGGGTGCGGGCGGCCGGGAAGGATCGGCGTTTATTTCACGTTTCACGGGCACACCTGTGCGCACTGCGCCTGCTTCTCTCCTGTTCCATCGACTTTTGTTAAGTATTAATGTGGGAGTGCTACCAATGATTTTGGTTAATGCAAAGGGTACACCAAGTACCTATATTTATTTAATATATGTTGGGATATTTTCTTTAATTAACAAATAAATAATGCTCGCCGGGATCTCGGGATATGGGTATGCTTACGCGGACGAAGTCATGAGTGGTAGCTAGTAACTACCAGCACTACTAGTATCAGCGCACCACGAAACCGGTTCCGATAGAAGAACAGCGTTGGTCGCAAGGCCAGCATAATGCTGAGTGAGAACCGTTTTGGGAGAAACAAATTAAATATTGTTTTTTTTGGTATATAATTATGTATTAAGGTCTTTTGTCTTAAAAAGTTGTACCTCTCTTGTCGTTTTAAGTGGCACTCAAAATAAAAGAGTTTTATTGAAACTGAAAAATTCGTAAAGCGAGCTATACGAGTATTTTATTGGAGTAGTAGGTATTATTTACCATTCAATCAGGTTAAAAACAAACAAAAATTACTCTACTTGTTTTTCACGCTGCTTCAAAGCCATAAAAATTCTCCTTTTCGTTAAAGTAATCGAAAGGTCCGATCCGAACCCTTAGGAGAATCTAGTAGGGCACGGGGACACGCACTAGTGCGTGATGCCGTTCTTTCTAGAAAACCTCCGAAGGTGATTCGTTTCACAGGACTTGAGGAACGTGCTTTAAGTTTTTCGACGCCCTCTAAACTAGCCCGGTAAAGCTGACAATACCATTTGAGGCAATCAGCAATCTCTCTCAAAAAAATAAATAAATGAAAATCGAAAGGCAAATAAAACTCTCATTATTGACTCGGAACACACGCCTCCTTGGTACAGTCACTTAGTAATGAGAATGCAGAAGGTAAGCTTCAACAAACGGGAGCCATGATGGCTCCTCTACACGTCAACAGACGCATCTGCAGACGTCATCTGCGGATGCGTCCGCCGACGTGTAGAGGGGGTGATTTTCGCGTCCGTGGTAGGTATTCAACGTCAGCAAATGCGTCCGCCTCGAATCCGATTGTTGTCGGTTTTTGTGGCACGCATCAAAGGGTTCCGGCGCGAACGTCCGGCGTCTGTTCACACGTCTGCCGACGCATCAGTCTGATCGGAGTTACGATTGAGAGTGTACGAGCTTCTTGTGGTTTAATTCTCGTACCTACTTACTTGGCGCATCATTCGTAAAAACGCTGGCTGGCAGGCTGTACCTCCATGCGTTGTAAGTGGCCAGTAACACAAGTACTACAATGAAGTTTTCTGCTTAACGGTATCTATTTTGAAAAAGTAGGCATTTTGCTACGATGTCTTTTACCGATACTGTAAATATAAGACGTGGGCTTTGGCCGACATAGGCTTTTTACTTTGTAGGTATTTACCGCCAGACCCCAGTAGTTCATGAGATACAAGAAAAACATAGTTCAAAATTTTGAGCGCGTTTTTCTCGGAAGCAGTATTACTTATTCTGTGGAAGCGGCAAATTTGAGTTGTTGTACTCTACGTTAACGCGGCAGCAGCTGTTGCGGGATTCCGTGTCCTTGAGAAGTTGTCTACGAGCGTTTGTATTGCAGCCTACCTTCTGCGGAGCCCTCATTTTGTTTGTGATACAGTTTTCTCCAATCTCGCTAGTCCAGTGGGGCGCAGTCGTAGTCGTGAACTCGAGTACGTATAGCTATTTCTCTTAATACACCCGTTGGCGGATTCCAAATAAACTGTGTTGACAAGGGTCGGCACCCGCGCCTCGCATCGCCAATATGTTGTTTATTTACTATCGGTGGGTTGCTTTTTGTCTGTGGTCGGCTAATGAAATAGTGTAGCCTCTTAGTATTCAAGCGGGGAAGAGACATTCAGGTCTGTAGGCTCGCGTTTCAACGTCTTCTTCTCCTTCTCAGCTTTCGTCAACCAGAGATCTGGTGTAAGCCTCCTTCACATTTCTCCACTTCTTTCTATCTTGGGCAGTAAGGATTCAGTTGATACCAGCCACCTTCTTAATATCGCCCTTCCACCTCCTTTGTGGTCTTCCTTTCGGGCGCTTCTGATCCCCTGTCCACTATTCTAATTCGTTTAAAGTTGTTGGAGTATCTTTAACGGTATTATTCATCATCACCGGCGCATATACGTCCCCACTGCTGGGGCGCGAGCCTTCCCTATGGATGGATAGGGAGAACGGGTCATGAACCATCACGCGGGCCCAGTGCGGATTGGCGGTTGTTAACGACTGCTAATGCAGCCGGTACCAACTGTTTTACGTGCCTTCCGAAACGCGGAAGGGCAGCTCTTCGTGATAGAATACATGGCAGACCTGGCGCGTTAACAATGCGCCTACAATAAAGCTTCTCGGTGTATTTGGAATAAATAAATGTCTTAGTTGGTTACTTAGTTCATTGGCGTCACTGTATGGCAGAAATCTCTCAATTTTAATTTGTAAACCAATTTGGTAATTCATTTCTTTGTCGCACCATCAAAAAAATATTCCCTAGCACACGCATCTTTTCCTTCCTACAACATAGGGTCCTTTAAACGAGTTGTGAGAGGAAACTTGCGGGTCGGCAAGGTGGGGACGGCTACCAGCAGGATTCTGCTGTCCAGCTCTACTAGATGTCTTCGCATCTGGACACTGCTTCTACATCAGGCAGAGCAACGATGCTCAAATGACAATGATTAAATGACAATATTTTTTTAAAGGTCATGTAAATGACGACATTTACTTGACCTTTAAAAAAATATTGTCATTTAATTTATGTCATCGTCATCATCATAATCATCAGTCCATTTTATGTCCCCACTGCTGGGGCACGAGCCTTCCCTACGGGTGGACAGGGAGAACGGGCCGTAAACCACCATGCGGGCCCAGTGCGGTACTTGTTAACGACTGCTAATGCAGCCGGGACCAATGGCTTTACTTGCCTTCCGAAGCACGGAGGAGCTCGAGAAGATACACTTTTGGTCACCCATCCGATGACCGGCCATTGCGAAAGTTGCTTAACCTCATCACTCGCAGACCGAGCGCGTTAACCATTGCGCCATCGAGCTCCTCCTTAATTTTTGTGGTAAGTATCAAGTGGTTTTTTTTCTTCATAATTATGTAATTATAAAACCTAACTTTATCATTTCTACTACGTAAGTGTAAAGGAAATTGTATTACTTGTGCGTACCAATCTTGCAATTATGCGGCGGCGTACCGACATTCACTGCGGTACATCTTCATCACGATTCACGACTAATGACTTAAGGCATAAGTAATCATTCATTCGCAATCATCTCTTCCTATCTCAACTTGCGTAATCGCTATAGCACGTAATACGGAGTAATACGGACCCTAGTAACGTTTTCTTATGAGCATTATTATCAGCTCGAACATTGTTTTCTTATGAGCATTATTATCAGCTCGAACATCGTTTTCTTATGAGCATTATTATCAGCTCGAACATCGTTTTCTTATGAGCATTATTATCAGCTCGAACATTAACCATTTAAAAATGAGATTCGACTTTAAAATTATGTCAAAGTCAAAACGTCTGTTTCTTTTTAGATAAACTTATTTCATAAGTACTTTTATATCGTCTAAATTATTATCATTTACTACATATTACTCAATGGGTGCAAAAAACTGCACAGCTTTTATAGAAATTAAGACATTAACAAATATATCTCGGTATCAATGCATGCAAGTAAGCAATGTTTTTAAATAAAGCTCACTCTTAGAAGTTATTTTTTCGGTTCAAAATGAGAAAGAAAGAGAATTTTAATGAGCTTAAAAATTCAACAGTACGTCCATAAAAAAAAATTAATTCACAAATACAACTAAAACATGGTATTATTTCCGTTAATAATTATTATTCTAACACGATCTGATTTCTTTATACTCAACAAAACCTGACATTATTTGTATTTCTGGAAAATCTTACATTCTTACATGTCCAATGACCCGTGGACTTCGATATGAAAATTGAATAGTCATCGCCATATTGAAATTGCCAGTGAAAATAACCCTTGTCACGTTACGTGACGTGCACCGGAAACTCGACTTTATCTACAAGGGCTCGCGTTACACGGGCTGATTGACAGGTTTTAATATTCATTGCCAATTTTGCGTTGTTACCTTGATTTTTTTTTTAAGTTACCTGATAAAGGAAAAATACCTGTGTCTAAAAATACATGGCTTCGAATACCGGAAAATGTGGCTTGCACTAGGAATGTCTAGGAATACACTGTGCCGCAAAAATTCCGGGTCGCTTATAAAAAGTGTGATAGTTTCTTAAATACACAACACAAACTAGTGAAACTGTAGTGTGTTATAGATGACTGACTTATACATAAAAGAAAATACATAACACGTTTGTAAACTGTATAATTTTATTTAAGTACTAAAAATTACAAAAAATAACACTTCTAACTTTTGACAACAAAAATATACAACACAGTTAATCTGCAAAATGAAAGCTTTTCTGTAAATTTAATATCTTGTATTTCCTCCACGAGCCAGTATCGCTTCATTAAGACGATGTGGCATGCTGTAAATCAAATTTCTAATACGGTTTTGGTCAATGTTTGACCATTTTTCTACTAGCGCACTTCTTAACTCACGTAAGTTAGCTGCAGCTGGAGAGCGTTGTTTAACGCATCTCCCGAGCTCGTCCCATAAATGCTCTATGGAATTTAAGTCTGGGCTGCGAGCTGGCCACTCCATGCAGGTGATACCGACGTCTTGAATATACGCGTTGACCAAATGTGCTGTATGTGGTCGCGCATTATCGTCCATAAAAATGGAATTTGCGCCCATATTCACCAAGAAAGGACCAGCATGCTCATTTAAAATCTCCTCTACATATCTGGGAGCTGTCAGAGAACCGTTTTCTATAATTACTAACTCCGTACGATCCTCTGAAGATATCCCAGCCCAAACCATTATTGATCCTCCACCGAATGGCACCTTTTCCTCAAAACACGCTTGACGATAACGTTCATTTGGTCACCTATATACTCTTCGTCTCCCATCGTGTGCGAATAAACAAAATCTTGACTCGTCGGAAAACATAACCCTGGACCAATCTTCATCTGTCCATCGGACGTGTTCTCGAGCAAACCGCAACCTGGCAACTCGATAACCTCTGAGCAATTTAGGGCCATTTGCTGGCCTATAAGGCTTTATATCAGCTTCCCGAAGTCGCCGCCGGATCGTGTCAGAGCTTATATTGTTGTGGTGAATTTCTTGAAGGCTATTTTGGACCTGAACAGCCGTGAGATGTCGATTTCTTAACACAGTGCTCACGATGAATCGGTCTTCTCGTGTAGTTGTACACCTTGGCCTGCCATTCCCTGGTCTCCTGATGTTCATGCCGGTCTCTTGAAATCGCTGGAGTACTCTTTGGACCGTGGATAAAGATACACCTACTGTTCTAGCAGTACTTCGCTGACTCCTTCCTTCTTGTACCATGGTGATAATTCGTGTACATTCTTCAGTAGATAACGACATGTTGGTGCATGGTTGATGCACAAAATACTCGGTTTAAAAAAAAAGAGAGAAAAATTTCTATTCCAAAAATTAGAATTTTAATATTTTTCAAAAATCGGAATTTCTTTTTTTGAAGCTGTAACTTGTTCAAATGCAACCTCTTTTGATATGTATAATAAGCGTCACAAATCTGCCTATAATATATTATTTATACTAGGGATCTATGTAAATAACTTTGGGAGATATCGCGGTTTTTCTAAATGACCCGTTATTTTTGCTGTCCAGTGCACTTTCACTTTCTAAGCTTTTAAGAATTTTGCTATTGTCTTCTACGAGTAGGAGGAGCGTGGAATTTGGTATAGTTAAAGTTCATATAGAGAAGGAGTGCCGAAACTTAAGGGTGCGCCGTCCATAAGTGACAAGTGTCATATGTTTTATTTGAAATGTCGTCGTCCATATTTATTTGATGCCGCGCGGCCATACTAATTTTGTATGGGGAATTTAAGGTGCTTAATAAAAAATAATTATTTAAATAACCACTTGATGAATCGAAAATGTAGTCTAGCAATTTGTAGCTTATCCATTGATGATTGTTTAGACAAAATCAGAGGTACAATAATTTAGATAAACTATAAGAAATCTACTAAACGCCACCACTTTTTTCATGATTTTTGACCAACTTTAAATGATATTGTAGAAAAAACTATAGCGTGTTATGAATTTATGGTTCTGACAAATTGTAAACACGTTCCCTATGATACTAAATATATATTTTGTTCATTTAATACGATAGTATTTTCAATTATATTTACTTAACCGTAACTGCATTTTTGGCATTTTTTTGTCGGCGCACCCTTAAAGTGTGTGTATAATAAATATGTGGTACATTATGTTGTTTAAACATTCTACATCCTACATATGGAGATTTCTTAATGGCATTGGTTAAATCCAATTGTCTAGTTATAGTGGTTATTTGACTGTAAATCTTCCAACAAACAAATAAACAATTAAATAAATTGTTTATTTTGTAAATTATGATCGAATTATGACCACTGGGTGAAAAAAACCTTTATATCAGGGTACGATGGCCCATATACACTATAGCATCCTTATACCTTATAGTACCACTTAAATACATACTTAAATACAATTTTTGCAAAGGGTTCAGAACGTCAGAATAAAATAATACTTGAAGCCTTCTTCTTTGTTATTTTGTACCAGAAAATCAATTACCTAAGTAACATTAAGTTTACAAACTTTTAACTTTTATCGACGTCTTTAAGCAGGTAGAGTTATGCTGTTAGAAATTCACGAATTACATTATTGCTCAAAATGTAACTTTAACATCCCGATTTGAATCACTGTGCAAAATTATTGCTAACTGTTTCCCGCAACTTTCCTCAACTAGTTAGGTAGTTCGCAACTCAGGCTGGAAGATATTGCGCGCTCTACCGCGCTGTGCAGTGTAGGCATTGCGCTGTAGTCTGTACTGTGTAGGGATTGCCCTGTGCCGTGTCATCGGTACCCCGATCCGATCCGAACCCAGTAGAATCTAGTATGGCTCTGACGGTGCTTTGTTTTACACGGCTTGAGGAACCCTTTAAGCTTCTTGCTTGCCCCCAAAAGCCCGGTGAAGCTGAAAATACCGAATTCTCTCAACCAACAAAGTGTCATCGGTAACAAAGGCAACGTTGTCGTAATTGTAAGCCCGCGACTTTGTCCGCATGAACACGCATATCCTGTGGAGTCGAGGGGAACTCAAAAACTATTTTTTTAAAATTTTACTTAGTAAATAAGCAATTTTGAATAGTCAATAATTATTTTTTACCTACTGTCCATTTAACTTCTTTTCACTATGGATAAGAATTAGCACAAGAAACTACACAGCTTTATATAGAAGTAACGACATTTACAAAAATATATGTCGTTACTTAAATATGTTACTAATTTTACTGCCATCCTTATTTAAATCACTCCGCTAAAATATTTGGTCTCCGCAACTATTCAATTTACAACTCTTGCTGAAAGATTCAGCACTCTACCGCGCTGTGCATTGTAGGGATTGCACTGTAGTCTGTATGATGTAAGGATTGCGCTGTACCGTGTAATCGGTACCGAAAGCAACTTTGCCATGTTGTAGACAGGGAGGGTGCCCAGTGCGGTACGTTAATGAAAACTACCATGGGAAAGTTCTAACTCTATTTAATCAAATAATTGAATATAAGTCTTTAAGGTAAGATGTTAGGTTTTTTATTAAAATGTAATATAAAAATTATATAATCATCTTAAAGCAAGGAGATAATATCACTTATAAACAACCTCTCTTTAAGGGTGCGCAGAGTAAAAAATAACACATAATACATAAATTCATAACACACTATAGTTTTTGCTACAATATCATTTAAAGTTGGGCAAAAATCATGAAAACGAGTGGCGGCGTTTACTTGATTTCTTATCAAAATATTATCAAATATCTAAATTATTTTACCTTTGATTTTGTATAAACAATCACCAATGGGTAAACTACAAATCGTCCCACTCACATTTTCGATTTATCATGCGGTTATTTAAATTATTATTTTTCAAATTAACACATTAAATTCCCCATACAAAATTAGTATAGGTGACGCCACTGCTCCCTGTTTTGATTGATCTCTTGCCTGTCGCTGGTTTTCAGGCGCTCTAGGAGCTTTGATTCTTTAGCCTGCCTATTAGAATTTATTTTTCAATATCTATCTATAGATAGTGTCATCATCAACGTAAATATGTAATTGTGTAGGTATATGTATGTGAGTTCAATGTGTATGTATTGCCTAAAATTCGGTCTCACAAAGTACAAACAACACCTAATAGTTTGCATAGATTGTACATCTTTTTGTTTTTACAATCTATGCAGATATTTATATAAAACGATTGTCAAGTTTTCAAGTGGAAAGGGTCAAGACGTATCAACGTATCCAAGATAATGCCTACCATTTGTCTAGGCGAAAATGTTCTTCTTGCTGTTTTTTTCTAAGGGCAGAGAATATATATGTTATTTATTGTTTTTGTGAAAAAATGGCTGACCCCACTGTACCGCATAGTAAGTCTAACGTGTGGCCAGACCTGATACCCTTGCTATCTACAGGTATGTTAAATAAATTGTGTTCTCGGAAGTGTTGCGTAGATGTAGGGTTGCCGCATGTCTAAACTTTTTAATTTTGAATGGTTTTTTATTTATTTTGATTATGGCGTTTCTCTTTTGTTTGTAGTGTTTGTTAGTACCTAGATGGCTAATAGCTATAGACATAATGTCGATTTGTTACATTTTATCCGCCGATCTTGGCAAGTTTCTCTCTTTCATCATCATCATCTCAGTCAAAAGACGTCCACTGCTGGACGAAGGCCTCCCTCAAAGATCTTCACTACGACCGGTGTACCAGATCGTCGTGATCTGCGTGATCGAATCAAAAATGAGGAGATCCGCAGAAGCACAAAGGTTACCGACATAGCCCGAAGAGTTGCTAAGCTCAAGTGGCAGTAGGCAGGGCACATCGCTCGCAGGACTGATGGCTGCTGGGGGCGGAACAGTCTTCGAGTGCCGACCGCGTACCGGAAAGCGAAGTGTAGGCAGGCCTCCAACAAAGTTTCTCTCTTTACTTTCTGTTTATTTTTCATTTTTAATATTCGCTTTTTTTTAATTGGAGCCTACTGATTTAAATATGTCCATGTGTTTTAGCAAAAACGATGGTTCAAAACTACACAACAACAGCCCTTATAGACTTTTCCTCTTCTCACATAGTCAATATATCTTGCGAAACCTTTCGCGCTACTATCATCATAGTTTGAGGGTACACCATCGTTTGTTATCGCCGAAACGAGATAAGGTCCCAAACTTAAGTATTCCCACGCTTTGAATAATTCGGGAATTTGAATGGGTGATACGAATAATATAATTCCGAATATTATTATCATGAATTTCATAATACTGAAACTCTAAATACCGAATAGTTTGATATCGCTTTGCTTGCTCCGCTGTGTATCATCACAAGTCTGACCCTCTGTCAGTTAAAATGTAGTTAAAATAAAATATCAATCATTAAAAATCACGAATCTTATTATAAGATTTAAAAAAATACTTTACTATTAAGTAGTTCGGAATTACGAAAATCGAAATATCCAAATTCGGATTTAAATATTTCGGAATGTCAAAGTCAAAGTCATTTTTTTTGTTAAAAGTAAGCAGGTACTTTTGAGTCGGCCAAAAAATATTTACCTACTAATATTTGATTGTTCCTCTTTGACAGATTCTTCTTCTTAAGCCATCTTCTATAGGTCAGTTATCATTATGACCACTTAGACCCGTGATCATGACATTGGAGTTTGGATAAGTTTTGTACTAAGTACTCAAATTTTACAAGTCGGCGAAGTTTTATTTATTTATTCTAGAAAAAAAATAGCTAATTTTGTGTAGCTATTGAGTTTTTCTGAGACAGGTTTTCTCTATAGGTATATTGTTACAAAGAAACGAATGGTCTAGTGGTTGTAATTCGACCGTAACTACAAAATAACTATGCAACGTTTATACAATGTCATGTAACATATTAAAGGTAACTTCTTTTTTTGAGAGATTTTGCTGATTGCCTCAAACGGCATTTTCAGCTTCACCGGGCTTGTTTGGGGGCGGCGAGAAACTTAAAGGGTTCCTCAAGCCGTGTGAAACGAATCACCTTCGGAGGTTTTCTAGAGGGAACGGCATCCCTGTGCCCTACTAGATTCTTCGGGTCGGATCGGAAAAGGTACCTACCATCTTTTGCCACTATTTCTTCATATAAACTTGAACGGTACCATATCTCACCCTCCTCCGTGCCCACATCGTACTTAAAAAGGGGCACAAAGCTTCCTCTTCACGTATTAAAATATAAGTAGTGCAAAAGTTTACCCTGAGCAAGAGCTGAAACAGTATATGGACTTAGTATATATACTAATAGGCTTAGGATCCTGACGTCAAAGACCCGTCCTGTTGATTACCTGCGACAAAGTCAAAGTCAATTTTTTTTATTCAAATTGCTTTTGAATCGCTCATACATTTTTTACCTACTACCCATTCAGAACGTCTATTTTTAGCTGTTGAGAAGAATGGGCGCAAGATACTCCACAGCTTTAATAGAAGTAACGACATTTACAAAAATAAAAATAAAGTATGCTGTTGCCAAATCATACAATATTTAATTTAATTCATTTAAAATTCAAAACTTTTAAGAGCCGGGAATCACAAATAGTGCTTACCTCTATATTACTTAACATTACATGACATCTACTGTAACCCTACTGGGTATTAAGGTGTTCAACAATCGGTTAATGATAATTGTAGATATATTAGGAAGTGACCGTCGGAACGGATTTCACCTTTATCGCCGACATTAATCTCTGTTGGAAGTGGAATAACAACTTAACTGATGTCGCCTCGACACCATAGACTTATAAATAGACGAACGCGTCCGCAAATATTTAAAAAATATAATCACGTCAATTTTATGCTAAAAAGCACAATGGTTTTGCTTGGAATTATCTTGTTTTTAATACATTTCTATGCTGTGTATTTTATTGTATGAATCAATTAACAAGTGTGAGTAGGTTTTGGATTTCGATCTGCCAGAACCATCGTTCACTGCTTTCCAAGATAGAGATAATAAGATACTCAACCGCTAAATGATGATTCTGGTGTTATAATTAAGCTGATTTCACAACACAGTAAATTACAGTTTGCATTTAGAAAGTTAACCAAAGAAGCCATAGATAAGACTTTGTACCGCATCATAAAGCGAAGTGATCTCAGTGGTCCCATTTCAGGAAGCGTGCTTGCGGCTTGTCGAAAGAAAACGGTAGCGTTAACGGAAGCGGTTTGTTTAACTAAACGTTAATCGAGATAGAGGAAAAAGTGAGCTTTTGAAAGTGTCATCGGTTTCTTTGGGGGGCGACGCGGGCGGCGCTGGCGGCGCGGCTGCGGCCGGCGCCGGCGGCGGCGAGAAACTTGAAAGGATTCCTTAAGACGTGTGATAAAAATACCGTCAGAGGATTTGTAATGGTATACTAGATTTTCCGAGGAGCATGATCGGGAAAAATAACTTACTTAATAAGCACATTTTAATCGTCAAAAAATGTTATACTCGTAATTAAGTAAGTACTACCCGCCGCTGTGGTCTAGTGGTTAGGACCACCGCTCTCAGAACCCAGTGATCCCGGGTTCGATTCCCCGCGGGGGGTACATGTGTGTGTACTCGGTTTGGTTGGTAGTAGGGCTACATTCAGGATGTCTTTTAGTAGTGGAGATTTCAGAAGAATGGGCACAGGTAACTGCTTAGTTTTATATAATACTAGTGGCCGCTCGCGGTTTCACCCGCGTGGTTCCCGGATTCACCCGCGTGGTTCCCGGATTTACCCGCGTGGTTCCCGTTCCCGTGGGAATATCGGGATAAAAAGTATCCTATGTGTTATTCCCGGTTATAAACTATCTTTTCATTCAATTTCATCCAAATCCATTTAGTAGTCAACAAACAAACTTTCGCGTTTATAATATTAATAAGATATTAATAGTTCCACCAGTTTGTTAAGTCTATGGCGAACCACCCTTTAAGCTACGATGTTATCGCCATCGCGCCTTGTTAAGGCCTTTACTGACCCCTAATGAATGGAGATTGACGCGATGATAGTTGATGTAAATGAGAATTGAATAGTTTATGATAGAAAAGAATTCCTTCGTACCAATAGGGTGCCATGTCGACAACGTTAGCGATATCATCGGAACATTTATTGATGACCGACTGCCACTTTTATGGAACTTTAAACTCAAGATGTAGATATGAAAGCCTGTAAACGATCGCATGACGCAATACTACATTTCAACCTGTTTTATTGCTTCTGAAGTCTAGTTTCATCGGTCTCGGACTTAGAAGGGGAATTTGGTTGTCAGCTGGGGATTTCATATAATAATATTGTACACGGTTGGTTGTAGAAAGTTTTAAGTCTGCCTAGTCAGTTACTATCTTATATAGGTATATATGAGTCAGCCGCCTTAACAGTGGTATTAACTTTGTTCCTCAGTAGATAGATGGATATAATACTTTTATTGCAACACTATAAAACATAAACATGAACAAAAGAAAAAAAAAATACAAAGTTACAATTTGGCGGTCTTATTGCTTTCAAGCGATTTCTTCCAGACAACCAGTCGCGTAGAGAGAGCTAATAAACTTTAAGATCACAGGTGAATATATGAAAACATACTAGAATAATGTGTATTAGTTGTGCAGTAGTTGAGGATAAAAAAGTAAATACAGTTCTGATAAAATAAGTTTAATATGTTGATGGTTTATGATTGGCAAACCGAAAATGCTGGTGAATAAATTAATGATTTATTTATTTAAGTAATTACACGGCCTCTGCCAATTACTATAATTTTTTTTTTTAATAAATAATAATTCGAAAAGCCACGTAAAGCTCGCAGTCGTTAGGACCTACCAACCAACATTGGGCCAGCGTAGTGGATTATGGCCATGTCTCTCCATGTGGGAAGGTCCATGCCCAGCTGTGGGAAGTTTATACGTTGACGGTGATTGGAAAGCGGCAATTTTAACGATAGCTTGATTTTTTTTTTATTTTACGGGTAAGCGCAGTGCCTTGATCTCACCTGATGTTAAGTGATGATTACCCGGGATCCTCAACTAGTGAGACACTGGATATCTTATCTCTAGCTGCCGGAACACAACAATGCTACAAACATTGCTGTTATGGCGAAATATTAAGATAATATGATGGTATCTAGCCAGGCGGACAAACAAACCCTACCACCGACCAAAGCGAGTACACAAACATGTACCCCCCCGCTTAGAATCGAACCCGGGACCTTTGGGTTTAAACCGGTGGTCTAAACCACTGGACCACAGAGGTAGTTAAATTGATTTTAATTATGAAGGCCTTCGCCCAGTAATGGCGCAGTGAATAGACTATTACTTTGTTATGCTTTACCATAGCGATTTCTATTAATTTGCCCATTGTTTGTTTATAAACCGTCGCGTGCGTTTAAACCGGCCGTTTAGTTCGGCCGTTTTGATCCAGTTTGTGGTTAATTACTCGTTTGTCGGCGTGTATCGGATACGGATTGTGTTTTCCAGACCTACAGACGGTTAAATTAAACAGCAGCCGACATTAGTTTGCGGCCGACAACGTGTGTAATGGAATCAGATTGAACACTGACGCGGTTCGGATTGCGTGCGGCGAATGTTAAATGTACATTTTAACTGACATTATTAACATTATAACCAAAGAGGACATTTGGTAGTTGACTTTAGAGTTGACGACCCGAGCAGTGGAATCTGCGAGTTGTGCTCTTAGTGCAAGAAATGAGCGAGCTTACAGCTCCGGTAACCTATCTGGATATAAGTAGTGGACTACCTAAACGTGTCCACGGGGCAACTAGCTCGAGACACTAGTCTTAAAAGTACCGGATGAAGGATGCGTTTCGGCGCGTACTCATCTGGCGTTATGTCCTGACGTAGATGGTCCCTTGTGCTTGCGTAAGGATTTCTGACATTTAACTTTATAACCGTAAGGTTGGTGGGGGGTGTCAGTATAAACTTCAAAGTTGTGTGTAGCGGGGTATATTAATTTTTAACGGGTGTTTCAGACCCCCTGGACCATGTAGGTCTCCGAACAAAGGGTCTGAAGCTGCTGCGATACGCAGCGTTAAATGTTAATTATGTTAATCTAATCTGACCTGCATTTGCGACCTGCACTCACGGATCCCACGCTGCTGGAGAAGGTGCCCAGGCACCTTGTGAGGAACTTCGCGGAGTAACCGTACCACGGCTGACTCACGCGCAGATCAGAAAAGTGACACCATTCACTAACCACACCGAACGAGGCTCGCTCCGCACAAAGTCTACCGTACCCGAAACTATAGGGATTTTATATTTCTGGGCTGCCGATCAGCCCTAGTACCGTCGGATTATAAACAAACTTGCGAGCGTTCGCGAACGGGACATACCGCGAACGGGGCATATCGCGAACGGGACATGTTGCGAATCGCCGAAGTTTTTATGGGCGGGCCTAAAAGCGAAAGGGCCTAAATCGTCCATATTCGTTTATCTTGTTTTATTTTAATGGCACAAAATAGGGAGGACCCAGACGGCAAAAAATAAGGAGAAAGTGTTTTATGTGCATAGATTAAGTTAGCTTAAAACTTTCAAACACTCATAAAACGTGGCCTAATAAAATAATTGGCATTCTTTATTAATTACACTGTTCTTCCTTGTTTCAGGTACGTTTTTGGCAATAAAATTAATCATTAAAATAGTTCCGGTTACGAGCGTACACGACACGTAAGTCACTGGATTTACATAGGAGTGATTGTGTAATCTCACCGCCTCTACGCTCACCTCCAAAAGACGTCATTCTATTCATCATCATCATCAGCTCATTTTCTATCCCTACTGCTGGGGCACGAGCCTTCCCTATGAAGAACGAGCCGCAAACCACCCTCGCGGGCCCATTGCGGTGCGACGGAGGAGCTCGAGATGATACATTTTTGGTCACGCTTTTGCGAAAGTTGCTTAACTTAAGTAATGGCAAACCGGGCGCGTTTAACACTGAGCCATCGAAATCCTCTATAATTTAAACTATTTTATTTTATTTTACAATTTTTGGAAAACTTACAGCTATAATTTAAAAATAAATTAATGTATAAATACAATAAGGCCAATTACAAGTTTTCACCTATAAACAAAGTAGGTATATAATATTATTGGTACTGTTCTTATAAGTACCTATCTAGAAAACTAAGCAATATCTCAACAACAAAATATATAAATAGATGTTAACGCGTTTGGGTAATAATACTCGTGGGTCTAAGATTCCTAACCGTTCTTGCACAAGTAGACACTATCGATGCTATGCTGAGTGAAAGGGAAATCCAATACCATTGTTGCCTATACATGCCTATAAGCTAAGCTATTACTTCTAAAATGATAGTAGAATGCAAAAAATTTAGGGTAGGATCTTGACACGAAGCTTTCTAGATGGCGACCACTAATTAATAGCTAATTTTGCCGCCAATAGCATAGTTATTGCATTGCTATGCTATGGTTTAATTAAAGGGTGGTTTAAAGAGAGAAAATGAAAAATTCTCCTTAATTTCTTGCCAGCTCTTATCGGTCGACGGCTCTCCGAAAATCCGATCTGAGAGCCAAGTGCGAGTTTCATTCGCCATTAGATCACGTTAACGAAAACGAGAATTTGTATGGCAAAATGTTAACTCTTCTCGTATGCCGCCAGGAGGCGCTGCTTCAATGCCATTCTAATTTTCGTTTTCGTAAACGTCACTATGTAAGTGCCTGTGAATATGCGCCATATTGAATACATGATTTGACTTTGATAATAGGTCATATAGAGGTATAAACACAGAGGTTTCGTTAATTTCGATTACTGTACATTGATTTGATTAATACATCGCCGTGGCTATCCACTAGCATTGTGTACCGCCAAAAACGGTTTTCACCTCCATTTTAATCTCCGTAGAGCGTATCAAAGGTCGCCCTAACCCTTTTAATTTGTGACATCAAAGGCGGGAGTACCGTCCGTTTGTATGCCCGGTTTTTTCTGGTGTAGTTTATAGTACACGTAAAGAAGTATACTGAAGGACAAAACACTGCTGCGGCCGCGGGGTATTTGTTGTGCGTAAGGCGGGGGCGCTGTGACCGCGGTTTTATAAAGGTGTCTCAGTAAGAATGCACTTTTTCATTTTAAAATAAAACACGTATTTTTTATTGTATTGTAAAGAAGACAAGTTCCGATTAAGTATGGAATAAAATTTCCGTCAAATGGCCCCCACCAATCTGATGACAGGTCATTACTCTTTTCATGGCTTTTTCATAGAGATGTGGCTGTATCTCACCGATGACGCGTTGGATCTCGGATTTGAGCTCAGGAATTGTTTCTGGTTTATTCGCATAAACCCGAGATTTCACAAAACCCCAAAGAAAGAAATCGCACGACGTTAAATCGCATGATCTTGGTGGCCAGATGACATCAGAATTTCTTGAGGTAATTTGTTCTGAAATCGTTGCTGCAATAAATCGATTGTATCATGCACGGTGTGGCAAGTGGCGCCGTCTTGCTGAAAACACATGTCTTCCAGATCCATGCCGGCCATAGTTGGGGCTACAAGAACTCCGTTAGTTCCTGTATAGAATGCCGTTCACAGTCACTGCAATTTCAGCCGCATCTTCAAAAAAGTAAGGCCTAATCACGCCGCCTGACCAAAATCCGCTTCAGACAGTTGCTCGTTGTGGATGAATTTTTGTTTCTCATGGATTGCATGAGAATTTTCTAAGCCACAAATTCGACAATTTTTGTATTCACGAAGCCATTCAGTACATGCCAGTTGACGAATAAGTCAGATGGAAATGCGCTTCACCGGAGAAGATGTAACTTAAAAAAAAATTGGGATTGACTTCACTTTGCTCCATTGCTCATTGAACGAATTGGCGGCGCTTTCCATGGTCTGCTGGTTTGAGCTCCTGAGTAAGCTGAATTTTGTACGCATGAAGGTGGAGGTCTTTAGTCAAAATTCGCTGCGTAGTGCTTCGTGAAATTTTAAGTTGTTGAGAACGATGCCGAATTGATGTTTTCGGGTTTTTGGTTTCACTCCCGTTTACAGCAGCAATGTTTTATATGTATTTTTTTTGTTTAGACCCCTTATCTGGTCTTGTAGTTAAGACCACCGATGTCACGGGCGGCGTTTTGTTTAGTAATAGGGCTTGTTTTAAATCTGGAATTATGTTTGAAACGTCTATATTAGGATACGGGAAGCGATTCTCTTCTCTATATCTATTCTAAATAGCAAAAAGCGTACACAAAAAAGGTGTCGATTTGTGGTATCTTGTCTTTTTTTTAAAGGAAAATTTTGTTAAGCCGCTAACACTCACCCCGACATAGCATTTACTATTAAGACAAAGCCAAAAGTGAGATGGCGGCATAAGGAAGTGCCCCAGGGCATTGAGGGACTTTAAGCACTGTGACAAGCTTCGCGTGTGAGACAGCTTGAAGATTAAAGTTTTGTCAGAAGACATCTAAGCCTTTGTGGCTACAAATAATTAAGATGGCGATGCATCCTCTTTGTTGAAATAGGTCACTGTGTTTAGTTCATTTTATTCTTGAAAATTATCATTTTCAAGATAAACGTCTGTATTATATATACCGAGACATTTTTGTGGTTGTTTTCCTGCAGGTGGGTAGATCAGACCATAAAACTAAAAAATTTTCCCCAAGAAACATAGGTCAAAAAACGAGATAATTTTTTCACTTTTGTGTTGTGGGTTTTCTTAATCATTAATGAACTATTTTTATTAGTCTATATTATGTCTTACTGCTGGGCAAAGGCCTCCCCTCTGCGACTTCACTCTTCCCTATCCTCGACTACCTCTTACCACTCCGGCAAAAAAGTGGTCAAGTCGTCCTCCCATCTCTGCTTTGGCCTTTAATAATAAATTATTATCTGATATAATTTTTTAATGTAAAGTATTTTACTTAGCGAATTGGAACGCTAACACTCGCACCGCGCCTCTGGTGTTTACCACTAAGTCAAAAGCGGTCCAAAAAAAGGTTTCAGTCTCGGGGAAGCGCCTTAAGCGAAGCGAGAATGAGACTTTCATCAAACGTGTGCATTATACAAAGCCTTTCTAGAGCTCAGCTTGGAGTTACTCTACTACGCAAGGTCTGCTGTGTGTCTTTAGAAAAAATATTATGTGAGTTAGATTTAGCTTCAATATTGTCTTTAGAATTATTTTTGCGCCAAATGTAATTTTTATGGGAGTTAAACAGAGCCACTTGCGTTCATCTAAGATAAGGATAAGTCCAGAGACGAACCCAGATATAAAATAGAACATAAATGCTACGGAAGGTCTGCTGTGTGTCTTAAGAAAAAATATTGTGAGTTAGATTTAGCTTCAATATTTTCTTTATAATTATTTTTGGCCATATGTAATTTTTATGGGAGTTAAACAGAGCCACTTGCGTTCATCTAGATAGCGATAAGTCCAGAGTCGAACACAGATATAAAATAGAACATATGATTTAGCTTGGCTTATGTAGTTGTAGGGGTTGTTGCAACTTTGGCAATGGCTGTTCATGGGTGGGTGACCAAAAAAGTGTCATTCCAAGCTCTTCCGTGCTTCGGAAAGCACTTAAGCCGTTGGTCCCGGCTGCATTAGCAGTCGTTAACAACCACCAATCCGCACTGGGCCCGCGTAGTGGCATATGGCCCGTTCTCCTTATCCATCCATAGGGAAGGCTCGTGCCTCAGCAGAGTCAGGATATAAAATGAACTAGTGAGGTAGGGTTTTTTCGGCCTTACTTACTTACTAGATGAGTGGAATATTAACAAAAATATTTGAAATAGCACACCCGAAACCGAAACACCGCAAAAAGTTTCGCTAAAAATAATCCTTAATACACCACAAAGACGAACACGTAAGGTTAAAAGCTTAGAGGTTGGTTTAATGCTCTAAGGTTAAATTTCTACCCACCTTAGGTAATTAAAAAAAATAATAATAATAATAATAAAATGTTTATTTACGTTTACAATTTTGGCTTACAAAAATAGGTGTTGACTTCTCTGTTGGGTACAAAGCGCCTGTGTCAGAGAAAGCCACTCTTCCTTAGCTTAGTTATCTTAACTAGATACCACTAGAACATAATAGTGTAGGAGGTGCTGCTGGATTACCCCGCCGCTTGCGTTAGTGCTCCAGTGCTTAGTACTAAGTCCTTTTGTTTGTTCGCCACATCTGGCTATTTAATGTCGAGTGTGTGCACAAAATAAGAGAGCCAGGACTTCTTGGCGGGAATGTGAAGAGTCATGTCTGTGGTATTGTTTTATTTTTTTTAAATTGGTGTTATGTCGAATATTAATGTGTGTGCATGAGTGTTGGCAAATGACATAAAACAGTGCAACGGCACTTTTTAAATTCTCTCAAGAAAATTAAGATAATGCAATCAGGCCTTCTCTCAAGAAGTCCGCGTGAGGACTTCGTAAAGCCCCACAACTTTACTGAGATACTCGAGGTTGGGGTTGGGGGGTATATCATTTCTCACTTCTCATTTCTATTATCATTCATCATCTTCATCATACAGTAAGGAAATATTGTTTATTTATGTATTATTTTTAAGATGACTAAATGTGCTAATCGCACGAAGCCATCAACTAAAAAAAAGAAAAAGAAAAAAGGAGAGCCAGAAGGTAAGTTTAATACATACTGCGCTCGAGCAACGCACACACATATAGTAGAGGTTCCGAAGTAAGATCGTCCTTCACTGTTGTGTCAACCAGATGAAAATAATATTGTATCAAATGAAACTCATGTTCAGAAACTTATTTCTGAACATGATTTGATAAGGCAACCCCCAAAAAAATGTTTATGGTTATAATTTAATTAAAATTAGAAAATCATTATTTTTTTAATATTGTCTGTGTGCCTTGCTCGTGTTCGAGCGCGTTTCTATGAAATTTACCTTCCCTCCTGCGTCCTTCTTTTGTGGTGTAAGTTACTTGCGAAACACTTCTTGTTGGAAGTTGGCGCGCATGTTTTCTTTCGAGTTCGCGTATTCAAGGAGTAATGAATAACTGCCTGCCGTTGCCAGCCGCTCGGATGCACTTTTGAAATGTAAAGATTTTCTGAAAGATGAAGTTCATGAAGTCATATGTTTTATATGCGTGTATTTTTTTTTGATAATGTTATTGGATTATCGTTATATCGTATAGTTATCCATATCAATCGATCCGTAGGGTCTCGTGCCCCAGCAGTGGGGACAAAAATGAGGTGATGATGGTGATGATAATAGAATCACGTCTTTCGGTGGTGGGTGTTGAGGCGGTGAGATTACACAATCACTCCCCTATGTGAATCTCAATTCCTATAACATTGATCCATCATCAGTGTTATAGGAATACGTGATAAGTTAATTGTTTATTCTTTTGCAATGTTTGTAAAGCAGTCCGTCTTCTGTCGGTATCCAGAATATACACAAATTTGAAAATGAATAAGTAGGTACATATCAGAACGCACAGTTGAATTGTATGTCATCATCATCATCATCATCATCATCATCATCAGCCTACACACGTCCACTGCTGGACATAGGTCTCGCCAAGTGCACGCCACTGAGCAAATTGTATGTATTTATGTATAAAAAAACAAAAGGCAAAATGTGTCCAAAGGGGACTCCACTCAGTATTTGTTGCAGTGAATATATATCAGCTCACCTTTCTTAATACATTCTGGTAACGTGTCGTGCAACATTTTAACATTGTCAATATAATATGTTTTGAAATGGAACGCTTTTTACGAATCTAATCATGCAGTGCGCAATTAAAAAGTTACGCAAAGAGCTTTCTTATGTTAGGAATGACACCATTATTATAAATTTTTTTTCCATTGCAATATCAGCATGGTTGAACAAGGGGTTTCCCTTTTAACCGAGTGGGATATTTAATTGACAATTAGTTACATCTGTTAATTAGAAGGGAACTTTAAAAACCCTAAGGGGCGGAAAAGAAACGTTTTAGATAACGATCTGAGCCAGGCGCGTGTCCGTTGTATGGGCCTGTTATATTAGATGGCAAACGTACGACTTTTTTGACGTTTTTGAAAGAATAAAGGCTAGACAATGCATTCAAGGATATAAACCGAATTAGTTTCTTTAGTGTAACTAAAAATAGGGGCCAGTTTTTGCTTGTGTGCATATCATGGGGGGCATTTGCCAAAATCGCCACGCTTGGCAGGCGGGTTGGCGATCGCAGTAGGTTGAAGGTAACCTCAGAGAGATGCTGCTTCCCATCCTCTGGAATGGTCCCTTAGTCGCCTTTTACGACACCCACGGGTTGAGATGGAGTGGTGCAATTCTTTATCCCCGGCACCACACAGGTGGACATGAAATAGCGATATTTTAAATACTTATATAGCAACTATTTTAAAACACAAATATACTCTAGAATTGGGTCCAACCCACTTCCCAATAATTTACTAATTTGCATAGTTATTTATGTATTTTTTTAACTTACTAATTTTTTATATTGTTTTTATTGTTAGCATTATTATTTGATTTTATAAAATCTCTTTAAGATATTTGGCATTGTAAGATCTTTTTTATATATTTTTTTATAAGATTGTCAATTTTTTTGAAAAAATATAAAAGTTTGATACCAAAATCTAAGTATGAAAAAAAAGTACTTATAGTAAAAATGTCGTGCTCACAATGGAAACGTTATCCCTAAATTGTAATAACGTGACGAAATATTCTGAAACAGTTTGTGAATGTTAATTACGGCCAAGTGGTTCCTTTGCGAATGAATAGGTGTTTACTTATTGTTTTACTTGTTGTCGGCACGCAATACTTTTCCTTTGCCCTCATTAGTTATTTTGTATTAAGAGAGGTTTTGAAATGGCGCGGGAAAAGTTTCAAACTCCATAAGGGTAATCCTTTATTTCGCCTGATGTCAAGTGATGATAAGGTCATAGGTAGAAGCTGCACTTCCTCAATTATTGAGGAACTGGCTATCTCATCTTAAACTGTCGGATCGTAACACAACAATCCTACTAACTTTGATGTTATGGCCCCTGATGGTAGCCAGACAGGCGGACTTAAACAGCCCTAACACCAGTCAAACCTAGTACAAATATGTAGCCCGGGTAATCAATTCTTTTCTTCTTATGAACAAGGCATGGTATGGAAATGCAGTAATTTTAATTAAGCTTTTCAATGATTCAAACTTCTAATCTATTTATGGATGTAACAATATTAGATGTCCTAAAACTATGTTGGTCTGATCAATCTAAATATTCTGCAGTCTTCTAGCACACGTGTTCCCCTCTTCCTTGACATGGGATCTTCAAACTAGGCGTGAAGGCACCTTGTGGGCTGGCAGAGTGAGAGATTTTTATCACGCTGCACCAGTTGTCTTTGTTTTTTTTTTATTTTTTTTTTATACACAGCTCGGCAAATGACTCCACTCCACCTGATGTTAAGTGGAAATGGAGTCAAGACGTAAGGACAACTGATGCAGCGAGAAAACAACGCAGCATCAGTCACCCTCACCCTGCCGGCCCACAAGGTGCCTTTTCACGCCTCGTTTGTAGGACCCCATGTCATAGGAAGGAGGGAAAACGTGCGCTGGTAGACTATTCCATCTTTTGGAAGTGCGGCAGAAAAACGAGTCACCAAATTTCTTTGTGCGCGATGGAATGTTCGAGACAGTACAGCGGTGACTCCGGAGAGCAGCACGCGTACTCCTATGGAGAAAGGGAGAAGGTGGGATGAGGTCAAAAAGCTCTTCAGAGCACTCGCCGTGGTATAAGCGGTAGAAGACGCTGAGTGACGCTATATCTCTACGCAATTGCATGGGCTCGAGAGCATTAGTTACCTCTGCACTGCCGATAATGCGTATAGCGCGCCGCTGCAATCTGTCCAAGGCATCGAGAAGGTACTTTGCGGAACCGTCCCAGAGGTGCGAGCAATATTCCACGCAAGATCGCACCTGTGTCTTGTACAAAAGGCACAACTGATCCGGCGTAAAGAATCGCCGCACCCTGTTCAGGACACCGAGTTTACGTGACGCTGTTTTTATCACGGTTTCAATATAGTCCCTCTGGTTCAGATCGCAGCGAATCTCCATACCAAGCATGTTTATACTGCTCTGCAGACCGAGTGATGTGCCTTGAAGAGAGGGAAGGGGTAGGAATGGCGACTTTTTTTGCCGTGAACGCGCATACCTGTGTTTTCTTGGCATTGAACTCAACAAGGTTATTGGAGCCCCATTTAGATATGAGGTCCAACACCCGATTGAGCTCAATGACAAGATTTACTCGCTTCACTTTAGTCTCGACCTGCCCAGCCGCTGGGTGACCGTTATACCCACCGTGCACCGTACTATCATCTGCATAGCAATGAATATTTCCACGTTCGTTTTCACGTCTTCACGTTTGGACTCCATTTCAAATTAACATCAAAAACACATCGAAATGAAACAACATATACGGATCTACTCGCGTTTATTTAATACATTCATATATAATATTGTTCGCGTAAGCTTTAGAAAACAATATCAAAAAATCAAATTAAATCAATTAAAATCATCAGGCGAAGTGAAGTTATTTGCCGCGCTAACATTAAAATA
Source organism: Eudonia lacustrata (assembly GCA_947562085.1). NCBI lineage: Eukaryota > Metazoa > Arthropoda > Insecta > Lepidoptera > Crambidae > Eudonia > Eudonia lacustrata. The sequence goes on along the minus strand of OX387332.1, from coordinate 13,680,451 downwards.
AATATATAAGATTTATAATTTAAGCTATTTAATAAATTACTTAAGCGCAATTCTCAAATGGTCACCCATCTAAATTAATCTGTCGAAAACGTCGCGCAACTTATCTCGACAATCTGTTGTTCAGTTAGCGCGCAGTTAACCGGTCGGTTATAAACAACTGTTTGTGAGAGCGTCTCGTGCCAACTAGTTGTTGTCGAGAGGCTTTAACATCTTAACCGACATTGAGAATTGTCTGGGATGAGTTGAGAATGTTCTAGTCGTTAACGTTCAATCTTAAATGACTATTAGTTCATTCAAATTCAAATCTTTTATTCGCATTAAATAGGGTTGCCAACTATTTTTCAGGAAATTCAAATAAATCTATCTCTATTTAAAAAAAAGGATTTAAAGAAAAAATTAAGTATTTTCCAAATTTATTTATTTAAATGTTTAAAAACATATTTCTTTGTAGGTACCTACTTTGGCACTGTCTAATAATTTTTTATTGTTTTATAGCGCGTTCAGAATTTAGCGTATCGTTTCGTTTCACTTCACCTGAGTCTGAGTGTCATTCAGTAATTCAGAAATTAAGTCAACAGGAATATTCCGTTCAAACGCTCGCATTAGTCGGAAATAAAGTATTTACAATACTTTATTTTTATTAAAAAGAATAAAGTATGGGGATGGAAAATAACGTAGGATAATATGTTATTTTAAAGTATGGTTGGCAACCCTAGTTTTACATGGTGTTCGTTCATATTAATGGGTTATCCCGAAGTCTATTTGGTCATCTATATATTAATACGTGAAGCAAAAACTTTGTACATCTTTTTACGAAAATTGCGCGGACGGAGGAATATGAAATTTCGTACACTTATAGTTTATATAGAAAAGGTTATACGAATGTTAATATTTTTTTTAAATTATGCATAAAAATACATTAAATCAATAAAACAAACATTACACACACTACCATGTATTTGACACACACTTATATGTATTTGACAAAATTTCAAAAATGGAAGAGGAGCGGCCTAAATCTGTTAATGCCAATCCAAACTCACATTCTATCTTTTTTAATTTTTTATTGCTTAGGATACATTATGTGCAGCCTTAATAAAATTACGGTCGAATTTCGGTCACTGGGCGACCACTAGCATGCCAAAAATCAGTACCATGTCCTACTGCAAAACGTCATTGTGCTAATTCCTACCTGAGACGTGACTTTTTGCTTCGTAAAATTTATTACCCTTGCACATTATTCGCAAGCAGGTGCTCTATCGATAGTTTCTTTTACCAGTCATTTGCTGTCCCACTGTTGGGTAATTTCCATCATTGACATCAAGTAGTGGCTTAATCACTGTGGTATGATCGCAAACCTGACTTGTGTATCGAAAAATACGAAACACACTGTCTTAGCCTTCGAATTCCACCCAGGACCTCCGGTTATCGTGTCGACAGCCGAAGCATAATAAGATTTTTAAAACGATTTCATTTAATTGTGTTATTTAGTTTTTATATTATATTTTTTCTAAAATCGTTTCTTTTTAATATGATGTTGCTTTTCTACCATAAGCTACGAAACTCAGTAACTCAACTTCAATGTTTACGCCACTGTGGATCGCAGCCGGCCCGCCACGGCTCGTTAATGTCCGACATTGTTTGGGACACTTACCCCGGCCTCGGCGGACACTACACATTTAATTAAGGATTTTAGTGGCACGCAGCAACGCTGGTAGCGTTTTTTTGTATTAAGTATAATATCTGGCTCGAAGGACCATATGTTGATCTCAAGACGATGTTAAATTAAAAAGCGGACTGTATTTATTTAATAATAATTTATTCGTGTAGCCGTATAAATGCCATTGTCAGCATTTACACCTGTGGTCCCAAGGGAATTTTTAATAAGCTGTCTTATCACATCTCCTATATCTTATCTGTCGTGTAATTAATTGGCGTAATTTGGTTAAACACTAGACTGCTGAGTCACGTTTTAGTAACCTGCCTGCAATGACGCTTGCCTCTGTGGACACTACACCTTTAATTAAGAATTTAAGGGGCTTGCAACTATGTTGGTCGAATAGCTTGTACACTGGCTTTATTTATGGAAAATATCCGGCTCGAAGGACCATATGCTGATGTCGCCATCTTTGAGTAAACCGGCCTGAATTTAAGATGTAATCAATGATCAATGATTCTAATGCAGCCGGGACCGACGGATTTACGTGCTTTCCGAAGCACGGAGGAGCTCGATATAATATATTTTGGTCTCCCATCCGATGACCGGTCTGTGCGAAAGTTACTTAACCGTAGCGCACCTGGTGCGTTAGCCACTGCGCCATCGAGCTCCTCAGTTGTCTGTACAACATCAGCATTTTACAGAAAAGACGAAACCGTTTTTGTACACGGAATATCGCAACATGAATTTTACAATATGCTGCTGATATATACACAAGTTACTAGCCTCATTAACCCATACAAACCCGCCATTTCCGATGCGACTGGCTGTCAAACCCCGCGCGTATGTCATGCGACCCGCGCCCTACTGAGTTAGTTCAGACAAAACGTCCCACGAGCCGATCCGAACCCTTCGGAGAATCTGGTAGGGCACGGTGACGCGCACTTTTGAGTGTACGATGTCGTTCCCTCTAGAAAACCTCTGAAGGTGATTCGTTTCAACACGGCTTGAGGTACCCTTTACGTAGGTACCTCGCCGCCCCCAAAAAAGCCCGGTGAAGCTGAGAATGCCGTCTGAGGCAACCAGCAATCTCTCTCTCAAAAAAAAAGTCCTTGTTCATTTATTCGTCTACTAATCCTCATTCTGTTTTTTGTTTCAGAATCTGGAATAAATTTCCAATACATAGAAATAGGAATATTGGAAGATACCATAAATTATAAATTTATATAAATGTTAAGCTGCGCGGCAATGGGACATTTGCTAGAAATATTCCATTATTAAAAAAATATTGCTTTACAGTCTATGAAAATATAATTCTATGAAGCTATGATCAATAACAAACGATCGTGTATACTTTTTAGTGCACTTTCCATAGAAAATATAATAATTTAGCTCAATTGAAAGTGCATTGGCCGCACATACGCTTGATCACTTTCCATCAGGCGGGCTGTACGCTAATTTGCCGCACAGACGGACAGCAGACGTATACATAAAAACTTCGTCTGTCTGCGGTTGAAACGAACTGCCATTTATCCGTTATCCAGTTAAGTGATAAATGCCCCAAAAACGGAGACTGCAGAAGGTAAGCTTCTTACATATCGCGCTCGAGCCGAGGCTTTGAATACCGTTAAAATATTGGTATCGATACTTCTGTCAAACGAAGAACCCGGTAAAAATAGTATATACGAGTACACTTTTAAACTTTCGCGTTCCATAGTTAAACAAATAATTTAAACGGGGATTAACTACTACTAGCGACTCGCCCCGGCTTCGCACGGGTGCAATGCTGATACTAGAAACCTTCCTAATGAATCACTCTTGTCTATTAAAAAAATACCGCATCAAAATCCAATGCGTAGTTTTAAAGATCTAAGCATACATATGTATGTACATAGGGACAGACAGACAGCGGGACTTTGTTTTTTACTATGTAGTGATGTTTAAATACCTACTAAATTCGCGAGTACGGTTGCTTGGCAAGGCCCGATTTTACTACTAGGCTACTTTTGCAGGAATACCTAGCCTTAATGAAAGCTACGGACGCTGGCGTGCGCGTGGCTGGTTTTTTGGGTTGGGATAGGATTTAAGACCTTTGACACGCAAAGAAGTCTTCTTCTTTCGTGTCGAAGAGACGAAAAGAAGTCTTCTTCTTTTCGTGTCGGACACGGAATATCGCAACAGCAGTGCTATTATCTAAGCAAAACAGCGTCGACCTCGACATTGAACTCGCTCATAATTTGCAATCGAATGTAGACTTTATTACTATTTAAAAGTAGGTTGAAATTCGTTTGCAAGCTATGAGCGAGTTCAATGTTGAGTTTGACGCTGTTTTGCTTAGAGAATAGGGCTGCAGCTCGCAACAGTCCGAGAGCGCAGCTGTTTCGAAATACCGTGTCCGTGAGAGGTTGCGTATGTGTGCGTTGGTCGAGCGCGTCACGTGTGAAGCGGTCTTCTGCAGTGTCGTTATTTTGTGTGAATACTCTCGAACACCTCGCACGCGCGCTCATAAACCCGTTATTTATTGTTGGTGTTAATTAATGGAGATTTTAATTAGTTATGCGCGACGAACGACGAATTGCAGCGAATATTGCGTTGCAATTGTTCTTTGCTCGCATATTTGCTGAGGTGATTAATCATTGTCTTCTTTATGAATTTCATTTTATTGTTTGGAGTGGAGAGGCGCTTTATTGTTTTGTTTCAATAATCAGAAGAATGGAGCAGTTTTTTCGCTGAAAAATTGAAATGGAAATATAAATAAATCTTTACTTGGTACAAGTACACTTCAACTTTGTGAATTTTTGGAACAAAACAAATCATTGAGTATTGATTTGCTATTTATTATATTTTTTGAATTATTACAATTAAATTTTAATTATTACATACAATTTGCTAGTTAACGTACCCAGAATAGCTTTGAAGCACCTCTGAACATTTTTTAAAATTTGTTATTCTTGTTACTTATAATCATGAGCCTATTTTCGTTATTCATATTTGTTGTTATTACAGAAAATATTAACTCTCAGTTAGTTAAATTTCTTTTTTCTTTTTCTGAGGAGCTCGGTGGCGCAGTGGTTAACGCGCCCGGTCTGCGAGTGCTGAGGTTAAGCAACTTTCACAAAGGCCGGTCATCGGATGGGTGACCATAAGTGTATTATTTTGAGCTCCTCTGTGCTTCGGAAGGCACGTAATGGGCCCACGTGGTGGTTTAAAAGCCCGTTCTCCCTATCTATTCATAGGGAAGGCTCGTGCCTTGAGCTGATGATAGTTAAATTTTAAATCGGGAAAAAACATAAAAAAATTTACGAGCGGTATTTTTCTAACATTTTTAATGCGCTGGGGGTGCTGCTAAAAAATTATTTCAAAACTTTGTCTGAAATGGTTTTTCATCGTTTTTACGACTTCGTTCTATTCATCTGTTACAATACCGTGGCGAAACTAACTCGAAATTATAGTAATTCCATTTGAGCAAATAATACCCCCCTCCCCTTCAAAATTTGTTAGCCTGTTATAATTTAAGCTAAACCCCGCCACTGCCACTGCCGCGAATTCGTTTCATTAATATCGTCGAGTTCCGACTGTCTCATTATATTTAATTTGGCCGGTTCAATGGATTTACGATGGCCGTGAAACCATCTGAATATCAGTCCCCCTTATCAGCCCCCCGCTTGCCGCGCCCCGTTTAGAATGTTAATAGGTTTAGGCATAGACTTAAAACTTGCTACCTAACCACCATCTCATCTAAATATGTTGACTTAACATCAAAGGTTAAGCGTTTACTCAATATAAGCCACTCTAACGCCATCTTCTGTGATCTTGTAAACGAAACAGACCAAAAAAAATTAAAAAAAACGAAACGTAAAACGAAACAAAACGAAACGAAACAAAAAAAACCAAAACACAAAACATAAACACTAAACAAAACACAAAACAAAACAAAATACAAAACAAAACAAAATACAAAACAAAACAAAGCAAAACAAAACAACACAAAACGAAACTAGCGAAGAAACATACTTTTGCAATGTTACGGTGACTTTTAAGTCGGTTGAATGTTGAATTCTTGAAACGCCATATTATTCAACAACGAATCTTTTCGTGTGCTTGATTGGCTTCCGGCAAACAAAGGGCTTTTATATCATGTAATTTCATGGACTGTAATGTCATTGCAGTACAGAAATACTGCTAGAGATGTCATGGTAAGGAAGGCCCAAGTACCCTGATTCCCTACGATAATGAAAACCGTAACGATATCGAAGCGACTTTGTCGTTGAAACCATTTTCTTACTAACATCCGAATTTAAAGTCGTTCGAACGAAGCTCCAACTAACCGTATACGGTAGATCTGAATACGGTTGGTTGGAAATTCGTTCGAACGACTTTAAAATCTGGTTGATTGACGGATGTAAATACGAAAATGGTTGCAACGACTAAGCCGCTACGATATCGTTACGGTTTTTGTTACGAGAAACAGGGCACATGATGACTATGCATCGAAAAATCTTGTTAGTAGGTAATAACCGATTATCCCCTCAACGTTGTTCTATTATACCTATAACGTGCGATATCGATATTGATCTTTATACCCAAATATTAAGGTTCAAAATGTATTAATGAAATTTGACATTTTGTGGTAAGTTGATCTGCTGCCGTTTGTACGTTACATGTGGGAGTAGGGTGAAAATCAAGGAAATCTGAATTCAAACAAAAATAGACCATACAAACTATGCCACCACGGTTGAATTTTCAAAAAACTCTTAAAAGATAATACCTAAGATATAACCCAATTTTTACATGGCTGTAGGCTTGTAGGTCTATGGTTTTGAAGCCTATTCTAATTCCGGTCACGCGTCTCTACCGTTTAATCTGTCTGCATTGTATCTGCGACTGGCTTACCTTGTTATGATGCGACGGCATTAAGGGATTAACTCGCTGAATGGGAGGCACGGGTACTGCTTCATTGGTATTTGTTATTGTTAATTATTTACAATGTTGTTTTTTATAATGGCGAGAAAACAGAACATGTAATACATGTTCCATCAACAGAGTCCCTATATGTTTTTTATACTATATGTTACGGGGAAGCGCTTGGCCTCCATCTTACTGATGAACCCTTTGACTGGTATAGCGTAATATATTTTTCATTAGTTTTCATTTCTATTGCAACTACGTAAGGTTTAAATTATGATGGCATCTATATTGCTACCACAAGTAAAAGGGTTAGTGATGATAAGTCCGATGATGGAAGCACACTTCACCCGGAACCCTCAACTACTGAGGCACTGGTTACCTTATTTCTAGCTGTCGGAATACGACAATGTTACAAACGTAGATGTTGTGGCGATATATTGAGATAAGATTGTGGTGGCTAGCCAGGCGGACAAACAAGCCCTACCACCAACGTCTTAACCACTAGACCACAGAGGCTGTTAAAATGTGTGTGCTCGTAATTACTTATTTTTGTGAATCAATTATATTTTATTATGTAAGTATGTTGGTAATTTAAAAAAAGTATCATTTCTAAGAATATATTTATTAGCGCTATCTTCATACTGAAGTTTTTTTTGAACTTTAACTCCAATATGATCGGAGACCTTACTATTATCCTCTTTTAAGGCAGTTCTCTCTATTTTCCTTCTCGCACTTTCATTCAACATACCACACATTCATCCATCGCCTTTCATTCCAAGCAGTGGGTGCTCTGATTTATAATATTTACATAGTCTTAACTAGTTTTTTTTCATTTATATATTTAATTAATGTAATTTGCAGGTTTATGGGCCCAGTAGCGCAATCATCCCTTTGTTTCCATCGACGTTCGATTCTACCACTACTGTTCCTTGACCTAACGCACGGATTGGGGTCCCGTCCGCTGTAGACACAGTGTGATCTGAATCAAATTCATGAATTTCGGTGAAGAAGTCTCTTCTTACAGCAATGTGGGTTGTTGCTCCATTGTCAACGAACCAATCATCTTGTTCTTCATTATTGACATTTAGGCAATCTTCCACGTTGAATGCATCCATAACCGTCATTTGAACTTGCTTGGTTTGGCTTGTGCCTGGCGTGCCTTGAGTTGACTTTGGTGGTCTTCCATCTTTAATCCACTTTCTGCACTTGCGAACCCTGTGTCCCTTCTTAGAACAATATCCGCAAACCAGCTGCTCGTCCTTATTGTCCTTCACTTGACGTCCTGCAGGCATCGTCACTAGTGCTTCCTTCGCGGAGCTCTCTTGACTATCGCCAATGCGAAGGTTTCTTTCGAATGCGCATAGATGACTCGTCAAACTGTCTACGTTCTTCTCAGTCTGCTTTTGCATAAGCCAGCTTGACTTGAAGTTGAAGTATCTGTCATCTAGAGTGTCTAAGACTTTACATATCAGGAGTACTTCCGGGAGCTTTGCGCTAGGATCAATCTTAACGACTTCTACGTTTATTTCGTTCCAGAGATTCTTGATTTTGGACATATGTGTGGGGATGTCATCCTCCTTACTATGTTTCATTCCAAAAAAGTCTAAACACAAACCGTAGATGATGCTCTCTGCCTCTCCGTCGAACAGTCTATGTAACTCCTTCCAGACTTCATGTGCGGTCTTGTATCGCATCACTTTTTTAAGCGTATCTTCGGTCATGTTCGTGGTAAGCATGAGCAGAGCGCCAGATTCAGTCTTCTTATATTTGGCCAGGGCCTGTTCATAAGCGCTTTGGGTGGCGTCACCTACAGCTTCACTTGCACTTGACTCCAAGGTAGGTTCTGAACTCTACCGTGAACAGCATCGCTTGCACCGTCGGATCCCTCCAAGAGTGCCGAAATGTTGTATTTCCACGTAGCCCAGTTCTCTTTACCCTTTAGCTTTGCGATCTCGATCCTAGTTGAGTATTCCATTCTCTCTTCTTTCCTCGGTGGGCACAGAACCTCTTATAGAGTGACGCTTACCGGAAGGTAAAATGTAGAAGAACAAAGGAAGATAGAGTAGGAATATCAATAGAAAAAACAAAAACGTCCGTCATCAATACGAGGAGGTAAGACTATGTACAAGCAAAAGAGTATTTTATGCAAACTCCTTGATGCCGTCCTTAACACTTTCCCACATCAATGAGTTTCAGTCCCAGCTTGTCTCTGATCCTCTGTAGACATGGCTTCGGAACTGCCTTCGTAAGAATGTCAGCCAACTGATCTGCAGAACTTGTCTTTTTGACTTCCACTAGACCTTCTTGTACTGCTTCCCTTACAAAGAAGTGTCTGATCCTAATGTGTTTTGTCCTCTTATGGAACTCTGGATTGTGCGCAAGACGAATCGCAGCTTCATTGTCTACATGTAGGATAGGGATCTCTTCCACATGTGTCAGCTGTGTGAATATTTGCTGTAGCCATATCAGCTCACGAGCACCTTCGCTTGCTGCAACTATTTTAGCTTCGGTCGTTGAGATGCTAACTGATGCTTGACGTTGACTGAGCCAGGAAACTGCTGCTCCGCCAAAACAAGTTATCACACCAGTGGTTGATCTTCCAGTTTCGGTACAACCTCCGTGGTCAGCATCACTGTATCCAACAATGCCGCTTGTTGTTGTCGAATCTCCATATTGAATCCCTAATGATAAGGTGCCTTTCAAATATCTGAAGATTCTCTTAACTTTCAACCAGTCACTTGCGGTCGGGTTTTCTAGGTTTCTAGAAACTACTCCCACTGCGTAGGCTATATCGGATCGGGTGCCCGTCATCAGGTATGCCAAAGCTCCTACGGCTTCTCGATAAGGAAACCTTCCTACAGCTTTCCCATTTTCGGTACACTCTCTTTCTATAAGCGTAGTGACTGAATTGCAGTCAGACATTCCAAAACGTTCCAGTATTTTCTTTGTATAAGCTTCCTGCTTGACCAGGATGGAACCATTTTCATGTCGCTCTATTTCGAGTCCAAGGTAGTAGGACGCTTTCTTGGTCGTGATCTTCAGTGATCCGCTCAGTTCCTTTATTAATTGATCAGCCAGTTTCTTGTCTGTAGCGGCTACGAGCCCATCATCCAACCAAGTCCATCCCGAAGACCAAGTTCGGACCATACCGATTCCCGAGGAGGAGGATGGAGATTTTGTCGATGCCAGCGAAGAGCAACTCGAAGTTGTGGAGCCTGAAATAGAAGTAGAGCCAAGATACCACCTGAGAGACAGATCTACACTAAAAACTCCTAAGAAACTTGAAGACTACGTGTGCTTCGTAGGAATCGAGAAATTCCCAGAAACATTTAAAGAAGCTATTGAGAGGGAAGACAGCACTGAATGGCAAAAGGCCATGATGAATGAAATGAAATCTCTAGCTGACAATGATGTATGGATATTGAGTGAATTACCTGCAGATAGGAAGGCACTCCCGTGCAAGTGGGTGTTCAGAATCAAACGAAACCCAGATGGATCGATTGACAAATATAAAGCTCGTCTTGTAGTTAAAGGGTTCAAACAACGAAAAGGGATTGACTATGAACAAACCTATAGTCCGGTGGCCCGGATGGCAACTGTAAGGGCTTTACTCAGTGTCAGTGCCAAAGAAAACCTATACTGTGTGCAGTTCGACGTTTCCACAGCTTTTCTGAATGGAAAACTGGACGAGGACATATACATGAAGCAACCAGAGGGCTTCAACGACGGCACCTCAAGGGTATGCAGACTTCAACGGAGCCTCTATGGTTTCAAGCAAGCGCCACGGTGCTGGAATTCCTGTTTTGAGGAAATACTGTTGAAAAAAGGATTTAACCAGTGTTCCGCAGACAGCTGCCTTTTTACCAAGAAGATTGGAGATAAGCAGATCCAGAGAAGAATGAAGAAGAAGAAGAAGAAGTTTCCTTCCTATCTGCAGGTAATTCACTCAATATCCATACATCATTGTCAGCTAGAGATTTCATTTCATTCATCATGGCCTTTTGCCATTCAGTGCTGTCTTCCCTCTCAATAGCTTCTTTAAATGTTTCTGGGAATTTCTCGATTCCTACGAAGCACACGTAGTCTTCAAGTTTCTTAGGAGTTTTTAGTGTAGATCTGTCTCTCAGGTGGTATCTTGGCTCTACTTCTATTTCAGGCTCCACAACTTCGAGTTGCTCTTCGCTGGCATCGACAAAATCTCCATCCTCCTCCTCGGGAATCGGTATGGTCCGAACTTGGTATTCGGGATGAACTTGGTCTTGACTAGGTCTATCTCCCTCTTAGACCTAGTCAAGACCAAGTTCATCCCAGAACGAATCTGCAGATCTTCAGAGAAGTCTTTTTTTTATTCTTAGAGTATGAGAGGACCTTAGTATATGTATTACAGAGTATTTTCACACTAGAGAGTTTATCACACTGAAGTTAAGGGATCAGTACTACGACAAAGTAATCTATTCAGTATATGATAATAATAATGTTAAAAGTAAATTAAATTTATTATTTCAAAGTTACAAGCACACTAACCGACGGAAATTGTTTAAATTTTGACAATGAGCGCGACGTTAATTGGAACTTTAAAACTTTGAACGGACGCCCCGCGCGTTTTAACTTTAATACGATTGCGCGTGTACTGTGGTCTTTGTGCAGCCTGAAATGTGGTTAGCTTGTTTTTGAAATGGCGGCTGTAGTGACTGACGTGGTTAGCGGCTGACGATTAAGGAATAACGGAATTATTATTACAACGAAATTATTTGAATTTGTTTTGGCCAGCTGTATTTTTTTTATTTGGAGGCCCGGCTTTCGCATACGCACGATAAACTTGGCTATCTATACTATACTATATATATACTATACTTCCCGTGTACGTTGAAAGAACCGACTTCGACACAGTTTATACATCATGCTGTGTTAGCCTGTTATTGTTTTTACACATATACTATATAATCTAATATTATGAAGAGTTTGTTTTTTTGTTTGGTTGAACGCGCTAATCTCAGGAACTACTGGTTCGAATTGAAAAAATATTATTGTGTTGAATAGTCCATTTATTGAGGAAGGCTATTATAGGCTATATTACATCACGCTATGACTAATAGAACGCGGGTGAAACCAGCACAGCTAGTGTATATTACATTGAACTTTATGGACCTGCCCCCCGACCGCCCTAACCGGAATCGCGTATTGTTTACGACGTCATATAGCCACCTTGCACCGCCTATGAAAACAATATCAAAAGCTAAAGGCTATAGCTTTCGATATTGCTTTCATAGGCGGCACGAAACGACGAGATGACGTCATAAACTACACACGAAGTCAAAGCGATCGGTTAGGCGGTCGGGCCCCTGGTGTCCCGACCGCCTAACCGATCGCTTTGAGCTTCGTCTTAGCTTTTGATATTGCTTTCATAGGCGGTGCGAGGTGGCAAGATGACGTCATAAACTATACGCGTAGTCCAAGCGATCGGTTAGGCGGTCGGGGGGCTGGTTCCAACTCGATCGGTAGGCAGGTAGGTAGGGTGGTCGGACAACCTAGTCCGGATGGCGAGCAGGGGGATGGATAAGGATGGCGCAACACGCAAGACCGTGAAGAGTGGCGTGCGAGGGAAAAGGCCTATGCCCTGCCGTGGGCGGAAGTGGTGATGATGGCGATGATGATGATGTATTTTTTAATTTTACTACTTTGTTTATGTTGTATTCTTTTTTTAAATGTCATAATTAATGAATTCGGTTTTGACTAAGGTTTGGGAAGTGTCGACATTTTCATTGTCACGAGACGAACACACGACTTCTAAGTATAGACGAGATTGGTGGGAGACCGCCAAAGTAGAAGACGCTTGGAGATTTGGGGTAAACCTTTGTCAATCAGTAAGACGATATAGGTTAATAAAAAAAAATAAAAATCTAAATTGATTAAAAATTAATTGGAAGACAAATAAATACAAAGTTAACAATAAAAACAGAAATTCTTAACTAATTAAGTGTTAGTGAAGTTACACAACACGGATACCCATAATGACTCGTCGCTACGATTTAACCCGTTAATAGCGCAACGGCTAGTTGTGCATATTAAAACAACGCCCAAACTAACCCCCCAGCGGTCGCGGATACGTCTTAATTATTGCACCCGCCGGACCAACGGTTAATTAGTTGCTGTAATTAATTATGAAACTAGGGATGCTCGGGGAACGTCGATGCTGTATCGTTTATCCTGACACTGGGTACCTGAAATCTATCTTAACTTGTTATCTTTAACCGAAATTAGGTGCTACCCTAATATGTCGTTATTTTATGCGGAATCGTAACTGATTTATTTATTTATTAAGATCACCAACATAAGGTACAGCAATTAAATAAAAATACATATAAAATACAGAGTTGCTTGAAACGAACTGTCCTTACAATAACAGGTAACAGGTTAATTTTATCTACAGCATGCATATATTATTATTTATTTATTTTCAGCCTATATCGTCCCTCTGCAAGGCAAAGGCATGCATACATGGTAGGTATAATTAAAATTAAAATAATTAAGTAAACATTCAGTATACCTTACAAACTAAAATCTTATATAACAAGAACTGATAATTTATTGTTGCGAAATGCGAGTGGCTAATTTAAATATAGGGTTATAACTTGTTCGTAAAAAAAGGTAGAAAATATTTTTATTTTTCACGAACCTGACTCGAACTTGTACCAGAATAATGCTGTGCCCCTTTCTTACAAAGTAAGTACATATATAGTAATGGCTTTTTTCAATCCAACCCAAAAATTCTTTACGTTGTTATTATGGCGGCAGATTGTTATATACGATTGGTAACTAGCCAGGCGGACTAAGAACAAGCCCTGTCACCATCTAGGAATCGAACCTGGAATCTCTGGGTCTGCGACAAATGGTGTAGTGACTACACCACACCACCAAAAATAATATCATAATAACAACGAACATGCTTGTAGTTATATTATCGAACTATCCTTATAACTTAAAAGTCATCTCTGCACCACCTTTTAGGCATCAAGTCCGCCATATAATTTATGTTTCAAATTTTTTTATTAAAAAAATAAAAAGAAACTTAATAAAAGAAATATCGAAATCTAACAAGTGCTTTGAATCTATCGACTCTTGCTGTTTATATTATTTACTATTGCTTTTTAAAGTGTATGATCTCGATGTACTATTTATATAATTCAAAAATTACTGGTTTCTAACCGTTAATTACACGCCAAGCTTTTCTGAATTGATATGTAAAACGCTAAATGAATATTACACATCCCTACGGCAACACAAACGTTAGTTTCAGAGTCCACAGGGGCGACACGAGTAATGATGAGTATCGTTTTACGTAATTTCGTGTGCACACGTTGGTGTCGGGGTTCGGGACCTCGCCTATTATTATACACTGTTATTGTAATTATAGCTGGTAACGAAATAGGCATGTGGATATTAGAAAAAAATGGTGCATGTATGTTTACGTTTCAGCTACAAAGCACAACAACTGTTTGTATCATTGTTGGTGACAAGAAACGTACTTATATTTGACGACCTTCTTGGTCGAGTGGTTTGTACACCGGTTTTCATGGTGTCGCCATCTCTGAGGTCCCGGGTTCGATCCCCGGTCGGGTCAATTTAGAAATTCTTGTTTTTCTAAATTGTCTCGGGTCTGGGTGTTTTCTATGTATAATAAGTATATATTTAAGTATTTTAAGTATGTTTATCCGTTGTCTAGTAACCATATAACGAGTTTCATTACGAAGCTTCTCTTGGGCTAGATAATTGGTGTAAGTGTAGGAAAATTTATTTAGTATTTATATGGGCGGTGAGAAAATGAAGGCTCTTCAAGCGGTGGTGATCGAACATCAAACAACACACATTCGTCATTATCACAGCTCCCTAACTGTCGGCACACGAAAATTGTGCTGCTACTAACAAGATTGTTACAGCGAAAGACTTGAAAAAGATTTTGTTAACTATGCTGAGGATCTCGATAGGTTAGTGGTTAACGCGCCCGGTGTGCGAGTGCTGAGGTTAAGCAACATTCGCTAAGGCCGGTCATCGGATGGGTGACAAAAAATTTATCATCTCGAGCTCTTCCGTGCTTCGGAAGGCACGTAAAGCCGTTGGTCCCGGCTGCATTAGCAGTTATTACTCATTATCAACCACCAATCCGCACTGGGCCCGCGTGGTGGTTTATGGTCCGGTCCCCCCTTTTCATCCATAGGGAAGGCTCGTGCCCCAGCAGTGGGGACTATAAATGAGCTGATGATGATGATTATGAATTATCTGACGCTGCTACTCAAAGTGAGTCTTGGCCTGTCCAACTGGGTCTGTCCTGTGCACTTTCTCCAGTCATCCGCGTGAGATGATTGCGTTAGTGGACCTAAACCAATTTCTAAGACCAACCAAACCAAATACAATAATGGTACCTTGCTAAAATTCTAAGATTGTATTTCTGACTCAAACATCCGGCTCGCAGGACCACACTGTTTGATCACTAATGTAAAACAACTTACGGCACAGCCATTGCGAACGTTGCTTAACTTACATTATCGCTTTCCCAAGAAGTTATGAATGAATGAAGTAAGAATGAGTAACACTGTCTGAGTGGTAGAGCCACGCTGCGTTGCAGCACGAAATGGGCCGGCTCGCCCGGCGTAACACCACCCTCTCACAGAATATCGGCGTGAAACAACGGCACTCGTTGCTGTTGTGTTTCGTCCGGTGAGTGAAATTACCGGAGGCCCATCTCTCACCCCTCCCCCAATTCCTACTCCCTCCTCAAGATCCAACTCCTTTCCAAGGGTGGCAACGCATCTGCGATAACTTTGGTTTTGCGGGTGTCCATGGGCGGCGGTGATTACTTTCCATCAGGTGACCCGCCTGCTCGTTTGCCTCCTTTTAACATAAAAATAAAAGTTTCTCAATAGGTTTTTTTTTAATAGCCTATATTGTCTCCCACTGCTAAGCAAAGGCCTCCAACTTCTCTACTTACTTATCCTTATCCTGAGCCAACATATACCACCCCGTTTTTAGTATTATCTTTTGTTTTATTTTCATTTCGAACAAAACAATATTTTCGGTCTTGTTGTTTGCATGGTACGATGAATTTCTGAGTTCGGGGGTCAATAACGCACTATCGGCTTTTACACCGTTGAATGCGCTTTCTGAGTTACTGGTCTGAATGAATGAATGTGATAACGGTCACGGAGCAATGTTTATGGTTCTATATGAATAGAATCGGACGCGATATCGGTTATATTGTATTGTATACAAAAAAATATCGACTATGATAGTGTTTTTCAAATAGTATGGAGAAAATTATTATTTATTTACAAAAAAATGTAATCCACGTTGCATGCCGTGGCAGCCTTTAATTGAGACGTCACTAACTCTATGGTATGTTCTACCTCGAGAAGATCGATGGAGCACAGTGGGTAACGCGCTATGCGTCATCTTCAGATGGGCAACCAAAACTGTATCATCTTGAGCTTCCCTGTGCTTCGGAAGGCACGTGTTGCCGTTGGTCCCGGCTGCATTAGCAGTCGTTAACAACCACCAATCCGCACGGGCCCGCGTGGTTGTATATGACTCGTTCGCCCTATCCATCCATAGGGAAGGCTCGTGCCCCAGCAGTGCTTTTCTTGTGCTTTAAAGCCGGGTCGGGCTCCGTGCCAGCCGCGAAGAGGCACCAACCATACCACCGTCGCGTGCCCTCCTCTCCCCGTCATGTACCTAAAGGGGGCCAATACGATATTGTGGTGGTTTATCGAAGCCTCGCGAGCGTGTCGATCGGTTCGGTACTGTACAACTAATTTGATTTGAACTGAATTACAACTGTCAAGAGTGACCTATTTTAGTATACAGGGCGTCCCACGGCCATGCCACATGGAGGGAAAGTACCTTAATTATTGTAGATGGAACACTTTACTGAAAGAAGACTTTATTTTAATTTTTAAAACAATTTTAACTGCATTCATACATTTTTAAATAATTGCCTGGTTCAACCGGGAATCGAACCCGGTACACGAGAAAAATATCATTCTGTAGTTTTATCATACCGATCGGAAGGCTTCATCATAAGGATTATTTTTTGCTAATTAACATAGCATCAGAAATAAAAGAAAGACCATGAATTTTGACATTTTTAATTTAAAATTAATCAATTTAATATATTAAATGCTCAATATGAGTCCCATTCTGTTGAATACAAAGTCGTACTCTTTTGATTATTTCACTCCCTGACGCTTTTTTGATCATGTTATGGTGAATATTTAGAATAATACGTCTAAGTTCTGTTTGTAGCTCGTGGAGACTTTCATACCGGTTCTTATAAACTAAATTTTTTACATTTAAATTTTACATTTTAATTAAAAATGTCAAAATTCATGGTCTTCCTTTTATTTCTGATGCTATGTTAATTAGCAAAAACTAATCCTTATGAAGCCTTCCGATCGGTATGATAAAACTACAGAATGTTTTTTTTCTCGTGTACCGGGTTCGATTCCCGGTTGAACCAGGCAATTATTTAAAAATGTATAAATGCAGTTAAAATTGTTTTAAAAATTAAAATAAAGTCTTCTTTCAGTAAAATGTTCCATCTACAATAATTAAGGTACTTTCCCTCCATGTGGCATGGCCGTGGGACGCCCTGTATAGTACGAGTAATAAGCAAATTTCTTATCGTGCTCGGTGGTGTGTACTTGGAGAGGCCTATGTCCAGCAGTGAACTAGTATAATCTGATGATGATGATGATGATGAAGGTGAGGACGGCGGAGTATACAACGTGTATCAGATAATTGTGGTCATAATGAAAATACCCAAAGTGTAGCCGATAAAGATAAAGATATATTTATTTGTTAAAACATGAGTATGCACATGGTGCAGGTGTTATTAGTGAGTGATGTCCTAACATGTTTTGTCCTTTAAGGCATACAAATGTTAAATTACAATAAAAACAATAATTATTAAAATTATATATTAAAAAAAAACATTTTATGCCACTGACTTGAAAACATTTAAATAATAATAATATAATGTGAAATAACTTATAAATCAATATAATCAATAAAAATGATACAAATTAAAAACGTTAAACAATTATAACAATATTAAAAAATTCTTGATTAGTGTTATTAACGTTTAGTAGATCCAATTAAGAACTTACTTGTTGGTCAAAAATGGCAGGCCAAAACGAAGTTGATCCAACTTGTAACGATGTAACGGTGACATCTCCGTTCTTCCGTTTAACAGCCGGAGACGTAACGGAAGGTGTCACAATCATCGTTGCGGCGTAACGATGTCGTTACCCGCCGTTAATAACGATGTGACGCAACAACCGCGCCCCTGACCGGAATACGTCATAAGTGACGTCTCTTTATGCTAACCGAATGGACCTTGGTAGGGTTGCCAGCGAACAGAAATCAAAATCATATCAAAAATAAAGTTCGATTTAAGATGTGAGTGTATGTTACTGACTTCGCTGGAAATTTCGCTGAACACTTCAGCACTTTCTGAAACCAACTAAATAATCTAACAGCTTGTAACTATTTTTTATTATTTTAATGTTTTCTAGCACAGTGCTATATGTAGTCACATAATGGTTATTTTTAATTATGTAAACTTTATATTGCTTAATTAGTAAGTGACTTACGATGCTAATAGTGTACCTAAGTGCAATATAATTGAAATAGGTTAAGATAAAAAATGTAATGGTAAACATGTAGTTGTGATTAAATTAAATAATAATATGGATTTCATGCAGTTCTATTGCTACTTCGGAAAGTTTTTAAAAAGACTGATTTACTTGCTGGAAGAAATAAAATCATTAATCCACCTTGATACAGTCAACTTTTTACTATCGGATAGGTTACGTTTGAGATGACAAAACATTTCCGCATATCTATGACCACGGATCCTGCAAAGGTCAGTCAATCCTGCCCATGGTCAGTTAATCGACATAATTATGTAAATTAACGTTCGAAGTGTTCGCGTAAACTTTGTGTACACTGATAAAACAGGCCTTGTTACGGTAGGCACACAAATTGATGTATCTTGTTGTACAAAAACACAAATGTTGAAAAAAATGGGCGCCTCTGGCTTTCAAAGTAAAAATTAAATAGTGTTGAATAATTTCGGCGGGCTGGTTAGAACCACGATAGCTCAATTGGGGGGGCACCTGACCCAGTATGTCAGAAGGGTGCAGGTTCAAATCCTGCTCGTAGAAATTTTTTCAACATTTGTGTTTTTGTAATTTGCGTTAAAAATTATATAAACAATACAAAAACATTTTATTTTGCATTTTGTTGTCTTATTAATTTTGCACAGCCCTACATTATTATGACGTTATCCCAGTCAAAGTTGTTATGAAATGTGTTTTGGCGTTTACGATAATAGCGCACCAACACGTTATAAACTTTTATTTGAAGTGTTTTGTTGAAGTTTCATTTTAATTTGCAGTTTTACGTGAATGCTATCGAGAGTTTTGAATAAAGGACTAGCACTATGTGAGAATAGTTAAAAAAAATTTTTTACGTAGCAAAACAGGAACAGTAGGCTGAGCAGATTTTATATATTGTAATGTATCATGTTGAAAAAAAAAAGACATTGAATATCCTTTGACTTATAAAGTAAAAAGTAGATAGTGTTGATTAATTTCGGCGAGTTGGATGGAGCCACGATAGCATAGTTGGCAGTGCACCTGACCCGGCATGTCATGGGGTGCGGGTTCGAATGCCGCTCGTGGAATTTTTTCAACACTTTGTTTTTTTTTTTCAAATTGTAATCTGTTCGCAACAACATTGTCGTATAATTATATGTAAATAATCTAAAGTAAGTAAGTAAAACATTTATAGAATGTTTTTTAACATAATATTGTATCCTGACGTTTCGAATCCTTTACAGGGTCCGTGGTCACAGGGAGGCTGGGGTGTTGGCCGTCGCTTAGTAGTTTGTACTTGCGTACCGTCTTTTATTATTCTATATATTAAGGATAAACGCAAAGGGCAGCGTGTTAAGAATTATTTTCTTTGTCCAATAAAGAATTATTATTACTTGTGGTCGCCCAGTGGTCGAAATTCGACCGTAATTTTATTAAGGCTGCACGGATTGTATCCTAAGTGACGAAAAATTAAAAAAGATAGAATGTGAGTTTGGATTGGCATTGACAGATTTCGGCCGCTCCTCTTCCATTTTTGAAATTTATGAAAAGAGTATTAAATGCGTGTGTGTCAAATACATAGTAGTGTGTGTAATGTTTGTTTTATTGATTTAGTGTATTTTTTATGCATAATTTAAAAAAATATTAACATTCTGCATTCCTTCTCTATCTATATAAACTGTAATTGTGCGAAATTTCATACTCCTCCGTCCGCGCAATTTTCATAAAATGGGGTACAAAGTTTTTGCTTCACGTATTAATATATAGATTTATTATTTTAACTTTAAAATATTGCACATTAAAATACTCCCAAATTTATGTTCTCTCAAAAAATGATCTATAATAATAAAATGTTATTAATACTTTGTACATTTTTACTTTATGGTCATATTATGTTTTATTTACGATGATCTGTTAGCGTTAACGTTATATCCGCTTAATAAAGCGGCACCGTTGTTCGTCTAATAAATGAATTTATCGTTATAATAAAACGTTGCTTTTTATGTTGCCAGATTTCGCTACATCATCGATATACTCGTATTTGTAGTCAATTAAAGATGAGACGTAAAACGGTTCGGTAGTAATAGCGTGTTCGCGAAGTTACGATGCGTTGAGGATCTCGTAAGCGTTGGTCAGCTATTTTGAGCTATGATCGCGTATTGTTAACAGGTTTTTTATATATATACCATATACAGGATGTTTGAGATTATATGCAAAGTCATATTTACGTAGATTTACTTCTCCATGCAAAAACTTATGTGCTTGACGACTTACTTGGTTTAATATGGTTGTATCGAGGCTAGCGGACTAAAAACATCCTTCCTACATCTATCAGGTGTGTACTGATAAAATACAATAATATGAATCCCCGCTGGGAATCGAACCTTTCTGAGACTGGTCTAACGAGCTCCTTTCCTTTAGAGAAGGCCTTATAACTTGGCATTATAAGTATGATTTATGGCTATATATAATTTTTAATTTTGTTGCGAACAAATTATAATTTGAAAAAAGACAGTGTTGAAAAAAAATCCACGAGCGGGATTCATGCCACGATAGCATAGTTGGTAGTGCCTGACCCTGCATGTCATTGGGTGCGGGTTCGAATCCTCGTGGAATTTTTTCAACCCTGCCTTTTTTCAAATGAGGATTATAAGATCTTTCTACATGTAATATACCTACAGGCAAAAGCATATACCGGCATTTGTAAACATTTCAATAACAACGATCCGATCAAACAGAATAATGTAACCAAAAATACTACTGCTCAATCGTTTGAATAAACAACAAACTCCACAACAATTGCTAGATATTACAAGTGGCAATAAATCAATATCGGGCATTCCATTAAACGCCCAGTTCAGTTAGCAGTTGGCTTGCTTTATGCTAGGGATTCTATGGCGAAAGGGTGTAAGTTAAAAAAAAAACACTTTTTTCAGAATATTGTTTAAAAAATAGCTTTTTTAATTTATTTGCAATATTCAATGTTGAGTAAAAATTGTGTTCTTGACATAATTTTATTTAACAATGTGGAGGGCTTTATCGGAATTAATTATGTTCTAAAATTGTCTTGAATGAAAGACATTACATCTGTCAAAATAAAACCACCTGGCGCCTATATGTAGATTGTTGGTAAGGGAATAAGTACAATAATGTACTCCGTTTGCTTGTTGGTAGAGCTTGTTTTTAGTCCGTTAGCTACCACTAGCTAGCCACCACCATTTTGCCTAAACCTGACGCCATTTCAACAATGTTAGAAGCATTTTGGTAAGTTGAGGCAGCAAGAGGTAAGATAATAGCCAGTTTCTAAATGGTTAAAGATTCCAGGAGAAATGCGTTCTTCCATTTCTTCTCCTTGTTCGAGGAACTTTAGATAGCTGTTGTGCGTATACCCTTGCAGGGTTCAGCTTTTTGGTAAAACTATGATGGGTTTATATATACCATGACCATTTTCTACCATGTGTCTTGTTTATAGTTATGATGATGCTGGTGCTGTTGAGACACGCCTCGTTCGCAACTACACAAGCTGGGGCGTGGTCCTGATTTTCAGGACCACGACCACTAGTCTCTCTCTCTCTCTTTCTCTAGTAACATACCAAAAAACAACAAAATATTTCTTACTACACTTTTGCACTCCGACCCGAACTATGATAAGCCGGTTTTTTTCTCGTGGCCCCCGGCAAGGAAGCAGCAGATAATGATTGGGATCCTTCCGTGCGCCTCAATGGATCCTTCTACGTTAGAGTTGGCTATTGAGGATTTCTAAGTGGTTTTATTTGCTGTGGAATTTTGCTTGTTTGAGGTTAGTAGAAATAATTGCGAAAGTTGTTTGTTTGATACACATACGGGAAATGAAAACTTTAGTTCTACAAAAACAGGACTTTTTGCCTTTATATTGTTTAGAAGCATAGCTCATTGTATTAATATGTCAACTACATCATTACTGAATATAAGAAAAGAAGAAATCTCTAATATAATCGCCGTCAGTCAGCATTATAAATATTCATCAATGATAGACTAGTTATATAGATATATAAATCTTAATGGATAAAGTGCAGCATGGATCTGATATTTTGCTTTCAAAATGCTTATAATTATTTTTAAGTAGGGGTACTGTAAGAGACATATTTTAAAGGTGACACAAAACTGGGTTCACACGGTTGCGTTTTTGAAAAGGCAAGCTCTACATTATTTATATATTAATATGTGACGCAAAAACTTTATACCCCTTTTTATGAAAATTGCGCGGACGGAGGAATATAAAATTTCGCACATTTATAGTTTATATAGAGAAGGAGTACATAATGTTAATGTTTTTTTAAATTATGCATAAAATACATTAAATCAATAAAACAAACATTACACACACTACCATGTATTTGATACACACGCATAAGTATAAACTCTTTTCAAAAATTTCAAAAAATGGAAGAGGAGCGGCCGAAATCTGTCAATGCCAATCCAAACTCACATTCTATCTTTTTAATTTTTCATTGCTTAAGATACAATCCTTGCAGCCTTAATAAAATTACGGTCGAATTTCGACCACTGCGCGACCACTAGTATAAAAAGATTTGCGTTAAAGTTAGTTTTAGCTGTTTGTAACTAATTATATTAGATAGCAGAAGAAGAAGTTTAAAACTGTATTAAAGTTTTATGTCTTCGTGTCTGTAATGTCCAATTAATTTAGTAAAAAAGATGATTTATTCGCATTTTATACACTTTCTCTTTTAGTACACTTTTTAAATTCTTGATACATCCCATCGCAAATTAATAACTTTTGACATTTTTTAAAGTTTTTGCTTTGAAAGATGGCACGATAGATCTGTTACTTTCCTTACATTTAATAAGAAAAAGGTATAACATCTCGAAAGGGGATGATACATTAAGCATATTTTACAATATGACCAATTTTGTTATTGCTTCTTTATTTTGTTTGTTATGCTATACAATATACCTTTATATAAGTCATACATGCGCACAATCTGATCACGTGTCGTTAGCCGTATCGAAAGAAAACACGATGGGTTTATTAACATAGTTACAATCGGCGGGTATCGCGGCAAAAACGGCTCACACATCCCGCGTTGAGTAACAGACGCGGTTGGTGCATGCCACAGGAGAACGCGTAGATATGCTCAGCTGTTTTTAAGTGGCCAGATTACTATCTTAGTAGGGCGAGTGACGGGAAGGTTAACGGCGCCGCCGCCGCCGCCGCCGGCTGGCTCTTCGTAACAAGAACCAACAACGAACGATTTCCGGTCGGTTGATAGTCGTCACACCCAGTGGGGGCGTCGTTTGTGTCGACTCTTGAGTGGTCCCACTTTGTTGCAGTGAATCATCATGCATCTGTTTTTTTTTTTGGTAAAATCAAATGTATCGTGCTGCTATTTCAACACATACTTTGTTCTTTTGTAAAGTTCTTTTAATAGATAAAATTGCAGACTCCCTTTTACTTTTACTTTTATTTACTGTTTATTGCAAAAATACAGTAAAAGCCGAATCTTATGTCCTTATTATAAAGCAGTCGTGATAGCTTTAAAAATCCTTTATGTATATTTTTCATTAATTGTATTTCTTTTATTTTCTGGTTTCTCGCTGGTCTCCATAGAAAACTGCATTCTTAACCGCGGAAACAATAATAATTAACTCAGATGTTAAGTAAAAACAATAATGTCTAATGTATGGCGTATAAAAAGTATATTACCAAATTGAAATAACCGACTGGCTGGGTCGGGTAGGCATTTGATTTTTTCACTGTATTTTATAAATATTTAATTAGACGATTTCAGTTCATAACTTGGACCACACATCAGTTGTGTGGTTTTTCCGCAAACGGGGAAACTTTCACTGGCGCGCGCGTCTTCCCACGTATTTTCATTTAAAATCGCGCAAACATTACGCTGACAAGCAAATATCAACTTAAACTCGATCGTTGCAAAGTCCATGCTTGTGTATAACCTCCAACCGTAAATAAATCGCGAATGCAGTTAACAAAATTGAAACGTGCGTTCCCAGTAATAAGTGCGGTAATTGGCTGCGGCGTAAGGCGGAAAGACTTGTGATTATGCAACGTTAATTGCAATTAATTTATTGCCACTTTTCACGTGTTTGCGCAAGTGTTTTGATTGTACCACCTTTGATTTGACTTTAGAGTTGACGACCCGAGCAGTGGAATCTGCGAGTTGTACTCTTAGTTCAACGAGAAGTGAACGAGCTTACAGCTCCGGTAACCTATCTGGATATGATATAGTGGACTATACGTGTCTACGGGGCCACTAGCTCGAGACACTAGTCTTAAAATTACCGGATGAAGGATGCGTACCGGGCGTTATGACCTGACGTAGATGGTCCCTTGTGCTTGCGCAAGGATGTCTGACACCTAACTTTATAATCGTAATGTTGGTGGGGGGTGTCAGTATAAACTTTAAAGTCGTGTGTAGCGGGGTGTACCACCTTTGATGTTGGCGTTGCGTTAAACTGAAAAAATGTTTTTTGTATCAAGTAGATATGGTATTTCATTGGCAAATTTTTTTCGTCAAACGAGCATGTAGCCTCTTTATAACAGACGAGCCATATGCTACTGCATCATCAGCTTTATTATGTCCCCAATGCACGAGCCTCCACTTCTGGATAGAAACAACACTAGGAAAACAGGCCATAAACCACCACGCGAATGCTAATGCTCTAAGAAGCGAGAAGTCACCCATCCGATGACCGGCCTTTGCGAAAGTTGCTTAACTTTAGCGATCGCCGACCAAGCGCTTACCACAGCGCAACGCCATAGAGCTCTTTTGCTCCTGCACAAATTCTGCCATCTCGGATTCATGAGTAAATATCAGTGATTTTGTTAAGTTTTCTACACTATTATTTAATATTACGTATTACAGAATACCCCGCCACTATTAAGGGTACTGCTGTCATAAGTCGCTCACAGTCCCTCCCAGGACGCCATAAGTCTGTACGTTATCTCGCCCTGCAGGTTCCGAATGAAAAATTATAGCCTTCTTGTGTTAACAAGGTTGCCACAAGTCGACAATTTGTATCGAATTTTTTTAATTAAATGTTGCACTGTGTTGTGTTGTTAAATTTACTTTAATATTAGAACTTGATTCTTATCCATTTTTTTTAAATATATATATGTTTTTTATATTAAACAACATATACATTGTTCTGATTCCAAGTAAGTAGCTGAAGCACTCGTATCATGGAAATCAGAATCAATGACGATACCACAACCACGCAATATCGAAAAGTTCGTTTTCGACATTGACCCGACCGGGAATCGAACGCGGGACCTCAGAGTTAGCCCGGCGGGGCTAACTCTGAGGTCCCGCGTTCGATTCCCGGTCGGGTCAAGGCCGGCGGCGCGCAAGCCACACGGCTACGAAGGTCGTCAATATTATCCTCACCACCCTTGCGGGGTGACTTGTTCTTATAGCAGGCCATGTTTTTGAAGATCTGTCGTTAGCGTTACTCAGCATGTTGGAGACCACACCTTGTCGGCGAGTAACTAACTTGACTCTGAATTGAAATACTAACTACGTCTTCGCATGTCTGAAGTGATGTATAGTCGACCATGAAATTGCTTTATCACTTTTGACAAAAACTTCCATTACAATAAAATTTCGATAAGGCTCATTGTCAATAATGACAACGTATCTGTCACTTGGTCTTTTAAACAAAAATAGTACTTGTTGTTTTATTTTATGCAAAAAAAAATCACTTCTAAGGTGGTAAAGCAATTTCATTGTCGACTATACCTACAATATGTTTCAATTTTGGTTTCAAGTTTGTTTATTGCCTTGCTACTAAGCTCCCCGTTTGACAACAACTTTGTTTGATGGAGTGTCAATATATGTAGTTTAACGTTGGGGCACATGAGTAGATATATGTACCTATTCACTAAATACATATATCTACTCATGTGGTTGGAGGATAGTTTTTGGGCCGTTGATTCTTTGAGAAGTCAAGAAAACATTGTAAGTAAAAATAGAATCAAAGAGAATGTGTTTTTATTAGGCCCGTGTGCGTTCCTGTACTGTACAGAGGTGGATAGGATAGGATAGGATATCACTAGGATAGGATAGGATATCATTTCCACTTAACATCAGGTGGAGTGGAGTCATTTGCTGAGCTATGTATAAAAAAAAAAAAAAAAAAAAAAAAAGGATAGGTGATAACTAAGTTTCATCACAACAACCAGATAGATGGTTATGATGAAACTTAGTTAAGCTATTGTTCTTTTGTTCGCGAAGATTTTAGAGATGGTAAAATATAAAAATATAATGTTTCCCACACTCACACCAATTATCAAAAAAACTTACTTAAGAAACTCGAGAAATGGTTAACTAGACAACGAATAAACATCACTACATACATAATATAAAACAAAGTCGCTTTCCGCTGTCCCTATGTATGTATGCTTAGATCTTTAAAACTACGCAACGGATTTTGATGTGGTTTTTTTTAATCGATAGAGTGATTCAAGAGGAAGGTTTATATTATGTATAATACATGCATGATGCATAATATAGTAGAGAAACACTGAAAATTTTAGAGGTTTCACATTTTTTTGCGCTTACATTGCAAACGCTGGCTGAACCCTACGAGATAGATCAAAATAATGTACTACAGCATTGTACACCTTAAAAAGGTCTACAAAAAAGTCCGCTATGGTATACGTCTATCTCTTAGGGATAACCCACAATAATCATTGTTTATCCTTTACTTTTTACGAGAAATAATGGCTTATTTACAAAGCGATTTTAAGCAATACAGCATTAATCCTTATCCAATTAAGTACCTTAACTACATTGTGCATTTAATATAAATTAATATGGCCCTTTACAGCATGTAATTTAAATTAATATTTTCGAAGATATTACAGATTTAAAATGCAGGGACATAGCGGTTGCGTGTATCAGCAATGCACCCGTGCGAAGCCGGGGCGGGTTGCTAGTACTTAATATACTTAAATACATACTTATTATACATAGGAAACACCCAGACCCGAAACAATTTATTGCCCAATCTTTATTAGCTATTATAGAATAGAATATTCATTTATTATGAATATTCTATTCTTTTTATATATTCCAA
Organism: Eudonia lacustrata; assembly: GCA_947562085.1. Taxonomy (NCBI): domain Eukaryota; kingdom Metazoa; phylum Arthropoda; class Insecta; order Lepidoptera; family Crambidae; genus Eudonia; species Eudonia lacustrata. The sequence goes on along the minus strand of OX387332.1, from coordinate 13,653,136 downwards.
TTGCAATCAACAAACTCTTTCAACGCATCTGCGATTCCTCTGGTTTTGCGGGGGGTGTCCATGGGCGGCGGTGATTGCTTCCCATCAGGTGACCCGCCTGCTCGTTTGCCTCCTTTTTTTCCTTTTTTTTCTATATAAAAAAAAAGTACAAAGTCTCGTTTTCGTTGACGTGATCGAGTATTGAACTATTGAATAAAAGTTACAATCAACACTATATAGAACCTTTTTTTTCTGCTGTTTGAAATGATTCTCCAATATTTTTTTGTTTCTTTCCATGTCGTCTCTTCTTAATTGCTGGCAGCCCTATGTTTACCTGGTGTGACGTTAAGCCGAGCTGAAACAGCAAGATAGACTGAACTTATCCGCGAACTACAATAGCCTTAAAAACCGTTGCTTGGACGACCACTCTTTGTATTGCGGTACTGTGTGTTGTCATATGTACAGTAACTTGACTGTTTTTTTACCTTAGATATGACGCGGACTGAGATCACACCCTTATACTGTCGACATAAGCCTATACGCACAAAGTGCTTTGCGTCATCATTTTTGATGAGGACAGCTAACGAGTGGAACTCCTTTCCTGCGGATCTGTTTCCTGAAACGTACAACCTGTAAAATATCGTGAAATTACAAGCCGAAGTTATTAGATAAAAGACTCATTTAAAAAGACCGTTTTTTTGGAAACCCTCGCCTTAATGAAATCAGTAGTAAACAATAGCAAAATTGCTCTGGATTATAAAGAAAAACTTTCATTTTAATTTAAACGGGAATTTGAAGCAATCCTTTTTTTTAGCAGGTGTTTTGAGGTTATGACAACTGTATTAATTGGTGAAGAATTATTTATTTAAAATGTATAATGTGTAGTAATATCAGTCTTAGTTATTTTAATACTTTCTTAAGTACTTATTTACTTAACTAATGCATCTTTTAGAAATGGATAAGTACGAGTAGAAGTGAATAACTTGATCGAAAATAGAAAGAATAATATTATTTTAGGCAATCGATGTTATAGCATCAACGATTTGATACATCGATGCCACAGACCAAATACTTAAAAAAATGTTGCGGTGTTTTTGCCAGAATAATAAAAGACTGTTTACTCAGAACAATATAAATTATTATTCTGAGATTGTTTAGCTGACCATAGAATAGACTCTAGTCTATGATCCTATTCACTTTAATAATCAGTTCAGCATTTATCCTACTAATAATTATAAATGCGAAAGTGTGTGCGTATGTGTATATTTGTTGCTTCTTCTCGCTGAAACGGATGGATACATTTGGATGAAATTTGGCATACAGATAGTTTATATCCTGGAATAACACATTGGATACTTTTTATCCAGATATTCCCACGGGAACGGGAACCACGCAGGTGAAACTGCGAGCGGCCGCTAGTTTATAATAATTTTGAAACCCCGCATTCTTTATGCTGAATTTTTAAATATTAAATACCATGAATTTGTTTGATGCAGACATGATTTAGACGCAAGTTAAGAAAACAATAGCCTGGTTTTGGTCATTCTCCTTTCAATGTTCATATCTCCTTAGCAGTCGTATTATTTTTTGGCGACGTAAACTGGTGTTGATGAACACTGGGTTACTGTGTTGGAATCTGGTGCCAATACTTTAATTTTAAGTTTATTATTTAAATAAAAAAGCTGAGTTTTAAGTTTGAAACCGGGAATGGAAGTGGACCTTTGACTTCCAGTCAGCCGTGATAGAGTAGACCATCCCTTATTGTACAGTCCCTTTAGAAAACAACAACGTCTCTTTTAAAATTAAACATTTAAATTAATCGTTCCTAATTCCATAGAGTGGAAGTTTCATTTTCGCGGCTTTATCTTGACACAAAATAGGGTGACCCCACAGAAGGTAGCTTCCGCGCTCGAGCAACGAACACTTAGACCGTCGCACGGACATGATTCTCGGAACAGCTCGGAACAGTGCTAGCGCAGCTGTAGCGAGATTCTTTGTCCTTGAGAGGTTTGTCTATGTTTTTTTTTAATTGTAGAGAGTTTGCTGATTGCCGCTGGGCATTTTCAGCTTCACCGGGCTTTTTTGAGGGTGGGGCGGCGAGAAACTTAAAGGGTTCCTCAAGCCGTGTGAAACGAATTACCGCCTGTGGTTTTCTAGTGGGAACGAACGGCATCACGCTCTAGTTCGCGCCTCGGCATCACGCGTGTTCCCGTGCCCTACTAGATTCTCCGAGGGGACGCCCTGCTACAAACTACTTTAAAGTTTATACTGGCACTCCCCACCAACCTCACGGTTATAAAGTTAGGTGTCAGACATCCTTACGCAAGCAAAAGGGATCATCTACGTCAGGTCATAACGCCAGATCAGAACACGCCGGTACGCATCCTTCATCCGGTACTTTTAAGACTAGTGTCTCGAGCTAGTTGCCCCGTGGACACGTATAGTCCACTACCTAATAATTTTACCGAGCAGAACAACCAACTAAGGGCAACTCACGTGCCCCGCAGATCTTTTCGCTTCAGGCCCCCTCCGGACCGCTACCAGGACCCGCTCGCTGTGCACGAAATGAAAGCCTGGCCAGACCTCAACCAGGCAGACAAACATTCGCACTTCTACAGCTAACCACATGCCACCGCGAGTCCAACCCATGTCCGGGGCCTGCCAGAGACGCCCGCGAAGCCCGCATAACTGGCAGGGGGCCTAGGATCCGGAACTCCCGTAGTACCCTTGAAAGTACAGCCGGACCCGTAGTGCCAACTACCATACCCTACATATCAGGGTCAGTAGATAGGCACATCCGAGGGATCGGGGGTTGTCTATGCGTGCGTTGCTCGAACGCGTTTGTAAGCAGCTTTCCTTCTGCAGTCTACTTATGCTGAGTCGTCTTGAGCGCTGAGCATTTCGCGGCATTGAAACTCGCACCGCGAAACATTCCTCCTCCATTTAAGTATTGCTAATTTTAATGCCGTCATTGCTAGCTTTAAGTGAATTCTGTCTTGATAATTTAATGTTTGAGAGAAGTTTTGGAAGGCCTTTCAGTGATAAAACGATTGTAGTAACGTTTATAATTTTAGTAAGGTGAACGCGTGCCTATGATAGGAGGAGACAATCACACATGGTGAATTACCATGAGTTCTTAAAGCAGTGTTGTAGCAGTGTTGTTGTGGTCATGAAAAGCAGCTCATCGTAAGCCACCTGAAGTCCCCAGTACAAAATGTACAAGTTCATTTTTTTCTAAATGTAAATAAAACTACTTTTACGGATCTACTCGCGTTTATTTTACACATTCATTTGATTTAATGTATAACCCGACGACGCTTCAACCCCTTTTAAGGGTCCATGGTGACAGGGAGACCACAGGAGTTCAAAATTGTTAAAACAAAAAGTCCCGAGTTCAAACTGTCACAAATATAAAAACTGGCCAAGTGCGATCCGGACTCGCGCACGAAGGGTTCCATACCATTATCTATAAAATCGGCAAAAAAATCAAGTCGGGTGTATGGAAGCCTCCTTAAATATTTATTTTATTCTGTTTATTAGTATTTGTTGTTATACTGGCAGAAATACATCATCTGTGAAAACTTCAACTGTCTAACTATCACGGTTCATGGGATACAGTCTGGTGACAGACGGACAGACAAACGGACGGACAGCGGAGTCTTAGTAATAGGGTTCCCGTTTTACCCTTTGGGTACGGAACCCTAAAAATATATTCTCGTACTTTTAGTAGTAAAAAGTCTCTAAAAAGTATACCTATCGTCCCACTGCTGGGCAAAGACCTCCATCATTTAAATCAAGTCATTACTACAATTGCTGGGTATTTGCTTAATCACCTAATGCGGATTGGTGATGGTGATCACATACCCAGGATCTCCGGTTATCGGGCCGAGCGCTTCGCTACTTGGCCCACCAAGGCGTTGATATATATCCTTAATAGCATTTCGTGTGTTTGATTTATTTCCCTTTTATAACATTTTCTTCGTTAATTGAATTCATTATTATCTTCTGTTTCAGGTAAGTGTCTTAATTGGACCATGGTTCGTTAATTACATTGGAATTGGATGAAAGAGCGTGCCTCAGACAGACATTTATATCTTCGCATCGGAAAATGGAAGAATTATTCGAGAGGAAATAAGGTAAGAAGATGTGTTCTAATAGGGTTTATTTAAAAGTAAATGTTCTTCAGTACCGGCATTTAAACTCGCACCTGTGGTGTAGTCGTTAATACCACCGACCGGTCTCAGACCTAGAGGGCCCGGGTTCGATACCCAGCGGGGGAACATGTTTGTGAACTCTGTTTGATTTGTGGTAAGGCTTGTTTGTCCGCCATCTTATCTAAATATGTCGCCATAACATATATGTTAGGTAGCATTGTTGCATTACGGCAGCTAGAAATAAGATAGCCAGTATGATTCCGGGTGAAGTGTAAAGTCTAAGTCAAATATTTTTATTCAAATTAACTTTAGAAAAGTGTTTTTGTATCGTCCAAACATTTTTTTACCTACTACCCATTCAGGACGTCTATTGTTTAGCTTGCTGCTTCGTGCGCTTTCTCCACCTTCGACCTTATTATTTTAAATTAACTTAACATCAAGAGAGGAATACCAAGTTATTACCGCAAGGAATTTAAAAAACTCTCTGTCGTACCAGCGTTAGGAGCTCTTCCAATTATGCTATTGTGTATCGTTATCTTAGCAATCTCACCAGATGATGAGTGACTAGAAACGGTTCGAGAGACGAAACGGTTCTAAATTGGAAGCGTACTTCATCTGGAATCCTCAACTACTGAAGAACTAACTATCTTATCTCTTAACTGTCGGAACATATGCATTCTTCAAACATTGTTGTTATAGCAGTGGTGGTGGTAGCCAGCCAGGTGAACTTAAAAATAGCTCTACGTCTTACAAAACCGAATACTGTGACTTATCATTATATACTCTACGCTGTTCGAATCTGAATCCGCGACATCTTCTAAAGGCCGGCAACGCATCTGCGATTGCTCTGGTTTTGCGGGTGTCCATGGGCGGCGGTGATTGCTTCCCATCAGGTGACCCGCCTGCTCGTTTGCCTACTTTTTTTATTTTTTTTTATTTTTATACATAGCTCAGCAAATGACTCCACTCCACCTGATGTTAAGTGGAAATGGAGTCCAGACGTAAGGACAACTGGTGCAGCGAGAAAACAACCTGCCGGCCCACAAGGTGCCTCTTCACGCCTCGTTTGAAGGACCCCATGTCATAGAAAGGAGGGAAAACGTGCGCTGGTAGACTATTCCATCTTTTGGAAGTGCGACAGAAAAACGAGTCACCAAATTTCTTTGTGCGCGATGGAATGTTCGAGACAGTACAGCGGTGACTCCGGAGAGCAGCACGCGTACTCCTATGGAGAAAGGGAGAAGGTGGGATGAGGTCAAAAAGCTCTTCAGAGCACTCGCCGTGGTATAAGCGGTAGAAGACGCTGAGTGACGCTATATCTCTACGCAATTGCAGGGGCTCGAGAGCATTAGTGACCTCTGCACTGCCGATAATGCGTATAGCGCGCCGCTGCAATCTGTCCAAGGCATCGAGAAGGTACTTTGCGGAACCGTCCCAGAGGTGCGAGCAATATTCCACGCAAGATCGCACCTGTGTCTTGTACAAAAGGCACAACTGATCCGGCGTGAAGAATCGCCGCACCCTGTTCAGGACACCGAGTTTACGTGACGCAGTTTTTATCACGGTTTCAATTTAGTCCCTCTGGTTCAGATCGCAGCGAATTTCCATACCAAGCATGTTTATACTGCTCTGCAGGCCGAGTGATGTGCCTTGAAGTGAGGGAAGGGGTAGGAATGGCGACTTTTTTGCCGTGAACGCGCATACCTGTGTTTTCTTGGCATTGAACTCAACAAGGTTATTGGAGCCCCATTTAGATATGAGGTCCAATACCCGATTGAGCTCAATGACAAGATTTACTCGCTTCACTTCAGTCTCGACCTGCCCAGCCGCTGGGTGACCGTTATACCCACCGTGCACCGTACTATCATCTGCATAGCAATGAATATTTCCAAGTGGAAGCATATCATTGATATGCAGAAACTACTTCTAATATTTAAAAAAAAAACATGGTCCATGGCAGAGGCGAGTTCAACGATAAATTATAATTATGTAAACAGTCTCTTCAATGCTTAAACGAAAAGATATTGATCAACCCACTTTTTTTCTATTTTTAGTTTCCCCCTTTTATGTACCGGTTTGTGTCACGAGAGATAGCGATTGTTCATATTTGACTCCGACAATAGGGAAGTTGACAACTACAATAATTAATTCCAGAACATTAAACGTATAAATGACATCACGTAACAGATCTTTAAAGCATTAACCTATTTTTTATTTGATCTCACCATGAATTTTTGTAACCTCGAAAGTTTTTAATAAACACTCAATTGACGGAACACAATAGTGACGTCATAGTTTATTTACTTTAATATTTCTTTACTTTATTTCGAGCCTTAAAATAAAATGCTTGTTAAAACCTGATCTTCCAATGTGCTATTGTTTATGCTCGAAGGCTTTATCATATAAGATAAGTCATCAGTTCAATTAGTAGGGGTATATTATACCCTATACGTTGGTTACGATCGATGGCTTCCCATCATTCGAGATACAGGTTTATTCCTAGCCCAAAGGTGGGTGCGTGACTGACCGACGACGTTGCGGTATACATTTGTTAAGAAACAATACAATAAATATATATATATATATATATTTATATTTGTTTGTTTGTGCACTGCGCACCGACAAGCTCCGCCAGAATACCAGGGGGGTTGTTGCAACACGCCCCGTTATCAACAACAACAGCTAAATACACTTAGTTTGCGTTAATCACCATTTAAAAATTCTTTGTTAACAACAGCTAAGGCGGTGTCCTGATTGACAATAATTGTCTTGTGTGTTATGTTTGTTATTTTTTTTAAATTTGTGTGTCAAAAAATTTTTCTCCCTCTTTCTCTCAGTTTTCGCCGCTCCACTTATGAATTTGAGCCTCAACACACTATTATACGCCGTGCGCTGCGTCGCAAACAAAAGTATCAGCCAATCCTCTAATGGGTGCAGGAGATAAAGATTGTCAGCTTTTTGTATTTCAGAATGAACCGTATGTCGACGTAGCACGGTCTAGAGTAGTCACAAGTTGACTCGTTCTAAGGATATTTTGTTAAGAAGTGTAAATTATGATGAGTTGGCAACTCTCTGTCTAAATCTAATGCAAATATTACTTTTCACAATGATTGAACACTATTTACGAATCTAGTCTTGTTCAATTTTACATTGTTCAAAACTGTGTAGTGCAGTTTCAGCAAATTTAAAACATTTAATTATTAAAAAATACAGCTTAAAATTATCACAGGGTTTTGCAGTTCTAGGTAAAAAGCGTTGCTAATATTTAACTGTACTCGGTGAAAACTTGAGTAAGTGAAATTTGGTTTCTAATTACTGTTTTGCTATATTCCAATTTGGAAGTTAGCTCTCATCTCAATTCAATTTAATTTAATTCAATTCAATTCAATCATTTATTGCTATTTTTTTTTATCACACCTAATGGTCACTGATGATTAGTCCCAAAATGGAATCGCTCCTCTCCTCTAGGAGATTCTAATCCTCAACCACTATTTAGTCTAGCTCTTAGTGTCTTAAAATAAATCCAACTTGTTTATTTACCGCCGTATCTCATCTTGACCCCACTATGCTGATATTCAAATATTTATATAGCGATAAAATTGTAGTATTAGATAACAGTAAAACCTCACATGATATGGGTGTAAAGACTGATAACGACGTGACTGGCGTCAACGAAGTCGCAAGTATATCAGTAGCCAAATACCTCTGATACGAGAATCACGTTATGGATTTTACCGGTAAAGTTGTTATTGTTACGGGCGCGAGCTCAGGAATAGGGAAGCATACTGCAAAGCTACTGGCGACACGAAACGCAGTTCTAACTCTAGTTGGCCGAGACGAACTAAGACTGAATCAGATAGCAGAATTCTGTGCAGCAGCCAAAGGGATTATACCTCTGACAGTGAAAGTAGACTTAACCCACGAAGGTAGCTGCGAAGAGGTCGTCAACAGGACGGTCAGTACGTTCGGCAAAATCGACGTCCTCGTAAACTGTGCGGGGAAAGTGCTAGTAAGCTCGTTATTCGACGAAAACATTGATTGCTTTGATGAACTGTTCATGAGCAATCTTCGAGTACCATTTAAGCTGACACATCTTTCCTTACCTCACCTAGTCAAGACTAAAGGCAATGTTGTGAATTTGAGGGCAGCTCAAAAACTGGCCAGACACGGATTCTTGAGTTACACAATTATGAATGCGGCGATGGAGAGGTTTACGCAAGCGGCTGCGGTGGACGTTGCGACGTCCGGTGTCAGAATTAACGCTGTAAGCATCACCTTTGCGAAAACGCCAGTCATGGCGAACATGAACTATGATGAAGAGGAGCAGAAGCTTGTGCATACGATGCTTCAAAAGAATTTTAATGTGAATGTGCTGCAGCCGGAAGAGGTTGCGAAGATGATCGCCTTTGTGGCCAGCGGTGTTTGTCCCAATATAAATGGTGCCAACATTTTTCTTGATGGAGCTGCCAATTTGAAGTATTAATTGACTGATTGCGTTTGATAAGGTTGTGTGTTGAAACTGGGGTTGTCAGCTGTCCTTTCGGGTAATTTGTGTTTTTAGACTTAGATATAAAAATAAAGTATCGTGTAAGAAAATATAACAATAGAAAATAATGTTTTTTTTATGTGTATAATATATAATACACATAAAAAAACACATACATGTCATGTATGTGTTATTTTATGTGTACAATATATGTATATTTTATGTATACACAGAAGAGTGTACAATGAATTTTAAATTAAAATTGGAGTCGTACAAAGGGCGTCCTTATCACTAAAAGCGATATCTTCCAGGCAACCTAGGGATGGTGAGGATTGATAATTAAGATGGAGGCGTTGAAAAAAAAAGTGTACAGTAATACATTATTACATTAACATAAATACACATATATACACACATAAATTTTTACAAATTTTTTTACAAAAATAAAACCGACTTCAATAAATTTTAATGATAAAATTGCACTAAATATTAAAAAATAATTGTGTAGTTTAGTTAACTTTAACATAAAAAAATAACGACATATAACATATTACTATATATACTGATAATAGTACATTCAATCTTATGCATGGCACCGGCTCCAAAAATAACAATAATTGTATTTATATAGTTTTCTAATAAATTGATTGTCTGTTTAAGCAGTCTAAAATATTTTTTTTATTTGTTCTTTAAGTGGATTCTGCAAGTAAATATTGGTATTTTGTATATGTTAGTTTTTATGGTTAATGAATTGAATAGCCAGGATTTGTGACCTAGTATGATCTCTGCACATTTTTTAAGGCAAGTTTGGGAGTCATCGATATACTTTTACAGATAGTCGAAAGATCTGACCATCTGACCACTAGTACTATGCTATTACCTTTACTACAAGTTACAGCCGCTTGTTACATTATTTGGTTAGTTTTACAAAAAAAGTATCAGCCAATCCTCTAATGGGTGCCGAAGATAAAGATTGTCAGCTTTTTGTATTTCAGAATGAACCGTATGTCGACGTAGCATGGTCTAGAGTAGTTACAAGTTAACTCTTTCTAGAGATATTTTGTTAAGAAGTGTAAATTGTGATGAGTTGGCAACTCTCTTTCTAAAGATTATGCAAATATTACTTTTCACAATGAATGAACACTTTTTACGAATCTAGTCTTGTTCAATTTTACATTGTTCAAAACTGTGTAGTGCAGTTTCAGCAAATTTCAAACGTTTAATTATTAAAAAATACTGCTTATAATTATCACGGAGTTTTGCAGTTCTAGGTAAAAAGCGCTGCTAATCTTTATCTGTATTCAGTTCTATTTTATTCTTCCAATTCTAATTTGGAAGTTAGCTCTCATCTCAATTCAATTCAATTGAATTGAATTCAATTTAATCATTTATTGCTCTTTTTTTATCTCACCTAATGGTCAGTGATGATTAGTCCCAAGATGAAAGCGCTCCTCTCCTCTAGGAGATTCTAATCCTCAACCACTATTTAGTCTAGCTCTTAGTGTCTTAAAATAAATCCAACTTGTTTATTTACCGCCGTATCTCATCTTGACCCCACTATGCTGATATTCAAATATTTATATAGCGATAAAATTGTAGTATTAGATAACAGTAAAACCTCACATGATATGGGTGTAAAGACTGATAACGACGTGACTGGCGTCAACGAAGTCGCAAGTATATCAGTAGCCAAATACCTCTGATACGAGAATCACGTTATGGATTTTACCGGTAAAGTTGTTATTGTTACGGGCGCGAGCTCAGGAATAGGGAAGCATACTGCAAGGCTACTGGCGACACGAAACGCAGTTCTAACTCTAGTTGGCCGAGACGAACAAAGACTGAATCAGGTAGCAGAATTTTGTGCAGCAGCCAAAGGGATTATACCTCTGACAGTGAAAGTAGACTTAACCCACGAAGGTAGCTGCGAAGAGGTCGTCAACAGGACGGTCAGTACGTTCGGCAAAATCGACGTCCTCGTAAACTGTGCGGGGAAAGTGCTAGTAAGCTCGTTATTCGACGAAAACATTGATTGCTTTGATGAACTGTTCATGAGCAATCTTCGAGTACCATTTAAGCTGACACATCTTTCGTTACCTCACCTATTCAAGACTAAAGGCAATGTTGTGAATTTGAGGGCAGCTCAAAAACTTGCCAGACACGGATGCTTGAGTTACACCATTATGAATGCGGCGATGGAGAGGTTTACGCAAGCGGCTGCGGTGGACGTTGCGACGTCTGGTGTCAGAATTAACGCAGTAAGCATCACTTCAGCGAAAACGCCAGTCTTGGCGAACATAAACTATGATGAAGAGGAGCAGAAGCTTGTGCACACGATGCTTCAAAACAATTTTAATGTGAATGTGCTGCAGCCGGAAGAGGTTGCGAAGATGATCGCCTTTGTGGCCAGCGGTGTTTGTCCCAATATAAACGGTACTAACATTTTCCTTGATGGAGCTGCAAATTTGAAGTTTTAATTGACTGATTGCGTTTGATAAGGTTGTGTGTTGAAACTGGGGTTGTCAACTGTCCTTTCGGGTATCGTGTAAGAAAATATAACATTTTGAGTAGAAATGGAGAAAAATAATTATAACTTATTTACAAATATATATTTTACTCTCATAATTTATTATTTAGGTTTAACTAGTTGCGTTTCTATAGTTTTGTAAACCTTTATGCTAAAGATGCAACTCACTGCTTACACTATTTAGCGTTGATAAAAAATAAATGATATTCCCCTGATCTGAAATATTAGTAAAGATGTAGAACTTAATTGACCTTACGTGCACTTCTAGAGAGATTTTGAATACTGTCATTTGCTCAGGTTTGTTTCATTTGTCAACACTTGCACGTTCGCAGACATTAAAAACCATTTATAATTTACCCTTGTAACACATTCATATTTGACAAAACATTTTTTTTGGTAAATATCAATATAGCTAAAAAAAACCTTGAATGCTGCCTCACCACTGGTTCTAGTAAAGGGGAGTGTTAAATACAAAATCTTACAGTAGAACAGGTCAGCTGAAGTTCACTTTGTACCTGGGTTGTACACCAGGAGTGCAATTCTAGATAATATATCTATGACGAGGCGTGAAGAAGCAACTTGCTTGCCGGCAAGGTGAAAACGGGTCACTACCTACACAATCAATCCACTCAATCAAAGCACAATCCTACTCCACTAGCTGTGGAGTATCTGGACTCTACTTCTGCTTAGCATCGGGTAGAGCGCAGTCATTCATCACCTGGTGAAGTACTTCCATCTTCGGAACTTCATCTTTTAACATCAGGTGAAATGAAGGCCAAGCGCTTACGCTTACCCGTAAGATATAATTAGAAAAACTATGAGAAAAAAAATATATGGTTGGCAACCCTAGCAAACTGATAATATTTTTTGTGTCGTGTAATGGTCATGTTGTTGTAAATATTTATTAGGCTGATTATTTAATGAGATGTCCTTCCAATATTTTTGATAAGGTCATTGCTGAATGTTTAGATTTTGTATATGTTAGTTTTTATGGTTACTGAATTGAATAGCCAGGGTTTGTGACCTGGTATGATCTCTGCACATTTTTTAAGGCAAGTTTGGGAGTCATCGATATCCTTTTACAGATATAGTCGGAAGATCTTTACTACAAGTTGACAGACATTGTTTGCCATTGTACATTATTTGGTTTGTTATACAAAGCACTATGGTGCTGAGGTACTTTCGATGCTAACTATACTTTGGTTATTATTATATAAGCTAGACAATTTTAATCTAAGTCATGATGACGCAGCATATCATACATAGCCTTTAATCAAATCTTATCTTTCCAATATTGTTAACCTATTTTTTTTTTTATAAAATCGCACTTATCATTTATTAATTAATATGACTTTAAAAGATTTTTAGTTTTGATTCCGTTTATATTGTTAAATATGAAATGTCATTTCACAGTATACCTATTTAATATTTGACTGTGAAATGTTTATTGGTAATATTTGCATGCCAGTTGTTAATTGGCGATACATGGTTGTAATCCTAATGAATTAATTTGTCATTTTATATTCCATGTTTCACATTATTTAATTATTTAATGCTTGCTTATTTGTTAGGAATTTCTTTGTAATTTCCGTAATTCTCAATTTTGCTTTTTTACACTGTGTTTGTACCTTACACTTCCGCGATTCAGACGGATCTGGTGCTATCTTTAATTAGGTACATTAAATCGCACTGTAACAATCACATAGAATAGAATCTCACTAAATATCTTAATATCTATTTATCATAAATGCTGAAAACCTCACAAGGTGTCCACTTCTCTCCATCATAGGGTTCACGAAGCCATGGCTTGGATTATGAGTTGACGTTAAGTTAAGTTAATACATAGTAAAAAAGTTTTTTTTTTACTATGTATTTTTTTAACGTCAACTCATAATCCAAGCCATGGCTTCCTGGGTCTTAGAGCGGTCGTCTAACAATAACAAAATACATTTCTTTTCTGTTAGTTAGACACCACAGAATCACAGTAGGCGGTTTTAAAAATGCATTTAAAACTGACCTCAAGTTTTCAATCAGTTTTTTCAACAAGTTGTTAAATATCATTTGCCTTAAAAAATTGTGTGTCACTTTTGTTATCAGGCACTTTTTATTGCCATGATAGATTGTTATGTGTTTGTCACTGTTATCAAGTGTCATGTGATTGTTGCTGAGTTATAGGTATATCAATTAATTGCATGTAACTGTTTATAAAAATATAAGCTTACTTTTTGATAAAGTTATTAAGAATTATTATATGTATTAGTAGTATATCAAGGATAAATAAGATTCGTGAGTTAAAGAATTTCGTTTCAATGTATTATCATTGTCAGTCTCTCAATGTAACACTGCTGAGCTCAGTCTGACCTGTCCACATGAAAAATAGCACATGAGAATATAAAAAAAAGACAGAAGAAGAGATAAACATAATTATACAATAATTTTCAATTTGAAATTGATTTGGATTGAGCCACGATAGCATAGTTGGCAGTGCACCTGACCCGGCATGCCATAGGGTGCGGGTTCGAATCCCGCTCGTGGAGTTTTTTCATCACTTTGTCTTTTTCAATTTGTAATTTGTTCGCAACAATATTTGCGTAAAATTATATGTAAATAATCATACAAACATATTCCACAAAATAAGACAAGACAATAATCTATATTTAGTGTACACAGCAGGCAATCAATTAAACTTACAGAATATTTTTGTTTATAACTTAACTTATACAATATTTAATGACATTGTTTTTTTTTTAATTATACGAATATTTATGTAATAAGTGGGGTTGAGGATGTTTCGTCATTAAATATGGCATTAAATATGCCTTTTGTTCTGTGAGAATCCATTGTTAAATACGTCTGAATCGTTATGAACACGAATTAATTCATATATTAATTTATATAATTATAATAATATTATAAATATTGATGTACATAGTGCACACAAAAACAACATTAAGCCGAGTTCCACTATCATCTCCAATTCATTAGCAAACTGTGGGTCTTAACTTAATTGGCCGACTGAAATGCTAGTTTGAAATGGGTATAACAACATCAGGATTAAATTTTACAACCCCCTTCCCCCCTTAAGGGAAGTTCTAGTAAAACAACGAGTTACGATCTCGGGTGGGTTCTAATTTAACTTGCGCAGGTAAATAGAGCCGTGACGTATCGTTAATGGGGCCAATTGTTGGGTCCTACTGCTGCCGTTTAACGGGGACCGGTTGTTTATCGTCATTCGTTACTTTGCGATGCGTGTCTCTTTTTTTTTTTGTTTCTTCAATATCTTTTGGTTGGTCTAGTTTTCTATAATACTCTAACAAAATAGTTATACCCCATTTTTTATTACTTAATAAATCTCAGGCATAGTCTGTCACCTTTTATGCAAATCTTTTAAAAAGGGACTAAATTTCGGATTCCCAATTTAATATCAGCTGATCCATTCATTATGTAGGTAATAGATAACTCAATCAAAATGTCTGGAATAGCAGATTTTTTTAACTGTTTCTGCGTTGGTCCTCTCATAGTAAAACTATGTTGTAATAAAAAAAGGGGAGCATCTTCATAATGAAGATATTATAAAGAAAATAAAACTTGCCTGTTTAAAGCTGACTCATGTGATTGATTGTGTTCGTAGAAAAATGGTAAGATCGGATTCGGAAGTCTGCGCACCTAGCAGCTGTTGATTCAGCTCAGGCTCACTTAGCCTTACAGTGTGAATACAACCACGATAGCCTTATCTGAGACTGGATTCGAAGGGTTCGAATCAAACTCGATACCACTTTCTCAACCCTTTCTGTACGGTAGCATGGAACTGCTTTCCACAGTTCCTGTTCTCTAAATTTGACTTCCACCTGTAGTTCTACGGTGGGATTCTGGAGGTCACATCACACTAGAGACACCTAGAACTTAAGATCCATAGCTGCGATTAATGTTACACTTGATTCAAAAGCATAAGCCCCATCCAACGGTACTTAAAATAAATACCATCAGAAAAGATAGTTCAATTCCCTTGCTAAATATTAAAAGATATCTTAAAACTAATAAAATATAAAGCCAAGCTAACTCACTAAATATAAACTCAACGAAATCGTTATTAAATGACTAACGTCTCAATGTTTGGCAGAGTATTCAGAGTTTTTTATGACACCGTTTCAGAAATTGTGATTTATTAGTTCTCTCTACGTATAAAACTAATATATTAGTTGAGAATACGATGTCATTATAAATCTTGTTTGGAAAGCGTGCGATTCCTCGGATATGTCTGTAAAGATGTGTATGTTTATCATCATCAGCTCATTTTATGTCCCCACTGCTGGGTCACGAGCCTTCCCTATGGATTGATAGGGAGAACGGGTCATAAACGAACACGCGGGCCCATTGCGGATTGGTCATTGTTAACGACTGCTAATGCAGACGGGACCAACGGCTTTACGTGCCTTCCGAAGCACGGAGGAGCTCGAGATGATAAATTTTTGGTCACCCATCCGATGACCGGCCTTTGCGAAAGTTGCTTAATCACAGCTCTCGCAGACCGGGCTCGTTAACCATTGCGCCATCGAGCTCCCGGATGTATATGATATACGAGTATATGTGTGTATAGATATGTCCTATGTATTCGTAAATGTTGTCTCGTACGTCGTCTATCGCGTTCATATCGCTTCTGTCACCTCACTATATCGAATATGTCCCGAAAGCTATCAAACACCAATAACTCTACTCTGTCTGTCAGCCGCTGATCGACATTCAACTTTATTGCTATCGTTATACGCTCCTATATCTGGTAACACGCGTCCACAATATTAAACTTTCCTTTCGTTGGCCGGTTGCCAGATCGTCATAACCAGATTCAGGGGAGCCGTGACTCTTAACGTATTTTGCGTTTCTTTATACTATTCCATTATGTCTCATCCCGTTTTGTGAGCTCCGTTTAAATTTGCCATTACACTTGTAAAATACGTTGTACGATCGTTCGTAGTACTGTTATTGGAGGCATTTGTTAATCGTCTTACAATTTATTTCGTCGAAATGTAGATTCGTAATGTTCTCTGAACTTTGTTGATGCGTTTTCGTGTTGGAGATGTTTTATTTGAAAACAGTTTGGTGTTTTGAGTTTTTTGTCACGCTCGTTTTGAAGATTTTGATGTCCGTTTAGTGTCACTTGCACCGACATTTTCAATCTAGGTTTACAACTTGTCTTTTTGTCCTTTCTGATTGTGTCTTGCAACTGTATTACAATATCTCATCTTTGTACTACGTCTGTTAGAAAGCTGATAGTAACGGAATAACGTTTGAAGCTGGATTTTACTTAAACAGGTCATTTCTTTTGCTACGAAAAAGGTATTTACATAAATTAATTTGTATTCCTTCCAAACCGTCTTTTATTTATTTGGGGCGTTATCTTCTTTTAAATAATTTGATTTTTTTTCAATTTCAATAGCTCGCGTTTCATCCTATAGGGATAAATCATTATAGAATTATGAGACGACCTAGATCACAGACTCAGTAAAGACTTTAAAATGCATGATAAACTCAAATGTAAAAAATATGGCACCATATTTTATAATAGTTGTTTTATAAAAATGTAGAATAATTGTTATTAACAAGATGTTACCACGTTTCTTGTTCTGTGTGAGATTCCGATATTTTGGCAAAGTTGCATGCGCCATGATCACGGATGTACTGAAGTTATTGCGGGTGTGTATTCGCGTCAACTTTAGAAATCAATATATACCTAGAAATAATCGGTAACAACGCAACAAGGATGATTTATGACGAAGAAGGTTTAAAATCACCACATTATTGATATACGATCTTGCACAGCTCAATCGCTCCATCGTTGGCATGATTAAAACATTAGTCGGAATGTAAA
The DNA here is from genome assembly GCA_947562085.1 of Eudonia lacustrata. Classification (NCBI taxonomy): domain Eukaryota; kingdom Metazoa; phylum Arthropoda; class Insecta; order Lepidoptera; family Crambidae; genus Eudonia; species Eudonia lacustrata. The sequence goes on along the minus strand of OX387332.1, from coordinate 13,636,124 downwards.
TAAACTCGCCGATCTAACTATAGCGCCCCTTGAAGTGTGCGATGCGCATGCGCATTGATCTGTCGAACCGTGCGTATATATTGCGCTGTTTATCACTACCGTTGATCCTTATTTACAAGTTGGAATGTCTTGTAAAGGCCATATGCACACTGCACCGTAATAAGAATGATAGTATGCAGTCTGCAGTACGCATTCTTATACTACCAATTTACTTTTGCATGCTATCATAGTTAGCTGAATAGGATGAGCCTAACAATATTATAACATCTTCCCATGTACCCTGTTCATACGCAAAATAAATATATTCTATTCTATATTCTATTCTATATTCTATTCTGACGTTGCCAACAGCATCGCCATGTGAGCCACTAAAGAGCACGCATTCAGTTCAAAGATTTTTATTCCCATTAAGACATTTATATGAGAAATTATCAATCTATACTTATTTGTTTGCTTGTTTGGTTGAACGCGCTAATCTCAGGCTCTACTGGTTCTAATTGAAAAAGTATTTTTGTGTTGAATAGTCCATTTATTGAGGAAGGCTATAGGCTATATTATATCACGCTATGACTAATAGAACGCGGGTGAAACCGCGGGGCATAGCTAGTATTAAAATAAATATTTTAGTCGACACATTACCAAAGGGTATCGTCATCACTATCAGCCAATATTAGTCCACTAGGTATTCTGCCGTTTATACCATGGTGAGTCCTTTAAGAACTCTTTGACCTCGTCCCAGCTTCTTCCCTCCTAGTACGCGTGCTGCTCTCCGCAGGTTTATTACCGAAAAAAGCAACCATTTGTTAATTGTACAAATGCAACGCGACTGCTCTAGTTCATCATTATCATCATCATCATCATCAGCATCAGCATCAGCCTACACACGTCCACTGTTGGATATAGGCCTCTCCGCGTGCACGCCACTGAACACGATTCAGTGGCGTGCTACTCTCATCCAGCTCTTGCCAGCCACCTTGCGTATATCGTCGTCCCACCTAGTCTGAGGGCGTCCTAAACTACTGCTCTAGTTGCGCTTGAATGAATTGGTATTACGAACCCAAATCGCTCAATGATCGCTCGCTTAGTGCATTTGCGATTAAAATGTAAAATGCTTAATGCGATTTGTGCCGGTAATACTAATTTATCAACATGCAACTAGAGCTGACGCGTTGCAATTATTATTGTGATTTTTTCGGTATTCAGTGCCGGAGTCACCGCTGTACTGTCTCGAACATGCCATCGCAAACACAGAAGTTTGGCGACTCGTTTTATTCGTCGCACTTCCAAAAGATGGCATAGTCTGCCAGCACACGTTTTCCTTCCTTCCTATGACATAGGTCCTTTAAGCGAGGCGTGAAGAAGCACCTTCAATGCCGGCGGGGTAATGGTGACTGATGCTGTTTTGTTTTAACGCTGCACTCATTGATGTTATGGCGACATTTAGATAAGATGGTGGTAGCTAGCCAGGCGGACAAACAAGCCCTACCACCAACCAAACCGAGTACACAAACATCTTCCCTCGCTGGGAATTGAACCCGAGACCTTTGGGTCTTAACCACTAGACCACAGGCGGCGTCTCGGTGGTCGAATGACAAAGACACCCAGAGGTCCCGAGTTCGGAAAAGTGTGTTTCGAATTCGATGTTTAGGCCGGCTCTGTAATTATCAACCAGTTTTTGACAAGGGCGGCTGCACAAGTTATATTAACGTCTGGATTCCATTTCCACTAATCAACAGGTGGAGTGACGTCATTGGCCATAAAACTATTATAAAAAAAATACTGTTAGAAGTAGGAGTAGAGTATGCATTGCTTACATAATATCGGTTAGCAACGATGTTATTCGCACTCTTTGGCAGAGTGTACTCTTTGGTGGCTATTTCCTAATATATGGTGCTTGTGGTAGGGGTAATACTGGCATATTAGAAACCATCCTATTAATAGAATAGAATAGAATAGAAATATTTTTATTGACACACACAAAAAATTCATTACAAACAAAAAAGAAAAAAACATACATATACAACCAAAGACAAATAAAATAGAGAAAATAAAAAAAAAAATTAAAAACATTGTGTGTGGCCAATAAGGACCCTGTCTCAGCATAATACTCCCACGTCACTCGCAGTTAGGCTGAGACAATGAAAAAATGTATTACATACATACATATAATCACGCCTCTTTCCCGTAGGGGTAGGCAGAGACCACTTTTTTCCACTTGCTACGATCCATACATACTTGTTTCGCTTCGTCCACTTTCATTATTTCCTTCATACATGCTCTTCGGTTTAGGGTACTCTTGACCTGGCCTTTTTCCAAGACGTCCCCGATTGGGTCTCGAAACGTCCGCCTAGGTCTACCCCTTCCAACACTCCCCTTATACACTTTTTTCGTCAATCGTTCAAAATGTATTAGCATACAATAAATAATTTTATTATTACATTTAAGTTATGATTCAAAAATAGTGTTGACTAACGATGACTAGTATAGTCAACCCTTTTTATTGAGTGATATTTTTCTGTATATTTTTTTCGTGTATGTGTATTTTAAACATTTAACTATAATACAGTTTAACTACTTTCACAGTCGTTAACCTAACACTTTAGCATTAAGTAAACATGCGTAAATTCAACCATAATTCATTGTAACAACTGTATCAAGTCATTCCCTCAGTCATTAGCCGTCCAGCAATATTTCATCGGCCGCATGAATCTTGAGAGCCCCGTTTTTCAGCTACAGTAATTTCGTTGGGGAATTGAGCCAATGAATAAATAAATAATGCGAACACCTTACCGCTTGTCTGTAGCAGTGAGGCGGACAGTGGTATGGCCAACCTGAAATGTACCATATGGCGTGGGCATAAGAGCGATGATGTCCAATCGTGAGATGTAGTTTTGTACAGTCACGAACGTAAATATTACTATTAGCAAGTCGGTTGTAATTTGAGTTGATTTTGTAACTTGCAACCACCAAGATTTAGATTTAGAAGAAGAAGGCAAAAGCAAATTTGTTAAGCTATCAAGCAAGCAACAGAACTAATCTTATCTAAATATGTGGCCGTAACATCAATGTTTGTAGCATTTTTGTGTTTCGGCTTTGCGCCTCCTTGGTGCTACCTACATGCGTTGCTGGCCGCTGATCGCCGTATTAATTTTGAATTCCGTTTATTGACAATTTATGCGATTCTTTTTGCTTCCTTATGTGTAATGGTTTTTTGATAATAAAGTTGATATGTTATATATGAACGATTGTATGTTCTCGAACATATGCAGCTAGAGATAAGATAGCCAGTGCCTCAGTAGTTGAGGGTTCCGGGTGAAGTGCGCTGCCACCATTGGCTTTATCATCACTTCAAATCAGTTGAGATGAAGGCACACTGTGCTTACGTAAAATATTTGTTGAAGCTGAAGATTTTGGTTTTATTTATTTTAAATAAACAGACAGTCACTGTCAACACAGGGATTTCCTGACTCGAAAGCAGGCAGCGCCATCTGTTGAGCATGTGAATTGAAGAAAGATGACTAAAATTTTCTAAAGTCAGTCAGCGAAATTTGTCGATTGCAGAGGCAATCTTGATAAAAATGAGTTTTTAGCAGATTTTAGTACCATTGCATGTAATATAGATAAAAGAGATAGGTTTACAAATTGTATAAGGTGGAGTATCACGCGTTCAACTAACGCACACAAGATTTTCATTATATAAGACTAGCGGCCCGCTTGCGACTTCGTCCGTTTTACAGCGCCACCTATCGGGTTCAATTGTTTTATGTACACAAACCACTATCAAATGACGCTCTATCTATTAAAACAAACCGTATCAAAATCCGTGCAGTGGTTCCTGAGATTAGCCGGTCCTAACAGACAAACATACACGTTCCGGGACTTTATTATATAGTATGTATGTATAGATGTATAGGCGGCTTTTACTTTTACATTTTATTGACAAAGAGAAACGTATAGTCAAGGTGACTGACTTTTATATTTAAGACATCGACTGTACGCAGGAAAAAAGACTATCAAAATTCGTTACAGATTTAATACAAACTTGTAGTATTTCAATTTAAAATAATACAAATTTGTATTTCTCAAGCATCCAGAAGTTCCCAAAGGAAATTTCGCTGGAGATATGACCGTTCCGCAGCCCTACTATGAGTTTACATATGCTGTACTCACTAGTTTTTCACTTGATGAAAGCCTACTTAGTTTCTTGCCAGCTTTTCGGTCGAGTGCTATTCTAAAATTCGAACTGGTTTAGTAGATTTAGTAGTTGTTAAAGCTAAATCTTGGTTTCTTATTATTTGAAATTTTAATCAAATTATAATCCCATTGCTGGACAACTTCTATTACTAAGTCATCACTTGAATTGACGAAGATTAACTTAATCACCATGCTTGCCATTGGGGCAGAGTGATTCAGGAGGAAGGTTTATAAGTATATAACATTCACATAATTGAACCCGGTAGGTGGCGCTGCGCTGCCATAGGGTTGCTGCCAAGCGGACAAAATCGCGAGCAGGCCGCTAGTTAAAAATATAGTAAAAGAAATACTCTACAAAATAATTCTTTCTTGATTTCTTTCAAATGTAGGTAACACTTTATACAGATCTTCTTGTTTGTTTTACATATTATTTTATCCTGACATTTCGAATCCTTTGCATGTTACGTGGTCACAGGTAGGCTGAGGTAATGGTAATACATACATTTTGAGTGTACTGGCCATTAGTGACCACTCTGGTTTTGCCAATGATGGGTCTTGCATGAATCAATGTTTATATTTTTTTTTTGTTTATTCAATAAATTAAAAAAAAAGTCACAATAAACAAAGTAGGGCTCCGTGGTGGAATAAACAACACCAGTGATAGATAGGTTGCTAATAGCGGACCGCTTTATGTATCGTGGAACCCTTGTCTCTTCGTTGGCACTATCTCACGACATGTACTTACAGGTAATAATCAAATAATATCTAAAAAAAATATGTATACGATACGCGAATTGTTTCATTTCATAAGAAACCCATGGTAGGGCTTCTCCTACCTACCTACATGTCAAGTGTTAGGGACGAAACTTTTAAATTTCCGCCTGCGAATGTCAGTAGTGCGCCGATACGCGTCGCGACCGGACGTGCCGTACTCTACGGAAATTAAATTATTGTATCATAATATCAGGGATATCGAATGTTGAACACTGTCGAATGTTACTTTGGAAATTGGATATATTGGGATAGGCTTTCCAAAGGAAATTATTTTTATATAGGTACAACAGTTTTGTTGTAGATTTTTATTTTTTTATATACGTTCGACTAACATACCGGCTGGATATTGGTATAATAAACATAACAACACTACATATTATTTAAATTACATTTTTTTGTACTATGGATTTCCGCAAAATAACGCCTGATTCCATTAATTATAATAAACATTGTAAATTATGGTGTTTGTTATCTTATCTCTTGTGTTACTTGGTACAATTTAATAACAAAAACATTTCCTTATTTAACTTTTAGTGAATTTGACATTACTATCAAAGATTAATTAAATCATATCTTTCATATAAAATAATCGGCTTGTTGTCATCGATAAGGTTATATCAAAAGTCACTACCACGTTTTGTTAGTCATAAACTTAGATATTTATTGCATCATATCGGTATTGTATGTAGATGTTACTGTACTTAACAACAACGTGTGTTACTTTATGATGATATAATAAAGTAATGACAGAAGCTTGAGTGTATCTTACTACAGCTTTCATCATCATCTTATTTTTTATGTCCCCACTGCTGGGCCATGAGCCTTCCCTATAGATGGATAGGGAGATCGGGCCATAAACCACCACGCGGGCCCAGTGCGGGTTGGAAATTTACACCCTCTTAGGTTCTATATTATTATCGGAAGATTCACTTCGACGTGACGCTTTTTACCTATGTTAAATAAAATAAAAGAATATTATGAAATAATTAAATAATAAGCTTTTACCCATCAATTGTAGTCATGACTTGATATTAATGATGGAGGCCTTTACCCAGCAGTGGGACAGTTGTTATGTTACCCTCCTACGCACTGTGCAAAATTTAATTCGCCAATTCACTAGAGCGCGTGCGATATCGCAAACAGCACCCGTGTTGAGTAATGGCCCCAAATGGACCGGTAATTAGTGCCCGTACGCGACTGTGACGCGAGGGGACGTCACTTGATATACCGGGCGATGGTATTTACGCGCTCTCGTATATGGAACGGTGATTTGAAATGAAATGAAACAAATGAAAAATATTGATTTGTGTTACTAGATAAATTCAAAAAAATTCAAAATTCAAAATCATTTATTCAGTTTAGGCTACAAATAGCTCTTATGAACGTCATTATGCCATCGGTTCGTAAGTCTACTCTGGGCGGGAGATCTTGTACTGAGAAGAACCGGCAAGAAACTCAGCAAGTGTCCAGCTCTTTTCTCCCTTACAGCGTCAAAAATATTGGAAAATGCCCTATCATAAAAGGACACTTTCCATCACAAATAAAAACACAAAATATAAAGGACAATCACACATATGCTAGTTTTTTTTTTTTATTTATTTAGGATCTGTTTTTGTTGTACGATGTCTTTTATTTTGTATAATCTGTCTTAAATAGTGTTTTATATGTTTATTTTAGTATGTATATTTAAATATATTTATGAGTATCTAGGTTTAGTTATAATATAAGTATTTATATCCAAATATAATTATATATTCTATTTTTCTTATATACCTATTGAAACGATCGTCACCTCGCACAGGCCCTGCCAGAATACCAGCGCCGTTGCGATGTGACTTGCTCACACCGTAGCGGCATATGCTGAGGTAGGGTCCTGATTGGCTCGTCACCTGTTGTCTTTGTTATTTTTTGTTTTTATTGTTTTTGTATTCCATGTCTTTTTTTTTTTTTTCTATTTTTAATCATATTATGTGATGTGAGAGTCAATAAATGTTTTTTCTTTCTTTCTTTCTTTCTTACATATAAAAAAAAAACAAAAGAGAAGATATAATAATATCTACATTTGCAAAACATCAGTTACCAGTTAAAATTTTCACAGCACTAATAAAGGTCAAAAATTGTCTAAGAAAAAAACAAAAAAGAAAACAAAATTAAACTATAGTTAATAATAATAAAAATAATAGTATGCAAGAGCAGACCAGCCTCCACAGGCGGCACCCGTTCACGAGTATGACATATGAATCAGCCATCGCTTCACTCAACCATGTCTTAGGGAATGTAACGACCCGACGCACACGCCACCACCGCAGAGACACTAAAGAGAGCATGACACACTCAAGATACTCTAAATAAAAACCTAATGAAAAGTTTAACGTAACATACATATTATTTGTAAACTGTAGGACATTGCTGATAAAGGCTATCATATCAGCGCTAAGATTTTTTTAAAGTAATTATTGATCCCAATAAAATAAAATAAAGAGTAGTTTTATTTTTTATTATAACCAAACTGTTTTGTCATCTAAATATTCTTTGACTGTATAATAACCTTTCTTAAGTAAAGAAGGTTTTACATGTTTTTTAAACTTATCTAAAGGTAAATCTTGTACAGTACTAGGTATTTTATTATAGTAGTGTATGCCTTGCCCCAAGAAAGAGCCAAGAACCTTTTGCAACCTGAACAGTGGCATTACAAGTTTTTTCTTATTTCTAGTATTGAAATTGTGTACATCACCGTGTTTAGTAAAAGAGTTGATGTTGCAACGCACAAAAACTATGCAATTATAAATAAACTGAGATGCAACTGTAAGAACACCAATTTCTTTAAAAATATTTCTTAAAGTAGTTCGGGAACCTAGTCTATAAATGGTTCTTATTGCTCGTTTCTGCAAAATAAATATAGATTCAACATCAGCTGCTGTAGCCCACAGTAAGACACCATACGACATGACACTATGAAAATAGCTAAAGTAAACTGTTCTAGCAGTTTCAACGTCTGTTAATTGTCTAATTTTTCTGATAGCATAAGCAGCAGAACTGAGTTTACCGGACAATTTCGATATATGAGGATTCCATTGAAGTTTTGAGTCAAGTGTTATACCTAAGAAGACTGTTGAGTCTACCAAATCTAATTTATCACCGTTTATTCTAATATCAGTTGGTTCAGTTTTAACATTAGGTAGTGTAAATTTAATACATTTTGTTTTTTTTTGCATTAAGCTGTAGATTATTAACAGTAAACCAACTGAGTACTTTTGCTAGAGCATTATTTACATCATCATAATTATTCTTACACCTATTAACATTAAAAATGAGTGAAGTATCATCTGCAAATAAAACAATTTCACAGAAGTTCTCCACAAAGAATGGCAAGTCGTTAATATAAATTAAAAACAGGAAGGGCCCGAGGATTGACCCTTGCGGAACTCCCATTTTTACAAGAGATCCAGATGATTTAGTTCCATTGATATCGACAGTTTGTGTCCTAGAACTGAGATACGACTCTATCAATTTAAGTGCAAAATCATTAAGACCATAGTAGTGCAACTTCATCACCAGAGTCCTGTGCTCAACGCAATCGAAAGCCTTGGATAAGTCGCAAAATACTCCAAGAGCGTTCTGAGACTTCTCCCAGGCATCGAATATATGTTTTATTAAAGCAACACCTGCGTCAGTAGTGGAACGACCCTTTGTAAAACCATATTGTTTCTTATGTAGAAGCTTGTTTGAGTTAAAGTATGCCATTAATTGTTCGAGTATAAGTTTTTCATAAATTTTACTTAGTACTGGTAATATTGAAATTGGCCTATAGTTACTAGGGTCTTCTTTGTTTCCTGATTTAAATAAAGGTATAACCTTACTGAATTTCATAAGTTCTGGAAAGATACCCTTATTGATACAGTAATTAAAAATCTCTGCAAGATAGGACGCAATAGAAAATATAATATTCTTAATTACCTTAATACTTATGCCCCACAAATCACTAGTGTTTTTCATTTTAAGTGATTTGAATGTTTTTATAATATTCATAGAATCAATGTATTCAAATTGAAAAGACAGATTAGATTTTGGTACATGTTTTTTGAGTAAAGATTGTGCAGCTTCTGGTGATGAATCTAAATTTGAAGTTGTTACCACTGGTATATTTACAAAATAGTCATCAAAAATATTAGCAATATTTAAATCCGAATTGACAAGGGTGTTATTAACTTTCAGAGTGAAAGTTTTGTCCCGTGGTTTAAATTTACCTGTTTCACGGTTTATTATGTCCCAAGTGGCTTTAATTTTATTGTTAGAGTTTTTAATTTTCTCTTTAATGAAATTAGATTTTGCTATTATGCACACTTTCTTAAACATTTTAGAATAATTTTTTACATATTCTGTAAAACTAAGGCTATGGTTACATTGCCTCAAATTATATAACTCATACAGTCTATTTCTACTGATATAAATACCTGCTGTAGCCCAATCACAGAACTTAAGTTTTTGGGAATTTTTAATTGTTCTAGTAGTAAAAACTTGGTTGTATTCTGTTTTTATAAAATCAAAAAGATTACTATATAGTACATCTGGGTCATCATGTACAAAGGGTAACGCATCAATTTTACAAACTACATTATTTTTGAAACACTCCATTTGTTTCTTTGTTACTGGTTTACATTTTACTATTTTTGGCTCATCCTTAATATCAAAATCATAGGTCACTTTTAAACCACAATGGTCAGACGTAAGATTATCAAATACTGACTTAGAAACAGGGTCATAGTCTGAAAAAACATTATCAAGACAAGTGGCAGAATGTGAAGTTATTCTAGTAGGTTCGAGAAATAGATTCATAAGATTAAAGCATTTAAATAACGCAACAAGACGAACACTCATTGAGGTAATTTCTAGAATATTTATATTAAAATCTCCACACACTAAAACAAATTTCTTTTTTAATTTTAATTTTCTAAGTACATCCTCCATTACTGATTCGAAAATACTGAAGTTGCCCGATGGGGGTCGGTATACACACACTATTACGAAACTATTGAACTCCACACACGATAGTTCAATGTTACGCTCCACTGAAAGGTTTACAATATCGTTGCGATTTTTGTATTTAATATTACTTCTTACTAGTATTAGGGAACCGCCGTGTATGGCTGTGCTTCGCACGTACGCGCTTGCTCTTTAAAAATTGTTAACATGGAATGACGAGTCATGACTTCTTAGCCAATGCTCAGTTATACATTATATATGAATAGTCTGACTTTTTGCAAACAGTTCTAATTCTAAGTCCTTGCCAGCCAAGCCCTGAATGTTCTGATGGACAATATTAATGAATGTGGACTTGGCTTTTGTCTTAGACCTTAGTTTAAACCAGAGGTTGTTACCTTACTACTAGTTTTAAAAGTTTCATTAGTAGAACTACTAATGGTTATGTTATTATGTATAGACTTAGTTATAGCCGCTATAACTGTATCCTGTAAATTATAAGCTAACAAATTAGCTATTTGAGTCCTAGACTTCTTAGAAAGATACATAGTATCTGAAGTCAAACTAAAATTATTAATAAATTTATTAATATCAAAAAATAAAATAGTGTCACTATGACGACAAATCAAATTATATAATAATAAATTTAAGTCAAAAATACGTTTATTTTGTTCCCAGGTTAAATTTGTACAATAGGGAAAAGCGCTAATTATTAGCCTGCAATTTGTTTCAGATTGCAGGTTTAACAAAATATTAATATTATTTATTATGTCACGTTTTTTTACTTGTGAACTGTCACCACATAATAAAATAACATGAGATGCACTATTTAGCGTGTGCTGTGTTAAGTTACGTACTATAGTATTCATTGATTTACCTGGGGTACAAATATTTGTAACTAGTTGATTTTTACTTCCATTTATAAGCAACCCTAATCCCTGACCCATTTTATCAGAGAACATAACTGTTTTACTAACTAATTTATTGACATTGTTTTTTTGTATTGGGGCTGGATTAATCTTATTATTACATTTATATGTTTCTGGACAGGCTGATGTACTGGGATAGAAGACAGACAAGTTATTGGAATTTACCTGCAAATTATTGATTAATGACTTTTCATTACTGTTATATATACGTACATACTTACATACTTACATACTTACATATATGCCTATGTGACTGTACAAATCAGGGCTTGATACCGATACCAAATTCCCACTATATGTACCGATAATGCAGGTAATGTTATCTAGAAAAGTATCGCTACTTTTTCGTTAAGTATTGCGCTTTAGCCAATCCGTTTAGAGCGGTTAGTTAATTTACCGGTAAAAATGTCACCCAAGTAACGATACCAAGTTTACCGTTACCTTTTTTTTACCGGTATCTTCGTTTGACAGAAGTATCGATACCAGCTTTTAACGGTGTTCAAAGCCCTGGTACAAACGCATACAAAAAATCATAAAATATTGCTTCTATGTGGCACAAAAAGGATTCCACTCAGCATAATTACAAGGCATCTAGAAGGTTAGTCTTCCGTGCACGCCTCATTGATGCAGATTTAGTCTATACTAGCGGCCGCTCGCGGTTTCACCCGCGTGGTTCCCGTTCCCGTGGGAATATCGGGATAAAAAGTATCCTATGTGTTAATCCAGGTTATAAAATATCTGTATGCCGAATTTCATCCAATTCCATTCAGTAGTTTTTACGTGAAAGAGTAACAAACATCCATCCATACTTACAAACTTTCTCGTTTATAATATTAGTAGGATCAATACAAAATACAAACATACAGAAAACGCCCAAATGTGACAAATGCCGCAAACAATCTGCCGGCATCAATGTATTTCCTTTAAGCGTAGAAAGTATCATAAAAATCAGCTTATTCGTTTGAAAGAAGTAGAGCTGAAGTTGAAGTTTGAATGAGACACCCAACTTTACACATAGTGGCATATTCTTGAAATAGGGTTGTAGCAAGAGTACGTCTGTAACTGATGCAGAATTATACAATAAATACATGATTGTATGATTTTTATGCGTGTAACATGCGAAAACTAATAAGTTATTGTGAATCATCACAATTACCAGCAAATTTTATGTCCCCACTGCTGGGGCACGAGCCTTCCCTGTAGAATGAAACACCACAGAGAAATGGGTCATAACGTAAGCCACCACGCGAGCCCAGTGCGGTTGTCGTTGTTAACGACCTCTAATGCAGCCGGATCCATCTAAGTGCCTCCCGAAGCACAGAGGAACTCGGTATGAAACATATTTGGTCATCCGATGTCCTTTGAGACACTTGCTTAATTTCAGCAATCGCTGACCGAGCGTGTTAACCACTGCGCCATCGAGATCCTCAAAGAGCAAAGTGATTGTATTGTATATTAATCCGGTTGGATTTAGCTAACGACTTTGGGAATGAGCATTATCATCAAAGCACTAACGCTACCAATGATTTATGACAGCGCAACGTACGACCATCTCCTATTATTTATGGAACTCTTCATGAATTAATCACCATCGTGCGTTATTACGAGATGTCGCGTCTGATGGCTGTAATGTGTTGTTCGCTCACGACGCGTGTCTGCCGGTCGCATTCTCTGATTGGATGCTATTGTCTCCTTTTGAGTTCTATTTCGGGTGTGGTGTCTGTGCCAACGGCTTTATCGTTGCCTGCCTAAGTCTTCCCGTCTTCTAATGCCGCGGGTTCAATTGGTTTGGTGTCATCAATGTTAGTAGCATTGTTGTGTTCCGGCAGTTAGAGATAAGATAGCCAGTGCCTCAGTAGTTGAGGATTCCGGGTGAAGTGCACTTCCACCTTCGGCGTTTTCATCACTTAAAATCAGGTGGAATGACATTTTCCAATAATCAGTGTTCACATGTATTTTTTTTATTTGTGTATTATCTATACAGCATTGGAGAATATGAATTGGTGGGTGATGTATCGTCAAGCGCGTTTATCATCGAGCTTCTCGTACCAGGAGGCTTATTTTCGAGAGTAGAACCGGTGACAAGACCCAGTCGGCTTGGCAGCGTGGTAGCTTCTGTCCTCACGAAATGAAGCCGGCATGACCCGACGCTTGGCATTCGTCCGACAAGTGACGTATCGCCGCCATCAGCCGTGTCGCTGAAACTATTGTACCCTTAATCATAACAGAAGCAACTATGTTTAATGATGTAGCGTACGCTATTAGATTGCACAGAGAATGCTTTGAATGTTATATCACAACATTTAAATATCTAAATGGGAGTGTGCATATGATCTGCACGATCTTGTTCCTCTCGCCCCCTTTCACCATCGGGGTACCACCCGTACGGTGATGACATACCACCTTGTGCCAAGCGGTGCCACTAGCTAAGAAAAGTCTTATACGAACTGCCAGTGAATGGTATGCGCCGTTCACTTCAACCTGGGTCTCTTCAAAGCAAGAGCGAATAGGCATTTCTTGTATAAGCATGTAACTTCTTAGGCCACATCCTGCTCAATATCAGGCAAGTTGGTGAATAATTTCATATGCTTATCATTATATTTATTTTATGGTATTTTTTTTATTTAGCCGTTTTTATATGTAATATTTTATTTGGATGTTGTGCGCAGTTGTAATAGAAGTACAAATTTATACGTTTATGTAATTGTATTGTTGTATTTTTTGTATTGTATGATTTGTATCTTGTAACTGTGCCAAAGATAAATAAATAAATAAATAGAAGGATCCTCTCCATCACAAATCATCATCATCAGTCTAAAAACACCATAATGCTTTGCTCAGGTCATCCTCTAAAGATATCGTGCCATATACCGCAACCTGGACCAATATTTGGTCACCCATCCCGTGCCTTGGTGAAAGTTGCTTAACAACGCCAACGTTAGTAAAATTACAATTAATCTAACGGATCTCTAGAACGCGGACATCGACGCGCGTGTTGTATTAATAACACTTCGGTCACTGCACTACCTCAACCGTCGCACGCTAACCCATTTACTGGCCTAGTGACAGTGACAGACGTCAATGCGAATCCCCGAAATCTCGAAGGGCTGCGGCGACCGGCGGCGTTTGACGTTTGACGGGTGTCAAACGATGCGTGCCAAGTGACATGTGTCACGTCTGTTGAGTAATTAGAGCCGATGTGTGAGGTTAGTTGATAAGGATTTTGTTTTGTATTCGGGGATTTGGCGTTTTGGTATGTTTTATTAACTTGTAATGTCTATAGTAGTTTACAACAAATTACCTGAAGAACTGAAAGTACTAAAAGGAAGTGTGTTTAGCAAAAAGCTAAATAAGTAATTGGTTAACACAAAATTGTTTTATTGCCTTAGTGAATATAAAATTTTAATAAATAATTTATTACTACTATGTTATAATTGATCTAGTAAATGTAAATTTTAATATAAGTATAATAATTTTCGTATTAGATATATACACATTGCTGTAATTTCAAAATAACTGTATAATATTTGCACGCCTGCTGGTTGCATGCAGGCTGAATACATTAACTTGCATTTAATCTTAAGAACTTTTTTAATCTATGTATGTATTCTAGAAAATAAACAATTGATTTGATTTGATTTCGTTTAATTCGTCGAGAAGTAAACATCACAACACTCTTAGACCGTCTTAATGAAAAGGTTTGACCTTAATACCATCCATTGCTTATTAGTTAAAAATGTTCTACAAATCTAGCACGTAATTAAGTGCCTTACAAATAAACAAGGAATAAGGTCCGAATAGTTATTCCGTGTTCTATCTCTGTCATGTAAACGTCATTTCAAATTAGAGTAAAAGAGACAAAACACAGATTAACTATTCGAAGCTTATTCTTTGTTTATTTGTAAGACCCTAAGAGTTTCCATTAGTTATCCACATTCCCTGCGACCCTGTAAAGTAGTTAGCATCTTTAATAGCCTTTCCTCGTATAGGGATCTTTTTCCTTAATCTAGTAGAGTTATAATAAAAGTTAATTACTTACTTACTGACTATCCTGGCGCTGTAGCCCCAAGTGAGCTTTGGCCTCTGATACAAGTCGGTGCCACTAAGGGTCCACTGTGGTCCTCCAGCCCTTAGGGGGTTTTGCGGGGGGCTAACGACTCTCCCAGGTAAAAAAGCAGCTGTTACGAAACTGATACAAGTAAATAAATAAATCATTAAATAAAATAAAAAATAATTACGAATTGTAATTTTAAGCATTAATTTTTGTTTTATTTAATTTTTGAGTTACTTTTTATCCGGTTTTTAACAAATGTTTATTCTTTGTTTCAGGTAAGCAAAAGCGGTGTCGATCGTCTCGAATTATAAATGCTAGGATGTTTCCTGGGAATGTTTTATGAGGTTTGGGAATGTGCGACCGGAGATCGGGAGTGAATATTAGAACTACTAAGATTTCTTATTTATTTAGTATTTTTTTTGTAAAATCTTAATTGTTGTTTGTTACAACTGCAGCATAACAAATTAATGTAGGTTAATAGTATTCAAGAAAATAATATTTTAAATAAAACCCCAACGAAAGGCTTTTATTTTGGAGAGAGTTTGGCGAATGTCTCAGACGGCATTATCAGCTTCACCGGGCTGTTTAGGGGATGGCGAGAAACTTAAAGGGTTCCTCAAGCCGTTTGAAACGAAGCACCTTCGGAGGTTTTCTAGAGGGAACGGCATTACGCACGCACTAGTGCGGGTCCACATGCCCCCTAGATTCTCCGAGGGGTTCAGGCAAACCAGACCGATTTAAGCATCTAAATTTTCTTAGTAGATTAGTCTTAACACACACTTCATTATGCTAGTTCATTTTTTTAAATAATTTGTAGTTTTAATTTGAAGGAAAAAAAAAACAGTTTTTCTTATGGTACGGGACGCAAACGCTCCGTATTAGATTAATTGTGTAACGGTGCGTCGCGTTAAAACACTTTTCACTGATCTAAGGTAGACCACCAGTGTTCTACTAGAATCACAGTGATCGACACTTACTTTGCGTCGCTAAAAATACATACACTTAATTTTACTACCTTTGAAGCAGGTTGCATGTATTTTATTGTTGCAAGAAAAATAGAGTTGCTGATCCCTATTTTAATGATTAAAGGAAAAAGTGACTGTCTTTTACTGACTGGTTATAAAAAAGCTTATTATGAAGTGTCTGATTACACCGAAGACAAAACAGCATGGATTTGAAATGCTACAATCATATACCTTTGGTTTTCTAAAGTTTACGCGAACACTACTTACACATTGGAATGAAACAACTTTTACGGATCGTGGTCTCCCTGTGACCACGGACCCTGCAAAGGGTTCGAAACGTCAGGATAAACATTAACCTTTTTACCGCCAACAACTTCTATAGAACTTCGAAATTTTCGTGCCATCCACGCCAGCACTTCTATAGAAGTTCTTCTTTGTACCTACTTTATTAAAATACATTTATACGTTGGCGTACAGCGGGACATCGCGTGCAGGATAGTTGGGCGGTGAAAAGGTTAAATAAGTAATGTGTAAAATAAACGCGAGTAGATCCGTAAAAGTTGTTTCGGTTCAATGCTCCA
Organism: Eudonia lacustrata; assembly: GCA_947562085.1. Taxonomy (NCBI): domain Eukaryota; kingdom Metazoa; phylum Arthropoda; class Insecta; order Lepidoptera; family Crambidae; genus Eudonia; species Eudonia lacustrata. The sequence continues at coordinate 13,619,647 of OX387332.1, read as the reverse complement.
ATCAGTCTAAACAGATAGATTGATAAACAGATAGATAAATACTTTGTTGCTTTCACTATAAACAGGTATTTCTTATTTAAAATATTTTTAAGTCATTATAAACTTGTTTAGTTTGGTAACGGCATATAATTTTGTAAATGTCGTTTCTTCTATTAAAGCTGTTGAGTTTCTTGCGCCAATTCTTCTTCACAGCTAAAAATTAGACGTCGGAATGGGTAGTAGGTTGGGTTGCCAACTATTTTTCAGGAATTAAGTAAATCTATCACTAACTAGTATAAAAAAAGGATTTGATGAAAAAATAAAGTATTCTCCAAATTCATTTTAAGCGTTGCATTTTGTTTCACTTCACCTGAGTCTGAGTATCATTCAGTAGTTCAGAAATTAAGTCAACAGGTATATTACGTTCAAACGCACGCGTTAGTCGAAAATAAAGTATTTTCCATACTTTATTTTTTATTAAAAAGCATAAACTATGGAGATGGAAAACAACGTAACATACGTTATTTAAAAGTATGGTTGGCAACCCTAGTAGTAGGTAAAAAACAGTTTGGACGATTCAAAAGCACTTTTTAAAGTTTATTTTAATAAAAAAGTTTGACTTTGACTTGACATTGGTGCCGCTACTAGGGTAGCGTTATTTTTTTCACAATTAAACTTATCCTTACGTTACGAACTCGTTAAAGGGTCTGTGGTTACACTAAGAACAAGTTAGTTAGAAGTCTTATAATTAATTTGTATTTTCATAACGTCATAATACTCGTAATGTCAAATGTAAATATTAAACGTGTACAGATACATAAAAAGTTCATTAATATCAATAATCGATCACGTTCTCTTAACCGAAAATATTCTCACACAAAAAGTCCAGCCTTGTAGGTGAGTAGAACTTTGTGGTGTTAAGCTTCGAGGGTAACAAAAAATAATAATGGGGCACACGCGCTACAAAAAACCCAGTTCCGGGGACAGCCCCCAAACAAGACGGATGACAACCCTGTCCCCGCGTTAATACATCATGGGGTGACACAGTGGCGTGAAACGTAGTTGGTAAAACGTTTTTCTTTTTAAATATTTCTTTTATTCGAGTATTCAATACGGGTTAATATTTGGCATTCAACTTACCTAATGTTAAGTGATGATAAAGCCGAAAGTGGAAGCGCGCTTCACTCGGAATCCTCAACTACTGAGGCACTGGCTATCTTATCTTTAACTGTCGGAACAGAAGAATGATATGGCGACATAATTAAATAAGATAGTGGTAGCAAGCCAGGCATAATCACGGTCCACAGCATTGAAGGAACGACTGATTGGATTGGAGAAAGCCAGACGGACTTCAAATAAGCCCTACCACTAACTAAACCGCACGGGGCTCGTGGTAGTTTATGGTCCGTTATCCCTATCCATCCATAGGGAAGGCTCGACTATTAAAAAAATCATCTCGAGCTCCTCTGTGCTTTGGAAAGCACGTAAAGCCGTTGGTCCTAGCTGAATTAGCAATCACTAACAACTACCAATCCGCACGGGGCCCGTAGTTTATGGTCCGTTATCCCTATCCGTTTATAGGGAAGGCTCGACCAAAAAAAAACATCATGAGCTCCTATGTGCTTTGGAAGGCACGTAAAGCCGTTGGCCCTAGCTGTATTAGCTGTCGCTAACAACCACCAATCCGCACGGGGCTCGTGATAGTTTTTGGTCCTTTATAGGGCAGGCTCAAGCCCCAGCAGTGGGGACATAGCTGGAGACAGAGCTGTTAATGATGTAATCTTGCTGTTTCGTAGTTGTATTACCGTTCGCCTATCCTACTGTACCTCCCCAACTCGGTCATATCATTACCCTTCAAAACATGAAGACAAATAGAGTGTTTACACTAATTCCGAAAGAAGCTTACCGCGTGGGGAGGGGTGGGTATTGAGGGGGGGGGGAGTGTAGGGAAGGGGGAAGCCTTGTTTTATTATTATGATTTACGTAGTTCGAATGTGGCTGGCACACAATGTGGAAAGAAAGAACGACGCATGCAGGGTTAATGCTCCAAATATTATAAATGCCAACCTTTATACAAAGGAAACTACTCTTCTACCAAAAGTAAATTATGTTTACTGATGGTTCTGTACTAGTACCGTATTGTAACTAGTTTTGTTGTATTTAACTACCAAATGTTGATATTGTTAATAATTGTGATCAACCCGCATTTGGTAAGCTAAGGTAACTGAGCCATTGCCGATATATTTTAGCAATGATTTGATTTCAATGATGAAGGATTGAGGATGGCCTTTGCCCAGTAATGGGACAGTATATAAAGGTAATATTATTACTAACAAAGTTAAGGCTCTTTAACAAATTTTTGACTTGCACTTCAAACAATTAAATGAAGTAACTTATTATTTAATCGGATGTTGCCTTATCTTTGGACAAACGTTGCTCAACAAAATAATAACTGCGTTATGGATGCTTTATACACGGACACCACAATAGTATAAAGTGTGCTATATGTCATTGAAGAGTTCTATGGATATATCCTCGAAGTTCATGCACAGTTAATCAAACAAAAGGTAATCAGCCTAATTAGTGTGTATATTTAACAAATACACTTGAAAATTGCATATAAAAAAGAAAATACACAGATGAATTGAGGGAAAACAATGTTGGTGCAAACGCATAAATTCACAAGTCAACATTCGTTGGAAAAACCCATACCTGTATTCAGCGATAAGAGAATGTTAACAAAAAACTGTTTGTTTATTACTAATAATAAAAGTGTAACTTTGTACTCAGTAATATCTACCTACCGTTTTAAATAAACACAACGATATCAGAAGAAAAATTAATTACATATATTTTTTTAACATTTAAAAAAAACAATTCACTAGTTCTACTTGTGTATGTTACGGGCTCAGTCTGCTGCAGGGTGTGCAACTGTGCACTGTGCAGAGTTGCAACTGCCCGGGTAATGTTGATTTTGCACATATTCCACGGGCAGTGTTGAGTTTGCACAGGTTTTCTGGGCAGCTTTATAGAGATATTACTTTACATTAAAAGAGTTTTTAAATGTTGTTTCTCCAGTTTGTTTTTATTATATGCCTTTGAAATAAATGCTAAAGTAATATCTGTATGCTTTTTAATGATTACTGCCAATAATTTTGGCCTAGAAGAGGCCTCTGCACACACTGTGGACTTCGCCCTTAACATATTGTGTACTTAACTTTAGAGCAGCAGCCGTAATACTTTAACTAATTCACAATCAAAGTATCATCACTTTTAGCAAGAACTCCCAATGTTTTCAGTTTCTACCACCTCTCATTATGAGACAAAAATTATATACTTTTTGACTCATAATAATAAATGTTTATATAATTTTTAACGCAAATTTTGTTACGAACAAATTACAAAAACACAAATGTTGCAAAATTTCCACGAGCAGGGTTTGAACCTGCACCCTTCTGATATACCGGGTCAGGTGAAAATTGTCAGGTGAAAGTTAATCACGGTAGTTGTTAACATTGAATGGGCGCCTTTGGCTTTCAAAGTAAAAAGTAAATAGTGTTGAATAATTTCGGCGGGCTGGTTAGAACCACGATAGCTCAATTGGAAGAGAACCTGGCCCGGTATGTCAGAAAGGTGCAGGTTCAAACCCTGCTCGTGGAAATTTTTTCAACATTTGTGTTTTTTTTTTTTCATAATAATAAGTGTAAAATGTTTGTGTTCATCACTTTCCTTTGACCACTTTCCAAGTTTTCTTTCTTGAATAGCATGTTTATTCTTGAAAGTTCACTCAAGCCAATGAAGATGCACCATCTATGATGAGACTCGCTCCTGTCATACTTGTAAAAACATCACTGGCCACTAAACAAATGTACAAAGCTACCTCGTTTGTCTCCAAAATTTGTCCACACGGTAAAATGTTCGATATTGCATCGTAAATGTACTGCTGTGTCGGATTGTCCATGTCCAAACTGGCCATTATGTTCGTCCTGGTCAATCCTGGAGTCACGATGTTAATCCTTACACCCTCTGTCACTAATTCCGCTGCCGCTATCATTGTGAACCTTTCCAGTGCTGATTTAGCCATGTTGTATGTTAAAAACCCCGGCCTAAACTTATTCGTCATTGAGTAAGACAAATTTATTATATTCCCCTTCGTTTTCACCAAATATGGTGTCGACAGTTGGGTCAGGTAAAACGGCACCCTCACATTTATAGCCATCATTTCGTCCAACGTGTTGATTGACTGATCGAATATTGATGATAACGAGAATTGTCCTGCACAGTTCACAAGAACGTCGATTCTACCGTACGTTTCAATTGTCCTTTGCACCACCGTCTCACAGCTGCCTTGGTGTGTTAGGTCGACTAGAACTTGTAGAGGTCGCATACCGTTTCTGGCTTCACATTCTTGAGCCACGTTACCGAGTCTTTCTTCGTTTCTACCGACTAAAGTCAGTCTCGCGCCGAATCCCGATAAGTTTCTTGCCGTTTCGGCGCCTATACCCGAGCTAGCACCTGTCACAATTGCAACTTTTTCATTGAACTTTATGAAATCTTCCATGTTGTTTTTACCTTGTTGTTTTTTAACTTTTGATTTGGCTTTGTTTTTAATACTATGTTCACACTAGGACGGTTGAATAACAAATGATAAGCGTCTGGTGGTATCGCTGTACTTCGTATCTCTTTGGCCTTGTGAATAGCGCTTCTATATCTGTGTATTACTGATAGGTTAGGTACTGATAAGTATTGAGTGCAAATTGATAGTGCTGTGTAATGTCTTGTTCCGGTAAAGTGTTATATTTTGACTAATTTATATACACTTATAATTTGGATTGTTCTTGGGCATCATCATCATCATCATCATCAGCTCATAAAATGAGCCAATGCTGAATGATGATTAGTAATCTTATAAGCATAATAGCTTCAATAGTAATAACTGTAACAAAATGTGTTCCGGCTTGCGTTCGTTTGCTATTCATCCCACAAATGTTTCGGTACACTGACACATGCAGATTTTAGATCAAAAACCGCAGCACCATGACTCGACTTAGGGCTGTCACAACACAATAATGCATAGTTATCAAAGAATTTAAAAGGGGTATTAACGCATACTAATTAGTAAAAGGTATCATACCTCCTTTATACCCGACGTTGGTGCAAACTGCAAATTATCTTGCATTGCTTTTATCTAATTTAACTTATTATTTTTATTGAGTATTGACATAGTGAAGCGTCGGTAGGTGAACGAATTGATGCTCGGGGTTAAATATGAAAATCTTTGATTCAATCGCTATAGCTCCCTCTAGACTAGATACGAACGTATGCTTTAATAATAATAATAATCGTTGACGATGAGAATTATAAAAACACAAATGTTGAAAAAATTTCCACGAGCAGGGTTTGAACCTGCACCCTTCTGACATACCGGGTCAGGTGCTCTTCCAATTGAGCTATCGTGGTTCTAACCAGCTCGCCGAAATTATTCAACACTATTTACTTTTTACTTTGAAAGCCAAAGGCGCCCATTCAATGTTAACAACTACCGTCATTAACATCCGATCATAATATTTTTACAAATACTAAAGATCAGTTAAGAAGTAGGCAAGCTATTTATAAATGTTTATATAATTTTTAACGCAAATTTTGTTGCGAACAAATTACAAAAACACAAATGTTGAAAAAATTTCCACGAGCAGGGTTTGAACCTGCACCCTTCTGACATACCGGGTCAGGTGCTCTTCCAATTGAGCTATCGTGGTTCTAACCAGCTCGCCGAAATTATTCAACACTATTTACTTTTTACTTTGAAAGCCAAAGGCGCCCATTCAATGTTAACAACTACCGTCATTAACATCCGATCATAATATTTTTACAAATACTAAAGATCAGTTAAGAAGTAGGCAAGCTATTTATAAATGTTTATATAATTTTTAACGCAAATTTTGTTGCGAACAAATTACAAAAACACAAATGTTGAAAAAATTTCCACGAGCAGGGTTTGAACCTGCACCCTTCTGACATACCGGGTCAGGTGCTCTTCCAATTGAGCTATCGTGGTTCTAACCAGCTCGCCGAAATTATTCAACACTATTTACTTTTTACTTTGAAAGCCAAAGGCGCCCATTCAATGTTAACAACTACCGTCATTAACATCCGATCATAATATTTTTACAAATACTAAAGATCAGTTAAGAAGTAGGCAAGCTATTTATAAATGTTTATATAATTTTTAACGCAAATTTTGTTGCGAACAAATTACAAAAACACAAATGTTGAAAAAATTTCCACGAGCAGGGTTTGAACCTGCACCCTTCTGACATACCGGGTCAGGTGCTCTTCCAATTGAGCTATCGTGGTTCTAACCAGCTCGCCGAAATTATTCAACACTATTTACTTTTTACTTTGAAAGCCAAAGGCGCCCATTCAATGTTAACAACTACCGTCATTAACATCCGATCATAATATTTTTACAAATACTAAAGATCAGTTAAGAAGTAGGCAAGCTATTTATAAATGTTTATATAATTTTTAACGCAAATTTTGTTGCGAACAAATTACAAAAACACAAATGTTGAAAAAATTTCCACGAGCAGGGTTTGAACCTGCACCCTTCTGACATACCGGGTCAGGTGCTCTTCCAATTGAGCTATCGTGGTTCTAACCAGCTCGCCGAAATTATTCAACACTATTTACTTTTTACTTTGAAAGCCAAAGGCGCCCATTCAATGTTAACAACTACCGTCATTAACATCCGATCATAATATTTTTACAAATACTAAAGATCAGTTAAGAAGTAGGCAAGCTATTTATAAATGTTTATATAATTTTTAACGCAAATTTTGTTGCGAACAAATTACAAAAACACAAATGTTGAAAAAATTTCCACGAGCAGGGTTTGAACCTGCACCCTTCTGACATACCGGGTCAGGTGCTCTTCCAATTGAGCTATCGTGGTTCTAACCAGCTCGCCGAAATTATTCAACACTATTTACTTTTTACTTTGAAAGCCAAAGGCGCCCATTCAATGTTAACAACTACCGTCATTAACTTTCAACATTTGTGTTTTTGTAATTTGTTCGCAACAAAATTTGCGTTAAAAATTATATAAACATTTATAAATAGCTTGCCTACTTCTTAACTGATCTTTAGTATTTGTAAAAATATTATGATCGGATGTTAATGACGGTAGTTGTTAACATTGAATGGGCGCCTTTGGCTTTCAAAGTAAAAAGTAAATAGTGTTGAATAATTTCGGCGAGCTGGTTAGAACCACGATAGCTCAATTGGAAGAGCACCTGACCCGGTATGTCAGAAGGGTGCAGGTTCAAACCCTGCTCGTGGAAATTTTTTCAACATTTGTGTTTTTGTAATTTGTTCGCAACAAAATTTGCGTTAAAAATTATATAAACATTTATAAATAGCTTGCCTACTTCTTAACTGATCTTTAGTATTTGTAAAAATATTATGATCGGATGTTAATGACGGTAGTTGTTAACATTGAATGGGCGCCTTTGGCTTTCAAAGTAAAAAGTAAATAGTGTTGAATAATTTCGGCGAGCTGGTTAGAACCACGATAGCTCAATTGGAAGAGCACCTGACCCGGTATGTCAGAAGGGTGCAGGTTCAAACCCTGCTCGTGGAAATTTTTTCAACATTTGTGTTTTTGTAATTTGTTCGCAACAAAATTTGCGTTAAAAATTATATAAACATTTATAAATAGCTTGCCTACTTCTTAACTGATCTTTAGTATTTGTAAAAATATTATGATCGGATGTTAATGACGGTAGTTGTTAACATTGAATGGGCGCCTTTGGCTTTCAAAGTAAAAAGTAAATAGTGTTGAATAATTTCGGCGAGCTGGTTAGAACCACGATAGCTCAATTGGAAGAGCACCTGACCCGGTATGTCAGAAGGGTGCAGGTTCAAACCCTGCTCGTGGAAATTTTTTCAACATTTGTGTTTTTGTAATTTGTTCGCAACAAAATTTGCGTTAAAAATTATATAAACATTGATGAGAATTATATGAATGAATTTTTATATTTTGTATGCACATGAGGCAGACATAAAGGCTCTTATCACATAATGAAAGACCATGTTGATTTGGTACCTTTTCACAAAAAAGATAATTTAAACTTAGTTTCGTCGTGGATGTGATGGGAACTTAATGTATGATTTTTTTGAGAACAATAGGCTTTAGAGGACTTGGAATGATCCCCTCAAATGTGTTTAATGTTTTGTACTTGTTTGACAACCCTGATGGCTGCTGTAAACAATGGCCTGTGGGTTTCATCAGCGGGAGCTCGCTGCGTTTTTGCGGCGCGATACATTTTATTTTTGGGCGTTTATTAAAAACAAAGCAGACTGCAGCGTTCAATGATTAGTATCATGTAACATGTTGTAGATTCGTAACGTGATAATGATGAGGATGTGATGAAAGAATGCTTACTCGTTTAATTAATCGTAATTAGTTATGTGTCGGTAGCCGAACGGATAAATGCTCAGGTAGAATACGAGAAATCGTATAGCTACTGAAATGAACCCAACCCATGCTTGACTCAAGCATATTTTCTAGGTGGCAAGCTCGTCTAGGACTGGTTTATGCACGATGTGTTCTAAAATTATCATTAACTAGTGGTCGTCCATTGGTCGAAATTCGACCGTAATTTTATTAAGGCTGCACGGATTGTATCCTAAGCAATAAAAATTAAAAAAGATAGAATGTGAGTTTGGATTGGCTTTGACAGATTTCGGCCGCTCCTCTTCCATTTTTGAAAAGATATATATGCGTGTGTGTCAAATACATGGCAGTGTGTGTAATGTTTTTTTTATTGATTTAATGTATTTTTTAAAAATAATTAAAAAAAAATAACATTCTGTTTTCTTTCTCTATATAAACTACGAAATTTCATACTCCTCCGTCCGTACAATTTTGCGTAAAAAGGAGTACAAAGTTTTTGCTTCACGTATTAATTATCATTAATATTCTATTAATAAATAGAGAATTAACGATGATCTTTAAAAAACATGAAATCAACGCTAACTGGTTATTGGGTAAGTACACACGCCTGCACATCGACCTACCACAAACTGTCGAAAGTCCTCAATGGACTTTGAACTCTATGCCTTCAAGATATGGTTAAAAATGTATTGAAGACCTATCCAAAACTGTCTGCGTCTGTACATTTTATTATATTATAGGCATACCGTTGCATCCGCCAACTCAAACACCTTTATTATCTCGAAACTTATTATTTATGAAATAAAAATAAAGAAAAAATAAACCAATTGTTATTAAGCTCAATTAGAATAGTTAAAGATCAAATTTGTGTAGTCCCCCGTTTTTTGTACGTACTCTATTAACATTCTGAATAAATTAATACGAGTATGTTAATTTATATTATGCTAGACTCGTAAAAAGTGTAACATTTCAATACATTGCTATTAGCCTACAAATATTAATGAATAAAACATTTCTAATAAAAACTTTTATTCACATATCTCAGTCTTTTGAAACTCACAAAAATAAACATGATGCAATATAATAACAAACAGTCCACTTCACAAATGTTATTTAAAGTATCTGCACTGTGATATGAAATACACTTCCTGTCTAAAATATGTTGTTGCGGTGTGTCTCAATTCATAAGTCATTAACATAATAATGATTCATACAATGTTGCTGTTTTCCTGTTGCCACTTTTAAAGTTGAACTCATATGCCGTTGCAATATTGTTTAAAAACGTTGAAACTTTATATTATGTGGTGTTTACGTCAATAGGAAAGGGTCCTGCCCCATCAGTAGAGACATATAATGAGCTGGTGATTAAAATTTTATTTAGCCGAGCCTAGCATACCATAGGTGTAACTCACGCGTTGCCGACCCCAAGCCCTTAGCTTTTATTCATCAATTTGTTTTTTTTACCCTTCAATTTGAAGCACACACTGCTGATCGGCGGTTTGAGACTTGCTACCTAGCAGTTTAAATGGATGCCGGATCAGTTTTCTTAACGTTGCCTTGGTCTTTTAGTAAACAGAAGCAGCACCGTCCAATATTATATTCGCCGCGTTCAAATTAGGACATATATCACTAACAGTGAACAAAATCATTTTGGCTATCTCCTCCGGCTCTAGAATAACCGCATTCGGTACCAGTTCAGATATCGTCTCATAAGTTTGTTCTATAAAATCTGTGTCAATATTACAGTTCACTAATATGTTAGTTCTCGTGAATCCAGGTCGCACTGCGTTCATTTTGACACCTACGGGTGCTAATTCTAACGCCGCCGCTTTAGTAAACTTTTCCAAGGCATCTCTTATCATCGAGTACGGAATGAAGCCAGGTCTCGACCTCATCGGTGACGCGAACACCACCACTATGTGCCCTCTAGTCTTCTTTAAATGCGGTAGACAGAGCTGCGTCAACTTGTACGGCACTCGCAAGTTTAATGCCACTAATTCGTCGAAAACTTCCATCGAGTTGTCGAAGAGTGACGTCATCAACGCTTTACCCGCACAATTGACCAATATGTCCAGCTTCTTGTACGTTTCAACTGTTTTTCTCACCACTTCCTCGCAACTGTTGTTTAATGTCAAATCTAGAATAGCACAAACTGGTTTACTCCCACTAGCTCGTTCGCAGTCGTCAGCTACGGCCAGCAATCTTTCTTCGTTTCTTCCAACTATTGTCAGCTGTGCACCTTTAGCTGCGAACAGTTTTGCAGTTGCAGCCCCTATACCAGAACTGGCGCCTGTCACGATAGCCACTCTCCCGGTGAGATCCATTGCCTCCTTTCGCGCGCGCGGTCTGTGTAACACTGAGACCGGTCGAGCATTGGACAGTCATTATACCGGTTTCTAGAGTTATGTAATGTTTGCGAGTGACCTTCACCTAGGTTGGTCAGGTGGGTTGACCGATGCGATCGCCTTACGGAGTTGTCATATTGAGACTGATTTCTGCATGAGTGTGTGTTGTTTGATGCTCTGTAGACATGTTTACCCATTCGTTGCGTGATCATTAATTTTTACGTGAGATATTTAGTCATTGTGTGTCACTGATTTGATATAATGTGAATAACACGTTTTTGAATTGTAAATAGTCGTTAGGATTGGGAGTACCGTTGATATTTTTAGTAATAAGCTCCATTCGGAGAATAAAATTATCGTATAATTAATTAGAACGTCAAATTGTCATTTGAAAATCCTCGCCAGTCACTAATTAACATAATACTCCATTTTTCTTTCTTATTAATCGGCCTTCTTAATTATTGATTCAATGTAATTTATTATGGAAAGAGCTCAGCGGAGTTTTCGATAAGTGAAGTGTATGATTATGATGATTAATCGTCATGACTGTTAGTCTGCATTTATTAACTACTAGTTGTCGCCCGCGACTTCGTTCGTGAAGACTACACTATCCCACAGGAACCTGATACCGGGATAATAAGTATCCTATATCCTAGTCGGGTCATGGTTTAGTATAGTTTCATCCAAATCCGTCCATTCATAGTTATGTTAGAATGTTGTCCCATATACAAGTTTTGTTATTTAAAAAAAATGTGCATTTGTAAAACACACTAATAAAAACGCAAATATGTCGTTTATTATTTCGTATATAAAAATAGGTAGAACAATTTAGGCTCAACGACTTTAAACGCTTTTTAATCATTTACAAGGATCTTGTAAGAATTCTTATTTCAAACATGACTTTTTTTATATATTTTTCTAATATATCGAAATAAACCAGTTCTTACCGAACAGTACTTTTATGGCATGTTCATATTAAGATATCGTCATGAATTCCCGCAAAATAACACTACCCATTCCTATCACTGTTTAATAAAGGTTCGTTAGTTTATTCGGAGTAACCACAAAATCGAACAGACATTAGTAAAATATAATTTAAAGCTTTAATTATTACTCAATTTGTGGTGGCCACAAGGTGTTTTATTACTGAACCGATATATATTTGCAGAGTACCGATTCGCGCCACTCGAGCGTTTTCAAACCGTTCATTCATTCATTCATTCATGCGGTCGGTTCATTAGTTCCTCAATAATCTGCATCGGTCCGTCGACCGACACCGCACTAATAGGATTCCGGTTTTTATAGTAAGCTTAAAAGCGTACTTAATCGGTTTTTAACCGTGGCGTGGCACCCTTTTAAACTAAGTTTTTAGTAGAGATGTTTTTCTTGCATGTCAGTATTTAAAATTGGTATTGGTGGATAAAAGATATTTAAGTGAAGTAACGAGACGAAAAATTACCGCCTCAGTTGTGACTTAAATCCGCTTTCGCCGTTTGAGTGGTTGTTTTTCCGCTTAGCTACCATGAGACTGATTGTGTTACTGTTTGCCAAAGGCTTCCCTTTAACATCTCCACTCGTTCGTACCCCGGGCCATCTCATACCAACCTGACAAGAAAATGGTGAAGTCGTCCCGCCATCTCAGCTGTGGCCTGCCACGTCTCCGGTGTCTGTCACATGGCGCCAAGTTAGTGGAGATCTTCGCCCATCTCTCTGGGCCAATACATCATTGCCCTCCTTCTTATATGGGATCCTTCAAACGAGGCGTGAAGAGGCACTTGTGGGTAGGCAGAGTGAGGGTGACTGATGCTGCTTTGTTTTCACGCTGCACCAGTTGTCTTCACTGTCACACATATCCCATCGCGCACAAAGAAATTTAGTGACTCGTTTCTTTGTCGCACCTCCAAAAGATGGAATAGTCTACCAGCACACGTTTTCCCTCCTTCCTATGATATGGGGTCCTTCAAACGAGACGTGAAGAAGCACCTTGTGGGCCGGCAGAGTGAAGTTGACTGATGCTGCGTTGTTTTCACGCTGCACCAGTTGTCTTCGCGTCTGGACTCCATTTCCACTTAACATCAGGTGGTATGGAGTCATTTGCCGTGCTAGGTATAAAATAAAGAATTTATCTTCGCGTCTCTACTCCATTTCCACATAACATCAGGTGGAGTGGAATCATTTGCTTACTATGCAAAAATATTCTAATGTTTAATTACCTAATACATTTCACTTGTCTCCTAATTTCATTCAACATAATAACTTTCCAAGAGTTGAAGTTATAGGTAAGTGGCAGGCCTCGTAACAAACTCCATGGAAGCTGATCCGAATAATGCATTAATTAATCTTGTAAAACGGTCTATTATGACTGTCTTCCCGAACACAAAGCTTGAAAAACTAGCCGCTGGTTTCATGAATTAGTCCTCCTTTCATCCTGCTTCCTCGCACCGGAAGCGGATGTGCCGGGAGGCTTTTGCTACATCGGCAGCAACGAACGATGCTTTGCGATGCGAAGCTTTTTAACCCTATACTTGGGAGAGTTTTTCTTTGTGGAATTAAATATATTTTTTGTATAAAATTTTTTTTTGTTTTTCACTACTCGAAATTTTTTGTAACTTAAGGGTGCGCCGACCAAAAAATGCAAAAAAATGCAGTTACGGTTAAGTAAATATAATTGAAAATACTATCGTATTAAATGAACAAAATATATATTTAGTATCATAGGGAACGTGTTTACAATTTGTCAGAACCATAATGTCATAACACGCTATAGTTTTTTCTACAATATCATTTAAAGTTGGGCAAAAATCATGAAAACGAGTGGCGGCTTTTAGTAGATTTCTTATAGTTTATCTAAATTATTGTACCTCTGATTTTGTCTAAACAATCATCAATGGATAAACTACAAATTGCTAGACTACATTTTCGATTCATCAAGTGGTTATTTAAATTAAATAATGATTTTTTATTAAGCACCTTAAATTCCCCATACAAAATTAGTATGGCCGCGCGGCATTAAATAAATATGGACGACGACATTTCAAATAAAACATATGACACTTGTCACTTACCTACGGACGGTGCACTCTTAAGTGTCTCAAGTAATCTACTATGCAAATGAATAGAAATAGGGTTAAGCAAAACCAAGTATGAGTTACTTTTTGTTTTTCGTTCCACTAGTAACTTAACTTTTGTCAAACCTTATGGAAAGTTATTAGGTATAGGTATATTATTGAAGGTGGCAGTGTGTTTATCTTGAATCCTCAACCGTTAAGATTTCTTGGCAACTACTTTATTAATATATAATTATTAAGTCATTAAATGAGTATGAATATTTAAAATAGATTGAAACATATAAATATGAAAGAGAAAAATCGATCCACTTTTTCTGACAATAAAAGGAAACAATGGAGCTCAATGTTCTGCAGAGACAAACCGTTTTCGACAAGAAATAATGTTTGGTAAAACCTATATATAGGTATGATAAAAAATAAAATTATGGATGTCGTGCTTTTTCATGAGCCTTATATGTTTAGCCTTTTGTGTTGTATTTACATATCACAGTTTGTTATTTCGTTATTTTATTACTCGGTTCGTATGGTAGTATAACTTCTTATTAAGTCCGCGTGTCCAGGTAAAGCATCTTGTCTAAGAGTGATGCCATGACAATATGAATGATAGTAAATACACAGACAGAAATACACAGTTCCTGTAGTTGAGAATTTCGGGTGAAATGCGCTCGGCCTTATCGTCACTCACCACCAGGTGAGCTGAAGTCCAAGTGCTTCCCTGTTAATAAAACGTTATAAATAATAGTTTCGCTTCGCTATGCCACTGGAACACCTTCACGTTCTCTGTAATGCGTTTTAAACATCAACTTTTGGGCATTAGCATAAAATCGTGCCTTTGTGAAAGCTTAATGCTCGGAGGCCATTTTTGTAGCACAAAAGGGGGTAGGAGGGGGTACAGAGCTCCAAGCAGCTACACTCTCCTCGTAGAATGGTTGGTGTTTGATGTTAATTCAGGCTTTGAGTGCACGTTTTGTATTTGAAACGTTTTGTGTTTCTTAAGCAGTTTTTTCATGATATTTACTTATTTTTATTCTATTGTATCTGTTATTCTATTCCATAATATATTTTTATTACAAAGTGTCAGTGTTAGGTCTGATAGTAACGATAAGTTTTTGGTAGTTTGTTGTTGGTAGTATCGTCCGTCGTCGTGTAAGAACGAAGGGACATCATTAAACAACTATTATAGTTATTTATTCATTTAGTTAAGGTACACAAACACTGCTCGCTAGCGCAGTGGTTAACGCGCCCGGTCTGCGATTGCGAAGGTTAAGTAACTTTCGCAAAAGCCGGTCATCGGTTGGGTAACCAAAATTTATTATCTCGAGCTCTTCCATTCTTGGGAAGGCACGTGAAACCGTTGGTCCCGGCTGCATTAGCAGTCGTTAACAACCGCACTGGGCCCGTGTGGTGGTTTATGGCGCGTTCTCTCTCTCCATCTATAGGGAAGGCTCGTGCCCCAGCAGTGGGAATATTAAATGAGCTGGTGTGGTGATGTGATGTGACACAAACAGAATAACATTAGGTCATGGCAAAATACAAAAAGTATTAATAATATGTATATCTATACTAATATATAAAGCTGAAGAGTTTGTTTGTTTGTTTGTTTGTTTGTTTGTTTGTTTGAACGCGCTAATCTCAGGAACTACTGGTTCGAATTGAATAATTCTTTTTGTGTTGGATAGTCCATTTATCGAGGAAGGCTTTAGGCTATATAACAGCTGCGACCAATAGGAGCGAAGCATCAGTGAAAAATGTTGCAAAAACGGGAAAAGAGCCTAAAAAATTAAAAATGCTGCCGAAAGTCACTATTCCACGCGGACGAAGTCGCGAGCACAGCTAGTACATAATATAATTAAGATGTAAGAGAGAGATATAAGATATAAGAAAACAGATAGTTCCATTATCTGTCTTTAGAGTATTTTGGGTCATTTGCCCAGTCGTGTGAGTGTGTCTAGTCTGTCTCCATTTAGGAGAACTGTCGTAAATGTAGGTATGTGTGATAAAATTGTCAACACCTTATTATAATTATACGGGTATGTAGCCACGCCTCCACGCCTTGCATCAGCAGTGGTTGGTACATTTGGCTGGTCAATAAATCTTGCGGTTGGTCACGGGCGGAAGGAGATAAGGCTGCTGACACGGTAATTAAGGTTTGGCTAATTATCCGCTTCTGTTGTCCAGTGGTTAGCACTGGTGCATGGTTAAGTTTGTCGGCACAACAAGAATGTTGGTAGAATTGTTGTGTTCCAACAGTTAAAGATAAGATTTTCAGTGCTTGAAGATTCCGGGTGAAGCTTTGTTCAACTTTATTGTCACAAGCATTTGAGGACATCAATTGTCAAACGTTTCCCTATTACGTAATGATTGCATGCCCTCGTTAACGTAAAAATAGATAACAACCACAATAACAGTTAGGTGGAGTGACGATTTTCGCAAGGTGGCTGGCATGAGCTTGATAAAAGTAGCCGCGGATCGTGCTCAGTGGCTTGCACTTGTAGAGGCATATGTCCAGCTGTGGACTAGAGTAGGCTAATGATGATGGTGATGACAGTAAACAATTTAGAAGATTCATCTCATGAGATAGTTCAGGTAGTGGTGGATTAGAACAACAATTTACTACACAGCAGCCTGAGCGTATGTACCTGAATATTCTTACGTATTATCGTATGCGTCGTAGGCGATGGTGGTTCTAAGTCAAGGTCAAAGATAGTCAAGGTTGATAACAGAAATAGTGCAGAACATTTCTCAAGTCTGGACTATCTTCTATGGTGTTGCAAGCGTCAATAGGCTGCGGCTTTGGCTTGCCATTGAGCGGACGTTTGCTCGTATACCGGCTCAGTTGAAACCGCTACAGCTCATACGCCTAGCGTGCTACCTACCTGAGATCAGAATGCCACCGCAATTTATGCATCTTCCCGAATTTCCTCCGACGGACGGACACGGTGACAGGCTGATTTATAGCTGGATAATTAGTTTAATTGGCGGTGAGTTCGCCCGCTAATGCGGCTAATGCGGTGTATGTATGTGGCATTAAAACGTTACGTTTCCTGTTTTAGTGACAGACGGGCTGACATGATGTATGACATGACGCGGTTGTGTTAATAGAGGCGTGACGGTGCTACGCCAACGTGGACACTTTTTGTTACCGGCGAGTGGTTGCTGTGTCCGGCGGGGACAACCGGACACAACTGCCGGTTGCAACGCGAAAACAATTGGTGGTTACTAGTTTTAAAATTCAAAATCTTTTATTCAGTAGGCTACAAATAGCACTTGTGATACCACTACGCCATCGGTTCTTAAGTCTACACAGGGCAGGATACATTGTATTAAGAAAAAACCGGCAAGAAACTCGGCAAGAACATTTCTTTTCGACTTTTCTGCACACTGGATCAGAGGACATTTCTCGATTCAATGTCATTTGTCAGTCTATTGCGGCACAGGCAACTTATGTGAATGACAACTTTATAAGTAATTTTATTGGATATTTAGCATATTTGTCGAAGAGATTAACACTAGTGCGTTGTATATAATGTGTAGTATCTAAACTTATAGGTTTTAGTTGAGTTTTTTCTGTATAGGTTATCTGAGGCACGAAATCTTTTTTATTTCCTTCTTAATATGCTGTGGCCGAGTGGTTAAGTGCTTGTTCTACCCAATATCCGGTCCGGACGTCCTCGACGACCTTGGGTCTTACATTAGTGACTTTGAGACCAACACACTCGGATGCTTGTATCGTGTTCCTCATTAGCCCTTAGGCAGGCAGTTGCAAAATAGAAATCACCGTAAAATATGCCTTATGAACTTGATTTAAAGTTGAACGCAAAAGAAAAGTTATAGTCCATCCAATTACCAATTAAATGTTCGGCCTGGCTGCTTAAAGATTCCTAGTGAAGTGAAGTGAACCTTTGACTTTCATTGCTACTTGCAATCAGTCGCGAAGATAAAATAAATAAAAAATGTCATACCAATACAAACAAAAAATAAGCATCGCTTCTCGTCACTAACAAATGCAAACTTTTAACAAGCCCAAGTGTGCCCAAGTTGTCCTTTGAGCGGTACTTAATGTTATAGACCGTGTTTATTTCCTTATTTTTTTGTATGTACACACGGCGGCAGATCAACCTACCCAAAACTGTCAAATTTCTACAATCAATTTTGAACTTTATTGTTCGGTTATAAGGATCAATATTCATTGGAGAAATTTGACAGATTTGGGTAGGTTGATCTGCTGCCGACTGTACAGTCATCGTTAACATGTAAACAATGTAACTCTTAAGACAAGGGAATAAGAGTCAAAATTGTATAATTGTAATGCACCTGACTGTACACTAATGTTGTGTCAATAGTTAGCAAGGCTGCAATTGCTGAAGGTAAACCTTACCGTTACCGTAAAGGTCATCGGATGGGTCTGCCGTTGGTCCCGGCTGCATTAGCAGTCGTTAACAACCACCAATCCGCACTGGGCCCGCGCGGTGGTTTATAACCCGTTCTATTTGTGGTGTTTTCATCCATAGGGAAGGCCCGTGCCCTAGCAGTGGGGACATAAAATGAGCTGATGAAAATAGGGAAACGAGGAGCTCGATGGCGCAGTGGTTAACGCGCTCGGTTTGCGATTGCTGAAGTTAGGCAACTTTCGCAAAGGCCGGTCATCGAATGGGTGACCAAAATTGATCATCTCGAGCGAGCTATAAGCTGTTGGTTCCGGCTGCATTAGCAGTCGTTAACAACCACCAATCTGCACTGGGCCCGCGTGGTGGTTTAAAGGACATTCTCCCTATCCATCCATAGGGAAGCCTCGTGCCCGAACAGTAATAGAATATAACAGAATTAAATATCGTTTATTACTTAAACTGTGTACAATTTGCGGTTGAGTGGGGACATATAATGAGCTGATGATGATGATGATGATGATGAAAAAGGCTTTGTTTTACGCTACCTAGTTACTTTTCAAAAGTTCTCCATTACACAATTCCATTGTTGACTTCATTACCTCGAACAGCTAGATCGCCGTGGTTGTCAAACTCGCATTACGCGCCAAACGGCAAAGTTCCATGGCGTCGCATCCGGTGCGACCGCCAATCGGAAACTTGCAGAGGTCGACAAAATGGCCGTGCTATTGCTTCATTGTACTGTTAAAAGCCACTCTCGAGTGCTTGGGGGAGCTAAGTTTATTTGGCGAGTTTGTGAAATTTTATTCCTAACTTAAAGAATAAGTAGATTTTGTGTCAAAACCGATTTGTTGAAAGTTTTCTGTAAATTTTATCCGTTATATCTCCATCGGACAATAACGCAAGTTTTTTTTCTATTATAATTATGTATTTTGTAACTCTCATGTTTAATATTTTGTTACACGCACTTTAGTCACACTTTTTATTACTATGGTGGTGGTGGTGTTCCATCTTGAATCCTATGGTAGAAGAATTAATATTATTTTTTTTACCTATAATTTGATCACATTGTGATTTCTTTCAAATGTGCAATGTGCATAGAATAATACTTCGTACCTACTTATTTACTGAGTGTCTTCCAATCCTAGTAGTAATCCGTACTCTGCGGTGGCTTAACCTTTCGTACATAAGTATTTGAGTAATTCGTCAACTCGTCTCACATGCCTACGGCCCATTTGGGACGAGTTGCGGAAAATGAAAATAAATAATATTTTCATTGTTCAACTCGTCTCACGTTACTTTTTGTGTGGAACTTTTAAACTTTGTCAACGTTTGGTACAATTAGTAAGACAAGATATTTTTTTTTAAATAGTTATAAATTTTACGTTTTATATTTAAGTGCTAATTGCTGCACTGAAACTGAAATAAATTGTCATTGCAGCAATTAGCACTTAAAAATAAAAAGTAAAATTTAACATTTTATTCAATAATTTTTTTTTTTTTTTTTTTCTTCATAGGAATATGTTTTACATATTTCTATTATATTAAAAAAGTCAGTACCTACTAAATGTATTTTCAAAGACATCAATGTTTCATTTTACAAGCAAACGCACAAGTTCAAGTTATACCCGAAATTAAGGTAGACATTATAAGGCTTTCGGTTATTATATTATCAGTAAGTAAACAATTATGTTATTGTGTAAACAATTATGGCGGTTATTTTTTTTTAATAAATGATGACAGGACATAGTACTTAGTGTCAGTTTTGTTAACTATCCCTATTCATTCGATTACATTTTTACGAAAATGAAATTTATATGGCAAAAATATTAACTCTTCTCGTATGTCGCTAGGAGGCTTTGCTTCGACGCCATGCTAATTTTCCTTCTTGTTAACGTGTTTTAATGTCATATAAAACTCACGCTAGTCACCCACACTTATGAATAAGTAAAGCTAAAAGCTAACCACTGCATTACGTCGAGCCGTCACCGAAGTGCTGGCCGCGCTCGTCTAATGGTACCGCGAGCTCGAATTGCACAATCCCTGTAGGCGCGGGCCAATTGCGAGCCGCATAATTCCTAATTCGAGCCTCCGCTCAACGGAAATTGTGGAGTTTCAGGAGGCGAATCGTATGCGTACGTACACAATGCCTCCCGTTCTGAATTGGCGTGTTGGCGACCGCGTACGAGCAATCGTGTCGACAAAGTATTCGTTGTTTGCCTGATTAAATTTTAGTAGATAGAAATGTACAGTACCTATCTACAGCTTGTTAATCTATCTATATATATAGAAATCAATTGCTGTTCGTTTGAGTCGCTAAAACTCGAGAATAGCTGGACCGATTTGGCTAATTTTGATTATGAAATATTTGTGAAAGTTTAGGGAACGGTGATGAGAAACATAAATAATAAGTAACGGAAAATAATAAAAACGACAGCTTAATTTTCCAAACAAAATCAGCTAGTATTAGGTCCTTACCTATGAAATTGAAGTTTTGTATGAAGATTTTTTATAAAATTATAATTTTCATACCAACGTTTTATTAATTTTCTTAGCATCTATTTATGTTAACACTATAAAAATTGTAGAGTAGTGTGTTAGCTTCACTAGCTATATATAGCAGACATTAAAAATACTTAAAAATCTAGTCTCCTCAAAGCTACAATGAAACAAATAGTCAATTCCGCGAACAAAAAAAAAGAAGTCAATTTAAAAAAAAAGGGCGACAAAGACACAAAATGAATAATCATTGTTATTACTGAAGCCTAAGTAACATAGTCCTAATTAAAGGTGTATAATAATATTAAAAACCGGTATAGGCTTTTAGAAGTAATACACATATTAATAAGTGAGAAAAAAACGTCAATTCTATAGGTAAGGATTCCAATATATTATATTTTAGAACCCAATTAGTGACAAAGCGCCCGGCCCGATAGCCCGATATCCGAAGGTACACACGCCTGCATTGCACAACAGACTACCGCGAGCTGTCATATTCCCTCAATAGACTTACTTTATATCTAAAGCATATGGTTGAATATTTATTGAAGAAATTTGACAGCTTTGGATAGGTCGATGTGCAGGCGTCACCACTATGTTTTAATTTCCAGGGTGCCAAGTGCAAGTTTCATTCGTCAATCGTCGACGTTAACGAAAACGAGAATTTGTATGGCAAAATTTTAACTATTCCCGTATGTCGCCAGGAGGCGCTCGCTGCTTCAGTGTCATACTAATTTGCGTTATCGTAAATGTAATAGAACGAATACGGATCTTATCTTATCTTATCTTAGTGGGGCCTGCCGAGGTTTCCGCCTCCCAGTAACACTTCGACCCATTGGGATCTTTTGTGCAACCCCATCCTTTCACTCTTCCTCCTCTGTAAAGATAGATGCCATAAGTCTGGCAACGTCCTTAAGAGCGAAGAGCCTGAAGTCCTCCGGTTTCGGATAGGCCGACCCCAGGAGTCCCATTCTTTTCCTAGCCAGAGAGTCGCAGTCACACAGTACTTAGGTGCTGCATTGACTCTGTTTGCTCTCCACATGCCCTACACAAACTATTTGTTGAAAGGTGCATTCTGTGAAGCATTTGTTTTGTGGCATAATGCCCTGTCAAGGCACCGATGGTTAATCGGGCCTGCCTTCTGCTGCCTCCGCATATGAACTTACTCCGTCCTAAGGCGTTTTCGCCTAGGAAGGATTTGGAGTGTTTCATACCCGGCTGCTCTTTCCATTCGATGCCGTGCCTGTTTTTGATGTAATCTTTTAAGGCCTTGTTGATGGTACTTTGTGCAAGTGCCACGAACGGCTCAGGACCAATAAGCTGGGTCTCTGAGCCCTCCCTGGCAAGTGCATCCGCCATCTCGTTGCCGTGGATTCCCATATGGCCTGGGACCCAGATCAATCGCACCTTGTTATGCCCACCTAGCTTGTTTAGAGCTTTTGTGGTTTCCAGAACAAGGCCAGAGTCGATTCGGGGCGATATGATGATATGACTTGAGCGCGGCTTGGCTGTCACTCAGGATGAATATATTGCGCTTTTTAATAGCTAACTCTATATTCTGCTTTGCGCATAGGAGAATTGCGAAAGTTTCTGCTTGGTAAACAGTAGCAAATTTTCCCATGCTTTGACTATGCTTGAAGTCGTTATTATAGACGCCTGCCCCTGTGCCCGACTTCATTTTTGATCCGTCGGTGTACCAGATTAGGCTGTTTTTTTCCGGAGACGGTGCGGATACGGAACGAACGAATAAGGATAGTAAAGAACTCACACTGGGCGGGCACCCTTAAGTATCGAGCACTGCACTGTGTTTTTAAAGGACATCAGGCAAATTCCTTTGACAATAGACCCAAGAATGTGTAGCATTTCTGTGTGTACAACAATGTAGGTATGTAAATAGTGGATCGTGGAATCTATTCAGAGTTTATCAAAGATTTCACTCTTTTAAAGATTCACTTTTGAAGTATATTTCTTTGGTAACACTGACACTAGTATAGCATCACTAGTAACTCAAACCAAACGTTTCGTTAAATGCTTAATGAACACCAGTGTTTTCGAAAAAATGGACTAAAAGTGGGCGTACGGGGCGTACCGATTCAAATTAAAATTATTTATTATGCTTTCTTTTTGATCACAAAGATCTAAAATAAAAACATGATAAGTACTGATGGAGAGTGCGGAATTCTGTTCCGTTCATTTAATCATGTGGTTGTAACCAAACGCTTCAGTTTACAGTGATTAACATTGTCAGTGACAGCTGGCTGACAGATCCTCAGAACTATAGAAATCCAACCAACTTCTGTCAATGTCATTGTCATCTAATGTAATGCGCCTTGTTCTTACTATGAAGATTCCATAATTCAGAGTGTTACGCAAAAAAAGTTGTGATGGCCACAAAAGTGTCAGATTCATAGTCGTAGTCTTGTTTCCTAACTAATTAATTTCAGCCAATTAAAGGAGTTTCAAAATAAAGGTGATACTGATTTAGGTATATAATGAATGACACATAGTGCTTAGAGATAATAGAAATAAGTTTATACATTTTCGGATCAAATATGCCTGATGTCCTTTCCAATGCATGGGTTTGTGATCGTTAACTTGCATGACAAGCGTGGTGATTAAGCCAATTCTCGTATCCACCTTCTTATATACTTAATACCTTTAAGTTAACGCAAATTTTGGTTGCGAACAAATTACAATTTGGAAAGGTGTTGAATAAATTATCACGAGCGGGAGTCGAACTCTGTCAATCGCGCGAAGTGAAGTGCGCTTCCAATTGGACGCTATCGTGGCTCTGTTCAACCTGCCGGAATTGATTAACATCAATTCTACTCCTCGATTTTTTTTACTTTACGGGTGAGGATTCGAATCCCGCATGACGAGCAATATGATTGAGCTGAATTATATTATTATTGCTCTTTCTCTTTTAACCTAATGTAAACATCCACAAGAAACACAACACATACATTACAATGCACACACGCTTAAACACTCACATACACACATACTCTCATACACTCATGCACACACTCTCACAACACATGATTTTTTAATTTTTTTATGGCCATTTCAATCTTACCGTACATGGTTCAGGTGGGGGATCCTGGAGTCCTGAAATACAGGAATATCCTAGCTTAGGCTCCAGTCTTCCCAAATATTACGTGTTTTACGTCTATTTCAATATATTTTATTTTGCTTCACTTCTTATTTTTAACTTTGTTTTTCTTGTATAGAAGCTCTTAGTATAAGTTCATACAACAGGTGAGACATGTAGTGTTTTGGTGGAAAATAAACATTTTTTTTATTTTTTTTTATTGCCATAAAAAATATATAGTGTGTATATGTAGTGCAACTCCGTTACAGTCTAAGTCAGGGATGGGCAAACTTTTTCATTCACGTGACAATATTTACTAACAAAATCTATAGTGGGCCAGGCTATTGAATTTTTGCTGTATATTTTCAATAAATAAATATTTTTTTGTATAAAAATATTGATACGTATGCATTTTCTGAACACACATGCACTTGAATTTTTGGTTGATGGTCGCGGGCCGGACCTTGATCATTCACGGGCCGGAGATGGCCCGCGGGCCGTAGTTTAACAATCTCTGGTCTAAGTGTTACACATATTATAAGAGTGATTGTTTCAAAAAGGGTTTCATAATAAAAATCCAGTATCATCATTACCTACCTACCTACGTAGGTCCGCCGAATACCCACCTAACTCCAAAAGATTTTCACACAAGAGATCACAATCGCGCAGCGGTCACAAACGGAAAAACTGTCAACAACATATCAACATAGTTTCATCAGGCTCGTTGAACTATTGAAACTCTACAAAATGTCTGCAAAATAAAAAGCCAGTATCAAATTACTTACGTATGTCCGCCGAATACCGACGTAACTCCATAAGCTTTCCACACAAGAGATCACAGTCGCGCAGCGGTCGAATGCGGAAAAACTCCGCGCTAAGTTTTTAAAAGCCTGTTAGGACGAAGTTCACAAACAACGGAGGCTTTTGTACTTAGCCGAATTAGGTTATGGTGGGTTAGTGTGGTTTTTTTAGGTGCTCGGTTAAAGGGTGGCCCTTTTAATGGACATCGAGAAAGGAGGTCACACGCACACTGAGTGTTACACACGTGTTCTGTGGTCGTTGCATATTTTATTTTTAAATACAGGGCTAAATAAAAACTTATTTTTTTATAATTTAAGGTGCCATAAAACCAATAGTATATCATTCTGTAGTGTGTATTTCAGACTGTGGTTGAACTATTTATTTTAAAAATGTCTGCAGAATGTGTACATGTTGTGATGATGTACTTTTCTAATATCATTACATATTTATGTCAGGCCGTACATTAATTAGGTGGGTCGTAAGTACGATTGTTTTTCGGCTTAGTACAATACTATGTTATGTGCCATCACTATCACATTGAATTTCGCATTAAATTAAAATTTCTGTATTACATAGTCTCGCATTATGTATGTCTGAATTTCGTTTCAGTAACATAATAAAATACGAGTAGGCATATAAAGCAATGTCAGTTAATCAATAAATAACATTAACATTTCACAGCCCTAACCTCTAAAGTAAATTTGAAATAGTTTTATCATGGAAATGGCAAACTCTCTCTCGTAAATTCAATCTTTATATTTATTTGATAAACATTGTCACCTTTCGTGACGTTCGCCGATGGCTGCCGCACGTTGTTGATTGTATATCAATGCCGACATTGAACTACGATCGTAAAAGCGAGCGTACAATTTCCCGTGACCAGGGTTGTCAGTAACGACAACTTAATTTGAATGAAATAAAGAATGAATGATGAATTATGAACTATTGAAATAATCGATGTAAAACAATATACAAAATTAAATTCTTAAATGTCCTTTAAATCAAAGCAATGCCAATTTATATCGCCTCTTTCTTCTTCTTTTTCTTGCTCTTGTTGTACCTCTTTAATCTTGAAGTTTGGCCGTCAGCTTCGTATTGTCCCTTTACGCAGGGTCCTTGAAATTATACCGATTCAATAAAATTGTATGAAAAATTGGGGAAATATTCAGTAACAAACGCAATTATACATTAAAGCCACTTTTACTTACATTTCACAAAGGAAAAGCACTAAAAGTAAATAATTTACTTTTCTAAAAAGAGACCTGCTCAAAATAATTATGTATAAAAAAATAGTGGTCTTCTATCAGTGACTGTTTGAAATATAGCCAGCTCAATTCTATTTCAATTAGGTAACGTATTTGTTTCAGTTATTTTGTTCTTTTGCCTTAATTTTCTTCCATAACACTGAACTTTTAATGCGGTCTTTTATTTTTATTTTTACGTAATTTCCTTCGATCCCTTTTTCTTATTTTGTTGAGACTGGCTCTTTTGAGCTCCCATATTTTACATGTATATATTAAACTGACAGCCCTGCCCGTGACTGGCGTCAATGGTAATATTTACGCGTCCGCCATTATTTTGATCAGCCATTTCAGTTTGCCCAATACGTTTCTGTTGAAAACAAAATGACGTTTTGTGTTTTTGCACATTGGAAATGTGACTTGAACGTTATCGTTTTTGAATTATTCAAATTTTGTCTGAGATTTGTTTGTGATTTAAACGTTAATTTAGTTCTTTCTGGTTTCGTAGAGCAAATTTTAATTTATTGTCTTAGTTCAATGACTAATAATTATTCATTTAACCTAATTTTATTTTAAAATATATATTCATTATTATCAGCCTATGTTAATCCACTCCTGGACAAAGGCCTCTCCAAGTTCACGCCGCGAGCGTGATACGCGGCTACTCTCGTCCATAAATAAATATTCATTTAACATAGAAAAAATAGAAATAGAAAATTTTTATTCATAACCACTTAAATTTATGTATTAATACATAGACAAAATACTTAGGACTAGTGGTGTTGAAACGGTCTCCACTCAGCATAATGTCGAGATACCTGGTTGGCACCCCGACGCTGATCTTCCGAGGAAACCAGAAAAATAATAAGATAAATAAATAAATAAACATTAATACATTTTCACTAATTTTTCATTTTCACTACTACTATTTGAACGTAAATGCACTAAAAGATAATTAGGTATCTAATATAAAACTAGAGTAATGGCGCCATTTCAATTCTGGCGGCTGGTTCGTGTACCTATTCCTACAACCTAACTGCCCATCGTTTCGATATCAACACCAGTTCATATTATATCCCCACTGCTGGGGCACGAACCTTCCCTATAACACCACGGGGCGAACGGGCCGTAAACCCGAGATGAAAAAATTTTGGTCACCAATCCGATGACTGGCCATTGCAAAAGTTTCTTAACTTTAGCAATCGCAGACCGGGCGCAGCAACCACCGCTCCATCTAGCTCCTTTGTTTTGATATAACTGCTTATCTTACCTATTTATTCGTACATACAAAATTTTTTTTGAACTACATTTCGCTAAGATTTATAATGCTATTGCTTTTAGAAACAAAATCTGTTTTGTTGTTTTGTTTCTAAAAGCTCCTTGAACAATAGCTAAGGCTAAACATAACAATCTCCTAAACTTTTTGTTATAAACTACTTTTTCCAACTCTGCCTATGCCTATTTTTAATCTACAATCTGTGAGCTTGTAGACAAACAAGAGTTACTGATAAAAAAGTTCCGTTTCGGCCGACGCAGCCCTATCGCATCGGAATTTTCAAGTCCATACCCGAGTTGGGTACAGTCTGCATCGGAAGTCGCTGACCATTTTAGTACTATGTCATACTAGCTAGCTAGTTATATAAATGGACTAATGCTGCTGAACGAACTTGACATTTTTCTAGCGATTACCCAAAATTGTCTATTATAAGCTTGACATTTTTTAAGCGGTTGTCAAAATTGTCTAGCGTAAGCTTGACATTTTTCTAGCGGTTATAAGCTTGACAATTATCTAGCGGTTATCCGAAAATGTCCAGCGTAAACTTGACATTTTTCTAGCGGTTATCCAGAATTGTCTAGAATAAGCTTGAAAATTTTCTAGCGGTTATCGAAAATTAACTAGCAAAAGCTTGACATTTTTCTAGCGGTTATATAGTCTTGGATAACCGCTAGAAAATTGTCAAGCTCACGCAAGAAAATTTTGGATAACCGCTAAACATTTTTGTTTATATAAAGACTTTCCAAAATAAATTGTCTATTATATAAAAAGTTTCCAAAATTGTCGAGGGGCTCGGATCAGATCGATCGAAGATTGTGTTTCAATACTGCCTGAACAACACCTTAAGAGATCGTTGGTGTTTTTGAAATGACCCTGTACAATGTTATGTGCCCACGTATTCGCAAATAGTAGTTGTTATCTGATGTTATGTCTTCCACACAGCGCATACGGTATCATCCAGTTAGGCTTCCGCCGTACCTGCGATTTTTAAGCGACGACTTGCGTCTATCATGTTGCCTATGCGATAAAAAAATGTTCATGAAGAGTATAGCAACATGTTTTTGGTTAGACCTTTGTTTTAATTACGTATGGGTAAGAACTTGGCCTTTTTCTCACTTGATTTTAAGTGACGGGTCGAACATGGAAGCGCACTTTTTCCGAAATCCTCGACTTTTGAGACACTGACTACCTTATCTCCAGATGCCGGAACACAACAAAATGCTGCAAACATTGACGTTATGGCGACTTATTTAATACCACATAAATATAGCCAGGCGGTCAAATAAGCCCTACCACCGACCAAACCGAGTAGGTACCTACACAAACATGTACTCTCCGCTGGGAATCGAACGCGGGACCTCTGGGGCTGAGACCCGCGGTCTGAACCACTAGAGCACAGAGACAAAGGTGTTAGTGTGATTATAACAAAACCTAGCAATTATTTTTTTATAATTTTTGTGTAAATAAAGGTAAAGGTGAACTTTTTTCCCTGAAGTATTAGTGTACACAAGAAAAGTTAATTATTATAATACTGTTATTATGATCTGTGACTATTACCGTGTTTATTTTTGTTTTTGGGTACTCGGTATTTCGGTGATATAACGATTTGAATAATAACGTTATTCAACATGCAACTGTTCTAAAATATCTAATACTCAAAAGTCATAGCCCCGTTTACTATTACTAAAGTGTTAAAAACAGTGTAATATTTTTTGGAACGCACGTTTTACCATTCGAATATACAATCGCTTCACTTTGTCGCATAATGCTGTAGTAGTTAAAGTACCGTGTGCGCGAAGCCTTAAGCCCGCAGCGGCCGACGGAGAGCGGAGTTCATTTGAATATCGGTTCTCGCTTCACCGACAGTTCAGCGCAACGCTTAGTGTTACCCGTTACGACGCAGGCTCATTGTTATGTTCGACACGTGACTCCCGCCCGATCCTCTAAATGCCACTACACATTTACAGAATACACTAAACATGCACACTAGTTTAGGCCCAAGACCACCGTACTCGTAGAACAAGGGTTCGTAGAACGGGTTCACACGCGCTCTATACCAGGTATAGACATGTACCTGGGCGCGTCTCTCCTCCTCCACGGCCCGGTCTACTCGAGCCGAGGTCCGTGCTTTTAGACGCGCTCTCGGGTGGTTCCGCTCCCCGATCCGATCCGAACCTTTCGGAGAATCTAGTAGGGAACGGGGACGCGCACTTTCAAGTGTGCGATACCGTACCCTCTAGAAAACTTCTGAAGGTGATTCGTTTCAACACGGCTTGAGGTACCCTTTACGTACCTCGCCGCCCCCAAAAAGCCCGGTAATGCTGAAAATGCCGTTTGAGGCAATCAGCAATCTCTCTCAAAATAAAAAAAAGACACGTGACCACGTGAGCTGTCTTTATGGTTACTGTTCGTCGAATTAAGTTAAGCGTAGTATTATAAAGACATTACGTGTAATTACATATGAGTTAGCATTTTTATAGAAATCTACGATGTGGGACTGCGTTTCTTCTATCTTAATCAGCGAATGACCATAGTCGTTTTCAACTAAATCAGCAATGAGACTGCATTTTCCGCACGTTTTAGAGTGCAATTTAGCGATTTTCTATCTATTATAACGCTTTGTTTTTAGACTAAACGTATTTGTAGGGCAGGTTGAACAAAGCTTATCGAAATGCTTTAAAATAAATAGGCCATCCTTAATATAACGCCAGGTGGAGGTAAAGACTGAGCACTTAACACTGTGAATTCAGTAAAGTCGCATAATGCTATTGTAGTTAAAGTACCGCGTGCGCGAAGCCTTGCCCGCGGCGGAGAGCGGAGTTCATTTGAATATCGGTTCTCGCTTTACCGAGGGTTCAGTGCAACGCTTAGTGTTACCCGTTACGACACAGGCTCGTTGTTATGTTCGACATGTGAGCTGTCGATATGGTTGCTGAACGTCGAACCAATTGCCCTTTGAAGTTTGAACCTTTTGCTGCTGAACGCGGAGTGACGTAAGGATGTGAGCTCTCTCCTCAATTGTTTAACATCGTAGGCGAGCATATCATGCGTCTAGTCTTAGCAGCCTGGGAAGGTATTCAAATCAGTGGCCATCCTATCAACAGCATAAGGTTCGCTGATGTGATGATACTACTCTGATAGGCGCTTATAGCCAAATTGATGCGTAGACTCGCGTAAGTGCAGAGTGCGGACTAAGGATTAATTGGAGCAAAACCAAGTTGATGTTCGTTGATAGGGCAGGAATTCTGCTTGGGTCTCGGGAGTTGTGCGATCTAAGAACGGTGAAGGAATTGCAGTTGTTCAAAAAATATCACTTTGGCAAAAAGGCGGCATGCATATTGCACAGATCCTTTAACTAACTACAGACATACGTACGTAGCACGGAAACAATTTGCGCGCGACCCCGTGACCGTGTGACGTTTAATTATTGCACCGAAAGATGAATTGGCGCCCCGCCCGAACGCAGCGCCCGCCACCGCGCAAATGGAACTGTCGAACGAAACGCGCGCGACCGGCACTTATTTATCTGTGCTCATAATTTTTGACGTGCAAGTTAATTTGCGCGGGAATACTCGGAGAGCGGAGATGAGCTATCCAGTAAATTCGTACGGAAACGTATCATTTTGTTATTGTAACTTATTGGAATGTTTGTGATTAATAATTTAAAGAATTTTTTTTTTTAGTTGATGGCTTTGAGCGATTAGCACATTTAGCCAGTGTCAAAGTATTTTTTCTTACAAGTAATACATAAATGGACAATATTTCCTTTATGATGATGATGATTGATATTAAAAATGAAAAGTGAGAAATGATATACCCCCCAACCCCTTGAGTAGCTCAGTAAAAATGTGGGGCTTAGTCCTTACGCGGCGGACTTCTTGATAGAATTTGAAAAGTGCCGTTGCACTGTTTTGTTTCACTTGCCAACACTCATGCACACTCACGAACACTTAACGGTTAATAATCCACCATTATTTCACATTAATTTTCGACATAACACAAATTTTAGAAAATAAAACAAAACCGCAGACATGACTCTTCACTTTCCCGCCAAGAAGTCATTTAAAGAAATTGTGTAGTTGACTGGTTAGTCAATAGAGAATCTTTTTTTGCAACTGTCAAAACTATTTCCTATATTAGAAATTGTATGGGAATCGCAGACTATGAGACGTTACCATTTTGTTTCGTCAATTCAGTGTTTAATAATAACTTTTTAAGTTACAGAAATTGATGCTTTTGTCAAATATGAAATAGGTCAATGTTTTAATGTTAATGTTTTAACGCCTCAGTGGTGTGGCAGAGTGCTCGGTCCGATACCCGAAGGTCCCGGGTTCCCAGGTCGGGCAAAATGTATTTCGGATTTTTCGATGCATATCCCGTGTTTGTGATCACCAACCCGCACTCGGCTAACGTGGTGATTAAGCCATTATCCATCAATTGTAGCGATGACTTGATTTCAATGATGGAGGCCTTTGCCCAGCAGTGGGACAGTTTTAGGCTGTTTACTACTACTACAATGTTTTAAAGAACTATTACGTGCTAGCATGTATACGTTTAAGTATACGTTGAAGTATGCATAGGTTTGATACAATTGGATGGTGTCGATAAAACGTAATTTTATGAACTGATTAGTTTATTTTGAAATGCCTCATTTGAGTACATCCGTGATCATGGCGCATGCAACTGTGCTGAAATATCGGATACTCAAACACTACAATAAACATGGTAATAATCCCGTTAATAATATTTATTCTAATGTAAGTGACCATGATAGTTTAAAAAGTTAAAATGCCTCATTGTCTTGATTTACCTTTATAAAATGACTGAAACCGATTTAATATAGCTTATTAACAAACTTACTTTCAAGGTGTGCATTTATTATGTTATATATTTATTTTTATTTATTTAAACTTTTGCAACGTAAATATTACATGGCGGACTTAATGCCTGAGGCATTCTCTACCAGTCAACCATAGGGTGGTGCTGAGATAATATTGGTAGGTGCAATCAAGATATATTATAAATAATTTAAATGCAAGTATCTAATATATGCATAAATACACAAACTTATTGTGTATTGTAAATACGTAAACTACAATAAACAAACATAGGTACATAAAATACATAATTCTATGGCGTTATTGAGATGATTCTGCCATGATTCTATCAAGCAAGAGCTCGCGGACTTTCTTTTTAAAAGCGTCACGAGTCACGACTCGTGGCTACGTGGTTACTGTTCATTCTCATCGTCGTCATCATCACCAGTTCACCACCAGCTTATTTGAAATGAAATGAAATGAAATGAAATGAAATGAAAATGAATGAATGAAATGAAAATAAATTTATTTAGGACATAACAGTTTAAACATAAAGATCAAAGTGGAAATTTAAAAAAAAAACAGGAGTCCCAAAACGGCAACTCAGCAAGATGCTAGCCTTGAGGTTAGCGCTGATCTTCCGTCGGAACCGGTTTCAGTGATGCTGCGATAGCAACATAAGCGTAACACACAAAAGTAAAAAAATAAAAAAAATATATATATAAAAACAAAAATAGAAGATTAAAAATATAGGCTGTATATCCTAAATCCCTACATCCAACGGTACAATAAAAATAAAAAAGAATAATAAAAAAACAAGACAATAACAATGATAATCATTGACAGACAGACAGACAAAATGGTTTGTAAAAATTAATAAAAAGGATATTATTAATAGACTAACAAACAAAAGTGACGTCACATTTGGGTAACAGAATGCATATAATACAACAACTAAGAAGAAGAACTATATTGTACACAGTTATACAATAAATAATTTCTACTTTTATTTCTATAACGACACATTGCTAAACAGTTTAAGGAGCCATTACAAGACGCCTCGTATCGTAAATGAAACATGCATTTGGGACAGACAAACAAGGTAAGACCTGTTATAATGCGCTTGTATCTAACAATAAAGTCTCCTGCGCACTCTGAAAACTAGACAAATACAATTTCAGTTTATTCTTAAAACTATTTTTACTTTACAGGTCCCTCATCGGTGGAGGAATATTGTTCCAGCATTTTGTCGCTGCGTATCGGAAACTTCCTCTGAAAGCAGTAGATGTGTGACTTGGAGTAGACAGCTGCAGAGCATGTCTTCGGGCTCCATAAGGCCTAAGACTCGAAACCCAAGACAACTTATTATATAAATAAGCAGGTGCTTGATCCCTTACAATATTAAACATTAAACAAGCCAAATGAAGTTTACGGCGGTGGCGCATTTTCAACATATTGTGTTTATTCAAGAAAGGAGTTACATGGGCCCTTAACGGAATAGTGAAACAGAAACGAGCACAGGCATTTTGCACTCTTTGTACAAGTTTCTGAGTTTTCGCAAGTAAACGAGGTCCGTAAACGGTATCCATATAATTTAGCCTAGACAAAACAAGTGACTCCACTAGCTGGATACGCAACTCTTCACTTAGATAGCGTCTAATCTTATATAATACCCTTAGTTTATAGAAACAATTTTGGATAGAACTCCCAATATGATTTTCAAAACGTAGGTTGCAGTCCATCTTAAGACCCAAATTACATTACATTAAATTTACATTTCAATAGCATCATCTTTTAGTTTGACAAGCACTGGAGAGTTTATTTTACCTATCTGATGTTTGGTCCCGAAGATCATGTATTTAGTCTTAGAAGAGTTTAAAATAAGGCAATTCTGAGCAGACCAATGAGCGATTTTGGAAAGATCTTCATTAATATTAATTATAGCTTGGTCAAGGTCCTCTGGTTTAAAAGATATATAAATTTGCGTGTCGTCTGCGTAAATATGGTACTTGCAGTGTGTGATTTGTGTTGTAATGTCCGCTGAGTACAAGATAAAAAGGATTGGACCCAAAATAGAGCCCTGAGGCACACCCCTGCCCACGGCCACCTTTTCAGATTCCATAGAAGAACCATTGTTACGGCTTAGTCTAACATACTGGCGACGATTACTGAGGTAACTATGAAACCACCGCAAGGCCAGATAATCAAATCCGTAGTAGCTCAATTTTGACATGAGAAGATTTATATTTAAAGATTCAAATGCCCTCGAAAAATCTAATACGACCAGCAAAGTACACATGCCTTGATCTTGCGCATGCAGTATAGAGTCGGTAACATCTAGTAGGGCAGTTGTGGTACCCCGCCCCTTTCTAAAACCTGACTGCAGCTCTGGAAAAATTTTATTCTTCTCAAGGTAATTGTTTAGTTGTATGCAAACAGCCTTCTCTAGGATCTTAGACAGACAAGGCAGTATACTAATGGGCCTCAGGTCCTTTAAATCTACCGGGTTCGCTACCTTAGGCAGCGGAAGCACAATAGCCAGTTTTCATAATTCAGGATATGTTTGGGTAGTAATTGACAAATTTATAATATCTTTGATACAATCTATAGTATGTGGGAATGTCTTAATGAGCATATCCAGGCTGATTGAATCGCACCCCACCGCGTTAGATTTTAAACTGTTAAATATTTTAATGATTTGATCTAGACTAATAGGTTTTAAATTAAAAATTGAATCCGAAAATCTATTGTACTCAAAAAAGGTTAATTGTGAAATCGAAACATCTGGGCTACCTGGTATATTCAAAAAATAATTATTTATAATATTCGGATTGTTAAAAAACAAAGGCAAATCATTTTTAACCTGGGGCAAAATTGTATTTTTAAGATTCTTCCATAGTAATTTAGGATTGTGAATTTTGTTATTGACACTATGTTTAAAATAAGCAGCTTTTTCATGAAAAAGGGCTTGATTTATTTCATGTCTATGTGGCTAGGACACACGAGCCATCCCTATATTCTCGGATGAAAACACCTTAAGGAAAATCTTTTAATTTACCGTTACCTTTGGAATAAATATTTGGCGATTATCTATCTTTTCTATTTGACACTAATATGCAATTTTCCCCATTTAACTATACTGGGAATTTTCTGAAATGACGTCACCAGACTTGTGCACTAACACTGCAGTCTGCAGGTTGATTAATACACCTCTCGCACATCCAACTAGCAATTCCGTTTGGTGCGCTGTCTGGTTAGTATCGCCTAAGGCTCTCAGGCGATGCAGGTGTTCTGTAATCGGATCTGCTCCGTTCAGCACTTAGCGGAGCGAGCGCGTGTCGTGTTTTATGTCTGTCTGCTTATGAACGAGATAATAGCTTTATTTTGTTAACGGTTTTACAAGCACTTGGGGTGGATTGATGGGTAAGCTATGTACATAGATACTAGTAAAACGTCGGTAGCCGAACGGACGGAACACGTCCATCTGGTCGTGTTGAATGCGTGCCCCGTTCTGTTACACTACAGACAAAGTTAAAGTCAAGATCAAATATTTTTTATTCAAATAAACTTTAGAAAAGTTCTTTTGAATCTTCCAAAAAAAATTTTAGCTACTACCCATTCAGGACGTCTATTTTTTAGCTGTGGAGAAGAATGAGCGCAAGAAACCCCACAGGACTAATGCCTAAGTGTTGTGATTTATGATGCGCTGTCAATAATAATCTTTATAAGAAAAAATGTTTCTGTAGTCGTCAATCTTATGCCCACAGCCCGATTGGGCTCTCTGTGCTGTAAAAGTCATGACAGGCAGCTTGGTTACTTACTCGTGTTACTCTAAGCAGGCAAATAGGCCCATACACTTGCAAGACCTAGGGTATAACGCGGGCAATGCCAATCCTGAAGCAATCAAAATGGCTGCAAAAATTACAAATGGCTAATCTAAGTCATGGCTGGAAAAAGATGTTGTCACGAACTGAATGTCTACCATGACATGTAAAAACTTTTTGCCAGCTTTCAAAGGTTGAAGAAGGATCGACATTGGTACGTTCACGGCAAAAAAGTCGCCATTCCTACCCCGTCCCTCTCTCCAAGGCACATCACTCATCCTGCAGAGCAGTATTAACATGCTCGGTATGGAGATTCGCTGCGATCTGAATCAGAGGGGCTACATTGAAGCCGGGATAAAAACAGCCTAACATAAACTCGGTGTACTAAACAGGGTGGGGCGATTCTTCACGTCAAATCAGTTGTGACTTTTGTACAAGACGTAGGTTTGCTCTTGCGTGGAGTATTGCTCGCACCTCTGGGACGGTTCCGCAAAGTACCTTCTCAATGCCTTGGACAGATTGCAGTGGCGCCCTATACGCATTATCGACAATGCAGAGGTCACTAATGCTCTCGAGCCCTGCAATTGCGTAAAGATATAGCGTCACTCAGCGTCGTCTACTGCTTATACCACGGCGAGTGCTCTGAAGAACACTTTGACCTTATCCCATCTCTCCCTACATCCATAGGAGTACGCGTGCTGCTCTCCGGAATCACCGCTGTACTGTCTCGAACATTCCATCGCGCACGAAGAAATTTGGTGACTCGTTTCTTTGTCGCACTTCCTAAAGATGGAATAGTTTACCAGCACACGTTTTCCCTCCTTCCTATGACATGAAGGTCCTTCAAACGAGGCGTGAAGAGGCACCTTGTTTGTTGGCCGGCAGGGTGAGGGTGACTGATGCGGCGTTGTTTTCACGCTGCACCAGTTGGCCTTGCATCTGGCCTCCGTTTCCACTTAACATCAGGTGTCAGTCATTTGCCGAGCTAGGTATATAAAAAAAAACAATTCTTTTCTGAAAAAGATTTTTCGCTGTTTTAATTCACTCAAAAATATTGAATAAGTCTCGACGTTGAATGCTCAAATTTGTAAAACTTGCTTGCAGAAATTTCGTATCATTATGTCCACAATGATAAAGCGCTTGGCTTTTATCACATTTTGATGTTAATTAGTCGCCATTAGTTAGGTTACCCTTAAAGTGCCTTAAAGTTAATATACACACGTGAATAGTTATTTATATTCATTTGATGAACTTATATGTAGATGTCAAATATATTATAAAGGTGCGTGACTTTTTCCTCTATTTATGTTGTTCTATTATTTATATTACATTCTTTTTTTCAGGTAAGTTCTCATCATCATATCGTCATGTACATAAAAAGACTTCACATGTGAGTACAAACATATTAAACATTTTACGGACAATAAAAGTATGTAAAGAGTCACTAATAATACAGCAAAAAATGCTCAAAGTGCAGTGAAACAGGGCAGCCCTTTTTTTAAATTACATAAGGAAATCCTTGCTAATGCATCCTCCACCGATGACGCTCTAGATTTTAAGAAAAAACATTTACAGGCAAGTCTTTATCACAATCGTACTTAAATTATAGTGTAGCCCAATATGCCTGTGTGCTACTAGCCTGGCTGGATACTAGCCAGGCCAGCAGTGGATTATGTATCTTGTTAGCCCACCGTCATAATGATTATAATACTGATGGGCATACATAATACACAAATTGAAAAGTATATGCTCCTCGATTGGTAGGCAGACCTCCAGGTCGGTGGTCTGACGACCTAGTCAAGGTGGTGGGCAGGGGATGGATGAGGATGGCGCTGGCGATGAGAATGACCGTGAAGAGTGGCGTGCGAGGAAAGAGGCAGTGGACTGATGATGATGATGATGATAATAATGATGATACAGTTTATAAGTATTCTGTATTATTTATTTTTATTATATATACGATAAACGGTTTACTCTTGACAGAACGGTTATTAAAAAAGTAACTTTGCCTCCCTTTGCTTGTCATCCGGAAATCGATTTCGGGACTTCAAATAAACATTTATTTTCTTATTTCATTACACGAACCCCTATATTCTGAAATAACTCAAGACTCTGTATTCAAAATTGTCACCCATTTTATTAAATGGATGATCCAATCAGGCTGTTTCTCTCCATGTGCGCAATGTGTAGTGATGTCCTGTTGTGACCAAACCGATTATTCGGCCACTGCCTGACCGACGTTTAATGGACAGTCGACTACATTGTATAAAATAACAAACTTGTAATAACGTTTTAGTAAGCTTTACGCAAACCACACTGTAAAATGGAACACTTTTCACTAACCACTTAACCCTATTCTTGGCATAGTGGATTATTTGAGACACTTAGCTTACATAAAATTTCGAGAAGTGAAAAAAGAACATATTTTATACAAAAAATATATATAAAACCCCAAAATAAAAAGCTTTGCCAAGTATAGGGTAAAAATAAAGAGAGTAAATTAGATTCGTTAAAATGTATCTTTTCATTGTGTGCACTGAAAAAAATATTTTGTTGTACGAAGCTGAACTTTCATTTACTTGTAACATAAAATGGATGACCACAAAACTAGGGCAACACGTAACCAAAAGTAGTTTGGTTAATTAATTAACCGAACTGTTTTGTTAATTTGTCAAAACAATAATGTCTAGTTCTAACTAACATGTTCGTTCATGGCTAAGCCTATTTTTGACTAACTCTAACAAAACTTTTAGCAGCTAGTAAGCTAACTTTTTGCATACTTAACCGAAAATTTTCGTTTACTTTTAGACTAATGCTTAAGTTTTTTTGTTGTTTATAACCAAACTACTAGATATTGAACAGCCATTTTACTTATTTAATTATAGCCCTAAACTCATTTTAGTAAGCTAACTTTTTGGTTACTTGCAACCTAAATTCTCGTTTACTTTAGCTTAAGTTTATTGTTGATTATAACCAAACTACTCGGTATTGTACAACCATAGTCTCATTTTACTTATGCTATTGTTTCCAAAACTGTTTGATTGCTACTAACAGACTTGTTGCTTGATTTATCTGTACTTGTTTTGTTATATGATGCCTATTACTTTTGTTGCATGCAGCAATTTATTTTTGTTGCTAGTAGCACGTGTATTTCTAAGTACGCAAAACCTCTCATAGGATGAAAGTACCCACCAAAATGAACAACTGTCATTATGGGCCCAACGTCGAAGTCGCGAAAAAAAAATCAGCCGTTCCATACATTTTCTTCGAGTACCTAGTACTGTGTTTTTCTATGGAACAACTGATTTTCTTTTGCGATTTGGAAGTTTGTCCTGTGAAAGTGGTTCATATTGGTGTGTACTTTCACCCCATGAGAGGTTTTGCGGACTTGGAATTACACGATGCATAATTGTATAATAAAATATTGTGTAATTTCAAAAATAGTTATATTTATTAATTGTAACATAACATAACATATATATATTTAAGTACTAAATTATAACATTAAAGATAAAGTAGGGCCATTTTAATAGATTACATCTGACACATCATAAACATATTTATATTTTAAAAGGTACACAACTGCCTGAGTTTTGAATACCTACATCTATTTTAATAATCACAAAATTTTGACTGACTCGAAACTTTGACTGCCAGATGACTGATGACTAAGTAGGGCCAATTTAATATGATCTATTAAATTTAGTGACCGAATCACAGCTCAATCATATAGTTTCAACTTATAGATAAAAAAGCGTAAGAACATCTTTAGTAAGTACTTATCTTTAGATACTTAGCTAACTATCGGTATAACACTGATACACAATTTCCAAAATACCAATGGTATAATAACATTATAGATAGTAATCGAATCACAGCTCAATCATAGTTCCAACTATTGTACTTAGAGAAGTTTTAAAGCGTAGGTAATAGAATTTTCTAGGTAAGTAGTTGCATCCAGAATCTCCTCGGTATCTGAAAATAATATTGATAATTAGGTAAAAATTAAAATTTTATTTAAACCGCTGACATGAAACTTCTAAATATTAAAAATAGTTTGAGCTTTCATGAAAGTTTTCAAAATCATTGGTGCACAAGTGAACTTACCATCATTTTCCATGTTGGTCAAAATTTCATGTAACGCCGGCCTGTAAAATTTCATGTAAATTGCATGTATTGGCCGGATCTTGTTTTTTTCTTCGCATAATTAATTATAGAGGGCCTTATAATTTTCCAGTTATCATGCAAATGATTAAAGTACTGTAGATGGAGAACTTTGAAGTCTTTTATGAGCTGAAAAAAAAATTACTGTGTTAGTCAAAGTAATAAATAAAAAATAAAAAATAAATTGTCACACTCAATAATAAAAAACAATAATACCCTAATGGTCTATAGCTTGTTCTGGAAATAGACATGAAGTGGTAGGTCATTCAGGTTCCAAGTCAACTAGGCACCCAGGTAAGGTACAGACAAGCGATAATTAGATATTAAACATAAAAATAAAGAAATGTTCTTGATAACAGTGATATCATACCTTTGAATTTAGGAATATATAATTCCAAGCACCATTCTCGCATGTAATCTTCTAGAGGGTCTAGAGGCAGGTTACTGCGTCAGCCCTTGTCAGCACAAACACCATGTAAGAATGTACAACTAACTACTAACTAATGAAAGAAATTATATTAGTAGTTGAACCAAACCAAACGACCGCGTGGAGTGCGTGGCGACTGGCGCGGGCGGTGAAAACGAAACGAGTGGACGTGCGGTGCGGAGTGAGGCGGGGGAAGCGAGTTAGGTTACCCATAGACAAAAGTGTTTGATTACATACAATCAAAATACTTTTATTTATTTATTTATTTATTTATTATTTCATATAAAAAACACACATATAAACAGAACAGATAAATTCTTATAGATAAAACATATTACATTTTTGCCCGAACTAGGAAAATCCTGTGATTCAGGCGACCATAGTGCTAGTATTAAATTAAAAAGAAAAATAAATTAAATTAAATAAAAACAAATCATCACTTACAATTAAATCCACATAGTATATGTATAATTAAAGTTTTAACAATTTGAAAGGAATTACAGAGAAACATATAACTATAATTGTACTTACTTAATTCTAGCCCAACATATAAAAAAAAAAAAAATTATAAATTAGAAACCTTATTTTAATACTACAAGTAACTTCTCTGTATCTTCATAGGACATGGGTTGTAAAATAATTTTTACTTTGTTCTTACAGTTGGTATAACTAAGGGGAAATATGTCACCGATTTTATTTAATCGGTTGTAGAGAAAAGGACCTAGGAATAAGTAGAACCTTTCTGTAAAAGAAAATTTGATGCACACTTTTTGGGTACAAACGATATCTTTCCGTCTTTTCATTGTTAATTCAGTGCAAAGTGGAAGGGCTGCGTGCTGTTTTAAAACTATGTGCATTATAAATAATTGTCGAACTGACAATAATTTGCATGACTTATATAAGAGATTAGTAGGAAAGAGATAGGGACGGCAAGTCGACACCTTGAGGATCGCTCGCTGAGCTCTTTCCGTGGTTAGTAGTAAGGTTTTATTTACACCACCCCAAGTAGTAATGCAGTAGGTTAATATTGATTCACAGAGAGCAAAATAAACTTGCTTTATTAAAGCTGAATCTGCAATATGTCGTATCTTTTTGAATACAAATATTAACTTACGCAACCTGTTATTTAAAGCAATAATATGTGGTTTGAAAGAAAGTGTTTCATCTATTATAATGCCCAAATATTTTATAGTTTCCGTTTGCTTAATTTCGGGGCACTCACAAGGGTTTTGTATTGGCCCTTTACAATAATGAGCACGAAGTGTTGAGTCCGACATCGACACCGATTTTCTACTTAAACAGAACTTAATATAATTAGTTTTTTCAGCATTAAGTGTTAGTATATTTCTATGAAGCCAGTTATTTACAACATTGAAACCGCTTTGCGCATACATATAAACTTCTTCTTCCAAGTTAGACGCAAAAACAAGGGTGGTGTCATCAGCGTAGGATATGATTTTTCCATGATCTAGCTGTATATTACACAGATCATTAATGTAAATTGAGAACAGGGTGGGTCCTAAAATACTCCCTTGAGGAATTCCGAAGGATGTGTTATCCTGCTCATCACTAAGGACACTGTCAATCCTCACACATTGCGATCGTTCTTTTAGATAACTCGTAAAAAGGTCTAACTGGGTGCCTCTTATACCCATAGCTTCAAGCTTGCGTAAAAGGATAGGGATGGAAACTGCATCGAATGCTTTCGCAAGGTCGAGGAAGATACCAACAGTATGCTTACTTATATTAAGATTTTGTACAATATATTCAGTCAGGTGGTGTACAGCATCCGCAGTAGAAACTTTTGGCCTAAAACCAAACTGAAAATTAGACAAAATAGAATTGTTTTCCAAAAAATTTACTAATCTGGAGTTAATAATTTTTTCTAAAATTTTTGACAGCGATGGTAATAATGATATAGGTCTGTAATTTGATATTTGACTTTTATCGCCCTTTTTATAAATAGGAATAACAATGGCTTTTTTTAAACATTTTGGAAAAATGCCGGTAGACAGACTTAATTGAAAGATATAAGTTAAGGGAGGTATCAAAATATGCCTGAACTGCTTAATTATTTTATTAGATATATTGTCCCACCCAACAGTACAATTATCTTTTAAACTCATAATAATTTTTTCAACTTCGACTTCGTCAGTATCTAGCATAACAAAAGATTTAAGCAGTGATTTAGTGCTACAATCAGCAGAGGTGTACATCGGGGTCTGTAGAAGAGTCAGTTTTTTATCTGCCAGATCTTTACCAGTGTTAATGAAATAATTATTTGCGTTATTAGCAGTTATTTGATGAGTCGGGTGCGCTTGAAGCAAACTCAATGAGTCATGTTTTTGTTTCGACATGTAAGTGATGTTTTTAATATGCTTCCATATCTTTTTATTATTAGTTCCAGCTGATTCTAATGATGATTTTTCGTAATTGATTTTTATTTTTTTTAATAGATTATTACAGAAATTTCTGTATCTTTTATATGATAATTGCAATATTGGACATTGAGGATTTCGTTTAGCGGACATATGCAATTTGTCTCTATGTTTCATGCAACGAATAAGGACTGGAGTAATCCATGGTTTTAAATTATGCAATTTCTTACTTAATTTAATATTCGATGTATTTTTATGAATAGCTTGTTGTATATTTTCTACTAAGTATGACATGCAAAAATGCGGATCAGCGGAATTAAAAACTGGGTCGATATCAATATGACGTAAGTCTACTTCAAGTTTGTTTAAATTTAGCTTAGTAATTGTGCGAGTATTATTTACTTTAGGTAATTCACAATTTAAGGCTAGTAGGGCTGCCGAATGGTCGGTTATTGTTGAGTTAGTAACAAGTGCAGATGATGAAAAGTTAGATTTAAGCATGACATGATCCAAACATGAACCACTTTGGTGAGTAGGCAAAGTGTGCGCAGGAAGCAAGCCATGAAAGGAGCATACATTGAGGTAGTCTTGGGCATTTGAATCGCTTTTTTCGGGTCTAATATTAATATTTATATCTCCAATCATAATTAAATTTCTATACGATGATAAATTTTGAAGTACACTGCTTAAAGAGTCGACAAAGTTTTTTGGGTGTTTGAAGGAGGGTGGCCTATATAATCCTAAAATTGCCAAGTCAGAACCAATTTTTATTAGTAAACTATTGCAATCTAATATTTTAAGTTCCTCCGCAGTAACATTTAGATAGTCCTTACTATAAATTACAACGCCATCGTTTTGGTTATAAGTTTTGCTACTCTTAAACATATTGTAACCTGGTAATTGGGGTATATTATAATGTTTGTCAAGCCAACATTCGGTCAAAATTATTATATCTAAATTAACTTCTAATCTCTTTTGAAATATAGAAAAATTATCAAAATTTTTAAATATACTGCGAATATTTTGTGTAAGTATAGTTAGTGGATTATTATAAACGGAAAGGTATTGTTTGCAATTCTCTACGTCACACAACTTAGCCTCAGATACAGAGAAGTTGTCTAAGTCTTCAATTAAATTATTTATCATTTATGTAATATACAAATATTGCTAATTCCGAAAATATATTTAAAATGAAAAACTAAAACTAAGACTAAAGTATCTATAAATATAAAAATATAAAATTGGAAAAGGGCTGAAAAAATCACTTAAAATGCGGCGCTCTTAGGCGCCTCCATAGTCAATTGAGTTTAAATACCTCCTTTCCGCATTTAACTTCGCAGGACAGTCAGCGGCACCTGTGTTATGTTCACTAGGCTTTTT
Source organism: Eudonia lacustrata (assembly GCA_947562085.1). Classification (NCBI taxonomy): domain Eukaryota; kingdom Metazoa; phylum Arthropoda; class Insecta; order Lepidoptera; family Crambidae; genus Eudonia; species Eudonia lacustrata. Next base: position 13,575,514 of record OX387332.1, on the reverse strand, counting down.
GAATCTGAAACATGTAGCACATTTTGGGGAGTCAGCTTTCTTTGTGCACTCTTTTATGGAGTGCCCCTGATCGCCACAATATCCGCAGGTAAAAACAAGCTCCCGACAGGACTTAGCTGCATGACCGTACTGCTGGCATTTAAAACATCTCGTAACTAACGTGAAGTCTTTGACAGGACATGAAGACCAGTTCACGAACACTCTGTCTTTTGAAATTAGGGCTTTTCGAAGTTCTGCGGTTACTTCTATTATATAATTGCAGGTTACACTGTCCTTCTTTCCTGACTTGTGACTTAATTTGGTCGAGGCTAGAAAAGTCTCAAAGTTAATATAAGCTAGTTGGTCGGCTAAATTCTGACGGTACAGACAGGTGAAAACTTCTTTTTCCTGCATATTAGAGGGCACACCAATCACTACAATTCTTGGCTTCCTCTTTAGCGGTTCATCGATTGATAGGCCTGATTTAGTTATCTGGGTCGATTTTTTCAACTTGTCGATGTCTTCTTTAGTTTCTGTGCTTATTATAACCCCACCATTTCTTGTCTTACGCAGGCCTCTTACATGGAGATTCATCTCTTCGGGACAAATGATTTTTTGAACAAGGGTTTTTGTCTCTTCGCTAGATTTTGCCTTATCATTCGGGTAAATGGCCACGGAACTTATATTTATGGGCTTAAAAAAGTTATTCGGTCCCCTTTTTACCATGTCAGAAAAGGAAGGGCCCATAACAGTTTTGGAGGTTTCTTTAATGCTGGTTTGGATGTCTTGTAACTGCTGCGTCAGATCTACTTGGTCTTGGAGAGTTTGGATGGAGGAGTGAGCGTTCGCGATTTTCACTTTCAGGGACTGGTATTGGACAGCCATCTGAGATGTTCCATGGGACACTTTACGACACAGATTATGAATTCGTAACTTTTGTTCTGAATTTAGTTTGCCCTCAGAAGATATATGGCAGACTTCATTTAGGCATTGCTCAATGGTGGTCATCCAGTTTTGTATTTCTGATGTAGTAATAACTTCGAGAGTGCCTTCTTCCTTGTTTTACGACTGTGATCCTGGGATAGATGGGCAAGAGGGCGAAGATGTTGGTGGCGAAGTTCGAGCAATCCTGCTGCTCCGGTTGAATGGACTATCCATCTTATCAAAAACTACTTATTTATTTTCTATACACTAATCATATTCACTAAAACTTATTAACTTTAATTAAATGTATTATAACACGCGAGACACAGTTTATAGTTCAAATCAGCGCGATCGCTGAAAAAACGAGGTCACGAATTATACAAGTGATTATTTAAATATTTTTATTGTTATTTATAGACACGTCAGTTCACAACGGTGAACTATAGAACTATCCAAATATGACTGTCGTTTGATAACCCTTATGTTAGATATAATAGATGGGTTTGTTACTAATTACAAAATTTGCAGTTTTGTTATTAAGTAACCAAAAAATGGTTATTTGTTGCAAAATATACTCTTCAAATAGTCAAACTTTATTGACTGTTAGTAACCAAGATGATTCTCCAAAGATAACAAAAATAATTGGTTGCTAGCAAATAATGGTTTTAGTAACATACAATTAATGAACTTAGCACATAATGATTAAAGTGATTTTGTCATACGTTACCACCTCAGTTTGCTTATTTATTTATGGTTAATAAATGACGAAGCATTGGCTTTAAGTAACACAATTGAAAATAACACAACCAGTTTTGTGTTTCATAAATAAACTACTTTTATTAATTTAAAGAAACTTCGATCATGACTAACCGAATTATGGTTAAAAGTGAAATAGCTGAAGTACTTTTGTTGTTTCGTTTTTTCAGTGTGCATATTAATAAATGCTGCAATGATGATATGTGCAACTACAATATAATATGATTTATATATATTTATTTATATAATATGATTTATAAATATATCATCTCGAGCTTCTTCGTGCTTCGGAAGGCACGTAAAGCCGTTGGTCCCGGTTGTATTAAAAGTCGTTAACAACCACCAATCCGCACTGGGCCCGCGTGGTGGTTTATGACCCATTATGAGCTGATGATAATGATATTTATATTATGATGATGATGATGATGATTATGTACCAAAGCTGGGCAACGGTCTCCCCTCTGCGTCAAAACTCGTCTCTGTCCTGGGCCACCTCATGTCATACCACCTCTGCAAAAAAGTGGTAAAGTCGTCTCGCCATCTCCGCTTTGGCCTGCCACGTCTCAAGTGTCCATCACATAGCAACCAGTCAATGCCAACTTCGCTAACCTCTCTGGTAATTAAAATTACGTCACTATACGACTTGAAAGTAGAGCCGAATACGCTTGAGCCGAAAATGCCGGAGCCGAAGTCGACCGGACTTCACTTGCCATTCCAATACACATGGGGCCTGAAATTCGTCAGTTACCGCAGTACATCCTTTAGCTTGTTATTTGTCTAGCGAGGGTACAGAACGGGGTGGTTTTGAGAGTGAGGGAGGAAATGAGACAGGCTATTGGTTTACTTGCGCAGAGACATTCCAAAATGTGACTGATTTCATTTTAAACGATTTATTTTCCAACCACATTATGCCTGTATTAGACTAAGTTGCTGAAATAAACTTTTTTGTACTTTTTTTTTTGTATTTTTTTGTATTTTAATTAACATGATTGGAGTAACTGTTCTTTGTTGTCTTTCTTTTTGTATCCGATATTTAGGCACAGTTGCATTGACTATGTATTCTAAGACAGTGATCACGGTAGCTGAGAAAGTACTACTTTGTTTTATATTTATTTTATTCGCTTATTTATTTAACAGATCCACTACAGCTGATATTAATTAATTGATTCTTATGCCTCTTTGGCTTTAGATTAGATTTTAGTGGATTTTTCATCTACACGGAACACAACAAGACTAAGAATGTGATTGAGATGGTCGATATTCAGTCTAGTTCTGGCCAAAATCTTACCACCAAACATGTAATGGATTAGGGCTGTACACACGCCTGTACATCAACTTACCACAAAATGTCATATTTCCTCAATTGGCTTTAAACTTAAAGTATATGGCATATGGTTGATTATTTATTGAAGAAATTTGACAGTTTTGGATAAAAAAAAAACACAAATGTTGAAAATTCCACCAGCAAGATTTGAACCCGCACCCTTCTGACATACAATCCTGCTCGTGGATGATTTTTCAACATTTTTGTAATAGTTTTTCTAATTTGTTCGCAACAACATTTGCATTAAAAATTATATAAACAAAAACAAATCAAAAAAAATCAAATCAAATAATTCATTGCATTCATGTAGTATAAAGGTGGTAAAAACATTGTATAGTTTTGGATAGGTTGATATGCTGGCGTCTGTACCTTTTCAGCTGTACAGTATGTCTTGAGCGAGTTAATACATACTCTCACGTCTCCTTCTTCCAATAAGGGATAGACTAGAACAAGAGCATCAAACTCACCAATTTTGAGTCAACTCGCAGCAACTGACCACGTCGCCACATTTTGCATAAAAAAGTTCCCAGGTGGAATATATAACTGATGTGCGAGTATCTTGGAACCATTACAATAAGTATGTATTTAAGTATATTATTTATCATTATTTATTGTCTCTTACTCGGCTTTTACGACATGCACGCCAGGAAGTTAGGCAGCTGATACCATTATTTTCACGTCCCAGACCAGCATGCGAGTCAATGGCTAATTCAATAAAGGGAGATGACACGGAAATAACAGAGAGCAAAAATGAAAACGTCCCTTCAGTAACACTAGCACCGTCGGAATGTTAGCGGAATCAAAACTTACGACCGTATGCACCGGGCTTTACTGCTGTGCGTCTTCGAGATTTGATTGTGTACTGTACTGTCACCATGGGGGATGGTGCAATTGGGATTTTCGGGATTCTGAAGAAATGTTGAATTTTTTTCTATAAATGGGGTTTGATACCGCACTTTCCGACACTTGGGATGGATTGTTCTGGAGTTAAATTTTATTATTCATATACAGAACTGAAAAATATTTCAACATAATCTGATAAACGTTTATGAAAAAGGAAAATTTTGGAGTAAAGTTTAAATATTCATTTACAGAACTGAAAAATATTTCAACATAAACTGCTAAACGTATATGAAAAAGGAAAATTGTTAATAAAATTCAACAATCCTTAAAGTTGTATAGTGTAAAAGTCGCCACTTAACAGATCTGGCTTCGTAACACAAATAAACCATTACGTGGGTGTCACCAAAATATAAATTGATTTAACTCTATTAGCGGTAAATAAACATTGAATTGACTTGAAACGCTGAGGCAGTAGACACAAAACATGTTACTTAAGAAATATCGTTTGTCAAATATTAGTGTCATGTACGGATTTGACGCCAATAAGTTTTTCGGTAGTTTTCCTTGCGAGAACCACAGACAATTCCAGAGGTTCCCCAAATCGCAGCCGCCCTACGAGCCGGTCGTAAGTGCCCTCTTCAACTTTATCGCTACGATTAACTCTCTGCCCTGTTTTGTTTTTGTTTTGGCCGAGATAAGGCTGATGGCTACAGTCTTGTTGTTTTTTGCGTTTCTCTTTCTCTCTTTTGTTTTGTACATTCAGTCTGCGACCTCTTTGAAGGCAATATGATTTAATTAGCGCGTCAAATGATTTGTGGAATCGGTGTTGCGAAAAGTTTTTTTATTAAATATTATACTTGGAAGGAAATTTATTATGTGGGTAGAAAAACAAAATTTTGCTACAGCTTATGTTACGAAATAGTATTATGTCTACTGTAGTGATCGTAAGGATGTGTAGAGTGTCGCCTAACTTTGAGGCCGGGTTTGATACCTGGTATATGGAATTAGTTAAGTTTTATTGAAAGAATTACTTTTTTTATGTTTGTTTAAGTATCCCTTATCAATGATATTGTATTTTTTCTCATCTGCTTCATCTGCATTCTTATAATTTTTTTATATAACATAATTGGCAGTACACCTGACCCGGTTTGTCAGAGGGCGCAGATTCGAAGCTCGCTTATGAAAAAAATTACCACACGATTTGAGCAATTAAACACATTAAGTACCTATTTAATTACTCAAATCGCTTTCAACATTACCCTTCATCTTACTTCAAACGATTCAAAATAATGTAGCAAAATAATGTAGTTCAAAATAGTGTAGTAGAAAGTTTAAGGGTATTGATTGTGATGATTCAGGTCACCGGCACATCGATAGCTGCTTCACTTGCACGGTCCCTTCCCAATCGTACTAGTTCTTCTTTTTGTATAGTATGGTTGGCAAATGACTGCTCTGCTTTGCCTGTTGTTAAGCAGAAACAGAGTCCAGTGGCGGTAGCCAAAGTAACATTAAGAAAACGATAGCGAAGTTCGAAAAGAATAAAATGTATGGGATTGACATAAGATTGACTACGTGATTTAGCGCGGCTTATGTCAATCTCATACATTTTATTCTTTTCGAACTTCGCTATCGTTTTCTTAATGTCACTATGGCTAAGCCTACAGATGCGAAGACAGCTAGTGGAGCGGGATTGTGCTTAGCCATCACTAGTTAATCCGCCAACGATATCTTCTCTGTTCAATATTATCCTTCATCTAATACATCTTACTTTTAACGAGTCAAAATAATGTCTCTCCCGATAACACGCCGATTAATCATGGACCCATAATATCTGCCACTGTCAGACGTGACAGCCAACGGATAATTAATTCCGATACCCGATAGGATATTGATAGAACCGGATGTTTCACGGTTCAAAGGGGACGGTTGGGGAATTTTATTAAGAATATAACGCATTTAGTTTGGATATTGGTTACAAATAATATTAGTAAAATCATCATCGGCTCATTTTATATCCCCACTGCTGGGGCACGAGCCTTCCTTCCGCGGACCCAGTGCGGATTGGTGGTTAAAACGACTGCGAATTATAGCCGGGACCAACGGCTTTACGTGCCTTCCAAAGCACAAAGGAGCTCGAGATGACAATTTTTCGATAACCCATCCAATGACCGGCCTTTGCGAGAGTTGCTTTACCTTAGCAATCGCATACCGCGCGCGTTTACCACTGCGCCAATGAATTTCTCCAAAATCAAATTCATTAAATTAATATTATGGACATACTTTAAAGTGGTCACACGAAGGTCACGGGAAAAACCTGGATGCAGAAAGTCCAAAACCGAATAGAATGGCGTGCATATGAGGAGGCCTACATTCAGCAGTGGGTGGTTATAGGCTGAAGAAGAAGACTTCAAAGTGAAGAGCTAGACTGGAGTAGCCGCAGATCGTGCTTCGCGGCGTGCACGCGGAGAGGCCTTTGTCCAGCAGTGGACAAGTGTAAGCTGATGATGATGAAACGTCTCCAAATACCGGCCGAGCGCTTTATGTACCTCGAATGGCAAAACGCTCAGTCTGATATCCGAAGGTCCCAAGTTCAATTCTCAAGTCGCAAAGTGTTTTTCAGATATTATTTATGCATAACCCGGGTTTGTGATATACTTGACTAGACTTGATATCAATGATGGATAGCCCTAGCAATATGCATAATCAACACGAATAGATCGGTATAAATGTAATCTTTTAACACAAAACAGCTCTTAGCTTACTTCTTTAACTTTTACCTTACATAGAAGCGCACTTATCCCGACGAAGCAAAGTTTCTCATCTACCGAATGCGGTAACAAATTAGTGCCACAAATTAATACGTCCCAACCGGTAAACAGCCTTTTGTGGAATGGATTTGTTACGACTCATCGTTGTGACGCCGAGTCATGTGGAAGGTATCATGTCACTAAACGTCTTTTATGATGTGAGAGTGTTTTATTTATACATGCCGATTTTTCGATCAACCTTATCGGGATATTTATGAGATTGAAGTCGTGGTGATCGAACATACTCAAAGGATTTCTAGAACGGATGTCATTACGCCAGTGTTTCCTCCTTCGCTACTAGATTGTCCCAAACCGTTCGGATGAGGACAGAATGAGAGGGAAACAACCCGAGGTCGCCTCTAAAGGTCACCCATCCAGATCTCTTTACCAAAACTACGAGTTTGCGACTTTGCGAAAGTGGCTTAGCTTGCTCGATCGCAATATAACTACAGAATTTGTATGTAGTAAGAACATAGATGATTATTTATTTACAAACAAATATTTAAACTACTTAAAATTAAACTTACAAAGAACTATAAACTATATCTACTACTAACTATAAATAAAAAAATTTGCCCCAAATCGTCCCCATCAGGCAGAGTGCCCAGTAAACAGAAGAATACAGAATTGTAGACAGAAAATACTCTTCTTATACACGTTCATTAATCTTAGTAAAACCTTCAGCACAAAGCAAAGCGTTGTAAAACGCCGTGATTGAGTATTTAAAAATAAATAAAGTTAGTACGTTCCGCCAGCGATCTCGATTCGTTTCAACTCTGTTTCTTGCTTCGTCTTTATTTTTATTTTGTAGAAACAAACATAAACTTAAAGCTAAATGTCCTCTTAATTACAGGTTGCACGGCGTTATTATTCTAAGTGAGGACTATAATTTACATTTTAAAAAAGCAATTTATTTATTTAAAATATTGTAAAGGAATCAATCATTACATAAAAGTAAATAAGGGCCAACTAATGCAACAAAAATAAACTAAATAAATAATTGAGTACTTATAAAATCAAAAATCGAAATTCGTTCAGTCGTTCAGACAATAATTTGGCGCCATATCAAATGACTTTAATATTTCCTGTCTGAACTTCTAGGGCTTATCTGCGAAGATGTCGATGTTACTAACTTTGCAGAGTTCGTTATATTGTACTTATGTCTTGTTGCGTTGTTCCCATACATCGCCATTATCACCAGCTCATCTTTCTGTCCCCACTGCTGGGGTTTGCCCCAGCAGTGGCCTTCTCAATGAATGGAAACACCACAGGAAAAACGGGTCATATGCTGCGGTGCGGTGGTTGTTAACGACTGCTAATACAGCCGAGACTAACGGCTTGGCAAGCTTTTTGAAGCACGAAGAAGCTTAAGATGATGCATTCTTGGTAAGTCATCCAATGTCCTGTGGCTTTGCGAAAGTTTCTTAACTTGATTGCTGCAGCAATCGTAGACCAAGCGTGTTTACCACGTCACCATCAAGGTCATCTATTTCCATCCGGTACGAATCTATTGTTCCCCAAACTCCTTTCTCCATACGCTCATTCCCATCAGTCCTATTTTAGTGTTGGAACTATTCTGAATAAAATCTTGGAGCGACTGGGAATAACCCGTCTCGTGTTAGCGCAATTGAAATTCGTCGCGCGGCGTTGTTTCGAGCTGTCTCGAGTTAGTTTTCAAACAGTTTTCTTTAGCTTGAAATCTAGTTACTTACCAGTAGTGAGTTTTAGTGTTACTCTGATAGAGATGAAAGGAGTTTTTATTACTTGATGGCGTGACTAGGAAATGTTAATATAATTTTGGACGCACGTTGTTGCATTTTTAAATGTATCATGATTATAACCCCTTTTGAAAATAGGTCTTGTAAAGGTTGAATTTGACTTGGCAGCAACCTAGAGTTTTAGCAATCCAGGCGAAATTCAAATCAAAATGGACTTTTTTGTATTTTTTATGTCACTGTGAATGCAAAATAACAATTAAAAAAAATCTTTATTGTATCTTAGCTAATGATTTAATAGTTGAAAAAATAATTATTTTGGAGTTGCCGAACAAACGGAAACAGATGCTGTGGTCGAATGACGTGAAATCATTTCTTGCTCCAGCAAATAAGCTATCTGAACAGTTATGATATTTTTAACCTGTAAATGGCATTCAGTTAAAACATTTTACTGAATGCCCTTCACAGATTTTGATAAACTAGTCGCAAAGAAAGAAGCTAAATAAAAATCTAAAAAAAAAGAAAAATTATCGTTTTCCTTTGTCTCTGCAAACGATACCAGCTAGTGTTGTGCCTTCCCCTAATCGTTGCGTTGTCCGTTCGTTACACGTGCTACACGACACAAAAGCGCGCCGGGCAGGCACCAACTATCACATTACTAATTCAAAGATTACTGGGTGAATTATTCGCGGCTCCATTCCATTTCCATTCCACTTGCGTGGTGGTGTAGCGTGCTTTCTGTTGCAGGGTGACCGTGGTTTGGTGTGTGGTTTTTGTGTATCGGCATGTCGATTAGAAAGCGTCATTGTAAAATTCAAATTAAGTAAATGTCCAGAGAAACAGTGTTTGTGTGCTATTCAATTGAAACTATTCAATTTTCATTTCTGTTCCTTAATATTAGTGTTCTATTTAATTTGAAAGCATGTTTTGTATTTTGCATTCTTTCTAAAAATGTGTTGCACTCAAGAAGAGTAATTAAGTTGTATGCACGTTATTAATTTTAAGACCATTGTACACTTAATTGCGTACACTTAATTTGGAAAGAACTTGAACTTCATTGACATTATAGTAAAAACAGTTATATATATGGATTTTCGTGTTCCATTTGAAACAAATTTGATAAGTATCGGGAATTCATGTAAAATACTTAGGTATACTAGGCACACTTATTTACATTCGACGTTTCAGTCGTCGTGATCTGGCAACTCTGTTGTTGGAAATTAAAATGTAATCATTCCTGTTAAACCAAGTTTTTTTTTAAATTAGGAACATTAAAGTTTACGTGAACTTTACACCTTTAAATAAAACAACCTTTACGGATCTATTCGCGTTTATTTTACGCATTGATTTAAATTTATTTTATCCTGACCTTTCGAACCCTTTGCAGGGTCCGTAGTCACAGGGAGGCAAAATAAGTTTTTAACTTGCAGCAAAAAGAGCCTATCTTAACTTTGGTCTGACAATGTAGTGTTGGTGCTGGGATATTTTTACATGTATGATGGGTAATGCATTAAATTAAAAATGAAAGGTAATTAAAATAGTCAATCACTGTTCCTAATTTTTATATGAGAAAATAACCAAGGACCTACATTCCATTCTTCACGAAAATATATAAGCCATACTTTTAAATTAGTAGGCCCGAATCACCGCATCTTGTTGTCGCAGCATGCTGAAATATAAAAAAAATATTGAAAGTTTTTAGGAAACTGAAGTCACCCTACACGTTCTTGAGCCTACGAACTACTCGTACTGCGTCCCATACAATATGTATCGTCCGAGCAGTGACTGTTCGATTGCCATGCTCTTCCTTCCGTAATGGCCGTTATTACCGACCCTGTACACGTACTGCCATTATGTTGTTAGCTGGGTATTAGTTTAAACCCATAAATCGGTATGGAAGTACAGACGCCAGCACATCAACCTAACAAAAACTGTCAAATTTCTTCAATACATTCTCAACCATATTATAAAATCATAAAGTTCAATGAAGTTTGTGGTAGGTTGCTGTGCACTGCAGGCGTGTGTACAATAGAACACTTCTTGCGATCGCTTCTCAAAATTTATTTCATAATGTCCCGATTTTTCAATCCTCAGATAAGTTTTATTCAATGAATAATATTGTCATTGTGACATTTTCTTAGGAGAATCTGTCATTATGTCAATATTATTCAATGAATAAATTTTAACTGACGATTGAAAAATCAGCCCTTTAAATTTTTTGCTATAACTTACAAATCATTACGCCGTCAGTGGTAATATATTGAAAGTAAATTAATATTTTTTAACCTTAAATTTAGGCTTGGGGCCAGCCACGTTCTCCCCATGTCTAATGAGCTTTGGTCCAAAGCCGTACTATTTGGTCCCTTTTATCCCAACGCAAGATGGCGGTGCGGCAGACCGCGGCTAAGATGGCGTGACGAGCTTACAATACCAACCAGATTGATCTACTGTAGTGGCGGTCATAAAGAAGGAGAAGAAGCGTATCTATGTAGTAATAAGTAGACCAATGTAGTTGCTTTACCACTTTTGACAACAAAAACTATTATAATGACACGCTAAGGCTCATGATTAAAACGTATCTGTCGCTTGGTCTTGTAATCAAAACTGATCCTTGTTGCAAAGCAATTGCGTGGTCGACTATACATTCAGATGTTGTTATAATAAATAATTGGATAAACAATACATAGATTTAATGTTATTCTACCTTACGAAGCCAAACGATAAAACTTTATCTGTGTCCGTACTAGCCATAAAATTGTAATTGCCAAACATTAGTAACGAAAGAGATTGCTTCTTACCATTAACGTGTAGCATTGCCAAGAATACATAGAGACAATTCAGAGCAATATCCAATCTTGGGAGCACGTTGTTCGGTGCAGTGTCTTAATTTTACATCAGAGTGGATATTGGCGCCCAGCGTGGTACCATATTGGGTTAAGTTGCGCTGAGAAAATATTCTCTCATGCTGTCTGTATCCGTGTATATCGGTTATTGTATTGCTTGTCGCTGGCAAAGTGTAATGAATACATTCAATTGAGTGAAAGTGCTTGGTTTTTTTTTGAAAGAGATAGGAGAGTGGCGTTACTTAACCGCCTGTGTGGTCTAGTGGTTAAAACTACCGGATTAGACCCAGAGGTCCCGGGTTCAAATCCCGGCGGGGGGTACATGTTTGTGTACTCGGTTTGGTTGGCGATAGGGCTTGTTTGTCCGCTTGGCTAGCTCTCACCATCTTATCTAAATATGTCGCCATAACATCGATGTTTGTAGCATTGTTGTGTTCCAGCAGCTAGAGCAAGGATAGCCAGTGCCTCAGTAGTTGAGGATCCCGTGTGAAGTGCGCTTCCACCTTCAGCTTTATCATCACTTAACATCAGGTGATATGATGGCCAAGTGCGGCCAAGGAAATAAATATAACTGGATTGTGTTGTCAGTGAGTCCATGAGTGATCGAACATCCAAGTTCCAAGAAGTTTTTAAAGAGGGTGGCATCACGCAAGCATGTTCTCGTCTCTTACTAGATTCGCAGAAGCGTTCGGACTAGAATGGAGAGCGGAACAACTAGAGGGTTTGATTTGTTTGATTCGACGACCTCCTTGGTCGAGTGGTTTTCATGGAGTCGCCATCTCTGAGGTCCCGGGTTCGATCCCCAGTCGGGTCAATTTTAGAAATTATTGTTTTTCTAAATTGTCTCGGGTCTGGGTGTTTTGTATGTATAATAAATATGTATTTAAGTATTTTAAGTATATTTATCCTTTGTCTAGTAACCATATAATGAGTTTAATAACGAAGCTTCTCTTGGGCTAGATAATTGGTGTGAGTGTAGGAAATTTTATTTATTTATTATTTGTAAATGAAAGGAGAAATCATTATTTAATTATTTTTTATTAAGTTAATTAAGAAATTAAGTTTTTGGCGCATACGCAAAAAAAATGCAAAGAAACGACTTTTCCAACATAGAGATTAATATAAATAATCAAATAAATGACATGTGCTAATTATAAACTTAACTTAAAAATAGTTCAAATAAAATAGGATGAGTATCCAATACCATTCAACCGATTACGATGCAAAAGGTTTCAGAGTTGGTAACACCACCACGGAATACGGCTGTTCACGCGAACGAAGTCGCGCAAAGGCCGCTACCAGTAAGTAAATAGCTGAAAACCGATAAAATGAGTTGACTAACACTTTAAGTTGACAGGTATTCGGAGTGACGTGTTATCTCGACGCCATCCCAATCGCCATGTCGAAGAGAGCTTTCGATGTTTCAAAGATATTATCGCAGTCGAAAGCCTTTTCGTAGACGACACTTATTTCTCGACTTATCTTTAAATTCATAGGTACTTGAAAAAAGATTTTTGTATCGAAGAGTTCGAAACTTGACATAGTTCAAGTTTATATGGAAATGGAGTGCAGAAAGATAACATTAATTCAACCGCATTTGTGGTCTACCACCGGTTTAAACCCAGAGGTCCCCGGTTCGATTCCCAGCGGGGGGTACATGTTTGTGTACTCTGTTTGGTTGGTGGTAGGATTTGTTTGTCCGCCTGGCTAGCTACCACCATCTTATCTAAAAATGTCGCCATGACATCAATGTTTGTAGCATTGTTGTGTTCCGGCAGCTAAAGATAAGATAGCCAGTGCCTCACTGTTAAGGATCCCGGGTGAAGTGCGCTTCCATTATTGGCCGTTATCATCACTTAACATCAGGTGGGATAAAAGCACTGTGCTTACTCGTAAGATATAAAAAAAAAATAATAATATACGTGTTACATTATTACATTGCATTGTATGAACATTGCATTTTTGTAAATTGCTGTAGATTATTATTTCGACCCTAGGCGACTACTAGACATAATTATACCCACGTTATATGTTATTCATAACATCTGACATAATATCTCTCACAGATTGATGCATCGATCATACGTAGAAATACTGAAAAGTTTAACTTATATTTGGATAAGAATAATAAACACTTAGGGCTTATTAATAAACAAAGTGTAAGCTTGGAGTAGTTACCCCGTGTTTTGTCTATTTTACTCTAATATGAAATGAAGTTATTATGACGGGAACAAAACACAGAGTAACTACTCCAAGCTTACACTTTGTTTATTAATACGGGGGTTAAATGCTATCTCTCTAACTTGCATTTTCTCTTTCTTGCATAATGGTTTTGGCGCTTTGGTATACATATGTAGGTAACAAACCGGCATCGGCAAAGAGAGGGCCCAAATCACGGAGTCGCGCCGATATGCCGCAAAAGGATATTTTAATTTGAATATCTTTATAATCTTTATCTAGATAAATCTTCTGTGCGTGTGTATGTTACTGAACTCCTTCTAAACGGCTAGACCGATTTGTATGAAATTTTCTGTGTGTTCAAGTGGATCCGAGAATGGTTTAGATATACAATTGGACCCAGTAGGTGGCGCTGCTATAGGGGTCCATCATGCGATACGGGTGTGCTTAAGCGGACGAATGATTTGTTTGTTTTGTTGTCATGAAAACTGTCAAAGCGGTACGAAGTCCGCCGGTCAGCTAGTATGTTATAATATATAAGTGTAAAAGTACCAATTAACTTCGTCCTCTTGATCCTGAACAGTCGTTGAAAAACTGCTTGCTTTTCGTCATCCTTAAAAATGTATTTTCACCGTTTTTTTTAAACAAATATTGTCTCTTCTGTGATACCGCAATATTTTCTCATAACTCTCGTTCCTGATTCGGCTCCGCGCGAAGAGGCAAGGCTTCCGGGCGGTGACATCCCAAGAAATTTATAGTATCCAAACAAGCGCGGTTTGTATTGTTGCGAGAAAATTTTACCACAAAGTAAGGAGAATGCAGAAGGTGAGCTTCGTACAAACGCGCTCACACGCACACACAGACAACCTCTCACGGACACGGATCTCGGACCAGGGGATCTATTTTTGAATCGCACGTATGACATTGTTTATTTATTTATTTATTTATTTATTGTGACAAAAACGACATAAATCTATAACATTTATCACACAATTATACAATTTGAAATTAAATTAATTATTATATATTAACTAAATTATACATACAATTATACATAACAATAAATACATCATTCACTATCTTCATCGTCTTCATTGTGTTGTCGCATGCGACTTAAGTCACACCCGTCTTCCAAGTCGCATGACGGCGATTTTCCGTATTTTTGAATCGTTCATTTCCGGTGCTGCGTGCTGCCGACATAATACGAAATGTTGGTGTGTTATCCGTTCCACGCAGGATTTAGAGAAAACTGGTAACAACCGTAATGAAAACGGAACGTAATATTTATGTTTCTATTGGCTGTTAAATAAAACCCTTTGCTTTTTAATAGAAAAGACTATCAATGTCACAACACAAGAAAAAATGTAAAAACGTCTTCTGTTGTTAAACAAAAAAACGAAAAACTGTTTTGCTTGTATTTACTTATTTTGGCAGTTTCAACTAGTGACATGACATTGACACAACGCATTGATTTTGACGGTTATTCTATCAATCGCTTTGTGTCGCTCCACTGCAACGAGTGGGTGAGGGCACTCATTGCGGTCGGTCGAGCGATTCAAAAATATGGAAAGTTAAATGTCGAACGAAAATCAGTAGAAACCAAGCGCTCGACTCGAGGCGAAGGAATCAAAAATAGAGCCCCAGGAAGAAACACTCTGACCGCAGCTGTTGCGAAATCCGATCCGATCCGAATCCCTCGGAGAATCTAGTATGGGCACGGGGACACGCACTTTTAAGTGTGTGATGCCGTTCCCTCTAGAAAACCTCCGAAGGTGATTCGTTTAACACGGCTTGAGGTGCCCTTTATGTACCTCGCCGCCCCCAAAAAAGCCCGGAGACGCAGAAAATGCTGTTTGAAGCAATCAGCAATCTCTCTCAAAAAAAAAGATGTTGCGAAATTCCTTGTCCGTGATAGGTTGTCTTGTTGTGCGGTATGTATAAGATTGCCTTCTGAGTGTTCTTATTTTGTGATTATACTGAACGCGGTTCGTACCGAGCGCAGATGGTTTAAGGCGAACGTTAGATATACTGGTTTGTTTCGGTTGTGGCTTAGGAAGGTTTTATTTATTAGGGCACACGTCAAACCATTTTCTGGTGTGTAATGCTTTCTACCTACAGGTAATTTTAAAGGTGTTTGAGTTTCTGGTAGTATTTTTTTTTTTTATGGTAAAAGGAGGCAAACGAGCAGGCGGGTCACCTGATGGAAAGCAATCACCGCCGCCCATGGACACCCGCAAAACCAAAGTTATCGCAGATGCGTTGCCAACCCTGAGGAAGGAGTTGGATCTTGAGGAGGGAGTAGGAATTGGGAGGGGGGAGGGGTGAGAGATGGCCTCCGGTACTTTCACTCACCGGACGAAACACAACAGCAACGAGTGCCGTTGTTTCACGCCGATATTCTGTGAGAGGGTGGGTGGTATTACGCCGGGCGAGCCGGCCCATTTCGCGTTGCAACGCAGCGTGGCTCTACCACTCAAATAAAGTATAGTGTAGATGCCTCGTTTTTTATTTTGATCACCCATCCAATGTCCCGCCACTGCTAAAGTTACTTAACATGCAAGATCGGAACGCGCTAGTCGCTGAGCCATGTCATTAGAATTAACATAAACTAAGTAGGTATATAGCCTAAATACTAATTAGCAAAGGCATCCATCAATGAAATCAAGTCATCGCTATAATTGATGGGTATTGCCATAATATTACGTAGTACTTACATAGGTGCAGATTATACATATATATATGTCGCAGGTGGACGTCAACTGAGATCGAGTATCCGCACGAACCTAATATTGTACGTGACGTGAAGCGTCCTTTGAGCTCGGGATACTCCGAACTTGAGAGTGAAATATAACACTATGGTTTGTTATTTTTAATCTTTATCATCACCAGCTCATTAAGTGTCCCGCACTGCTGGGGCACGAGCCTTCCCTATGGGTGGAAACACCTCAGGTAGAACGGCCCGTGAACCATCACGCGGCCCTGTGCGGCGCGGTGATTGTGGACCGACAACATGGGGTACTTTAAACGAGGTGTGGTTAAGCAACTTGCGGGTTGACTAAGTGAGAGCACTTTAGGACCATTAAGTTGAACTCCCATTATGTTGACTTTTATAAAAGTTGGATTCCCGTTAAATTGAATTCCCATTATGTTGAATTCTCTGAAAGTTGGATACCATAATGTTGGATTCCCATTATGTTGAATTCTCCTTCAGGACCATTATGTTGAACTCTCATTATGTTGAATTTTCTGAATTCGGTGGGTTGAGTGATGAGGCACAATCCTGCTACATAAGATGTCTTCGCATCTTGACTTTACTTCAGCTCAACATCAGGTGGAGCGGAGTCGTTCGCTAACACAAATATACAAACATTTTATAATGAAAAATAAGATATTTTAATGAGATTTGATTTTCATTACAGATAAATTTTAATGATATCCTGACTGATTTCGACTGCAGCGACTGTGAATATCATCATGGTGCTTGCGTCTGTGTCGAAATATTGAATACCTACTCATCATCATCATCAACAGCTCATTTTTGTCTCCACTGCTGGCCACGAGTTTTCCCTATGGATGGATAGGAAGAACAGACCATAAACCGGCATAATAACCGGCGGAATTTAAGGCCGGCAACGCATCTGCGATTCATTTGGTTTTGCGGGGGTGTCCATGGGCGGCGGTGATTGCTTCCCATCAGATGACCCGCCTGCTCGTTTGCCTCCTTCTAATATTAAAAAAAACCACCACGCGGGCTCAGTGCGAATTGGCGGTTGTTAAAGTAGCCGGGACCAACGGCTCGGCAACGGAGGAGCTCGAGATGATACATTTTTGGTCACCCATCTGATGACCGGCATTTGCGAAAGTTGCTTAACCTTAGCATTCGCAGACCGGGCGCGTTAACCATTGCGCCATCGAGCTCCTCCTCCTATCATTGGATACTCGATGACAACAAAAAACATTGTAAAATCCCATCATAAATTGCTCTAATGTAAGTAAGTGACCTTCACTTTGGAGGGAGTTTGTTGATTGCCTTAGGCGCCGACACCGGGCTTCTTTGGGGGTGGCGAGAAACTTAAAGGGTTTCTCAAGCCGTGTGAAACGAAGCACCGTCAGAGGTCTTCTAGAGGGAGTGGCATCAAGCACTAGTGCGTGTCCCCGTGCCCTACTAGATTCTTCGGATCGGATCGGAAAAGGTACCTACTATCTTTCGCCACTACTTCTTCATATAAACTTGAGCTGTACCATATCTCACCCTCCTCCGTGCCCACATCGTACTTAAAAAGGGGCACAAAGCTTCCTCTTCACCCGTTCCCTACTAGATTCTCCGAGGGTTCGGATCACATAGGAAAGTACCCAAGTGACCATGAGAACAATAATCTACCAAACAATGTGTCGGTGGATAAGTAAAGACCTTGTCACCCAAGCGAGCTGTTCACCTGTTAACCGAGTTACATCTACTACCTGTTCCATGCAGTTGTGAAAGGTACGTGTCGCCACGTACTCGGCACGTACTCGGTCACGATCGTGTGACGTGACGGGCGCGGGACGGGACTATACTCGTACGATGGGAATATGACTTGAAACTAGAGAGGGTTACACAGTACGCAGTTTAAAGAGAAACAGTTAAAAATAAGCACCAGGCGTTGTTGCTAAAGCGATGACTCCGGAGAGCAGCATGAAACTCCTATGGAGATAATAATACATACTTTTTTAACCCTCATCGCCTCGGTGGCCAACTGGCAGAGCGCTCGGCCCTATAAACCAAGGTCCCAGGTTCAATTCCCAGGACGGGCAAAGTGTGTTTCGGATCCCTTTAACCCTTTCGGTTCGGCGTGGTCAGTTGACTGAGCTAGTGACATTTTTTTCTCGCTGATTCTGTTGATTACTTCATACGACTGCTTTGTATACGTATGCTTCTATCTCAGAATACAAAACAAGCGTCATGTATGGGCGGCTCATAGCTCGTAATAAATAAATGCAATCTCTATTTGCATAATGCAAACTCTTTGATAGCAATAAAAACTGTGATTGATAGCATTGACATTTAATTCGTTTAGTTTTATATTCCTTCAATAAAGACTTTCAATTTATTACCTATATTATTTCATAGTTCATGACTGTACTCTGTCCAGTTGCTAGTCCGTCCAGCTGAGAACCCGTCCAGCTGAGAATCCGTCCAGCTGAGAATATGTCCAGCTGAGAATCTGTCTAGTTGCGAATCTGTCCACTTGCTACGGAGGCTTGATTTCGATGATGACATTAGTCAGTACCTGCCAAACTATATGCACCAATACCAAATACTAAGATAAAATTACTTTAATTATAAAGAAAAACATAAAAAGACGAGATCTCTTCCTTTTTTACGTCGGTGGATCTTGACTTTTGTTTTGTCTTTTCCATTCTGGCAATCATATAACTCGTCATTCTCCTAGCAGAATAATTCTGTTTTTATTATTAAAAAACTCAATTGCTGCACCGTCTCATCTGTTAAACTCAAAAGAAGTTCATTTTTCTCGGCGCTAACACTCGCCAGTTCCAGTTGGGCTCCGTAATAATGTTTAATATATTCGGAAAATTAAAAGCGATTTGTCTTAGTGGAATTGCTGTATTGTATTGTGTTATTGAATTTTTCCGTACAATTACGCTGTAGATTCGCGTTGAAATGCTTCTTGTTGTTGTTAAATTTTACTTTTAGCAATGAGTTTGTTAAAGATACCACCAGTTAGCTATGAGGTTTGTGGGGCCCATCAGCACAAACCACCAAGCTGTCAATGTGGAAGTCTCCGTCGTCTATTCAGGCGATACGCCGAGATAGACTTTTTGCTATTGAGCTGCCTTAGGTGGCCACTCCTTGGGGCGGCTAAAAGGACACGTTAGTCAAAATTATTATAAAATCTTAAAAGGACTTACCCGGGGTTCACTGGATGATCCTCAAATCGACAATCTGTCAAAAGGAACAAATCCTTAATCCTACTAGCATCCGGCGATATCCAGGCTCTCGGGACTCAATCGGAGCCTCCTCTCCGCGTGTCACGCCTGCTGGCGTTGCTGAGGCGCTGCTGCTGCGTGTATTTCCTGGCTCGTGCCGCCTCACGCGCAAGCACGATTTCACCCACAAATTCACTATCCTGAACCACACCAGGTCACAATACACCCAAGGCACTGGTGAAGTTTTCACTTAGAAAATAAACTATGTTACAAATTAACACTCCACGATATTTGCCCTCGCTAGGACATTACAAAATTAACCAAAATTTACAAAATTCTATCTCTCTAGAGAATTTTATCAATTAGCAACAATCAACGCGAGGCCATATTTCTTCCGACCCAATTTGACAATACATTCTAGTGATGTGACACCCAAATAGTGATGTGACAATTCAATCAGTTGCCATTTTGTTTTTAATTTACGGCACCTTGGCCATTTGGCCATACAGCCTAACAGTCTGTTCCGAACAGAGTTACTTTTAGAAAGGTTAAGAGTTAAGAAGGGTCACTAACAGTTTGGTGCTTTGTTTCTTGAAGATTTCTAGAAATGACAACAGAGCTATTTAGATATTTTTAAATAGGCACCGTATCACTAGTTTACGTAAGCAACTCCAAATTCTTAAGTAGCTAAACTTTTTGACCGCCACTGTCGGCTATAATCGACAAGCGATAGCGTGCCCTGAACTCCACCGACGGCAATGATTGCAGCTCCTATACAAAAACACAAAATAAAGTTATTTGAAATTTTGGAATCCTTATTCCTGAAGTAAGTTTTAACTCTGAATTGAAAGCTTGGCGTACAGGACACTGCGGCGCATTTATGCTGTGGCTGTGTAAAGGTCTAGTGGTGTCCCTTGCGTGCTTGCGTCCTAGATATCTCTAGTCTAACTCGGTGCCTGCTGTTCATAATCCTATGCCACTTCTGCATGTGGATGGGTTGCGTTGCGTTTTGAGTGAGTGGGTAGCTCTCCCTCGAACTTCTCGGAGTTGAGCAGAGAGCAGAGGGGAGAGCCTCACATAACTCGCCGGTATCCCAGAATCGCGAGTATGCAATGCAATGAATATTTAAGCAGTTTAAAAAAGCCATCACTAGTCTTACTCCATGACTAAGCTCTAACTAACTGGCTCCGAAATGAAGGCCGTAGTGACACGTGAAAGTAGAATTCAAAGATCAAAAGCTGTGGTCAATGTAACAATTAATTCAAACGTGCATATTTTGTTTTTGCTGTCTGATGGTGGGGCCTGGTGATCTGAGCCAACGGGTTTCACTTCTGAAACCTATTTCAGGCACCAATCCTTCACATTTAGACTTCAATTGTTGTATTGACTTACTTTGCTTTAGCATTAAGTGCCTAATTTGTCAGGAAATAAATATTTTTTGGTAATAAAAGTAGGTAACCCCCGTTTATTGTGTACTAGTTTAGTTTTTTCTTAAAGCTTTACGCCTAACGCTAAGCGACGACGGCGCAATTTCCGGATGTTCTTTTGGGTTTAATTCCCAGATCAAGCAGTGTGCTTCGTATGCATAGTCCGGGTTTGTGATCATCAACCAGCATTTGGCAAGCATTTAGATAGGCTATTTACTTAAAGTTTATCAAAAATATGTACAAAAGCTTTACTTACGTATCATACAAAAGATAAAACTTTGTTGCATGTAGACAGAACATGAATACTGTAAATAGTTTGGATGTATCGCTAGCTTTATATCTTTACTCGATTTATACAGCACAATAACTACTATTATATGTCTTAAAACATATACATATATACACATTTATATTCATGCGTATCTTCATATTCAATCTGCAGTATCGCTAACAATTTATCTTCCCGTAGGAACGCCTACTAAGGATTAGAGATGATATATGTCGATGGCGGTGCTGTGTAGTGTTAATATGCGTTTGATGTGTGGCAACGGCTTATGTCAAATACATGTGGAGTGAGGTCTCTGTGATATCAACTATTAATAAAATGTTGTTGACATTGAATAAGGAGTACTGCCACTGAAACGCTGGGGTGTTAGGCACCCCAGTTCCAGAAAAGAATGATAGTAAATAAAAGAAAAGATCTGGAGTAACCAAATTTATTCTCTCAGGGATGGGTGTCGTCGGTTGCTGTAGTGCTTAGTGTTGTCGCGCGATTTAAAAGAGGACTAAGCTTCTAGGGGGTCTTGAACGCGTGCGCAGTTCGGCGCCTAGGTCAGCCTAGAGGCCCGGGCCGCAGACTGCGCCGGTGGGATCAGGATCTTGAAGCTGGATCCGCCACGGTAGCTGCCTCTGGAAATGCAGGCGAGTAGGGCGCGTGTAGAGCTGCCTCCGGAAATGCAGGCGGGTATAGAGTGCGTGTAGAGCTGCCTCCGGAAATGCAGGCGGGCAGGGGCAGGGGCAGGGGCAGGGGTTCCGCTGCCCGGTAGAGAGACTGTTGAGTAAGCTTACTCGGTATTTTATTTCATTATTTAAGGTTTCAATGTTGTAGAGTTGGTAAGCTCAGGTAGCAGTGAGCAGGGCACATCGCTCGTAGAATTGAAGGCCTCTGGGGCGGGTTCTCGAGTGGCGAAGTAGCGCAGTGTAGGCAGGCCAACCACAAGGTGGACCGAGGATCAAGTGAAGGTCCTTGGGGGAGGCCTTTGTCCAGCAGTGGACGTGGAAAAGCTCGAGATGATTTGATCACCCATCCGATGACCGGCCTTTGCGAAAGCTCCTTAACCTTAGAAATCGCAGACAAGGCGCGTTAACTACTGCGCCATCGAGCTCCTCCCTCATCATAGGTTAAGGCGGATCATTCAAACCGATTGCTTGCAATCATACTTCTACGATAACATCAATCCACTCTTCAGTACTTCATCGTGATTCGGTTCAAATGACGGAATCGTTCATGATTGACACATGACTACAAAATAGTCACCGGTGAATTCTAATACGAGTGATTCGATTGATCGTTCTTTAATCAGTGATTTAGGACATATACCTAGATAACTAGCGGCCGCTCACGGTTTCACCCGCGTGGTTCCCGTTCCCGTGGGAATATCTGGATTAATAGTATCCTATGTGTTATTCCAGGTTATAAACTATATGTATGCCGAAATCCATCCAAATCCATCCATCCGTTGCAGCGTGAAGAAGCAACAAATATACGAACACACATACACACAAACTTTCGCATTTATAATATTAATAGGATAATGCTCTTTTATGCTATTTTAATTTTTGCATTAACAATGCTTATGTAGTTACAAGATAAAATTTTACTAGAAAAAAAAACAAATTGGAGTCTCTGTAGCTCAGCGGTTAGACCATTGCACCGGTAATCCAATGGTCGTGGGTTCGATTCCCACTCTAGCTTCCTTAATTTTTCTAGTGAAATTTTATCATGTAATGCTCTATTGTAACTGGTCATTACTTTAGACAGGCCTTTTTTTAATTAAAATTAAAAGAAAACTTATTCTCCACTGTTGTAAATTGTTGATAATCGATCAAAGCCGTCGACTCCCCGTCCGCTCAAACCTGTAAAGCCTATGTAACATGATCGAGTCATCAGTACCGATTATCCCGCGAATCGAGTAATGCTAACGGCATAATGCCCGCAATCGATGCCCTCGGTGATTGATGATGCGCCCGCTCACCTCCCGCGAGATTCGTTTAGCGGGAATACTTATTAGAAATAAGGAGGGGTGGGGGAGGGGTTAGTAGCATTTATCAAACGCTAATGTTGAGACGAATTTCTCATATAACATGGTGGTGCCCAGCGTTTAATTTACGTTGACAGATAATTTTATCATGTTGTCATAAAAGTTAGGGAGAAAGAGGTTTTAATCAATTTTGTTTTTTTTTGTGGTAAATTTGGCAGCCTGCAATTCATACATTTTATCATCATCATCTCAACCAAAAGACGCAACACTGTTGGACATAGGCCACTCCCAAGGGTTCACACCGACCGGTTTGTGCTGCTCGCATCCAGCGGCTGTCTGCGACCTTCGTACCTTTCCATATTCATTCAATTACATTTACGAAATGAAAATTTGTATGGGGACACTTTAACTCTTCTCGATTGTCGCCAGGAGGTGCTGCTTTACTGCCATTCAAATTTTCGTTTTCGTTAACATGATCGATTTTCAAATGAAACTCACACTAGGCACCCTAATATCGTTACAGTTTTTGTTATGACAATGGGGGGGCAGATCGTCGTTCCTAAAATGTAAAGAGTGAAGATTACATGTTTCAAGGCCATTCACCGAGAAACTCTGTGTTTTGTTATAACCTTTTTAATCAAACGAATATTAATTATACTCGTAGATGCGTTGCTGAACCACTCTATTGTTTAGCGCCGCATGATGTGATCGACGTTCACTTCACTATCCGGGGGCCATTCATCTTGCTCGAGCGCAGTTCCGCCGAGTCGCGAGTTGCAACGCGTCCCGCCCGCGCCCGTACACTCTCATTTGTCATCCCGCTGACACGCTGCTTGCCACGCGTATTCTAACCAACTGTTACTTGTGAATGGCGAATAGTTTCCACAACCTTTTTAGATATTCTTTTATTTATTTGAACGAGATATATGTTTATGAGAAGCTCGATAGTGTAGCAGCTATAGCGTTTTTAGTTACGACCATTCAAGTTAAGCGACTTTTTCAATGCTGGATTGGATAGTGGAACGTTTATATGCTTATAATGATGATCTGGAAAATGTAATTTAAATAATATGTAGTGGTTATTCCGCTAACTCACTCGTTTATACAGCTTGGATGCAGTACGCATGCACCTCCCTCCCGCCCGCAAACAGTATGCACATGCAGGAGAAACAATGCGTGTAAGCGAAAATGCACACCAACACCGATACCCGACACGTGTTTCGCCCCTCCATGGGGCATCCTCAGGAGCTGTTGACTGGTCGAGAGCTGCGCACCGACTGTTACGGCTACGCAGCTCCCGGCCCCTTTATAAAGCGCCATCGTTTGACATTTGTGACGTACTACCCGCGACAATACGTAATAATGGGGATGGAACTAAATTTGTTTGCTGTTGAATGACCAATGAGTTTTTTTGCAAGAAATTGAACCGAAGATTAACCTTGAGCCTTGCGATTGATCACTACACGCCTAAAAAACAACACGTGCTTTTTGATTCGGCTGTACTACGTTATTCTACCGTTTGCTACACATCGACTATGCGCACATCAATCGTGAGCCAGTATGTTAAACAATTTGCGTGCGTGATTTTTCTCTACTACATCTTTTTGCAGCGTAAACAAAACGTTGGAGATTTATTGCCGGCCGAATGGATCGCTTGTAGTAACTGCCGTATTTTTCAATGAGTATATTTTTGTATATACGTTGAATGGGCTTTTCAAACGAACTGATGACGTTTACAGTGGTATTAGGTCGGTTATTTGAAGCAATGTTTTTAATTTAGAATATAATTGGACAGATTGGTTGTGGGTACGATAGGTTGATCAGTCAGGTCTGGGGCTTGATAGCGTAGTGGTTAACGACCCCAGTCTGCGATTGCTAAGGTTAAGCAACTTTCGCAAAAGCCGGCCATCGGATGGGTGGCCAAAAATTTATTATCTCGAGCTTCTCTGTGCTTCGGAAAGCACGTAATCTACGAGTAAGGTTTCTTGGGCCTATTTTAGTGTGAATTTAGTGTACATGTGAATGTGTAGTGGAAGTTCGAGGATTGGGGCGGGTAATCTGAAAAACTTCAACAACTCCGTACTGGAACTGTTCGGTCGTCCGCCCGATCGATCGTGGAGCATCGATCAGCGCCGACCGCTCGACCAAAATAGCGCACAATTATATGCGCCTCTATTTTTGCGCGCGACAAGAAACAGACACGGGGAGTTGGTGGTGTCGGTCATAGGCGATTAGTTTGTGAGAAGCTTTTATATAAATATTTTGTTGAGAATAATTAAACCTGTTTATGTATGAATCTGGTCATGAAAAAAAAAGCAATGTATTTTTTTACACTACTTACATATTTTGATTCCCTCATTGAAGCGAACTTCACCCGGTATAATTCTCGAATACTGGAGAACTGGCTATCTTATTATTTTTAGCCGTCAGAACAACAAAAATGTTGACACAATATTTGAAACTTTCCTGGTTGCTTCATCATCTCAGCCAAAGACGTCCACAGACGAACAAAGGACTTCCCCAAGGATCTCCACAATGACCGGTTTTGTATATTGTTACACAAAATATGAATTCTACGAGTAACATTGCTGTTGTAACGACCAGGCTTCAGCAAACTTAAATCTGGTACCAGTATACATTGCTACAATGTACGTACTGTAGGTACTTATAACAATTAAAAACTGTGTAAGAACAAGTTAAATTGTATTGTTTCTTACAATCTTCTTCTCTCGTTCTTCTTATATCGATTTCTCCTGTCACTTGCACCAACTACCAAATATTTGGGAGTGCATCGGAATGCGAGGCGCCTGATCGGCAAATCACCACTGCCGTTGCCAAGCGATCTGCCAGTTCCGCCTGTGAGTACGGCTATAGTTCATTTAGGTCTGTGATGGGATGAGTCATTTATGCCCATTGCCCATGCTGGAGCGCGCTTACAGCTCCGGATACCTTTCTGGATATTAGGTAGTGGACTATACGTACCATGATGCGTATTTCCCAGATTGAGTCATGTAGGCCACTTTTTGAAAAACATAATATTTTAACAGTCCCTTCTTTGTACGTTTTAGTTTTGCTTACTCATTTAATCAAAAATTTGAATATTGAATGTAATGCAGAAAGGAAAAAGAGAATTTTAACGCGTCGAAAGGATCTGAAATGTGATTTCATACCTAAATTGAACGTTGCTGGTCACTGCGTAAGATTCCAGTCCATCAAGCTGTATAATGCTCTGCCTATAGGCCTTAAATCCATATATGATGTGTATCAATTTCAAAATAAACTCAAGGCGTTCTTGTTAAAAAAGTGCTATTACTCAGTTGATGAATTTCTAAGTGATCCTAAATAATCCTAATAAGTTTTAATATTTGACATAGGTACCATTTTTATATTAGTTCTTAAGTTAATTTTCATTATTATTGTATGTTTGCTAATTTATTTATAATAATTTGTCAATGTAATTAATTTTCTTATTGTAATCTGTATTATTTTATTTTTATGTAATTTCCAATACAATGTAATTGTTTTATGGAATAAATAACTATGAACTAACTATGAACTATGAACTATCCACGGGGCAACTAGCTAGAGACACTAGTTTTAAAAGTACTGGATGAAGGATGCGTACCGGCGTGTTCTGATCTGGCGTTATGACCTGACGTAGATGGTCCCTTGCGCTTGCGTAAGGATGTCTGACACCTATTTTGTAACCGGAAGGTTGGTAGAGGGTGTCAGTATAAACTTTAAAGTAGTGTGTAGCAGGGTGCCCATGCTGGTCTGGGACGTGAAAAGAATGAATCAGCTGACTAAAGACTCGTGCATGTCGTAAGAGCCGACTTACGGACAAGAGTTCCAATGCGCTCACACATCAGGCGATTGGTTTGTAGCCTATTACTGATATTATCTATTCCACCACGGAGCCCTACTTTGATTATGCTAAATATGGTGTCGAGGTCACTTACGGCGACTTTACTCATAATTGGTGTTATTGAGCTGTCTACCCTTTTCTGGGAGTAGGGCGGGATATTATGTATGGTATGTATGAACATGAATCCACAGCATTTTATAAGTTTTGTTAATATCTACATAGTTTGCTTATATTTTAAAGCCATCATCATCATCAGCTTATTTTATGTACCCACTGCTGGGGCACGAGCCTACGCTATAGATGGATGGGAAGAAAGGGCCATAAACCACCACGCGAGCCCAGTGAGGATTGGTGGTTGTTAGCGACTGCTAATGCAGCCGAGACCCACGGCTTTATTAAGTTTAAAATTTTAACACAATGTTGTCTAGGCTGTATGTCTGTTTGCCTGTGCCTTTAAATTAAGAAAGCTGTTTCCGGATCCGTATATAGCGGTCTCTCCGTTCATGTTTTTTTCTTGTCACGTACGTTGTGTCTAACAAATAAATTAAACTAGAAGAAATCTTGTTTTTAATCATTACCTCAATAGGTTATGGGCCC
This sequence comes from Eudonia lacustrata, assembly GCA_947562085.1. Classification (NCBI taxonomy): domain Eukaryota; kingdom Metazoa; phylum Arthropoda; class Insecta; order Lepidoptera; family Crambidae; genus Eudonia; species Eudonia lacustrata. Next base: position 13,548,067 of record OX387332.1, on the reverse strand, counting down.
AGAAGCGCTCAAGTGTTCAGTGATTATTAAACAAAGAGCAGAAATACAGTAAAGTGCTAATAAAAATTGTCACAAATAGAAACGTGCCGTTCTAACCTATTTCAATATGGAGAGCAAGACAATGATGAGCCTAGAAAAGTTTGATGGAACTAACTTCAAACAGTGGAAATTTCAAATAAAATGTGCCCTGCGTGCAAGGGGTTTGAATATCGGCACACCAAAACCGGAATCGAATGCAACACAGTGGGACAAAGATGATGGCATGGCGATGTTTCTGATGACGTCAGCTATGGATTTGAAACAAGTAGCACTCATCGAGAATTGTGAAACAGCATTAGAGATGATGACAAAACTTGAATCCGTATATGAACAAAAATCGGAGTTGACCAAAATGATGATACACGAACGTTTTTATCAATATAAAATGTCACCAGTAGATAACGTAGCACAGCATATAGCTAAAGTAGAAAGCTTAGCTAAGCAACTAAAAGAAAGTGGAGAGGTGATCAGTGATACTGCAATTATGACAAAGATACTAAGTACACTGCCTCCTAAGTATAGATCTCTGCGTCAGGCTTGGATGTCACTGGATTCCAAAAGTCAAACTGTGGCTAACTTAACAGCTCGGTTATTGGATGAGGAGGCTAGCTTGAATGTAGAAGATGAAAATGATACAGCACTAATGGTGGCAAAACAAGGTAGTACAAAGAAGAAAGTTTTTCCATTTCAAAAAAAAAATATCCAAACAAGCAAGGAGTTAAATGAAAAACAACATCGTTTTATATGTTACAATTGTGGGAAACGTGGCCATTTTGCTAAAGAGTGTCATGCTCCTAAGCAAAAACATAACCAAGGAGAGAAAAATATGTTAGCATTCAATGTAACTAACAGTGTTTGGAATGATCAAGATGAAAGTGATCAATGGATATTAGACAGCGGTGCCTCAGCCCACATGTCTTTTAAACGTGAACATTTTGTAAAACTGTATCAGTATACAGGGTCTCCGCTGAAGTTAGGAAACCAAGATGCCATTGAAGTGGTAGGCCAAGGAAATATTTTAATTAACAAGTGTGTTAATGGACAGTGGGAGACAAGTATCCTTAAAAATGTCCTTTTTGTACCTAAATTGAGAAGAAACCTATTTTCTGAAGGAACTGTTATTAGACAAGGGTATCAAATTATTAAGAAACAAACTGAAGCATTGATATATAAGGACAATAAAATAGTGATGTGTGCATCATTGCAAAGTAACAATTTATACAAACTAAAAGTAAAAACTATTCATAACCCAGTGTGTAATGTAGTTCAAAAATTAGATCTTAAAACATGGCATGAGCGTTTGGGACACTTAAACATTAAAGAAATACAGAAAATGTGCAAAAACAATGTGATTACTGGTGTGGACTTATCAGACTGTAACAAGTTAATATGTGAAGGTTGTGCTTACGGCAAGCATGCTCGTCAACCATTCCAGAAATCTAACAGAGGACCACAGCAACCAGGTGATGTTGTTTACAGTGATGTTTGTGGACCATTCAATGAGCCATCAGTGCAAGGTATGAAATACTTTGTTATTTTTAAAGACGCTGCTACCAGTTTTAAATTTGTGTTTTTTATAAAGAACAAAATGGATGTGTTAGACTGTTTTAAAAGATATAATGCAAGGGTCAAAAACAATTTTTTTCATAGTGTTCGCATATTGCATTCTGATAACGGAGGCGAATATACGAGCAAAGACTTTAAGGAATATCTTGACCATGAGGGCATTTCTCATGAGTTTACTGCTCCATACACTCCCGAACAAAATGGCCGGGCAGAACGAGAAATTAGGACCATTGTAGAAAGTGCTAGGTCCATGCTGTATGCCCGCAATGTACCACTTAATCTATGGGCAGAAGCGGTAAATTGTGCAGTTTACTTATTAAATCGCACATCTTCCAGTCAGACAACAAATATAACACCGTTGGAGATGTGGAGTGGTATAAAACCCAGTTTGGGTCATGTCAGAATTTTTGGGTGTGAAGGCTATGTACATGTACCAGATCAACTAAGAAAGAAACTAGAAAGTAAAAGTAATAAAATGATGTTAGTTGGTTATGATAACACTAACTATAGAATGTATGATCCAATAACAAAAAGAATTACAGTGTCAAGAAATGTCATCTTCAATGAACAGAAAAGTCCAGAATTCAGAAGAAATAAAGCTCTAATATGTATTAATGATGAAATTGAAAAAGAAAAAGAGGTTTTTGATAATTTAGAAAAGAATTTAAATAATCAAAGTTACGAAAGTGATGACAGCACTCACACTGCAACTGATGAATATGATGAAACTTATAAGCCATCGCAAGAAATTGATTTTAGCAACATAATTAGGTCAAATATAACCTTACGCCCACGAAGAAATCAATTTTTTGAGGCAAACATAATGGAATTGAATGTTCCTGTTACTTATGAAGATGCAATCAACTGTGAGCATAGTAAGTTATGGTTGGAGGCCATAAATGAAGAACTAGAAGCCCACTCTAGCAATAACACATGGAGCTTGGTTGATAGAGGAAATCAAAGGACTATAACATCAAAATGGGTATTTAATATAAAAAGAAACCAGGATGATGATGAAGACAGATATAAAGCTCGACTGTGTGCCCGAGGTTTTGCACAAGTTGAAGGAATAGACTATAGTGAGATTTTTTCACCAACTACAAGGTATGAGTCAATACGAATACTGTTGTCTCTTGCTGCAGAACATAACTGGAATATTAGACAATTAGATGTCAAAACAGCTTTCCTATATGGGGAACTAGAAGAGGATTTATTCATGGAGGTTCCAGATGGAGTAAGTGCACCTGCAAATAAAATATGTAAACTGAATAAATCTCTTTATGGTTTGAAACAAGCATCGCGATGCTGGAACAAGAAATTTACAGAATTTTTATTGAAGTTTGGTTTTGTTCAATCACAAGCAGACAATTGTGTTTTTGTATGTAATTTTAATGGGATTAAAGCCTGGTTAATTTTGTATGTAGATGATGCCTTGATTATGTCTCAGTCAGATATAACATTAAATAGTATTGTGAGTTACTTAAAACAGGGATTTCAAATCAAAGAATTGAATTTGAGTAGATTTGTTGGTTTGGAAATTATTAAGTCGGATACATTTATTTGTATAAGTCAAAGAAAGTATATTGAACAAGTAATACATAAATTTAATATGAGTACAGCACACCCCTGTAGTACACCTGTTGATGTAAATGTTCAAATAACTAAAAATGTTGATAGTGAGTATATTAATTTTCCCTACAGGGAAGCTATAGGATCATTATTGTTTTTATCTACAGCATCCAGGCCAGATATTTCATATGGGGTTAATCTGTTAAGTAGATTTATTAATAATCCAAGTTCACACCATATTGTTCAGTTGAAGAGAATAATTAGATATCTTATTAAAACTAAAGATTTATGTATAAAGTATCAAGGTCATGAAAGCTTAATTGGATATTCGGACTCAGATTTTGCTGGGGACACAGATTCAAGAAAATCTACTACGGGTTATATTTTTATGTTAAATGGTGGTCCTATATCTTGGACTAGTCAAAAACAATCGTGTGTTGCCCTGTCAACTACTGAGGCCGAATTTATGGCTGGATGTGAAGCTGCCAAGAACCTGTTATGGCTAAAACAGTTTTTTAAAGAAATTGATGTCAGTCAGAATTGTACAACTTTATGTATAGATAATCAGAGTACAATTAAATTGATTAATAACCCAGTTTATCACAAAAAAACAAAACACATAGATGTTAAATTTAATTTTATTAGAGAAAAAGTCAAGCAAAAATTAATTATTATAAAATATGTGCAAAGTTCAGATCAGCTGGCTGATATTTTTACCAAAGCTTTACCTACTCTTAAATTTGAACATGTAAGGGATGAAATATTGTCAGTTATGTAACTTAATTTTTTTTGAAGCAGGCAAACTTAAATTAATTTTGTTTATATAAAATTTAGTGGGAGTATTAAGTTTAAAATTTTAACACAATGTTGTCTAGGCTGTATGTCTGTTTGCCTGTGCCTTTAAATTAAGAAAGCTGTTTCCGGATCCGTATATAGCGGTCTCTCCGTTCATGTTTTTTTCTTGTCACGTACGTTGTGTCTAACAAATAAATTAAACTAGAAGAAATCTTGTTTTTAATCATTACCTCAATAGGCTTAACGTGCCTTTTAAAGCACAGAGGAGCTCGAGATGAAAAATTTTTGGTCACCCATCCGATGACCGGCCTTTGCAAAAATCGCTTAACCTCGGCACCCGCAAACCGGCCGCGTTAATCACTGCGCCATCGAGCTCCTCTGAGAATTACAGATACTTACATAAAAAAAAATATACGTAATGAAGTCTTTATAAATCCCATCATGTTATGTCTTCTCTACCGTTCAATAACACAATGCAATAATGAAATATGTTCGGCAAGATGTATTATTGGTTCTGCAAGAATAATAGTATGTGGTGAAAGGTCGGCGACGGATCAATCCATCGCGGCAACTATTAGGCGCCCTTATTAATTGGGGGGAATGTATTTGGCAGTGTTGGGAAGCTCCCACGGATTTATAAGGATATCGAGAGTTTTGAGACGACACACGTCTTAAAAAACCTTATGTTAGTTTTTCACATGCATACAGGTGTGTACTGATAAGGTAGGGCTAATAATGATAATAAATAACTTATTTATTTGTATTAATAATAATAATAATGTATTTTAATACTTTGAAGCCCTTTAGTTTGACTGGATTTAGCTGTCACCCTACACATAGAAACGAAGCGGAGCCGAGCTGTATGGAATTTAACCCATGGAGTCCCATATTGTTTTTTGAAGTTTACGCGAACACTACACATTGAAATGAAACAACTTTTACGGATCTACTATCTACTACGAAACGTCTGGATAAACAATATTTAAAAGTAATGTGTAAAATAAACGCGAGTAGATCCGTAAAAGTTGTTTCATTTCAACAATCCGCTAGTACCGCTCCAATTAAGGGATCCTGTTGGTTGGTTTCCACACCAGCTCTGCTCCACTCAGCTCCGCTTCGTTTCAAAAGAGTGTCACCCTAATTACTCTCCGCCAAACGGATCACAGCAATGCACAAAAATAATATTTTTTGGTACAGGTGTTTTAAGATTTCCTTATTTGTATCGGAACAATAATAATCGTCTCCCAATCAGATCTGAAAATCGATTTGCCAACAGCCTAATTACATTGCTGTCTGTCGCGATTTTTTCCTTATTTTGATGGGATACTTATTTATGTTGCTCTTAAGAATACTGTATAGCTTTTAATATACTATCCACGTCGCTTTTCTTCTTGTTACCCACGTTGGCCACGCTCTTGCCGGAGTGGCCTTTTTCATTCATCTTTATCCCAAGCTAATTCTTTTAGTTCTTTATGAGAACCGACGTTCGCCTTCTCTTTAATTTGTTCCATAAAGCTCTTCTTGGTCTTCCCCTTCCTCTCCTTTCTCCTATCATCTTCCCTGATTTATTTAAAGAATTCTAGCTTTCTAAAAGTTACATATCGTTGTTGGTTTTCCTAAATAGATGAATACATTTTCGGATATCTTGGACGCGTCTATCGTTAGAGGCGACAATGACACCCTTCCCCTTTCCCCCTCTTTCCCCCCCTCTTTCAGGGACGGCAAACGTCCCCGGATCACGCGCTCGTTTCGTCAACCACTTAATTACGTCCATGCCATCGTTGGGAGAGGTTTGATTCCCTCTTTTGACAAAAAGGAATGTCTTTGGCACATAGCTTTCATATGTTAGTATTTTTGTGACACAATTAGTTCAGGAATAGCATTATATTGGCTGTGATTATTGTCAGGAGAATAGCATGCTTGTTTGTCGTTTTTTAAATCTATATGCGAAGCAAAAACTTAGTACCCTTTTTACGAAAATTGCGCAGACGGAGGAGTATGAAATTTCGCACACTTATAGTTTATATAATTAAAAAAAATATTATCATCCTGTACTCCTTGTACAGGATGATAATATGTTTTTAATATTATGCATAATAAATACATTAAATCAATAAAACAAACAATAAACATACTACCATGTATTTGACACACACGCATATATAGAGTATTCAAAAATTTTAAAAATGGAAGAGGAGCGGTTGAAATCTGTCAATGCCAATCCAAACCATGAAGCTGTAGAGTGATCCAAACTCCAAACGTTCTATCTTTTTTAATTTTTCATTGCTTAGGGTTAGGGTACAATCCGTGCAGCCTTAATAAAATTACGGTCGAATTGCGACCACTGGGCGACCACTAGTAAATATAATATGACAAACTAATACCATAGTTAAAAAATGCTTTTAAACAATATTGTAATGAATATCAAACGAGGAGGCCTCCATAATTCTACCACATAATTACTAATAGGTTTTTTCTACCCAGAAGGTACTCGTAGGATTATACCTAAAATCTGTCTGGATAGCGGACAACCTAAATAAAGTCCAGTGTTCCATTCCAAAGAGATCCAGTAAAATTACATGACATAGAGGAATAACATCAAAGTGCTTATTGCGAGTTTCATCCACCATTTGAGATCACGTTGTTGATGAAAACGAGAATTAGTTTGGCAAAAATTTTGTCCACAAGAGGCGTTACTTCAATGTCATACGAATTATCGTATAAGTGATCGAATGGCGAACTTATCCGCATTTTGGGTTACAATACAAGCGTATGTAGCTGCAGTTTCATATGTTGGTATTTTTTGTGGCACACTTGTTTGCCCCTAGCCCCAGAGATAATTATGCTAATATTTACCCAAAAGGTACTCGCAGGTAGGATTCTGTCCAAAATACGTCTGTTCTAGTAAAATTACAGGACACAGGAGCAAGATCTGTAGTTTTAAGAGTCGGTAACGAGTATAAGCTTGATGTTGCAAACTTCCATGGGCTTTGGTGGCCGCTTACAAGTTTCAGTAAAGTAAAAAAAGAATCTATTTCTTATTAAGAATACATTTCACTTACAAATGTTCGAAATTTATTTGAACAACGCGCGATCTCTGCCCCGTCACTTTGTTTTCGGAGACGTTCCTAATTCTTGACATAACATAACATCTGAACTAGCGTGTGGAATGAATCACTTTGTAAACGGTTTTGTGTTATTTTTTAAATGTTATCATGTATTTACGTACCTTTCTCTAATTTGTTCTGGTATATAATATATGAGTGGGTTTGGTATAGTATTATTTTTGTTTCTAATCTATTATCTGTTTTCTTAATAGTCTGTGCCACGTATTACGGAATGACACATGCATTCCATTAGTTTTTAAAACTAGTTTCAATGCTGTCATTGTAAGAATTATGAAGTTTAGAGTAATTACAGCTTTGAAGCTTGTTTATTTAATGTCTGAAGTGATTTTTTGAGTTTACATTTTAGTCTAGCAGATGTTTAGTTTTGTGTGAAACAGCTGTTGTTTATTTGCGCTATTTTGAATTTGGCCCCAGCATCATCATCATCATCATCACCAGCTCATTGTGTCCCCACTGCTGGGACACGAGCCTCCCCTATGGATGAATAGAGAGAACGGGCCATAAACACCACGCGGGCCCAGTGCGGATTGGTGGTTGTTAACGACTGCTAATGCTGCCGGGACCAACGGCTTTACGTGCCTTCCGAAGCACGGAGGAGCTCGAGATGATACATTTTCGGTCACCCATCCGATGACCGGCCTTTGCGAAAATTGCTTAACCGGACCTAAATCGTGCTTTCCGTGCCTTTGATTTGGCCCCATAGTAATATTATATTAATGTGTTTTTATATCTTTTCGAAATGTATTGTATAGTATAGGTACTGTTTTGCCAAAGCCTGTATAATTGATGATTAAACGAACTTACCTTACGTGAAGTTCTATCATAATTATACGAGGGCTTCATCCGAAGAGATTAGAGACAATTTGTAGTTTCACGTAACGACTTGCTAATCACACACTATAGTTAAAAAACACACTTATTTAATTTTAAAATTAAGAAAAGAGTATTTTTACTTTTTTACAATTTTTAAACTGGTATCACCAAGGCTGCCAAGAGGATACGTCACCTCGTCGTCGTTACTACAATCAAATCATTCCTCATTTAGTTGAAAGAGGAGAACACACCTGTATGAAAGCAACACACACAGTAGGTATTTTATTAAATAATGGGCTATTATTACGAGGAGGGTGGGTTCTAATCTCTTCGGATGAAGCCCTCGTATAATTATGATAGAACTTCACGTAAGGTAAGTTCGTTTAATCATCAATTATACTTCGTGCTTCATCCTCGAGATTAGAGACAATTTGTAGACCTTGAAAGATAGGTATCGAAATGTTATTTGAATAAAATACATACCTACTGAGACTTATTTATTTATAATAGAATAATTTTATTAATCTATAACATAGTAAATTATACGTTCCATAATACTAGCATATTTATAATAATTGCGTAAGCTTTAACATAAAGTGATATACCTGCATCAATTAATCAATTTTATTAATTTATTATTCTTTGTAATTGTTAATTATGGCTTCTGAGAATTGATACAACAAAATCGTCTTCGTTTTGATTGTCAATTGTTTTATTATAAAATCTTCCAAAAACCTTTGAACTACCACTCCAACCTGCAGTATTTCTTATAATGTCAATGTTAACGACAAGTCTATTTGCTGCAGATGTACTGGCGTGTCGCGTGGAATGGGCAGAGAAAATCGAGGTATCAATTCCACTATCATCTAGTGTACCCTTGATCCATTTAGAAAGAGTTTGACTGGTAACAGAATTATGGGGCTTTCTGAAACTAATGAATAAGCGATCACTATTATTACTTCTCAGTGATTGAGTTACATTTAAATAATCAAGCAAGGTATTTGCAGGGCATATCTCTGGTTTTTCCTCGTAAAATGGAATGTTAAGGCATGGTTGATGGGCGCCCAGCCTAGATGTTTTTATCATGTCCGGTATCTTTATTTGAATCATATTTGAACGATGAATAATTTGATCAATCTTTATCAATGACAATGTCTGAACTCTATGCGCTGTTATTAGCGCTAGTAAGGTCACTACCTTTTTGGTTAACTTTTCTAAGAGAAGGTCGTGATTTGGGTATAAGTTAAATAGGAAGTCAAGTACAACAGACGTATCCCATGTAACCTTGTATTTAGGTAAAGGTGGGCGGAGTCTGTAAAACCCTTTAAAAAGTCTATTTATTCTGTCATCCGATGACACTCTTGATCCTATAATTAAAGACAGTGCGGAACGATAACTATTTAGCGTTGCATATTGTGCCCCTTCATTAAATACATTAGTTGAAAAATATATGATATTTGGAATTGATGCTTCGTATTTATCTACATTATTATCAATGCAAAATTTTAACCAACGTTTAAAAACCACAGTGTATTGCTTAACTGAATTATTCGATAAGGAAGAACAAATAATGTTTAAAGAATTTGTTGGGACACTTCTTCTCGCAAAAGCTTCCCTGATAATTTCCCAGCCATAAGATTGAACTTCGGCAATGTTGTCGTGCTGTTGGGAGCAGAAATTAACATTATTTCATTTTCAGGATTAAAGATGATAGGATCAGATAAAAGTAATTTATTAAATAGTGGGAACCATGCTTGTGTAGGCCAATAGGGTACAACAACAATTCCCTGCGCCTTATCTGTTATAATTTTCCGTAAGACTTTTGCAATGACCGAGAAAGGAGGAAACGCATAAAAATATAAGTTATGCCAACTAATTGTAAATGCATTTATTGCACATGCCTCTGGGTCTCTACGCCAAGATACATATTTGTGACATTTTGTGTTTAATCTCGTGGCAAAGAGATCTATCTTTGGAGTACCAAATATATTAACTATCATCTCAAAGGCTTTGTCGTTAAGCTGCCATTCTGTATCAGGGTGAAGCCGCCTAGATTCTGCGTCTGCTATTTCGTTATCACGGGAGCTGATATACGAAGCAAATATGTGGATGTTTCGGTTTTCGCAAAACCTCCAAATTTCTTTTGTAATCTTGTTAAGATGGGGAAACCTTACTCCACCCATGCGATTGATATACGAAATAGCAGTCGTGTTATCGATCCTTAACAAAATTTGGCAGTTATTTAATTTTAAAGCAAATATTTTAAAACCAAAATATGCAGCTAATAATTCTAGGACGTTAATATGTCTGGAGGCTTCTTCAGCGCTCCATTGGCCACTTGCGGTCTTCCCACCACAAGCCACCCCCCACCCGGTTTTGCTAGCGTCAGAAAAAAGTTCCAAAATATAATTATCTTCCCTTATTGGATTAAAAGAATTTTTAATTGATTTTTTCCACCAGTTAAAATCTTCATGTAAATGAGCCGGAATATTCATGTAACTGTCATAATTACCTGAATGTAAAAGGGCAAGATATTTACATCTTTCTAACTCTTTTGTATAGAGCCAGCCATATTTTACACCTGGGCAGGCTGAGGTAAGAAGACCGACAACACGAGCAAATTGTCGAATAGAGCAACGTTTAAGGCAACTCACTTTAACTAATTCTTCTAGAATGGTGTCTTTCTTTGCGTCTGTCAAACGAATGTGGAACTTTTTTGTATCTATAATAAATCCAAGAAAAGTGCATTCATTACTTGGGACGACACAACTTTTCTCCATGTTTATAATAAAACCTAGAGATTCGAATAATGTCACTGTTTGTACTATATTATCGGTGCACTCCTGATAACTAGGGGCAAAACAGCAGGCGTCATCTAAATATATAGATGACAGGTAACCCATCGATCTCAGTAAAGACATGACAGGTTTTAATAACTTAGTAAAAACAAATGGGGCCGTACATAACCCAAAAGGTAAAACATTAAATTCGTAAATTTTCTCATGAAATATGAATCTTAGATATTTTCTATAATGTTTATTTATAGCCACCAAAAAATATGCGTTAAGTAGGTCTAAGGAAGCCATAAAATAATTTTTTGACACCAATTTTAAAGTTGTTCTAAGGTCTTCTAATTTAAAATGTTCGGTTTTTATAAATTTGTTTAAAGATTTTAAGTTTAGGATGAAACGGTTTTTACCGTTTTTCTTTTTTATGAGGAAGTAACTTGATAAAAATTGATCTTTCAGAGGTTCGCATATAGAGATGGCACCAGATTCTAAAAGTTCATTTATGGCTTCCTTATAATGTATACTCTCCGCCTCTGATAAGTGAGGTGGGCGAGGAATATATTTTTGTACCACTGGTTTGTGGAAGGGAATATTGTAACCCTGTACCCATGATAATATAGTAGGATCTGCTGTTAATTGACACCATTGATTATAAAATAAGGCCAGTCGACCCGAACAACGTACCGTGTCTAGCGGCGCTGGTAGGGGCGCTGTTGTCTGAATCGCTGCTGCGGTTGCTGCGGCAATGGCAGCGGTGCTGGCGGTGGTGGTGGTGGTGGTGGTGGTGGTGGCGGCGGTGGTGGTGGTGGAACCATATACTGTCGCCGTTGCAGTGGGACAGAAGGTGGAACTGCCCCCGGAGGTTGAGCGTAAGCGGCAGGCTCTTGTCTCCTCCTGGCTGGGTACCTGCTGTTCGCCAGCTGAGGCTTCGAGTTTAAAGCACGAGGCTGGGGACGCGCCATTGCGGCTTTTGGTCTAGGTGCTTTTATCTCGGAACCGGATTTGCTGATGGCTTTGGCGGTTTTCAGTGCATTAGCTAACTTCTCGCCAAACAAGAAAGTATCAATTTCGGTCTCGTATAACTGACTCTTTATTTCTTTCTTAATGGATGCACATATAAGAGCTCGCCTTTTCATTGACTCGCAGAACTGCCATTCACAAAGCAGTTGGGCACCATCCAGTAGCGGTTTTATAATAGATAGAGGAATCTTTATGCTCCGAATTAATAATTTTAGTTAGAGCCTCTCCAATACAGGAAATAGCTGATGCGACTTGGTTCTGCTTATACTCAGCACTCTTGTCGTTGTTAATCATATGTTCCGATAAGGCGGCTTTTATTTCCAAATTTAGTGTTGGAGCGGACAATTTAGTACAGTTTGCTGGTACCAAGTGCTTATCCAAAAGTTCTTTCTTTGTATTTTTTGCGAGACCTGAGGTGGCAACATGTTCCCACCGTAGTGCAATATCTTTTTGAATATGGTCCCCCATCTTCTTAGATTTATTTGGGGATGCGCCTAACATTTCGAGAATGTCATCATCTAGAGGACAATCCTCTGGTTCAACCGAGGCCTCGGTAGACGGTCCTGCGATTGGTTCTACAATCTCCAGGTCCAAGCCCTCGGCGGGTAGGCCGTGTAACTCAGTAGGAGACACCATTTGGCCATCTGGGAAGTGCGTAAAATGGCAATTTTATTATTTGCACTTAAATATCCAATACTGTGATCATACTGGATATAATTACGATAACAAATTTATTCACAAAGCGATAGTCGCTAAGTATTTGTTTATCTCGTAAATTGGAGGTAGAAAGTTAAGGTAAAGTAATAATGGTTACTGTAATGACTAAAAGGGCTAATACAAAATTATTAACAATACGGTACCTGTGGTTCTATCTAAAAGACCCCCAAGTGGTATGATTGTTTAACTTAATAATGTTTAATGTCAAATTGTTATTCAAGTTTTACAAAATTCGTTATTGGTTGAGAAAATTTACCACATTTTGTCATAAAACTTATACCTCCATGTTTGATATTTTTTACCAAACACGTTTAAAAGAAACCAAATTTAAATACCTTCGGTTATTGACGGCACAGGCGATGCATAATTCGTTCCAGAGCCACTACTGCTGGAGCTTAAACGGCGAGATCGTTTCTTCCGTTTGCGTAGTTCCTTTTCAATTTTCCGCATCTTGCGCCTGATGTACTCGTCACTATTCTCATCACTATTCCTTTTCGGCATTTTATCGAAGTACGATACACGGAAGGAAAAGACGTGTTGACTAGCGAAGCACTAAAACGCGAATGAGGAATGATTTGATTGTAGTAACGACGACGAGGTGACGTATCCTCTTGGCAGCCTTGGTGATACCAGTTTAAAAATTGTAAAAAAGTAAAAATACCCTTTTCTTAATTTTAAAATTAAATAAGTGTGTTTTTTAACTATAGTGTGTGATTAGCAAGTCGTTACGTGAAACTACAAATTGTCTCTAATCTCGAGGATGAAGCACGAAGTATAATGCGCCGAATACTTAGTTCGTTTGCTCATGTATTTTTTTATTGTTTCAGGTAAGTTTACTGAGAAACCTAACAGAACTTGTTTGAACATTTCGTGGTAAGTTAAATAATTTTAAAATGGAGTTCATGTGCCAAAGGAAAGTAATGTAAACCAACGACTTGTTAAAAAAAGGACGCACTTGGCCTTCCTCTCACTGAGTGGCAAGCGACGATAAGGCTCGAAGAAGGATGATCACTAGTCAAGAAGTATCACTAGTCTACTACTACTTTTTACTTTTACTATTATAGTTCCACGCTTCCCATACTGACTCCATGTATCTACTGTAGATATAGTTTCTAAGTATAGTAATTTCCCCGCTGCGATAAAAGGGTTTGAATAATTAGTCGGTCGACCACTCAGGAATATTCTATGCCGATATTCGTCTGAAATTCAGTGGTCGGCGCTGAAATGTGTAGGGTGAGCATGAGCAAGTTAAAATTAAAGAGACAACAATTAATTAATATTTAGATCGTCTTATTTTGTTACCAATCTAAATTGATTCGAAATATACCGATTTGAACTTAATTTATTCATGCAGCATAGACAATAAGTCTTTGTTGCGTACCGGGTTTATTAGCGGCGAGAATCGTATGCTTCCTGAAGCCATAGTTATCGATTAATCATCGGTGATGGTCTTGCTGGCATCACGCAAGCGTACATAGTTGATGAAGACGCAAGCTTACTAGAATTTCTAAGGCGTTCGAGAGGATTGATGGAAATGGAAAACCTGAGGGCGCCTCTAAAGTCAAAGACCTCGGCTTCACCGTGATGTAGGGGAACAGAAAAGCGCATCGGCACATGTCTGTAATAGTAAAACGCGGGTTTAGTGACTTGGAAAGCGTTTGGAGAGGAGCGATCCGGATTGATTGGTTGATCTGATTGATGACGTAGTTTTTGACTGACTGAAAAAAATTCCTTTGGCCTACAAAGTTAAAGAAGACAGTGTTGACAAAATTTTCACTGATGGCATATTGTCAGGTTCGTGAAACTTTTTATAACACCTTTCCTAAAGACATTTAACGTTATAAATATTTCGTTAACAATAACAAAATCCAGAAAGTCCCCTATGCTAACGCCAGCGTGGTCACAGCACTCGCATTACCTTATTTATATACTTGTGAAAAATTCAAAGTCGCCGTAAGGGCCGGCGTACACCGGACGACTAGCGTCTAATTTATTCAGCGCGAGCGAGCGCTCCGAGAGTAAATTATACGTCTCCGTTTATTTACGGCCTATTTGTCGGGCAATCTGTTGGTTAAGCGCGAGTTTAGTGGTTCAAACTTGTAATTTATGAATAGACTGAGTGAATTTAGTGCGGCACATAATAGGCTATTGTTGTGTTTACAGTTGTTAGAGAGTGTAATAAAAACACAAACACTTGGAAATGTACTTTGTACGGATGTACTCTTGTTTATTTTACATATAATTTTATCCTGACGTTCCAATCCTTTGGAAGGCCAGTGAGATATTGTCAGTATAAGTTTGATGCAAATGGTCCTATACTCAATTTGTCAGGCAGGCGCAAATGGTCCCATTCGCGGTCGGTCCCCGTCCTACTCGCAGTTGGATCTATACACAAAAGGTCCCACACAAATAGAAGTCACTCCAATTTATGTGAAATTTTTCGGAGTACAACATAAAGTTTTTCCGTAGTAAGGTTGAGAGTGCAAAGCAAAAGTTAAAACGTGAAAATGAAAGGTATTTAACGTATGTAGGTAATGGTTCCGGATGAACGGCCAGTAATACTAAATACTTGTTAAGTTTTTTACAACTCTCATCTGTGTGAGATTTCTGATTTCATTATCATATCAGCACCAGCTTATTTTATGCCCCCACGCTGGGGCACGCGCCTTTCCTATGGATGGCTAGGCAAACGGGCTATAAACCATCGTCGAACCCAGTGCAGATTGGTGGTTGTTCACGACTGCTTATGCTACCGAGACAGACGGCTTTACGTGCCTTCCGAATCCGAACGGGGAGGAGCCCGAGATGATACATTTTTGACACCCATCCGATGACTAGCTTTCACGAAAGTTGCTTATCCTTAGCAATCGCAGACTGGACGTTAACCACTGCGCTATCGAGCTTTTCTGCTTTCATCACCATCATCAGCTCATTTTTTATGTCCCCACTGCTGGGGCACGAGCCTTCCCTATGGATGGTCAGGGAGAACGGGCCATAAACCACCGCGCGGGCCCAGTGCGGATTGGTTGTTGTTAGCGACTGCTAATGCAGCCGAGACCAACGGCTTTACATCCTTCCGAAGCACGGAGGAGCTCGAGATGATACATTTTCGGTCACCCATCCGATGACCGGCCTTAGAGTTGCTTAACCTTAGCACTCGCAGACCAAGCGCGTTATCCACTGCGCCATCGAGCTCCTCTGCTTTACCAACTGACTAAATTGTTGCAAAGTCTTCCACTCCTCAGGTGGTAGCTGTTTATACGTTTCACTACTGTTTATAAGTAAGTGTCACTAGAAATCACATTAAATTAAGCCGACTTCGCACTGTGCAATTGTTTATTTGTTTAAACGCCGGCCGGCCGTGTCGTTACGGCCCCGTGCCGAAGTGGCTTTATTCAAAACGGTTTAATCGTTTGAAAAAAAGCTCGGCAGGTTTCGCGGTCGAGCTCACACGGGACACGAGCTACAGAATAAGGCGACTGCAGAAGCTAAGCTTCACACAACAGTCAACAGCAAAAGTAGATGATGTTGATGATGTTGATGATGACTAGATTTCAACATTAAGTTTCGACAGTGTAAGTCGGTATTTTCTATATAACTACAGTCAAAGTCTGCAGGTACTAGAAGACAATCGAAGGTTTTTCGATATGCGTTTGAAGAGTTTTGATTTTCATACTGATTTCATAATTTGAAACTTGACCAATCATCAGTTACGTTTGATGTTGACTGTACACATGGACAACCTCTCACGGACATGAAATCTCTCGCGACAGCTACGCTCATCATCATCATCGGCTCATAAAGTCCCCACTGGTGGGGCACGAGCCTTCCCTATGGATGGATAGGGAGAACGGGCCATAAACCACCGCACGGATCCAGTGCGAATTGGTGGTTGTTAACGACTACTAATGCCGGGACCAACGGCTTTACGTGCCTTCCAAAGCACGGAGGAACTCGAGATGATAAATTTTCGGTCATCCACCCGATGACCGGCCTTTGCGAAAGTTGCTTAACCTCAGCAATCGCAGACCGGGCGTGTTAACCACTGCGCCATCGAGCTCCTCTTGTGTGCGTTGCTCGCTCGGTATGTACACTGGCCTGCAAAATTAAGTATCACACTTTTAAAATTGCAATAACTTTTTAAGTACACAAGATATACTTTCGAAACAAGGAAAAATGTTACTAACGTATAATTTACTTTAGTTTCAAAGAAAGCTGATAAAAATTGCTGCAAAACGTTTTTTATTTTAAATCTCTAATTTCTATAGTTTAGAAAAAAAAAATATTAAAAGTGTAGTACTTAGTTTTGCAGGCCAGTGTATGTATTAAGCTTACCCTACTTACTTACTTTGTGTACGAGCCTTCGCGTTCACTGTGGAGGTTCCGTTTTTTTTTTTTACTTTTTATCATAATGCAACAACGAACGACGTAGTTTTCTGCCCCGTTTGCTAATCATTTAACGGCGGTGTGATGGGAACTCTTTCGGGATGAGTATTAAGTTTTGTTAGGCTGAGAGGGCAGTTTGCCTGTTCTGAATAGACTGGATTTTGTTTTGCATCACTCTAATTCACTTCACTTGTTACGGGTAATGTATAAGAGGGTCTTTTTTGAAAAGAGTTTGTTGATAGCCTGACCTTTAAGCGTGACCGGACTTCAGCCTTCAGCCGTTTGATCGAAACAGCGTCACAGGGTTTCTAGAGGACAATACATATGCAATCTGTATTGGCATGCACTGTACAAACTTAAGGGGTGGATTCTACACTCAAATATACATAGTAAAAAAAATACTTAAAAAAAATGCAAGCTCTATAGTTTAGAAATGGCAGCCCTTTTTATTTTATTGTCTTTGATATTTGCAGGAGCTAAAAAAGGTGAAACTAGTCGCAAGTAAATAACAATCGGTAAAGTAGCCAAAAATTAGAACATCAATAGGACAAAAAAAAAACAAATATGTCGGTTTTCAACACCAAAAATAACGAAAAAACCATAAAGTAACCAATTTACTGTGCAGTTTATATTTTTTTAACATGTATATTTGAGTGTAGAATCCACCCCTAAAGTTTGTATAGTGAATGCCAATACAGATTGTATATTCTTTTAATTCAATATTATTTATTCAGTTTATGCTAGAAGTAAGTAACTATGCTATCGGTTTGTAAGTCTACTCTGGGCGGGAGACCTTGTGCTGAGAAGAACCGGCAATAAACTTAGCAATGGCGTTTCTTTTCTCCCTTATAGCGAGCGTGAATATATTGGAAAATGCCCTATCATAATAGCAATGACACTTAGAATTACAAATAAACACACAAAATAGAAAAGACAAAAATCTATTTAGCAAATTTACATTACGCAAGTGTGCCCTCTTCCCTACTAGATTCTCCGAGGGGTCCGGATCTGTATAAGAATTAAGAGGGGCTCGATGGCGTAGCGGCTTATGTGTTCGGATTGCGATCTCGCAAGTTAAGCAACTTTCGCGATGTCGGGTGAACAAAATATTTTTTTTATGATCCATTCGTGCTTTGGAAATCCACCATTTTTCCTAGTTATTGTCGTAAAATGGCAACTATCATTGTAACTTATTGTAGTGGACGTTATAAACAAAGTACATATACACAACTATGTATAGCAAGTCCGCTACTACAAGTTGATACAGTGATAGTTTGAAAAATATCAGCTGGAAAACGTCTTTACCGAAAAAATACCTAAAAAAAAACACAAATGTTGAAAAAATTTCCACGAGCAGGATTTTAATCTGCACCCTTCTGACATACCGGGTCAGGTGCTCTCCCAATTGAGCTATCGTGGTTCTAACCAGCCCGCCGAAATTATTCAACACTATTTACTTTTTACTTTGAAAGCCAAAGGCTACCGTCATTAACATATACCTACCTACTTACCAATTATTTTTTTTATTATTTTTTACTATCTTAATCAAAACATACAATATATTTTATAATATGTCGTACTACTTAAACCTTTTGGGTTTGTGTGTAACTTAACATTAATATTCTTCCACGTTATCAATAAATGGGATCAAATGTTAATAATTAAATATATTAATATTATAAAGAATCGACAATGTTCTGACAGTACTATCACATTTCCGTACATAACATAGAATTATTATTTTAAAAGGAAGGATATAGGACAGTTAGCTGTGCGACCGACGATTTATTCGACACCCTTAAACCTGCTAAACTCTCTTACGTTTAAGCTGGTGTTAAACCGTCCATTTAAAGCGAGCTATTTTTCAGTGAGCCATTTAAATACTAGGAAACCGAGCGATCCTTCACGTCCAGCCAAAAGGTTTATCTTCACAGCACACGAAAGTTTTCCGATCGCGCCTCGATTGCCGATAATCGCCACCGATTTATGTCCCGAGCCAGGGCGCCCGGATTAACCTGGGTACTGTGCATTTTAATCTTGGTTGAGAGGGATTGTTGGACTCGTCTTATTGGAAAATAAAACAACAGCTTCGTTGGCAGACTTATGTCTTTGTCGTAATACCTGTATAGAATATAATAGAATAGTCGTTTTTCCATGTTAATTTAAGTTTAAAGGTCACTTCACTCTACCTGATGTTCAGAATCCAGATGCTCTACTGCACGTAAAGCCGTTGGTCCCGGCTGCATTATCAGTCAAAGTCAAAGTCAAATATTCTTTATTCAAATAAACTTTAGAAAAGTGCTTTTGAATCGTCAATTTTTTTTTTACACACTAGTCTTCTATTTTTTAGCTGTGGAGAAGAATGGGCACAAGAAACTCCACAGCTTTAATTTAATATGTAACGACATTTACAAAATTATATGCCGTTACCAAGTTATACAAGTTTAAAAACCTTAACAATATTTTGAATTAGAAATACCTGTTGGAGTGATTGGAGCATTTTAAACCCATGCTGTTTTGTCTTCAATGTAATAAGTCGTCAACAACCACCGCACCGTACGGGGTCCACGTGGTGGCAGTATAGTAAGTTCTCAATGTGGCACAGGCGACGGCTATTTGCCGCGCCGTCGCGCTCTACCCCGCACGTGCGGTCTCCATCTCTATCAACTTCACTGCTGTCCGCCCTACCAACCCCATAAGCCGTCTCACCCAGGGGGTTGACCGCGCCTAGTAGAAAAATAAAAAATAGAAGAACCAAAAATAATAACTTGTACCCCTGCCGTGCCACCCATTCAGACCAGGGACACTCATGCAAATTCCGAGATGATCACCCGGGCAATGAGGTTGAACCTTGCAGCTCAAACCGGCCCTAAAACTAGGGCCGATGACATCGACTACTAATACTACTACTATATGTGGTGTTTCCACCCATAGCGAAGGCTCGAGCCCCAACAAGTAAGGACATAAAATGAGCTGGTGACTCTGTTCCATAAGATGTTAAGCAGAACCAGAGTTCAGATGCTCTACAGCTAGTGGAGCAGGATTGTGTGTGCCTCACTGGCTGTCTTCTCTACGCCGACCCGCAAGTTGCTTCTTTACATCTCGTCTAAAGGACCTCATGTCGTAGGAGGATAAACTTTTTCGCAAAAGAGTTTTTACTTCACCTCGCAATCTAATGTCCAAAGTCGCAAAGTCCGTAGTCACTTACCGATCTTCATCGTCACTCTATCTTCACTCTATCGTCACGTCACTCACTATCAAGTGAGACGAAGGACTGGCGTTGCTCCGTTGTGGAAATTCTACAGGACTTAATTAAGATATGCAAACGAATGCACAGCTCACGTTGATCCCGAACGGTTTATTTCAACCCCTCCCTTCTCACTTCTCAGCTTAGCTGGATACTATCCAGGCCCGTCTCTCAAACGAATGGGCCTTAATTCAAATTAATGCATTCATAAATAACGTTGTGGTAATAAAACCATTGAATTTATGCCGGCGTATGTAATTTGGCATCGGCCATATTGTACATATGTATGAAAGTTTAGAGTAATTCGCGTGGTGTTGTAGCTTCATCATCGTCACCACCACCACCACCTTCATCATCATCATCCTTATCAGCAGTGATGCCAGTGTTCAAATCCGTTTTATACACTTTTCCGACTATCTCTCCTCACTGATTCTGTCTACATGACTAAACCATCTGAACATGCGTTACTAAATTTTTGTCACTAACATAAAGATTCAGTAACATTGTTATTTTGTAGCCTGTAAATAAAGATTTAGCATTATGCATTTAGCCGATCATTTAACAATTCATATTCCAGCCATGATAATGATCAGAGATTTAAAACTGGCTATGTAGAAATATTCGATGAAAGGTTCCATTAAAAATGCATCTGTCTACTGCACGGAACACAAAAGTGTACGATTTAAATATAAATATGCCTCTGGCAGACGACGCGACTTCTGCCGCATGCTCTATTTATAATGCGGCAGGTATTTTGATAGAACGCTAGCGAGTGTTGCCCACTGAGATTTTGAAATTCCTCTAGATATAGTCAAAAGCTCCTCCGTGCTTCGGAAGGCACGTAAAGCCATTGGTTTCGGCTGCATGAGCAGTCGTTAACAACTACCAATGGTCCCCGTGGTGGTCTATTGACCGTTTTCACATTCCATTCATATGGGAAGAAAAGAAGAAATAGAAGAATGAAAAATATTCAGTTCTGTCGGAATTTCATCCCACCACAAAGTGACAATGCCACGCCATTTTTTATGTCATTTTTTACAATAAGTAAACTTCTAAGATGCCTAAAAAATATTTACTTATATAATATATTTAAAGTTCTATAATTTGGCTAGAAAATCCGTTAGCCTTTAGACAAACGATTTGTCCGTTTTTTCCTCACCCCAATTCGCTAGATGTGACGGGAAATCCGTCAAGTTGGCAACACCTAGCGGTAGTGGTGGAAAGTACGAGAATAGCGATAGGAAAACATTGTAGCTCGGGGAGAACTCTCCTCGTCGCTCGTGATCGGGAGCCATCCCCGTGGCAGAGAAGGGACGGTTGTGCTACTACGAGTACCTATATATCCTTAGGCCGCTGGTTCATATTCTGCTCGAAGGACCATTATATGTGAAAGAAATTAAGAAATGGCAATTACCAAACTTTTGAAGTCTTCAATAAAACTACAGAAACAAAGTAAAAGCCACATGACCACAGACAAATATAATAAAAAAGATTCAGAAACCGTTAAAAAGTTTAAAAATCATGTTAAATCTTCTTTACTTAAGAAAGGTTATTATACAGTCAAAGAATATTTAGATGACAAAACAGCCTGGTTATAATAAAAATCTACATTTTATTGGGATTTATCATTATACTTTAATATCTTAGCGCTGATATGATAGCCTTTATCCAACGAACCCTAAACTTTATGCTCACCAATGTAAGGACCCCACAAATCTACTGTGCAAGTGTTCGGACATTGCTATTACTGGCAGGATTAAGTACTTGGGTGTTATAATTGATGAAACCCTTGCTTTTAGGCACCATATTGAAGCTTTATGCGGCAGAATACGGAAATTAATATTTGTTTTTAAAAAACTACGCAAAATTGCGGATTTAATATTAATCAGGCAAGTTTACCTAACTTTATGTCAATCAAAAATAACTTATTGCATTGCGTCATGGGGTGGCACTGCTAAAACTATATTACTAACCATTGAGAGAGCCCAACGAGCGGTATTAAAAGTCTCTACTTTTCGTCCTTTCCTTTTCCCCACTGACATTCTTTATAAATCCTGTAAAGTATTATCGGTTAGACAGTTATTTATTCTAAACACAGTTATGAAACAACACGTCGCACTTCCATACAGCACTGAAACTACTAACAAAAGACGAAAAGATATAGATTGCCCTCAAAATACAGCAACAAAACATGCCTTCTCTTCTAGATTTTACTTGTTCTTAGGTCCACTTCTTTATAATAGGTTAAACGCTAAATTAGGCATATATCATCATTGCTACAGTAAAACAAAGAATATACTCAAAGAAGCCCTTCTCAATATGTCCTACGAGGATACAGAAAAATTATTAGTTGTCCTAAGATGAATGTTGCTTTTATCTTTAAACCTAGTAGTTTAAAATGAATATTGTTTAAATTTTTATACATGAAGTAGTTAAGTTTATAAATGAATGTTGTTTTTGCTATTTATTTATTTAGTCACAAAGAATAAAAGAGTAGTTTGCATCATTAATATTATTATTTAAGAATTTAGTAAGGTTCCTAGTTCGAAATAAATAATATTTAATTTATATACATTAGGAAGATAAGTTTATAAATGAATATAGTTTTGTTTTTATTTTTATTTAGTCACTAAGAATAAAAATGTATTTTGCTAATTTAAGATTCTAGTAAGTCCTTTACTTTTGCCTGGAAAACAGGATAATCCTAGTTCAGGCACTTGTGTATTTTTGAGATTATATAGTATGTTTAGTATTCTGGTTATATTGTAAAATAAGTTATTTAATAAAGATTTATTATTATTATTATTATTATTATTATTTATCAGCAGTGTCCTACAGATTACAAACAATATTCATGTTGCGTTAAACAATTCATTAAGTTCTTAGATTACCTCTTGCTTGCTTATCATATTTTTATTATTATTATACTTGTATACTTTAACTTTATTTTTCTTAGACAATTTATGCATAGTTATCATATATTTTTTGTTTTTAGTTCTAAACCTTATTTCTTGTAAAGTATGCAACTACTTGTTTGTTCTCTTCTTTTGGCACTCGCAAACTTTTAGGCGAATCAAGTCACCCATCCCATCATCATCATGTTTGATCATCGCCTTCAAAAGATGTCTACTGCTGTACAATGGCCTCTCAAGGATCTCCACAGCTACTTAAAAGCCCTACCCTCACTTAAAGCCCATAATTATAAGAAGCTTTTAACTATCTTTCTTCGCCCATAAATTACTACCAACAAATTGTATCGCTCGTCCGTCCGTCACATAACGCAAATAGACGTCGCCAGTCGCCACGAGCTGCGGCTTGACGCGACGGAAATATCTCGCGTACCAAGATGTAAAGATATTTAGAACAGCACGCTTATTGAATAGTGCTTGAATTAGCCAAAAGGTAAATAAAGTTTTTGACGGGGTAGTACAGGCGTCATATGCAGGCATACCTTTATTTATACCCGATGTTTCGACCGTGTTGCACCAACCGTAGTCACGGGTTGATTGCTGTCGTGATGTTACTCCTCCGTTCGCTTGGCAGAGTATTAATCTTCCGTTTGCTCGGCAGAGTATTAATCCTCCGTTATAAAAACTTTAAGTTGTTTGCGTTAAAACCCCGTTGAAAACTTTGATCAAAATGGAAGGCAAAAGGTTTAAGTGTATCGCCTAAGATAAGGCACACAAATATGTTTCAAAGAAAAGTCCTGACGGAACTAAAGAACGCTTAACATTGCACAGCCCAACCGCTGGATTTATTCGTAGAATGCTTTTTACAGGCAAGTCCCTTTTATGACGAAAGGCAAGAGATGAGACAGCATTTTTTTTTTAATTTTCTCAGGATCACGATATAAATACTGTTGTTTACTCGGACGGAGTTACGGGCGAGCGTTAGTTTTGTGTGAGTTTATGTTAATCACTTGGCTAATCTGAATCGAATTTGTTTAGTCCCCAATTAAATTGAGACGTAGGATTCAAATTAGATTTTAAAATTGTTTGAGATGTTTTGTTGGAGACAGATGGACTCGATAAGCCGGACCATAATCCTAATTTGATGACAGTGCTAATGGAAACTGTTCGGAATAGAAACGAGAATTGAGGCTAACTGAATAAGCGCAATTTAATGGTAGTTTGGTTTATTTCTTTTACATCTGACCTTATTCGTAAATTTACTGAATCATACTTAAATCCAAACTATTCTTTAGAATTATCTTTAAAAAAAAAGTAGACTGCGATCACGATCAAGTTCTACTCGAAGCAAATGGTGATGATGACGATGATGATTGTGATGAAAAATATAAGTTTGTCAATGCCTATGTTATAATTTTTATATTCCCATTAATGTATAACAATATTTATCTAGTACTAGCGGCCGCTCGCGGTTTCACCCGCGTGGTTCCCGTTTCCGTGGGAATATCTGGATAAAAAGTATCCTATATGTTATTCCAGGTTATAAACTATCTGTATGCCGAATTTCATCCAAATCCATCCATCTGTTGCAGCGTGAAGAAGCAACAAATATACGAACATACACATACACACAAACTTTCGCATTTATAATATTAGTAGGATCTATAGAAATGTCACAGACCAAAGTGGAAAATGCTATTCTTGCTGTCTAAATAATTGGTGTAATGAAAAATAGTATAAAAATATGGTTCATAATTGAGACTGTGAAGAGCAAGGTTTAATTTTACACCTTTTCCATTTGATCCAATATGCACTTGCAGCCGTATGTCTAGACGGGTTATTTTTAAATTCTAATCGATGACTAGCATCGGGTTCGGGGCTAACAATAGTCTAGGGTACGGTGAAACGAGTCAAACTATGACTGCGATCAAGAAAGCTATATTTAGGTACATTAATCTAGTATCATAGTAAAGAAGAAAGTTCTTGGAACGCGGCTGTTTGTCTGATAGGACGGGCTAATCTCAGGAACCACTGGACGGATTTTGATGCGGTGTTTTCTAATAGATAGAGCGTCTCACGCAGGCGTTTGACGTACACAAAAACAACACGAGCGAAGCTGGATCGGGTGTTTTGTCTATCTATAAACAAAGTGTTGATTTGCATTGTCGCTATAAATTTTCAGCTGATTGTAAACAACATACTTAGTAATTAATAACCGGTTATTTAATTAAACGGTAATGGACTCAGAGTGAAATAGCTTTAAGAATGATTATAAAACAAAACCTTTATAAACATTCAAAGTACAGGATGCAGTTTTAGCGCAACGTATTGTTTTATCAAACTTAATACGAATATATGTGAGACTTCCGCATTAATTTAGAATTCAGGGCGAGGCGTGCTTCTACACTCATCCTTATTTATTTTTCTATTTTCTTATCGCCAGCTACAATCAGGTGAGATGATAGTAAGCGTTTCTTCTTAATCGTGTGAAGTATATTTAACTATTGAATTAGCCTGCAGTCCTCCCTCTACCCGTTATGTAGCATAAACAACACATTCATGTGCAAATATGGCTCCCAAACGATGTTTTAACGGCACGACTTAGTCACACCTTTACTCTGAGTTCGTGACTCTAAACATTTAAAAGTCCCGTCTCGGGGACACTTCGAGACGGATTTTGAAGTCGTGAAAAATAAAATACAAACTGACGTGTTCTCAGGGTTGTCGGAGTGGCAAATGATAATGCTGATTTTGACTCTGGAGTGGTGTAACGATTGGTGAAATGCTTCAGCGGGTAACAGCGTTCTTAACTTCGATCAAAAACGGTAGGCGATTTTGGGGCCACGGTGCCACAATGACGGTTGTGGCGATGACAGTAAATATTAAGTACAAATATTTTGCAACCTTAATTAACCTTTATGCTTAAGATTTAAGGTTCACAGTAAGCTGAAGTTGTTGATGCTATCCAATTTCTTTTTCATATTATGTTATTCGAAATTTTTGAGACTTCGAGATGCATTTTTGTTCTGGATCCTTTATCTAGTACATTGTTGATCGAAGGTTCTTAAGAACAAGCATCGCTATCGAATAAAACGCAGTATTTAAGGTAGACTCGAGCAGGGATAAGGTTAGGTAAAGGATAGGGATTCTAGAGTTTTTAGTGGTTATATCTACTGTTCCCTTCCCTTTCCCCACAGTCAATGGTCTAGGTAAAAAAGGCGGGTGAGACTCATGTTACCACAAGAAGTTCTTTGTTAAGGGAGTTTTGTATACATTCCACCCAAGGGATAATGATCTATCTTTAAAAAGCATTCAGAGTGGTACGGTTAATTAGGATCGAGAACCGTTTTTGAATTCTCGTCATCTATTATAATATATTCGGTTGTAGTAGTGAATTAGATTTTGTATAATAGAGTTAATCTGGGAGTCCTTTCTGGCGCTCCTCAGGGTTCGTTACTTGGACCATTGTTGTTTCATTATTCTATTTTATTTACAACGTAAACGAAAGTTACTGTAGATGTTAATAATACAAGCTAGATATAAATCAAAAATAAATAAGAAGTTCGTTTGGTGCAGTGACTACCTTGTTCAGCAGGTGATCGTGTAAGTTAAACAACTTTCACAATGTCAGAACCTCGGATGGGTTACCAAATTTTTCATGATTTCAGTGTTTGTCCCATAGTAGAAGTATTGCATATCATGATGTGTGATGCTTTGTAAACTATTTAGATGTTCGTTAGTTCCGTTGGTGCCAACCTTATTCTTGCTCGAGTTAAGCCCTCATTTCGGAAAGTTCGCTCACAAAAGACATCGTAAAAGTCTAGGGCTTTTGTCTTTCCGGCAGCGTAGTTGTGGAACTCGAGAATGCGCTTTGCAAGTTACTTTGATGCTTTTACATGTTATTTGGAATCACGTCTCCTGTTTTTTTATTGTCGATTCGATGATAAGATTTTAAATGTCCTTGCTAAGTTTTTTGTCGGTTCTTCTCAGTACAAGATCTCCCGCTCTGTGTAGACTTACGAACTGAAGGTGTTGACATTAATAAGAGCTAATTTGTTGCCTAAACTGAATAAATGATTTTGAAAGTTGACATTTTTTACTTGCCTTTTTTAGTGGCCGATTGCCAAACGCCATACAATTACATACAACTGTACATGGTATGGTTGGTGATAGTGCTTGTTATAAGTCCGCTCGACTAGCTACTACGAACTTTTTCTAAATCTATCGCCATAGTACCTCTAATTGTCGAAACACAGCAATGATAAACATTGATTAGTAATAATGGGACCTTTTTGTCTCAAATTCAAAGTTTTGTTGGTCTATCTGCTTCATTTAAGTTATTGTTTTTTAATATATTATATATAAATAGTTTGATATGTACGTAAAGTGCGTCTGTGATCATGGCGCATTCAAATGACCATAGCTCTTACTTAAATTACCATGACAGTTCACACGTTAAAACGAGTGAACGTTCAAAACTTATAACGTTGCTAACGTTATTGCTTCAGCGACAGCGTTACAACGCGACGAAACGGTCACTTTTCAACAAGGCAACTATGTGTTTAGTGTCGATACAAACTCATTTCCGGTGCGAGCTCGCGGCTGGCGCGCAACAGGGTCGGGTCGCTTCCTCCCGCCAACTTGTTGTTGTTGTTGTTGTTGTGGTCTGTTTGTTGTGGAGGCTTTGCGTGTCGTTGGCTTACCGTTTCCTATTGACTTGTGTGGGTACTTTAGCTTTATGGTGTCGGTTAGAATAACTATTTGCTTCCGTACTTGGTTGTGTTTTTTTATAGATATCTGAAAGTAGAACATAATGGAAATATAATGCAAGAATCAGAATCAGAATCAGAATCAATTATTCATAAACATAGGTACATATTATTGAGTGATGTTGGTGTTGATTTAGAACCATGTATGTTTCACCAATAAAGGTATATGAATATTTAAAATACAAACGAACAATAAATTATAATAATGAATAAGAAAAAACTAACATTAATCCAAATAAAAGTTAAACTAATTAAAATGACAAAATATCATCATCATTACAAAAATCATTGATATTGTAATAGCATTTGTTAATTAGTAATTTAGTTAATACATTCTTAAATTTATTTCTATTAAGTCTCTGTATTCTGCAAAATTTCTGCAAAATTGAATAGTCGTTTATTTAGCACAGAATATAACAAGGTGGACCAACGATCGATCTGGTGAAGGTCGCGGGAAGCCGCTGGATGCGAGCAGCACATAACCGGTCGTTATGGAGATCCTTGGGGAGGCCCTTGTCCAGCAGTGGTGGATGTATTTTGGCTGAGATGATGATGGTGATGTGATACAGAAAAAAAAACAAAAATATATAGTCTGTTATATATTTTTTTTATTGAATTGAGAACCTCCTAGGTAAGAACGAGAAAATAAAATGTCTATTGACGAGACTGATATTCCATATCATATATTTTTCACTACGCGCTCGCAGGTCCGAGACGCAGTCACCGATGAGTGATTAACAAATTGCATTACATGGAACTCCATTAACTTATTTTATAGTTGTTTCATTTCAATTGTTTAAGTTTATGGGAACTTTACACATACTCGTACTTTGGAACACTTTCATTAATCTACTCAGGTTTCATTTTTAGTCTTCCTGTTACCATATATCCTTAGAACTACGTACTCTGGAAAGGGTTCAACCACGGCCGAAACTTCAGGATAGAAGCAAAAATTTAAAGCGCCGATTAGATTTTATAAAAAATACTAATTTCAATTGAATTTATACTTTTTTTAGTTATTTATAAATACGTACAAATTAATGTCTTTCTCTGACTTTATTTCAAGCGAAATAAGAAGTCTTTGTCTTTGTCTTTAAAATATTATATTATCAAAATCAAATCGGGGTAACTAAGTGCTCGTCATTATAATGAATCTGAGTCAACTCAACACAGTCCAAAAAAAAGACAAGGAGACACTTGAAAAAAAACGTGTCAGCTCATCTGGTAAACCGAAAAAGATAAACTATTTGGTGGAAAGAAAAAAAAAGATGTAAATCCCTCGTTTATAAATCACCGGGTGGTTGGCGCCTCGGCGCATGTCACAACACTATATGTCATGTGCACGCGCATGCGACGCGGTTTTTATTAATAAACGGCTGTTTAACATCGATCTATCTTACATTTTAAATTTGTATGTCCGAATGTTTTTGTTTTTTTTTTGTTATGCTGCGGTGTTTCTATTACACGGCTATATTTTAATACTTACAACAAATACTATCATCAACTGACCGTTTAAAAATCCCGCGGTGGTGTATGACAGTTTTTTATTTTTTTGTAAAATATAATTAATTTACCTTTTGACTACCTCCGTAGCCGAGTGGCTTGCACGCCGGACTTTGGGCGGCGCTGACTCTGAGGTCCCGGGTTCGATTCCCGGTCGGGTCAAGTTCGAAAACGAACTTTTCGATATTGTGTCGGGTTTCTGATTTCCATAAAACGAGTGCTCTAACTATTTAACTTGGGATAAGAACAATGTATGTAATGTAGTCTAATATTCAAAATAAACGAAACGTATCTCTTATAATTTTGACTTTTATATAATTCTTCTATGGATAAGCACATAGCCTTCATCTCACTTGATGTAAAGGCCATTTATTTTTACTCTTGCGTTCATCTTGTCTGATGTTAAGTAATGATATGGTCGCAGGTGGAAACGCACTGCACCCGGAATCCTTAACTATGGAGGTCTGTTTGCATATTGGCCATACCACATGAACAATATAACATAGAGAGATAACGCCATATAACCCTTTACGTTAATAAGTATAGGTAAATTTAGTATTTAAGATCATAATATTCGACCAATCATAACTTCTTTGTCAGCCACACGTGTCGCAAAAGCGGCGCGCGCGCATTGAACGCAGACGTTGCGACACCCGCGGTAGTGTACATGTGTTCAATTTGTTCGACATCTTCCCAGAAACTAATGGCGGCCCGTCGGATTTGTTTCTACACGGTATTTTATTTATGTCCTCAGATGACGTTGTCAGAACAGATAATTCGTCAAAGGAAATATGTCGAGTTAGTTCCTTTAGGCCGAGTTAGAGTCTTACAAACCGATGGCGAAATGACATTAGAGGAACTCCTTAAAAAAAAATTAAGTTCAGATGTTGATGACGTAGTTGTCGACATTGAATAGGGCTTCTTTGGCTTGCAGAGTAAGAGTAGATAGTGTTAATTAATTTCGGCGATTTGGATAGAGCCACGATAGCATAGTTGGTGGTGCACCTGACCCGGCAGGGGTGCGGGTGCGGGTTCGAATACCGCTCGTGTATTTTTTTAGTTTTTTTTTAAATTGTAATTTTGTTCGTAACAAGATTTGCGTTAAATTATATTAATCATAATCAGGAGCTCCTTGAATAAATAAAGATTTTTTTAATTAGTTGCTTAACTGGGCGCGTTAACCACTGCGCCATCGAGCTCCTCTGAAGCCACATGTAGACTGCTAAACAAAAAAATGGACAGGTTCCGTGGTGTAACCGATCGAAACCAATTACTGTTGTTAATCATTAACGTGTACACCCTCCACGGGTGGACGGACGGATGGACGGCTTGAACCTTCAACGTGCGGCTGAACAAAGGAATCGTATCGAATATTTAAGGCGGCCGCGATTTTCGCGGGATTACCTTTCGCCCCTCGGAAAGGTTGTGTACAAATTGGTGCGTCCATTTTTAATTCGGTGTGAGGTGAGGAAGTAATAAAAAAAACACAGAACGGTGTGTACGTATACCGAAGCATATTATACTTACTGCGGGGATTTTTTCCTTCAGGATATCAAGTGCGGTTTCATTCGCGATGCGATCACGTTATAGAAAACAAGAATTTGTATCGCAAAATGTCAACTCTTCTCTATGTATGCCGCCAGGAGGCGCTGCTTCAATGCCATACTAATTTTCGTTTTGTAAACGTTATCGAATGAATACGGATAGTACGGTCGGCGGCAGATCAACCTACCCAAATCTGTCAAATTTCTCCAACGAATATTGATCCTTATAACCAAACGGTAAAGTTCAAAATTGATTGTAGAAATTTTACAGTTTTGAGTGGGTTGATCTGCCGCCGCGTGTACCTAAACAATACTCACAATAGAAAAGCTTGCAGTTTCAAAATTTCAAATTTCACGTTTTCAACCATCTCTGTAGTCTAGTGGTTAAGACTACCGACTCAGGGTCGGGTTCGATTTCCAGCGGGGGGTACATTTTCGTATACTCGGTTGGGTCGGCGGTAGGGCTTGTTCGTCCGCCTGGCTAGCTATCGCCTTCCTATCTAAATATGTCGCCATAACATCAATGTACAGACATTGATCATTGTCATCATTTAGTGCGATCTTCATACTGAAGTTTGGAGATCAGTATACAACATTTTCTGCGATCCCATGCGTTTAATTTTTTCATTGTATTTTATAAGTTTTATAAATATTAACTTATTTAATGTTTATCCTGCCGTTTCGAACCCTTCGCAGGGTCCGTGGTCACAGGGAGACATTAAATAAGTGATGTGTAAAATAAACGCGAGTGTAGTGTTAACTGTAACAGTTAATTCATACGCGATTGGCGACCTCCTTGGTCGAGTGCGTTGCACACCGGTTTTCATGGTGTCGCCATCTCTGAGGTCCCGGGTTCGATCCCCGGTCGGGTCAATTGAGAAATATTGTTCTTCTAAATTGTTTCGGGTCTGGGTGTTTCCTATTTATAATAAGTATGTATTTAAGTATATTAAGTATGTTTATTCGTTTTCAAAAAATTCAAAATTCAAAAATCATTTATTCAGTTTAGGCTACAAGTAGCTCTTATGAATGTCGCTATGCCATCGGTTCGTAAGTCTACTCTGGGCGGGAGATCTTGCACTGAGAAGAACCGGCAAGAAACTCAGCAAGTGTCCAGCTCTTTTCTCCCTTACAGCGTCAAAAAAAATAAAAATTGAAAAATGCCCTATCATAGCAGAACACTTTCCATTACAAATAAACACAAAAAAATATAGAAGACAACCACAACATGTAAAAAAAAAAATTGTCTAGTTGTCTAGTTAACCATTTCTCGAGTTTCTTAAGGAAGCTTTTCTTGGGGCTAGATAATTGGTGTGATTGTGGGAAACAATGTGTAGAATTCGCGTAAGAAAAGCAATATTAGATCTTTTTGATTGAAAATAATTGATTGTACTTTACTAGTAAATTAACAAAATAAATAGGAATGGGCGCCTTTGGCTTTCAAAGTAAAAAGTAAATAGTGTTGAATAATTTCGGCGGGCTGGTTAGAACCACAATAGCTCAATTGGGAGAGCACCTGAACCGGTATGTCAGAAGGGTGCAGATTCAAATCCTGCTCGTAGAAATTTTTTCAAAATTTTTTTTTTAATAAATAGTTTTATTTTGTGATAACCGTGTATAATAATAATGGTACAAGGGACTTATTTTCATTACAAAAAAATTTCTTCCGCCTCGTCATCACTAGCGACTGTACAATGAAAAAATCCTATGTGTTCAGTTATCATTAATGTTAATTGGTGTCTCTGCCTGTGACATTAAAAGTATTTTTTCCTTGGCGTTGTTTCGCCTTAGTCTGGTTACATTGTACGAAGGTGTGAGCTCCCACATTCGAACAAATGAACCTGAATAATTGAGAGGTTTCTGTGTCTTGGCCGCTCGCGAGGGCGTAGGGCTGCCCAATGAGCCATTATTTATTTCGCGATTGGTGTTCATTATGCAACAACGTATTTCGCGGGTGATTGCTCGTTTTCTGCTCGGCAACTTCTACACTTGTTTTGGCAACCCTTAAAAGCCTATCTCGATATCCCATACAAAATTTCAAATTTGCGTAAAATTATACATAACCATAATTATAGTATGACAACCCTAACAAGAGGGGTGAACGCTCGCATTTAATTTACATACAAAAACAAAGTCCATTAAAGGGTGTATTGTATGAGGTCTGAAATGTGGATGAAAATTGTGGTATAACGCTATTTATGTTAAACAGGTACCTATATTTAGAAATTTGGTTCATAATAATTTATCGTTAAGTGGTGCTGTGCCTTTGTTGCGATTTTGTATGAAATTCCTTTTTTTTTAAGGTTAAGTGAAATCTGTATATTATTCTTCTTGTTGTATGAAGACCGTTATTGAATAAGTGGGATAGTTAGGTATTTATTGTTTACATATGATTCTCCTTTTATTTCAAAATTTGGTGCGGTTTGCTTGTAGCTAATGTAGAATAAATGTTTCATTGTTTTATCTATATTTAATATTATAAAGCTGAAGAGTTTGTTTGTTTGAACGCGCTAATCTCAGGAACTACTGGTTCGAATTGAAAAAATATTTTTGTGTTGGATAGTCCATTTATCGAGGAAGGCTTTAGGCTATATAACATCACGCTGCGACCAATAGGAGCGAAGCATCAGTGAAAAATGTTGCAAAAACGGGAACAAGAGCCTAAAAAATTAAAAATGCTGCCGAAAGTCACTGTTCCACGCGGACGAAGTCGCGAGCACAGCTAGTATTGAATAATATTGTGCGTTGACAGAGATGAGAGACGTTGAATGATACGGTAGTTCTCCCAAACCTTTTGAGTACACTTGTACTCAAAAGGTTTGGGTCTTGTGGTGGGTTTGGTTTTATGTCTAAGGACTTTTACTGAAACCGAGAGCGGGTTCGATTCCAGCTCGTGGCAATTTTTTTTCAATACTTTTAATTTGTGCGAAAACAAAATTTACGTATAATTTACAATACATTAAATATTTTATAATTCACTCGGTCCATTTCAAGCTATAACTATATCTCTAATCGTAAACCTTTCTTTGTTACAGGTAAATATTAGTGAATAACCGGGTCCAACGGCTCGTCGTCCGTATCCGGATTAACGCGGATCATCCGGCTCTCCATGTCACGAGTGTTATCCGGGTGTGGAGTCGTCTAATCATCTCGTATTGAGCGAGAATTCCGAATTATTTGAGCAGTAGAATCCATGAGCTAATGAGATACTAAACTTAGTACAGGATAGATTCCTGTAGGACGATCAATAACCAGAACCCCCCATACCTTATGTAGGAGATGCACCTATAGTATAAGGTCACATTTTATCAAACTACTACAAATACTTACTTACTTTACTGCAAATGTTTTGAGTATAAATTCAACAACATATATAAACTATTTTTTATGAAAAAACATAAAAAAAATTACGCTAGTTTTCAAGAAAAACGCCAAAAGACATTTCGATTAAAAAGTAAAATAAAGTACTTGCGGTAGTTTCAATTCAAAGGAGCCGAAACAGAGATGCCGCAATGCCTTCACCGCTTACAGGTGCCCGTAGTTTCATTCAAAGGAGCCGACAGAGTGGCCGCTCTTAAAAATATTACATGTTTTGTGTCAGGAAAAGTAAAAAAAATAGCCTGAATTTTTTAATTAGATGTTTTGTCAAAGTATTTGCAGTTGATAAAATGTGACCTTAAATAATAATAATGTTATTTTATATTAAAGAGATTTAAAAAAAATCTTTTGACTTAGACTTGACCCCGCACCTTATAATAGTCCCACCGAGTCCAACCCACACTTCACAATAGAGATGTTAACAACAACAATTTTCCAGCACAATATACAAATAAATGAACTCACGTAACAGTTCTTTAATACATTAACCTATTTCATATTTGACCTAAGCATGAATTTCTGTTACCTAACAAAATAGTGACTTTTTTGTCTATCATATTAATATTATAAAGAGGAAAGCTTTGTATTTTTGTTTGTAAAAAAATAAACTCAAAACTACTGGATCGATTTAAAAAAAAATCTTTCTCCATTAGAATGCTACATTAGCGCTGAGTACCTAACAATAGACAAAAATTCATCCGTGCGAAGCCGGGCCGGGCCGCTAGTATTTTTTATATTTTACAGGTAGGCGGACAAACAAGCCCTTACCACCAACCAAACCGAGTACACAAACATGTACTGCCCGCTGGGAATCGAACCCGGGACCTCTGGATCTAAACCGGTGGTCTTAACCACTAGACCACAGAGGCGGACTTAAATAGGTTGATGTGCAGGTGTCTATACCTTTTACTGCTGTGATATTCTAGATACTCATGGGTAATTCTATTTAGTTACTAGAATCCGTGGTATGTAAACCTACGTACGACTCTACACAAAAATAGCGTTGTAAATACAAAAACAACAAAGAAACAATAACTTATCATTTGTTAAAGTGAGTAGGAATACTCGTATAGGCTTTGAGTAGATTCGTGTTAGAAGGGAGCTTGGGCGAGTGAAACCACATGTAACTATTAGGTCCTTACCTATGTAATTGACGTTTTTTTCTCACTTATTAAAAGGTCTAAAAGTTCTAAAAGTCAAGACCGGTTGCTAATATTATTATACACCTATGTTACTTAGGCTTCAGTGATAACAATGATTATTAATTTTGTGTCTTTATCGCCCAATATATTTTTTTAATTTACTACTTTTTATGTTCGCGGAAATGTCCTTTTGTTTCATTATAGCTTTGAAGGGACTTGATTTCTTTTTTTTTAATGTCTGCTATATTTAGCTAGTGAAACAAACGCACTACTCTACAATTTTTATAGTGTTAACATAAATAGATGCTGAGAAAATTAAAAAAACGTTAGTATGAAAAATACAATTTTATAAAAAATCTTCATACAAAACGTCAATTTCATAGGTAAGGACCTTAATATTAGGGTACATTTATTGTGCTCAACCTTGTTGCAGCCGTGAAAAGAGAACGAGTGGCGGGCGCGCAGGCCCTTATATATTGGCAGACTGTCGCTGTTTGCGGGAAATATAGGAAATACTCATAAGTGATACATTGTCTAGATTGATTGCAACATAATTAGTTTCCCTTTGTCGGTGCCAGATGGCGCTAAATATACAACAGACTTAATATTTTTTCAGAAAAGAACAGTTGCTTCAACCACATACTTAAATCGCTGGTGCGGCGACCCGAAGTGGGTCTTGGCCTCCGACGTTAAAGTGCGCCATTTTGTTCGCTCTTGTGCCAGTTCCGAACATTCAGGCATGTTGATCTCCTTCAGATCCTTGGTGACTTTATCCTTTCAGCGATATCTTGGCCGGCCCACCGGGCGACACGATGCCCAGTTTGCTGCCCCAGATACGCTCTTTGGCATTTTTTCCATCTCTCACCTCTCACTGCTTCAACCAGTATCAATCAAAAGTAACCGTTTGACACGAATGCATTTTCGTATCTGACGCGTTTCCAAATACTCGTCCATTGCAGCTATACCAAAAATTCGCAATGGAATTGAATCAATTTGGCACAGTAAGTACTTATGCCGAGCCAAAAACCTGTTGCGTCGAATGTAGAGACAGCACAAATAAATATATGTAATAACTAAGTAATTAAGATGTTGAATCATCTATCAAAGTTCCTGTTGTCTGGTGACGCTGTAAAAGCTATTTGAAGCTATAAAATCCATATAAAATCTTTGTTTTATTCAAATAATCGTATCGATTCTTGTTAATCGATTCAAAAACACCTAATGTACTTTTGAATCGTCCAAAATGTTTTAACCTACTACCCGAGTCGCGATTCAAAAGCTTTACATACAGATTTATTAGTAAGTAAATAGCCTATAACTGTCCCACTGCTGGACAAAGGCCTCCATCTTTGAAATCAAGTCATCGCTACAATTGATGGGTAATGGCTTAATCACCACAAAATATAAAATTATTCAAAACGTATTGTTTTCTAAAGTTTACGCGAACACTACACATTGAAATGAAACAACTTTTACGGATCTACTCGCGTTTATTTTACACATTACTTATTTAATGTTTATCCTGACGTTTCGAACCCTTTGCAGGATTCAAATCGGTCAAGCCGTTTTTGAGTTTGAGCGTGACTGACGAACAGCAATAGATTTTTAAATATAGATGTAATTTAGATTTTCTCATTTTTGCCGACGTTACAAACATTAGCTGAAAACTCGCTCTCTTTGTACCGAGACTCGGCCGCGTGGAATATTTTTTTATTTTGCATTTTCTTTTTCATTTCAAAAATACCCTCCGTGTTTGTATGGGCTGAGGGATCTTGGAGCATGAAGCACAAATGATAAATGTTTTTCAAAGGCCGCCATTGTTCACGCTTTGTTAACTATGTATTTTTATTGAGAAGAACTTGTTTCGTCATGTAAAAAGGATGTTTTTTTCACTTATGATTTTGCTACAAGACACATTTTTATGTTGAATTGTTTAGACTGTTTTGGTAAGATTTTTTGCTTTTAATTTGATTGGTGCGATTTGTTCATGTTTAGGGGGTGATTTTTGAACCGGTGAATAATTTTCTCGTTATGATATAGATATAGAGTGCTCCTTTTTCTCATATTCAATGTCACTGATTACTTATTTTTAACACCGAAAATTCTTGAAAGGTATGTATCCTGATTAGGGTTGCCAACTTTTTTTAGACCAAATATAATATTTTTGATTCAGTACCCATAAAAACATAGTAGATAGGGAATTAATGAAAAAAAAATATAGTATCAAAATTTTTTTACTTTTTATTTTTAAGTGCTATTTGCTGCACTGAAGCTAAATTAAATATTTATAAAATTATATAAAATACAGTGAAAAAATGAAACGCCTACCCGACCCAGCCAGGAATTGAACCTGGGTCTTCCACAATCCGAGCGGCTGCACTGACCGCTATGCTACCGGGAAGGCTGACGTAAGCGCTGAATTTTGTCACTGCTATTTAATTTTTTTTTGGAGTGCTTATAGCTAGATGGCCGATGGCTAGTATCAAGTATAAAAAAATATTTATTTTATTTCTTAAATGAAAATTTTTTGCTGCTTTGAGCTTTTATTAATAGGTTTTTATTTTTAAGGAACGCTTCGTAACTATTATTACAATCTAATTTTAAGTTACAAAACACCATTATGTAACTCTGCTTATAAGAGACCGATACAGTATACTTACTATTTACTTATTCTGTGCCGATAGTGGCTCTGTTGCGCTCATCTTTCCACTTTGTGTTTATCATAGAAAACTATAGTAAAATATAGTAGTTTCATCTACTAAGTATAATATATTTTTAAAATAATAGTAGTTAGACACCTAAAATAGTAGGATACTATATTATATAGTAGGGTTGGCAACCCTAATCCCGATAATCAAATTATAAATAATGCAAATAATACTATATTTCTTGTGTATTTCATTCATTTTCATTTCATTTCATTTCACTATATCCATCTATCATGCATGATTCATGAGTGATATATTCGGGAACTTCTAGTCTCAATAAAAATGTGGGACATTCTCTGACCTCACGAGAACTTCTTAAGAGTATT
The DNA here is from genome assembly GCA_947562085.1 of Eudonia lacustrata. Classification (NCBI taxonomy): domain Eukaryota; kingdom Metazoa; phylum Arthropoda; class Insecta; order Lepidoptera; family Crambidae; genus Eudonia; species Eudonia lacustrata. Next base: position 13,509,719 of record OX387332.1, on the reverse strand, counting down.
TAAAAAGTTTGGTTGCACTGTTTTGTTTTCAAGTTCCCGAACACTTAAAGCTTATCTTATCTTATCTTAGTGGAGCCTGCCGAGGTTTCCCTCTCTCAGTACCACTTCGACGCATTGGGATATTTGGTGCAATCACTCTTTTTCCTCTGTGAAAATAGATGCCATAAGTTTGTCATCATCTTTGAGAGCGAAGTGCCTGACATCTCTAGCTTTGCATATACCGATCACGGAATTCCTATTTTTTACCTAGTAACAGTCGCACAATAAATGCCGTATTGACTCCCTTTACTATCCACATGCCCTACATAAGCAGCAAACAAATTTACGCTTTAAATAACACTTAAAAACACAAAATGCAAGGAGCTCTTTGCAGTTTTCCTCCAAGGAGTCCCTTTCGCCTACTTTGTCACCGTTTATTTAAAACCCCTTTTCTTCCCCTTTTACGGTGGATTATATGAAATTTGTGCAGTGTTGAGGAAATCCGCCCTACATTGTGAAACGTCAGCCTGAAATAATATGCTAACTGATATTATATATGCGGAAGTGCTGCCTCTTTTCTCCACTTTATAAAAGAAAAGAGAGGAGTTTTATTTAATTTAAATACTTTTTATTAACCCTTTTTATTGTTGTGTTGACTTGCAGTCAGACATTATTACTCGTATACTTTACATTTAAAAACTTAAAACTTATCTTATCTTACTTATCTTAACTTATCTTATCCATAAAATATTTAATAATAAAAAAATTTAATTACAGTATTATTTGCAATGTTGTAACTTATTTATTACAAATTAGGTAAGTGTTTTAAGATGAAATTTTACTAGAAAAAATCAACCAGTCTCCGGAAGCTCGAGTGGGAATCGAACCAACGACCCTTGGATTACCGGTCCAATACTGTGACCGCTGAGCTACCGAGGCCCCAGAAGACTTGTTGATTTTTTTCTAGTAGTTTGTGATTTACGCTGCAAGTCAGCGGTATTACGTCACTGTGAAGTTACTACTCTCACAGTCGAAAGAACACTTTTGCAAGTATTTAACAACCGATAAAGACGTAATTAACAAAGATTTTTTTTATATTTCTGGCTCTAATAATATACAATGTTATTTTTAGTTTATACGAAACCTGAAAACTGTTTGTTCAGAATCAGTAATAGAATCGATTTAAATATTTTTTATACCATGTTACATTTTGACCAAATAATATTTACAAAATCTCAAATAAAGTATACCCTACTAAAAACACAACGGGACAGCACAAAAAGCTTGTAACTTCGTGAGTTATCAAGATATTGTTTTTTTGTACTGATTCTTTAAATGAAAATATTTGACCCGTGTTTCGATTTTCGTATAAACTAAAAATAAGGTTGTATATCTTTATCTTATAAAATGATCAGATTTAAATTATATTAATTAAATTAAATTCAATTATTCTTACTCCTTACTAATATTATAAAGACGAAAGTAACTCTGTCTGTCTGTGTGTTACGCAATCACGCCTAAACTACTGAACTGATTTAAATGAAATTTGGTACAAAGGTAGTCTAGAGCCTGAGAAAGGACATAGGCTAATTTTTAATGCGAAAAAAGAGCTGTAAGGGTTTGAAATAGGGGATGAAAGTTTGCATGGAAGTGACCTAAAAAAATTAAAATTCGGCCGAAAGTCACTATTCCACTTCTTGTGGAATATATACTCGTATATGTTCTTTAACTTACTACTTTATACATAAACACAGCAGGCGTTAAAATTTGATAAACATTTAATATACATAAATACTAAGGCGCCCGCTTGTTTCTGTTGAAATATTGTACAGAAAACCAGCGAAGGTGACATTACAAAGAACGGTGGAATTAATGTGTACCTCTCTTTGATTAATGAGTAATGTTTGCGTAATCTTAAGAAGAAAATCACTCAAATTGTTTGGAATTTCGAATAATCCATAGTACAGTTGACGGCGAAAGTCGATGATTCAAACCAGAATGCCTTAATGAAACATTAATTCATAAATCATTGCTGATGCTGTGGTGTACTTTGAGATGTTTGACAGAAAGTGGTAATAATTATGTTAGCAAAAGTACAGTCGGCAACAAAAGTCGCTGAATACTTTAACTTTGTCAAATAACTTCTACTCTTTCAACTAGACTAGCTCTAGTCGGTGTAACGTTTTCCATTCATCTCTATCTCAAGCTAATTCTTTTTACTTCTTTATAAGACAAGATATACGCATTCTCTTTAATTTGTTGCTAATAGCTTCCCATGTTCCCGATGTGACCATTCATTAGATAATTATGACTAATTATCTAAAATGAGGAGGAGGAGGAGGAGGAGGAGGCCTTTGTCCAGCAGTGGACGTCTTTTGGCTGAGATGATGATGATGATGATGATCTAAAATGAATAAATTGGTTGCTAATCGCAAAACTCTAAAACGGCTTAACCGATTTGGCTGATTTCTTTTTGTTGTGTTTGATGAAGTCTGAAAAAGGTTCTTACTTATGGAGAGAAAGAACGTAAAACACACGAGGAAAATAGTAAAAACAACAATTTTCTTTTCCCATACAAACCACTGTCAAATATTTGACGTCAATCAAAACAAAACAAAGGCGCGTTAGGATTATCTTTGGTTACCTTAAAGTTGATTAGAGGTCACATTTATTTATTTACGCGCCAAGTAATCAAACAAAAAATATCGTGTACCATAGGGCATTACAATAAAAATTCAAATTCAAATTAATTATAGCTAAAGTCTTTGAATGTTATTTTTTTTTCTATTAGACTGCGACAGGCCAATAACTTTTGACAGAACGTAATCTGTCGGGGCAGCTATTAACATAAAAAAATCAATGTAACTTTGTTTTAGAGAAATAGGGCAGAACAAGGTCTGCCGGGACAGCTAGTATGCATAAAACTAACGTAAACGTAAAAATGTATGATATATTGCTAAAGTTATTCATCGACTTTTGTTGCTGTGTGTACGAGTACAGCTGATACTAGGCAGGTACAGTCACGAGCATTAACATGTATACACTTTTGACTAGTTTTGACACTAAAGGCTCTTTCAATTTAGACGTTTCGTCAGTCGGACCGCTGCGCTGCCGTGCGGTTTCATATTAAACACCAGCCGCACGACAGCCGCTCGACTGTTTTAATATGGAACGCAGAGGAAACGTGCGGCAGCTGTCCGATAACAAACGTGTAAATTGAAAGAGCCCTTATTCTGTTGCTACAGCTTACTACAGCTGGTATGGTTTAAGTAATTTTATCTAAATATATAAAAATGAAAACTGACGTAATTACTGACATATCAACGCACAGCCTAACTACTAAAATTTGAAACTTGAAATTTTGCACAATGCTTCCTTTTATAGTGTAGGTGAGCACTAAGAAAGGATTTTTGGAAATTCGGGGGATGTTTGTATGAAACACCGTATTTTTGTCATGACACCAACCAACACCTGTCAAAGGTGACAGTGATGTTTGTATGAAACACCGTATTTTTGCCATGACACCAACGAACACCTGTCAAATGTGACAGTACGATTCGTTTGTTTTGTTGTCATAGAAACTGTCAAAGCGGTACAAAGTCCGCCAGGTCAGCTAGTTTTATTTATTATTAAATATTCTGGTTTGATTCATCGACTTTTGCTTATGGCTGTACATATTTAATCTTGTCGCAACCATTGGTTGGACGGCGCATCAGCTTAGAGCTTAGACTTCGATGGAGCTTTGATAGATTCGCTCACCTATTTAGATGCTAATTCTCATTCTGAACGGGACGCGCTGTGACATGATCGATATGACATTAAAGTTTGCGTATTCCTCCTCTGGCGTAATATTATATGAGTAGGGAGCAATAGCAATGTAAATAAGAAAATGTAATGAATGTAGTTTTCTTTCATCATCCCCATTCTTTAGAGGAGTTTGATGGTGCAGTGGGTAGCGCGCTTGGACTGTGATTATTGAAGTTAAGTAACTTTGGAGGAGTCCATGCTTCGGACGGCACGTAAAGCCGTTGGTCCCGGCTGCATTTGTAGTCGTTATTAGATACTACCACCGCACCGCACTGGGCCCGCGTGGTGGTTTATGGCCCGTTTTTGTGGCGTTTCCATCGGAAGGCTCGTGTCCCGACAGTGATGATGATGATTCTTTAAAATCAAGTAGGGAGCGGAGACACGCTTGGCTTGAGTTTTCTCTAAAGGCCAGCTTAGGCCAACTGCAATCTCTTTTCAATAAAAAATAAAACATAATATAAAACACAAGCCGCATAACATAAACATAACATAAGCATAAAACGGGTCGCACTAGTTTTTAAACTTTTAAATTATTGCTCAATACTCAATACTCAATACTTTATTGCATTCCATAATGTTAACACAATAAGATGGTAGGTTTTTACAATGGATCAATTATGGACCCTGTCGGGCACAGCACAGCTTTAGTAGGAGAGGAAGAGAGATCATTAGTATTTTAATTATAATTATATCATATTTATTTGTATTATAATTTATCATTGATTAAAAATTAATTTATAATGTTATATTGGAATATAATACCTATGTATTTTTGTGTCATTTGCCCAGCGAGCGATACATAGAATATTTACTTTAAATTATTAATATTTTAGTTGTCACCTAGAAAGTGAGTTTTCAATTAGTTTGGTTTAAGCTGTCACAAATTAAATCCCCAGAGGTCCCGGTTTCATTGACCAGTGGGGGGTACATGTTCGATACTCGGTTTGGTGGTTGGTAGGGCTTTTTTGTCCATCCGGCTAGCTTCCACCAGCTTATCTAAATTTGTCGCCATAACGTCAATGTTAGTAGCATTGTTGTGTTCCGGCAGCTAGAGACAAGTTAGCCAGTGCCTCAGTAGTTGAGGATTCCGGGTGAAGTACACTCCCACCTTCGGCCTTATCATCACTTAGCATAAGATGAGATGAAGGCCAAGTGCCTACCCGTAAGATATAAAAAAAACGAACGAGCCTTACAGTAGTCGCATATGATGTGTAACATTTGACATATCACCTTTTGAAATCAATATTAGAATAGAAAATAGAATATAGATTTACAAATCATATATAGAATGCAGTAAATACTCATTAGAAGATATTTCACACTGTTATCCTGTTACACTGTTACGATCACATTTCTACGAAATCACTCGCACAGATATTACGACGTACAACGGACATTGGGCATAACTGGTGGCTTCCCCGCTAACACGTAACAGTTACAGGATCACACTGTTACGACCCTACTTCCGTCCCTTTTCTACGAAATCACACCCACAAATTGTATAAGGCGAGCAGAAAGAAATTACACATCCAAAAACATTGAATAAGTATGGTTTTAAATAGTGGTTATTTTGGAGTATGTCACTTTAGAACAGCCAGATCACCAGTTTCTTTTCTCACTACCTTTTGTGATTCCAATATTCTCTAAAGAGCAAATCCTTCGTGTTAGCAAACAATAGCGATGATCATTTGAGAATACCGTAGCGTCTCCGAGTCTCTCGATATTTGAAATTTAAACATATTCGTGACTTCACGTTGCTGCTTTCACTCGTCTTATCTTATTACGTTTGTCTCATTTGCTTATATTGAAATGAGGTTGATGATTTCGGCACGCAATACGTGGCATTGTATATTAGAAACATAACTAGTGCTAAAAAAACACAAATGTTGAAAAAATTTCCACGAGCAGGATTTAATGACGGTAGTTGATGACATTGAATGGGCGCCTTTGGCTTTCAAAGTAAAAAATAAATAGTGTTGAATAATTTCGGCGGGCTGGCTGGTTAGAACCACGATAGCTCAATTGGGAGAGCACTTGACTATGTCAGAAGGGTGCGGGTTCAAATGCTGCTCGTGGAAATTTCTTCAACATTTGTGTATTTGTAATTTGTTCGCAACAAAATTTGCGTTTAAAAATATATAAACATTTTATAACTAGTGCTTTTGAGATTACCGAGCTTAAAATCGCAACTGTTATTGTATAGCAAAGTTTTTAAAAGGGAAGGCAAATGACTCTACTTTACCTGATGATAAGAGTGAGAGTGTTTTTAATAAAAATAAAGTATGGAAAATACTTTATTTCCGACAAATGCGTGCGTTTGAACGGAATATTCCTGTTGACTTCATTTCTGAACTACTGAACGATACTCAGACTCAGGTGAAGTGAAACGAAACGCAACAATAATTTCTGAACGCGCTATAAATCAATAAAAAATTATTAGATAGCGCCAAGAGTACAAAGAAATATGTTTAAACATTTAAATAAACAAATTTGGAAAATACTTTCTTTTTTCTTCAAATCCTTTTTTTATACTAGTTAGTGATAGATTTATTTTAATTTCCTGAAAAATAGTTGGCAACCCTAAGCAGATGCGACGACAGCCTGTGAAGCAGGATTGTGGCTCGCTAGCCGTCCTAACCTTACCGAACCGCAAGCTGCTTCTTCACACCACATTTAAAGGACCTCATTTTACCCCGATCTAATCCGAACCCCTCAGAGAATCTAGTAGGGCACGGGGACACGCACTAGTGCGTGATGCCGTTCCCTCTAGAAAACCTCCGAAGGTGATTCGTTCACACGGCTTGAGGAACCCTTTAAGAAAATTAGCAAACTCTCAAAAAAATAAAATAAGACCTCATGATGTAGGAAGGAGAAAATACGTGTGCTGGAAGAGCATGCTCTCCACAAAAAAAATGTAGTTTTTTTATTTTATTTTTTATACATAGTTCGGCAAATGACTCCACTCCACCTGATGTTAAGTGGAAATGGAGTCCAGACGCGAGGACAACTGGTGCAGCGTGAAAACAACGCAGCATCAGTCACCCTCACCCTGCCGGCCCACAAGGTGCTTCACGCCTCGTTTGAAGGACCCCATGTCATAGGGAGGAGGGGAAACGTGTGCGGGTAGACTAGCATTCTTTTTTTTGGTGGTGAAACACATTAATCTTTCTACCAAATTGATACTAAGCTGTGGTACGCATGGCCGATTAAACGCTCTTTTGCCGGCTCAATGAAAAAAAAAACTTGAACAGTAACAATCGAAATGCATTCGAAATCTTTTCCTGAACAAAGCATTTGGAAATCGAGCTACACTATCCACGGACACTTGATTATTGGAAACCAACAAAGTCGAAAACGACCCGTTCCGCCCTCGTTCCGCGAGCGAGCGATTCACCGATAAAAAATTAAAAAGAGATCTTCCATTTTTCCAATTCCAACTTGAAATTCCCATTTTGAAATTGACAGAACTCTTGAAATTTTCATTACGTCAAAAGTGGAATAAGATCGGACCTCTTTGCACAATAAAAACCCCGTGCTATTCGAACTGGCAGCTACGCAGTGGCGAGCAAAATAAAATATAAAACGGGTGAAATCGAACGACTGACGATAAAATTTTATTAAAAAAAAGAAAGTCTGTAATGTCAGTTGCAAACCTTATTAAGTATTATGTTAGGGTTGTCGCTGACGATCTACTTGAAGTACAGATTCAATATTAGTTACATTATTACGTCTTGACGTGAAATTTTGTTATAGTTAGTTCCTTTAGATTCTTGTGATTTTAATATTTTTAGAACATTTGAACTAAAGTAGGTACTAAATAATAAAAATAATAATACAAGTTGAACTGATTTCTGCCGGTTTCTTTTTGATAGGATACTAGGTAGTATCCTATCGTATCTATAATATGATCTATAATCTATCTGAAACGATGTTAAAATCGTTTACGAAATAGGTATAACTAAACATGTTGAGGAATCTAATAAAATAAATAAAATTAGCAGTTAAGATTCCTGCCAAAGAAGGTCAATCTATAATGGGGAGATTGGGCAATGAGGTAAATTTTAATGATTAAGAGAGACTTAGTGTAGGAACATACTATGCCGAAATTACGCGACCGAAGTTCGGCGTTTTCGGCCTCAGAGGTTAAAGGCGTACGCTATAACGCAACGTAATTTCGGAATTATGTGTCGTCAGTAATTCAAATAGCATTGCAGGCGTAATCATGCCGAACTTCAGTCGCGTAATTTCGGCATAGTATGTTCCTACACTTACGAAGCACAGAGAAGTTCTAAATATTTAAATTCGAACCCTTCCGGTGACCCGGCACAGTGAATGTTAGGTACTTAATTTGCTAGATCGCAACCTAAACGCTAGCTGCGCTATCGAGTTGTTTTTCCACAATAGAACTTTAATTATACTCAGGCCAAACTCGATGTGAATTTTAAAAAAAAATCTTCTTCTTTCTTTGTTTAATGTACAATATGTGCTTTTGCACAATTCCGCCAAAAAAAGTATTTACAATTCTCTCTCTAATATCAAGTAGTTTCAGACACTTTTTACTGTTTCTTGAGAGAAAGTCACCATTATTCGTTGTTTTCATGTAACTCTCTCAAAACCAGTATAAATATATATTTTGCATTAATAGATGACATATTTTTATAGATACCAAGTGCAAGCCCTGAAGTTTACACTCGTGAAAGGACTGGATTTCAATTTCAACAAGTAGCCTGGTGCGATACTCCGACGCGACGCACGTGCACATTACACTGTAGTGCCATAACAATGGGGCAAATAAACACAATAGTTTATTTTATTTTTATTCCACCGAGTTTGTGAACGTACTTGGTCTACTTCTTGATTAGTGGTAACTGCTGCAGAGCCTCACAGTACCTTGGGTATGATTCGGCGTTACCGACTATGACGGCTTAGTTTTTATGCTTCTGTGTTTAGAAATTATACTGGATTTTGAACAAACCGGTACACAGCTATTACTCCTGCGACCTATGTATAAATATAAATTTCATAACAAAATAACGTACCTTACAGATGGGGTTGCCAACTATTTTTCAGGAAATCAAAGAAATCTATCACTAACTAGTATAAAAAAAGGATTAGAAGAAAAAATAAAGTATTTTCCAAATTTATTTATTTAAATATTTAAAAACATACTTCTTTGTACTCTTGGCACCTCAGAACAATAACTGAGCTTGGCACTATCTAATAATGTATTATTGTTTTATAGCGCGTTCAAAAATAAGCGTTGCGTTTCGTTTCACTTCACCTGAGTCTGAGTATCATTGGTTAGCAACCCTACTTACAGAGGCAGCATTTGGTCGATAACAGATAGAGAGAAATATTAGCTAGCATTAAATACTATTAACAATATCATTTGTTGCACTTTACGAATTTAACTTCAATTTCAATATTATTAAGGTATAATATTGTCTGAAATTGTTCTGAAACATTCAGGCTGAATATACGAACCCCTGGTTACCCGGATTAATCGTACACTAGTTGGACATCCCACGGCCCACGTTACATAATACTATACATAAGTTTATGTAACCAAGTCAATTTATACAATTGGTCACGACACACAACAGCTACGGGCATACGATTGTCGCATACGTATCGTTGTATTTCACGGGATTTCGTTGCAAACCCCGAAAACGCAAAACGTTTTGGTCTGTCTGTAACGGCCAGCGGTCAAAGCCGAAATGTTCATTTCATTATATAGCTGGTTTTTTGGGATAACTATTGTATCAGAAAGAAAATAGCTTATTTTACTGTCCCAGAGAAAGGCCTCCATAATAAATAATAATATTTTTTTTTAAATGCAAGGAATTCATCGCTTTAACTGAATGATTATTGGCTTAATATTTCATCCCCATCACCAGCTCCATCCCTATGGATGGAAACACTTCAGAGAGAACGGGCCATAAACCACCACGCGGGCCCACCCAGTGCGTTCAAAAAATTCAAAATTCAAAATCATTTATTTAGTTTAGGCTACAAATAGCTCTTATGAACGTCATTATGCCATGTTTGTTAACAACTGCTAATTTAGCCGGGAACACCAGCTTTACGTGACTTTTGGAACACGGAGGAGCTAGAGATGATAAATTTTTGGTCACACATCCGGTGAACGGTCTTTGCGGACGTTGCTTAACCTTTTCACCGCCCAACTATTCTGCACGCGATGTCCCGCTGTACGCCAACGTATAAATGTATTTTAATAAAGTAGGTACAAAGAAGAACTTATATAGAAGTGCTGGCGTGGACGGCACGAAAATCTCGAACTTCTATAGAAGTAGTTGGCGGTAAAAAGGTTAATATCGGCAAACGCAGACCTTGGCAGCCGCAGCCCTAACGTTAACCCTGTCGAGCTCCTTTCCAAGCATGTTTAAGGAAAACTGTTAAAAATATATCTTTTTAAAATTGAGCGTTATTTTATAAATTTTATTTTTCCTTGTTTCAGGACGTCATACACACAATCAGCACGCCACACGGCCAGGTGCAGAGGATCGTGGTGTTCAAGAAAAATGGCGTCCAGGCGATGGTTGAATATCCTTTTCAATACTTGTAACATATACCGAAACGGTATTGGTTTTTCAATATGGGAATAAAACAACTTATATTGATATGAAATGAAATGAACAATATCCATTAGAACACTCACAGTAACATCACAAAGTAAAAAGACTGCAGAAAGTAGGTAAGCTTTTTTTATACATGCCGCGGCCGCGCTTGACCAACGCACACGTAATTCGCAAGTTTACGTGCTATGTAGACGATTTTAATGAATCCGCGTACAAAGGAACCACAGAATACCATTTGAGTCGTTTAAATAGTGGACGAGTTAGGAATACGGACCAGTTAAGAAGTTGACGAGTTAGGTATATGGACGAGTTAGGAAGTGGACAAAGTAGGAATTATAGGGGGACGAGATGGGAATATGGACGACTTGGGAAAGTGGACGAAGTCGTCCTGAAGGTATAAATATACCCTCTCACGGTCACGGACGCTTGTACTACAAAACAGTGTTTAATGTTAATAAATACGTGTTTAAAATACTCTGTCTCTGTCTTATAATATCAGCTAAATAGTGACAGCATCTTTTTTGAGCATTGTCTAACTAACTTAAGCCATCGTTTTGTGGTAACGCAGGGAATCTCGGACCAGCTCGCAACAGTCCGAGCGCATGCTGGAAGCTTACCTTCTGGCTCTCATCAAAGGAAAGGTCCTTTCCTTTTATTTTATTAGTTTATGGCTTCGTGCGATTAGCATATTTAGCCAGTGTTAAAGTAATTTTTCTTACAAATTAAACAATATTTTCTTCCTGTATGATGATAATAATGAATGATAATGGAAATGAGAAGTGAGAAATGATATACCCCCAACCCCTCGAGCATCTATCTCAGTAAAGATGTGGGGCTTTATTAAGTCCTCGGACGGACTTCTTGAGAGAATTTGAAAAGTGACGTTGCGCTGTTTTTTTTTATTTCCCAACACTCATGCACACTCACGAACACTTAACGGTTAATAATCCACCATTATTTCATATTAATATTCGACATAACACAAATTTTTGACAATAAAAGAAAACTGCAGACATGACTCTTCACTTTCCCGCCAAGAAGTCCAATGCAGTCTACTTATTTTGTGTTAGCATAGTTAAAAATACCAAAAAGCATAATTGTGTCCTTTAAGAAATGTAAATCAAATGGAATACATTTATTGGCGCTTACTGCTGAATTACACGATGTTTACAATAACAATATAAAGCAAAAACAAAAGACAAAGTGCGGCCAACTAGGCCCCAGCCTCAGCACGCGTTACAGCGACATAAAGTCGCTGCATCGCAAAAAGGAACTCGACTCAGCTAGTCTTCCGTGGAGACACAGAATAAATAATAGTACTGTGGAGACTTTAGTTTTGTGTGAATTGGACGTAGTACTATTATTTATTCTGTGGTGTTGCGTTGTACACACGCACGGCTGTAATCAGACTGTCAGACTACCACAAACGTCAAATTTCAATAGACTTTGAACTTTAAGTCTAAGAAATATAATTAAAAATGTATTGAAGGAATTTGACAGTTTTCGATAGGTCGATGTGCAGACGTGTGCACATAACATTTTATTTTATTTTTACAGCTGTGTCAATCTACAACAATTATCTTAGTTGAACAAACTATTTCTTCTTATACACTAAAGAGAGTTGAGGAGGCTGCTAATCAAATGGTATAAACGTACTTACGCTCTTAACGTAAGGCATATTATTATCTATGAGGATATAATATGCCTTACGTTAAAGATTTTGGCGTTAGCGTATAAAAAAATGTTGAGCATCTCTGCTTTTTGACGCCGCCCCGGTAATAGCTTCATTGATCGAACTTATGCTTGAACGGGAAACGGGCGCTGAAAGGTAATATTGATGAAAGCAAAAAAATATTTAGAGTATAATACTCAATTGTTAACACTAAAGATTACTAGTGCAATTTAATGTCATGTCATCTACGTCCATTAGCTTGCACAGAATAACGGTTAATCTGCAGTATACTATGATTGTTATTTAACAACAGCCAGTATTCAATTTCTTGATTTAGACAAAAAAAACTTGTAAATTATTGACATCCATGTCAATATTTGAAATTTTAAAACTTTTATTTTAATACTGCGTGCATACCAAATGTTGACGCTATTACATAAAACTGCTGCTGTGTCAATAATTGGTGGGGTGACGACGAATGGTATAAACATACCATACCATACCATACCGTAAATTAAATAAGGTAAACACCTTATTTAGTTTTTTGTAAAGATTAGGTATTATTAGTGTGTTTTTAACTTTTTGTTCCCTGTATACAAGTAGGTAGTTAACACCGAATTATCGACATGCCCCAGAAACTTTTCCATTCGAGTAACAAGCAAAAACCCTTACCCGAGACCGAATCAATCATACCACTGTCAGTTGTGCTATGAACCGTCTGGTTGTCGCCTATACGTACAGTCAACAGCAAAAGTAGCTAACCACTTTAGCAATTTGTCAAACTATACATACTCGAGTCATATTAGACATAGTATTCACAATTATCTTTGTAAATATCTCGTATCAGTTAGATTTCTTGAGAGAAAGTCATCATTATTCGTAATTTTCTTAAAACCAGCTAACTGTACTTTGCCATGAACAGCATATCAACACCCACTCTAATAAAAATTTTACCTCAAGCCTATATTCCTACTCTTAAGGTATGGTACTTTAACCACCTCCTATAGTTAGGTCCCAGGTTCGATTTCCAACCAAGGAATCTATGCCTTACTCTGTTTGGTTGGTGGTAAGACTTGTTTAGTCGGGTCCGGCCGCTATGCACCCACATTGAAAAAGTTATTATTCCGGTATGCACCCGGCCGCGTTGCCCCCGTTTTAAAACCATCGTTTTTTGGACAAGACTTTTGAGCAAATACTGTTGAAAACAAAAGTGTGAATTTAACTTATATTTATTTTGTGCTGTGAGTATATTATCATCATTTTAGAATTAGTAAGAATAGTTTTTTTTTATATTCTTTAAAAACAGTATAACATCGCAATTTTTTTTCGCGGCTTGCGTTGCATTTTACCTTTTTTGTAATAAAATTTTAAAATGTATCGTATTTCTTCATTAGATTCACTCATCTTGACAGTAAGAAAAACAAATAAAAAACACATTTTCCTAAATTGAATTTGGAATTATCTTCTTTAAAATTTAAACTTTTAATGATACCAAAACCAGCCAGATGCAAATAGTATAGCCAAAGAAATTTTATTACAAGTTCATACATACTATATGCGAAAAGACTTTTTCCCCAACCTTATATTTATTTCGTAACTAAATAAAAATTAACTTACAGTTCAATCTTGAATTCAGCTTAATTTATACTAAATTTAATACATTAGATACCTAAAATACACACATAAGTCATGATTATGATCTTAATTTTCATTTATTTTTTTAACCATTGTCTACTCAACCGTACTGATTCGAATATCATGACAAAAAGAGAAACTATGGGGGCAACGCGGCCGGGTGCATACCGGAATAATAACTTTTTCAATGTGGGTGCATAGCGGCCGGGGGCAAACCGGACTGGGACCATAACGGCCGGACCCCGTTTAGTCCCTCTGTCTAGCTACCGCCATCTTGTTAGTCTGTCGCTGTAACAGTTCTGTTTGTAGCTTAGCGTGTTCGGTCACACAGCAGTTGCTTCGCTTGAAGCTACGCTAGGTGTTAGGCTAGGCGCCTAAATATATATATATATATATATATATATATATATATATATATATATATATAGCTACGCTACCACTAGGACCCCACAACAGCCTGCAACTCGGAAGCCGTGAAGAAAAAATCAACTTTGTTTTTATGGCCTGCTCTATTTTCTATAAGAGCGTCGTATCTCGTTTAAAGTTTCACAACAGGGAACTCCTTCATTTCACCTGATGATGAAAGGCTGAAGGTGGAAGGGCATTTCACCTGGAATTATCTCTCTTAATTTTAAATTTGAATTCTCCGAAAGAAGTAGTTTCTTTGTTATCTTCTCCACAAGCAGAATCAAAATGATTTGTTCTCAGCGTTCTGTGTAGCGATTATATATATATATATATATATATATATATATATATAATTCCAGGTGAAATGCCCTTCCACCTTCAGTCTTTCATCATCAGGTGAAATGAAGGAGTTCCCTGTTGTGAAACTTTAAACGAGATACGACGCTCTTATAGAAAATAGAGCAGGCCATAAAAACAAAGTTGATTTTTTCTTCACGGCTTCCGAGTTGCAGGCTGTTGTGGGGTCCTAGTGGTAGCGTAGCGGGTAGATGGATAATATTTATGGCATCGTCGTCGTATAATGCGAACTGATGTTATAAGGATAAATCATACAACTAGTGCAGCTTACAAACTATAAATACATATTGGAACAGTTACACAAAGAGTTTGGTGTGTGAGTCAGAAAGCTTCCATGTCCTCGCTTTATATTAATAACAAATAAACAAATTTGCAATATGTGTATTATTAAAAACATAGAGACATTTTTCGATTGGGGGCGAGAGCCTTACCTAACTTAACACACTATAAACCAGCATAAAGATTGGTATCTCTTCGTACACTACATTAATTATAACTATTTATCAACGACCCAGTTTTATGAGTGCTGTGTATATCACTGTAATATATCCTAAATGTCTTGTAAGCGTGCTTAATATAAACGTTTGCATGGATAGTAAGGGATACCGTTTTTTTTCTGCAAATTATGTGTTTTAAACATTCTTTTGATTTAGCTGTTCAGCAATCGCTGACAGTGCGGCCACACCCGTTGTCCCCGTTAGTGAGCTGTTAAAAACGCTCATAAGTAAACATACACTTTAGGGCCACACCCCACGCGTGTTCTCTGCGAGAGGTGCCGATCTTAACGATTGGTCGAATCGATTTTATTGTTCTACTAGCTGTGCTCGCGACTTCGTCCGCGTGGAATAGTGACTTTCGGCAGCATTTTAAATTTTTTAGGCTCTTTTCCCGTTTTTGCAACATTTTTCACTGATGCTTCGCTCCTATTGGTCGCAGCGTGATGTTATATAGCCTAAAGCCTTCCTCGATAAATGGACTATCCAACACAAAAAGAATTATTCAATTCGAACCAGTAGTTCCTGAGATTAGCGCGTTCAAACAAACAAACAAACAAACAAACTCTTCAGCTTTATAATATTAGTATAGATTTCAATTAGTGATCGTTACTAAATATCGTTTTTTCTAGAAGTCGATGATCGCTAAATAAATAGATCTAACACGGTAACGGATGAACATATATGAGAGATCCCGAAAGAACCTTATTTTAAGTTTTTTTATGTTTAAGCGTCGGTAGTTCGGTACTCTATCATATACTAGAAAGATGTTCAGGTTGAATGCGAGAAATCGTCGTACTATATTAGAATCCTACAATCCACGTAGCTCCATGATTGGCTCCATTAGAATACTGACGTGAGCCTATAAAAGTATACTTAACACGAGCGTGTTAGCTTTCCGGGTAGGCTAACAGATATATTATAAATGTTGTAATAGCGCATTATTAATAATGTATAAAATTATATTATTTGGGGTCATTTGGTTTGGTTAAGACTGTAATACTAAACACTTTTCCTTAAGAAGCATCTATTGGTCAAATAAACAAATCAATCATCCATAAAAAAATCTATATTACGACCACTCTAACTACCCCATCTTTTTTTCATGTCTTTCTTGTCGAGTAATTTCATCAACTCGGCCTATTTAAGACGAGCTGAAGAAAATCAAAATAAATAATATTTTCATTCTGCATCACGTCACACGTTTTAGTATCAAAATGAAAAAGGTACAATCAGCAGAAAAAGTGTCAGTTTTTTTCTGGTAGACATTAAATGTAGTATTCCTTAAATCTATTCGATTTACGACAGGCTCCCAGTTTTAATTACCAAAAAAGCAGTTAAAATTTTTACGACTGCCGCCGTGCTACAGAGTGATCGTAAAAGAATGCATCGTTTAATGAAAAAAAATCAATTTCTCATACATTTAGTAGTGTCAAAGATTGCTACTATAAAAGCAAAATGAATAAGAAATGAGAATAGTTCTCAAAATCAGTGTTCTATTATGAAATTATATAATTAAACAGACTGATTGGTCAGTTTTGTGTCGTCGGCTCGGCCGAACGGACAGACGCTTAGGTCGTAGTTCAGTCACTTTAGACAAGGGAATTACCTTTCTGTTGCGGTTATGTGTGATATGTTAAAGTCGTACATTTATCTACACGTATTAATTACAAGATAGTTTTTTTACTAAAAAAAATTAACCAGTTCAGGAAGCTCGAGTGAGAATTGAACCCACGACCGTAGAGTGCGTACGTAAAACTTTACGCACGTGACTTTACGGCACAAAAGAGTGATAGAAGGTGTATGGACGGACATACGCCTTGTCACACTAAAGAGCATTTTTATTTATTTATTTATGACTAGGGGCAGCTCGCGGTTTCACCCGCGTGGTTCCCGTTCCCGTGAGAATATCGGGATAAAAAGTATCCTATGTTTTAATCCAGATTATAAACTATCTGTATGCCGAATTTTATCCAAATCCATCCATCCGTTGCAGCGTGAAGAAGCAACAAATATACACACAAAGTTTCGCATTTATAATATTAGTGTGATTAATTAGTGTGATAACAAATCTTACAACATTTGTTTTATGTTTGTTGATATCTATCAATTAATACGTGTATTTAAATTATTTTTGAATTTAGCATTCACAGTGCTTTCTTTAAATTTGACTGCTGAGCTCGGTTTCGGTAACTCGGCAGTCAAAGCATTGGAGCGGATGAAAATATCGAAATGCTCTTGTAGTGTGACATTCGGACATACAAATTCTATCACTCCTTTGTGCCGCAAAGTTGTACGCACTCTAGAATTCATAAAAAAACAATTACGATTTCAATAACTCAATCGCAAATGTTTACGTAATCGTATTAATCGTTACGAACAAGAGTACACAGCTGCTATTCAAACGTATAGGAATCTGTGATAACAATAAATAATGCGGCAATTACGCATGTTTCCTACGCGAGATTTATTTTTATTTGCGTTTCGCATTTGAAGCAGCCGGTTGAGTTATAGAACGCACGTGCTTTAGTCGATTAGACAAATGCCTTGTGTTTTGTGGGAATAGTTTTTTTTTAGGTACATGACTCCGCGGAGTCCAGATTCGAAGTCCACGCTTTAGTGATGCTATTCTTTCTAGAACTTCTCTGACGGTGGTTCGATCACACGGCTTTAGGAACCCTATAAGTGTATCGCCGCCCACAAACCGGTGTCCACCAAGTCCGGTGACGCTGTAAAGGAAATCTGCGATCAAGGCAAAATCGCTCCAAAAAAAGCTGTGAAGTCAGCTCTAGTGGATCAGCATTGTGATGCATATTGCGTTTCAAAAGTGATTGCGATTGCAGTAGATGTTTGAAAGTAATTATTGTCGGAATGTATACGTACTATGTTGTTTTTTTGTAAAAAAATACTAGATACTTAAAACAACATTATTAGTATCTAGTATTTAGGAACAGTTGCGTTGCGTTCTTTTTTGTAGTTTTTAAACGCTTATATTATAGACACGAGACAGTTTAATCTCATTTAAGGCCTAATTTTTAATCCCAGTTTAAGCCCACCATCTCGAATGAAATATTTGTTTATTTAGGTAAGAGAAGCGATAGATCTATCGCTTCTCTTACCCAATCTAGGTACGTGGTGGCGTTTTGTTCGACATGTTTTACGTAAAATGTAAATGTTTCGTTAAAAAATAAAATCGGACACCATTTTAAGGAAATTGTTAATTAATTGATTGCGTTGTGTATATTTGACAACCCCACTTTTTGGCGAGAGTATAATTTCTTTTAACCCCCCCAATATTTGACAACCCTAACGAAGCGTTAAATCATTCAGTGCGGGACGCGGCGCACTCGCTCTGATTTAACACGAGCGTTTCGTTTCGATTCGTCATTTGTCGCTGGTGTGTCGCGTTTTGTTCGCTTTCTGTTTGAATTAGTCAGGGGTTGTGTGCGTGCGATAGTCTAGTATTGAACCTTTTTGTACATAAAGGTTAGTCGCAAATACATTTTGCGTGTATCTTCGTTTTGTGTGATATCTTGTGTACGTTTGTTAAGGGTTGCCACTGCCAATGTTTAGTAATGTTATATGTCTGTGTAGTTTACGTATATGAGATAAAACAACGATTAGTTAATTAGATCAGCTAGCCAGGCGGACTTAATAAAGCCTTAAGCCAAACATATCAAATACAGTAACATACACCACTCTGCTGGGAATCGAATTCTAAAACTTTTGGCCTCAGAACAGTGACCTAACCATTAGACACCAGATTCATCATCATAGTTCATCACATTTCATAGTTTTGTAATATTTGAATTCTCATAAAAGAACTATTTTTTTCGATACGGATATATATAAATATGACGGTAGAAGAATACAGGTCGGCGAACTAACTTGGATTCGTCGATACAATTTTCTGTCTTGGATTTCCAAAATAAAAATATAATCGTATTCTTTACAGTTACCTTAATGATATTTTATAATCACAATTTATTAATTTAAAAACAATGGCCGGATGGAAATGGATTTTAAAAACTAAAAAAGTGTTGAAAAAATATTCTTTTGATAACTTTTTCGGGAGAGACTTCTTGGCGGGAAAGTGAAGAGTCAAGTCTGCGGTTTTGTTCTATTTTCTAAAATTTGTGTTATGTCGAATATTAATGTGAAATAATGGTGGATTATTAACCGTTAAGTGTTCGTGAGTGTGCATGATTGTTGGCAAATGAAACAAAACAGTGCAACGTCACTTTTCAAATTCTCTCAAGAAGTCCGCGTGAGGACTTAGTAAAGCCCCACATCTTTACTGAGATACTCGAGGAGTTGGGGGGTATATTTATTTCTTCAATTATCATTCATCATCATCATACAGAAAGGAAATATTGTTTATGTAGGTATTACTTTTAAGAAAAATTACTTTGACACTGGCTAAAAGTGCTAATCGCACGAAGCCATCAAGTAAACGAAAAAAAAACTTTTTCGGGATTTTGCATTATGTGAGCCCATATTTTATGGATACGAAGCTACCAGCCCGAAGTTAGTACATAATTAAACGTAGCCCCGTCCAATCTGTTTGAATAAAGTCATCGCGTTTAAAACTTATTTCTTGTAATATCGGATCTGAGCTAGAGATTAATATCAGGGAGATTTGATGTTTCACTCCAATGAAAGATTTAAATGAGGTCGCTTTTGAACTTGGTGATCCAGATTACGGGCGACGTAGGTTCTAGAGAGTTATATTATTAGCTGTTTCTGATGTTGTCTAACTGTAGTAGATGCACCTGTTGACAGCGGGTGTCGGTGTCTCGGTCTCGATTCCCTCTATTCTAAGAGAGTGATGTTTGAATTTTTTAATGGTTATAGCTTTTTGGTTGGGGTTGGCCATGATATGTAATTTTTTTTTTATGAATATTTGTACCTCTTTGGTCTTTATAGCATAGTCGAAATTTAAGGTTTTAGAAAATGGTTCCTTACGCCTAACAATCCTCAGAGGTTTTTGATAGGAGATGTTATCATGCAACTGTATCCTTATCCCCAATTATTTACATAGACGTGTTCGAGTCGGTTGTGTGTCGGTGACGTACTGACTATAAATATCGAGAATCATCCACGCTCCTCTTTATTTTCTTATCTGTTTTATCTTAACTATAACTTTAATATCTTATATCTATATTAATAAAAATCAATTGCCGCATCACTTGAGGCTCAACCGATTTGGCTGATTTATTTTGTTGTTGTGTTAGTAATTGTCAGGACAACGCTTGTATCAAAAAAAATTTCGACGGTTCACGGGTGTTTACTGAAGTGGACAAAGTCGCGAGCCACCAGTCTTATTAATAAAACAGATCTACTACTATTCATAAAAAAAAAACACTTTTTATACTCGACAAGCACTTTGTCCTCAAATATTTTCGAACTTAACCCAAAAGCGATTCGTCCAGAAAACGGTGTCTGAACTTAACTAGGTGCCGTTTGCAGACAATGGGTCGAGATAGCCTATCAGAAATGGATTAATGTCGGCGATCAAGCCGAGGTATTACAGTGGAGGGTTAGTTGGAGAACGTTGTATGTACCACCGAGGATTATACGTCTGTTCTACTCTGGCAATAATGTTGAAAAATGTATGAGATATATTTAATTTAATTTTTTTTCGAACCCTCCCTGGAGTATTAGTGGGTTTAAACCTCAGATCCAGGCGTTCCGGGTTCTATTCCTACCTCTGGTTTGCTATTATTTCAGTTTGAAAGTGTTGAAAATACTTCTAAGTGAGTATTAGTATTTTTTCAACACTTGCCTAAATTGAAATTTTATTTCCTAAAAAAAATTTGCAGTAAAATTTGCGTTAAATTATACCTTTATAATTATATAGTTTAGTTATAAGTAGATATCCATATTTGTACCATTTTCATCTCATCTTATTTAAAACCCAATGTGCTTTTAGCCATCGTATTTTTATCTTTATATAGGTATTACGTACACTTTAAACATTCGAAAGAAATGTTTTATACACCAATCATTCATATTGTATGGGAGACAATGGGATCTGGGGGTATTATAGGCACGGAGCTTTTTGTGAAAAGGGTGAATCGAAACAAGGGGACATTTTTTTGGGGAAATGTCCATTAATAACAACATGGAAATTTGGAAAGTACAAATTCATTGTCGTGGTCTCAATACCTACAAAAGGGAATTGTTTGTGTTGTTTGATAAAAATGAGGTATTCTGTGAAGAGCTGTGGGTCGAATAGCAGTTATATTTATTTTCTAATTGTACAAAACTCGGATATAAAAAAGATTCTGCCTTGAACTTTTCATCGTGGGTTCGAATCCCGCCTGAGGCTGTCGTCTTATTTTCTGCGTTCAATTTATTAATAATTTTACAAAATATAGTTTTTTAATAGGTATTTTATATTCCTATTAGATACTACAGTAGATGGTTAAAAATCTCTAATGTAGCTATTGGGTTTAAAACACGACTCAGTTGTATATTTACGAATTATTTGTTTAATTTATTATTTACAGTACATAATTTATACTGAATGCATTTTTATTATAACTGTTTTATTATGTGTTGTGTAACCCTTTCGATTTTGAACCTTAACTCTACGCCACAAGTTCGATTGTGTGGAGTCGGCGACGCGCGCGAAAGAAGCACTGCACGGCTGCGACATATACTCTGGATGCTGCACACTCAAAATTGAATTCGCAAAGGTAAGTGCTCACTGCTACTACAAAACTATTTTTTTTTAAAAAAGCAAAAAAATAATACAAGGTGTTTGTCAGAAGGTAACCTTTATACAAACCCGCTCGAACAAAGCGCACAGAGACAACCTCTCACGGACACGGAAACTTTTTTTTATTTGAGAGAGATTGCCGATTGCCTCAAACGGCATTTTTAGCGTCACCGGGCTTTTTTGGGAGCGGCGAGGTACGTAAAGGGTACCTCAAGCCGTGTGAAACGAATCACCTTCGGAGGTTTTCTAGAGGGAACGGCATCACACACTTAAAAGTGCGTGTCCCCGTGCCCTACTAGATTCTCCGAAGGGATCGGATCGGATCGGACACGGAAACTCGCATCAGGCACCCTAGTGTGAGTTTCATTCGACTTTCGACCACGTTAAGAGCGTTTACGCCGTACACTAGCGCCGCCAATGAAAAAAAAACATATCTAGTAATTAGAGATAGAAAATCAAATTATGCTCAACAAACTATTTGATTGAAGTAATTAAGAGCGTTTACGCCGCACACTAGCGCCGCCAACATATCTAGTAATTAGAGATAGAAAATCAAATTATGCTCAACAAACTACACTGGCCTGCAAAATTAAGTATCACACTTTTAAAATTGCAATAACTTTTTAAGTACACAAGATATACTTTCGAAACAAAAAGGAAAATGTTACTAATGTATAATTTACTTTAGTTTAAAAATAAACATATCTAGTAATTAGAGATAGAAAATCAAATTATGCTCAACAAACTATTTGAATGAAGTAATTAAGCATTTTTACGTACCCTGTGTGGTGCCGGGGATAAAGAATTGCACCACCCCATCTCAACCCGTGGGTGTCGTAAAAGGCGACTAAGGGACCATTCCAGAGGATGGGCAGCAGCATCTCTCTGAGGTTACTTTCAACCTACTGCGATCGCCAACCCGCCTGCCAAGCGTGGCGATTATGGCAAATACCCCCCATCTTGGGGGAGACCTTTGTCCAGCAGTGGACGTCTTTTGGCTGAGATGATGACGTAACCTAAAGAACATCTGACATTTTATGGTTTAGTTATACGGCGTTATTGTTGTAACGTCTTATTAGGTGACGTAAAAATGCTTGATTACTTCATTCAAATAGTTTGTTGAGCATAATTTGATTTTCTATCTCTAATTACAATAGAATAGAATAGAATAGATAACATTTTATTGACAACAAACAGATTGTACATGACATTATAAAATAAAAATAAATAAAAAAGTTTAAGAATAGGTAGGTTATTTACATTTAGTGTGGCCAACTCGGCCCCAGCCTCAGCATAGGCTACAACGACAATAGCCGCTGCAGCGCTGGTGTTCTGGCGGGACCTAGAGGTCGACGAGACGGCACGGAACAAAAACACAAAACAATAAACATAAATAAAAAACTGTTCAAACACAACACTACAAACATTACAAACATTAAGGTATAAAACTAAACAATAAGAATAAAAAACAAAAACTAAGATCGGACGCTACAAAAATTACTACATATGTTTTTTTTTTCATTGGCGGCGCTAGTGTGCGGCGTAAATGCTCCTAAGCTTACTTTCTGCAATCCCCTTTTTGTGCTGCCACCAACTACGTACTTTCGACAGCACGTTGAGATGACAAACTCGATCTTTTCTGAACGCCTCGGAGAATCTAGTAGGGGACGGAGACACGCTTGCGTGACGCCATTCCCCATGGAAACCCTCTGACGGTTTCGATCACACGACTTGAGGAACCCTTTAAGTTTCTCGCTGCCCCAAATCCGGTGACGCTGAGAAGGCCATATGGGTCCAACAGCAATATCTTTAAAAAAGCGTACTGATACAAAGTTGTTCCGCTGGATGTGTTGTCGATTGTACACACGGCGGCAGATCAATCTAGCCAAACTGTAAAATTTCTACAATCAATTTTGAACTTTACGTTTTGGATATAAGGATCAATATTCATTGGAGAAATTTGACAGATTTGGGTAGGTTGATCTGCCGCCGTCTGTACTTCAAATGTTTTATATTTAATTGTTGTAGGTAGGTATTGTATTTTTATCTCTTTGTACTGTGCTACTTCTGAATAATATTTTATTGTTTTACATTTATCTGATTCGAACCGGTAGTTAATTGACGATTCAAAGTAAATTTAGTACACACTTTTTTGCTGAACTTACATTACAGCATTTTTATGTTATTAATAAAATGATAACATACGACAAACGATGATAAAACTAAAAGCAAAACAAAGGCAAGTGCCATATAGATGGATGGAATGCCATGCATAGTTTTCATTGGTTTACTTCTTTCTTAAGGGTGCGCCGATTAAAAAATGCCAAAAATGCAGTTACGGTTAAGTAGATATAATTGAAAATACTATCGTATTAAATGAACAAAATATATATTTAGTATCATAGGGAACGTGTTTACAATTTGTCAGAACCATAAATTCATAACACGCTATAGTTTTTTCTACAATATCATTTAAAGTTGGGCAAAAATCATGAAAACGAGTGGCGGCGTTTAGTAGATTTCTTATAGTTTATCTAAATTATTGTACCTCTGTTTTGTCTAAACAATCATCAATGAATCAAAAATGTAGTCTAGCAATTTGTAGTTTACAAATTGCTAGACTACATTTTTGATTCATCAAGTGGTTATTTAAATAATATTTTTTTATTAAGCACCTTAAATTCCCCATATAAAATTAGTATGGCCGCGCGGCATCAAATCAATATGGACGACGACATTTCAAATAAAACATTATGACACTTGTCACTTATGGACGGCGCACCCTTAAGCGACATATCACACTAATCACACTAATAATGTATGTGTGTATATATATTGCTTCTTCACGCTGCAACGGATGGATGGATTTGGATGAAATTCGGCATACAGATAGTTTATAACCTGGATTAAAACATATGATACTTTTTATCCCGATATTCCCACGGGGACGGGAAACACGCAGCGCGGGTGAAACCGCGAGCGGCCGCTAGTAATTTATATAAAGACTGACGGCTCCCGCCCACTACCGACTTTTTATAGGACCTATAATCGGACCTTTTGTAGGACGCGTGCGTTCCTACATAGAACTCCTTACGTTTCATTGTCACCGACTAAAAAAATCGGTCACCGATTATCGAATGTGAGCGAGGGCTCTGACACGAGCTCGGGGCACGATCCAGCACGTGTCGTCCATAAAGCAGAAGGAGATAAGTCTAGTAGGTACCTATTGTGGAAATAAAAATAAATCCCTTTGTCCAAACTGTATCTGGCCTCGTTCGTTATTGTGTTATAGAATCCGCTCGCTCGCCGATTCTGTTGCAGACGCTTTTGTGCTCAGCTGATTTAAAGTTAAACAATCTGCGAACGAGTATTGTATTGGATACCGAGAAAATGCAAAGACTTTTTGGCAACAATTATTTTATAGAGCAATAGAAATGGTTTTATTTATAGAACAATAGAAATGGTTTTATTTATATAGTATTAAACATTAAGTTAAGATATACGTACTTATACCTATGTTTGGTAAATAGCAAAAAAAAATATCAAAATTCAAAATAATTTATTCAGTTTAGGCTACAAGTAAGTAGCTCTTGTGAATGTCACTATGCCATCGGTTCGTAAGTCTACTCTGGGCGGGAGATCTTGTACTGAGAAGAACCGGCAAGAAACTCAGCAAGTGTCCAGCCCTTTTCTCCCTTACAGCGTCAAAAGCGTTAACCGTGGGAGATAAAATCAAACAGCCAGTGTAGTTAGCTTTTACGAATTTTGAGGAGCTCGATTGCGCAGTGGTTAACGCTCCCGGTCCGAGTGCTGAGGTTAAGCAACTTTCGCAAAGGCTGGTCATCGGATGGGTGACCAAACATTTAGAGTACCTCCGTAAAGCCGCTGGTCCCGGCTGAATTAGCTAACGTGCTGCCCGTGCCGTCGCGTCGTGCCTTAGCAGCAGTGAGGATATATAATGAGCTGGTGATTCATTTCAAGAAAAATATTTCAATATTCCGTGTAGACCTAGGTGGAATAAAGTGTGTTATTATAAATATAAAGCAGAAAAACTAAGCAGATTTGCTTCTGCTTTCGTTTTTATATTCTATTAAATAATAATGGAGTCTACTTCTAAAGCCTTAATACGGTGCGCACTTATAAACAAATCCAAATTTTCATTAAACTATGAACCAGAATTATCAATAACTTCGCAATCTGTACAGCAGCTGACAACGTGCCCCGTACAATGTGCAACATATCAGTTGTAGAGTTGTTTTGCGAAGAAGCCACTTTGCGAGCGGCTTAAGTACAGTGCCGAAGTGAAACTGTTAACACTAAAATCGTCGTCGCCCGTACTTAACCCTCATAAATCTCAACGTAACAATAAAAAAAAGTAAAAAAGCTCAAATGGGTGTCAAACAAAACACTTTTATTGGCGTGTCACGCGAAAAGTGGACACCTTTTGTCGCACCGCTTTTGAGCGGAACAAGCGAAAAAGCGGGATCCCTCTCGCTCGTATCGCTCGTACTTACATTAATCATTTCGGTCGCCGGTCGGGACGCGAGCGCACTGTATTGTTGGCGCTAAAAGGACACAGGACGTGCGCGCTGACCCTCTGAACCTATTTTGCCTTTTAACCCTGACGCTTCAGTGAAATTCAGTCAGTAGCCTCGCTACCATTTTATTTTACTAGACCTCATACCCTTTATAGTGAAACATAGCAACGCCAAACATTGCCGCTTCGCTGCCGAAATAACTAACTAAGTTATAGCGCAGCAACCCAAAGTGAGTCTTGTCCTCCGGTAATAAGAGCCTCCATCACGGTCTGCCAGTAATCCGCGTGGAGCCCGCGCAAATCCTTCGCGACCTCATCCCTCCAACACGGTACCTGTGACGACCACTGGCCGTCCCACATTTTACATCCCATCCGCACCCGGGGGGTAAGGCGCCTTATTAAGAGACGTATCCAAAGGACCATTGTGGCGGGTCGTGAACGACTCCGCAGAGTTTTTGGGATCCCGCCCAAGCGGTAGACGGGTGCCCTAGGTTTTAATTAGGTCGGCTATAACATCAGGTCACATACCCTACGATCTGGTGACAATGGTAATTATTGCCGCTTGAGGGTATTGTAAGGTCTACAACGTATCCTGAGTTTCATACCATTCCATGAGTACTCAACTTCATCGGGATATTAAGAAATCTGTGCGGGGTAGCGCCGGGTGTTTTAGTTAAATGATACGATTGAGTCCCTTGATAAATAATTGTATTCCCAGAAAGTACAAGTTTGATTAACACTAATAAATTTAATGTAAAAATAAATGATATGCGCGTCGCGTATGATATAATTATGATACCGGACTGCGGCATTCACGCCGTTTACGGCAAAAGTGCTTATTCAGGTGTTCGAGTGCATTGCACCGAACAAAATCAGTCCTAAGTCCAAAGTTTTAGCGAGCTGTTTATTTATTTATCTATTTATATGCATGAGAATTAGGATATTAATAACATGAAATTTCACAGTGAAATTAAATTACTTATTTAGCCTTTGTTCTCTGTATGCCTGAAACGTAATTAGTCTAAATCGCGTTATACCTAAACTTCATTTGCCTACATCGCCATCGGGCTACAACGCTTTAGGACTAAAACGCTTTATGACTAAAACGCTTTTGGACTAAAACGCTATACTCGTAGGTCTAAAACGCTTTAGGACTAAATCGCTTTGTACTAATTATGTATTTATTTATTTATAAGGACACATAACAGGCAACAGTTAAAAAAAGAGTAGCACAATTTTTATGAAAAGCTTATACACTAAACCATCACCTAAAAGCATGCATCCCTGACTTGAGTATAATTTAATGGTTTTACATATTGAGATATTAGGTAGCTATGTTGGTGCCATAAGGCCGTGAATATGATATTATAATTTTATAATGTTCTTTTATTTTAGGTATTTTGTTCAATCAAATAGGGTTCTGAGGCTCTTCTTGAAGACATTTGAACGAGAATTATACAAAATTTAAATTAAAATGAATATAAATAATAGTGCATTTCGGATAAAATTACGAAAATGTCAACTTATAATTACAAATGCAAAAATGTCAAAAAAATTAAAGATGAATAAACATAACAATAGGTTGTTGTACATAACAGTTTTGTAAGGGCCTTTTCGAATTCGATTCATCGGCTTAAAGTCTTTATGGTTTACGTCCAGTACAAGAGATAAGGTGTCAAGATATCAATCGTCTTTCGTGTTTTCCATCAGTTCAAATGAGATTGACTATCGTGCTTGTTCCACGGTGGGGAGCGCTTTCATTATTTTGGACTGCATCGGCTGCTTACCATCAGGCAGGATGTAGACACTATGACGTGCCAATATAAAAAAAAAAAACTTACAATCATGTGAGATGAAAGCCCCCTTGTAGTTGGGTTACATGTAGGATGCTTGGAATAACTTTGTTGTAACAAGGGTTGCCAACTATTTTTCAGAAAATTAAAGTATATCTATCACTAACTAGTATAAAAAAAAGGATTTGAAGAAAAAATAAAGTATTTTCCAAATTTTTTTATTTAAATGTTTAAAAACATATGTTTTATTGTACTCTTGGCACTATCTAATATTTTTTTATTGTTTTATAGCGCGTTCAGAAATAAGCGTTGCGTTTCGTTTCACTTCACCCGAGTCTGAGTGTCATTCAGTAGTTCAGAAATTAAGTCAACAGGAATACTCCGTCCAAACGCACGCATTAGTCGGATATAAAGTATTTTCCATACTTTATTTTTATTATAAAGAATAAAGTATGGGGATGGAAATAACGTAGGATCATCATCATCATCATCATCTCAGCCAAAAGACGTCCACTGCTGGACAAAGGCCTCCCCCAAGGATCTCCACAACGACCGGTTTTGTGCTGCTTGCATCCAGCGGCTTAACGTAGGATACGTTATTTTAAAGTATGGTTGGCAACTCTAGTTGTAACAGTTACACAACACAGCCAATTATCAGGTAAAACCTAGTTACTCTAACGTATCATCGGATTTCTTAATTTCTGATATTTTTTCTTTCGATGATTCAAACGGCATTTTCACCAGCGAGAAACTTAAAAAGTTTTCTACAAGCCGTGTAAAACGAAGCACCGTCAAAGTTTTTTTTGAGATTCTCCGTTTTGGGTTTGGATTGGATCGGCAGCGGAACAACCCGAGGGCACCTCTAAAGGTTAGGACATCGGTTCGGGTTGATCGGGTCGTGGGGGTGGGGAGAAGCGCCCAGGTACATGTCTGTACCTGGTAGAGAGCGCGTGAGGCTCGTCGCGTCGTACCCACACTAAGAGTACGGTGTTTTGGGTCTAAGCGAGTTATTTAGTATTAAAAAACACAAATGTTGAAAAAAAATTCCACGAGCAGGGTTTGAACCTGCACCCTTCTGACATACCGGGTCAGGTGCTCTTCCAATTGAGCTATCGTGGTTCTAACCAGCCCGCCGAAATTATTCAACACTATTACTTTTTACTTTAAAAGCCAAAGACACCCATTCAATGTTAACAACTACCGTCATTAACATCTGATCATAATATTTTTACAAATACTAAAGATCAGTTAAGAAGTAGGCAAGCTATTTATAAATGCTTATATAATTTTGCTGGCTTTTGCGGGCTGGTTAGAACCACGATAGCTCAATTGGAAGAGCACCTGACCCGGTATGTCAGAAGGGTGCAGGTTCAAACCCTGCTCGTGGAATTTTTTTTCAACATTTGTGTTTTTGTAATTTGTTCGCAACAAAATTTGCGTTAAAAATTATATAAGCATTTATAAATAGCTTGCCTACTTCTTAACTGATCTTTAGTATTTGTAAAAATATTATGATCAGATGTTAATGACGGTAGTTGTTAACATTGAATGGGTGTCTTTGGCTTTTAAAGTAAAAAGTAATAGTGTTGAATAATTTCGGCGGGCTGGTTAGAACCACGATAGCTCAATTGGAAGAGCACCTGACCCGGTATGTCAGAAGGGTGCAGGTTCAAACCCTGCTCGTGGAATTTTTTTATTTTTTTTCAACATTTGTGTTTTTGTAATTTGTTCGCAACAAAATTTGCGTTAAAAATTATATAAGCATTTATTTAGTATTTTCTGTAAATGTTTTGTGGCATTTAAAGGATCGGGCTATGGGCCGATTTGATCCCACCGAGAAAGCTTGTCTCAAAATTCAAAAATTCAAAATTCAAAATCTTTTATTCAGTTTAGGCTGCAAATAGCTTTTATGAACGTCATTATGCCATCAGTTCGTAAGTCTACTCAGTACAAGGTCTCCCACTTTGTACTGAGAAGAACCGGCAAGAAACTCGGCAAGTGTCAAGCTCTTTTCTCCCTTACATAGTATAGCGTAGTATCACACTGGTCACCGATCCCCGAACCGCTGACCCATAGAGATCGATTATGCCATTGATCGCGACATAATGCCGCCCCAATATTCCTCGTCCGTCACACACAAGATTCATAATAATGGGAGCCATTTTGTATTTTATTTTTTTCTACCCTCCATCCACGAGAGTCGTGTTGCATTTTAAGGGTAACTTGGAAATGGAAGAGAATAATGCCATTGTTATGATAAATCGGTCTGCGAGGAATAGCGAGTAGGTTATTGAAAAGTTTCCTTTGCTTTTAATTCCTTTGAAATTATACACTTTGTGTGAGTTAATGAAAATTTATGTGCGTTGGAGATTGGAAGCAAAAACTTTTAGCATAGGTGGTATAATCTTAGTTTGTACGCTTTTCATCTGTTGTTTTTTATTGAATAGGTCTTAATTACTGTCTGTTTATTTTAACCTTTTTACCGCCAACAACTTCTATAGAAGTTCGAGATTTTCGTGCCGTCCACGCCAGCACTTCAATAGAAGTTCTTCTTTGTACCTACTTTATTAAAATACATTTATACGTTGGCGTACAGCGGGACATCGCGTGCAGGATAGTTGGGCGGTGAAAAGGTTAAAGTGAATTATTTTGTTATAAAACGGACAAAAGAAATAATAATTTCGATTAAACCTAATTTTGAAAACTTTCCTATAGTCCTATTGTTTAAATCAGTTTGAACTAGGTTTTGTTAAACTATGGCACGTATGCAAAAAAATAAACAAAAAATGGTATAATTTAAAAAATTAAAATGCTTAGCGCTTTCGTTGGCCCACTGTACCTACCTACAGTACAGTGAAACGTTCATTTTCGCCGTAATGTAATTACACACATTTTCCGAATGAAACATGGGCCGGATAAAAAGCTAGATAATCTCGTTTGAATGCGGCCGAATACATCGCTGCTGTGGCGTTTTAAACGTATTTCACTCGTTCGTCGACCGTTTGTGGGAAATTAAAAGCATAAAAAAAAGCAGAGGAAAACTGCAAAAGAATTTTTTTTTTTAATTAAAAGATATGAGTGTGGTGATATACGTGTTTGGCATTCTGTTCAGTAGATCTTTAATAATTGTACATGTGTAGTTTTTTAACTAAATTTATTTGATTTAAAGTCTTCTAACTTCGTCATCATCACCATCATCGTCTCAGTTGTTAGAAGTTCACTGCTATACAAAAGCCCAAACGTGGCATCCTCCCACAACGACCGGTTTTGTGCTGCTCGCATCCAGCGGTTACCGCGAAAACTCCTTTATCAAAAGTTTAAAATCGGATTGATTTTGTTGAATAACATTTCTCAAAATATTGAATGATCAAAATGTCACTAGATCTCTGTATTCTTATCAGACATAGTAGAACATGTCGTTAGAATCGACTTATTAGTTTTCAAAATGTATAGAACTTGATAATTCCACTTTCTCTTACTCGTAAAGCTGGCAGAATGGTTTTTTCATCCCTCTGCATATACCTGAAAATTAAAAAAAAAAAGTACCCCGCCCGCTTGCTCGGTCTGGGCTCGCGCGCTGTCATTTTTCCCCGCGCTAATCGGACGTTAAGCGCTTACTGCGCTCTTCCGTTTCCGGGTGGCTGTCCGTTTTTCTTCCGGTTCGTTTCGTTTAGTATTTTAAAACGTTTCGTTACTGCACGAATATTTATAGTCCACTTTTAAAATTACTGTCAGTTAAATGTTTCATATGCCATATATTGATGCGTACTCAGCTTTTTATACATTTATTGGCACACTCTACAAAATGAATTAAGCACATGTAAAAAAAACCTACTACTTTGTGAAGTATCATTTGATCTTTATCTCATCTGATGGTGACGATAAAGTTGAAGATGCAGCGTACTTCATCCGGCATCCTTACTACAAAGGAACTTGCTTCTTACGCGAGAACACAACGATTTAATTATCAGCTCTGTGTTATGATCAGTGGTCGGAGTAGGTATATTGAATTAAGGTCACTGACATCAAACGTATATGTTAATATGGATACTCCTCCGAGTTTCCGGATTATTATGATAAAAATACCGAAACATCGAAATTATTACATGAAACTAGTTAAAAATGTATCAATACTCTCAATGCTATGCTGCTAGTGGCGTAGATGACCAGAATTTAATAGTAAAAAATGACTGGTGTGTAAAAACCTTGTTGTAGTAAAAGTGTTGGAGTAAAAGCCTAAGCATGTATAAAATGATATAATAATAATATTCATTTCAACACACGACATCCGGCAAACAGGGTCTTTTGTCTATGCTCAACGCATCTGACCAATTAGAATCAAGTATCCAGGATGACTCATTGACTGTTTGTTCGAAAACAATGCGCTCGCACCGACATCCAGACCAAGTGGCTCACTGACTTATTTCGGTTCGTGGAGTGCGCTTATTTTATGTGTTGTGAATATCTAGACTTGACCCTGGCTTGTTTACTGTCTTCTGAAATCTACTTAAAACGACGAATTTGGCTTATAACTACGGACATCGATTTATTACTCTTGGATTGGGCCCATTTGAAGTTGTTTTTGTACGGGTAAGTTTTAATTATTTTCACTATTTAAGAAGGTTTTAGAACTTGGAAACAGTTAAAAAAATCACTTTATAGCAATCATCACAGCGCATGAGAGTCCAGTACGCACACCGCAGGGCTATCACCGCTTCAGTTAAAAAAAACACTTTATATGAAACAGAATTTCATTATCGACTTTACAGTTGTGTATGTATATATTGTAAATTTAAATCATTGTTTTAGGTGAGATATAAATAAATATGGCAAAGGTCAAGGCTGAAACAGTGCAAAAGTGGTTATTGCACTATCCTGAGCTACTTTACGATAACGCTAGTGGCACTATATACTGTACAAAGTGTGAAAGTCATTTGAAAGCTGTGAATAGAGGCAACATTACCAAACACATTGAAGGCGCTGTACATCAAGGAAAATTTAAGAGACCGCAAGAGGAATTTTACTTCGACCTCATTAAGTTCCTGATTCTATGCAATATCTATAACTGTAATAATGATTATTTGTATTAACAATAAACAATTTTGTTTGCTTACATATGGTTTTTTATTTTATTACTCTATTTACCAAATTTTTGGAAACTCCGGTACATTCCGGAAGAAATGCATGTCCATGTTATGATATCATGACGCAAGTATCTAAAATCAATATACCTACTCCGACCACTGGTTATGATGATAGATGTAGGTGAGATCGTGACAACTTACTATATAACAAGGATATAAGATTTACTTAAACAATTTTTGACTTTTACTAGAGTACTGTAGTGGTACTGTATGACATTGTGGAAATTGAAACTTTTACATAATTATTTGAACATGTTGTGGTTGTCTTCAATATATATATATATATTTTGTGTTTATTTGTAATGGAAAGTGTCCTGCTATGATAGGGCATTTTCCAATATTTTTGACGCTGTAAGGGAGAAAAGAGCTGGACACTTGCTGAGTAGACTTACGAACCGATGGCCACATTGACACAGTGACATTCACAAGAGCTACTTGTAGCCTAAACTGAATAAATTATTTTGAATTTTGTATTGAATTTTTTGAATTTTATATAACAAGCTATCCCTCGAGACCAATATCTACGGGTATGCGCAACGCATTTTATCCCAGGTCATAAAAAAAGGAAAATATGTAATCGCCTAGTAAGGGAAAGTTATTTGCACATTCATTATAATAATATAAACCGGTCTTTGATTTTTCCAAATTTGACAAAAATACGACTTACATTCACCTCTACAAACAAACGTCGAAGTTAAGCAAACGAAATACCTACGTCCTACTCTATTATTCGTAATAATCATAGTTGACTATGGAACAGTAGAATTGTTTTCGTCAAGTTCGTCGTCGTCAAGACGCCTGCAAATCAACCGATCCAAAACTTTCAAATTTCTTCAATAATTTTTCAACCAAAACTCATAGGCATAACGTTCAAAGTCTTTTGAGCAAATTGGACAATTTTGGATAGTGTGATGTGCAGGCGTGTAATAAACAGAGTATAAGCTTTGAACAGTTATTTCGAGTTTTGTTTTATTTTTACTCCATTTTGAAATTAGGTTTACATGACGGGAACAAAACACGGAATAACCATTCCAAGCTTATTATCTGTTTGTTGATAAGGTCCTACGGGTTTAGAATATTAACTGTGCCAAATCGTTTACCAAATATTTGTTTATCTATAACTTGACGATATGTAGATGGGAAGTCTCGATTACGGCCAATCGATTATGAGGACGTAATCGACTGAATGTATGTTTTGTAAATCGAGAAGAAAATAATTTTTGAGTTGTTCTAACGAGTTTTGACTTATACGCTGTGGGTATTTTTTTGTTTATCAAATGTATTGTAGGTATGTATGTATATATGTAATGTGTTTTAGTAGTGTGATCAGACAATTATTCTGCTATTTCATCTTCTCTTACCAACAGGTGAAATGAAGCGGTTCCCGTTGTTGTGTACAACAAATAATTTACAAAAAAGTATCTTATTTGATGAACATAAAAGAAATCTTAAATTAAAGTTTTGTAACAATACTTCACGAACCTCATCAAATATAAGACCAATAGAATGTATGATTATTGAGCTCTTACGTCCCTGTGACTTCACATCATCATCATCAGCTCGTTTTTATGTCCCCACTGCTGGAGCACGAGCCTTCCCTATGGATGGATAGGGAGAACGGTGCGGATTGGTGGTTGTTAACGACTGCTCATACAGCCGGGACCAACGGCTGTACGTGCCTTTCGAAGCACGGTGGAGCTTGACTATTGAGCCTTTGCGAAAGTTGCTTAACCTCAGCACTCGCAGACCGGTCGCGTTAACCACTGCGTCATCGAGCTCCTCATCCTCCGGTAACTTATAAGTATTATTTTCTGTTTTGCCTCGACGACGGATGGCCAATCATTGATTTACATTACATTTCTCTTCGTTAATTTTCCTCGGCAAACGGTTGCGTCAATTAGAATTTCACAGCAAAATCAAAGGAGACACCGCTAAAGCCAGTTCCGTTGATTGTGCTCGTACAGTGAGCGCTGCGTGTATTTCACGCGCGCTCCTGGCAAAATGCAAATGGACCAGTTTGCACAACACCATGTATATAAAAGGAGTTGTGTGCGCTCACGGGCGGGCCGGGCTTTAAAGGGATAAATTATGAAACTGCGGTGGCAGGGTCTGGCGCGACCGCTAGTCGGGTATACACGACGCGACGGCAACTGAGGCTGCGTTTTCATCAGAGCTATGCTACAGAATAAGGCGACTACAGAAGGTTCATACAAACGCGCTCGAGCGACGCGCACTATAGAAAACTTCTGAATTTGTTGCGTGTGCGTTTGTAATTTTTTTTTATTTTTGTATAGTTTTTTTCTGTTCTGTTTTTTTTGCTTTGTAATTATTTAATCTTTTTCACCTGTTGTAATTTTTTTCGTGCACCCTGTGTCTGCGTGAAGTAGAGTACCTATAATCAATGTAAAGTAAGTAAGTAAACAGCTTATAATTGTCCCACTGCTGGGCTCAAAGGCTTCCATCATTGAAATCAAGTCATCGCTACTGTTGCAAATAAACAGGCATTTATTTTTGTTGAAAATAAAACTTTGATTTGTATTATGGACGGATCGATTTGGGAATCGATTATCGAGATTTAATTTATTTAGTGGCATAATGGCCCCATCACTAATTGTTCTTTTTTTCGTTGTTGGTACACTTGTCTCGGGAAGGCAACAATGGCTGGTTTATAGGTTATCGTGTGTTGATAATTAAATAGATTTTAAGCAGTAATAAGGGCATTTGGAGCCGTATTACTCTAATTAAGTGTATTGTGCAACCTGTGTTTCGTGTGTGTGTACGTCGTAAGCGAATCGCATCGGGAGTACAATTTGCCGCTGTCGGCGTCTCCGCTGCTGGAGAAAGCAGGTATTTCCTCGGGGGAAAAGTGCACTTGGGATAGTCGTTGGGTGTGATTAGGGAACCCGAGAAGACCCGGACTCGGATTCCGGCCCCATCAGACCATATGGATCCCGTTCTGGACGGCGGGAGCGACATGGAACTGTGAGTGGATTTTGTAGATTTTAAGGTGTAACCAAATTTTAAAAAGTAGCATAGTGTGTGTTGTGGGTTTCCGCAACAGCTACAATTGATGGGTATTGGCTTAAAAATCACCACGTTTGCCAAATGCGGGTTGGTGATCACAAACCCGGGCTATGCATCGGAAACAATCCGAAAACTTACATATTTCTTTGCCCGACCTGGGAATTGAACCCGGGACCTTCGGGTATCGGGCTGAGCGCTCTGCCACTCGGCCACCGAGGCGTTAATAATCAATGTGATATTTTTATAATTTAACATAGATAGCATAGATTATTAACGGATTGTAGTCAGTTTTGTAGACCTAACAATAAAAAAAAATAAAAAAAATAGACAACCTCTGCAGAATCTCTGAACAGCTGCGCGAGAGCCGTGTCCGTGCAAGGGGTCTGGTGTGTACGTTACTCGACCGCAGTATGTATGTACCTTAAGCGCCATATGACTGACAAACAATTGAATTTCTATTGTGTCTGGACCCGTCAGCGGTCAACCTGTTGTTAAGTTTGCCTTCTGGCCCTCCTTATATTGTGGCTATGCTAAGTACGGTAGAACGGGGTTACTTTCAAATCAAGTTTAACATTGATCACAGCTCCTGTTCCCTACAGTTGTTTTCCACATATAGTTTTACGATATGAGTCTGGAGGGAATCGTACTGGAGACGCCTTGAACGCTAGGGATATTTGCAGCTACTGAAGGGTTTATAGCTGTGATCAATGTTACACTTATAACAAAAGTAACCCCATTATACGTAGATAGAGATTCTCTGTGCTTCGACAGGCACGTAAAGACGTTGGTCCCGGCTGATTAGCAGTCGTTAACAACCACCAATCCGTACAGGGCCTGCGTGGTGGCTTATAGCCTGGTGGTTCTACCTATATGAGTTTTTATCACATGAGGAATCATAAAATGAGCTAGTAATCATGAATACTTGACATAATTGCACGTATAGCCAGTTGTTAAAAACCACACCATCAAAATTTAAAAAAATCAAAATTCAAAACCATTTATTAAGTTTAGGCTACAAATAGCTCTTATGAACGTTTGCTATCGGTTCGTAAGTCTATCTACTCTGGGCGGGAGATCTTGTACTGAGAGGAACCGGCAAAAAACTCAGCAAGTGTCAAGCTCTTTTCTCCCTTACAGCGTCAAAAATATTGGAAAATGCCCTATCATAAATGGACACTTTCCATCACAAATAAAAACACAAAATATGAAGGACAACCTCACATGTTAAAAAAAAACAAAAGAGAAAATATAATAATATTTAAGTTTACAAAACATCAGTTACCAGTTAAAATTTTCAAAATGTCATACAGTAATAATAAAGGTCAAAAATTGTCTAAGAAAAAAAAACAAAGTTTAACTTTAGTTAATATTAATAAAAATAATAGTATGCAAGAGCAGACCAGGCGGTCTGCTCTTGCGGCTCCACACTCCACAGGCGGCACCCGTTGACCCGTTGAGTATGACATATATATAGTAGATATCCAAAAAGAGCATGTACTCACATCTTCTCTACTCCCAAGCATCGCACTATGGCTTTTCGCGGATCATTTAGATATGCGGCCTCTCGGTGCTGGAATGACTTCCCGCCCCCAATGCGTGACCTAAAAACCAAAGTAGTTTTTAAAAAACACCTCAAAAACTACCTCATTGAATTACAAAAGCTAGAAACTAAAAGCTAGAGCTGTTAATAAAATCTATTAAAAACGTACGATCAGGGTTTTCACGACGTGCTTGGAGGTCCAGTCACCGGGGCCGCCCTCTTGGGGAGCACCATCTTTTCGTTTTCTCCATAATTTCTTTGCCAGTAAATAGCTTCACGATCACTGTTTTGACTTGTTGGTATTGGCATGCAGGCACGCGGGGAATGGACGGTGTACTTAATATACGCATGCCACAATGCCGCGTCCAGGATGCTAATCATCATTAGCTGCCACGTGCCTTGCCACGTCATATTATTATATTAGTACTTAAAATCTTTCTACCATCTTTAAAGTTTGTGAAAATTTTTATTTTTCTATAGCTCGGGTTGGGAATAGCTTAAGTTTTTCCGGTGGGTTCGGCAAAGAAATCGTGCTCACTGGAGCCTTACTTAGTAATTTATGGTATATTTAAATGTGGTTTTCAATGTAATTATTATTTTATTTTATTTTATTGTCCCTGTCAGAATAACAGCGCTTCTGTGTCATTCTGAACATCTATGAATGACACAGCAGCATAAGCTGAGACAGGGCCCTTTAACTTCACACTTTATTTTTTTTTTATTTGTTTTTTTACTACAAATTTGTTATTTATTTATTATTTTCTTTCTGTCTATCTGTTTTTTCTATTTTCTTTATTGTTGTTTGTTATAATTAAGTGTGTATGTTAATAAAATTCTATTCTATTCTATTCTATTCTATTCTATTCTACATATAATCAGCCATCGCTTCACTCAACCATATCTTAGGGAATGTAATCAGTTGAGATAGTAGCCTAATGCAAGCCTATCCAACTATAAAAAAAAACAATTGGGCGCGCGTGGTGGTTTATAGCTCTCTCCCCTGTGGTAATTTCATCACATGAGAAAACAGAAAATTAGCTGGTGACGATGAATACTTGATATAATTGCACGTATGGTCAGCTTACAGGCAGTGTCATATCTATATCTGCTAGTGGTCGCCCAGTGGTCGAAATTCGACCGTAATTTTATTAAGGCTGCACGGATCCTCTCCTAAGCAAGAAAAATTTAAAAAGATAGAATGTGAGTTTGGATTGGCATTGGCAGATTTCGACCGCTCTTCCATTTTTGAAATTTTTATGCGTGTGTGTCAAATACATGGTAGTATGTGTAATGTTTGTTTTACTGATTTAATGTATTTTTTATGCATAATTTTAAAAAAATATATTAATATTCTGTACTCCTTCTCTATTATAAACTATAAGTGTGCGAAATTTCATAACCCTCCGTCCGCGCCATTTTCGTAAAAAGGGGTACAAAGTTTTTGCTTCACGTATTAATATTTTAAATAAATAAATAAACGTTTATTTTCTCTTCACAATAAGGAGTTACACAAGGCTTAAAATATACTATTAAGATACATAGCATTCTACCATTTGTGAGAGACTGGTGCCTGAAATAGGTTTCATAAGAAACCTGCAAATACATAAATAAATACATTCCACATGGACGAAGTTACAGGCAAACTACTAGTTCACAATAAAGTGACAAAGACCTAAAGGATTAGACGGCACAGTTAAATGTAGCGACTGTTTATTGTGGCACCGCCATTATCCGACCGCAGTGATGGTCGCAATTATCCGACTGCGCTCCACGGGCGGCGATTGTAATTAAATTGAGTCGACATTTTTTAACTGGCAAATACAAGGGAAATGAAGTATTAGGATGTTGTTTAAATGGTTTTTTTGACAACCTACATCGTTTCTATTTACCTGTTAAGCTTTTATTAGATGACCTGACTACAATTAGGTCATCAGATAAAAGCTTAACACATAAAAGCTTAATCATGGGACAACTATAGCGGCACTACCGGGAATAATCTATTGTTCTTTAGGTCCTTCTATACAGGGTGACTTGTACAAGACCCGTCATAGCAAATTACCATATGGAGGAGGTCATTTGTTAACTATTGAATCTTACTTTCCTTATAGTCTTGGAGATGATCCATTTTAATACTTTTTTAAGGTTGACCTTAAATCTGTCTGTACGAGTAAACACGTACAGTTAGTATAGTATGGGAAATATGCGACATCAGCGAATAACTTCACCGACTCGCTTATTGACCCAGTTTAGACAAAGCAACGTTATTTGTACCTATAATTATGTTTTATAATTTAGTGTTGAATAAAGACCGCGACAAGCACATGTATACCGTGTTATCATTTATCATCTCGGTTTTCGGCACTCACAGCATCAGCAACTTCGGAAGTTTGGTTTACTCTTAAACTGAACCCCGACATTGGTCCCTCGAGCCGGATCGCCAGAGCGTTATCATCAATGAAGTTAAGAAGATTAATACAAACTTTGACAAGGATAGCGCATCCCGAAAGACAAGTGAGTACTTACAAAGACGTTTACAAGCCTTAGACAATTTTTGGGGTGAGTTTGAGCAAAACGATACTGCACTACAACAGTATAGAGATGACAAGATGGAATATTTTGGCAGAAATGTTTGTAAAGATTTTAAAAGATTTTTTGACGTCACGGTGACAAAGATTTCGTCGTACGTACCTCCTTCGACATCATCCGAATCTGTCTTTGACGTCCCTAAGGTAGACGTGGGGAACAAAGACAGTAAAACGTCCAATCAAGCTGAGGAGCTACTCTTGAAGCAAAGAACGAACTTCAGAGCGTTACACCGGCTAATGGAAAATATCAACATTAATGAGATCACGGAGAAGTGGGAGATCGAAGACGAACTCAAAATTTTACAACATCGCTGGCATGCAATTGACGAACTACACATGCAAATTGACAACCTGTTACAAGGGCAGGATGGATTTTACGATGGCGAATTTAAACATATTGAGACGGCCTATAAAGAAATGAAAAGGACATTAAATAGAAAAAACTTTTCTACTGCCCATGCTCAACATTCAATACCTACAATAGACATCCCGATCTTTACTGGGAAGTACACCCAGTGGCCTACCTTCTGTGATTTATTCACAGAAACTATACATAACAACAACTGTTTGAGTAAGACGCAAAAGATGCAACACCTTAAGAGTAAAGTTAAGGGTGAAGCTGAGAGGTTGATACAACACTTGAATATCTCCACAGACAATTACGAAACCGCCTGGGAAGTTCTCCAGCATCGTTACAACAACCCACAAGTGTTGTTTACCAAGCAGATTGAGATTTTCTTAAGTCAACCAGTCATACACAAACAATCATCGTTTGAATTAAAAAAGCTATATGACACTACAATGGAATGTATTCATGCCATCCACAATCTAGGCATAGACACTACGAGCTGGGATCCTCTCCTAGTACATCTGGTTGTGAAGAAACTAGATCTCGAGACTTATACTGACTATAAGGAATCGCGAAAGTCACCGCGAGACCTACCGTCATTTGACGAGTTGATGAGTTTCCTCGAAGCAAAATTTATAGCACTGGAACCATTGCACAAGAAAGAGAGAGATAATCAATTACCTAGATTTTCCCTATCTCAACCCTCATCATCAAAACAGTTATTCAACAAAAGCTTTGCCAGCGGAAGACAGACATTTAAGAATTACCAAACAGTGGCCACATTTACCAGAAAATGCCCATATTGTTTGTCAGAGCATGATCTGTATATGTGTAAAAAGTTTCAGAACTTGACACCAGACGCTAAATTAAAAGCAATAAATAAATTACAAGTTTGTCATAATTGCTTGTATCGACACTTAAATAATTCGTGCAATTCCACGAAACGGTGCAAACAATGCAATATTGCACGATATTATGACAACTGGGTCGATGACACCGATTAACACCGCAGCACAGCTGACATCAGTTCAGACAGACAAAATGACAAAATCTGTTAATCACGTAGCAACTCATGATGAGGAAATTCTACTAACCACTCTACTGCTACGTGTTAGAGCATCCGATAACACTTTCATCACACTGAGAGCACTTTTAGATCAGGGCTCACAGATCTCACTTATCTCAGAAAATGCAGCTCAGATGCTGGGACTACAACGACAACGATACCACGCTTCAGTGACCGGCATCGGTTTCGGTTCTAAGCAAGGAAAAGGCGTTGTTTCATTAGAATGCCGTTCCATACATGATGATTACACCTTCCAAACGCAAGCTCTCGTTATAAGGCACGTCATCAACAACTTGCCAAACACATCCTTTGGCGCACAGACATGGCCTCACATTCAGCATCTAAAACTGGCCGATCCCGAGTACAACATTTCCAAACCAATAGACATTTTGTTAGATGCAAGCGTCTATTCTGACATTATTCAAAATGGCCTTATCAAGGGCCCACCCACAGCGCCAATCGCACAGCAGACACTCCTAGGATGGATTTTATCTGGAAACGTTAAAACGTTTAGTTGCAATGTTGTTCTAAATGATTTGCCAGATTTATCTAAGTACTGGGATATAGAAGACATTAGTGACAGCGCTCTATTAGGCAATGAAGACATTTATTGTGAAGAACTCTATCAAAACACAACAAAACGCCGCAAGGATGGTAGATACGAGGTCGCACTACCGATGGCGCCTCACTTTGAGCAAAACTTAGGGATCTCCAAACCCAAGGCTACAGCGCAGTTCCTACAAATTGAAAAAAAAATTAAAAAAGACAATAAATTATTACATGGTTATACACAGTTTATGCAAGAATACTTAGACTTAAACCATATGCAGGAGGTCAAACCACAAGATGCACAAGTACCTACTTGCTATCTACCTCACCATGGGGTAGTGAAACCTGACTCCAGCACGACATCACTAAGAGTCGTTTTCAACGCGTCATCAAAGACATCATCGGGACACAGTCTGAATGATCTTATGTATAGTGGCCCTAACCTTCAAAAGGACCTTCAAAGCCTTATACTACATTGGCGGCAACACAGATACGTCATTACAGCGGATATTGAGAAGATGTTTCGCACCATTCTCATAAGGGAAGCTGACCAACATCTTCAACGCATCATCTGGAGGCCAACGTCACAACGAGGAAAGGTTACCCAGGAACCGATCAGGGAATACCAGTTGACAACAGTGACATATGGAACAAAGGCCGCTCCGTATCTTGCAATGCGGACTCTACAGCAAATAGCCATCGACTGCAGAAGAGAGCAGAAGTATACTCTGGCTGCCGAAGCTATCCAGTCCTCATTCTACATGGATGACTTACTAGCCGGAGGAGAAACTCTCTCTCAAACAAGAATACTACAGCAAGAGATCATTTCAGCGCTAAAAGAAGCAGGCATGAATATAAGAAAGTGGTCGTCAAATGACCGTGACCTACTTACACATTTATCAACAGAACAACAAGACGCAACTCACTATGAATTTAAGGATTCTGAGACACGAAAGACACTGGGGCTAAGTTGGAGCCCCACGACAGACGCTTTTACTTTTAAAAATAAATTAGACACCGACATGAAAGAAAAAACAACAAAGCGACAATTGCTTTCCGAAATATCCCAAATATTTGACCCACTTGGATGGCTTTCACCGCTTACTATAAGAGCTAAACTTCCTTTTCAAAGAACGTGGACATCTGACATTTCATGGGATAAAGAGTTACCTGAAGACATATACCGAGAATGGTCTCTATTAAGAAATGACATTCGAAACATAAATAGATTCATCATCCCAAGATATATTGGCGACATAAACGGACATTACCATATACATGGGTT
This sequence comes from Eudonia lacustrata, assembly GCA_947562085.1. NCBI lineage: Eukaryota > Metazoa > Arthropoda > Insecta > Lepidoptera > Crambidae > Eudonia > Eudonia lacustrata. The sequence goes on along the minus strand of OX387332.1, from coordinate 13,466,172 downwards.
TTGCGATTCATCCGAGCGTGCTTATGCTTGTTCCGTGTACATAGTGACAAAGAATGATAAGGGCGTGAACACATCGACACTTGTTGCTGCAAAGACAAAAGTAGCCCCACTTAACAAACATGTCACACTACCAAGAATGGAGCTACTGGGAGCATTGCTACTATCACAACTTATTGGTAAATTGATATCATCGCTACCTAAGCACAATATGCGTATACACGCTTGGACTGACTCCATGATAGTACTAGGGTGGCTACATGGAGATAAGACAAAATGGAAACAGTTTGTAGCAAATAGAGTACAACAGATAACAGACATCATCCCATCAAGTTGTTGGCATCACGTGCGCACAGAAGAAAATGCTGCAGATTGCGCTACGCGAGGCATGACTTCGGACGCCTTAAATAAGCATACTCTGTGGTGGAACGGTCCAGAATGGATCACAAACACCGATGAACCTTTCTCTGTTCAGACATATGAGACCCCAAAAATAGAAATAAAAAGACACCATGTGCATACAGCTTTACGTGAAAATAATTCATCACTTATAAATGAATTATTAATAAGCAACAGCAATATCAGCAAAATCGTAAAGACAATCGGCTGGGTCTCACGTTTCATTGCAAGATCGCGAAATAAACAAAGTGTAACATGCGAGAGGTCACTAACACCTATTGAACTGGAAAATGCGCACAATTTGATCATTAAAACAATTCAATCACGAGAATTTTCGTCAGACTTAAGTCACATTCGTCGTAAAGGTTATGTTCATAAGAAAAGCAAGATCGCTAGCTTAAATCCATTTATAGATGAAAAAGGCATTCTAAGAGTTGGGGGAAGACTTAGCAACTCAGACATAACATTCTCAGCAAAGCATCCTATTCTTCTGACACCAAAAAGCAGATTTACGGAACTTGTCATCAATCAGGCCCATTTAGCGACATTACACGGCGGCCCAAGACTCACTTTGACATACGTGCGAGAGAAATATTGGGTGCTGAGTGGCATCAGAACGGTAAAAAAGGAATTGAGAGCTTGCGTCAAGTGTAAACGCTACAGCAACAATAGTTACCAACCTATCATGGCGGACCTACCACAAGTACGAGTTACACCATCTCGCCCGTTTACAAACGTTGGAGTCGATTTTACGGGACATGTAGAAGTGAGATCGAACAAAGGCCGTGGCATCAAGACGACAAAGGGCTATGTAGCGGTCTTTGTGTGCATGACTACCAAAGCTGCACACCTTGAGTTAGTCTCGGACATGAGCACACCGACATTCCTTGCTGCATTCAAGAGAATGTGCGCTAGGCGAGGCACCCCTGCCAATGTCTATAGTGACAACGGCACAAACTTCGTGGGAGCTGCAAAAACACTACAAAAGGAATACAAGGAGATATTAGACGTCATCAATACATCCTTCGACACTGGCACTAAAGATATGAACATTAGATGGCATTTTAACGCCCCAGCTTGGCCCAACGCCGGAGGAATATGGGAAGCAGCTGTTAAAAGCTTCAAACATCATCTGAAGAGAGTGCTTGGCGAGCAACGACTGACATATGAAGAGTTCACTACCCTTCTCTGCCAAATCGAAGCTTGTCTTAACTCCAGGCCCCTTTGTCAGCTTTCCGAAGACCCCGATGACACCTATTTGACACCAGGACACTTTCTTGTGGGAGGCTCGCTGCTATCAAGACCTCAAACTGATCCAGAAACAGTTAACTTACCAGCTCGGTGGCAACTTATTCAAGCCCTCAATAAACGGTTTTGGCAGCTGTGGTCTACTGACTATTTACAACAGCTGCAAAACAGAACTAAATGGAGAACTCCCTGTAAAAACCTTAAACTACATGACATAGTCCTAATAAAAGAAGACAATGTACCACCGGGAAAATGGGCTCTTGGTCGAGTCCTGGAACTACACCCAGGACAAGACGGACACGTCAGAGTCGTGACTATAAGGGTTCAAAGTAACACCATCAAGCGCCCTGTGAACAAATTAGTATTACTTCCTATCAACGAAAAAGAAGACATATGCACGACAGTGACATCTGAAGAAAAACCTTTAAAGCAAAAGAAACCACAAACCACCAGCAGTGTGTTTAATTTGACATCAATTATCACGACAATTATATATTTGCTTGCATTATTATCATCAGCATACAGCTTTGAAGCTACGCCGATAGACAATAATCACGGACTCTATTTTGATCAAATAGCAACAATGCAACTTATAAGAAGCGAATGGAAGATCGTTACCTACTACGACATGGAACCCTACTGGGAAGGAATAAACGCATACAAGAAATATTCCGATTACCTAGAAAATACCTGTGCAGCTGTTAAAGAACAAACATCGTGTGACGTCATCCTGCTACAGCTACAGCACTCATTTTCCGAGTTAGAATATTATAACATAATTCTGAAACGACAAAATACAGCAACACAAAAGAGACATAAGCGTGGCCTAATAAACGGAATCGGAAGCATTGCTAACAGCTTGTTCGGCGTTCTCGACGATCAATTTGCGAAACAATACGAAAAAGACATCACTTTACTTCGAGACAACCAACACCATCTTGTTGGATTGTGGAAAAATCAGACATCGATTATAGAAGCAGAGTACAATCTTCTTAAGAGAACCGAACTCAATATACAGAAACAACACAAAGTATTTAATAGACATATTCTAGAGCTGGAGAAAGGTATAAACAGCCTTAAGACAGACTTAGAGCGAACACAATACGTGAATCGACTCATACTATCTATTATGTCAGCTAATGTGATGCATACATACCTAAAAAATGTACAAGACACCTTAATAGATACTGTGACAAATATTTACAATGGTAAATTCAATATACATCTTTTGACGCCGCAGCAGTTACAAAGTGAACTCGCCGTAATCTCAAGTCAGCTACCAAAGGATTTGACATTGCCAATAGACAACACGCAAATCGACTTTCAAGGCATATATCATTTACTTAAAATAAAAACAAGAATGACCGATCAGTATATGATATTTGAAATTGGATTCCCACTGGCCAGCCGAGACAATTACGAATTGTATAAATTAATTCCGATACCAAAACAAGTTCAAAACATTATGATAAGCATCATCCCTATATCAGAGTATGTGGGTGTGAATTTACAGAAGGATTCCTTCTTGCCAATGACATTAGAAGACACAGAGCAATGTTTGGTACATGAAGCTGCGACATATATGTGTTATTTACAAAAACCCATATATAATATGAGATCTGATATAGACTTATGCATAAAAAGTGAAGAAAACAGATTTAAATGCAAGACAATGAATAGCACGTGCCGAATAGCAAATGGACGAACGTAAATAAATTAAATTCATATTTTTATTTCTGTTGCGATAACTGTTTTCTGAGAACTCTATGCGGTGGCGCCGGCGCTCAAGTTACGACACACAGTCTGGCGCGAGCCAACATCGTCACCGTTTCAGACAATTGTATTGTGAAAACGGAGAACTTTAGCGTCTTCACTCATACTCAATTCGAAAATACTTTTTCCATCAAGAATAACATTGAAAAATTTGAAATTCCACCAATCAATAAAATAATGAACATACCAGTACAGCTTTCTCAAGATAAGAAAAGTAGTGCGGAGATTAATAGTACACAGGGGGAGAGTACTCAGCTCGATAAAATCGGAGATCAGATATCCAAATTGAAGAATACCGATCCTGATCTGAGCGATCACATATCATATCACGACATTCATCATTATGCTGCTATATACATAATGATGGGCGCGATAGCAGTTGTTGGAGCGGTACTAGTTTATCGACAGTGTCAGCGACGGACCAGGCGAACAGAAGCACCCGTGGAACTCCGCCGCGTAGCGCCTCCGGCGCCGGCCCCGGCCCCGCGCGCGCGCCGCCCCAGCGCGCACTCGTTGGGCATACCAGATGAGCCCACACTGCGCGCCGCGATGACACCAGTCACATTCGACATTCCCTCCCCATATTGATTTTATAAGTTGTCTCCCCATTGTCTATTTGTTATATTTAATTTTCATTATGTTTCTGTCATTCTTTGGTTGTGGCAATATGTACGAGTAAACACGTACAGTTAGTATAGTATGGGAAATATGCGACATCAGCGAATAACTTCACCGACTCGCTTATTGACCCAGTTTAGACAAAGCAACGTTATTTGTACCTATAATTATGTTTTATAATTTAGTGTTGAATAAAGACCGCGACAAGCACATGTATACCGTGTTATCATTTATCATCTCGGTTTTCGGCACTCACAGCATCAGCAACTTCGGAAGTTTGGTTTACTCTTAAACTGAACCCCGACACTGTCGTAACTTTTTTACTTCAACGTCCTGATGAATTTTGCTATGCTCGGAGTTTCTCTGAAGGACCGACTTCGGAATGAGGTGATCCGACAGAGAACGAAAGTAATCGACGTAGCCCATCGGATCAGCAAGCTGAAGTGGCAGTGGGCCGGTCATATTAGCCGCCGAACCGACAACCGTTGGGGTAAACGAGTTCTCGAGTGGAGACCGCGTTTCGGCAAACGTAGTGTAGGACGCCCTCAGACTAGGTGGAGCGACGATCTTCGCAAGGTGGCTGGCAAGAGCTGAATGAGAGTAGCCGCGGATCGTGCTCGGTGGCGTGCACTTGGAGAGGCCTATGTCCAGCAGTGGACTAGTATAGGCTGATGATGACACATTTGTGGTCAAATTCCGTCGCAACTTTGCTCAATCAAGGATTATAAAAAGATATTTCGTTAGAAAAAAGAGAAATCCTATCTCCTAAACTATAAAACTTTACTAAGGAAAACTAAGCTACAATAGATAGCAAATGACCTCCTCTATATGTGATTTTGCTGTGGCGGGTCATGTACCAGTCACCCTGTATAATTAGAGCTTCACCCCAATGTGGATAGTTCAGTTAAAATTGAGTTATCTGCGTGTCCCTTACGCCGTACGATTGTGCGCGCTGCAACGTCGCTGCCAACAAACCACAGAATGCAAACAAGCGGACACGATATACCGCAACTGGGGATAGAGCAGGCGTAGGGCTACCTCGACCCTCGATGGAATAATTCAAATCGTCTTCAGTATGACAAAAGGAGGCGAAGGGAGTCAAACTAGTTTTCAAAGTGAATACGAATAAGGTTTCATAGCAACCGTTTTTTGTCTCGTACAATTTTTATTTCTAATATAACCGTGCTTTTTAAAAGGAAAACGACAAAGGGATAAGTCTTCTCATCAACGGAGACTTTCTTATCTCTGAAGCTCATTGTTATATGTTGCGCATATTTACAGAATTTCTCATGATTATTTATTTCGAAGGCATACTTTCCAGTGATAATAAATTTTTTGTAACTTTTAAAACTAATATGATCATTAACGTAAGAGTAGTTACTACCTCATTGTTTTACCTATGTTCTAAGAAAAGTGAAGTAGTTAAAAATAAGCACTAATCTTAAAAGCATTGTATTATAGTCGTGCGATACTAATACTTCAACCGGTTCGAAATCCAGTGCTCTATCAAGGACAGCTCGGCAATAATACGAGTAGAATTGCTCAAAAAGATAAAAGATAAAATTCAAAAAGATAGAAAGAAGAACTAAACATGACCAGTACATTGCGTTTAGATTACCAACCCTAGTTTCAGTACAAAAGCTTCCGCAAGTCTTGTCATGTTTAGAAGCGCATATAAAACATGTTATAAAATGGTTTCCCATCCAACTGAGATATTTAAATGAGTGTACAGAAGATGGCAGACCGCGAGCTTGGCTTCTGAGTTAATCCTATCAGCCTTTATGTGGGATGTGCAAAAATATATTATTTTATTGTTACCGGCCAAGTTGTCCTAGTTTTGGATATTTCATAAAAACGGAAGGCATTTAAACTTGTTTTATGTTAATCTATATAAATAAAAATGAATCGCTAAATGTCTTACTAATCGCAAAACTCGAGAACGGCTGAACCGATTTGTCTGGTTTTTTTTTGTTGTGTTTGATGAAGTCTGAGGAAGGTTTTGGTGGAGAGAAAAAACGTAAAAACTACGAGAAAAATAGTAAAAACAACAATTTTCTTTTCCCATACAAACCACTCGGTCCTCAGTTGTCCAAAACAAAACAAAGGCGCGTTAGGATTATCTTTGGTATGCCTTCAAGTTGATTAGAGGTCAAATTTATTTGCTTACGTGCCAAGTAATCAAACAAAATATATCACATTAGATATTACTAGTCTTTCAAAGTTATTTTATTTCTATTAGACTGCGACATGCCAATAACTTTTGACAGAACGAAATATGTCGGGGCAGCTATTAACACAAAAAAATCAATGTAACTTTGTTTAGAGAAATAGGGCAGCACAAGGTCTGCCGGGACTAGCCGGGACAGCTAGTTGTTAATAATAATAAAAACGCACCTGCGCCAGTACTCGAAAATAGTCATGCAACGCTCTACTGGGATCACTCTATCATTACGGACAGGACTATTGTCGCCAATAAGCCTGATATCGTGGTGGTCGACCGATCCCAGCGCCGGGCAATACTGGTTGATATCACCATACCTCATGATGAGAACCTCGTGAAAGCCGAGAAGGACAAGCTCTGTAAGTACCTTGACTTGGCTCACGAGGTTACCGCCATGTGGGATGTGGATTCAACCATTATTGTACCGATAGTCGTTTCGGCAAACGGTTTTTCAGCTAAGAGCCTCGATCAACACCTTGAGAGGCTCTCGCTAAAAGGTTGGGTCAAGGGTCAGATGCAAAAGGCAGTACTCCTTCACACGGCACGTATTGTCAGGAGGTTCCTCACTTTGCAGCCCTGACCACTGGTTGCTTGGGCCCTGCCTCGCTGCTGGCGGTACTCTAGGATAAGATTTTTATAATGTTTTATTGTTTTTATATTAAAATATTGTAAAAATCTAGTTTTAAGAAAGAAAATAAATATAGAGTATAATAATAATATATACCTCGTGAAAGCTGAGAAGGACAAACTCATCTAAGTACCTTGACTTGGCTCACGAGGTGACCGCTATGTGATGTGGATTCGACGATCATTGTCCCCATAGTCGTATCTGCAAACGGCCTTATAGCGAAGAGTCTTGACCAACATCTCAATAGGCTTTCGCTGGATGGTTGGATCCCTTGATCCAGATACAGATACAGAAGGCAGCACTCCTGGACACGGCACGCATTGTCAGGTTTCTTTCTCTGCAGCCTTAATCGCCGGTAGCTTGAGTCCTGCTCCGCTGCTGGCGGTGTTCTAGGTTTAGGTTTTTATAAAAGTTGTATTTTTGTTATATTTCTTTGTTATATTTTACTTTTTATATATTTTTTATAAAAAACCTAAATCTAAGATTTAAAATAAATAAAGAGTGATAATAATAAAAGCATTCCTTCATTATCACACCAAGAAAAGAGAGCTGGATGAGAGTAGCCGCGGATCGTGCTCGATGGCGTGCACTTGGAGAGCCCTATGTCCAGCGGTGGACTAGTGTAGGCTGATGATGATGATGATGATGATGATGATGATGATGATGATGATGATGATGATGATGAATGACTCAAAGAAAAACAATAAGTAGATGCATAACAAAGTCAAACTTAAAACTAGTGTTCGGTAATAAATGTTTTTTTATTTCTTACAGTAAGTAAGTAAGGGTAAGCACTTGTCTTCATCTCACCTAATTGATCACTAGCGGCCCGTCCCGGCTTCGCACGGGTGACTTTTTTTTAAATATAGCCTATGCTACCTAGCGATAATGTAGCATTCTAATGGTGAAAGAATTTTTGAAATTGGTCCAGTAGTTTTTGAGTTTATTCGTTGCAAACATACATACATACGACCTCCTTGGTCGAGCGGTTTGTACACCGGTTTTTATGGTGTCGCCATCTCTGAGATCCCGAGTTCGATCCCCGGTCGGGTCAATTTAGAAATTATTGTTTTTCTAAATTATCTCGGGTCTGGGTGTTTTCTATGTATAATAAGTATGTATAAGTACTTAAATATGTTTATTCGTTGTCTACCCAAGTAGCATTGGAGGTTCTATAGCGGTTGACTTATGGTACACATTTATTCTTTAAGCTGTCTATGTGAGCTGCACAAGAGCTGTATAGCATGCTATACAGCCCTTGTACCACCCATTTGGGCACAAATTTTTCAGCTTTGAGTGTACAAAAGGTACACGGTAGCAGTATAGTAGATCTTTAATGGTAGTTTAAAGAGAGAACTGTGGTTTTAAAGCTGATGAACGGCACTATATTAGATTCCGTGTGGTTATTCATACAGACAAGTGAGTTATAATTAATGATTAAACGAACTTACCTGTACGTGAAGTTCAATCATAATTATACTCGTGCCTCGTCCGAAGAGATTAGTATTTTTCAAATTATATTTGATAAGTTATTTATTATACCATGTAGTAACGCATAGTGAAACCACTTCCTGCACTATGGTTTAAAAAAAAAAAAAAATCATTTGTTGGAGGTAGTTTAAACCGCCATCTTGTAACGAGTTCAGTCTCTTGTCCTCATTTAGTTCAGAGCAGGATGATAATGACGTTTTTGTACAACTAAGGGGTTTGTTGTCTGAAAGAAGGAACAACTAATAGGGTGGGAGGGTTATAGATACTAATCTCTTCGGACGAGGCACTTCGTATAATTATGATTGAACTTCACGTACAGGTAAGTTCGTTTAATCATTAATTATACTCGTGCCTCGTCCTCGAGATTAGTATTTTTCAAATTATATTTGATAAGTTATTTATTATACCATGTAGATGTTGAGAGATGACAAAAATATCATATCATCATTGTTGAAAAATAAAGAAAGGTAGTCTTTTTATTATAGGTTTAATTTTGTTTCAACAAAAAATTAAATTAAACAATATTATGATCATATAATTATTCAATTATTTTTAGATGAACAAATTATGGTTCTTGCTAGGGCAGTATAATCATCATTGCATTGAGTAATGGGTCTATTGTAATAGCGAGCAAAAGTAGTGGAATTACCTGTCCAACCCGCGGTTTTAAAAATCAAATCAATGTTAACACCTTGTCTATAGGCCTTTGATGTAGCAGCGTGTCGCGTGCTGTGTGCGGTAAAAACTGACACGTCAATTCCACTATCTTTGAGAGTAGCTTTAATCCACCTACTTATTGTCTGTGAAGTAACACGATTATGGGGTTTTCTTATACCGATAAATAATTGTTCACTTTTTCTGAATTCTTTAGATCGATTCATATATGAGATCAAAGTATTAGCAGGACATATTTCTACTCTGTCATTAAAATATGGTAAATATAACGTAGGTTGAGGATTACCTAACTTGGATGTCTTAATTAATTCTGGAATTTTAATAACAATTTGATCGGTGGAAACAGTTATATTAAGAACGCTTATTTTTGAGAGGGTCTGTTCACGATGCGCTGTGACAATAGCGAGTAATGTGACACATTTTTTAGTTAATTGTTCAAATGACAACATTTCGTTGGGATTTAATGAAGCTAAATAGTCTAAGAGTTTGCTTGTATCCCATGTTTCATTATAGCGTGGATGAGGAGGTCGAAGTCTATACACGCCTTTAAAAAATCTTGTGAGTCGATCATCTTGGGCTAATGAACCTACTAATAATGAAATTGCAGCTCTATAGCAATTAACAGTTCCAAACTGACTGCCACTGTTAAACACCTCAGTTAGGAATTCTATTATTACCGGAATAGATGGTTGAAACATGTCGATATTATTCTCAGTACAGTATAAAAACCATTTCTTGAAACAACCGTCGTATTGTTTCATAGTGTTTTCGGACAACGACGCTAGCATGATGTCTATTGCTGATGCGGGTGTATCTCTTCGCAGTAGTGCCGTCCTGACAATACTGCGCCCACCAGGGTAATGCTGGCTAGTATGTTCCCGCTGCTGTAATGGGGGAAAATAAGGTGGTTTGAGTCGAATGTTATAACATTAGAAGTAACTAGCCGGGTAAACAAAGGGTACCATGGCTGAGACGGCCACGCCGGCACAACTACGATGCCTTCTGCATTCTCGGAAATAATTTTTCTTAAAGACTTTAATATGACTGCAACTGGGGGAAAGGCATAAAAATAAATATTTGACCAGCTTATTGTAAATGCGTCTATGACGAACGCGTTAGGGTCTCGGTGCCAAGATGCGTATATATCACATTTATTATTAAGGCGACTAGCAAAAAGGTCAATCTGTGGATATCCAAATGTTTTTGTTAAGAGAAAAAAACCTGCATCAGATAATGTCCACTCAACGTCTGGATGCGATCGTCTGGATTCGTGGTCCGCGACGACATTATCAGACGACTTAATATATGATGCTGTAATGAGTATTCCACGAGCCTCACACCATTGCCAAATGTCTCTAGTAACTTTATTAAGATGGGGAAATTGTACTCCACCCATACGATTTATATAACTCATAGCAGTGGTATTGTCTACTCGTAATAATACTAAGCAATCACTCGTATCTTTTGTAAATATTTTGATAGCAAAATAAGCGGCTAAAAGTTCGAGATAGTTTATGTGCAAGGCTTTTTCGGATTGAGACCACTGACCACTGGCGGTCTGCCCGGCGTTTTTCCACCATTGCAAGTCTGACAACAGGGAAGTGGGAATGGTCATGAGCCGGTCATAGTTATCGTGACCTAGCAAGTTGAGGTACTTGCACCGCTCTAATTCCTTTACGTACAGCCATCCATACTCAATTGCCGGACAAGCCGATACTAAAAGACCTACTAGTTGAGCAAATCTTCTGATAGTACATTGTTTTAAATGTAAGAATATTTTAAGTTCTTTTGAAATACGTATTCTTTTTTCTGAAGGTAAGCGAACTTGCCACTCTTGTGTGTCAATTATAAAACCAAGGTACTGACAGCATTTTGAAGGAATAAATCTACTTTTTCTACCATTAATAATAAATCCGAGAGATTTCAATAAATTGCAAGTAATATTTATATTTTCTTTGCATTCAGAGTAAGATTTTCCAACTAGATATATATCATCTAAGTATATCGAAGATAAGAAACCACATGATCTCAAAAGTTTCATAACCGGTTTCATCAGTTTGGTGAAAATGAATGGAGCCGTGCAAAGGCCAAATGGTAGGACATTGAACTCAAACATTTGTGTATTATTACCATCTTTTAGTGTAAATCTGAGGTATTTACGAGAGTCCGGATGTATTTTTATTAAAAAATACGCATCTTTCAGGTCTAATGATGCCGAAAAACAATTTTGATTTATTAGTTTTAGGACAGTACGTAGATCTTCTAGTTTGAAATGCTGTGTTTCTATGAATTTGTTTAGAGCTTTTAAATTTAAAATAAATCTCATTTCGCCATTCGGCTTCGGTATTAGAAACACACGTGACAGAAATTGCCCGGCAGTAGATTTACACTTAGAAATTGCACCTATCGATAACAATTTTCTAATTGCCTCGTTATAGTGTTTCCTTTCTGGTTCGGTGTGAATTACAGTAATCGGTGTATCAGATTGGTGCACCGGATTATTAAATAATATTTTATAGCCTATTATCCAAGATAAAACAGATCGGTCGCGGGTAATAAGGGACCATTGTTTAAAAAAGGAGCTAAGTCTACCAGCATAGCCTACCGGTGAGTCAGCGGGGGCCGCAGGCGCGTGTGGGGAGATCAGCGGGTGCGCGTCTTCTGGTTGCGCTGCGATGAGGCGCGCGATGAGCTCGCGGGCCTCTGCCTGCTGCTGTCGGCTGCTGCCGGCGGCGGCGGGGGACGGCGAGCGGGACCCGGCGCCGCCCTGCGGTTTCCGGGTCCCGCCTTCCAGTTTAAATTCTTCGCAGCCGGTGTGAAAGGCTTCGCCTTCTTGGGAGCTTCGATCTTAAGGTCGGAGCTGGACTTCGTGATGGCTTTTGCCGTTCGAAGAGTGTCGGGAAGGTCTGCGCCGAACAGAAAGTTGTCTATCTTGGCATTCGCCAACTGTTCCTTCATGTCTTTTTTTAACGAATACAGCGCAAAGTTTCTTCTCGATATGGATTCGCTGTATTGTATATCACACAAAATACGTACTGAATCCATGAGCTGTTTCAACAGCTCGTGATTTTTGTCCTTATCTTTGAGAAGAGTCGATATAGTCTGACCTAGACATGAAATAGCAGCGGCAATTTCGGTCTGCCGAGATTCTATAGCTTTGTCTCTCTTTACTACAGTATCGGGAACCGCCGCTTTAATTTCTGCATTGAGCCGAGGAGCGCCTATATGCGAGCAGTTAGCCGGCACTAGATACTTTTCAATCAGTTGTTTTCGGTTGTCTTTTTCCAAACCTGAAGCCGCCATATGATTAAGGCGGAGAGCTAGATCTTTGTTAATATCGGCACCATATTTTTGTATAGCGGCCGGGTCGGATCCGAGAATATCAAGAATGTCCGGATCCAATTCTGCATCCGCATGCTCCATTGCTTGTGTGGGTGGTAGCATATCGGTGGAGTAGGTGGAGGTGGAGGCGGCGATGGCGGCCGGCTCGGGTGCCGGCGTAGGCGCGAGCGGCGCGGCGGCGGCGGCGGCGGCGGTTACATTTTCACTTAGCGGCGCTGGCGACGTGGGCTTCAAAATATCTCGGTCTGTTAACAAGACAAAAGCGATTCGTTAATGGTGACATAGTCTCGCAGACTACTCTATGTATTAACGAAATTTATGCGTCGAGACAATCCCTCAGATTGCTCTGCGTGCATACAACGATCATGCATCGAAACAGTCCCACAGACTGATCTGGGCAGATCGACAAGTTAAATATGCAGCGAAGTAGTCCCACAGACTATTCTGATTGCATAGTTACCTTGTATTTTATGATTTACGATCATATAACAGAAGCCAAAAATGTTCTTATTGCCCGCGCACTTGTAGTTGAAAAAAACATTAAAATAAAAACTAACCTTCTACTTTATCCGGAATCGGCGTGGAGTCCCTTGACGAACGCGATTTGCTGGAGCACCGCGATGAGCATGACGATGAAGTTTCACTTAATTGTATGCGCCGACGCGGCATGCGTCGAGTACACTTAATTTCCTTTTCCAATTTTCTTAACTTTTTCGACAAAATGTCTACACTATTTTCTCTATGTCTCTTAGGCATTTTGGTTGCGTGCGAAGTGGTCGAGCACTAAATTGCGAATGAGGACAAGAGACTGAACTCGTTACAAGATGGCGGTTTAAACTACCTCCAACAAATGATTTTTTTTTTTTTTTTAAACCATAGTGCAGGAAGTGGTTTCACTATGCGTTACTACATGGTATAATAAATAACTTATCAAATATAATTTGAAAAATACTAATCTCGAGGACGAGGCACGAGTATAATAAGTAACAAGTGAACAATTATACAGCCGATTATCCAAAACCCAAACCACAAGTGTACCCAAAACCAACTATTAGGCCGCTTTTTCCTCAAATAATCACTTTGGTACACATTTTCTAATAAATATTTATTTGTGATAGCTTACGGCCATGGCCATAGTCGAATCGTGTCTAACAGCCATTTTGATGTGATTTATTGTTACTGGTAAACTGTGTTTTATATATGATATTGTGTTAATATTACGGGGTAATATAAATTTATTGTAAAGTACATACATATTTAAAGTTAAAATTTTCACGCGCCTCGGCTATATGCCTTTTTTATCAAATAAATATATCGAAATAAGCAGATACAAACAAAGCAATATTTCATATTTTTGTTTTATTGGCATTTAAATCGTTGTATGGTTTTGTATTTAAACATCAACCATAAAATCAATAACGAAAGCTCCGTGTTAAGTGACAAAATCATAAATTAATATAGACATATTATAGGTTATTAAAAGTGAAAATGGTGGTCATTGTCTCCACAATCTACAATCTACAGTGAACCATTATAACTCAAAATTAGTGTTGTGATCTCTTTAAAGTTTCACGCGTTGTACCATTATAATGACGTCAGCTCTAGAAAGGTTCACATGTGTACTATCACAATGCCAATTTCTGTACAACATAATCTGAGCTGGGCACATATTCAGCCCTGGGCTGGTATGCATTGCCTCGAGAGTTCACGTGAATTCAATCAAATTCAATTCGCTTCATAAAAGGTTATATATTTTACTTTGGGCTGCAATAATGTTCACATGTGTTATATTATAATGCCAGCAATCAAGTTGGTGTGGACGAAACATAGCAAGAAATATTCCTCAAGAGCCTGTACTCACGTTTTTGTTACCACCAAACACCGTACAGTAATGTTTCGCGGATCCTTCAGGTTCGCGGCCTCGCGGTGCTGGAATGACCTTCCCCCTCCGGTGCGTGACCTAAAAACTATTCACACATTTAGACAGAGCCTTAAAAAATACCTATTAAATGAACAAAAATCTGCAACTCACCTTCAGTCTAATGACGTCATGCACTTGCCGGGGGACGGCTCGTCCTGGCACCGTTGCGGCCGACTCTTGCGCCTAAAATGGTCTCAATGGTGTCCCTTTCGTTTTCACCGTAGCTTTGCTCTGTTTAATCATAATTAAGTTTGTTTTTTTTTTTTTTAGGTTTTTGCTTTGTGCTGTCATCTTGTTATTGAAATGTTTTTTAAATGAGTATGTTAGTAAATCTAAATGTTCTAAATGTTATGTATGTCATATTGATTATTTTAGTTTTTTGTTATTATTATTTGTTACAGTTGTAGTATGTTTATTGTCCTGTGTTTTTTGTGCCAAGTTGGGTCCCACCAGAATACCAGCGCTGTAGCGGGCTTGTATGTCGTTGCAGCACAAGCTGAGGTTGGGACCTAATTGGCCACATGCACGTTGTCTAATGTAACTTTTATTTTTTTTGTTTTAATTTGTTTTCGCCTTATCTTTTTTTTTTCTCTCTCTCATATGTATCTTTTGTGTTATATAAAATTGGTGCTTGTGGTCAATAAACGTTTGTTTCTGTTTCAATCTAACACCGTATATGTGAACCTCTGAACAGCCTATGCCGTATTTTACTTCTCTTAAAACGCTCTTGTTCAGCTTTGAAAATGAAAGCTGACTAAAAGAGTAATGTTGTCCTGACAAAACGCCAATAGTTACATAATAGGCTACATTTACACCCCTATACATGCCTTATACAGGTATAGGTGGACATGTTCACTTTATTGCAGCCGATGAACCAAGTGTGACCATTATAAATGCTAAGAGACCACCAGTGAAATAAATGTGGCCTTTTAAAGAGAATAAAATGCTACTTGGGTAGTAACCATTTAACGAGTTTCATAACGAAGCTTCTCTTGGGCTAGATAAATAATGTAGGAAAGTTTATTATTATTATTTTATACATACAAAGATACAAAGGTTTTCCATTTTGTAATATTAGTACAGATAAACCCGTAGGTGGAAGCGCACTATTTACAATATCCAAGATGGTTAATGGAAATCTTGTATAGAGAAGAAGCCGTTAGAAACTCGGCAACGGCGTTTTCTCTCCCCGGTTTTTTGTTACAATACAAGTTTTAGTTTAGTAAAGCTTTAACAAAAAGGAAGTCTGCGGTACTAATCTTCTATGAGTACAACAACTAATATAATTACTTAAAAAAATAAACAGACACATGATACATGGTAAGATCTTAACCAATTATCTACAAGTTCATATTTTTGTAACCGATTAAATCTGACACGAGTCCAAGACACCAGACCACAAAGACTCACACCCGTATTTATAAACGTAAAAGCTCATACTGCAAAAGTAGTTGCTTAAGTAAAAAAAATGTATTCTTTAGTAAACCGATGAAGTTACAAACGTCAAAAGTTAGATTCTTAGCCAAGCAATAGTTACCAATATCAATATCTTTACTCAAGCAATCTAGTTAGATTTCTCAAAGAATTCATAGTGACAAGCTTGTGACAAGCTAGTTTTGAGGTTATATTCCGTGTGAAAGTTTGTGTTATGTCTAAAATAATATAAAATTTATGAATTTGATAATAATAATAATAATTTGTCGATATCACCATTCCCCATGACGAGAACCTCGTGAAAGCTGAGAAAGAGAAACAAATCAAATATCTCGACTTAGCACATGAGGTTGTCGACATGTGGAATGTGGGGCTCGGCTGTCATCGTGCCGATTGTTGTTACGGTCAACGGCCTGATGGCCAAGAGCCTCGATCAACATCTCATGAGGCTCTCGTTAGGCGGCTGGATCAAGGACCTGATTCAGAAGGCACTTCTCCTCAATACGGCACGCATTGTGAGGAGGTTCCTGTCTCTGGAACCCTAATCACCGGTAGTTTGGACCCTGGTCCCGATGCTGGTGGACCCCTATTTTTTATATTTTTAAATGTTTGTTTTGTTTTTTAGAAAATATTCAAAAATGTAAATTAATATGTAAAAAAATAAATAAAGAGATAATAATTTAATAATAAGGCAGTACTCCTTGACACGGCACGTATTGTCAAGAAGTTCCTCACTCTGCAGCCCTAACCACCGATAGCTTGGGTCTATTCCCGCTGCTGGTGGCAACCTAGGTTAAGTTTTTTATAATATTTTATATTGGAAATATGTTTTTATATAAAATATTGTAAAAAAAAAATTCTTAAGATATATATTTAATAAAGAGAACAATATTTAATTTAATTTAATAAGAAAAACTTCTATTCTAATTTACATGTTACTTGTTTATAAAGTGAAATTAGATCTTTTGTGAACTTTTTTAAAAACAAAGTAATTGCTAAGTAATAGCTTGTTTATAAAATACGGGTGTCAGACTTATGACTAGACTACATCAGGCTATTGCCAAGCACTAAGTGATTTCGTCTCAACCCAATTAAGTTATCTACTGCCCGTGTCCATCAATCTGTGTATTAATTTGCCAGCAATCAAGTCACGCCATTTGCATTTAATTAACTTAAACAACAATTATCGATTCAAATTACGACGAAACGATTGATTAGAGACGCTTTGTTTACATACAGTGTAAGTACATACAGTTTAAGTCTAAACTGTATGTACTTACACTGTATGTAAACTGGGGGACTCCCACTGCTGGGGCACGAGCCTTCCCTATGGATGGATAAAGAACAGACCATAAACCACCACGCGGGCATAGTGCGGATTGGTGGTTGTTAAACGACCGCTAATGCAGCCGGGACCAACGGTTTGACGTGCCTTCCGAAGCACGTAGGATTATATAATTATTTTAATTGTATTCTGTAGTTTAGCTTTGGAAGTAAAAGATAGAAATATATATATATATTATATATATATATATATATATATATATATATATATATATTTATATATAAATATTTTAATGAGACACGAATAGGCCCGAATACAAGAGTTTCGTTTAAATATTAAATTCAAATTCAAAACGTTTATTCGACGTAGCACAGTTAGTCTTAGGTTCTAACAATAAAAACTAATACCTTAACTAAAATGAGACGACAAAATTGGACTCCTCTCAGCGTAAGTTGTAGCTTCAAGAACTGCAACTCTGATTGTCAGAGGAGCTCGTAATAATAAATAAATAAAAACTTTTCATATTACTTTTAAAAGCTTATAAGTTTTATTAAAAAGTACCATTGTTTTAAATAAGCATTCAGTTGCTTGTAATTATTGTCTAACACTAGTAGCCTTGATGGCCAAGTGGCAACGCGCTTGGCCCGATATCCGGAGGTCCTTGGTTTGATTCCCGGGGCATGCAAAGTGTGTTACATACTTTTACCAATTTTAGTGATGACTTGATTTATATGATGGAGGCCTTTGCCCAACAGTGGGATAGTAATTGGGCTATTACGTTAGGACACTAGATATTACTCTTCCTTTTCCTAATCGTTCCCTCACTGCTGAGGGATCGTGACTCCGCTTCATCCGGTCAATCAGTTGTCTCCATCGGTTGCGCTCAGTTGCTTGATGGAGTGCGGCGCTGACGGGCATCTCCAGATTTTCGGAGATCTGGTCTGACCAGCGCTTTGAGCTCCGGCCTCTGGGTCTTTTACCTTCTTTTTTTCCCGTCACCATCAGACGCTAAAGGTTATCTGCACTACAACTACTATAACTACTACAACTACTTATATTCTATCTATTATGGCTATAAGTCTGGTGACTCTAAAAATGCCACCTGAGGCAATCAGCAAACTCTCTCAAAAATAAGTTATGACAATCAATTGGAATTTTAAAATTTAGATCTTTGTATTGCCTTCAAGCACATAAAAAGACAATAAGACCGCGACACTTGGGAGTCCCCACTAGAGATAAGGGATCACAAGATTTTATCATCATAAGCAAATAAAGTTTCATTATTCGCTAGCTAATTTGAACGATATTGAACTTTGAAGGGCACAGCGAGGCATAAACCCGTCTTAAAATGTTATAGGTTACGGTTACGTTCCATACAAGGCTAATTTGCCGGAAAACGAGCGGAATATCAAGCAATTTGGGCGGGACGCAGAGAGGACGACCCAGTATATCATCAGATCGGCCGGCGCCCGGCCGTCGCAGCGCATTTGCCAAATCTCTGATTAATTCTTGGTCTAAGAAGCCGCATAGATTTGGCACTTTGGCGCCCAACAGGGACTCGTGTAACGGAAAATTTTTGAATGTTCTTTTTAAAAGCCATTTAACGTTCCGGTGTGTAAGAGAAACATTGTTCAAATATAAATAAATAAATAAGTATCTCATACAAAATTCAAAGTTCAGAATCACCCTGTCTCTGACTACTAGCTCACTAGATATAATTTTTTACAATATTATTATATTTAATTACAATTTGCTAATTGATTTGTAAAATAATAAATTTTAAGTTTCACTTACTCCAAGCTTTTGTTGGAGAAATACGTTTTGTATTAATAGTTAGTTTTAACTGGTCTGCATCACCTGTACTGGCCGTTTCGTCTCTGTTATTGCTTCTCAGCTTCATTGCTTTAATTATGCTCTAAAGATGTTATTGTATGCCGCTAATAATGCACCTATTCACATTTTATAACTCTTTACTGCACTTGCGCTTTGCACTGTTACTGTTGCTACTTTCAATTCAATTGATACACACGAGGCCGCTGTTTCTAGTAAGCAGAGTGCCTGCAGAATGAGTTTGAATTGAACATGTTAATATCGAAATTGTATGGAACTACTTGCGTTTACTTGAAGTATTCTTGAGATATATATGAATCTACTTACGAAGAAGCGTAATGATTAGACACAGGCGTACAGTTTGACCATTTATTTTGGACTGACTTACGATAACTCGCGATAATAAATATTTTTTCATTTAATTTTTTTCATTCATATTTTAGGTACTGCTGTACTTGTGCATGTCTATTTTATACTGACGTTTTGAACCCTTTGCAGGATCCATGGTATATACGGATTTATTTTATCTATGTTGTGTGTTATATTCCAATGTGAAGGAAAAACATGTTTGAAATCCCAAAAGTTTCTGCAAAAACTAATTTAGGCAAAATTTACACTATGATTTAATTATCCTAATGATTGAAATATTAGAATTAGATAATTCGGCTTCCAGCTAACAACAGAAATGCGACATGTCACTAGTGACGTATTTAGCGGTAACCGGCGCGGCGTTTCGATTATTCGGTTACTCGGTAATCTGGTCCACTTAACAACGGAACGGCGCCGCATCAATTCGGGTCAATTTGCGGTTACGTCCGAACGGCAGCGATGCGGATATTGGCACGGCACTACGATTAATGTTGTGTCTTTAGGCGCTTTGCAGAAGGAGTGACTTGAGTTGAAGAAACTGTCAACTTTAAAAAAAAAACATTAAAGGTTGCCAGTTGCAGCAACAGTTTACGGTTGCCGCAATTCTCAATACACTTTTCAAATCCATAGACAACATTCAGTCTTTCCCAGCTGGGGAAATTAGCAACTTGACACAACTAGTATTTAACAGTTTGCTATTTGCAGCAATTTTGTTGTCGATCATTGAATCTCGCAACTAGAGTTGCTATGTTGGCTGCGCAGTTTCTTTAGTTATTATTATTATTTATATCTTAATTAATGGCTTCGCGTTTAGCATTAAGCCAATTTCAAGTGTATTATATTATTATAAAAAAATAATTGTACGGTAGATTGAGTTTAAAATGGAGCCTCACAACACGTGTTATTTTACACAAAGAACTCGGGTGAAACCTTTCTTTATTTCATATTTATTAATTTAAACACAAACTTGCAACTGTCATTACAGGTTTTTTTTACCCCAATGCGATAGATGAAGCGATAAAATTTATTTATTTATAACAAATGGTCTAACTGGCTAATTTTGTGAATTTGCTCAATTAACAAATGAAAAAAAAGGTCTCTTTATCAACAAGGTTGATTGTGCAAAAGACGCGCGTCAGTGGCGCCTCCTTCAGTAAATTAGTATATGGATGCCATATAGTTGTGATTTGCCTATTGCCGCAACACGGAGATCAAAGTTGCTCTGTTTGCGAACCGCCTTAGAGACGTACCCGATCGTCGTGCAGTGGCTTGTTGAATGTCCTACTGTTGGGGGAGAAAAGTTTTAGATATTAAAACATAGGAATATACGCAAATCTTTAAATGGTATGAAACTTTCTTAATTTTCCTTTTTTTTAAGTACATCGATTACTGATTACGCAAAGGTAAATCACCGAACGTGTGAATCAAATGACTTATTCAGGAAAAAGACAAATTAATTATTTTTGCGTTCCGTGACATGCTGCAATACAATACAGTTTGAAACCTGGGAAATTCATGTGTAAAAAATTTCATATGCGAATTTGTAAAATTCATGAGGTGTAATTGGAATTCAAAGGATCTGTTTCGAGATCATTAATCCACCCACAGTTGTATTGTACTATACGTATTGTATTTACAGTGGGATTGGTGTTTAAATTGTAGTCGATTTTTTTTTTTTTTTTTTTAATTTTGTTTTATTTATATTATGTTTACATTGATTTCTATTTATAGTTGTGTTAACGTATTTCTAGGATAAATACTTTTTAAAAAACTAACCGTTTGCCTTTTGTTACAGCCTGAAAGACTGAACGTGTTCAAAAATGACCAAGACAGTTGGGACTACACCAGTAAGTTTTTTGAATAGTATATATCTCTGCTAAAACTATAGACACTTTTATTATGGCGAAAATAAAACTAAAAAAAAATATGATTTAAAAATATTGAGTTTCTATTCTTAGGATCGTCTTTAATAATCTTAAGAACATCTGTAATTCTTTTATAAATTAGAAACTGAGATATAAGAAAAAAAAAATTTAAATAATATCTGATGATAGTAATTTTTACATAAAAGTGTCGATAGTTAAATAAGGTTTTGGTTAATGAAGAGAAAATAAAAGTTAAATGTATGTTAGTTTTGAATTTTACTATGATAAGCTACATGATATACTTTGCCATAAAAACACTGAGTTAGAGTTAGAAATTATATAGAAAAAAATGTATATTAAATATTGTTTAATGTAATTTCTAGCTTTATCGCTGTAGTTACGAATTAAATTTTTACAAGACGGTTTAAATATAATATTAAATTCTAAACTGTCGATTAGAAAGCGGCTCTCAATATTTAAAATTGTTATTTTTGCATTTACTACAAGTTTTAATGCAAAAATAATACAGTGTAAAAAAGATTGGCTTACGTAATCCCAATATGTTACGTATATCCCATTTACAGCGTGCATGCCTGGAATTAGTTAAATACTGATTTACACTGCTAATCTCACACGTGTCTATATAAAAATAAACTGTTTATTACATACGTACAAATGGTATGAATGAAAGTTTCAAGATGAACTGAAAATGATCATGGCGAATTATTTGATGTTTTGTTGTGAATTATATCGTCGTACGTATGATATGAACAGTTTCCTAACACATAATCCATCCGCTGCTTACTCGAATATACGACTTTTTTAAATATAATTTTCGGATAAAATTGATCCATCTGATTTACGTAAACAAATTATAATGTCTTCTGTCACACAAGAATACACAAAAAAATAGAATGCATTTCCGAAATAGTTGTGTAATACTCGTAGTATATCAGACTGATAAACTTTATCCGACTATTGGAAAACGAATCTGATACGTACCTTTTACAACTTTATACGAATTTCACAATTTACTCACAATAAACTATAGCAAATTACTTTATTTGTTTATTATGTCAGATCAAAGTTTGTCTATGACAAGCTTACCATTTATTACCTTTTAAATTTAAACGTAAAACCACCATTTTCCTTTCACATATTTAGTCCTTCAGGATTGAGCTAAGATAAGATAATCATTTATTTGCCAAAAAACATGGTAATTTACGGGTGGTAAAAAAATTTACAATGCGCACATGTTTTGCCATTATAAAAACAGCATGCAAATCATGAGTCAACTATTTTTGGTTTTCTCCTTGGAATTTTGTTCCAAGTCCTGATTCCTTAATTCTATTCTTAATCCTGGCTAACGACCATACTATGCTGCCAGGGTTAGCCAGGCATCATCATCTAAGTATGTCTTAACCTCAACATTGTTGGTAGCGTTTTGTTGTGTTCTGACAGTTAAGAGATAAGATAGCCAGTTCTTCAGCAGTTGAGATTTCCGGGTGAAGTGTGCTTCCGCCTTCGACGTTATCGTCCCTTTCTATCAAGACATCGACTTTGCTATTTCTATAACGTTCACAGTCGTGTCTCGGTGCCTTAATTTTGAGAATTTTTCTTTAGTTTTTATGACAAAATCAGGATCATCATCAGCTCATCTTATGTTCCCAATGCTGGGGCACGAGCCTTTCCTATGGATGGATAGGGAGAACGGGCCATGAACCACCACGTGGGCCCAGTGCGGATTGGTGGTTGTTAACAACTCTTAATGAAGCCGGGACCAACGTGCTTTACGTGTCTTCCGAAGCACGGAGAAGCTCGAGATGAAAAAACTTTTGGTCACCCATCCGATAACCGGCCTTTACGAAAGTTGCTTTACCTCAGCAATCGCAGTCGGTCTGCGATTGCGATTGCGCGTTAACCACTGCGCCGTCGAGCTCTCAGGATTCCGACACACAATTGAGATGTTTTTAAATTAGCAATCTTGAGGTTAAGGTAAGACGGCGGCCAACCGTATGCCCATTGTATAATAAAGAAAGTAGAGTCTTTGTAGACCCTTTATATTTCTTGCCCGCTTTCTTAGTTTTGGCAAATCACATTGAATCACTTTCCGTAACTAAGCTTATCTATTCCCCACTTTAACCTTTTATTAACATTTTCATTAAGTCAAATTCATATCTTGAAAACGTTTTTCTTTCGGGCGCAAGGCTTCCGTCTAAGAAGGGTTTAGGGGGGGCGGGGGAGGTCAGAGGGGAACGGGCACTTCCGTTCCGAGGAAATTGCAAATCTCTGAGATTACTTTGTGAAAGAGGACTTACTCCTTAAATAGTTCAAACCCGTAGATTACTTAGCAAACTTAATTATAACGCCGACTGTTTATGAGAATTAGGGTTTTCGTAGATTTAATCGTCATCGTCTGCAGCTTTCCCGTCGCATTATTGGGCAAATTACAATATTTAATACTGAAGGAATTGAATCGCACTCTTAAGACCGGGTGGGAAAACCACTAGACCAGACTAGGCCGTTTTTAAAAAAACGCGTCATTATGATGGTAAATACATCGGCACACGCCGGTAAAACATTTCCTTTAAAATTCGCATTGCATGTCGCTAAATTACATGGGATTTCCTACTTCTTATACGAAATTTAATAAAGTCAGTCATGTTGATTCGTCACGTTTCAATTGGCCGTACCCAAAGTTGAATGCAAACGAGACGTAAAAAGCTACCTTCATTGTAATTTGTAACCTATTAAATTGTCCACGAGTCGAGTGTGGCCTGGAAAAGGCTCGTTAAGTGCCAAATGTTAATGCACTTTGCATAAATTTGCACTTTTTCATGCCAACCCTGGAATATAAATCAGTTATGTATTCGGACCGTTTCATTCTGAACCGTGGAAATACACATTTGTGAATGTAAAAGCTCTACCATGGACGGGTCTTGTGTAACCGGTTAGATGGAGCATTCTTTTGAGCCAATAATTTATGCCGATTGGGAATGCACTGTTCGTTACTGACAAAGGGAATTAGGTTTGTGAAACGAGAACGAGATATCTAATTGGTGGGTATTTTCCGTCTGCGTGTGCCGTTGCTTTGTTTCCTTCTTTAGTGAATGGAAATAGAATTGTCCTTAAGAAGAATGGAGCAATGAGATTGTCCTGAGCAATATGGACGTAGCAAAATTCCTTGGAAAAGGAATGTGCACTTTCGTCGTTTTGAAGTGTCTCTTTTATTTTGATGTTACGAAACGATGGAGCTGCAATTAAGATTTCAATATCTTTCGCTTGCAAATGTTTTACTAGTGAGCTAAGGCGTTCTTATTATGTTCTATAAGGAGAAAGAAATATAACCTGATTGGAAGCAAAGTAACGCAAAGGCCGGTGAAAGCGCACTCCACCCGAAGTCTTCAACTAATAACAAAATAACAATCTTTTATCTCTAATAGCTAGCTTGTAAGTATAATAGAGCGAGTAGAGTATGATCGTTAGTTCTTGGTTTTAACACAATGGAAAGGAGATGTTCCAGTTTTGTATGGAGGCTGGGCCCCCTAATTCTTACTGTGATGAAATTATATTTTATAAAAAGAGCACAAAATAAGAAACCTTTCCATGTATTAATATATTTTTTAAACATACCCAAACATTGTATTATATAATAAAAAAGGTCAGATAATGATAATGATATGATAATGATAATAATGATGTCAGATGTCAAATCTTATTTTTTAAATTAGTAATGCAATGATTACAGTCAGCAACCGCATGGTTTCATTTTCAGGAAATTGCATTGAAACCTTAAAATACCTTTTAGAATATTTAAATAACTTCAGCAATAAATAATAAACACTTAAAACTTTCATTAGAACACAAAAATAATAAGAAAAGCTTGATGAAAAAAACAAGATTACAAGTTTTTAAATATTTTTTAAATTATGTTAAAACATCATCTCAGAAGGCAGATCTATCAGAAAAGCATCACTTCAAAACTGTAATAAAATAAGGGCCCAAAAACGAACATCTCCTTTGTTTTGTAACTGCTAAAATATTATTGTTGAAAGTTGTTAAAACAAGTGACAAAAAATTAATGATTTAATCAGGATTAATGCTAAATCTATATTAAAGATTATGATACAAATGCCCCTAGAGGTCGTTACTTGTTATTATCATAAAGATTTCACTCCAACTCCTAAAGACGGTACAGATTCTACATAATCATGAATACGTTTACGGTCCGCCTCTCGAACTACCTACAAATAAGTCGTCCCCAAGTGCACCAGCCGAGCTGAATCGCTGCGATAAAACCTACTCTAACTTTAAAATCACGAGATTTACCTGTCCGTGCCGATTTTATTTCAAATCTATTATACGGGAGGAATTGGCCTCAATCGTGGAAATGCCCTGCGAATTGTGTGGGACAAACTTTTGAATTTTGAATGTCATACAAGACAGCGTTGTCTATATAAGGAGGCATTGGATCAACTGCGGATTTTGAGTGCAGGTAATTTACGCCTAAACTAGAAAAATGAGACTCTGTATTTAATTTATACGCTAGATTTCGAGATATTGACAACTACAAAATACCTACTGTATGTTTACATTAATACGGTTTTATGTCTTTTTTTTATTGATTTGTTAGCCAGACCTGGCTATATTCCAATTAATATTATTATATAAAATAATAAATTACGTACTAAGCTGATAAAAAATATAGAAGTGATCGCCAATAAGGTTAAGACACTGTATTATAATCGTTATTATAATTCCCAAAGAAATATGTGTCTTTAAATGACAAAGTAAAGATTTTGAGGTTGGCGGATTGCAGATAATAGGCACATATCTAGTAATTAGGCCACTGTTCTTGGACACAGAGGATGCGGATTTCGATTCCTAGCGAGTATACATAATATCACTGAACCGCCAATGTCAATCTACCGCTGAACAATGCATGCCACTGAGCCCTAACTTCAGCTCGTCTCATCCTACTGCTCATCAGCTTACATAATTTCCATTCATTAATTAATTTGGCGCCCGATGTGGTACTCGAGTTCGATATCGATGCTCTCTTCGCGCAACTCAAGCGTCTTGGTAGTTCAAATAGTCATTTCTGTAAAACATTGTTATGTAACTAGTTTGTTTCAATAAATAGTTGCGCTCCAATAGTTCCGATGTGAATTTTTACGAGCGATTCGAAATCTTGGCGCCCAGCGTGGTGCAGTACTTTGGTGTTACAGTATCATACATTTTATTGTTGCTACAGCTCTTTGATAACTGGCTTATCTGTTTCGTGCTTCATTGTTTCCGAAAATTTTGTATACTAGGAAAACAGAGGTTTACAGGCTTACACGTATGGCGTATATAATAATTCTTAATCAGTTTTCTTCGTTCGCTTGTTTTAGGAAAGCTGACTGTATTTGTAGTTTCTTGAAAAGACATATTATTGGGTAGGAATGTAGAACATTTTACCAGCTACTTTGAATCTTAATCTATATCCATATCTCTACTACTATATAAATTTGTAGGCTCTGTGTGTACTTGCAATTTTTCTGACAAATTTTGGGATACATATTCATTTTATGACTTACTGACACCAATTCTACGATTTTTGAAATTTTTGTCTGTCTGTCTGTATGTCCACTTTTAACTCAAGAACGGCTTGACCGATCTTGATGAAAATTTGTATGTAGTAAGAACATGCAATTGTGCAAATGATAGGCTATAAAAAAATAAAATAAAAAGTGGTAAAAAAAAAAGTTTAAGCTTAATATTTGTATGTAGTAAGAACATAAGATTGTGCAAAAGATAGGCTATATAAAAAAATATTCACAAGTTTACGCTCAGGGAAGCGGGCGAGTTTGAACTGGTTTGGGATGGCTACCAACAGAGAGAGATGGCGTACAAAGGGTTGGGTGGCATTGGGTGGCGACGACGGGCTGAAGAAGAAGAAGAAAAAGCGGGCGAGTGACGGCTCTTGATGAAAATTTGTATGTAGTAAGAACATGAGATTGTGCAAATGATAGGCTATTTATGATGTTGGTAAACCTAATAATTATTTTGATTAGCATTCATTGACCCATATTTTTGCACAGCGATTCGGGCGGGTGACGGCTAGTTTGTTATAAAATCGTCACAATTTCTATCGTTAAAGCCCTTTAACTGTTTACGTATGTTATCTTACGTTCCCTTTCAAATCATAACCTTTAACTGCGTAAACTTGCCGAACACCATTCAAATAAACATAGCATTGTCTGTATCTTGTAGCAAAGTACTGTAGCGTCGCCCATTCACGATCCAAAACTCCTACGTGTGCTTTACTCTGAATGTATCTTCTATTGTCTCACTTTATTGCATCCTCGAAGTAACTCTTGCAAAGCCAACAATGGCGTGAAAACCATAAACCAAAGATAACGCCCCGTTTCCCTTGTCTTTGGAATTATTCCAGCGCCAACTTTAGTAACCGAAGAAATTCCTTTTAGGTGCAACGTGCCAAGCCAAGACTGCCAAGTTGTCAGTACCTGGCTGAATAAGTTCTAGATATTTTAAACTAAAACTTATCCTTCTTTTGCATAAAATAGATCAAATAATACATTGAACAAAACTTTTAGTACATACAAAAGAAGAAGTACGCATAACATAAGTATAATGGAAATATATAAGTATAGGTACTCCGCACAACTTAAGTTATGATGATCTTTCGCTCCAGACAGTCTCTGGTTTGTTATATAAAATTGACGCGATTTAATAATCTCGTTATAAATACTCTATTTGCGCTTCCTTTCCCTGGACACTAGCAGGTGATCTACGCACAATGTGCTTTAGTCTTGTTGGTCCTTCGACCCACATATTTTCTAGTTTGTTGTATTTTTTTTATATAGTTAGCTCGGCAAATGACTCCATTCCACCTGATGTTAAGTGGAAATGGAGTCCAGACGCGAAGATAACTGGTGCAGCGTGGAAACAAACCATCAGTTAACCTCACTCTGCCGGTCCACAAGTTGCTTCTTCACACCTCTCTTGAAGGACCCCATATCATAGAATGGAGGGAAAACGTGTGCTGATAGACTCATCTTTTGGAGGTGCGACAAAGAAATGAGTCACCAAATTTCTTTGTGCGCGATGGGATATTTGAGACAGTGAAGCGGTGACTCCGAAGAGCAGCACGTGTACTCCTATGAAGAAAGGGAGAAGGTGGGATGAGGTCAAAGAGCTCTTCAGAGCACTTGCCATAAAACACGCTGAGTGACACAACATCTCTACGCAAATGCAGAGATTCAAGAGTATTTGCCACTTCTGCATTGCTGATAATGCGTTCATCGCGACGCTGCAATCTGTCCAAGGCATAGAGAAGGTACTTTGCGGAACCGTCCCAGATGTGCGAGCAATACTCCACGCAAGACCGTACCTGGGTCTTGTACAAAAGGCACAACTGGTCTGGCGTAGAGAATCGCCGCACTCTGTTCAGAATTCTGAGTTTTCGTGAGGGTGTTTTGATCACGACTTCGATGTAGTCCCTTTGGTTCAGATCGCAGCTTATCCTCATACCGAGCATGTTGATACTGCTCTGATTAATTGATTAATTTTGTCGTGATTCAACTATTTCGTTCTAAGCATGCTCTTTGCTTCCACCTCCTAAGCTCTCTCGGGTGACTGGGACGCTAGCAGGTGATCTACGCACAAGGCGCTTGAGTCATGTTGGTCCTTCGACTAAGATATTTTCCAGTATGTTGTATAATTTTGTCGTGATTCAATTACCTCCTTACGAGCACACCATTTGCGTCCCTCTCTTACGCGATGCGCTCTCTCGGGTGCTAGGTAGGGCACTAGCAGGTGATCTCCGCACAATGCGCGGGTCGGGGTCGCGGGTTGCACTGCAATTTCCTCTTGTGCTCCACCGGGCTTCCGGCCGTTAGGGTTGTCGTCTGATAAGTGCTATCTGCTACATGAACACCATTTATTATGTACGTAATGCTATAAGTTTATGTTTTTTTTATTGATATACTTGTGACCCGCTCGCGATTTCGTTTGCTTCTGTAAACACCAGTATCCCGTCGAAAACATTTTTTTGATACAAGCATTATCCTGAAAATTAGGAACACCAGAAAAAGTAAATCGGTTCAGCCGTTCTCAAGTGATGACATACATGTGACAATTATTTTTTATTAATATAATTGTTAATAACATTACGCACTCTTTCGTTTCAATCTATTTGGCATATTTTTTTGACGTTTGTATAAACGTCAAAAAAAGTTAGAAAAAAAAGTTAAAGTGTTAGATTTCGAATATTATGTGTTTTGTTATTATCGTTTCCAGAATTTTCCTGCGATGCGATCTAATCAGTATTTTTGACCCATCGCATGATAGGTTCACTTAACAGGTTCACTGTCCAAAACATAAAACAGTGGTTATCTATTGTTACGGACCGTAATATGTGGTCTGCGGGACAGTG
The DNA here is from genome assembly GCA_947562085.1 of Eudonia lacustrata. Lineage (NCBI taxonomy): Eukaryota > Metazoa > Arthropoda > Insecta > Lepidoptera > Crambidae > Eudonia > Eudonia lacustrata. The sequence continues at coordinate 13,436,636 of OX387332.1, read as the reverse complement.
AACCTGTTAACCAATTGTCCTTATTCTCCTTTTTGTTTGTAATTGTTTCAAATCAGCTTTGTGCCATCCCTGATTCGTGCCATTAGAGATCGCAAACGGAGGACATTGTACGGGCTGTTACAGAATACGGTGCTTTAGCGACGATCGTTACGGTCAAACCTTTGCAGGGACTGTTTTGCGAAGTGGCATTCGAAGTGTAAGAACCTTTGTGGCTTCGTAGAATTCAGCTTTCAGACAGACAGGTAATAAAAATCCTCTTTAGAGACAAGAAGTTCTTAACTTTTTATTTTAAAATACAATTAATGACTCAAGTTCTTAGTTATTTATAGTTCATTTTCACTCACATTTGCCTTTGATTTTTAGCCGCAACTAACGCAACCTTATTTAATATAAGCTCACTTTTAGAAGCGTTTTTGATTAGTTGTGATTCTGCAATACTTAATGCGGCTATAAACTGAATAGTACCTTAAAAAATATAACAAATTATGCATGCAATCTAAAGTTACAAGCAATTTGTAACAAAAAACGATTCCAACATGAGGAACTTTTGAAATTGTACATTTTAACTTAGATAGGTACTTAAAGTTCTCTTAAAAGTAAACATTATAATTCGAAAACATACTTCTTGGTTCTAGTTACATAAATTTGAACATTTTAAGGAAGTAAGTAAGTACTTTATTGCGTCTTTACGCAATAAAGTACTTACTTTGTTTGTTTTTTTAAAAAGGTAACAGTATATGCAGGTCTTATTGCTAAGGAAGAGTATCTATTAATGCACTTTGTCAAGTGTATACACAAATATCTAGTAAAGTCAGCCAAGACATTATATGACTTTTTGTTTAAACTAGAGAGCTTTTATGGAATTAAGAAGTTTATTGCGTAAAGAAAAAGGTAACAGTATATGCAGGTCTTATGCTAACAAAGAGTATCTCTTAATCCACTTTTTCAAGTGCATACACAAATATCTAGTTAACTCAGTCAAGACATTATATGACTTTTTGTTTAAACTGTTGAGCTGATCTCATACTTTTATATCACTTCGAAGTTTGCCGGCCGTTTCTGCCGTGTGTCGCCAGTGGGTCATGCTTTCGTTCCGGAGACCTTTCAACTCGTCGCTGTGAATTGCACTCTGCACTGAAGCCTCTTTTCCAGTTCTGCATTTACACTTCAAGTTGCGTATCGGTATTCCTATTGGATCCATTATTGTTTTTTGCTATTCATTTTTTTTGCTATAATTTCCTGATAAACGTCTTATAGTCTATTCAGCACTTTGTTAAACCATTTTTAAAGCGAAAAACTTCCGTTTGACCACGATAGAAGATGATTATCGTTTTACTATAAAGTTGGTTACATTAAAACATTCAGTAGCATAGGATATTTTCTAGCAAAATTACCTGTTTTAATAACTTGCGTTGACCGTCAGGGGTGGCTTCGATTTTCTTTAATCTTATTGTCAATGCCAAGGTATTCCCATCCTATAATTATTCTCGCAACAAAATAGCCTGCTGTATTCGCCACATTATTTAGGTACTGTTTGTTCCATCAGTCATAGATAAGGTAGCTTATCTTCTTGCATGTGACAGTAAAGGAAATGGCTCAACTTCGGGCCAATTCTTGACCAGGAATGGAAGTACCTGTGCTGTATTTCTGTCACAAATCTATAACTTTATGTCAAATATTAGAAAATAAATGTAGGTGCCAGGAGTTAAATGCAGGCTCTTCCATTCCTAGGCAACAATTAGATCAATTCTCCTTTATACTATGGGCAACCTCCTTAGCTCTTTCTGTTCGCCGTTCTTCCTCGCCGTGTGTCTCTGGTTGTTTTAGTATTCATGGCGGTCGGCGTCGTTAGAGACGCCATATTGGCTCCTCTACTCTCTGGCCTCGATATGCCGCGCTATGGGCTGTTTGCACTATGACAATTGAATGGGGGGAGGGGGGGGGGAGTTTTTTTTTCTCTGTGCCGATGACAGCTACGAATAAATATCTAGTTGTGTTGATAAATATTATAGTAATTAATTAAGTTAGTAAGAAGATGGTTATGTCTTGCAGTGCGATAAAATAGGCTGATATATTTAAAAAATACCAATTAAGCATGTGTTGGCCTAAGGGCTGTGTAGAGGTGAGGTACTTGTAGTAACTATAACAAAACTACTCTGTACCTATAATAGAATAGAAACTCTTGTTTGCATTAAACAAATTAGTTAAATCAAATATGGCGCCACTTGCTTTAAGTACAAAGACATGCAAATAGGGAGCATTGAAACATTATTAATAACTTTTTAAATTAAAGTCCATATCGTAATCGCTTGCTACTTTTTCCACATGAACACCCACATCCCGTGATCCCGGGGAATTTCGTAAAATCCCGTCCTATATTTTTGGCTTTCGTTATGAACGAGACCAGCCTGCAAAATTTCAGCGTTCTAGACCCAAGGTTTAGTTTGCAATTACACTATTCAATGAAACGTAAGTTAGATAAAAAATAAAATATTCTGTAATACCAACAAAAAGCTTAGTCAGTGGAAATGTCTGTCCGTACGTACCGCATTTGCATTCATAGCGGCGGTGGGGGGAACATTGCCCCCGATATATTATTCAATTACATGTAAAAAGCCCGCCCCGAGTCTGACCTTGCTTGTCCGACACGAGACGATTCGGCGCGCGGTACATAAAATAAGTAAGCACAGAAGGCCGGCTCCATATAAACGAGCGATGCAGGCGCGTTTTCTCGCCGCCCACAAAACGTCAGGTTACGGGAACGGAAACGGGGTTTTCTCATTATCATCATCAGCTCATTTATGTCCCCACGCTGGGGCACGAGCCTTCCCTATAGATGAATAGGAAGAACGGGTCATAAACCACCACGCGGGCCTTGTGCGGGTTGGTGGTTCTTAACGACTGCCAATGCCGCCTGGACCAACGGAAGTGCTCCGTGCTTCGGAAGGCACGTAAAGCCGTAAAGAAGCTTGAGATGATATACTTTTGGTCACCCATCCGATGATCGGCCTTTGCAAAAGTTGCTTAACCTCAGCACTTTCAGACCGGGCGCGTTAACCACTGCGCCATCGAGCTCCTCGGGGTTTTCTATACTCGGAACTCGATACGCCAGTCGTGTCGATTCCAATCCGAACGTGTTGTAGAATCTACAAGAGGAAGGAGGCATAACGAGATAAAGCTGTTGCGAAATTCTTAACCTTACACAACATATTGTAAACCAACCAACCTAGCGTTACGACTAAGTGTAGGTAATTAAAATCGCTATCGCCCGGAGACGGCTTTCTGTGCCTATTTATTCTGTGCTCGAGATTCCTGTTTTCTCACCGACAATCTATAATAGTGGTAAAGCTCACCTATTATTAACTGATCCTTGCTATTTCTAAAAATTGTAAGATCGGATGTCGATAAGTACGGGTCGGAAGTATAAGACTATGCCGACTAGACCGTTCCGTCACCGGCCAACACCGTCGCGCGCCATGCACGGAGCGTATCGTCACCGGCAAAATATTCTCGCCAACAATTGTTGACGGTTTTTTATTTTTTTATAGTTAGCTCGGCAAATGACTCCATTCCACCTGATGTTAAGTAGAAATCAACTCCAGACGCGAAGATAACTCTGGTGCAGCGTGAAAACAAACGTAGCATCAGTTAACCTCACTCTGCCAGCCCACAAGGTGCTTCTTCACGCCTCTTTTGAAGGACCCCATATCATAGGAAGGAGGGAAAACGTGTGCTGGTAGACTATTCCGTCTTTTGGAGGTGCGACAAAGAAACGAGTCACCAAATTTCTTTGTGCGCGATGGGATATTTGAGACAGTGAAGCGGTGACTCCGAAGAGCAGCACGTGTACTCCTATGAATTTTTTGTGTTTGAAAAGCCGAATAAATGTTTTTATTATTATTTATTATTATTATTATGAATATGATACGGGTATGATATGCTGTTGATACGTTGTAGTGGGCATAGTAGTTGGTATCGTGTTACTTACCGTGCCTTATACGTTCCTAGCACGGTCGTGGTATGATACGGTCTAATGGGCAGATACCTTAAAGGTTATAGGACAAAAAGCACTCCCTTCTTTCCAACTTCCAAGTAAGAAATAACTAGTAGCCGCTGACATTATTTTTCGGATTAACTTCGTTGCAGACTCCAAGATTAACTTTACCTGGAACTGGATTTCTCGAGATTTTATTACTTGGCTTCGCTTTTTGATCCCGGCTACGCAGACTTTGATTATAACAGCAACGTAACTAACTAGGCAATTTTATTTACATTCTTTATAATTTTAAATATTTACAGCGTTACCAGACTTTTAAAAGTGAGTACCTACACACACGTCTTAAAAATAAAAAGAGATTATGCTTCGAATAGTTGTTCTGTGTTTTGTCTCTTTTACTCTAATTTGAAATGACGTTTACATGACGGGAACCAAACACGGAATACTATTCCGAGGTTATTCTCTGTTTATTTGTAAGGTACTACAAGGTGTTTGGTAATATAGTCTATCCGGCGGCGTAAGGGCTAGGAGCCATAAAACTTATTACAATGGCATTTTTATTTCGAAAGGTGATAAGTGATAATAAGTCTTAATACGACGAAATGAGATTTTCGAAGCAAAATACATGAAAATTAGTATTTGGGGTCTTGAAAAGAAATAAAGAATGACGTGTCTCAGGAATTTTGTCTATTTTCCTTTAAAGAAGTAAAAAAGGGAAAAAAGTTTTTTTGGGGAAATCGTTATTTTTAAAGTAATATCTATCAAAATAAATATTTTGATCGATCTATAGATTTTTCAACCAAAGTAAAGAATGACATGTTTTAGCATTTTTCGAAAAACCTTCCCTAGAGAGGTGAAAATTTTTAAACATTTTTAAAGTTTAATCCACGGACTGACTAATAGAACGTACCTTTAATAAGTTTTGCTTTTATCACAAACAATCACACGTCGTGTAGCCTACGAGAGCGGAGCCGCGAGCAAAAGCTAATATTATATATATTTTGCATGTTATCACAGTGTTCTCTATACTTGGGTGCATAGCTATTGTTTCAGGAATATAGCGATAAAGACACAAAATTAATAATCATTGTTATTACTGAAGCCTAAAGTAACATAGTCCTAATTAAAGGTGTATACTAATATTAAGAACCGGTATTGACTTTTAGAAGTAATACACCTATTAATAAGTGAGAAAAAAACGTCAATTTCATAGGTAAGGACCCAATATAATAATAAAAGGGTTACCATTCCACTGATTGGCCGTATTTGGCAAACAAAGGGTGCTAAACAAAAAGGTATTTTACAATTTACGCTTTTAAGGTTTTATTTTACCGTACCTAACCTTAGTTACCTACTTTTAATATTACCAAAACAAATATTCAAATTTTCATTCTAAAAATAAGTTGGTCGTATTTTGTTCATGAACTCATTACGTGGTTAGGTAACGAGCGCGGCAAAATCAAATATCGCGCAAACAAAGCCGACACGAATCGGAGATCAAAGGACGCCGCCCGGAGCGCCGGACGTGATCACGTGACGCTTCCGAAATAGCGCGTTCTCACTGCGGGTGGCGCCGTACACAATTTTTTTATTAATTTTTGACGATGACGATTGGCGGTTGTTAACGAGTGCTAATGCAGCCGGGACCAAAGGCTTTACGTGCCTTCCGAGGCACGGAGGAGCTCGAAATTATAAGTGCCTGTTCACGTAGGAACGCGCGGGCGCAGTGGCGGGTGCGGGCGCGGTACACGTTGCGAGTTCGTGTTCACATTAGCCGCCAGACGTTTGCGCGAGTGTAATGTGTTGTCAGTAGAATTGGTGTGCACGAAATTAATAAGTAATAAGTGCTAGCCTGAACAGCACTAAAAAACTCTTCTGTATTGAACGACATGATAAAAACGTGCTATCGTTTCTAGCGACAAGTTCAAACTGGTTGAACTTACCTGACGTCGACGAAGATGCTTAACTTTAGCAATCGCACACCGGGCGCCATAGAGCTCCTTTCAGAAACACAGCAACACCGAAACGATGCTTCATCCTAATATCTATTTCTGCTGCAAAGCAGCAAAGAGTCGCCGTCCAGTAAAATTCTAGGCACAATTCTAGCAGCTTCCTAAAACATGATGCTTAGTAAACGAGATGTATATCAGCAACTTGCGAGTCGGCAAGGTGAGGACGGCTTAGTTATGAGGCACAATTAGGGTTGCCAACTATTTTTCAGGAAATTAAAGAAAATCTAGCACTAACTAGTATAAAAAAAGATTTGAAGAAAAAATTAAGTATTTTCCAAATTGTATGTATTTAAGCGTTGCGTTTCGTTTCACTTCACCTGAGTCTGAGTATCATGCAGTAGTTCAGAAATTAAGTCAATAGGAATATTTCGTTCAAACGCACGCATTAATAGTCGAAAATAAAGTATTTTCCATACTTTATTTTCATTAAAGAGAATAAAGTATGGGGATGGAAAATAACGTAGGATACGTTATTTTAAAGTATGGTTGGCAACTCTAGATGGAACGGAGTCGTTTTATTCAAATATAAAAAAATGGAATAAAGACTTTTAATGTCTCACAACATTTAAATTAGGACTCTTGAGTGCCATTTTTTTACGGCAATGACCTCCGTTACTCTCAGTAATATCAGAAGACTGTCCTCCATAGATTAGGAAATAGTCGTTTCTCGTCATGAAATACGTTATAGGGATCTTTTCGCTTTTTTTTTTTTTATTAAAAACCACTCATTTCTTGAGTTTGATTACTTCAGTTTCTATGTTGTTACAGCCTTGGTGTTGTGGCACCAACGTTTGTCGCTGTTACTACTGCACTAGATATATCATTGGTTTCGCTTACCATTCATCATCAACTACATCATCAGCCTGTAGGTACCGACTGCTGAGTATAGGCCTCCTTTCGCCTTTGCTACTACCCCCGATCTTGAGCCTCTCTCCCATTAGGCGTACCATATTCCTGTTTGCCGGCCTTATTGAAATATTTATCATAGTGACATAAAAACCACATAAAACAAAAAACAGTAAACAAGGGAAACCGTTAACTCGATTATCAAAGGATTCTCAGAGCACAAACGGAACACATTTCGTTATTAATTTTATAAAGTCGAAACAAGGTTGTCAATTTTTAAGCAACATATTTATATTTTCCCTTGAACCCCTATAGTATGGAAGGTAGCACGGCGGGGCTCATTAAAAGTTTTAATGAAAACAACGCGCCCTGCGCCCTGCTAACGGGAAGGGCCAGTGCTAGGCAAAGTTATTTTTTGCGATGGACGATCCCTTCAAATTTTTGTAATGAGTCTACTTTCTAATATTTTAATCCGACTACAAAATGAAGGACGAGGTCAGCGATTCGTCAGTTTGCTACAGTGATTCTACTGTATTCTATACAGCATATTCTTGTATCTGTGAACACGTCCTTTTCAGTTAATTTTAATTGATGAAATTTATTTTAGTACTTGGTTGAATGTAACAAAAAAATATGAGAAAATAATATTCAAATGAAACAGTTTGTTACGAATATACTCGAGTTTGATTTCCGTATTGACGACCTCCGTAGCCGGGTGGCTTGCACGCCGAACTTAAGGCGGCGCTAACTCTGACGTCCCGGGTTCGCTTTCCGGTCGGGTCGGGTCAATGTCGAAAAAGAACTTTTTTTTGTGTCTGGTCTGGGTGATTGTGGTACCGTCATTGTTTCTGATTTCCGTAAAACGAGTGCTTTAGCTACTTACATTGGGATCAGAACAATGTTTGTGATGTTGTCTAACATTCATGACGAACTTTTTATAACAGCCTGTATAAGTCTAACCACGGACCAATTAAGGATTTGAAACATCATGATAACCCGATCCGATTCGAATCCCTCGGGAGAATCTAGAAGGGAACAGGGACACGCACTATATAGTGCGTAATACTTTCCCTCTAGAAAACCTCTGATGTAGATTTGTTTCACACGGCTTGAGGAACCCTTTAAGGACTTATCTCGCCGCCCCCCATTAAAGTCCGATGATCGTGAAAATGCCGCCATAGGCAATAACAAACTATCAAAATAAAACATGAATTAACCTTTTTACCGCCAACAACTTCTATAGAAGTTCGAGATTTTCGTGCCGTCCACGTCAGCACTTCTATAGAAGTTCTTCTTTGTACCTACTTTATTTAAATACATTTATACGTTGGCGTACAGCGGGACATCGCGTGCAGGATAGTTGGGCGGTGAAAAGGTTAAATGCGAGTAAAAGATATATATATCCGTAAAAAGTGTTTTAATTCAACTGTAGGTACTTAAACTTTGTTCAAAACCATTTCAATCGTCTTCATATGGACTTTTGTTCGTGAGCCTACCTAGCTACCCCAATATCGGAAATAAATAAATAAATCGTATTACAAATTCCAATAATCGTCAGCGTCACTACACTTCACCTATTCATATAATACCTACCTTTAATATCTCGCACCGTTGCTGACACAATATTTCGCACATGCGAAGCGCTGTAGCGACATCAACTGTCAAGTTCCATTGGGTTTACTGATATAAATCTTATCAGATTTCCCACTCAAAGCGAACATGTAGCCCTAAGGTTAGGGAAGAATATATATTTTTTGTAATTCTGTAACTAAGAGATGCGGAAAGTAGCTATCGTAGTGTAGCTAACATAATGGGTTATATTTATGTGGAGGGGTGAAGTATTTGCGTCAGTTTTTTGACCTACGTTTCTTAAGAAAAGTGGTTTAGTTTAGTCTAAAAATATATGACAGTAAAACTAACACTTTCCCAAAGGTTTTCTTTGTTGGGACCGTAATAATAATAAACGCCTTTTCAAAGAAATAGGTAAAAACCTAAAAAAAACTTTCTGTACTAAAAAAGCGTGAAGTGCCACCTTGTGTGCCGGCCGACAGGGTGAGTATGACTGATGCTGCGTCGTTCTAACGCGCGGCACCAGTTGTATTCGCGTCAGGACTCAATTTCCACTTAACATCAGGTGGGATGGAGTCAGTAGCCGTGCTAGTTGTAAAAAGAAACAAAAATAACGTTCTGATTTATTTATTTAAATCTTGCCAACAATGGCTTTAAATAAAGCCATTGTTGGCAATGGTAATATGGCCGAAGATGGAATCGTACTTCAGTTGGTATCCTCAAACTGGGTGATAATCTGTTGTTGATGGAGCACATAAGCAGCATTGCTGTAAACACAGTTCTTACGTCGATAGGTTTACATAGCTAGATGGACTTATAACATGACCTACCACTAAACTAGCAGTAAAGATATGGACGATTTGTAGTTTTATTTGACGTTTAATAATGATAATAAAAGAGAAAGCGTACTGCCCATTCGTTCGTTGTGTCTTAGCATAATCCAATAAAACGTCAGCATATCTTGGAACGGGGCATTTCCGAGATTTGTGACATCGACACCAACTCGCTATCTGTCGGATGACTCACACGCTACTAGGGTTGACACACTGTTATTTATAGGAGAAAACTTTAAAAAGTTGTAGGTAACGAAAATCATAAAAATATTTCTATAATAATCACTTTATTAATTTTAAAGGGTTGACTCAGCTAAAGGCACAGTCGTCGGTCGGCGTGCGTTCGTTAAAAATTTCTTCAAAATGTATTTTTCATTATTTGTACGTGAACACTACAGAACATGGACAGAATGTCTTTAATATGCTATTGTATGATCATATTATTATTATCTACGCGTATATATAAAATATATTAAAATGAGACACGATTATTTTAAGGGTGCGCCGACAAAAAAATGCCAAAAATGCAGTTACGGTTAAGTAGATATAATTGAAAATACTATCGTATTAAATGAACAAAATATATATTTAGTATCATAGGGAACGTGTTTACAATTTGTCAGAACCATAAATTTATAACACGCTATAGTTTTTTCTACAATATCATTTAAAGTTGGGCAAAAATCATGAAAACGAGTGGCGGCGTTTAGTAGATTTCTTATAGTTTATCTAAATTATTGTACCTCTGATTTTGTCTAAACAATCATCAATGGATAAACTACAAATTGCTAGACTACATTTTCGATTCATCAAGTGGTTATTTAAATAATTATTTTTTATTAAGCACCTTAAATTCCCCATACAAAATTAGTATGGCCGCGCGGCATCAAATAAATATGGACGACGACATTTCAAATAAAACATATGACACTTGTCACTTATGGACGGCGCACCCTTAAGAATTTATCACGCTTTTTTTTACACGTCATTTTATTATGACAATTCGAACCCGTACCGTACTCGTTTCGTAATTAGACGCGATTTAAATTCGTAAAAAGTGTTTCATTTCGTCAAAATGGCATTACAATAATTAATCACAGTGGTTGTTCAGTGTCGAGTGAAGTGCGCTTCTATCTCCGGTCGCGTTTTCATTACCTACCCTCAGGGGTGACAAGGGTCAAGCGTTTTCCAGATGCGGCGTAAATTAAGTTTCAATGTGAAGTTCTTGTATATGCAAATGGTGTTTTATGAATAAAATCGCGCCTTTTTCCTGAAAGGAAAACACCAACAGTAATTAATTAAGTTACTCCAACAAAGATGTCGCCTCTGTAATTGAATTTAAATTAAAACCTGTTATTAAGTTAAGCTGCGGTGATACTTACATTGTTTTTTAAGGAAAAAGCTCAAAGTAATTATATGTAAGAATAAATATATATTTTCCAATTTTTTCGTTACATTACACATTGTGAATCTTGGCATTTACACTCCTAGTGGTAAGTGGCGCTATGACTGATAATTAAAGCGCATTTTCTAATAAACTGATTGACTGATCTTATTTCTAACTATCGAAAAACAATTACCTAACAAAAATTTTACTTTATTTTATTTCGAGCGTCCATGTAATCCAACCAAGACAAAACACGTACACACTAACACTCATACACGCACACGTCACGTTATCTTGCGGCGAATTTCGTCAATTTTTGATTCGTCAAGAAAGTACCAGCTACCTGCGACATTAATGTTAATGTTATTAAGTAGCATACTATGTTTCTATAATTGGCTTATGTTTAAGTAAAATTTGGTTCTTTATTTTCATTTGTACATTAATGTTGTTGAAGCATTGTTTAAATAAAAATAAAATAAAATAATATTACTAACGTTGATGTTATTGTGGCAGACTTAAATAAGATGGCGGTAGCTAGCTAGCCTGGCAAATTTAATATTGAGCCCTAACTAAACAGACTATACTTTTATGTACCCCCGCTTGGAAGCAAACTTTAGTTCTCTCCTTCTAAATTTGTTCATCACTAAAACACAGAGATGGTAAAAAAACATAGAAACAATTTCAATAGTTTTACAGCTTGAAAAAAATTGTAAAAAAAAAATTGTTATTATGAATTATCGTCATACCACATCTGACAGCCCTATCTGATCGACGATAATCGATGATCGGCGTCTGTAAGGAATGACGTAATCTTACACTTATGGCTTCCAGGAAAGGGGAGGGAAAAGGGAGCCACGGGCTTTTGCAGCTTTATATACGAGTATGAAGTATGATACTAGTATCATCATCAGTCAGTATATCTACCAACGTCAAAAATATTAAAACTGAAAGAGATTGATTTAAATTGAACCAACAATTGAAAGAAGGGAATAAACGTCACTTTTTGCCATTTCTACTTATATATATTTTTGTTACTTTATAACGTTGTCACGTCATAGCACTATAGTGTCTACAGTGCTATGGTGTGTGTTCAAATAGAAATAACAAATTTTTTGACTTTATTGCCTTCTTTCAATTGGTGATTCAATTGTCATTTTGCATTCGCAAGGTCATATTTGAGTCGAAACTGAAAAACATATACAATAATAGTAGTTTATGCAACTGTCATATAATGAAGGGTATTAAAACACGAGTGTGAGTTTCATAATAGTAACGAGTGTTTTAATACCCGTGTTATATGCAGTTGCATACACTACTTTATCTTCACTAATGCATATAGTCAAACAACAAGAGGAAAAGCTGACAATAGTTTATTTATAATAATTGTTAAAATTTTGGATGGTACAATTTTGAAAGTTAATGTTAATTATTGATCCAGCAGCTGTAGCGGTCGCGGGGCAAGCAGTAGAGCTCGTAGACGGAGTTGGAATATTTATAATTACTTCATTCGTCTTTTTTTCTATACTGTTCAAGATCGTATTTGAGACTTGAATTTTATTCATTAAAGCCTCATCAATGTAGCTTTCAGCCACAGTAGAAGACTTCCACCCCCCGTGTCGTTTCAGTGCGGTCAAATCACCACCGCTATCTATGAGAAGGGTCGCCGAGGTGCGCCGGAAGCAATGCCCCGTGTACAACGCTGGGTTAGGCAGATTCAAAAAACTTGCGATAGTTTTTCCCAGAGCACCAAATTTATTAATACCAGTTCTTTGATCGACGCACTTCCCCGATCTATAGCTCAAGAAAAAGGCAGGGTTTCGACAGGGGGTGGGTCGAAGTTCTATGTATTTTTTACATACGGCATAGCAGTTGCCCGTCACAACGAAAAAACGATCTATTTTCGTTTTTGTTTTCGAAACTTTCACCATGATTGTACTGTCGTCTATGTTAGAGACTTCATCGAACTGGATGTTGTATAGCTCTTGCCTTCGGCATGCCCCCATTATGCCCAAGATTAGTGCAACCTATAACAATAAACGATATAATAAGCTTGAGGTACATAGCCAAGGCAAAAACTATGATTTATGAAGTAGTAAAGTGTAGGTACCTACTACCTAATTTATACACAAAGCGCTTAAACGGAGTGTCTAGATAACTTGCGTGTGTAGTACGTAAGTACTAGGTAGATTAAATAACAGAACTAAAATACTAAGTGTATTTAAAATACACTTAGTATTTTAGTTCTGTTATTTAATCTACCTACTAAAATACTAAGTGTATTTAAAATACACTTAGTATTTTAGTTCTGTTATTTAATCTACCTAGTACTTACGTACTACACACGAACCTTTTCAAAAAGATACAAAATATCTGGTGAATCTTTCAGGAACATCTTTATTTGACCTGATGTAAACGTCAAGGACTTTTTTTCCTTGTGTCCTTCTGAACTGCGTTTCAGGAACGCTATGACTTTTGAATACTTCGTGATATCAATATTGTTGTAGATACTCAGTGTGGACTTGAGCATAGAATATTTAGCCCACATAGAAGATGGCTTGAATTTGTCGGAGAGGTCTTTGAGATACACAAGAATGACATTTTCAGAAAATGATGTAGTTTTCTTTTCGATCTTCCATGCCAAAAAGTTATTATATTCTTTTTCATATAATTTTCTAGATTTTTCTGGCAAAAGATTGTGAGTTACTTTTGTTGCCAATTCTAGAATATCCGGAGGCGTACAAATATCATCGTCGCTGTCCATTTTTAACTTTTAATTTGTATTTTAAAAACAAAACACATTGCGAAACATTAAATTCACGCGTACGTGTATTGTCACAGTGAACTTGCCGCCATTAAAATCTAACCAATGAGAGCGCAGCTGCGCGCGCAGGGCCAATCAGGAGCGAGCGCGCGCTGTTCTTTTTTTATTTAATTGGCACAAGATCTTACCAAAGAGTTTTGTGTATGTAAGTTTAGTAGTTTCGACGAAGTTTTCACGTATAACCCAACAGTTTTCAAAAGCCAGCCTAATATCAAAATTTTATACAACTTGTATGAGGATTTTGACATAAGGCTCGCCAGGTTAATTGGTCGCGTTTTATTGATGTTATAATGAGATTTTACGATATCGATGTGGATATTATACCATCATGTGAAATTGCTTAAATTGAGTGTTTTGTTGTCTGCGCTATAACAGTAGTAATTATAAGTCAAGTATTGGAAACATAAGTAGAATGTTACAACATTAGTGTAGATAAAACAGTAAAACGATCTCCAGAATGATTATTTAATTAGTTCAGATTTAAAATAAAAGAAAATTACCTTTTTAACAATGTCATCGACTGGGGAGAGTCAGAGAAAAGGGTCGAAGATATTTTTTGTGTCGACTACGCGTTTAATTTCATCGGTCCCTTTTTATTTATTCAATAATATTTGGTTTTTGTAACCTTACAATATTTTTTGGCTGGTTGCGCTGATATAGACAGAATGTCATCGTATCTTATTATTATCTATACATAATATAATGAGTTCGGATTAAGGATTAACCGTAGCAAGACCCCGCGCCAACAGTAACACGCCAGAAGTCACTAAAATTGCGAACTGTGACGTAGTATACCTTGACGCTTTAAGGTCGAATAATGGCGGATGTATCGACGAAATAAAGCGATTACGAGAGCAGCAATGGACAAAATGAGAAAAATATGGAGGAACAGAGACATCATGCTTGTTCTTATTAAGTAGGCTAAGTCTAGTTACCACAATCTCATCTAAAATTATCGATTTCGTTAATTATATATTAAACGGTTAACTATCACCAATAGGCGTGTACCATTCTAAGTTGTCATAAAACTAACAGATGCTGCGCAAACTCAATTACAAACTAAAGTTTTCGCCCAACGAACGCGCGTCTTCGCAGAAATTTAATTACGCGGAAAATAAACTTAGTTCTCTCTTAGTATAAGCTATCCGCTTAGTCGACATACGGGCTAAGTGCTCGCTATAAAGTAGGGATGTGATATTCGACATGAAAAATCGATTACAAAATAATCGATTGTTTTGTATAATCTATAAAAAGCTTATTTTTTTTTTTTTTTCAATAATCGATTTTTCCTTTTTTCTTGACAGATCAAATTAAACGCCTAAAATAGCAACAATCACAGCTTTTTTGTTTAAATAAGTACAATAATTATCAGAAACCACACACCACAAACCGTAATAATGATCATCAGTCAGTAATTAACTCCATTGTCCACCTGAGCCATCGGCGTCGCCAGTGGTATTCCATTCTCGCAACAAGTCCCACCCAATTTCACCTTCGGGACTCTATCAGGTCTACAACACCTATGTCTTATTTCTGATCCACACGTTCCGTCTTCGATCTAGCAGAGTTGCACCCAGTTTTTTATACATTGCACGGCAAATTACTCCTGATGTAAAGTGAAAATGGAGTCTAGACGCAAAGACGCAGCTCTTAAGTTTTTTAGCTGACTTTTTAGTTAATTTAGCAGTCTCCATTCCAAAAGTGGAAACGGGCGAGTCACAATAACACAAACGATTTTTCCATAATCGATATTTTTTTTCACATCCCTACTATAAAGCTTTCGAGTCCATTCGCCAACTTTGTTAGTTTAGCGTAATCATTTTCATTGCACAATGAAGTTGCAAAGAAATATGTGTGTTTGTGAAAGTTTGATGGCACTGTTGCAATGTTGCATTGCATTGCAACACCTGTTGTGTTTAATTTATTCGTTAATTTGTTAATTTATTTGATTTACAATTTCTCGCAGTCAGTTAAAATATATGTGTAAGTAATTTTATGTACAGTAGGAATAAACTTTTTACGTATTTGTCTGTAGGTTTTATACTCGGAAAATTTGTCAAAAGTTATTTTTCTTTGACATTAAAAATATGTTGTTACTAGCTTTTGCTCGCGGCTTTGCTCACGTGGGCTACACGACTTGTGTTTGTTCGTAATAAAAGCCAAACTTATCTATATATTAATTAATACGTGAAGCAAAAATGTTGTACCCCTTTTTACGAAAATTGCGCGGACGGAGGAGTATGAAATTTCGCACATTTATAGTTTTATACAGAAGGAGTACAGAATGTATTTTTTTTTAATTATACATAAATGTACATTAAATGATGAGGAGGAGAACAATGAGCAGCGGCCGATATCTGTCAATGCCAATCCAAACCCACATTCTATATTTTTTAATTTTTCATTGCTTAGGATACAATCCGTGCAGCCTTAATAAAAATACGGTCGAATTTCGACTACTGGGCGACCACTAGTTAAAGGTAAGTACGTGTAGGAATCAGTAAACGCGTGATTTTTACGTGTGCTGCAGCAATACCATCCTTCATATCATGTCACGTTATTTAAAAATTAAAATTTCCATTTAAAAAAATATCAATAAAAAGCCCTGTGCGAGCTAGTCTCGAGTTATTTTGTAAAAAGTGTTTAACACAAAACAACGTAGTAAAGATCATTCTGTATAAGTAAAGTTTTGGTCCGTTTTGAAACCTCCTGTACAAATTGTCACCCCCTTTCAAAATTCCCGAAAAATAACTTCACTTCATAATTTCTAACCAGGCCAATTACCGAAACTTAAATAATGACAGATTTCTATACAAACTTTCCACCCTTATTTCACTCCTATAGGGAACATTTTTCAAAAAATTCAAAACGTCGTTCTTTATTTTTATTGAAAAATCTAAACATCAATTAAATTATTTTTATTGTTATGGATAATACTTTAAAAATAATGATTTCCCCAAAATATCATCTTCCCTTTTTTACTCCTTTAAAGAAAAATAAACAAAATTACTGAGACACGTCATCCTTTTTTGATCTTTACAAAAAGCCTTATACCAATTTTCATGTATTTTCTACTTCAAAACTGTCGGACTTTCATACAAACATTCACTCCCTATTTGACCCCCTTAGGGTATGATTTCCGTAAAGTCCTTTCTTAGTGGCTGGTTACGTTACTCAATTAACTCCAGCGGTTTCGGCTCGGCGATGATGTATCAGTCAGTCAGGACAATCATTATCTCCCGTATTAATAAACAAAGTGTGAGCTTGAAGTAGTTATTCCGTATTTTGTTCCCGTCATGTAAACTTAAACGGAATAACTTCTGCAAGCTTACACTTTGTTTATTAATAGGGGGGTAAATGTGTATAGAAGATTAATGCGTTCGTTGCGTTGTTAATTCAGCCAGCTCTTCTCGGTCAAATGCTCTCCTAAGATATGAACTGGTGGTAGATTCAGTAGTTTCTATTCATTAGTCTCACCTATTCAGATTCAGTAGTGTTACTTATTTTTTTAGTTTTTATTATTGTTTGGATTTTATAGTTTTGACGTCAATAATAATTGCCTGTGAAGGCTCTTAATGAATAAATGATATGACTTTAACTTTCAATGCTTAAAAAGCAACTTTCATTATTATAGCCATCACTAGCATTGGGCACGACTCAAGGCTAGGATTTGGGGTCAGCTCGACCGTGCCTTAGGGAAGCAAATCAATACGAATTACGAAGCAAGCGATCCGGACGCTTCGATTCCCATTCAATGTACGAGTAACTTAAGAGGGGGTATAAAGGTAAATCGCCAATCGTAGATTTGATTTTAACACTAGAATATAAACCACGACGTTCGATGAAACAAAACATGCCTGTTACCTCGAGTCAGGTGCGACAGACTTTGATTTTAGGACTATGCTGCATGGGCTAGATCCCTTTGCTTTCTTTGAAGTAGGAACAGAAAATATGGTATCGTTTCAGTGTTATAAACTTATTTATCTTTTAGAAAATTAATTCCTACATACCTGTTCTAAGAATGCAATCCATTCGGGCCAGCTTTTTTAGGAAATTTCTAATGATGTTATAATAACGCTATTCCACGAGGTAATGGTAAGCCTGTAGGTCAACACGTGACAGTAACCTTCAGTTTATGCTACTTACAATATTTGAAACATACATTAACTGTAACATTATATTTTATTATATACTTAACTATATCATATTATTATATTTAAACATTTAAGATGATATAATATAACTTTTTAAACTATCATGGTCACTCACTTGCATTAGAGTTATTATTAACGGACAAAAAACGACTAAGACAGAGGGTAGATCGTTTTGTCTGCTCACAAACATCCATCCGCAATAACTTCAGTACATCCGAGATCATGGCGCATGCAACTGGTTCAAAATATCGAATACTCACAAATTATAAAGATGGTAAGAATCCCGTTAATAATAACTCTAATTTAAGATGATTTAATGAATTAAAATTTCAGCTGTAAGTTGTAACCGAAGAAATGAGAAACTTGTATGATAGTCAAATAGGTTGATCATCGTCGTCATCATTAGCCTAAAACGTCCTACTGCCAAGCTAAGCCATTTCCATGTGGGTAGTAGCACATCAGGAGGTCTGGAAACTGTCATTGCGAGAAATGCTTTGATCTCAGTTCGAACGCGCTTGCTCATGAGATCGTGGATTGTATGTAGGTTAGTGATGATGATAATGGCTGCCTTATACGATTGAATTTTTTATATATAAACCAATAAATGCTTTTTTATTATTATTTACGCAAACACTTAAAACTCATTGAAAATTAAGACATTTTTATATGGACAATCATATTTATAACATACTCAAGTGTCTTTAATTTCAATCATTTTTGTAACAAGCTTTTTCACAGTGTTATATTTAGACTGCTTTGCTAATGCATCCACTACAGAGTTTAAATTAAAACATACAAATGTACACTAAACGAGAAAGGATCCCAATATAAAAGTTTACATAAAAAATTTAAGTGACTAGATTTTATGTAACTACTATCTGTTATAATAAACTTTTACACGTAATGTATGCAGACTTTTTTGTATATACTTCTCATATATTGTATGTAATTGTTTTGAGCATGAAGGTTGTGAAAATAAAGTTTTTACAGGGTCAACAACGCACGAGGGATGCCTTTTGGTGTCGCAAGCGTTCATTTGGTGACCTGCGTATGGAATACCAACTTTTTGTCTAATTATTAACAGTAATAAATTGCAATATGGGGTATCCTTTCTCCTTGACTGTACTCCAGTTATTAATAAGTATTGTTTAATTAATCTTCCATGCACATATAAGACTTGAGACAAACACACTCGTAAATAATGGTATAGAAGACAGTTCAAGAGAATGAAATTACATCAGAGAATGTTGGAAACAAAAAAGCACAGACAAGCAAACAGATTAGCAGACAGAAAAACACAAGACACAATATGCCAACACGAACAGTCGATGTGAATAAAAAAACAGAATGAACAATAAATACTTTTTGGTTGTTTATATTTTTGTAGCTTTCAAATGGCATGCACCGTACCGCTATGTGAGGGGGAAGGGAGATATTGAGAATATGGAAGATAGCGAGTTGGAAAGAGATGATAAGGGTGTGTTTGTCTTTTTATATGTGCAGGGAAGTGACGGGGTGTGGTGGACGATACGAAGATTGTCCGTTGACACAATGTTGCCGGTAAGTGTCAGTATTGACCGGACAAATTTGCCAGTGACATGATGATAATTCGTCCATTTGTTTATTTAAGTGAATCATACTGAAATAACGTGTTTGATTGTAAGAAAATTCGATTGGAATTGCCACTAGCAAATCTGTTACGGATTTTTAGTATATTTCTGTTGCTTGTATTGACGAAAGCATTTAATATGTTTCTAATATAAGCAAGAACATTATTATTATCATTAACTAATTGTATGAATACCTAGTTGCTAGTGCCTACATCGCAAATGGTTTAAACCTTTATCAGGTATATACAGGATATTTCACAGGATTCCCGAGCCATGGTAGCCGCACTACCCCTAAGGTTTTCTAGGGACAGATTCTCTTAAAACTATATAAATTTAGGGTTCCAGGAAACTAAAGTCTTTCTCGGTCTTAATTTCCATATAGACTTAATCATTACCTACAGGCATATGAATGTTTAACTGTCATATGAGCCTGGAGACTGAGGTAATTGTATTAAACTATATAATTACTTTGAGATTGATGTTAAATGGGTCTTGCATAAATGAGCAGTCCGTTAATGAACCAATTGTTTCGACTGTCACGTAATCCATCAAGCCATCCATGTATCGGTCGCGTTGCTAATTAATTATTAAATGGTACTAATTCTAGGAATTCCGTTTAGCAATTTATTGTTTTAGATTGCTTCCGAGCGTTTCTATCCTGAGATGCCTTCATATGGCTGGCAACTACTGTATCCTTTAAGGGGTTGTCATAGACTTGCCATTGCAAGATTGCAAATGCAATGCTCTTAAACGTTTCTCTTACTCCTATCCTACAGCATCATCTTCATCATCAGCCTGGAGGTACCTATCCAATGCTGAGTATGGGCAATCTTTAGCTTTTACCACTACTCCTAATCTTGAGAATCTCCGATCCATGTTGTACCCGCGACGCTTGTTATCTTATATCTTCCACATAACCGACTGGGGGCATCCAGGGCATCTTCGGCATCTTCGGCTTGTTCTTCTTCTTTCTTTTCTTCTCGATAGGAGAGATAATTTTATCCTGATGATGCAGCCTTAGTATACTACGAAATATCTAATATCACCAACCCAACTGCCAAACGCTGTTTATGTTATAAACCTTATGCGATGAGGTGAACGCTTAGCAGTTTTCAGATTCAGACTTAGTTGATAGTAATTAGCCTACAGGCTTTTAGGTAGGTTTAGGCTTGTAGGTATACATACCTACTGTCCCACAGCTAAGCAAAAGCCTCTATAATTGAAACCAAGTCATGGTAATAGCCTAATCATCACGCTTGCCAAATGCTGGTCGGTGATCACGAACCCGGGCTATGTATCGAAAAATCCGAAACACACTTTCCCATCAATTGAACCTTTGACGCATTGTTCCTTCCTCTTCGATCACAGAGTCGGTCTCGATAATGAATGATTGTATAAATCCTCTTCTTGTTTGCCAACAGTGTTAGAAGATGCCCAGCCAATCCAGCGTAGCGCCCCGCTGCTGCAGTCTCCTCAGTACTCCGGCGGCAGGCCCCAGCCTTACAGTGAGTATTAATTAGTATAAACAATTACACAGGACTGAACCTAAGTTCGAACTACGAGTTCTTGAGTGGAGACCGCGTAACAGCAATAGGACGCCCTCACTAGGTGGAGCGAGGACCTTTGTTAAGTGGCTGGCAAGAGCTGGATGAGAGTAGCCGCGGATCGTGCTCTGTGACGTGCATTTGGAGAGGTCTTTGTTCAGCAGCGGATTAATATAGGCTGATGATGGTGATGATGATGTACCCGAGTAAATATTACGTCTTACATATTATATTTAGAATTTTACAAAAGAATATAAATTTACATATGCTCGCGAAATAATTCAAATCAGAAAAAAAAACTTATAAAAGAGCATGCTCTTCCCAAGTATTTTAATTTTAATTAATTAATCCTGAGGCGCTTAAGGACATAGATTCTATCTATAGGTGAAAACTAAACAATACCCCCCACAATTTCTCAAAAAAGTGGCTCGGTCCATACACCCAACAAAACATCCGGTAAGATATAAGGCATATCCTAATTTTGCTTCAAAATGTGTTCCTAAACAGCCATTGGCAATGTTAATACCAGCTTCGACGTTAACGGAAACTCGGAAACTTAGAAGGAATATTGGAACTTTCCAGAATGCGCCATGCAAACTTCGGGCTGGGTACCTACTACCTAAGCTGAAACACGTGGACTGTGCGAACGGCCTTTCCTGGTTATGTTATGAAACAACTGCACATGGACGATGTGCGACGGTCCTACATTATCTATCTCTATTCGTAGTGTTAAGTAAAATTATAAGCATTATTCATTACCATACTAAGTCTGGTAAAGTAACTCATCAATAGCAGCGATGTAGTAATTTTAATGATGGAGGCCTTTGCTCAGCAGTAGAACTAAATTTGTTTGTCTGATCGCCTTAAAGCGTTAACTTTGCATACGTTTGAGGTTGTTTATTTAAAAAAAAATGATCTGGTGTTTTAATAAATGTACCTATTATCTATTTTTGCCTTCCAAAGCACAGAAGATTTGACAATTGAGAAATTTGCCTATCTCGCAAAATCGTAATCGTGCAAACGACCTATTTAGACCGATCACAGAATATCCGACCAAATATGATGTCCTGTTTTCTACTTTTCAAAGAGCTCGTCGTTGGCTAGCATGCTAACTATACCGTTCCGGATACCGGTTTACCCGAGGTAATTGTATCTGGGGGCGCCCACTAAGGCTTTTAGTTTAACCGAGTTAGTTAGCGGCCGCGGTCGTTAGTTGCCCTGTTTCGTCGAGGTCTTACCTCGATGTATGTATGTCGTTCATATTTTGTAAGCACCAAATTCTAAATGGTAATTTTTCTCAACATCTCTACTCTACAGCAACTCTGTCGTGATCGTTACTTAACTTTACGTATAGAAATGGTTTAAAAAGGCTATGTAAATGTTGAATTATAGTCTACTTCTTCCTGCCCTGGTTACTTGGTTACTTGCGGTCGGTGCAAAATGTCCGTTTCTTCCACTCTCCTCCATTAGTCGTCACCTGTGTACTGTACAGTTACTCCCTTTACATTTATATCATCCGACACACAATTCATTTATATATTCTTTGGTTTACGACGTTTGAAGTTTTTATTTTTTTAAAGTGGTTACTAAAATAGTCCTTCTCAAAAAACTCGTCTCAGATAATAAAGTATAAAATCCAATCAGTTAAATAAGCGAACCGGAAAAGTGTGTTACAACCGAATGCATTTGGACACAGTGAAATCCCGAACTGAGCGGGATTCGGAACGTGAGGAGGGATTTACCGGGATCAATGTGCAGGGTTGCTCAAGAAAGTAGTATCGAATATTGAGAAATAGTCTCAACATATTTTATTAGGTGGTTTGATGTATAATATGTACTAACTGACAGCCTTTGATAGACTGGCGTGATCCCTCATATACCGTGGTGGTTTTACGGATGATTTATATGGTGATGATGTTTTCGATGATGAAGGTCCCGTACTATCTGGAGGCCAATCAGTGTATCAGAGTGTATCAGAGACTCCAAAAGCCTTTTTTTAAACTGAAATGTGAAGATCTTTTGACTATTTTAGCATATACTCGTACAAACAGGGACGCTAGTGAGGACACAATTCTGGTCCACTAGCTGTCTTCGCGCCTGGACTTTGTTTAACTTGGGCTAGAGCGTAGTCGTTTGCCAACTCTTCTATATAAAATAAATCGGAATAGGCCATTACTGGCAGCTTCCGCTACCATGGTACAAAGTGCTGGAAGAATATCCCACCACCAATACGACAGCTGGCGTCAAGATTCACTTTTAAGAAAAGGTTTGAGTTACTTCTCTTAGAGAAACAGATACTTTGAACAGTACTTTGATGCATTGGTAGTAGTGACTCAAAATATAGCTTGTACGTAATTTAAATTTTTATTTAATCACAACCGCCTCAGTGGTCTAGTGGCTAAGACCACCGGTTAAGACCCAGAGGTCCCGGGTTCGATTCCCAGCGGGGGGTACATGTTTGTGTACTCGCGTTGTTTGGTGGTAGGGCTTGTTTGTCCGCTTGGCTAGCTACCACCATCTTATCTAAATATGTCGCCATAACATCAATGTTTGTAGCATTGTTGTGTTCCAGCAGCTAGAGATAAGATAGCCAGTACCTTACTAGATGAGGATCCCGGGTGAAGTGCGCTTCCATCATTGGCCTTATCATCACTTAACATCAGGTGAGATCAAGGCACTGTGCTTACCCGTAAATATAAAAAAAACAAATTATTTATCATATTGTTGAAGCACAGAGCAAGAGTTGGTACATTTTAATGTTATTGGTTAGGCTCACAAGAAAATGACGCAAATCAACAATAGTGCAAAACCTTGACTTAGGATATTATGTATTGTATGTATGTGTTAGCAATTGGTGCTTTGAAGTTTTTAAGCTAATGGTGGAGCTGGTTTACTGTGTCCGCGCTGTCCTAGTAGTTGTGGCTGAAAATCAGCGTTTTACTCCCAGGCAAATGTAACGCTGAGCTACGACCTTTTTGCACTGCTGCAACACACACACTAACACATAATGTAGGCTTATTTAAAAAATATGTTTTGCTTATAGACATTCTATTATTGTGTTATGTGTTATTTATTGAAATAAATGTTTTATCTTATCTCTCTATCGTTTGTGGGCAGCCCTACCGTGCCAGTGAATGTCCAATCAATGCGCAACTTCGCCCACCAGTTTCGACTGTGTCTGTGGCCGACTTTTGCCGGCTCCGATGTTTGGGTATCGCCTCTGCAAACTTTAAGGCGCGGGCGGCGGGCGGCTTTCGTTGTTTTGCATGCATGTGCTTTTGCGGATATACCGGCTTTGAGAAGTTTTGGTGAATTGCTTGGAGCGGTTAAGAATTATCACATTATTCTAGTATTTACTTTAAGAACCTATATTTGGACAAATAACTGATTTGTAATTGTCAATCAATTATCATCAGCTCGTTTTATGTCCCCACTACTAGGACATGAGCCTTCCCTATGGATGGATAGGGAGAACGGGCCTTAAACCACCACGCGGGCTCAGTGCAGATTGATGGTTGTTAACGACTGCTAATGCAGCCTGGACCAACGGCTTAACGTGCCTTCCGAAGCACGGAGGAGCTCGAGATGATAAATTTTGGTCACCCATCCAATGCCTTTGCAAAAGTGGCCTAACCTCAGCAATCACAGACCGGGTTCATTAACTGCTGCGCCATCCAGCTCCTCGAAAGAATTTGTAATGACTATTTCCTTATTCTTTTTTTTCTTTATATTTCTTACGGGTTAGCACAGTGCCTTCATCTCATCATCATTAAGCGATGATTAGGTCAATAGTGGAAGCGGACTTCACCCGAAATTGTTAACTACTGAGACACTGGCTATTTTATCTCTAGTTGCCGGAACAACAATGCTACAAACATTGCTGTTATGGTGACATATTTAGAGAAGATGGTGGTAGCTAGCCAGGCGGACAAATAAACCCTACCACCAACCAAACCGAGTACACAAACATGTACCCCCCGCTGGGAATCGAGGTTTGGTTTTGAGATCGGTGGGTCACAGCACAGGACCACGGAGGCGGTTGGCAGCTGGAAATGAAACACTTTGTATTCGCTTTTTATCTGAGTTAAGCCGTAATCAGTTAAATGGGTGAAAAATTACGGTTACGTGATAAAAATTGTAACGAAACGCGATAGTTTAAATGACAAAATATATGGCTTTTCAACCGTTACTAGTGGGTCGCCCGCAAAACTTCGCGTTTATTCAACAGATTTTTTAGGAATTTCGAAACCTATGACAGGTTTCTTTACTTTTCTGCACATCTACGGCTGGAGCTCTTCAAAATGAGACCATAACCGATTTTTATGTGCAGCAATCGTCCCATAATCACTTGTTCAAAAATCGGCTTACACTATTAATATATAAGATATTTATGTTGCATCGAGATTTGATGATGCCTGTTGTGCATTAAAGTCAGAGTCAAAGTCAAATCATTTATTAAATATAAGCTTTCACATTGACGTCAAAAGTAGAAACTCTATATAATAATAAAATCTAAAAAAATAGTTCAACTACTGAATCTACCACCAGTTCGGAGTTTGGGAGAGCCTATAGTTGCGTTTCTGACGCGTTTTACGCGCGTTGATGGCGCGTGAAGTCGTCGTGTCGTGTGCGCTTTTAATTTGAACTACGAAATAAGGAGACTGCGAGAAGGTAAGCTTCGTGCTAACTCGCTGGAGCAATGCACACATAGACAACCTCCCTCAAACACGGAATCTTGCAGCCGCTGCCGAGCTGTTCCGAGAGAAATTAAGTGAAATGAAATTAATTTTGAACAGAACAGTTCAAACATACAGATAAAAATGGAAAAAAGCATACAGGAGTGTGCCAAAACGGTTCCGACTCAGCCTTAGAGGTCAGCGCTGATCTTCCGTCGGAACCGGTTTAGGTGATTCTGCGATGGCAACACAAAAGTAACACACATAAAATAAAAGATAAAAGTGTAAAAACAAAAACAGCAGCCTTATCAAAAATGGAATAGATTGTTAAAAAAAAATTATAGGCTGTATATTCCGAATCCCTTCCTCTATTATTGAAAACGGAATATACATTCAACAAAAACTTAAACAAAAGTTAAAACGGAGTGACAATGACAGACAAAGTTATTGTTTCAGCAAAATTTCAGAAAGAATACACACAACATAATACCATAAAATATCTGAGAGTCTTGCTCGAGCGCGGTGTATGTTAAGCTTTTTTTTTTATTAGAACGCCATCTTTTACTTAATAATAGTAAATATTTTTAAAGCTAATACAATTTTCTTTATCATACTAATATAATATTATAAAGAGGAAAGCTTTGTATTTTTGTATGTTTGCAACGAATAAACTCAAAAACTACTGGACCGATTTAAAAAATTCTTTCACCATTAGAATGCTACATTAACGCTGAGTAACATAGGTTATATTAAAAAAGTAATGTCCACCCGTGCGAAGCCGGGACGGGCCGCTAGTATAATATATATATCACTACATAGTATAAAACAAAGTCGTTTCCCGCTGTCTGTCTGTCCCTATGTATGTATGCTTAGAACTTTAAAACTACGCAACGGATTTTGATGCAGTTTTTTTTAATAGATAGAGTGATTCAAGAGGAAGGTTTATATGTATAAATACATGCATAATATAGTAGAGAAAAACTGATAATTTTAGAGGTTTCAGATTTTTTGCGCTTACATTGCAAACGCTGGCTGAACCCTACGAGATAGATCAAAATAATGTACTACAGTATGTACACCTTAAAAAGGTCTACAAAAAAGTCCGCGATGGTATATGTCTATCTCTTAGGGATAACCCTCAATAATAATTTTTTATCCTTTACTTTTATGAGAAATAATTATTTACGGCTTATTTACGAAGCGATTTTAAGGGAAAAATAAAGATATTCTGTAGTATATTTAGTATCAGCATTGCACCCGTGTGAAGCCGGGGCGGGTCGCTAGTACATATATACAATTAAGCCTACCTGCTGGGCTCTCCTTATTTTGTGTGTGGACCGTCTTGACTCTTATTCAGGCATCCGTCCGTCTGCTCACATTTACCATGCACAGTGGTATGTTTTATGCATGCAATTTTCACTGTAGTTGGAAATTTATAAGAGTCTTCCAGTGCATAAGAAATGCTAGTTTAGGTAGTGAGATGAGCCAAACTAAAGAGTGGAGACAGAAACCACTGAAAAATTCTAATGTTTATACACAGGGTGTCCAGTTAACAATGGATAACCTTTTATATGTGGATGGGTCTGATTGCTCTCTTATATATGGCTCTCTTGTATATCTTATATACCGATTTAGTAAAAGTAGCACGGTTATCGAGGTTTTACAAAAGCTATTTTTAGCAAAACTTCCTCTATGTTCTGGGCATAAACAAAAAGCATTCATTTGAATAAGCAAGTATCTGTGAGTGTTAGAAATGAAAAATCACAAGAAAAGTTTATAATTCGTAGAAATGGCATGCGCATTGTTAGAAAAGACCAATTTTCAAAAGAGAGATAATTTTTTTCTCAAAAACCGTGCTACTTTAAAAATAGTCGAAATTTGAAAGGTTATCAATTATTTACTGGACATCCTGTATATGTGTTTGAAATCTTTAAACAAACCTTCTTCTTCCTGCCCCGGTCCCATGTTACTTGCGGTCGGCGCAAGATGTCTGTTTCATCCACTCTCCTATCAGTCGTCATTAGTGTAAGTACAGTCACTTTACATTCATACCACCCGACACCGTCACAATCTATCCATGTTTACTTTGGTCTTCCTCTGCCTCTTCATCTATATAAAAAAAAATTAATCGCTAAATGTGTTGCTAATCGCAAAACTCGAGAACGGCTGAACCGATTTGGTTGGTTTCTTTTTTGTTGTGTTTGATGAAGTCTGAGGAAGGTTCTTATGGAGTAAAAAAATATGAGGAAAATAGTAAAAACAACAATTTTCTTTTCCCATACAAACCACTCTGTCCCTAGCCCAGCTGTCAAACATTTGACGTCAATCAAAACAAAACAAAGGCGCGTTAGGATTATCTTTGGTATGCCTTCAAGTTGTTTAAAGGTCAGATTTATTTATTCACGCGCCAAGTAATCAAACAAAAAATATCGTATACCCTAAGGCATTGCAATAAAAATATCATCACATTAGAAAAGTCTAAAGTCTTTCAATGTTATTTTATTTCTATTAGACTGCGACAGGCCAATAACTTTTAACAGAACAAGGTCTGCCGGGACAGCTAGTCCTTAAGACGACGCATTGGTAATTTACGTGGCGGGATCTTGATTTTTCCCAACAACTACAAAACATATGAAAGTGGTATTTGATGACATGATTTTTCATTTAATTGACTTCATTTTGTTAGTTGCAGAAACACGATTTGTTAACTTTTATATCAGAGAAAAAAAAATATTAAAGTAACCTCTTTTAAAACATAGATTCACATTTTACAGGCTAACCAGACCGATTTAAGCATCTAAATTTCTTAGTACATTAGTCTTAACACACACTTCAAAATTGTAGTTCATTTTTTTTTAAATAATTTGTAGTTTTAATTTGAAGGAAAAAAAACAGTTTTTCTTATGGTACGAGGCGCAAACGCTCGGTATCAAAACGTATGAGATTTATTGTTTAGCGATGCGTCGCCTTAATTAATTACCATCAGAAAATCTTATTCAAAACAGTGATTATTTTTTTATTAACATCATCAGTCCTCCAGAAAGCTTTTGCTTGTGTTGGGTATGGGTTCACGTCAGATGTATAACAGATGTTGATGACGTGAGCCACGATAGCATGTTGGCAGTTGGCGGTGCACCTGACCCGGCATGTCATGGGCTGCGGGTTCGAATCTTGCTCGTGGATTTTTTTCAACGCTTTGTCTATTTTCAAATTGACCGCAACAATATTAAAAATATATTTTAAAAAAAGCGTAAAATTATATGTAAAATAATCATAAGTACAACAGAGCTTTGGGTTTGGGCGTTGATTCACGACTTCTTGCATTCAACGCGAGCAACTTCTTCCACCCTTTCGGCTGTTGTGACGCTTTAGATACAAATTCCTTGTTAGTTAGTATGGTAATGAAGAAGAAACGTTTCATTCCATTTATTATTGTTGATTAGATACAAAATGTTGCACTTTGCACGGGATGTTTTTTATTTTTTTTACGCGGCAATTTTTTTTTTCCTACTTGTATTCAAAAGCTATGGTTTACGACTAGGGTTGGCACGCTTTTCGAACCCAATAGTTTATTGCGTAACTTAGTCTAGAATACATGCAATTGTTATAAAAGCTTCATTTATTATAATTAACCGCATCTGTGGCCTAGGGATTAATACCATCGGTCTTAGATCCTGAGGTCCCGGGTTTGATTCCCAACACATGTTTTCTGTTTGGTTGATGATAGGGCTTGTTTGCCCGCCTGGCTAGCTACCACCATCTTATCTAAATATGTCGTCATGTAATAATGTTGGTAGCATTGTCGTGTTCTGGCAGCTAGAGATAACATAGCCAGTGCCTCAGTAGTTGAGGTCTCCGGACTCCGGGTGAAGTGCGCTTCACGGGGGTGGGAAGAAGCGCCCAGGTACAGGTCTGCATCTGGTAGGTTTAAAGTGCATCTGAACCGGGTCTTGGTACGCTTGTTCTACGCGTACAGTGTCTTGGGCCTAAGTGAATGTGCATGATTAGTTTATAATGATAATGTGTAGTGGCATTTTGAGGATCGTGTGGGGAACTCTCCTAGAATAGGCAACTCTTTTTTTTGACAGTGGAAAACTCGTCGTCCGTTTACCACCGTGCCTGGGGAGGCGCGGTTGGTTATGTGGGGTCCTCCCCTCTAGCTCCCGCCTCCCTGCCCAGACCCGAGGGTCTTGTTAAGAGATTCGGGAGAAGGGGGGGCCTACCCACTAAAAACCACTGTACATCCCCTTCACGTGCCGCTAGGATGACTGGGATCACCGGTTTGGCAGTCAACAGTGTAGAATAGGCAACCCTAGCGCAGTGGGAAGTAGGCCGCGCCCTACAAATGCGCGGGACGCCTTCAAAACGCAGCGAGCGTGATGAGACCGCATTCGCTTTCATACGACATGTTTCGTTTATTTTTACTCTTTGGTACACACTGTTATGCTTAGATCTATTTACTCTTCTAGACGTGCACGATCCATTATAAATTCAATGTTTAACGGAATTATACGTAGGTATTTACCTACCATATACTTATTCTAGGTGGTAGATACCAAAAGAATTGAGGAGCTCGATCGCACCCTGTCTGCGAGTGCTGAGGTTAAGCAACTTTCGCAAAGGCCGGCCATCGGATGGGTGACCAAAAATGTATCATCTAGAGCTTCTTGCTTCGGAAGGCACGTAAAGCCGTTAGTTCCGGCTGCATTAGCAGTCGTAAAAAATATTTGAGCCGCACTTACATAAATAATATTTTTGTTTAGATGTTTGGTCATCATTTACAAAAAAATATATATAAAATGTCTTCTGTATTATTTTCCAATTTAGTAAAATTAAAACAGAATTCACTAAATTCTAAAATACATTAATTGCAACGACATGCTAGTGCTTGCATAATATTTTTTTAGAAATATTTGAATTCTGGCAACACCGACCGCACCAACTGTGCAACGGCGCGGCGCGGCGCGGCGGCAACGCACAGAAATGTGTTGCCACCAATAAATAATTCATGCATGAACGAGCAGCGACGGGAATAGCCGACTCACTGCGAAATCTGAATCTAAAATTTGAATGCATTTGTAGAATTTGTGGTTTGGCATGTAGCAACTTATTTTTAACTTAATTTAATGTATAGTTTTTTAAGAACACAAGTATATTACATAAAAAGAATTTAAAAAAAAATGTGTCCCAAATGGGACTTCACTCAGTATTTATTTATTTAATCATTACTTACTGCTGGGCTCAGGCCCTCCACTTGAACAATATTACATTAAGAGATCGGGCTGTGATAGGTATAACCCAAAACCTGGGACCAATTCGGGTTGTTTAGTTTGACTTCTGCTATATTACGGTACCAATGGCTAAATGTGCCTTCTGTGAACACAGCTCTTGACCTCGATCTCGGCTGATGGTGAGCGTTGATGAGGTCTACGGTGGAGCGAGCTGCACCAGAAGATGCCTATTAACTCTCGCCTTGAAGGCATTCAGGTTATAAGTTTTTGGGAAGTCAGACGATGGCAGAGAATTCCGCTCCTTGCCAGTGCGCAGTAAAAATGATGCCATGAAGCGCTTAGTGCGACATAGTGGGGATGATATCCTGCAGTACGTCTGGAGGTTCGGTGGTAAAAGGGCGAACGTGGTAAGAGCTCGAAAAACTCCCCGGCACACTCTCCGTAGTAAAGTCGATAAAAGACACCAAGGCAGGCGACACGACGCCGGTGTGCGAGGCTGTTAAGCTTAGCCTCGACAAGCGCGTCATCACCGATGAGCCTTATAGCTTTGCGTTCCACCGAGTCGAGTGCGGCCAACTGGTATTTGGCAGATAGTTCCGTCCCAAAGCCAAAGACTTGAGCCTTGTATAGGCTAAGGATCTGCTCTGGTGTGAAATACTGCCGCACCTTGTTCAGGATGTCCAACTTTTTTGCTGCAGTCTGAGCTTTGGACTCGATGGTTGAGCCGAAGTTGAGAGTTGTAGTCAACTCCATGCCTAACAGCTCAGGGGCCTTTGATTGGGACGGACGTATTTTAATACTACCCAGCATTGTTAAGATAACTTAAGATAACTTAACAATGCTGGGTAGTATTAAAATACGTCCGTCCCAATCAAAGGCCCCTGAGCTGTACGGCCGTGGTGAGTGAGATGTACGCTCAATACGTAAACTTTTATGTAAACGCTACAGATTTTTCAATATTGTTTAATGTACAAGATCGCAAACCGAATGTTCATCAAAAACCTACCTACAATCTAAAAACTATAGACTATAGGCAAACAAAAAAATAAAAATGATGTAACCCGCGCCGCCGCCGGCCGTGCCAGTGAAATGACACGGCAGCGAAGTGTTGCCATAGCTGAATATTTTATTACCCCAGCCGTCACGTGGCGCGCTAGGTAGGAACATTTCATGCGAAACTCCGTTTTAGAATTTGGAATTTAACGGCGCGCATACTTTTTTTATTTGTTAACTTTTATGCGCGAGACTCGCCCTTCAAATGTTTTGTTTTATCGCGCTGATATTTATCAGTTTTATCCATTCGGTCGGACGTGTATAAAAATAGAGTTAGATATTGCTGTTAAATTTAATTTAGGACAAAGGAAATGGAACCGATTTGATCTGTGCGCTATTTGATTGGTCGGCATATTTTTTTCAGTAACAAAATAGGTACAGGTTTAACTGTTAGCCTAACGTAAAGGATTTTTCAATAAGTGAATAAATCAAGTCCTAGTTGTCGAGATACACCATTATTGATAAATACAAGCTTATTAACTTAACTTGCTGAACCTTAGATTTAATAAAATATTAGTAACTACACAGATGGATAATCAAAAAACCCAACCTTCTCCTAAACAGGATCATCATCACCTACAGACGTCGTTTGAATCACATGACTAACATGAGAGATTGGACCATAACCATGTACAGATGCGAATTTGTGAGTTTTAACGGAAAGTATTCTTGTCTTACGTATCTTACCTGCACCTCAACCTCAATAGACCTTGAACTTTATACCTTAGGCATATGTTTGAAAATGTATTGAAGAAATTTAACAGGGTTGGATAGGTTGATGCGCAGGCGTGTGCACAGTCAACAGCAAAGGTAACTGATGAATGTTCAAGTTTCAAAATTTGAAATCAGTATGAAAATCAAAAACTTTTTAAACGCATTTCGAAATACCTTCGAGTGTCTACTAGTACCTGCAGACTTTGACTGTAGTTATATAGAAAATACCGACTTACACTATCGAAACTTAATTTTGAAATCTAGTAAACATCATCTACTTTTGCTGTTGACTGTACTTCCGAAGCCCAGAGCACATGAGTAAATATACCCAGAGTTCACAAACTGAGGACAGAGACAGAGCTATGCTCTCACCGCCGGCTCACCATAGAAAAGAGCTTACCACGGCAACATCAATAGTAAACTACGAAACAAACTTTGATATAATTTTTTGTTGTTACAAAGTCTGGCACTGCCACCGCACTGCGCTTCACTGACAACCAATAGAACTGGGAGAGCCTACTCTCGGAATACCTCAATCCGCCTCTGTGCCGTGTATGCACGTAAACATTCAAATTTATTGAGCGCACACGCAGAGCCTCGTGTTTTAGGCTGTACTGTATGTCGTACTTTTTTTTTTTTTTACAACGACCACGGTATTCCACGGATAGGTGCAACCGTCAAGCGCGAGTTGCAAGGATTCTAACTCGTCTGAAACTTTGAACTTTATTCTCATAAGTCTCATACATTTTACTAACTTATGAATTTATTACAATAAATTTTGAGAAACACATGGCAATCTAAATTTTTAACAAAATCAAAAAAACTATTATTTAATTTTTAATCTTAAATCTTTAAGCATTAAGTGTACAGACAGACAAGTTAGTAACTATAGTTTTTTGGCGTAGTGATATTCATAATAAACTTTACTTTTTATTTTTAAGTGCTAATGCACTGGAGCTGAATTAAATATTTACCTAAATATTTAACTGAATAAAACATTTTGGTATTTGATTTAGTGGGCTGGTAGCCGCAAGTCATCATCAATCATAATGTAATGATGTAATAAACTAGTGTTCTAATACTTATCAATCAATTTACCTTTGC
Source organism: Eudonia lacustrata (assembly GCA_947562085.1). Taxonomy (NCBI): domain Eukaryota; kingdom Metazoa; phylum Arthropoda; class Insecta; order Lepidoptera; family Crambidae; genus Eudonia; species Eudonia lacustrata. The sequence goes on along the minus strand of OX387332.1, from coordinate 13,403,085 downwards.
CGTCCAGCGATTCGGTATCCTTGCAAGTTTCCAGAAGCAGAAATATAAATAAATAATTCTAAATATCGTGATCTAATAGTCAGTTCGCAATGTAAAGTATAAATGATAATTCGCCGATATACTCCTTGCAATTCTGAAATAAAGTTACGAACTCACACAGTCATTCCCAAGTAGGAGATTTTGTTGTAAGTTTTTAAATTCTTTGCTGAACCCCAAAAATGCGCCATATTTTCATCGCGTGACTCACAGCATTTTTTTCCACTCGCACCTGTCCGCTATATAACGCTTTAAACATTAATGGACTCTTCTTTTCGTGCAGCAATACCGAATTTAATCAGTTTTATTATTAATAAACTTAATTAAACTTCGTAAGGTTAAAATTGGGTAGGATATACGCTATCACCCTTGTTTATTGAAGTACTGCCAACTGAGTTTATAATATTACCTACAAAATAAAAAAAAATCTAGAACTGGACAATTAATACAGACTTAATTGTTACCCCAATAAAAGGCAACCACAGCAAGTATACAATTAAAAATTAAATATTGTTTTTAATAATCGTGAAGTATTGAAAGATTTGGAGGACAGATGTAACCAGAACTGAGACTATCTGTTTCAGAGTGAATCAAACTTCCGAGTTATAAAGATAATAATTGCTTTACTAATTTTGTTCCACTGCTGTATTCATAATCGTATTTAATCTAATAAATATAATTTTTTAAATTTGATTTTTTTTAATAACCGTAATAATGTTACATTTCAAATTAAGCCTGCCATCAGCGAGCAGGCGAACACTTAAAAACTTTTATCTAGTTCATCCGAAATAGTATAGTTGCTTAAAAGCAAAAATACATTATGAGGCTAATTGTTTGAGAGCACGTTGCTTTTAAACAATTTACCAGCGTGATGGCCCGCCTGATCGAAATGTGTAATTTTAATATAGAAAAAGCGAATATGGGTAGACCTACTAAATACGCTGCTCGAATGAGACAGCGCCGTTTAAATGAGAAACGCCTATCTCAAAGTAAGAAATCAAAAACTGAGTTCCGATGGCTGTTTTCTTTTGCTTCGTCTAGTCGCTTAACTATCTTAATCGAGATATTTTATCGCCACCCGTGAAATACTTATCATTGAGGAGTTCCGATGGCAATCTGTGGTCTTTTTCATCAGTTACACTTCATCAAATGATACTTTCTGAATGTAAATGCTTGACTTATTTCTGAAAATACCAAAATCGCGATAGGTATGCCTACAATATTCGAGGAGTTCCCTTAATTCCTTGAGGATCCCATCATCAGAACTGGACCAAATTAAAATGGGACCGCACGGGAAGCACCAGCTTTCAAATAAAGAAAGAATCATCAAAATCGGTTCACTCGGTCGAAAGTTCCGAGGTAACAAACTAAAAAAAAAAAAAAACAGTCGAATTGATAACCTCCTCCTTTTTTTGAAGTCGGTTAAAAAGTGCACTTATTTATTACCTATGTAATATGGGAAAGGTCAAAATTGGAGCGATTAAAAGCTTATTGTGAATTGACTAAGTCTACAGGCAAGTGTACGGCCGGTCTAATGGTAAAGTAGCTGACCCGGCGGACTTCGTAACGTTTTGACTGTTTCTATGACAACAAAACAACTAAGTCGTTAAACAGTTTACGTGTGGGAGCGTATCAAACATACTCACTTTTTTAATAATAAGTATCCTGAAATGAAATTAAATGAAATATATTTAAATTGCGCTCGAGAAAGGTACATTTTTGGTCTTAATCTAGTTTTCTTCTCTTTTTCAGCTGACAATGTAGCATGCAAATAACTTTTACCTTTTTATTTTATAAATAACAATGACTAAATATTCTAATTAAATACATATAAAAATACAAAATTAATACTCCAAATTGTCAAAAACCAATTAAATAACATTACAATAAAAATACTAAATTAATATACTAGAAATTGTCTATATGTCAAAAATATGTCAAATCAATATTATAACCTGAGCGGGCCTAACTTATAATCTGTGGATCTTATAAACTTCACTTCTCTATGGCAGTCCATGGAGGAAAAAAGGAGTTTGTGAAAAGTTACACAGTTGTCAAAAGTTACTATTAGCAATTCAATTAATTATACAGAAATAAAATAATTATAAAAGTCAAATGATTTGTCAAGTTCGGTCAAGGTGAACAGTATTTTACAGACATCAAAAGAAAATAATATGTCGTTAACATAAAACTAAAATATTTGCTTGCACACATCTAGGTACACGTCTTACATTTAATATGTGAATGTGTAAGAAAATCATTCACCGAATAAAATAGGTGTGCCATAAGCCATTTATGTAACTCTGGTAGAAATTGTTTTACAATAAGTTTTCTAATTGTTTCAGGCAATTTATTAAAAATACTTATTACCCTACCTTACCTGTTTTTGACTATGCTCTTGAGAATACGTGTACATTTTATACGTAAACTATTCAATCGTTCAATACAACAAACAAAAAAACTCACTTTCGCATTTATAATGTTAACGTTCCATGCGATGACAGAGAGAGAGAGAGAGAGAGAGAGAGATAATGTTTTTTTTTTCTTTTAGTTAATGGCTTTGTGCGATTAGCACATTTAGCCAGTCAAAGTAATATTTCTTACAAGTAATCTAAGCAAGTAATACATATATAAACAATATTTCCTTCCTGTATGATGATGATGAATGATAATAGAAATGAGAAGTGAGAAATGATATACCCTCCAACCCCTCGAGTATCTCAGTAAAGATGTGGGGCTTTACTAAGTCCTCGGGCGTACTTCTTGAGAGAATTTGAAAAGTGACGTTGCACTGTTTTGTTTCATTTGCCAACACTCATGCACACTCACAAACACTTAACGGTTAATAATTCACCATTATTTCACATTAAACATGAAAATAAAACAAAACCGCAGACATGACTCTTCACATTCCCGCCAGGAAAACAGAGAGAATGTTATTAGCATAAAATACTAAAACAATGTAATTTGTTGGAGTTGCCAACACTATTACCGTAGACTGTTCACATTTTTACCACCTGATGCGTTAGTTGTATTTGCCTGTGCCCAGTCATTTAACTTGATCTCCTACTTTTCAAACTTATGAGTGTAAGTGAGTGAGTGTAAGAGTTTACACCGGAACATCTTGATGTGCACTGATACTTGGTGGAATTCTGCGCGAGAACCCTGAAGTCACCGACAAAAACTTACGCTGCAATATTTATAATAATAATGGCGTTATCTCAATTCTATTCATTTGTTACTATGGAACCCGACCTGTTGGATAATTTTTTGTATTGTTGAAAGAAGTTCAAAGATAATATTTTTACATAGTTTATAAAAATATTTAAATGCGTTATTCAGATGTTTGTTTTGTCACTTTCGAACCCGGTCACACGCGCTGCTGGAAAAAAAAAAGTACATAATTTTTATTACACTGAGAGAATATGAATTAATTACCGGTTGAATAATAATTCAAAGACTTGACTTACAACTTTGGTAACATAATAAAAAATATTCATTATGTTATGGTCTATTAAAATATTATGTTTTTTTTGTTGGCCGGTACTTTTGAAAATAGCCCAACTTGGGTGATCTCCTTTTTACTAAATTGTTTTTGTATCATCTTTCCTTGATATACCTACTTATGCACTTTAATTGACTTCCAAATTTGTGTTTGTAGGCAATCGTGTTGTTTACTTCGTCATTTTACTTTGTTGACCTAATATGTTTTATCCGATTGATGACAAACATTACCCAACATTGAAAAAACGAAGAATTCATTACATTAAACAAAGTGCATTACATTGTTCAAGACGCAAAATCACTGCGAAGATTCATACAAATCAGTAACAAACTCAAAATACACAATGAAGATAGAACACTTCTAGTGACACAAATAACACTACGCCGATGTCGTCAAAACGGAATGTTCCAAAGAGTCCAAATTCTTCAGATGTTACTATATCTCTAGATTTATCTGCCGACTGACCGACAGATCCAACAAGCGCACAAACGCAGCCTACTAGCAGGTCGTGCAGTGAAGACGCATGCACTCAGCAAAGCCAACACTCGTGCGAGCATTCACAAAATGGTTTGTATAAACCCTAATGGAGTATAAAGTGTGGCAATAAATTTATAACCCCAATACCAGTGAATGTGCCCCTAGTATGAACAATGCCTAGACACATGAATAGCTGGATGATCGCATGATGATTGTTGAATATCTGTCCGATTGTTTGTCACTAACGCATTTGTGTTTTAGCGTTACCTCTAATAATATCACTTTGTGTATTATATTTATGGCTGAGGGCAAATCTACCGTTTCTATAAATACAGAAAAACCTGTTCTATGAATATTAACATCCAAATTTTTGTTGACTGTAGATGTGGATATGCCCTTATCGCAATATTATATTGTAACTATGAAATATCTGATACTAAACTTTACTGTTATCACATTATTCTTATCCATTATATTTAAATGTGTTAAATGCAATACATTTAGACATTCACTTATTTCACATCATCAGCAATGTAACATTTAGCTCAATTAAAAGTTCATTTGCAATGTAATTTCCCAAATCACTATTTTTAATTTATTATTTACTAGAGTTAGTCATTTATGAAACGTCTTAATAATTTTTCCATTTTAAATTTGAAAGTAGTTTTTAATAATGACCGACTCTAGTTTACTACACGTACCACTATTATTCATTATTATAGTAATATTGCTATCTATATTGTACTTTTATTGACATGAAACTATTTGTATTACGAGAACATTACATTTTACAAGATTTACAATAAACATATTTATTTGGAATACAGATTTTCATTTCTATTCTCCTGCATGATCAAAATAATAGCTATGTTGTGCCACTGTATTAAGAGTATTGATAGTTTGAAAGACATATTCACTTAGCTAATTAAGTATGTCTGGTGCTCTTCCTTCAACATATTAGCTCGTTTTGAACTTCTTCATCAGTTTGTGTGAAGCCACTGTGAATGTTCTGGTTTGTTTTAGTTGTATATTTCGCAAAGTATTAATTTATGTAGGTATCCCTTATGTTTATCCCATTCAGATGTTACTATGATATATATATGTATATATATATATATATATGAATAAAGTGTTATGATTATTTTTTCAATGTTTCAATGTCGTTTTGTTTATTGCTTGCAAATAATTGTTTTCTTTAATGGTTTTATACACTGAATGGCGTCCTTCAAATCCCTGTGCTAATAGCCATAGGACAAACATTTCAGATTTGGATATGAAATAACGCTAAAATTGGTATTTCTTTTTTATTATAGATATGGACTTTGGAAGTGGCGGACCGCCGCCTCCGGGCATGATGAAAGAAAGACACGGCCCCCCACCGCCTCACCATCCGGTAAGTTGAGTGAATTCGCGGCGCCATTTTGTTTTACTATTATTTCAAAAAATTATAGAGCTTCATATTTGTAGAGTGCTACTTCTAATACCTTCATAGCTATAATAATCTTATCTAGAAGCTCTTGTCGGAATTATGACTTGGAAGTCATAGTTTTTGATATAAATTTTGGGCGGTTTGTACAGAGAACTTAAATAGTCAGTGAGCTTATTCTTCTTATTCATTAAGTTAAAAGCTTACACACTTGAATTATGGCTGATACGTTCCTTACAAGTGTGGCAATTAAAATAATCCTTGTGATCATGGTGTGCCTTTGTTTATTTACTCAGACGATGTCGTATGCGTCCCGCTAGTAATGTTAGAGATAAATCTTGTATGATATTGCAGTTATATTACTTGTAATTTATATCTCCAATCTAAACGGAAAACTAACCCAATTAACTGAGAGAATGTTCGGAATCCAAACATTCAAAGAACTTAAACAGATAATTGCTACCGTCATATCATTTTAATCGGGTACAATCCGTTTGACGCAAAATGCGACTACGGTATCTTTTTGACACAAACAAACCGGGTCGTTCAATTGAACTAACAAATTTGTTAATTCTGTAGCATGGGCTGAGGCCGAGCCAATCAAAATAGAAAGAAACATATTGATCCAAAAAACTACTCCTATGTAAAATGTTAGTCTGATATAGTAAGGCTTAAGAAGTAGCCTTAATAAAATTACGGTCGAATTCCAACCACTGGGCGATTACTTGTAATAATAATAACACAAGCTACACGTTTCACATAACGGCTTCGTCAATTCATTTATTGGTTTATCAATCGATACAGGGTTTTAAATACTGACAAAATTGAAAGATAGTGTCAAAGATGGTTGATTCTGGGATGGAAGAAAGTGATAAAACCACTTACATAACTATCATTATAAATTTTTTTTTTTTCGTCGAAGTTAAGACGATCAATTACGAAAAACATTAATTTTCTATATTTATTTGATTTTGTTACAAAGCGATTTCATAAGTGGTCAATTTCCTTTCTAATTAAATTGTAAAAAGACTCAATTAATTAAGGACGGAAGGAATTTTTTTCATTCATTTAATTTTAAAAGAAATGAAATTCGCTATGGACGGATACTTGGCTTGCCGAAGCGTAGTCAAATCGGGGGTGCTGTTTTAATATTAATTAATTCATTATGTTTTTATAGCGAGTAAATGTGAGAAGAGAGTGAAAATGTATGATGATTATTTTTTTATTCGAGGCTAGTGTGTGCGAGCTGTGTTTAAGACCATTTCTGCTTCTACCTAGGGCACACAGAACGCGTTTCTAGCGCGCGTCAAAGCGTTTTAGCGGCGTATAAAACGTCATGTACTTGTGACTTGGCCTTATGTTGTACTAAATTGATTTATCATATCTATTTATTTTACCCTACTATTCAAAATCATCAGGTCTATAAACATCCAAATGGTAGGCTTAGATCTTCCCACATCAGTAAAAGAACATGGGGGAAATTGGGCCATAACCCACCACACTGACTGATTTAATACAAGTTGGTAGGTGCTAACGAATGCCATCTTATAAAATGGCCAAATCCCAAAGTACCAACGGCTTATACCTCGCCTTTCAAAGTAAGGAACTTGCTCTACTATTGTCGAGTTTAAACCTCCTTGTATTTATGGTGTAAGTAATATCGTTTTTTCTGTAGTTTTTAATGATAATAATAGTAAACAATCGATCAACATCTAATGAGGCTCTCGTTAGGCGGCTGTATCAAGGGCCTGATTCAGAAGGCAGTTCTCCTCGATACGGCACGCAATGTGAGGAGGTTCCTGTCTCTGGAGCGCTAACCACCGGTAGCTTGGACCCTGGTCCCGATGCCGGCGGACCCCTATTTTTTATATTTTTAAATGTTTTATTTATTTTGTTTTTAGAAAATATTTAAAAATGTAAATTTATATGAGAAAAAATAAATAAAGGCAATAATAATAATAATTAATTTATTTCGGGCAGAGCCAATAATAGTGTTAGTAACAAATATCTTAAGCTAGTATTATTAAAATTAACTATTTGTTTGGAATAATAATAATGAATAATAGTCCGCACTGGGGGTTTACCTGCGATCCATGGAGCGTAGTATCTTAGGAATAAAACTTACGGATCGGGTGAGAAACATAGTTCGTTCCAAGACGCAGGTTGCCAAACGTAGCTCAGAAAGCTGCCGCTCTTAATTGGGACTGGGCCGACCACGTAAGCCGCATGTCGAATGAATTGTGGGCGAAATCCACCACAAATTGGGTCCCACAAGGCCTAAAACGACATCGCGGCCGACCTAGACGGAGATGGCGAGACGAGTTGGATTAATTTTTGACGGATTGGTCGCAGAAAGCTACAGACCGTGAGTGTTGGGAAAAGTGAAGGGAGGCCATTGCCCGGCAGTGGGACGATAGGTTAAAAATAAATAAATAAAAAATAATAATTATAAATGTTAAAATGAATGTAATATAATATGTACTCGTATCTATGTTTTTAATATATTTTGTTTTTTTTCCAGCGAGATGGACGTGGCTACGGACCCGAAGGTTTCGGAGGCGAAGGCTTCGTGCCTCCTCCGCCCATGCATCACCCTGCCATGCCGCCACAAAATCAGGTGTCACTTTGCTTTTTCTTCTTTCAAGGATTATTATTTATGCTAAACCGCTTCTTGTGTGTCGCGACCTTTATACCATAGTAAATGTAAATCAAAGTGAATAGGGATAACGAACTTTTTATGTCAATTTAATTCATGGCTAATTTGTATGCTATAATAGTTTCAGAAAAAAAATGCAATGTAAAATATTTAAAAATGTAATTAATTTATACCATGTTTTGCCAATCGTTACATCTTTTATAAATTACAATGATGATTTAAACTTTCCTATATTATTTAAAGCTAAAACATTGGTTTGTAAATAATTTTTTAAGTTATTTTATGCAGTGGTGATGTTCGAAAGTGCAAGCAGCATTGCCTAATTTAGATTCTAGTCTCCTACAGTTTTTACATTTAATTGGTCGATATTATTAAAGTAATGAGCGTCGTTACATAGTTAAAAGTAAGATGTGCATGAATATTCAAAATTAATTCGGATTTATCGTCACTCACTATAAAGTGTGATGAAGCCATACCCCGTTGTAGAATAAATAGAACAAGAAAATTGTTTTTAACACTCGCGTTAGTACTTACTACTCTAATTATTACTTTTAATTCCTGTACTCAGAGACGTCAATTAAGTTTTAATGACAATTAAATGTCTTTCCTTCTCTATTTAGCACTATACATAAGAAAGTGACAGCAAGAGACTTAATTGTCATTAAAACTTAATTGACGTCTCTGAGTACGGCAGTAAGACCTACTCTAAGTAATGCTCTAAGTACTGCTCTAAGTTATGTTCTAAGTAATACTCTAAGTATCGTTCTAAGTATTGCTCTAACTAAGAGATGGTAGCCGCTGGATGCGAGCAGCACGAAACCTTGTGCAGATCCTTGGAGGAGGCCTCTATTCAGCAGTGGACGTCTATGGGCTGAGATGATGATAATTGTTTTTAATGTACGGTTCGTTCCAGGGCGGACCGCCGCAGCAAGGCGCAGTGATGATGGTATACGGGCTCGACCCTCAAACCGCCAACGCCGACAGACTGTTCAACCTGTGCTGCCTCTACGGAAACGTTGTCAGGGTAATTAATTATATCTAATTTATTACAATAATACGGACAGAAACTTGGTGACTCGTCTCCTTGTCGCACTTCCAAAAGATGGAATAGTCTACCAGCACACCTTTTCTCTCCTTCTTTTAATATGGATAGAGTCTTTCAAACCTGGCGTGCAACTTGTGGGCTGGCAGGGTGAGGATGACTGATGCTGCGTTGTTTTCACGCTGCACCAGTTGTCTTCGCGTCTGGACTCCATTTCCACTTAACTTCAGGTGGAGTGGAGACATTTTCAAAAAAAGGGTCGAATCAAAGATAAGCCACCTCAATCACCTCATAGCCAAGTGGCTAAGCGCACGGCCCGACATTCTGGTCCGGAAAAAGGCTTTTGTATTTTTCGATGCATAGCTCGTCGTGACGATCGATGCAGAGTCGTGACGCTTTTAAAAAGAAAGTTCGTATGCTCTTTTTTGATAAAACCTTGGCAGAATCATTTCAGTAACGTCCTATTTATAAATTGTGTATTATACGTTTATTTTTGTACTATATTTGTTTATTTATACATATAAATTGTATATATGTAGGTATATACAGTGCGTTTTATAATATATTATTTTTATTTCTGAATTGTTGTCTTCACCCAATTACACCTACCTACCTTGTCATTTCTGCACCACCCTATGGTTGACTGGTAGAGAATGCCTCGGGCATTAAGTCCGCCATGTAATATATGTTGCAAAAGTTTTAAATAAATAAATAGCTCGGGTTTGTAAGCCGCGTCTAGCAAGCGTTATGATCACGCTAATACCCATCAATTGTAGCGACGGACGACTTGATTTAATTGGTGGAGGCTTTTACCCAGTATATTTAGTTACATATTACAGTATACTTATTTTCTCCTACATATCTGTCTTTGTCACGTCACTTTATCTCATTGGGGCAAGCACTACAAGTCGTCTTTTGTAAAATTTTAAGGAAAATGTCATCGAAACTGAAGCAACATTAAAGCTGGCTTGCACAAAACTCACTAAATACGTTTAACGCTAAACATGTTTAAAGTATCATTCTGTCTCTTTCAACTTCCAACAAATGACAGTAACGGAATGACATTTTAAACGTGTTTAGTCAGTTTTTGTGCAAGCCAGCCTTAATTTAGGTGCTATGTGAACTTTTTTATATGTATATGACTTTCAAATGTGTGTTAGTCAGGGCTCTGAACCGGTTAATATCGTTCTTTAAACCGGTATGATTCATTTCATTGATTAACCGGTTAATTAAATAAACTGTTCCAAAAATGTTGGTTACCGGTTAATACAGAGAATGGAATTTTAAAGCTCAGGTAAACTGATACTTGGCACTGATTTAACCGGTTAATCTCATATGCACTCCTCAACTCAGCCAGGCGCATACACATAATTACTATATTGAAATTATATATTGCTCACAAACTGTTTGGCATTCAAATTAACCGGTTAATTTAGGTTAAAAGAATCTCCATTAATCGGTTTTTTTTTTCATTTAACCGTTTAATTACCGGTAACCGAAACCTTAACCTTATACCATTCCGATATGGGGTCAACGACCCAAACCGGTTAATAAATTTAACCGGTTTCGTTAGTATGCTGAACGAGCTAAGCCTTTTACGATGCTTTGAAAAGTGACCAATCTCAATGTTTTTAATTGTATTTATCGTAACATCTTCCAGATAAAGTTCCTGAAGACCAAAGAAGGCACGGCCATGGTTCAGATGGGTGACGCCGTGTCCGTCGAGCGCTGCGTGCAGAACCTCAACAATGTCACTGTGGGAGATTACACACTAACACTCGCGTGAGTATCTATTACTCTAAAAATTACTCATAAGTACTACTCTAAGTACTACTTATATTTTATACTTCTTATTGTTTTATTTTTATTATATACATTTTGTTTTTTGTTTATAACCCTACCTACTGTTTTTGCTTATTTTATGATGGTGTGTGTGTGATGAAGTACCAAACAAACTTTTTATCTATCTTTCTATCTTTCCATCTACTACTCTAATTATCACTCTAAGTACTACTCTATGTACTACTATTAGAAATTACATTTTCTATGATAACCACATAAGTGCTCTGTTGTGAATAGGTACCAGATTTGTTTCCAAGTAGGCAAGGTTGCCTGATGCGAATTGGCTATGAAACCTATAAATCATTTGAATACCTATATTTGGCTGCTATTTGTAATGTCAGTAGTCATCGCTTCGTCCGTCAGTCTTATGATGATGATAAAGATGATAATCACCAATTCATTTTATGCCCCCACTGCTGGGGCACGAGCCTTCCCTATGGATGCAAACACCACAGGGAAAACGGCCCTTAAACCACCAGCGCGGTGTGGTAGTTATTAACGACTGCTAATGCAGCCGGGACCAACGGCAATACGTGCCTTCCGAAGCATGGAGGAGCGAGAGATTATACATTTTTGGTCACCCATCCGATGACCGGCCTTTGCGAAAGTTGCTTAACCTCAGCAATCGCAGACCGGGCATAATCACTGCGCCATCAATCTCCACCTAATGATGTTAATAATTAATAATTTGTTGCTTTCTTCCAGGTTCTCGAAGCAAGCGTACCTGTCAGAGGTGATGAACCCTTACCCGCTGCCCGACAAGAGTCCGTCCTTCAAGGATTACGTCGGCAACAAGAACAACCGCTTCCTCACCCCTGCCTCCATTCACAAGAACAGGATACAGCCGCCGTCCAAGGTCAGTGCGGTACTGGCACATTGATGAATGCAATGGTTGAATTGGAACATGTCTGCATTTAAAAGTGGTTATTTCTGTATATGACGACGATGTTTTACCTCACTTATACGTATGACGGCTTCCCCGCCCACGATGGAATTTTTATAGAACCGATAATCGGACCGATTTTTTCGCCGAGATTTTAATACCGGTTTTGTGACCGAATTTCCGTAGGACGTGTGCGTTGCAACCTAGAATTCCATATACGTTTTATTTTCACCGATTATCGGACGCGGGCGAGAGCTCCGAGCGTATCACCGCGCTTCTCGCTAAAGATTTCGAGATCCCCGTTCTCACCGCATCGATCAATGTCAAATTAATTTTAATTTTTCGAAACAAAATACAAAATTTAGTTTTTATATTGTTCACAATCGCTCGAAATATCGATACCGGAAGTATCAAGTAATGTAAGGGACAAACCACAATTTTACAGGAGAGCCATTAAACTTTTTTTTTCGATATCTGTCTGTAACTTTTTAGCGTTTTATCCGATTTTGTCGACGTACAGAACAAAGTTTCTTAGTTTTATCTTCTCTTTCATATCATTGTTGTTAGGTTCCATAAAACTTAATAGTTTCAAAGATAGCATGTCCCTTACATTAAATATAAATGTTAACATGCTTCTTACGTTACTAAAATTTAAGGTGTAAATAAAAAAATAAATGATGAAAAATACATTAAGTGGCTAGAAGCTTTCGAAAAATATACGTTAAATAGTAATTTACTTACATTAAATTTCACTACTAAAATTATCCTTTACAGTAGTAAAGGATAATTTTAGTGGTGAAATTTAATGTAAGTAAATAATAATCAAATATTTTTTGTGAAAATCGTTCTAGATTGCCTGAAAATGGTTAACGTAAGGGACATTTTTTTAACGGTACAGCAATTCTAAGTATACCAATCGATAGGGCAGAAATTTCTGAATCCTAATATATATAAAACTCATTTTGGCCAAAATGTCCCTTACTAATTGATACTTCTGGTATCGATATTGTACGTTTCGTTGGTATAAAAAAATGCAACAAGCAATATGAACGACTGTCGATAATGATAATTATCTCGACAATACTGTCCGGTGTTCGGCAACCGTGTTTGTTGTCCGATAACACCGTGTTCAGCGTCTGGGATCAGGTAACACTGTCCGGTGTCCGGTAACACCGCTGGGCGTCCCGACAACACTGTGTCCGTTGACCAGTGACACTGTCCGGTGTCCGGTGACACCGCCGGGCGTCCCGACAACACTGTCCGGTGTCCGGTGACACTGTCCGGTGACACTGTGTCCGGTGACACTGTGTCCGGTGACACTGTGTCCGGTGTCTGGTGCCACTGTGGCTGAGCTGGTGGTGTGCCGTAGGTGGTGCACTTCTTCAACACGCCGCCCGATGTGTCGGACGAGCAGCTGCTGCAGGTGTTCCGCGACTACAGCGTGCCGCCGCCGCACACCATCTCCAAGTTTCCGCTCAAGAGCGAGAGGTCAGTACGCCCACGCATCCACTCACTCACTCACTCACTCGCTCGCTACCGATCCGTTGTAAGGAGATATCAGTGTTTTACTATTTCACTCCACTGTTTAAAGCTGTCGTATAGAGTGGTCAGGGTGCCAAGTGCGAGTTTTATTCGCAATTCGATCACGTTAACGAAAACGAGAATTTGTATGACAAAATGTTAACTCTTCTCGTATACGAATATATCGCGCCAGGAGGCGCTGCTTCGATGCCATACTAATTTTCGTTATCGTTAACGTAATCGAATGAATGCGGGGATAGTAAACAAAACTCACACTAGGCACCCTGTGCTCGCTCGCTCGCTCTCTACCGAGCAATTTTGTGCTACTTCAGCCTCCACAGTAGTCAGGGAGTTAGTACGTAAGTAAGAAAAAAAATACAGTCGAATTGATAACCTCCTCCTTTTTTTGAAGTCGGTTAAAAATAGAAAGAAAGAAATACATTTATTGGCACACAATAAGTGCAACAAAAATTAATTACTTCAAAAAAATAGTGAAAGACACAAAAGTACATTCACAATAAAAAACAATAACGGAAGACAGAGTGTGGCCAAGTAGTGGTAGAGGTACCTAGTTATTTTGCAAGGCATCGAGGATTATGTAGCCGTCCTGGACTAAGCATACGCAGTAACGCAAACATTCAATTAACACATTAATAGCATTCATGTTAACTCAACATAATATGCTAGTGTGAGGTATGGGTTCATAGCCGTTCGTGTCATTGAACGTTATAATGAAATGTTAAGTCTTGGTTTGCCACTGGCTATTTATTTATTATATGCACATTTATCAGTTTCACTTTCACATTAGGTACCAATCTCATTGCATACATATTACTTTTTTGTGTTTGCTGTAACCGTCTCTGTTAAGTTTAAGTTGAAATAATTAAACACAGGAGGAAGACAATATTTTATTTCCTAAATCTATATTGAAAACTTATTTGTAGAATGTAAATAATGTAAAACACAAAAAGCGTAAATGTTACAAATTTACATTGTAACAATTTGACAAATCTTTAGTCCACCTGCAGGAAATTAATGGTAATTAATGAACGTCGATGATGATTCTACACCTAGACTGTTATTGACGATGATGATGATGAATGTCCCCAGATCGTCGTCGGGCCTGATGGAGTTCCAGAACATCTCACAGTCGGTGATGGCGATAATGGCCTGCAACCACGCCACCATACAACACCCAGGTAAATATTAATGTTATCTGTGATGGATGTTACGTAATAAACAGACACCATGTACAGTCACAAGCCTTAACATGTGTAAACAATGTAACTCTTAATACAATGGAATAAGTGTCAAAACTGTGTAAGTACATGTTAATTCTCGTGACTGTACATAGTTTGTTTTAGTTGATCGATATTTTTTTATTAAAGTATTTTTAAACTTTTAACTAAGCAAATTACTGGCGCTACTAAAGGAAAAAGATAATCATGTAAAAATGTACTGTTTAGAGGTGACTTTGTATTTTTCTTATAAGGGAATTTTCACAGTTCTTCTTTTTGGAATCAATAACATTGTTGCAAATATACTCTTTTGTAACATATATTTTTTGACGACCTCCTTGGTCGAGTGGCTTGCACACCGGTTTTCATGGTGTCGCCATCTCTGAGGTCCCGAGTTCGATCCCCGGTCGGATCAATTTAGAAATACCTGTTTTTCTAAATTGTTTCGGGTCTGGGTGTTTCCTATGTATAATAAGTATGTATTTAAGTATATTAAGTGTGTTTATCCGTTGTCTAGTAAACCATCTCTCGAGTTTCTTATGGAAGCTTTCTTGGGGCTAGATAATTGGTGTGAGTGTAGGAAACATTTAAACATTTTTCTCGGCTGTGTGTATGTTCTATATTTTTTATATAAACCATGTACCGACCAGTGAAGCGCATTTCACAGTTGTTAATGCCTTAAATATATTTTTCCTGAAAACAAAAAAATTATATACAATTCTATAAAATTACGTGTATAATCGTAAATTAATTTACTTATATTCTATTGCAATTGCAACCATTCATGCAATAAATCGAAATAATCCTGTAATGTCCTGTAAGCACTTAGCGTTCATCGCACCTGATGTTAAGTGATGATAAGGCTAAAGATGGAAGCCCACTTCACCCGGAATCCTCAACCACTGAGGCACTATGGCTATCTGACATTGATGTTATGGTGACATATTATTAGATTCGACTGTAGGTCAAAGAAATAATGTTTTTTTTAAATGAACATAATTACTTACAGAATGTTTTTGTTTTGTTTATTTTTTTTTTAATTGGGAGAGCACTTGACCTGGTATGTCAGACGGGTGCAGGTTCAAATCCTGCTCATGGTAATTTTATCAACATTTGTGTTTTTTTTAATATAATCACTTACGTTGTGATTTTGTTTGTTTCGACAGTTTTAGGGAGAAATTGCTGTCACTTACAGATGTTATAACATGTTTACGCTCATCCTATTCAGCTAACTACGTACAAAATTAAATACAATAAAATAAAAAAATGGGAAATAAAATAACAAAGAAATTACAAACAAAACGAAACAATAATTAATTACAATACAATAATTAATTACAGTTTTTGAAGCTGTATGACGCATTACCTTTGCCTCATTTAAACAACTGTCTACTGTCTAGTAAAAAATCTGTCTTGTCCATGGCTGAAAATTTTTCACCCACTACTATGTCTTTTCTTTCAAGGTTACAAAGTTTAAAAGTATCATACCGAGCAATCTAATAAGAAATTGAATAATAAAACACCTACATACCTATATTAAATGTCAATTACCTAAATTACTAATACAAATTTAAAAGTCGAGTCATATATGAAAAATTACAGGCGTGTCGATGTTACAATTGCAGGTGCAAAGTTTCCGTTCGTAATGAAGCTGTGCTTCTCGTCGTCGCGGCAGATCGGCCAGGGCAAGGGCCAGCAGAACTCCAAGAACGAGCTGAACCAGCGGCCGGGCCAGGACAACGGCATCGCTGAACACGAATACTAGTAAGCTATTCATTATTTAGAATTAACAATGTGTATAAAGAGACGAGCGCGCGGCGTCGCGCCGTAGCGGTGACAAAAAGACATTATTATATTATATATATGCGTGTGTGTGTGTAAAAATTGTTTTCTAGAGACGACGGACCAATGTTATGTCGGATTTTTCAATTTAATTAGTGTTTTTTTTTTTGGTTTGCCACATTGACGGTGTTTGTACCGAGTGTTGGGTGATTGCTCCCTTTGTCTATGCCTAATTGTTATTTGACATACGGTACTGGCAACCTATTTGAAAAGGGCAGCGTCAGCGTACGATTTTTTTTTATGAAAGTTGGCAACATTGCTTCGAACTTAATTGTGTAAATTGAGATGTATTCTTATTTACAAGTTGGTTAGTTAGAAAAATTGAGTAAGACTTTATTTTTCATAGTGTTGGTTTTATTGACGCGGTGCGATTGTTTGACTTGAATACAGATAAACATTAGCTTAACTCATGTAAAAAAATATTTTTTTGTGTCATTGTACTTAGTCGACGAACAAGCTTACGGCCCGCTTGATATAAGGCAACCCATAGCTTGCACTATGGTTATCCATAATCATTCAAGGAACCATAAGATAACATTGATCCCATTATGGTTAGTCACAAAGGGCACTTAAAACTATGTTAATAATATTTTTTTTTAATAATAATAAATAGATTGACAAATTGTAAATATAATATTACTATCCCAATTAAAATTTTTATAAAAAGAATTGTATTGGGCATACAGTTTTATTTAAATGATAATTAACATGCGCCTTGTTGACTCTTAAACGTTTATTATTATACTTCTATGCCCAGTGATGTTACTGGATCTAATATTCTTGCAATAGATACCCTAGAAATGCAGGACACTACTTGGGAACAGAAATAGTACCCTGACCACTATGTAATTAATCTTCTTATTCTGTTGATTAGTCAATTATGCAGCCAATGCTCATATTTATAGAAATAGAAATAAAAAAAAATGTTTATTTGGTACAATACATCACACATGTAATTGTATATACATTTAAAACATAGGAACATCATGATTATGTCAGTTAAACAATCGCACTGTCAACACTAAATGTGTTGAGTCTGAGTTTTTTTTACTATTCAATCGTGTTAGAGCGAAATCATTGGCCAACTCGTCTTTAAAATTAACAAATTTAAAGTAAAATGTGATCGAAAATGTTACTTAATCTTATCTTAGTTGAATTTGTGAAACCAACTTGTCTATGGTTGGCATAGATAACATTATCTCGATCGAATAGTAAGGAAAACTCGCATTAGATCATTTATGGAACGTACTTAGGTCTAGGTTGGCAGAACTGACAGAAACTCGCGCGAAATTCGTTTTTTTTTGTCCTGATACGTGAGCCAAAGATAAATGTTACCAGCCTGACAATTAAAAAGTGACGTTTAATGTTGATAATAATTATGTAGATTTAATGAAAATATAGTTCACTGTTTTTCTGTTGTAATGTAGAAATATTTTTTTCTTTGTTACGAGATAAAGCTGCAATTATTATTTTACTGCACAAATAAAGTAGTTAAGGCAAATGTTATATTTAGTGGTGTTAAATTTTTCATGGTTCAACAATATATTTTAAGCGTTGGCCTAAGAAATAGGTTTAGTGTAAAAATGATTGTGTAAATTTCGTTCACAGTTAGAAACTAAATCTTTTTTTGTTTTGTTTTAATGCATTATAGAGTGTACGATTACGTTATTGTTATAACAGACTATGTCGTTGCACCGCAGTGCACCTTAGACTGTTTAAAAGTTTATATAAAGCAAGTAAATAGCTTAAAATTTTAAACTACCATTTATAAATATTTACTTTTAATATCCACTCTATATACTCTAATGTTTATTTTCTCTAGTCAAAATTGATGTGTTGAGGGCTTTGTTGCAATATTTAGACTGAAAAAAGTATTGTTATGGTTTTTTTTTAATATAAATTATATATTTATTAAAAACATTTTGACCTTTCTAAGTAGTAGGGACCATAGATTTATGAATCTCTATATACTTGCTTTGGGTATAACTAATTCTTACAAATCTATTTTGATAAACATCCCATGGGTTTTAATAACGTTATAATTATTATATGACTGTGTTCAATCGACACGTTTTAAACATTTTTAACGAACGTTTCGTATTTCCAGCCACATTTTCGTGTACACGTTTCGAATATATTACGAAATTGTATATTTTTTCATAGAGTCTTTACCTTCGCGTCATTTTTACATATTTCAAAACACACTCATCTTGTCTAGAATAGGTTCTATCCACTATAGATATAGGCTGCATATTCTAAAGTTTTTTATACACCGTGTTAATGGCTACAAATTGCTGGAAGCCGAATTTTTAACATATAAATATATATTTAATATAATTATGTATAATTCAAATACAATTTGTCTGCTTTTATGGATACATACATCTTCTTTGTTATAAAAACAAATAATAAAACTATTCTTGTAATAATAAAATTGTACACAGACTTTTCTCAAAGATTTCGACTTCACTTTTCTAGAAAAACAAAAATTTACTCTGACACTAGAGCATTTGACTAAATCCAACCAAGTTAACACCCTAAGGTTAAAGCAGTTAGATAGATTTTAAAAAGATTTATATTAACATTTTGCCTTTGTTCCTTATGCCTCGTCTTAAGCCAAATAATAAGCCAAAGTTTATTAAAAAAAAATAGATTTAATATGTAACATAAAATATAGACAATTATGTACATAAGCTGTTGACGAAAAAAAATAATGATTTGCTACAATAGTAATTTATTGTTAAAAAGTACACCCAAGTACTCAAGTGTCATGTTCAAAAAGTGAAAAAAATATATTATACACTAAATAAAAATGACGTTATAAATAAGTGTAAGATTGTAAAATTTTATTCGAATAGTCTAATTGAATCAATAGTAAGGTTTTATTGTAATATAAAGAAATGGAATGACATATCTATCTATGTGAATAATTGGAAACACGATGTTTAAGAAGTCTATTTGAATATCCGCTAAACAAGCCTGTATGTTATATGTGCATACTGTATCTATTCGTGTACAGTCGCGTACAACTGTCATATATTTTGTGAGAAAACTTCACTGAATGCTTTTAAGCTTATTATAATTAGATTTGTACTTATAATATGACGTATTAGGGATATTGTAGAGTCAATAAAAAATGTACTTTAGCCGAGACTGGTTGTGCACGATTGTACATAAGCTTACAGTGTCGTGAAGTATGTCAATTGTACATTTTATTTAGCAAATACATGTTAATTATTATAAATTATGCTTCTAAACAACTACATATCAAGAGGACAAATAATAAATCTATGATAATAATGTAATGTAATTAGAAACGGATTATAAAAACGCGCGTCATCTTTCTACCATTTAAATCAAACTAATCTGTAATATATTTTTGCTCAAACTAATTACAGTTTGGTTCTTTTTTTTAATGTTTTCTTTCTTTTCTAATTATTTTTTATTTATAATAAAGCTACAGACATCTACCTACCTACTTAACTTACATATTTCACGGTTTAATGAAAATGAGGCTAGCCCAACATGAAAATTTAAATAAATTCTCTTTTTCGTAGATGGTCAAGTTTCATTTTTCAAAAACCATGTTTTTCAATACATGAGAACTCACATAAACGTATTTGCTTCTAGTTAAAACGGCGATGCGGCGGCGCACACACACACAACACATATCAAGAAGGAGGCAACACATACACACACGGCACGGGGGGACGGGGTTGCCATTGCTACACAAAAATATACCCCTACTGCAAAAAACTACCAAAATAAACTCTCAAAAACTATCATTCTCAATTACACCTCGACTACACTGACTCTGAAGGCTCTAAAAAGTACATGGTTATTTTTTCATAACGGGTAGATTTTTTGCAATGGCAACATCTTAATGATTCCTTATTTTTACAATTGTGATCTAGATCACTTTCTATAAAGACATTAACAGTTAGTTTTCTAATTATAGACACAGTAACATTTTTCATATTATAATAAATAAATAACACATTTTTTTACATTTCCATTTTTTTTTGTTTCCTTGTTTTTAGGAGCCATGCTCCATTCGATGCATTGTGCATTTTGTTTATTAAAATTAGTGGTTTAGCTTTTAAGTAATATTCCCATTTTATTTGTGTAATATTAGAATTTATTAGTTTTGTATTACTTTCAGTGCCATTTTCAAACACTCTTTTGTTGTAAATTTTATTGTGTAATGCGATTTTCCACTTTATCCCGTCTTGTGAAGGTTTTGTTTTCATTTAGAGTTTTGAGGATGGTACTGCCACTTCCCAATTTAGTGAATTGATAGTGAATTAATATTAATTTCGTGAGTTTCTTTAAAGACATTGTTATTTTTTTTATGTTTTTGGTTTGTATTCCTTTGTCTGTACGTACGTTGGACTACTTATATACTTACATATAAAATTCAGCGTTCGTATGTACGTCAACAATTCGGTTGTTTTGTAAACGTGACAGTTGTGAAATGTACAACAAATAAAGATACTGTGGTATAAGGTAGAAACATTTGAGTTTTATTTTTATTTTAGGAATAGTACCGTGCTTAGAGTGTGCATGTTCTTTTTTTGTTTTGCATGGTTTTTATTTCTTTTCTCGCATCAAAATGTAGTTGCAAGTCGTAAATTCGTTTGACCATATTACTATTTAACTGTATAAGAACCAAAAAATATCTAAATGTAAGAAATAGTTTAGCACTCTTTAGGATAGTAGTAAGCGTCATTGCAATGTCAATTATATTCGATTAGTGAAAAAAATATGACAGTATGGATTTTCTATAAATTTTTCTTAAATATAAAAAAGAAATCTAGCGATGATTCAATTTTTGAAATTGAATAGTGAGCCTGCTATCGGACTTAGTGTTAGGTCGTCGTCAAACTTGAACACCAGTACGCTATTTGATCTATATATTTTTGTTCTTGTATCTAAGAATTAATGTTTGTATCGTGTGACTCTTGTGGTAGATCGTCTATATATCTGTTTATGGTGTGTCTTACAGTATTTGTCTGTCGCGAGGTCTTTTCACTATCTCAGTTTTAAATTTGATTTTTGCAGCTTATATTAAAAATTTCACTAAAATTAAAATTTGTCTTAAGAGTATGGTGAAATAGAATCTTAGTAAATCTTTTATCATGGCATAAACAGTATATAGAGTTCAATTAAATGAATAGTTTCCTAAATAGCTGACTTTAAAAAAATACTTTAAAAAATTCAATGTTATCAGGTAAATAGATGCATATCTTTTTCTCTAGAAATATTTTCGAATGGAAAAATAAATGTTATAGTGTTAGGACGTCGATGTCGTGATAGCATTCAACTGTTTTGCGTTATATGTACAGAGGAGATAATATTATTGAAATTGTCTTGAATGTCGACCATAATTTTATCTTAGATGTTTCTTTTTGTATTAGATTTAATATAAATATGTTATGTTAGATACAGACAATATAACACTGATCTACTCAGATAATATGACATCATAGAGAACTGTATGTCCAGGCAATAAAATTGATTGGTTAACACACGATTGCATGCGATTGGTTATATTGCTTTCTAAAGTTACGGAACGGTAAACATTGAAATAAAACACTCTTTACGGATCTATTCGCGTTTATTTTATATCCTGACGTTCCTCCTTTGCGGGTCACTCTGTCTTTCTGTGACCATTGACGTCAAGATAAAATTATTGTGATGACAAATAAACACGTGTAGTTCTGTATATAAGTGTTTGATTTCAATAACTTATTGTATAACTGTATTAACTTGGTCAATTTTAATGTCTTAAACCGCAACCTTACCACTTGACTATAATAAAACTAACAGAAATACGCTTACCCAAATAACACAGCAGCTGCACTCAGGCATAACAATATTTCTAAGATAATGTAACCAATATGGTTTTTTCTTTTGTTTTCGGGTATTTTTAGCTTAACTTTCATTGGATTTAGGTACTTGTAGCTACATTGTATACATTAAATACATGTCAACACTACAAAATATTCTTTCATTTCAACACTGCCACTGACATCTGCATGTAGTATGCATTTTCCCTTGACCTTTACAGCCAGAACACAAGACTAGAAGAACTTTACCCACGAATAACCCACCGCAAGACACGCCTTCTTATATCACATTTGGAGTTTGTACATTTAGTATCAAAATCGTTTAAGCGCTCAAAACAATCAAAATATTTTAACATTTGACAAATATCAGCCTTATGTCAATGAAAGTTTAGTACAATTTTGATTGACGAGTACACGATTGCTTGAACATACGAAAGAGCACTTTAAAATCTTGTATTAAGGTCGATTTTTGTCAACGCTCAGATATTTTGATTGGTAAGATGATTTGGACGCTGAGTGTACTGTTTATTCATTACATAAAAAGTTGTTTAAGAAAATATTATCTACTTTCGATTTTACTGATGACGTTAGTAAATTATTTAACTACGAATAGTTAAGTGATAAATAAAAGGGTTTGGTTGTAGTAATTTTAAATGAATCAGTGTTTGTGAGTGTGCATGAGTTTTGGCAAATAAAGAACATCGCAGTACATTTTTTATAGGATTCTCAGAAATTTATTGATTTATTGAATCTCCATAGGAAACAGCACTCTGCCTGATTCTAGGTCTGAGACATACGAAATTATTTTTTAACAACTATTTAAATATTTCTTTATTCCTAACAATAAATAAATATAACTCTTTACAAATCAGCGTGGAAGACCATTTGAGATCTGTATTTCTAAGCAACAGCCTTAAAAATAGCTGCAATGCAAAAACGACCTACGATAGGTTGAGTTTCAATATCTTATCTTAGTGGGGCCTGACGAGGTTTCCCTCTCGCAGTAACACTTCGACCCATCCGGATCCTTTGTGCAACTCCATCCTTTCACTCTTCTTCCTCTGTAAAGATAGATGCCATAAGATTGGCAAAGTTTCAATAAAAATTTAATTGTTATTTTTTGATGACGAAAACTGTGTTGATGACTGGGCCACTACCCTAGCTGAGTGGAAATCATCGGCAATTTTATAATTTATTTATCATCAACATTTGGATAAGCAGTAAAAAAAAATTACATACCATTCTAAATACCTACATAGTAGTAAGTGCAATTTTAGAATTAAACATTATTTATATCAATTTATTGTTTTCCAAAGTTTACGCGGACACTACACATTGAAATGAAACAACTTTTTAATCTATCACCAGCCCATCATACAAATTATTAAATCCCAGGCCCAACACCATAGCATACTGCCAGACTAAAAGATACTGTAAATTATTTCTGGGTAAATCGAATCGCACCTGATTAAATTTACATAAGGGTATACAAGCTGCTAACTAATTATGAAACGACCAACACCTCAGTCTTCCTGTGACCACAGACCCTGCAAAGGGTTCGAAACGACAGGATTTAAACATTAATCAAAAGTGATGTGTGAAATAAACGCGAGTATATCAATTTTCTATTAATTTTATTCACAAAAATATTCCTTACAGCCCACGCTAAACAAGTGCCCTAAACAATTAAAATTTTATTGTGTCTCTATTCACAGCAGACGACTATTATATTTATTTATTTGTATAGATGAAATGGTCGAAAATGTTCACTCAACAGGGGTTTTTGTTATTGCAGCTTATAAAAAGATTTATAACGAAAATGCATCTTTAATATTACGATAAGAGATTCTATATTACATTTCACCTAACAAATACATTCGCTGTATAGACTCAGCAGACAATCTCCCAACAAAAACGATCAAAATACAACTTGTTGTTTCAAAACATCTTATCTTCACACCAAAAATCACTTTCAAGATATTATTGTATAAAAAATTGGGAATGCATTATGTTTATATGTAAATATTAATTGTTTTGTGTACTTTGAAGTTTAAATGTTTTGTAAAGAATTAGTATTTATAATTATATAAACTTAATTGTGAAATATTTATACATTACAACGCTGCACATGGATCGTGAGGAGAATGTAAATTGTATAGAAATAAAATAATGTTTTGGAATACATAATGATTTATTTACTTACAATTTTTATATTAATAATGCTGGCTGGCAAGAGCTGAATGAGAGTAGCCGCAGATCGTGCTCTGTGGCATTCACTTGGAGAGACCTATGTCACAAAATAAAGGAGACTGCTGCGCTCGGACTCTCCGATTGGTAGAAGGAGCGGGAATATTTTTTCCCGATTAAGCATCTTCTAAACATTGTATTCGACCATGTAATTGCTTTATCACTTTTGACAAAAACTTCCATTACAATAAAATTTCATTAAGGCTCATTGTCAATAATAATAATGACACTTGATCTTTTAAACAAAAATAGAACTTGTTGTTTTATTATAAGCAAACAAAATTCACTTCTAAGGTGGTAAAGCAATTCATTGTCGACTATACAGTAATAGTGTAAAATAAATTATATAAAATTATTATTTATTGATGTATTAATCTGTTCACTATAATCACTACATTCAATTATTTTTGTACAAATCAATAAACTAAATAATTAACTTCAATTTTTAAGTAAC
The DNA here is from genome assembly GCA_947562085.1 of Eudonia lacustrata. Lineage (NCBI taxonomy): Eukaryota > Metazoa > Arthropoda > Insecta > Lepidoptera > Crambidae > Eudonia > Eudonia lacustrata. The sequence continues at coordinate 13,378,067 of OX387332.1, read as the reverse complement.
TGAATTATAATAAAACAAAAAAATCCCAATGACACTACTATTCGAACTATGCGTAGAATTATAAATATAGTAGGCATACTATTTATAAAATTTCAGTATAATGGCCTTGACTGTACTTTTGATTAGGTACGGTCGCCCAAAAAATTGGTTTACCACCCTAAGGTTGAATGTCGCATGGCAGATTCATAGGCGATAAAGATTAGTTTCGCTTGCAGATCGATCTGACAACTTCTATTGCCATCTTTAATTGATTAGATTACTGTTTGTTTTGACAAAATGTCAATTGTCAGTTTTTCTTTTTATCAAATAAAATTTGGTTGTCTAATATAAATAGTTTTTATTACTTTTGTTTAGAAAATTAATATTTTCTTTACCGTAATTAATGTCTTATCCATTTGTAATAAAGGTTAAAATGCCATGCACTTATAAGTGACCTACGACGTATAAATACTTATCAATTATGTTTACGTCATTATTATGCATCTCTTTCAGTGATATCTAGTATGAACGTTGTTGTAATTTTCGATGACTAGAAACCTAAATCAAAACTGGTACACCACTTTCTTGGGCCACTGTACGTAAAGTGAGTGATATAAACAATACCCATTCAATCGGAGGCATGGGAAAAAATATTTCCGCTCCTCCTACCAATCAGAGTTCCGATCGGAGGACATGGAAAGACCCGTTGCTAGCTGTTGCGAGATTCCCGGTCCCCGAGGGTCTATGTACACACGGCGGCAGATCAACCTACCCAAACCTGTCAAATTTCTCCAATGAATATTGATCCTTATAGCCCAACGATAAAGTTCAAAATTGATTGTACAAATGTGACACTTTTGGGTAGGTTGATCTGCCGCCGTACAAAGTAAAGAGACTTCAAAAGGCAAGCTTAATACATTCCGGCCATAGCGCGAACACATAGAGCCTCCCACGGACACAGATTTCGGAACAGCTCGGAACACTCCGAGTGCAGCGGCTGCGAGATTCCGTGCCCGTGCGGGGTAGGAGCTCGATGGCGCAGCGGTTAACGCGCCCGGTCTGCGAGTGCTGAGGTTAAGTAACTTTCGCAAAGGCCGGTCATCGGATGGGTGACCAAAAATTTATCATCTCGCTCCTCCGTTTGGAAGACACTTAAAGCCGTTGGTCCCGGCTGCATTAGCAGTCGTCTATCCATCCATAGGGAAGGCTCGTGCCCCAGCATTGGGGACATAAAATAAATAAACTTTCCCACACTCACACCAATTATGTAGCCCAAGAGAAGCTTCGTTATGAAACTCGTTACTAGACAACGGATAAACATACTTAAAATACTTAAATACGTACTTATTATACATAGAAAACACCCAGACCCGAGACAATTTAGAAAAACAGTAATCGCTAAATTGACCCGACCGGGGATCGAACCCGTGACCTCAGAGATGGCGACACCATGAAAACCGGTGTACAAACCACTCGACTAAGGAGGTCGTCAAAATGAGCTGATGATGATGATGATGAGAGGTTGGTCTTTGTGTGCGTTCCTCGAGCGCTCCATGTATGAAGCTTAATTGCAGTCTCCTTACGTGCCTATGTCCGGCATTGGACTTTGGATGTCCTATGTCCTTACGTGCCTATGTCCGGCATTGGATTGGGCGCTTGGCCCGATATCTGAAGTCCTGGGTTCAATACCCGGGTGGGGCAAAGCGTATTTGGATATTTCAATGCATAACCTAGGTTTGTGATCACTGATCGTGATCACCAACCCGCATTAGCAAGCATGGTGATTGAGCCAATACCCATTGTACCGATGACTGTTGACAATGATGGAGTCCCTTGTTTAGCAATGGGATATTATAACAACTACTAGGTACCTTATAATAACAACCAGGGCCAAAGGTTAGAAGTGCCTCTCGACAGGTCTAGATATTTTTGTTAGGTCATTAACTTTCAAGATTGCAACATTTGCAACCCGAACGCGCTAGCCGCTGCCCTGCCCTGCTGCTTAATTATTTAATAAGGTAAGTGTAAAATCAAACAGAAGAAAAAGGAAAATTACCTAGCATGGCATTGAAGCAGGAGCTGCTTCAATGCCATGCTAGGTGATCTGGCGTCTGGCGTCTGCATCTGGCGACATACCTACGGAAAGAGTTCCAAATTTTGCCATACAAATATTCTCGTTTTTGGTTACGTGATTGAATGTTTAATGAAACTCGCACTAGGCTCCTCTTGATAACGTTACCAAATTCCTATATCTTTAATATAACGTTATTTATATAGAGGTAAATTGGTAGCGGTAGTGCAGGTAGTAACGTTATCTAGAAAAGAGCCGTTACTTTTTTCGGTAATTTACCGGTAACACTGCCACCCAGGTAACTTATGAATATGGTTAAAAATGGTTAAGTACCTACTCCATTTTTTATGTGCCGATGTTGCGATGCCGACTGAAGAACGAAAGTAGAAAACGTATTGCGCAGATCGCAAACAAGATTGCGATCAGGGTGCCTAGTGCGGTTTCATTTGCCCTTTGATCACGTTAACAAAAACGAAAATTAGTATGTCCATGGCACAGAAGCAGCGCCGCCTGTGAAGAATTAGTCAAAATTTTAACTTCCCGTATGTCACCTGGAGACGCTATGCCATAACAATTTTCGTTTTCGTTAAACGTAATCGAATAAGTAGGTACGGATGAAAATAAAAGTAAAGGTACTCTGGCAGACGAATGGTGGTAATGAGATGGTCTGCTTACTTAGTACTATTAATTTAATACAGAACAATGATATTATTAATTAGGTACTAGAATTTGGATAATAATAGAAGAAACCCACGCAATTTAGTTCAGCCTAAGTGCAGCAATTAGCACATAAAAATAAAAAATAAAATTTACACGCAAATGTGATTATTTACAGTTATAAAATAGAACTGGTATGTTCACTTTAACCAAATCTCCAATAAATTAAAAACTAATTGTTACAAGAAGAACAGCTACACGGAAAGAACTGCTATGATGCCAAAACAAATTAACAAAACATTGAAACTTTTTACTTGATGTCTTAAATTTAAATTTCCCGCCAAACTAACTGATCAATGACAGCTACTATTGAGCATAGACAAGACTGACAACAAGACTGTAGAGCACGGAGCTTATATGAATGTTATCGATGATATCGCCTATTTTTCTCATACCAACATGAAATGATAAAATCATTACATAATGTGCTCTTATATAATTTTCTATTCAAACAGATTAGAAAAGAAAATATTGGAGTAAACAACAGCGTTAACATGATAAAAACAAAAAAAAAAACAAAACTAAGCACAGGTTTATTTTAAATCATTAATTTATTTTTAAACGATTTTATTTAGCTTGCCCTGTTTATTTAATTATTTGTTTACTAGCTGACCCGGTAGACTTCGTACCGCTTTGACAGTTTCCATGACAACAAAATAAACAAATCATTTTGTATTGGAAAATTAAATGGACGTTTTTAATATTTTCCGTTACTAAATAATTATGTTTCTCACCGTTTAAACCTTCCCTGAACTTCCACAAATATTTCAAAATCAAAATTAGCCATATCGGTCCAGCCGGTCTCGAGTTTTAGCAATACAAACGAACAGCAATTATTTTTAAACGGTATTATTTAGCTTGCCGTTTATTTGTTTACTTTTATTATTAATTAAATAGATTTGTTTGGGTCAAATCTAGTAAATAAAATTTGACCCCCTTTTTTTTGACGGATTGAGTTGAAATTTTGCATGCATGTGTAAATCGGATGACTATGGAAAATTATTATGACATGGAGCTGATCTGATATTGGAACCGGAAGGTGGCCATAGGAACTCGGTAGTTAAGGTTCTGCAAGGTACCCCGGCCTTCTAGATAATAAGTGTACCAGTGCCGTCTGTACGTCTGAGTGTACAGAGTCACGTGTACACTTTTGAGGTGGAAAGAAGGTGAAACCTTGAGTAAAGCGTGACGAACTCAAGAGCCGCTCGCCTCCTAATATTACACTACAGCTACACCAATGGATGGCGCCCTGACGTGCTCTCACTGTGCACGTATACTTACTGCAAACATTGGATTTATCAACCATGTAAGAGCACGCCATCTAAGCTCAAATAACTCAAAACCACAGAAGCGAGTCACCGTAGCCGAAATTGGTGAGGTTGATATCTTTTGTGACCTTAGAGCATTAAAGTTTAATGCTCTAAGTTTGTGACAGTTTTGTTGGACATTAATTTGAAAACGTTGATTAGAAGCAAAGTATTTAGCTTGGGATAGATATGAATAGAAAAGGCTTAATCAACAAGAGCGTGGTTTTTAAAAGTTGAAGAAAAAGATTATAGGTTGGTCAGCAAATGCTTTTTCGGACTTGTAGCTATTCTCAGGATCACAACACAAATCGATGATTTGTTTCACATGTACCTATTTAAATATATTCGATAGAGTATCCTCACCTCACGACCTAGTAGAGGACCTCACTAGCATTTGTAAGTAGCAATGTTCGATAGAGTATAGCACCTCACTAGCATTTGTAATGCTCAGATAGGTAGCAAACAATTTTTCGCAAACTTGTCAATTATATAACTATCTCTTTTTCTTAAATGTAACCATCGCACGAGTAAACAGTCGCACTAGTATTTTTGATAAATAAGTTTGACGCGTAGTGTCGTTTCTCCGACGACGCTGCCTTATGTGCTATTGTCTATGTCAATCTGTGACATTTTCGGAACGTAATGGTGGCTGCCTGCGCTCCGGAATCATTGCTGACAACTTATTTTAGAAAACAGAAACAGAAATTGGAAACCTTCAAAAACTAATAACTTCCTTGGCTACTTTGTAAACTTGCAGGTACAAAATCTTTATTTTTGTTAATTTGTAATGATTTTTTTGTTGATTTAACGCAGGCGTGATCTAATGAGAGTGGCAAAATGGCTGACTTTGTAAAAATAGAGCCCTTCAGCCCTTTCATCTTCATAATTTACATGAGAAAACGGCATTAGCTCATTTTTATAGGTAATTTTGTGTGGTGGTAGTATTGGAGTGATAACAACGTAAACAAACTTTAGGTAGGTAATCAAAATTAACTTAAATAGAATGAAGAAAAGAAATTTACTTTAGTTAAGTTTAGTTTAATTAAGAGTTTTAGTTTTTGTTCCGGTAAGCAATTTGATTTTCTGCTTTTTTAGTTCTTTAACTTTGAATAGGTATAATATGTACTAATTTTATTGAAGTAGGTACTCCAAGCACCTAGTTGCTTAAGATTAAATATTTGCACACCAGTAAACTGGTAGAATATTCATTGGCTCGAAATAAAATAACCCAACAACTGTACCTGTAACTGTATTCTCGCAAATAAAGATAGGTATTTGATTTGAAAAAAAAAAATTAAGTAAGTAGGTAACTATATTAGTTCAAATTAGGTACTTTAAAATGAAATTGTCTATTTCGAATAAATTGCGACAATTCCTCAAATTTATTATAAAAAGTTAATTATTTAATTGAAAGAGGTTAAACCTGTGAAAGCCATACAAGCTCTTCAGTTGTAGGTACTTATACTTTTTGCGAAGTTTCTGTTTACGCAATAATGTGATTGATCAATTTGTTATTACACTATTATTATATTAAATAAAAAGTGTATAAAAAAAAAACACAAATGTTGAAAAAATTTCCACGGGGAGGGTTTGAACCTTTTTTGTAATTTGTTCGCAACAAAATTTGCGTTAAAAATTATATAAACATTTAAAAAGTGTATAAATTATAAATATATGTGTATAAATATCTTTTTATTTGAAGAAAAAATTCTTATATTCTTTAAATGTTTCAGGATGAATCTCGGCTGCTTCGCCTGTAATGTGTACTTGGGAAAAGGCAAAAACATCATAAATATATTTGACGATGAAGTTAGTATGACTTAATCTTTGATCCATCTAATTTGTTTTTATTTTTTAAAACATACAAGCAGGGAAGTGGTCCAATCTGGCCATTTGTTCTGGTCCGTTTGACCTGTGAAGCGGGAATGGAGTCATACATGAATAGGTACATATTCAGTTATAAAATTACACACTAAGCTAGCTCAGTGCAGGTTGATGTAAGCAATACAATTTCAATTTGGTTTTATATTCATTATCATCATCTCAGCCAAAAGTCGCCCACTCCTGGACAAAATGTCTCCCCCCCAAGGACCTGCACAACAACCGGTTTGTGCTGTTCGCATTCAGCAGCTTCCTTCATCAGATTGTTGTTCCACAGATTTAATTATCTAATTTAGTTTTTTACGATTTATATTGTAGGCAATAATAGAATAATACACATTATCTAATTTAATTGTTTACGTTTACATCTACACTATAGTGTAGGTAGGCAATAATAGAATAATACACATTAAGATAAATACACTTTATTGTACACTATTGTATGTTTTGTTGTTGTAAAAGACATTAAGTACGACATAAAATTACATAAAAGTACAGGTAAGAAAGAGCGGTCTCATCACTAAGAGTGATCTCTTCCAGACAACCTGGATGGGCAAGAAAGATTTCAATTTAAGTTTTCTGTATTGAATTTGGACAATAAATTATTATTATTATTATTCTGGATTGGACTATGTAATGAATTATGATGGTTTTGTGACAAAAATAAATAATGTAATTTACAATCTTAATTAATTAGTTTTAATTTATAATCTTTATCTAGTAAAATTATGCACATATATAATAAATCATACATTACTAATTATTATAAAAAATCAAAATAAAATCAAATATTATTAATTTTTATAGGTAATAAATTAATCAATTAAAAAATCTTGATTTTCCAGTGTCCCCTACAATCAAAAAGGAAGATATGTGATGTAATCGGTGAGATTGTGGATAGACAAATAACTGAGAGCACTGCTCATAGTAAAATACTATGCAAGAAATGTTACGGAACCATCAGTGAATATGATTCACTTAACATAAGGTATGATATACATATACATTTTATAAAGTTTTGGAAAAAATTTCAAGAGCAGGATTTGAGCCCGCACCCTATGACATGACATACCAAGTCAAATGCTCCATCAACTATGCCATCATCATCATCACCCTACACACGTCCACTGCTAGACATAGACTTTCGTTCCACCTAGGTCTGTAGGCGTCCTTCACTACGTTTGTCGATACATGGTCTCCAATCTAGAACTTGTTTAACCTTTTTACCGCCAACAACTTCTATAGAAGTTCGAGATTTTCGTGCCGTCCACGCCAGCACTTCTATAGAAGTTCTTCTTTGTACCTACTTTATTAAAATACATTCATACGTTGGCGTACAGCGGGACATCGCGTGCAGGATAGTTGGGAGGTGAAAAGGTTAAATACCCCACCGGTTATCAGTTCTGCAGCTAATATGGCCGGTCCATTGCCACTTTAGCTTGCTCATCCTGTGGGCTATCGCGACGACTTTGGCTCTCGGATCACCTCGATCTGGTTTCCATCCCTCAGAGAAACTCCACGCATAGCTCTGTCCAACCCGCTGAAATTAATCAACACAATATTTTTTCTTTCAGATCACAAGTAATTAAATCTGAGTTCACAAAGGAACTACAAAGGATATTACCGCATTACCAGCTACTCTATGACTCCTACTGCACTGTCCCCAAAGCGGTATCTAAAAATATAGTGTTGTCATCTTCCAAGCTGCAACCCTTGCCCACCAACTATATATTAGATATGGTAAAGTTGCCAGTCAGCAAACCAACAATACCATTATCTAGTGTTGCGTATAAGGGAGTTTTGCCGGAACTGTTTAAGGTATTCAGATTTAAATAATTTATTTGCTACTTGTTGTTTTAAGGTTTAAGTTAAATTTTAGTAATATTATATTGAAATTAAATAATTTTTTTATACACAATCGCCATTTAAAATAAAAGTTTTAGATTATGCTATTCATTTAGATATGATTCTTTTACTAAAAACTGTGATGTATGTGAGAAAGACAACGATTTATGACAACAAACTGGGACCAATTAGCACCTAGCTTATAATGCCTTTTGAAGGAGCTCCAGACATATTTTGGTCACCAACCCCCTTTGTAATAGTTTTACCTTGTACGATCGCAATGCAGCGACCATGAGTTTCCATTATAAATGTCATTATATAACTTAAAATAATAATTGGAAAAGTTTTGAAAAAAAGTTGCCTGAGCGGGACTCGAACCCGAAAATCTGAGATACCGGGACAGGTACACCTCCAATTTTGCTGTTGTGACTGTTTATTATTTAAATTTAGTTATTTCTAACTAGTATGTTAGAGGGAGCAATTCAAATCTCGTTCATTGAATTTGTTTTAATTACATTTTCAAACTAAATGACCTATTTTATTTTACAGACACCTACAACCACGCTGGGGTCGTCAGAAAATCTAAATGTCACTGTAGTCTCAACAGTCTTAACGCAAAACTTAAACGCCTCAGTGACAACAACCAACACTACAACGTCATCAAAAATCACAGATACAAATATCAGTGACACGATGATGACCACTATTAACCAGATTAAAACGAAGAATCCAGTGATGAGTTATGACTTGAGTACATTGCCTAAGGATTTTTTGGTTTCCAATAGTGTGCTGGTCAAGCTTGAGGAAGAGAATGACGCTGAAAATAATGATGATCAAGCTATGGAGATTGATGAAGGTAAGAGTTTTTATTTAGATGTAGGTTCATAACTGTCAAATTTTCTCAATAGTTTTTGAACTATATGCATTTATGGCATATGGTTGAAAATTTATTGATTACCTGATGTAAATTTGATAACTTAGACTTTTTATTTTGTTTTTTTTACATGTTGTGGTTGTCTTCTATATTTTTGTGTTTTTGAAAGTGCCCTTTTATGATAGGGCACTTTCCAATATTTTTGACGCTGTAAGGGAGAAAAGAGTTGGACACTTGCTGAGTTTCTTGCCGGTTCTTCTCAGTACAAGATCTCCCGCCCAGATCTCACTCTTACTACTGAATAAATGATTTTTGGATTTTGAATTTGAATTTGAATTGAAGAAATTTTAAAGTTTTGGCTAGGGTGATGTGCAGTTCTTTACTACTAATTATTTATTTTATTTATTTTATTTTATTTTATTTATTTACTTGACTAGCACGGTTACAAACACCAATTACACTAATCAAGATACCTATTAATACAATTAATTAATTAAAAGAAAATAATAATCACAAACATAAGAATAAAATTAAAAATTATAAAAATATGAAAAGCAATTAAAAAATAACAATAATAACAATAAAATAATTATTAAAAAAGTGTTAATAAAAATAATAAAATGGTAAAGTATGCAACTAGATACGTTCACAAAAAGCAAGAGACACAGATGTGACCACCTTCCATTCATCTGCGAAAATATCAAGGTCCGGGTTGGCCTGCACAAGTGCGTTGATTGCGGAGAGCGCGCGCGGCACGGGAGACGTAGCGCGGGACACCGTCCGACAAGCGGGTACAGCTAACAGTTTGTGTCTCCTATTGCGACGGTAATTATTCGGGACGTAAAGCCGAATCAACTCATTATGGAGATCTGGTGCATCCACAATGCCACGACATATTTTAAACATGCTTATGACCTGATCATAAGCTCGCCTAGTTTCCAGTGAATTAAAGCCGAGACACCCTAGTAGAAAATTTGTGGGATACATATATGGATAAAAACCTTTATTATGTTTGTACAGGAAACGCAGAAAAGCCTTCTGCACCTTTTCCATTTACCATTATAAAGAAAAATAACTCCTAAGGTGCGGTTCCTAATCCCGCTTGTAGAATTGTTTTTATAAATAACTTTCAGTATTAAAAATAACTTTCACGACAACAAAATTGAATTAAAAAAAAAAATAATTTATCAGACAACATAAAGTCTATTTAATAACAAAAAGACTTATCACCTATGTTAGTACTTAATAACATACATACAAGCGCTTGCACATTAAACTATCCAAAACTATCAGATTTCTTCAATTAATGTTCAACCATAAAGTCTTATTAGGGTAAATTTACAGTTTATAGGAATCTGATGTGCAGCCGTGTGTACATACAAACTTTGAGCCGGTGTGTTTTTTTTAAATATAATAAAATGTAAAAAATAGAGCCATTTCCTTTTCCTTGTACAGGATTTTTTTTTAGCAATGCGCAAATTTTCTGTAGCGACTCAAAATCGGTAAGAAATATGTCAAAAATTTTGAGACTCTTCACACAAATCAGGCTAATAATCAAGTGTTCGCTAAAGTATCCAAAAAATTTTTGCCATATTTCAACCCATGTTACTATGAGAAAGTTGTTAATTTACCGATTCTGAGTCGCTCCAGAAAATTTGCGCACTGGTAAAAAAATAATCCTGTAGACATACTGTATTTGATTTGGCAATGTTATTTTATACAAAAAGTGTTTAATATTCTGAATAATGTTTTAAAATTTTGTTCAAAATGTCATTAAAAATACTCTTTTTCTTAATTTCAGATTGTACTTTAACAGTTGGTGTTACTTCAGACGACCAAGACAAAAGTGAGACGGAGTTTGAATCTAGTCCAAATAAGGTATGTGTGATTAAGGGTCTAATGGTTAAATCTCATCGGTCTCTGGCCTATTATCAGGTTCGACTCCTAGCAGAGGTACTGTGCTCGGTTTGTTAAGTACAGAGTGCGGCGATTCTTTACGCCGGACCAGTTGTGCCTTTTGTACAAGACACAGGTACGGTCTTGCGTGGAGTATTGCTCGCACATCTGGGACGGTTCCGCAAAGTACCTTCTCGATGCCTTGGACAGATTGCAGCGTCGCGCTGTACGCATTATTGGCAACGCAGAAGTGGTAAGTACTCTCGAATCTCTGCAATTACGTAGAGACGTTGCGTCACTCAGCGTGTTTTACCGCTTATACCATGGCGATTGCTCTGAAGAGCACTTTGACCTCATCCCACCTTCTCCCTTCCTTCATAGGAGTACACGTGCTGCTCTTCGGAGTCACCGCTTCACTGTCTCAAATATCCCATCGCGTACAAAGAAATTTGGTGACTCGTTTCTTTGTCGCACCTCCAAAAGACGGAATAGTCTACCAGCACACGTTTTCCCTCCTTCCTATGATATGGGGTCCTTCAAGAGAGGCGTGAAGAAGCACCTTGTGGGCCGGCTGAGTGTAGTTAAAAGCGTTTACGCCGCACACTAGCGCCGCCAATGAAAAAAAAACATATCTAGTAATTAGAGATAGAAAATCAAATTATGCTCAACAAACTATTTGAATGAAGTAATTTAGCATTTTTATAGTTAAAAGTGGCCGTAACGTCTTATTTAACTAAACCATAACATGTGAGGTGTTCATTAGGTGACGTAAAAATGCTAAATTACTTCATTCAAATAGTTTGTTGAGCATAATTTGATTTTCTATCTCTAATTACTAGATATGTTTTTTTTTCATTGGCGGCGCTAGTGTGCGGCGTAAACGCTCTTAACTGATGCTACGTTTGTTTCCACGCTGCACCAGTTGTCTTCGCGTCTGGACTCCATTTCCACTTAACATCAGGTGGGATGGAGTCATTTGCCGTCCTAACTATATAAAAAAGTAGGGCTAGTCCATTTTAGTGTTCCGTACCCAAAGGGTAAAACGGGACCCTATTACTAAGACTCCGCCGTCCGTCCGTCTGTCTGTCCGTCTGTCACCAGGCTGTATTTCATGAACCGTGATAGTTAGACAGTTGAAATTATCACAGATGATGTATTTCTGTTGCCGCTATAACTAAAATACAGAATAAAATAAATGTTTAAGGGGGCTCCCACAACTACAACAAACGTGATTATTTTTTATCGTTTTTGCTCGATATTGATAACGGCAACAGGTAGACGCTTGAAATATTCACAGAATATTAAGTTATAATTCACTTTAAACTGAATAATTAAATTAAAATAAAACAAATATTTAAGGAGGGCTCCCATACAACAAACGTGATTTTTTTTTCTTGTTTTTGCTCGATATTGATAACGGCCACAGGTAGACGCTTGAAATATTTACAGAATATTGTACTTACACACACTTAAAAAGTAAACACTACACTTACACTTTAAAAGTAAATACCTAATTAAATTAAAATAAAATAAGTATTTAAGGGGGGCTCCCATACAACAAACGTGATTTTTTTTCAATTTTTTTCTCGGGTTAAAACGATAACGGATAGAAACTTGTAATATTTTTTTATAGATAATGGTACGGGGCACCCTCCGTGCGCGAGCCCGACTCGCACTTGGCCGTTTTTTATTCTTTATGAGCTAAAACTTGGCCTACACTCACCCTGATGTTAGGTGATGATAAGGTGGAAACTCTTCACCCGGAATCTTCATCTACTGAGGCACTGGCTATCTCATTTCTGATGGACAGTCTTTTTTGTTAGAAATTCCTTAAATTTACTCTCATACTTTATAATACTTGTATAATTCCTAATATGGTAGACTCTAACTACCCCAGATAATTATGAACTTACCTGAAAAGCACCAAATGAGAGAGAGAGATGGAGACCATTTTTGCTGCCATAACACTGCTCAAATAATTATTTAATAGCCAATATTTTGTGTTTTTTTACTTTTTATTTTTAAGTGCTAATTGCTGCACTGAAGCTAAATTAAATATTTATGAAATACAGTGAAAAATAAAACGCCTACCCGACCCAGCCAGGAATCGAACCTGGGTCTTCCGCAATCCGGGCGGCTGCGCTGACCGCTATGCTACCGGGAAGGCTGACGTGAAAAATTTAAAAACAGTTACAAAACTCCGCTCTTACGTATAGGCGTTTAATTTTTTTAATATTTTGTATTTTTTATTGTAGTGTAGCAAAAATAAATGTATTTTCTTTCTTTCTTTCAAATGGTTGTTTGTAACTAAGTAAAGTTGACAACCTTAAGTTCAGCTGAAATGTATCAGCTGGACTCAAGGTTGCCAATTTTACTGGTTGGTGGTACCTTCATGGTCAAAAATACCGAAGTCCAAAGTTGTCAAGGATAAAGAAAAATAATGTAATAAAATAATTTTGATTTTTGCATCAAATTCAAATTCAAATTCAAATTCAAAAATCATTTATTCAGTTTAGGCTACAAGTAGCTCTTATGAATGTCGCTATGCCATCGGTTCGTAAGTCTACTCTGGGCGGGAGATCTTGCACTGAGAAGAACCGGCAAGAAACTCAGCAAGTGTCCAGCTCTTTTCTCCCTTACAGCGTCAAAAAAATAAAAATTGGAAAATGCCCTATCATAGCAGGACACTTTCCATTACAAATAAACACAAAAAATATAGAAGACAACTACAACATGTAAAAAAACAAAACAAATAAACAAATCTAATATATCAAATTTACATCTGGTATAAGTTAAATTTCCACAATGTCATACAGTACCACTACAGTACTCTAATAAAAGTCAAAAATTGTTTAAGAAAAACAAAGTCAAACTATAGTAATTAATACTAACAATGAGATAAGTATGCAAGAGCAGACCAGCCTCCACAGGCGGCACCCGTTCACGAGTATGACATATGAATCAGCCATCGCTTCGCTCAACCATATTTTACATCGAAATGTAAATCTACGTAATTATGATTTTGCATGTTTATTTATTTACCTGTTCGGCTTTTCAGTAACGTGTACATCGTTACTTTTAAATAAAATAAAAATCAGTGTTCATACTTGGTTTATACTCGGTTGCGTAGCCATGATTCGGGATTATTACATGTAATGATCGATGGCGCAGTGGTTAACGCGCCCGGTCTGCGAGTGCTGAGGTCAAGCAACTTTCGCAAAGGCCAGTCATCGGATGGGTGACCGAAAACGTATCATCTCTCGCTCCTCTGTGCTTCGTCGTCCACGTGTTGCCGTTGGTCCCGGCTGCATTAGCAGTCGTTAACAACCACCAACCCGCACTGGGCCGGCGTGGTGGTTTATAACCCGTTCTCCCTATCCATCCATAGGGAAGGCTTGTGCCCCAACAGTGGGGACATAAGATGAGCTGATGATGACATGTATTACCAAAAACTCTTTATATTATTGTTGACATAATTGTTTATAATGTTTCAGAAGACCAATTTCGACTTAAGTATGTTGCTGTCTCAAGGAGGCATCTCGCAAGACGAAAAAGATGGAAAATATATTATAGACAGGTTCAAAATCATCGATGGCGACGAAGACGATGAGGACCGACAAGGTGAGATTATTATTAATGATAATAAATAAATAAATAAATAAATTTCCTACACTCACACCAATCATCTAGCCCAAAAGAAGCTTCGTTATGAAACTCGTTATATGGTTACTAGACAACGGATAAACATACTTAAAATACTTAAATACATACTTGTTATACATAGAAAACACCCAGACCCGAGACAATTTAGAAAAACAATAATTTCTAAATTGACCCGACCGGGGATCGAACCCGGGACCTCAGAGATGGCGACACCATGAAAATCGGTGTACAAACCACTCGACCAAGGAGGTCGTCGTTATTATGTCATAATTATATTATAGTAACTGTAATACCCACACACATTTCGCATTCCATAGTTAACAATGGCCTTACAAATAAACAAAGGATAAGCTCCGAATAGTTATTCCGTTTTTTTGTTCCTGTCATGTAAACGTCATTTCAAATTAGGGTTTTTACCCTAATTTGAAATGAGACAAAACACGGAACGCAAACTAATTAGATAAGGTTTCATACCTTTAAAAAAAGAAGGAAAGTACGTATGAAACCTTTTTACGCAATGCCCGTTTAAATTCTTAGTGAAATACCCACCCCAAAATAACTGAAATTCCACACCATAATATATAGATATCACACCACACCCTGTAATTACTTGATTTGTACCGGCTTGTCTTGTAGACGAGAAGAAGAACATATTTTTTTATTTTTTTTTATTTTTATTAATCTTGTATTAATACAGGATGTTTGGTAGTAGGTGGTATATTCCCGAAACATAGCCATGCAACCAAGTACAAAAAACACTGTGATAACATGCAAAATCATATTTACGTTCTTAAATTTATTTTTCCATAAAAAAAAAATATTTAATTTTTTTGTTAATTCCTGCAATGTTTCGATTTCTGTTCATGTTTGACCATGAGGTTGACGTCCAAGAACAGCGTATCAGCTTGACAAAGGGTTGTCACTTACAGTTTTACTTAGTAACAAAGAACCTTATAATCTTGGCCATGTGGTGCTTTTCAATTATGTTCATAGTTTTCCAGGGTTCTATGAAAGGGTACGCTATCTGCCATATTTTATTTAATATTGTACGGGTAAGTACAATGCCTTGATCTCACCTGATGTTAAGTGATGATAAGGCTAATGGTGGAAGCGCAATTCACCCGGGATCCTCAACTGGTGAGGCACTGGCTATCATATCTCTAGATGCTGGAACACAACAATGCTACAAACATTGATGTTATGGCGACATAATTTAGATAAGATGGTGGTTGCTAGCCAGGCGGGCTAACAAGCCCTATCACCAACCGAACCGAGTACACAAAGATGTACCCCCCGCTAGGAATCGAACCCAGGACCTCTCTGTGTCTAAACCGGTGGTCTTAACTACTAGACCACATAGGCGGTTAAAATAATTAAGGT
The DNA here is from genome assembly GCA_947562085.1 of Eudonia lacustrata. Lineage (NCBI taxonomy): Eukaryota > Metazoa > Arthropoda > Insecta > Lepidoptera > Crambidae > Eudonia > Eudonia lacustrata. The sequence continues at coordinate 13,362,454 of OX387332.1, read as the reverse complement.
TACGTTATTGGGGATTATGCAGGTATTAGCAAACACCCTATATACAACGTGTAATATAAAGGTGTGGTCAAAATGAAAAGATCCAAAGAGTATCCTATCTAGATCTTGCATGCAGAGTTACTAAGACATGATTAATAACTTTAATGTGTTATGCAATTTTTAATTTAATATTTATATTGTGACGTCACAACAAAATAAGCAAGTCTCGGCCCTAGTGGTTTAGTAACCTCTGTCTGTGTACTGTAACAGTCGGATTGACCGTTACTTATATGGGGGCGTGAATGGAAACAATTAGAGAGTTTACTTTTATATATTGAATGTTTTCAAGAAATTACAATAATAATTCTATTAATAAGTCGAAGCCGCACCAGCCGTCGATGCTCAAGTCGATCGTCCTTTTTTCCGCCGCGTGTCTTTTTAAATAATAATTGAATGAAGAACGCGACGGCTGCCAGTAGGTCCGCGCCTCCAAGCAGTCCCGATCACTACAGTACTAACGTTTATGACGACCTCCTTGGTCGAGTGGTTTGTACACCGGTTTTCATGGTGTCGCCATCGCTGAGGTCCCGGGTTCGATCCCCGGTCGGGTCAATTTAGAAATTATTGTTTTTCTAAATTGTCTTGGGTCTGGGTGTTTTCTATGTATAATAAGTATGTACTTAAGCATTTTAAGTATGTTTTTATCCGTTGTCTAGTAACCATTTAACGAGTTTCATAACGAAGCTTCTCTTAAGCTAGGCAATTGGTGTGAGTGTAGGAAAGTTTATTTATTTATTATTTATTTATGATCACTGCTGCTTGCTCATGCGCACCTGACGCGCATCACTTTACAAATATAAATATTTCATTAACCATTGCATAACAAATTAAAGTTAATAACAACACATACAAGTTCTAGACCGGATACACTTTGGATCTTTTCATTTTGAACACACCTTTTTGTTACACGATGTATATATACAACGTTTATAAAATATATGTGTTTGTCCAGTGAACCTGTTAGATGATGATGGCCGCACCACTATAATCCGTGTGGCGGCCGGCCAGCAGGTGTTGTATGACGGGAAGCAGATCGCGTTACTGCAAGACGAGATACACGACAATACGGACAGCTTGGGTGAGTCTCACGCATATTTATAATTAAGAGTTTTAACTTAGATAAAAAAAAAAAAGTTGAACGATTCGCCTATATTCTGTCCAAGTACAGTCGACGGCAGATCAACCTACCCAAATCTGTCAAATTTTTCCAAAGAATATTGATCCTTATATCTAAATAATAAAGTTCAAAATTGATTGTAGAAATTTGTCAGTTTTGGGTAAGTTGATCTGCCGCCGTGTGTACATCAAAATATAATTCTGTCTTATAAAATTATGGGTTTTGAATGATTAATGAGTGAATGCCAAATGATTTTCTGCGAAATGAAGTTTATGCTTTCGGCTGTTATGCATAATAAAATTGTGACATGGTGGTACGGCCGCAATCGCACAGAAATGCAAACTACCTACCTTAAATATTGTCAATATTGTTTTCTTCTCAGTGCGTGCGTTCATTGTGCTAAAAATTAAGAGTGATAATACAATATGTATCTTTCTCAGTAAGTGAATCTTATGTATTCTTATGAGAAATAAAGTTTCTTAAACCATATACATAAAATATTCTGCGATAAAGGGTAGACCCAGTTACAAGATGTATTTCAATGGTTGTAAATATATAAGTTTACTTTCGGTTTGAGGCCGGCGGTCGCCAGACCACATGGGCATGGGCGGAAAAATTTCAAAACTACATTTTTGTTAAATAAAGGTGTATTAAAATATTTATATATACATATTTGTATATTTACAGATTCGAACGACGTGTCGCAGATAGAGTTACAAGTGTCGGGTGACGAAGAAACCGCCAACGCCATTATAGCGGCTGCGCAAGAACGAGGTATAGTTATATGTAATACACTCGGCGTCAAAAAAATCGCACCTCTTAGAAAATCACTTTCAAATGTCATTTACTCTTGATATGCACATGCAGTCGCATTAATTATGATTTTATTTACAAGGTTACTTAATTAACTTAATAAAAAACATTACTTTTCATTATCAAATAAAACCTAATGCAACAAATAAAGTGTCACAAAAATTCGATGCAAATTTTGCTACCCGTGAGAGTTGCTAGTTGCGCTTCCTTTGTGGGTATAAAACGGTCAACACGGGTTCAATGTGGGTCATTCGCTATTCAACCGTTGAAGAGGACACACGCACAGATTTTGATGGATACCACAGCTGATAAAGCCGCTCAAGTGGTTGCACTACTGCAATCAGGGGTGCGGCAGTGTGATGTCGCCCGGCAACTGAACCTGAGCCGTTATTCCGTTCGAAGAGTGTACCAGCGCTTCATAGAGACCGGTGGCTATATCCGCAGACACGGTTCGGGTAGACGTCGCTGCACTTCGGAAAGAGACGACCGGTTCGTTGTGTCGAACTCTTTGAGAAATCGTTTCTCCAACGCTGTTGAGTTGCAACAGCAGCTCCAGGCAGTTCGCAGACGCACCGTAAGCGTATCTACGGTTAGAAGAAGATTGAAGGAGAAGAAGATAGCGGCCCACAGAGCTGCTACGGGTCCAAAATTGACTGCAGCGCATCGGCGAGCCCGCTTGCAGTTTGCTCGTGACCACGTCGATTGGACCCTTGAGCAGTGGAGAGCTGTTCTCTTCTCAGACGAGACGCGAGTGTGTCTTTTCTGCAACGACCGACGGAGAAGAGTATACCGGAGGCAGGGTGAACGTTTCGCCCAAGCCTGCATCCAGGAGACGGTGGAATATGGTGGCGGATCCTGCATGTTCTGGGGCGGTATGTCTGCTGCCGGCAAAACCGACCTTGTCTGCGTCTCCCGGACTGGAGGTGCTCGCGGACAAGGGTCGCTGACTGCTCGCCGCTATGTCACTGAGGTCCTGGAAGTGCATGTGGTCCCCTTTGCCGAATCTTTTGGCGAGGGGTTCACATTAATGCACGACAACGCTCGCGCTCACACTGCAGGCATCGTGAGCGACTTCTTGCAGAGGTCCCAAATCTCTGTGATGCAGTGGCCAGCGCGAAGTCCGGATCTGAATCCAATAGAGCACCTCTGGGACCATCTTAAACGTAAGGTTCGATCTCGGGATCCAGCTCCTTCGACTCTACAGGAGCTCCAAGACGCGGTGATTGAAGAATGGGGGCTTATCCCTCAAGAAGAGCTCCTGAAGTTGGTGAGGTCCATGAGGGACCGTATGGAAGCCGTGATCAGGGCAAGGGGGGGTAACACTAGATTTTAAGTTAATTTTAAGACACTTTTTGTACATTTTTCTTTGTAAATTATCTGTTGTTAATTAGGACTTAATTAAGGATTTTTATTATTTTATTAATTTTAATGTTGTTTGTATAATTATAATTAAACAGAAAGTTAAATTTAATTGTTTTTTGATACTCCTTTTTGTTACCTTTCTAATGATACCCAACACTATCCTCTACATAAGGTTTAAGAATTTTTAAAGATGATTTTTAAAAGGTGCGATTTTTTTGACGCCGAGTGTACATAATAATATAGTTTATGTAATATATTATTACTGTGCACTTTTTTTAACGCCTCCATCTTATTTATTATCTACCCTCTCCATCATTATGTTGCCTGAAAGATATCGCTTTTAGTGATAAGGTCGCCCTTTATACGTGTCTGTATTTTTGTTTTTTGTGTGTACAATAAATTATTCTATTTTATGTTCATATTGTGAGTATGTATAGTGTCCAAATAAAGATTTTATCTATCTACCTATTATCATTCATTTTGTATTTCATACAAACATTTACTCATTTATAAACCTACATTCATTTATTCATACATATTTATTTTCATTCGTTTTAAATTAAAAATATTTTGAATTTTAGATTTTTTTAATGATTGATTTGGTTTTTTTTTTATAATATTAATTTTTAGAAAATAGCCTATATGCTGTCCCACTGCTCAACAAAGGCCTACATCATTGGAATTCACTCATATTCGCTATTACGTCGCTGCAATTTTTGGGTGTTGGGTTAATTACCACGCTTGCCAAATGTGGGTTGGTGATCGATCACAAATCCGGGCGATCCATCAAAAAATCCGAAACATCCTTTACCCGACCCGGGAATGAAACCCAACACCGGCGAATATCGGGCCAAGCTCTTACCCACTCGGCCACTGAGGCGCTCTTTAATATTTAGTAGTAGTAGCTAAAAAATGTATGGACAATTCAAAAGCACTTTTCGTAAGTTTGTTTGAATAAATATTTTTGACTTTAACTTATTTAGAAATTAATTTTATCAAAAGGCGGGGCGTTCATAAAAGTGGAGTCTGGTGAGATGTATAGAGTGCAGTCCATTGAGAGCAAGTCCGATGAACAAGATGACGATACGGACACAACGCCACAGGTGGGTGGACATTCAAATATTAATGCTATGAAAAGTTTTTTTTTTCTTTTAGTCGATTGCTTCGAGCGATTAGCACAATTAGCCAGTGTCAAAGTAATTTTTCTTACAAGTAATACATAAATAAACAATATTTCCTTAAATGATGATGGTGAATGATATTAGAAATGGGAAGTGAGAAATGATATACCCCCCAACCCCTCGAGTATCTCAGTAAAGATGTGGGGCTTTACTAAGTTCTCACGCGAACTTCTTGAGAGAATTTGTAAAGTGACGTTGCACTGTTTTGTTTCATTTGCCAACACTTATGCACACTCACGAACACTTAACGGTTAATAATTCACCATTATTTCAAATTAATATTCGACAAACACAAATTTTGGAAAATAAAACAAAACCGCAGACATGATGCTTCACTTTCCCGCCAAGAATTCCTATGAAGAGTTTGTTAATAGGAATGTTGACAACAACGGTAAAGGTGGAAACATACTACTAAAACGTGACGCCACGTCACGCCATCCGACGCGTGTTAGTACTAGTTGAGGTGGAAACATACTACTAAAAAGCGACGCGACACCACATGTCGCCACCCGATGCGCACCGTGCACATTACCAACATGCTACGTGATGCTACAACACGCTTCGCTAGTGTCATAGCTTCGTGAAGGACTTGTGTAACAAAAAATATCTTAATACCAGGAATGTTCTCAAATGACTGACGCGTGGCGTCGAGTGTTAACTAGAAACACACTGCCACGTCACGCCGTCACGATCCAAGGTGGAAACGTACTACTAAAACGTGACGCCACGTCACGCCATTCGACGCGTGTCAGTACTAATCAATCTCATACATTTATTATGGTCAATTGCAAATAGAAAACACACCATGTGACGACACGCACTCACACGCGGAAACATCCAGTCGAACTAGATCGGCGTGTTGCCTGGAGAGGGGGCACACACGCCACCCGACGCAGTGTGTTTCTAGTTAACACCCGACTAGCGTTACCAGGCGTCCGGATAAAGCCGGACATAGTTTGACTTTTTGATTGCGTGTCCGGCTATAATAAACGGTGTCCGGCTTTTTACATTTTTACTTTTTTGACAGATTACTTTATTTGACTGATTAATAATACAGTACTTAGACTGATTTGGCATTCAATTTTATT